>OZ014525.1:216258715-217557540 GCA_963966055.1 Lathyrus aphaca | reverse complement strand
ACTGGAAGATAGCACTGGGCCAACAAACAATTGAAGATGCTCAGAAAGAGATAGAAGAGCTCAAGCTCCGAGCAGAAGTCAAGAAAGCCAAACCTGAACCAGGTCTCCATAAAGAGAATGAAGAGGTTTTCTTGCAGCAAATTAGTGAACTTCACGCTTCCTTTGACCAAAGAGATCTCCTTATTCAGAAGCTAATCCAGGATCCAGTTCATCCAGAAATAGCTCAGTTATTCCAGGTGGTCAAGCGTCTCAGCTGGAGGTTGAAGGACATGGAGATTCCTAGGGCATAGTTTCATTTGCTTGTACCAAGATTACCCACAGGCTTGTTGTGGGATTCCCCTTTATGCTTTGACTAGTTTATTTTGCTGTAAAAATTGGCACCCTTCGGGGAATTTGTTGTTATGTTCAGACTTCATCTTATGCTATGTGATATGGTTTGAATCTCTGGTTGTTATCTTTGCACTGACACGGGTTCCAGGCACTGGTTCTCCACAGATATCTAATATGAGCTTCATGCGGGGTTTTCTCCCCAAGAGTCAAAATTTACAAAGGCCATCTGAATGTTTCTAAATACCAGAATGGGAATGTAAATAACCTTGAGAATGAAAGAACACAGCATTTGCATGCATTCATATCATTTGCATTCTGTTTATTTACAGGTTATCTGGGTTTCTTAACTTATCTATATTCTCAAGAAAGATTGTGAGAGTTGCAAAGAGCCATCTTCATTGACACGACACTCCTCTGCACCGGTACAACACTCGCCGCAACCAAAGAAACGTCATGGACATCGTACAAACAGAACTGACTGAGCTCCGCACAAGGATGGCTGAATTTATGAATATGATGCAAGGCATGGCCTAGGGGCAGCAGGAGCTGAGGGATGCTGTTCAAAGACTAGATCCGCCACAGACATACTCTCTAGTTATCACTTTGGATGCCCAAGGCAATCTTATTCCACCCAGAGGTAACATGACGCCTACTCTAGAGGGTGGCCCCATTCCAATTCATATGGTAGATCAACAGGAAGATCAGTTCACCTTAGTCAACGAGGACATGGGATTCGATGCAGGAGGTAATCCTCAGGACTTTCAGAGGCTGACAGAGAAAGTCAGAGCTCTGGAATGCAGAGATACTCTTGGCATTGATGTTTCTGACATGGGTTTGGTGCAAGGGCTAGTCATTCCTCCAAATTTTATGGCCCCGACATTTGATAAATATAATGGGAGTTCTTTCCCCAAAACTCATTTTCAGGCTTACTATCGCAAGATAGCTGCCTATACCAAATATGAGAAACTGTGGTTGCATTTTTTCCCAAACAGCCTGTCTGGAGGCTCTCTTGAGTGGTACATGAAACTAGAGAAGACTGATGTGTGCAACTGGAAAGAACTCAGAGAAGTGTTCCTCAAACAATATCAGTATAATATCGACATGTCCCCAAGTAGGACCCGTCTACAGAGTCTATCCCAGAAGAACTCCGAAAGCTTCAAAGAGTACATGCAGAGGTGACGCAAGGTGGAAGCTAGGGTTCAACCACCCCTACTGGAGAGAGAAATGGTGGGCCTATTCATGGATACCCTACCCGGGCACTTCATGGAACGATTAACAAGTTGTTCATCCAGTGGTTTTTCTGATATTATTCTGACTGGTGAGAGAATTGAGAACTGGTTGAAACAAAGGAAGATTCAGAATAATGGAGCCTCCACTTCCAGGGTTAAGAAGCCATTTGTCAAGAAGAGAGAAGGGGAAGTTGGGGCAGTGTACGCTCAGAGGAAGAGAGGAAACCAAAATTCCTACTATCAGGAAGCTTCTGTTACCAACCCTGCTGCTACTAGTCAGCAACAAGTACAACCGCCGCAGCAACCGCGTCAGCCAAATTACCAGAAACAGAGAGCTCCTCGAAAATATTATCCACCTCAACCAAAGGATAGGCACATTGAGACTCCGCCGATGTCGTACTCTCAACTCTTGTAGAATCTACTTCAGTTACAAATGATTCAACTCAGAACCTTATAGCCTCCAAGACCAGGGCAGATTCTGGAGAGGTATGATCCCAATGCCAATTGCAAGTTCCACTCTGGAGCCCTAGGTCATACTATCGAAAATTGTAAGGCCTTCAAGGATGTTATTCAGGATTTGTTGGATTCCAAAGCAATCAACTTTGCTCCGGCACCGAATGTCTTACAAAATCCTATGATATCTCATGAAAGGACTGTAGGAGCCATTGATGATGGGGAGTGTTTGAATCTGGTGTATGATGTTAATTCCTTGAAGACTTCGTTATTATCTGTGAAGGGATGTTTGGCCAAGAAAGGTATATTCCCAGGATGTGGAAAATTTGTTCAGATTGTGAGCGCTCAGTTAATGGGTATGATAAGTTGAGATTGGGGATTCATAGAATGACCAATGAAGGAAGTATTCAGTTTGATATAATTGTCAAAGAAAATGAAGTTTCCACAGTTTACATCTGATATACACCAGTGCAGATTTCGGCACCAGCAAAAGTGGCACCTATAACATTCACCACTCCAGGTCATATACCGTATCAGAGTGATAAGGTTGTCCCATGGAACTATGTGGCTGAAGTTTATTGTAACGGTCAGAAGCAGGACGTATCCACCTCCAGCACGGCTCAACACCAAGTCGAAAACGTAGGAGTCGGGGGGTTCACAAGGAGCGGGAGATTGTTTGTGCCTGAAATGTTAAGATACAGTGTGGTGCCACCAAGGGATAGTGCAGAGGACCAAGCAAGAGAAAAGGGGAAGCAAGCATTAACCAGTGATGTCCCAGTACCGGAACCTGACATCACATTTGACAAAGAGGCTGAGGAATTTCTGAGATTTATCAAAAAGAGAGACTACAAGATAGTCGATCATTTGCAGTAAACTCCTTCCAAGATTTCGATCTTGTCTTTGTTGATGTGCTCAGACTCACACAGGAAAGCTTTATTGAGGATCTTAAACAATGCGTACGTACCACAAGATATATCAGTAAACCAACTTAAGATGGTCGTTTCAAGTGTGAATACTAGCCATGGTTTAGGGTTTACGAAAATGGATCTGACCACTAAGGGACGCAACCATAAATGGGCTCTCACATTTCTATGGAATGTAAAGGCGTTGTACTCTCTCATATGCTTGTGGACATAGGGTCATCCTTGAACATACTTCCAAAGAAAGCATTGATTAAATTGGACTATGACGGAGTAGTGTTAAGGCCGAGTGACTTGATAGTCAGGACATTTGATGCCTCCAAAAGGTTTGTGTTCGGAGAAGGGGGAATTTCCAGTTAAGGTAGGACCACAGGTATTCAATACAACCTTTTATGTCATGGACATGCAACCCGCTTATAGTTGTTTGCTTGGATGTCCCTAGATCCATATTGTTAGGGTTGTGTCTTCAACTCTCCACCAGAAGCTCAAGTTCGTCTGGGAAGGACAGATTGTTACAGTGTGCTGGGAAGAAGACATTTTCATCAGTCATCTATCTTCATTCAAATATGTGGAGATGGACGGCGAGATTTTTGATACTCCTTGTCAAGCCTTTGAGCTAGCCCGAACTGAGGCTATGTCATTATCATCTGCTCTTTTAGAAGAAAAGAAGAAGGGTGTGTGTATCTCGTCCTACAAGCAGGCCTTGGAAGTTATGGAATCAGGTGTGAAAGAAGGATGAGGCAAGATGGTTGAAGTCCCAAAGAAAGAAGACATGTTTGGGATTGGTTATAATCCTGGTCATCCAATGTCAAGTCAGAGTGCTAGAGGTCCAAAAGGCCTGATTACCTTCACAAGTGTCGGTTAGGTAGATCATGGTAGTATCTGCATTGTGCAAGAGGAAACACTTGATAGTGACTGCGATTTGGATGAGTGGATAAAGCCATGTGTCCCGGGTGTGGAACTTAGCAATTGGTCATCCGAAGCAATTGTCTGTGTCACTCAACAACAAGAGTAATAGTTTTGTGTTTTCATTCTTTATATGATAGCTCTATACCTTGCCCGGGGCATAGTAGCTCATTATGAGGGTTCATTGTTTCATAATGAAATAATACAATCATTAATAAAAAGGACGTTTTGGCATTCATTCATGGTGTTCTTTGTATTTCATTTTATTTTATTTTTAAAAATAAATGGCAATGTATGTTTTCAATGTCTCCCACTTTTTCTAAAATCTAGCATGAATCGTCATTCATGCAGATGTACCCCATCGGGTCTCATCAGTGACGATCTTGCTATGGCTCATTATCACTTCGACAATCCAATTTACCTAGCTGATAAGGAAGGTGAAGAAGATTGTGAATTAACCAAGGAATTAGCCAGATTGATGAAGGAAGAGGAGAGGGTGATTCCGCCACATGAAGATACGATTGAGGTGGTGAACCTGGGAACTGAAGAGGACAAGAAAGAAGTCAAGATCAGGGCTGCTTTTGAAGAATCTGTAAAGAGTCAATTGATTTCCATGCTCCGGGAATATGTTGACGTCTTTTCCTGGTCTTACCAGGATATGCAAGGATTGGACACCGATATCATAGTACACAAGCTGCCACTCAGAGAAGATTGCCCACCGGTGAAGCAGAACCTGAGAAGAACTCAACCCAACATGGATATAAAAATCAAGGAAGAGGTTCAAAGCAGTTTGATGCTGGATTCTTGGTTGTAATGAGTTATCCTCCGTGGGTTGCAAACATTGTATCGGTTCCTAATAATGATGGAAAGGTTAGAATGTATGTGGACTATCGAGACTTGAACAGGGCGAGTCCCAATGATGACTTCACGTTGCTGCATATTGACGTGCTAGTTGACAATACAACCCAATTTTCTGTGTTTTCCTTCATGGATGGCTTTTCAAGCTACAATGAAATCAAGATGTCTCCAGATGACATGTAGAAAATTATTTTCATCACCCCATGGGGCACCTTCTGTTACAAAGTAATGACGTTCGGTTTGAAGAATTCTGGGGGAAACATACCAACGAGCAATGGTGACCCTTTTCCACGATATGATTCATCACAAGATTGAGGTCTGTGTTAATGACATGATCACAAAGTCACAAACAGAAGAAGAACACTTAGTCAACTTGGTCAAGCTGTTTGATAGGCTGCGGAAGTTTAGATTGAGGTTGAACCCGAAGAAGTGTATATTCGGGGTACGTTCTGGAAAGCTGTTGGGCTTTATTATAAGTGAAAGGGGGATTGAGTTTGACCCTGCAAAGGTGAAAGAAATTCAGGAGATGCCTGAGCCTAGAACCGAAAAAGAAGTATGTGGCTTATTAGGGAGATTGAACTACATTGCACGGTTCACATCCCACCTAACAGCTACATGCGAACAAATTTTCAAGCTCTTAAGAAAGAATCAGGCCATCAGGTGGAATGATGACTGTCAATTGGCTTTCGACCGAATCAAGGAGTATCTGCAAGAACCTTCAATCCTTCTACCTCCAGTTCCGAGGAGACCTTTAATCATGTACCTCACAGTGCTCGAGTGATCAATGGGTTGCGTACTAGGTCAACATGACGAGTCTGGTCGAAAAGAGCATGCAATGTATAACCTAAGCAAAAAGTTTACCGACTGTGAGACAAGATACTCACTGTAGGATAAAACTTGCTAAGCTTTGGCATGGGCTGCTCGCCGATTGAGACAGTACATGTTGACACATACCACCCTATTGATATCCAAGATGGACCCCGTCAAATACATCTTTGAAAATCCAGCTTTAACCGGAAGGGTAGCTCGATGGCAAATGATCTTAATTGAATATGACATTCAGTATACTTCGTAGAAAGCTATCAATGGGAGTGTATTATCAAATTATATGGCCCAACAACCGATTGACGATTACTAGCCAATGAGGTTTAAGTTCCCTGATGAGGACATCATGTTCCTCAAATCGAAATATTATGAAGAACCACTCCCGGAGGAGGGGCCAGACCCTGAATCCAAATGGAGTCCGATGTTCGATGGGGCCATTTACATGAACTGGAGTGGAGTTGTTGTTGTTATCATCTCACCGGAAGGAGTTCACATGCCCTTCACTGCCCAGATGACCTTTGAATGCACCAACAATGAGGAAGAACACGAAGCCTGTATAATAGGGATTGAGGAGGCGATTAATTTGCAAATTAAGACTCTAGATATCTTCGGTGATTCAACTTTGGTTATTAACCAGGTTAACGGAAAATGGCTCGTTCATCAACCAAATCTGATTCCCTACAGCGACTATACCCGAAGGTTTTTGACATTCTTCACGAAGGTCAAACTGCATTATGTACCTCGTGACGAGAACTAATTTGTTGATGCTTTGGTAACCCTATCTTCCATGATTAAAGTCCACCAAGAGAACTATGCGCCCAAAATCGAGGTGTCTCATCTTGATAGACCTGCATATGTGTTTGCAGTTGATGGTGTTAACGATGATAAGCCGTGGTACTACGATATCAAATGGTTCCTGAAATCTCAAGAATACCCAGCAGGGGCATCCATCAAAGATAAGAAGACCCTTAGGATGTTGGAAGGCAGGTTCTTCTTAAATCAGGGTGATTTGCTTTATAAAAGGAACTTCGACATGGTCTTGCTCAGATACGTGGATAGACATGAAGCAGACATGTTAATGTAAGAAGTTCATGAGGGATCCTTCGGTACCCATGCTGGAGGACATGCCATGGCAAAGAAACTTCTAAGGTCGGGGTATTATTGGATCACCATGGAATCTGATTGCTGCAAATATTCCCGCAAATGCCATAAATGTCAAATTTATGCTGATAAGGTACATGTGCCTCCTAATCCATTGAGTGTCATGCCTTCACCTTGGCCCTTCTCCATGTGAGGCATCAATATGATTGGCAAGATCGAGCCTACCGCTTCCAACGATCACCGTTTTATCCTAATTGCCATTGACTACTTCACCAAGTGGGTAGAAGCGGCATCCTATGCCAATGTCACTAAACAAGTGGTAGCCCAATTCATAAAGAGGGATATTATATGTCGATACGGAATACCCGAAATAATCATTATTGATAATGGTTCTAATCTCAACAACAAGATGATGGCAAAAATATGTCGGGATTTCAAGATCGAACATCACAACTCTTTGTTGTACCGCCCGAAGATGAATGGCATCGTCGAGGAGGCCAACAAAAATATCAAGAAGATTGTACAGAATATGGTGGTAACGTGAAAAGATTGGCATGAGATGTTACCATTCCTATTGCATGGGTATCGATCATCGGTGTGCACCTTGACAGGGGTAACCCCAATCTTGCTTGTGTATGGTATGGAGGCAGTCCTACCTGTCAAAGTCGAGATTCCTTCTCTGAGGATAATGATGGATGTTAAGCTTGATGAAGCGGAATGGCTCCAATCCAGGTACAATTAGTTAAGCCTCATCGAAGAGAAGCGTTTAGAAGTTGTATGCCATGGACAATTGTATTAACGGCGACTGAAGCAGGCGTTCGACTAGAAAGTGTGGCCTCAATGCTACATACCCGACAACTTAGTGCTAAAAAGGATCCTTCCTCCTCTAACAGATCACGGGGGCAAGTGGACACCCAACTATGAAAGACCATTCATGGTTAAAAAGGTCTTCACGGGCGGATCCTTAATATTAACAACTATGGATGGCGAAGACTTCTTATCCCCTGTCAACACAGATGCAGTTAGAAAATACTTCGTATAAAGAGACCCGCTGGACAAAAACAAAATAAAAGTCCAGGCAAAAGGGGCATCTAGGCGAGCCAAAAACAAAATAAAAGGCTCGGGAAAAAGTTAGGGAAATAAACAGGAAAAGTGTAAACCCGCTGAGCTGAAAAGCCACATCAAACAACTCAGGCAGAAAAGGGTATCCCGGTGGATTGAAAACCCGAAAGGGCAATCCACGCAAAAGAGGGATTGAAACGAACAACTACGATCTGCGAGATCTGTGATTAGTAATTTGCAATCAAGGCTAACCTGAGGGTTAAGAATCATTCCATCTACTTCCTCAAAAGCGAAGTATGCGGAAAGTCTTAAAGACATATGGATCATAGTCGGGTCGGAGCTTGATGAGATTTGATTTTCACATTTCCATTAGGATAATTTATTTTTCCTTTTGTGCAAGTTCTTCTTCCTAGGGATTGCTTCCCGGTGTAATGCCTATTTATGGCCATTCTTTTCAATCAATAAAAGTAAGATTTCATTCAAATTTTCTCTCATGTTGCTGTGTTTTTCATCTACCATTGATTGATTGCAAAAACGTCCAACCAATTATGATAAATATTGCATTGCGAATACATGGATGCTTTGTAAAACATACATAAGAGTAAAAACACTTGACATGAATTTGATTTGTTGAGTAACAGGGATGGTGATTCAGACTGTGAACCTGGGGGGACCCAGACCAATTTAGCTTTCTCTTTTGCAGGTACTATCAGTTGTGTTCACTGATATGCAGGTACAGGTGCTGGACAAAGTCATTGCCAGTACAAGGAATCAAGAAGTTGTTCCTCAGCAGATCATTGAGCATGATTCCTCAGCAGGTCTCATCAGACCACTTCTTCTCCAGCAGAGTAGCAAGAAGAGGTTTGATACTCCCAGAGCAGAAGGGTATCACCATTTCTTATCACCAACATGAGGCTCTTTTTACCTCTCATTCCCAGCGAGATACGACTATAACTCTTATCTTCGGCAGGAAGTATCCTCTTTAATGTTTACCATCATCCCCAGAAGAGTCAGAAATGGAAATTTCCCCCCAGCAAAGTGACATAAGGATAATATTCTCCCCCAAGTAGAGAGTTTTCTTTCAATGATGAGTATTCCCCCAGAGTCTTCTCATCCCTAGAAGTACATGAAAATTCATTATTTCCTAGCAGAGGTGAAGATATGGAAGAGTCTGATGGTTTCAACTCCTTACACAGTATTGTTCACAGTTTTCCCCAGGGGAGTCATTATGCAAATTCCAATCCTCATTGGCGTCTCTTCCCCAACAGAGGATTTCGTGTCTGAGAAGCTCCCCAACACATTCTTCCTCATCAGAATATCAACAAATCTTTTCCCCAACCGAGTCAGAAGGTTATTATTTCCCCAACGAAGTGCTACGGGTGGCGTACCTCCCATATTCAGATCATTCTACAACTTCTCAAAGTCCAGTTTATTTTTGGAAATGATGGCGGTTTAGAGCCATTATCATTAACAATATCCCCCACAAAGTTGTTCTTCCCCACATGGAGTCATTACATCATATCAGTGATTATTTCTCCCCAGTGAAGCTACTTGGGATACCTGTTATCTCCTCATTAAGAGATCCCTATCCATTTGCATTTATTAATCATCATTACATTTGCATCCTCAAAAAGCGTAGCATTTATATCATTATGGATCATTACGCCATGAAAAAATTCAAACATATGCATACGAAGCATAAGCTGGTTTTGGGTAACTTACACAAAAGCCCGAAACATCATTTCTTCAATCAGACCGAAGTATCATCACACAGAATGCCGAGTTTATTCCTTAACACTGTTACTTGTGTCAGTTAATACTTTTCATTTTCCTCGATTCCATTTCAGTACAATGGTTTCGTGTCGTGTGATTTCATCTAAGTACGATTATTTCATCCCTATTGATTCCGTCTAAGTACGATGGTTTCATTTTCCTCGTTTTACGTTTAAGTACAACGGTCCCGTGTCGTTTGATTTCATTTAAGTACGATGATTTCATCCATGTTGATTTCGTCTAAGTACGATGGTTTCATTTTCCTCGTTTCCGTTTAAGTACAACGGTCTCGTGTCGTTTGATTTCATCTAAGTATGATGATTTCATCCTTGTTGATTTTGTCTAAGTACGATGGTTTCATTTTCCTCGTTTCCGTTTCAGTACAACGGTCTCGTGCTGTTTGATTTCATCTAAGTACGGTGATTTCATCCTTGTTGATTCCATCTAAGTACAATGGTTTCATTTTCCTCATTTCCGTTTCAGTACAACGGTCTCGTGTTGTTTCATTTCATCTCAATAAGATGATTTCACCTTGTTGATTCCGTCTAAGTACGATGGTTTCATTTTCCTCATTTCCTTTTCAGTACAACGGTCTTGTGTTGTTTGATTTCATCTCAGTACGATGATTTCATCTTTGTTGATTCCGTCTAAGTACGATGGTTTCATTTTCTAGTTTCTATTTCAGTACAACGGTCTCGTGTCGTATGATTTTATCTAAGTACGATGATTTCATCCTTGTTGATTTCGTCTAAGTATGATGGTTTCATTTTCCTCATTTCCGTTTCAGTATAATGGTATCGTGTTGTTTGATTTCATCTAAGTACGGTTATTTCATCCTTGTTGATTCCATCTAAGTACGATGGTTTCATTTTCCTCATTTCTGTTTCAGTACAAAGGTTTCGTGTTGTTTGATTTTATCTCAGTACGATGATTTCATCCTTGTTGATTTTGTCTCAATACAATGGTCTCATTTCCTCGGATTTGTTTAAGTACAATGGTCTTGTGTTGTTTGATTTCATCTCAGTACGATGATTTCATCCTTGTTGATTTCGTCTCTGTATGATGGTCTCATTTCCTCGATTCCATTTAAGTACAATGGTCTCGTGTTGTTTGATTTCATATCAGTATGATGATTTCATCCATGTTGATTCCGTCTAAGTACGATGGTTTCATGTTGCTTCAATTTCGTTTCAGTACAATGGTTTTGTATCTTTGAGTTTTCATCAAAGTACGATGATCTCATCCTTGTTGATTTCGTCTCAGTACGATGGTCTTATTTCATTTGATTCTATCTAAGTACGATGGGATCGTTTCTGTTTCTTCGTCATCCAAGAATGGCATTCTCCCCAAATTATTTTATTTTCCCACAGAGTGCAAATTTTCTGGTTTATTCGGGTATTCAATCTCTCCATACCTTGAACGTATGAAATCCATTGCTATCATCCCTACAGGTCTACAGTTGATTGAATAAGGGCAGCTGTAACACCCCAAAATTTTCCCTCTCATTTCATGGCATTTAGTATATCATATTGCATACATAATTCCACATCCTTGCATATAATTTGAAGCATAGCATTCATGGCTAGAGGCATAGTGCATGTGATCAATGACTGATGAAATTGAGGATCATCTAAAGGCAATAGAAGGTTCACATGGATTCACAACAATGTTAAAAGGGTTTACTACATCCTACAAGATCTCAAATGATTCCTCAAGTCTTAGAAAGAGGTGGATTGATGAAAGAAATCAAGCAGTGCAAAACCTCCTAACAAAAAGGGCTAAAATTAGGGTTTCCTATTAATGGAGCTTCTCAATGAAATTTTGGTTCAAACTTGATCTCATTGTTCTGCACATGATTTTAAGTGTCTAGGGTTGAAAAATCATCCATTGAATCATTTCAGAAGGCCTTCAATTGATCAGTTACTTGAAAATCAAAAAATTGGGGAAAAGTCAATTGTGCAGAGAAAAAAGTCAACCCCTGACTTTTGAGATCAAAAACATGAAATTGATGTTACAAGGAGTCAATGTACCAAATTTGATCAAGAAATGATGGAGGGATCATCAAGAATCAAGAAACTCCTTTGATTAGGGACTTTCCCAATCAGTTGTGTTAAGAGGTAACCAATTTGGGGCAGTCACGTTGAGCCATCTCCTTAAGGTGTAGCCAACCTGGGCCAATCACGTTGAGTAATCTCTCAAAAGTTCTGCTAAACTGGGGAAATCCCTTTGAGATTCAAATCTCTCAAAGAGCCATTAGTCTGGGGCATTCATTTAAAGTTCAGCCAATCTGGGGCAGGCCATCCCAATAGCATGAGAAGTCACTCTCCCAAGACGATTAAAGCACCTATCCAGGGTTCAGAATACTGGAGCAGAATATCTCATACTGATTGGAGTTTTTTCTTAAATCCTCGCAGGACAAAATCTTTCATGGATCATGCAGTCTGGGGCAATTATTTCGAGATCTGACGAATCTCTCTAAGAGTTTGAAGACACTGGGGCATTTTGGATGCCAAGTTTCTTGTAAAATCCTCTTGAGACAATTTCTTTTGACAGACTCCCTAGTCTGAGTTGAGTTTAAAATTACAAGAAATCATTGTTCACTCATTATTCGTATGCAGTTAATTAGCTTAGAGGCTTGAAAGAACATAATCATTTACAGCACGAAGCATTATGGAGATCATTTCCCCATCAGAGTTTGTACATGTTTCAATCATTATCAAATGCTTCTCATAGCAAGGTATTAAAAGGTTGTATTCCCCAAGTAGAGGATATTCCTACCGAGAAATTATTTCTATCTCTTTTCCACAGCGAGAGACGCCTTCCAACTCTTATCCCCAGCAGAAGGTATTCTCATGAAAGTGTTCCAACAAATGGTGGTTCATACACATCATCCTCGGTGGAGCCTAAGATTGAAACTTTCGCCGGCTAAGTCAGAGCAAGATGGTTTCCCTAGCAAGGCAATGAAGGGTGATAGTCCTCAAATAGAGTTATCTTCCCAAGATGGAGTATTTGCAGTAGTCGACTGAATGCTTTCCTTCCCCATAGAGTTTCAGATTGACAAAATTCTCTCATCAGTAAGGTCGTGACAAGATAGTTTCCCCAACCAAATCGCAAAATTATCAATTCTCCAGTAAAGTTTCATGATCAGGATTCATCCTCGAATAGTTGAATTAATCCCCGCAGAGTCTTTGTGACTAAGTCCAATTTATTTTTGGCAATTGTGACAAGTCAAAACAAACAAATTTGTTCACATTCTCTCCAACATAGATGTTATCCTCATAGGGATTTCGGTGATCGAATCAGGGATCATTTGTTTCCCAGCAAAATTCTGATAATCTTCAGAGTATCTTTGTTTCTTTCCTCAGCAGAAGGTCAGTCGGGACGTTTTCATCCTCAACGGAGTTCTACAGATAAAATCTTCCCCTGCAGAGTCATTCCCTTTTTTACTCCTCACTTTTCGAGTCGTAAAAATCAGATAATGTTACGATATCTTTTCTCGAGAATCATTAATTCCACCATCTGGTGTCATACAAAAGACAAGTTCAAGTTCACCATCATTGTGGCAAGCCACTAGTCTCCTGGCGTCGTATAAAAGACAGAATCCAGTCTTAGTGGATTAACCTCAGAATCCAGTCTTAGTGGATAGGCCTTGGAATTCATATCTATTTGGTAGAATTCATACTTCAAGAAGAGGGTCGTTCAACGCATACTCAAGCGAGATCCTGATGGTGGGGTTTTTATCGTCAAAATAGTGCAGCCCTAAACAGAGGAACAAATGCACATTTTTACCGCGTATCCGACCATAGGATATGTGAAAAGGCTCTTATAGCGCATGTCTCAGATGCAGATCCTGATCAGTTTATGTATATCCCATAGACTAAAGTGCACCAATGGAGAGCATGACTCATATGCAAGATTCTTACAGTGAATCACCCATTTATCTAAGTCCATTGTCATTGTGGCAAACCAGTATGCGTCTGGTGTCATACAAAAGATAGGTTCTAAGTCCACCATCGGTGTGGCAAGCCAGTAGTCATCTGGCGTCGTACAAAACATAGTTTCTAAGTCCCCTATCACCGTGGCAAGCCAGTAGTCGTCTAGCATCGTACAAAATACAGGTTCTAAGTCCATTGTCATTGTGGAAAGCCAGTATTAATCTGGCGTCATACAAAAGATAGATTCTAAGTCCATCATCATTGTGTCAAGCCAGTAGTCATCTGGCGTCATATAAAAGACATGTTCTAAGTACATCGTCATTGTGGCAAGCCAGTATTCATCTGACATCGTCAAAATACAGGTTCTAAGCCCACCGTCGTTGTGGCAAGCCAGTATTCGTCTGGCGTTGTAAAAAAGACAGGTTATAATTCCACCGTCGTTGTAGAAAGCTGTTGCACCCCAAAATTTGCCATCCCTAAGTCATGGAATTGTGTACCAAGGTGTCCCAAGAGATTCACAAGGTTCACAAGGTATCCCAAGAGGTTCACAAGGTTCACAATTAGTCAGAAAGCTTGGAAGTTCCCTCAGACAAAGCCTTATCCTAAGCAATGCACCCTAAACTAGGGTTTTGGATTTCATCAGGCTAAATGGACTTCAAAGGCCTCAATTGAACTTCATAACATCCCAGATGTCTTCAAGAATCCCTATGTCAAGTTTCAAGGCTTTCCCAAAAGGTTTGCTCAGTCAGATGATCAGATATGCAAAAATCAGTCAAAGTGGTTAAAAAGTCAAACTGAGGTCAACTGTGGTCAAACCAAAGTCAAACTTCATGATTTTTTGCCAACATCAAGTTTATGAAGTAAAATTCATCATTTGATCAAGGGTTGATCATGATTCATCAAAGAGATTTCAGATCATCAAGAATCAGGAGTTTCTAAATTAGGGTTTTCACAAGAAAAGTCAACTGAACTTTGACCAGCCATAACTTTCACATGCTTCAAAAAAAATTTCCCATCCAAAGCTCATTATGAAGGAAATTGAATTCTCTACAACTTTGTGTCTCACAAGCCAAGCCTAAAAATGCTTCATTTGAAAGGTATGAGCCAAAACATTATAGGTCATTTCAAAAGTCAACAAGAAGTCAACATCTTCCCAAGGGCATAACTTGAAAATGGTCAAAGATATGGACATGAGACCAAAGAGGTTTGTTATAGGACTCTTTAAGCTTTCCAAAATGTCCAAGAAAACCTTCATATACTTAAAATTGAGGGATTTATGCCTTGTCAAAGTTGGGAGATTTTCAAGGGGTGTATGAAGAAAATAAGGGCTTAAATCTAATTTTTTCCAAATGGGCCTATCATTTTGCAACCCGATCTTCATGATAACATCAAGCACGACCCAATTCAAATATTTTCTGATTTTTATATTTTATTTGGATTTTATTCATTAAAATTCATTTTAAATCAAAATAAAATATGAAAATACAAATATTTGATTCTTCTTCTAGAAGCTCTTAAACATCATTTAAGTTGATTTGATACTCTCCAATTTCGTGCACAACCAATTTGGAAACATATCATTTGATTTTTTTTGATATTTTTGACCATAGCTTTCTTCACAATCAAGCAACCCATACAACTCCAACCAAGGCCCAAATTCTTAACCTAATTACATTACTATATAACCACAACAACATCACAAGACAAAGAAAAGGATGGAGAGCAAGAGGATGATATTCATACTTTAAAATTTCACATAATTCAAAATTAGGTTTCCACAATCCACCACTTTTACAAGTTGATTAAAGGCTGCAAATGAATCCTTGAGGTTTCCTGAACCTATTCCAATCATCCTCATCATCAAATTCATGCCTAATCATACAAACCAAATTCATATTCTTGCCTTTCTTTTGATTTTTTTCAATTTCAATGATTTACGCATGATTAATTGATTTTAATGACATAATATGTTTGTTTGATTGTGTAGATGGTTTTTGGATAGTTGGATTTAAGTTTCGATGCAGGAATCATAGGGCACCATGGAGAACTAAACTATTGGTTAATCTAATGTAATCTATTTTCGTCGATACTTCGAAGGATGCGGTAGTGATAAGCATTTCAGGCTGACAGGTAAGTCAGGTAAGTACTACTGTTTCGATTTACTCCGAATTTTTTCCAGAAGTTCAGAAAAAAATCGACAAACAATACTCTTTTAGAATAGAATTCTAAAAGATTTTGACCCTCAAAATCGCAAATTCCTCTTTTATCTATTTTATTTGATTTATTTTCTATTTTCATATTCTCAAAAAAATCTATAAAAAAATTGTGCGTTCTTTATTTGATTTTATTAGATTTTTAGCATCGTTTTAATATTTTTTAGATTTTATTTTAATCGCTTTTCTTATTTTTCATTATTTTAAAATCTGCAGCGATTTTATTTGATCCTGTTTATTTCTTTTTTTATTCTTCCAATAGTATATACCAAAAATATGCAGGTTGGAGGAAGAAGATGGTGTGTGGCATGCGCTGATTGGCCTAGTGACAAAGACCTAAGGTTGAAAGTATGAGGGTGTGGGTTCAACACTCATTCCCAACATTTTGGCAAAGAAACGTGGGTTCAACACTCATTCCCAATATTTTGGCAAAGAAACGTGGGTTCAACACTCATACCTAATATTTTGGCAAAGAAACGTGGCGTAGCGTAGTGGCTGAAGGTTTTTGTTGGCAAAGGCAAAGTCAGTGGTTCAACACCAACCCCCAATATTTTGGGTATCTCTAACTTTATTTTTCCCTTTTTTATCAAATTATGTATTTTCTTTGAATTTCCTTATTATTATTATTAAACTAATTTCTAAAAGATAAAACAAAATCTTTTTTTTAAACTTATATTTTTTATTATAAACCTTAATTTTTTTCATAAACCTTGATTTTTTTCCCTAAACCTTAATTTTAAACATAAGTCTTAATTTTTTTCATAAACCCTTCACATGCTTAGAAAAAGAGCCTAAACCTGAAGTCATTGTTGCAGCTCTACATTTGAAGAAATCAGAGATTGTCCTAGAAACAAGGAGTGGAGTTAAGGGTATTCTTGCTAAGGTATTGATGGAGAAAGCTCAAATGTTCCTGAAGGCTATGAGTTATGATGCTTTTGAGGAGATCTTAGCCCTATTGATCTATGGCTTAGTATTGTTCCCTAATCCAGACCAGTTCATAGACATACACGCCATCAACATATTTCTGACTCATAATCCAGTACCTACATTGCTTGGAGACATCTTACACTCTCTTCATACCCGTACTACGAAGGCATGAGGAACTCTGATGTGTTGTATACCTCTATTGTCTAGGTGGTTTATTTCTCACCTTCCTCGATCAGTGATGAAGAATGAACAAGGGTTCAGGTGGTCCAAGAGGATTATGTCACTTTCTCATTCAGATATTCATTGGTGCTCTAGATCTATGGAGAATGTTACTATCATTGACCGTTGTGGGGAGTTCCCTAATGTGCCACTCCTTGGCATAAGAGGGGGAATTACCTACAATCCTTCCTTAGCCCTACGTCAGTTTGGTTATGCTCGGAGTGATGGTCCTCATGACATGCTTATTCAGGGTATTATGTTCGACTACGACAACGATATGCAAAGTTACCATCAAAGGTTCATACGAGCATGGGGTAAAGTGAACAAGGTTGACAGCAAGACTCTGGAACCCAAGTACACCATTCCTATGGAACGTTATCTCATATGGGTGCGATCTCGTGCTCAGACTCTTATGATGCCATATCCTGCTATCCTGCCAGTTACCATGGAGCATGTTGCTGAAGGAGATACTTCCTATATCATTCTTCATCCAGACATGCCCACTGACATGGAGGAGTTACAGAGGTCCTGGATCCAGTTGAAGGAGCAAAGAGATACTTTTGAGACTCATTTTAAATCTAGTTAAGAAAGAATCCTGGAGCTGACAAGTCAACTTCACAAAGAGCGGAATCTCAACACATACCTCCATACAAAGAGGAAACGTCCATGGGATACTTAAAACACCATCTTTGTATTTATTTCATTTTATTGTAAGCCCAAGAGGCAAACAAGTTTATTGCTTACTAATAAAAGTTTCATTTCTGGTTGTTTACACAAATTTAAATTCTGCGGTCCTTGAAAACATTGCATATGCATCTACATACCATATCATTGCATCACAGGTTTCTTATGAGCAGGTTTCTCATCTTCTTGCTGTTTATTTCAACAGAAATGGCTCTCGAACAATCTGTCAAAGATCTTCAAGCTCAAAATGCTCAGTTTCAAGAAGTGATTCTGAATTTGTCCAAGGGGCAAGAAGAGTTGAAAGCACTCCTCTCGAAGGACATGAAGAAGAAGAATCCTGAGGACAACAAGGATGATCAGCTGAAACAACCACAAGCTGAGATGGAAGAGATGAGGATCCAGATGAATGGCCAAATGGCTCTTATCCAGAGTTTGGCCCAGGGGCAAGAATATCTGAGAAGCTTTGTCAATAAGCTTCGATATAACGGAGTTGGGAATCTAATCATCAGTTAACCTCCGTTGAAACAAGCCGACTTGGATGAAAGGAAAGTAAGGATAAGAGAAGGAAAGAGACAGGCTACCACTGATTATTCTTCAATGGAAGAAGGAAGACCCTGTAAGATTAATCCACTTCGACACAAGGAATGTAAAAGACAGTTCATCAAATTCAACACGCCAATGCCACAAATGCTGCAATGCTTGTTGGAAATGAAGCTAATTTCCTTGGAAAATTATCCTAAAAATCCTAATACCTCTTATCCTCGCTATAATCCCAAAGCAAGGTGTATGTACCACTCCGACGGTCCCGGACACGACACTAATAACTGTTGGGCATTGAAGAATAAGATTCAAGACCTAATTGACGAAGGAATACTCGAGGTTACGCCAGAAGGCCAGGTTGAGTTCTTCTATCATCCTTCAAGCATCAAAGTTTCCAGATAACTGGAGTGACGAGTTTAGAGGAAGAGGCTTTGAGAACATTTGAATTTTCGTTTGTAATTTCCTTTGTTTGCCTAAACACTTACTATTATGTTAGACTTTATTTTCACTAATGCATTGTATATGTTTGTCTTGAGTTAATCCATTCGTTTCACTATATTTAAAACTATGCTTCTTATTTCTATCTTGTGATATTTAACTCCTGATAAAGCTATAAGCCTGTAGAGGGAGGATGACGAAAACAATACCATAATCTTAGGCAGTATGCTTTTGAACAGACTATGCTGACAATGTACAGACATTGTTTCAATTCCTAAACAGTGGAGATATAAGGAAGTTAATCCCTAGTCAACCCTTTTGAGCCTATGAAGTAGAATTTTTCATTCTCACGCAAATTAAAACCCTTATTCATAACCTGGGGCAGGGTAGTTACTCGGTTAACTCAACTATGCCAATTGTTTGTGTTGTACACAACTAATGATGGTTCCCTGTAATCACTAAAGTCTGCAAGTCAATATCTAGCAAAAGAAAAGCTCACTAAGTCAAAACCTGTGAAGGAGACTTAGTAAAAAATTAAGACATCCCGTTGACTGTAACCTTGAAATAAACAGTTCAGGCAAAAAGAAGGGATAACAAAGTCAAAAGAAAAAAGGAGGTCACTATAGATCCTCAATAAAGAAAGATGACTTAATTTTCAAATAAATTTTTTGATTCCTGAATTATCACAAATGTCAGTGTTACAATTCCAAACTACTTTGGAACCTCAATGCATAAGTTAACCGAACATATGACTGAAGAACATCACGAAGAATGGGTTGGGTACAAATAAATTTGAGCCTTTATCCTTTGTTTCTTAAACCGTGAACCAGGCCACGTCATAACCCTTTAAAAGACCTAACTGAAGCATGGTTAGTCCAAAAAGCATACTACTACAAAAGGTATCTTGACTCCTTTAGGGCTTATTATAAAACTTGAGTTAATATCACAGTTTTCATAAAAATTGTTTTACTAAAATAATTATTTTTCTAAAAACTTCAAGACAGACATAAGCATTGCATTTTTTAATATATTTGTTTGCATATACCTGAGTGTTTGACAAACAGGGAAACTTACAGGATGAATGTTCAATAAACCAAAGTCTTTCTGATAAACAAAGTTGCTTCCTGGATCAAAGCCCATGTATACAAAAGGTCATAGTCATTATCTCCCAATCAAGGGGCATGCCATGATACTGCCTAACTCATTTGGGGCAATCAGGACAAAATTCAACTATGTTTAAGTAGCCAGGGGCAGATCTCCTCATCTATCTGAATTATTAAGGGTAACATTACAGAGTTCACGATGCCAGGGGCATATTATTGTGGGGCATTCTGCTTATTTCTCTTGAGATAGCTTCATTCAGATACTTCCATTATGAGACAATTCATCCTCAACCAAGGGGAAACGCTCTCTTTCCAAATCTAATACCCAGAGCGTATATGGTCCATCACAATTTTAAAGCACTTTCCTCTCATTATATTACCTTGATATTGGATTCTCAGCAGAAGCCATTGTGGAAATTAATTGTCTACGCCAATAGTATCAGATGGTGTCAGTATCATGTCTTCAGATCCGGATATGAGGATTTTTGGGAAGGTATTTAGGAAAGTTAAGAATCTCAGGAGCTCTAAATCCAATTGGTTATACACTCTCAAAGTTGAAACGATTCTGTTTTCGAGTTCAGCTTTACTTTTCCCTCTTTATTCAGGATTACTTTTCCTCTTTTACTAAAGCAAAAAACGTTTGTTGGTTATGTTTGAATGTATATATGCTTTTGAATATGATTGATGTTTACCAGAAATGCATAAAATACAATAAAAGCATTTACTAAGAATGAACGGAGGTAGGAATTCAACGAAACTTCGCCGGTTCATCCCCACGGAGTAATCTTTATGGATATCCTTACGGAATACCTCAAGTAATAACTTACACTTCCCACTTGACGAAGTCTTCAAGCAGTTGCATATCCTCCGAAGAATTAAGTCTCCCGGATCTATGTCCATCTCTTTTATCCTCAGTCAGGATATTCAGGAACTTATTCCTTCAATAAAAGCACGACGAATGAAGACGAGAGGTTCTAAGTACCATATTATTAAAGACGGGAACGAAGTCTTCATACTCCTCAGCAACAAACCGAGATTTATTTTCCCCAGCCAGCAGTTGTTATACAGAGATACCCAGACACTTCAGGCTACATGATTCATACATACATCATTTACATTATATCATGGAATACGCATTCATAACCCATATGACATTCTTACTTAAGATCATCATGCTATACATGCATACATCAAATAATCTTGCATAAACTAACTTTTTCTTTTCAGGATAGTTGCAGGCAGATAAACAATATCAAATAGTTCAGAGATGATCTATACGAAGATCAGATACTGATATCTAATTCAGAGATAATCGCTACGAATATTCATTTCTGATGATCAATACAAGTTGTCCTTGGGATGGCACATAAATGGTCTATACGAAGACCTAATGTTCAGTCCAGGATATTACCAGAAGAAATTCGGGAGTAATCGCCACGAAGATTTAATCCTGATGCTCAAGTTGTCCTTGGAAGGGTACGTAAAAGATTTATACGAAGATCTAGTACTTAATCTAGGATGTTTCCAGAAGAGATAATCGTTACGAATATTTATTTCTGATGGTCAATTATCTTTGGGATAGTGTGTAAATGATCTATACGAAGATCTAGCACTTAATCCAAGAGATTCTTTCAGAAGAAGTTCAGGGATAATCGCCACGAAGATTTAATCCTGATATTCTTTTTGCCCTTGGGAAGGTATGTAAATGGTCTATACGAAGATCTATTACCTAATCCAGGATATTTCCAGAAGAGATAATCGCTACGAAGATTTATTTCTAATGGTCTATGCAACAGTTTATCTATGGAAGGGTACGTAAATGATCTATACGAAGATCTAGTGCTTAATCCAGGATATTTCCAGAGGAGATAATCGTTACGAAGATTTATTTCTGATGGTCAACTATCTTTGGGGATAATGTGTAAATGATCTATACGAAGATCTAGCACTTAATCCAAGAGATTCTTTCAGAAGAAGTTCAGGGATAATCGCCACGAAGATTTAATCCTGATATTCTTTTTGTCCTTGGGAAGGTATGTAAATGGTCTATGCGAAGATCTATTACCTAATCCGGGATATTTCCAGAAGAGATAATCGCTATGAAGATTTATTTCTAATGGTCTATGCAACAGTTTATCTGTGGAAGGGTACGTAAATGATCTATACGAAGATCTAGTCCTTAATCCAGGATATTTCCAGAGGAGATAATCGTTACGGAGATTTATTTCTGATGGTCAACTCTCTTTGGGGATAGTGTGTAAATGATATATACGAAGATCTAGCACTTAACCCAAGAGATTCTTTCAGAAGAAGTTCAGGGATAATCGCTACGAAAATTTAATCCTGATATTCTTTTTGTCCTTGGGAAGGTATATAAATGGTCTATACGAAGATCTATTACCTAATCTGGGATATTTCCAGAAGAGATAATCGCTACGAGGATTTATTTCTAATGGTCTATGCAACAGTTTATCTGTGGGATGGTACATAAATGATCGATACAAATATCTTGTACTTAGCCCAAGATATTATCAAAAGCAATTCAAAAAAGATCGCCACGAAGATTTGATTCTGATGCTTAAATTAAAGTATGTTCCTAAAGATGGTTCAGAGCCGATCTATACGAAGATCTAAGTACTGACACCTAATGAAGGATATTTTTTCCCCCAGAGATAATGCAGAGACGATCTATACGAAGATTTAGTGCTGACATTCAACTCAAACCATGAATGATTCAGAGACGGCCTATACGAAGACCTAGTACTGATATCCAGTGACGACATAAAGATATTATCACCTCCTATGGATGGCATCTATAAGCCCATCTCTAGTTCCTCTGAGTGGCATCTCTAAGCCCACTCCAGCATATATAACCAATCAGCAGTATTAATTTATGCACCAGCGAGTGCAAATTTTTGGGCTTTTATGTTCAATCCCCTTCAACCTTCCAAGTCACGAATGGCACACAGGCCAATCTAACTCCACAGGTTTCAGAAAATTGAACAGGGGCAACTGTTGAACCCCAAAATTTGCCCTCCCCTAGTCATGGAATTGTGTACCAAGGTGTCCCAAGAGTTTCACAAGGTTCACAAGGTATCCCAAGAGGTTCACAAGGTTCACAATTAGTCAGAAAGCTTGGAAGTTCCCTCAGACAAGGCCTCCTCCTAAGCAATGCACCCTAAACTAGGGTTTTAGATTTCATCAGGCTAAATGTACTTCCAAGGCCTCAATTGAACTTCATAACATCCCACATGTCTTCAAGAATCCCTATGTCAATTTTCAAGGCTTTCCAAAAAGGTTTGCTCAGTCAGATGATCAGATATGCACAAATCAATCAAAGTGGTTAAAAAGTCAAACCGAGGTCAACTGTGGTAAAACCAAAGTCAAACTTCATGATTTTTTGCCAACATCAAGTTTATGAAGTAAAATTCATCATTTGATCAAGGGTTGATCATGATTCATCAAAGAGATTTTAGATCATCAAGAATCAGGAGTTTCTAAATTAGGGTTTTCACAGGAAAAGTCAACTGAACTTTGACCAGCCATAACTTTCACATGCTTCAACAAAAATTTCCCACACAAAACTCATTTTAAAGGAAATTGAATTCTCTACAACTTTGTGTCTCACAAGCCAAGCCTAAAATGCTTAATTTGAAAGGTATGAGCCAAAACATTACAGGTCATTTCAAAAGTCAACAAAACGTCAACATCTTCCAAAGGGCATAACTTGAAAATGGTAAAAGATATGGACATGAGACTAAAGAGGTTTATTATAGGACTCTTTAAGATTTCCAAAATGTCAAAGAACACCTTCATAGCCTTAAAATTGAGGGATTTATGCCTTGTCAAAGTTGGGAGATTTTCAAGGGGTGTATGAAGAAAATAAGGGCTTAAATCTAATTTTTTCCAAATGGGCCTATCATTTTGCAACCCAATCTTCATGATAACATTAAGCACGACCCAATTCAAATATTTTCTGATTTTTATAATTTATTTGGATTTTATTTGGATTTTATTCATTAAAATTCATTTTAAATCAAAATAAAATATGAAAATACAAATATTTGATTCTTCTTTTAGAAGCTCTTAAACATCATTTAAGTTGATTTGATACTCTCCAATTTCGTGCACAACCAATTTGGAAACATATCATTTGATTTTTTTTGATATTTTTGACCATAACTTTCTTCACAATCAAGCAACCCATACAACTCCAACCAAGGCCCAAATTCTTAACCTAATTACATTACTATATAACCACAACAACATCACAAGACAAAGAAAAGGATGGAGAGCAAGAGGATGATATTCATACTTTAAAATTTCACATAATTCAAAATTAGGTTTCCACAATCCACCACTTTTACAAGTTGATTAAAGGCTGCAAATGAATCCTTGAGGTTTCCTGAACCTATTCCAATCATCCTCATCATCAAATTCATGCCAAATCATACAAACCAAATTCATATTCTTGCCTTTCTTTTGATTTTTTTTTCAATTTCAATGATTTACGCATGATTAATTGATTTTGATGACATAATATGTTTGTTTGATTGTGTAGATGGTTTTTGGATAGTTGGATTTAAGTTTCGATGCAGGAATCATAGGGCACCATGGAGAACTAAACTATTGGTTAATCTGCTGTAATCTGTTTTCGTCGATACTTCGAAGGCTGCGGTAGTGATAAGCATTCCAGGCTGACAGGTAAGTCAGGTAAGTACTACTGTTTCGATTTACTCCGAATTTTTTCCAGAAGTTCAGAAAAAAAATTGTCAAACAATACTCTTTTAGAATAGAATTCTAAAAGATTTCGACCCTCAAAATCGCAAATTCCTCTTTTTTCTATTTTATTTGATTTATTTTCTATTTTCATATTCTCAAAAAAATCTAAAAAAAGTTGTGCATTCTTTATTTGATTTTATTATATTTTTAGCATCGTTTTAATAGTTTTTAGATTTTTCTTTAATCGCTTTTCTTATTTTTCATTATTTTAAAATCTGCAGCGATTTTATTTGATCCTGTTTATTTCTTTTTTTATTTTTCCAATAGTATATACCAAAAATATGCAGGTGGGAGGAAGAAGATGGTGTGTGGCATGCGCTGATTGGCCTAGTGACAAAGACCTAAGGTTGAAAGTATGAGGGTGTGGGTTCAACACTCATTCCCAACATTTTGGCAAAGAAACGTGGGTTCAACACTCATTCCCAATATTTTGGCAAAGAACATTTTGGCAAAGAAACGTGGGTTCAACACTCATACCTAATATTTTGGCAAAGAAACGTGGCGTAGCGTAGTGGTTGAAGGTTTTTGTTGGCAAAGGCAAAGTCAGGGGTTCAACACCAACCCCCAATATTTTGGGTATCTCTAACTTTATTTTTCCCTTTTTCATTAAATTATGTATTTTCTTTGAATTTCCTTATTATTATTATTAAATTAATTTCTAAAAGATAAAACAAAATCTTTTTTTTAAACTTATATTTTTTATTATAAACCTTAATTTTTTTCATAAACCTTGATTTTTTTCCCTAAACCTTAATTTTAAACCTAAGTCTTAATTTTTTTCATAAACTTTAAACCCTAAAAATTTAGCCCTAATCTTTATCTTAAAACCCAGATTTCGCCCTAATTTTTACCCTAAAATTTTTCTTAAACCTTAAAATTTTTCTCAAACCCTAACCCTAATTGTTTTCTTAACCTAGTTTGCAAACTTTTTTTTCTAATTTATTCACTCATTTTTATGTTATTCATTCATTGTTTGCCTGATTATGTAACTGCTTCGCCTTTGTAATAATTGGTTTTTTTTATTATTTTCCACCATTATTATTATTATGTAACTGCCCCTAAGCCATGTAATAGTGTAGGAATTTTATTTTCTGCCTTTTAATTTCTGTCATTTATTTTTCATATTAACTGCGTGGTTAGTAAATAGGGTGTGGAAACTATTTGTAATTAAAATTAATTTAGATAATTAACTTTAAAAGATAAATATTTGAAAATAAACACTCACACACGTAAGTCGATCTTTGATCGCCATCTTGCACTTCCTAGGGTATTCCTCTTGGTTGCCTTAAAATAAAATGGTCAAGTCCCTCGAATATAGGGATGTCTTAAGCAAAGTCCCTTCACGTATAAATCATCAAGTCCCTACAGATTTAAAAGATCAAGTCCCTTTGAGGTTGCCTACGGAATAATGATCTTGTCCCTTCGAATAAATGATGATAAGTCCCTACGAATTGCTAAAGACATCCCTTAAGTTGCCTTCTATGACCATACGGTGACCCTACGCTTGTCCCTTAAAACATCCAAGGTAATGACTACCTATTCCTTAAAAATAGGGATAGTCTTACCATTGAGAGAACATAAGAACAGTAAAGACTTAATATAGGGTAGGTTCCTCTTAATTACTTGCTCACACATTTTAAAATACATTTTACACTTCACATTTCAAACAAATTTTCAAAACAAAGACTTTATATACATCCATACGAGGATCATTATAAAGTACTTAGAAAAATTTTAATCACACACTACACCTTTCTCAAAACAATTTAAAGTGAGCTAAGTAACTAAGAGCCCATGGATAACCATGGATATAAAGGGTGCTAACACCTTCCCTTTGTATAACCTACCCCCCGAACTCAAAATCTTTTTAAGGTCTTTCCTTTTCTTTTATGTCCTTTCCTTATGGATAAAATAAAAGTCGGTGGTGACTCTTGCTATCTGCAACATTTATAGAAAGTCAGTTCTCCCACCGTGTTACACAAGCCATTAGTCATTTGGTGTCGTACAAAAGACAGGTTCTAAGTCCATCATCACTATGGCAAGTCAGTATCGTTGTACAAAATACAGGTTCTAAATCCATTTTCGATGTGGCAAGCCAGTAGTCATCTGGTGTCGTACAAAACACAGGTTTCCAATTCCACCATCACTATGGCAAGCCAATAGTCATCTGACATCATACAAAAGACAAGGTTTCAAAGTCCATTGTCATTGTGGCAAGCCTGTAGTCATCTGGCGTTGTTCAAAAGGCAGCCCCATTGTTGCTCATATCATTGGTTACTCTCCACTGCATCAGAGTTATCCAAGTAGAGTTTTCTTTGGTTAGATTTATATCCCTTTTCTTTTCCTCCACAGAGTGCAAATTTTCTAGTCTGATTTGGTATTCAATCATAGTTTATCTCGAACGTCTGATAGTCATTGCTCTCATTCTTTTCAAATTAACAGATGATTGAATAGGGGCAACTATAACACCCCAAAATCTTCCCTATCATTTTCATGGCATCTAGCATATCATTTTCATACATTACATTGCATTCATATCATAGAAAAATAAATCATACATCCATGGGTGGAAGCATAAGGCATGTGATTAGTTGATTTACAAAGTTGTGATCATTCAAAGCTAAAAGGCAAGAACCAAGTGCCTCCTAACAAGCCTCAAGGGTTTTTCACATCTCACATAATCGCAAATGATTCCTCAAGTCTTTTCAAGAGGTGTATTGATCAGGAAAGTGGCTCAGGGTCTCATCTCCTACACAATTTGCCCAAATTAGGGTTTTGGGCTCAAGAGGTTTCTTGATGAGATTTTGGTTCAAACTTGTTCTCATGGTTTTCTATATGTTTCCAAGGGTTCAAGGATGGAATTTTGTCTATTGGTTCCTTGTAGAGGTTTTTCAGTGAATCAGTTACTTATAAACTAAGCAAAAGTCAACAGTGGAAAGGAAAAGTCAACCATTGATTTTTAAGGTCTAAATCATGCTCCTCAAGTTCATAAACCTTTATTTGGTCAATATATGTCAAGAAAATCATCATTCATCAAGAATCAAATCTTAGGGAAAAAGTTACTAAAAATGGAAATGACTTGTAATTAGAAGTTTCTATTTTTGGAAGCTTTATACCTCACATTCAACTTGAATTTTCAGCATCAAAAAGGCTTCAAAGGGATTTTCCTTAATCATTAAAGTTGAAGATAATTATTTTCCCTTTCCAAAAAGTACAAGATCATCTCCATAGTTTTCTTGGTTCAAAAGTTATGACTAAAAGACTCCAAGGTGTTTTTTAGGGTTTCTCATGCATTCCAACTTTACACCTTTTGCAAAAATTACCAAAAGGACTTGTAATTGCTTCCACTTGCCAAAATCATATCACAACATCAAAGTACACTTCATTTGGTGCATTTTTGGCCTTTGAATCATTTGTTTTCATGCGATATTTCTCATGCATTTCACAAGTTGCCAAAATGCAAAAGTTATCAAAACACAAAATCCATGCAATCACAAGGCCTAAATTCAATCCCATTATGATCAGCACATAAAATATAAGGGATTCATGTTCATGATTAGCCACATGCACGTGCAAATTACCACACTCACTTGAAAATGCAATTTCGTAAATTGAATCATATCTCACTAACCAAGGTTCCACTGGGTTTTTAACCATGGTTAGCCCCAAAACCTTCATATATAAGCCTTCAACTCAACTGGTTAGGGCTAGGGTTCCCTCATTTTTCCAGATTTCAAATTTTGCTCTCAAATATTTCTCTCTTCGAAACGCATTCTCCTTAGGGTTTCTTGGTGGTTCCTCTTCATAATCTTGATCAGCAAGTTCCATAGAACAAGAATCAAGCCTTGGTTGAAGCTCATACAAAGGATTTCATCATATCATTTTTGGAAGCTTCAAGTTTAAACTCTTAGATCTAGCTCGATTCAAGGCTCTAATTGGATTTGTTTTGCAATTAGAGATCACAAGGAGTAGATTTGAACCTTCATACTGGATTTCTAGGAGTATTTTAGCTTGCTTCAAGTTTCAGGCGAGTCAAGATTCACTCTCCTATTCATCTTGTGATGTTGATCATTCTGATAATATTTATGTGTGAACTGGACGTGTATCATGCTCTAATTTTGGATCTGAAATTTTTGAGTGCTTTATGTTTTGCTTCGATCTGGCTTGTTCATGCATGTTTTAAGAAAATGAAGTTCATATTTGAGATCAGTGAGGAATTTGGAGTGGAACTGTGGTGATTTTTTTAATTTTTGGAATTTTTTGTTGGAGCTTCATTGGAGAAGATGACTGGAGCTAGGGCTCCGGCATCTGGTTGGTTTGGAGGTGACCGAAGGCTGGAGGTAGGAGATATGATATGTATCGTTCATTGTTTTGATATGTGGGCTACAATTGTGACAACACATTAAAAATGGATGTGGTGTGTCACGTGCTCTTTTTTTATAACATTTAAACCTGATTGGCTTTGTGTGTGATTCCCTAGGCTTATTATCATGCGCGTTTGAATCTTAACCACTCATTTGGCATACTTTGGTTTGTGTTGACTTGATTGCATGAGTGAGATTAATCATGTAGCTTAGATTGTAGTCAATAGGTTGACTGAGAACACCATAATTTTATGTTGATTACGCTTCTGGACCCAGGCTATTGACTTGCTTTTTTAACCTCCCACTAAGCCCATTTGTTTGATTTCAACATGTGTTTTGTTATCTGAGCACCCTCCCCCATTGGTTTCCTTTTTTTAAATTTTGTGCATAGTTTTCCCTTTTTATTTTCTAAAAGTGTTTCCATACATCTAAAAATCACAAAAAAATCATGAATCATCTTTTAGAATTTAAATAATTTTTGATAACTTTTATTTCTGACTTTATTAAATTTTCATCATATTTGTCTCATTTTCTTTTATTTTCTTTTGAAATTGTTTCTATTTTTTATAGTTCAACTTTGAAGATTTATTTTGTATAGATCATAGAACATTTTGCATCCAATCTTTTTGCATTATCTCATCAATATATTGAAGTGTCTAAAAACATTTTTCTCATATTTTTAAACTCATTTCATATTGCATTTTTGGTCCTTTTCTTGTGCATTATTCTTCTTTGTTCTTTATGCAACTTTGAACACTTGTTTAAACTAGTTTACTTTTGATTTTTTGTGTGATCTTTTGACATGTCATTTTTCTTTGACCTAAGTTACTTGAGTTACATTTTAAAAAAAATTGATTGAGGTTTGATATGTGTTTGATAGCTTGAGTTTGAAGTAACATTTGTGATCCTCTCTCTTCATTTCTTAACCCTTATCCATTAAGAGGCACTTAAGCCATTGTATGAGAACCCTTGTATGATATTATAAGTCATGTTTATACATTTATAGGTCATCTTTGGTTTGTGTTTGCATTTTGTGTGTGGTATGCATCCATGTTTGAACATTGACCTAATTTCTTCCTTCTTCTCTTCTTATGCTTAACATGTTTCTTGTTTGCCTTGAACATGAGCATTCATACACCCCTTGAGAATCTCATGTTATGTAAGATACTGAATTCATGATAATTCATTCATATTTGTATGCCATCTTGTATCTTTCCCTTGCATCTCAAGTATGTGACATCCTTTCCTTATGTGATCTCTTTTGTTTGTTTGTTTGAATTGACTTGACTTGTTTTCCATGTGCACTTGGTATAATCATATTTGCATTATTATAATATCATATTGGTCACATGATACTAAATTGAATCCATTCATATCATCTTTTCATGTTTGACTTGTGATCTTAACTTGTTTGTTTTCTTCTTATGTGAACATGAACTTGTTTTCTTTTCTACATCTCATCTCCTCGTGAACTAACTCATGCATCTTTTGTATGTTCATTTCGTATTATCTTGGGTATTCTAATATTTCATCCCATTCTTATTTTGATGATTCATACATGTTTTCATTCATGTCATACCTCATATGCATTCATACTTCTTAAGCTTTGCCTTTTGTGAACTTGTTTGTTTCTTTTGTGATTGCCCTTTGTGAACTTGTTTGTTTCTTTTGTGCTTCTTTGACTTATTTTGGTTTCCTTTAGATATCTTGAGCTTCTTAGAGCTTCTTAATGGTTAATTTTTTACTTGTAGGGCTCTTATACCTTAGGATACCTTTCATGTGACTTCTTTTCTTGTTTGGTTTCCTTTTCACTTCTTATTTGCAATTGTGTTTCATTTGCTAAGTTTTCAGGGGCTATGGTAAGTCATAAGAGTGTGGAAGTGCATCCACATTCAAACTTCTTCCCCAATATTTTTAAGCTTACAACTAGTGTTTGATTAATCATTTAAGATGATTTTCTTGTACAATCTTATCTCATCCCTCTTAGAAATAACTTAACTTCTATCTTGGAAGTAAGTTGCTTTCTTCTCTTTCCTCTTCTTCTTCTTCTTCTTCTTCTTCTTCTTTCTTCTTCCTTCTCCTTTTATTTAGGATAGTGAACTTATACCACATTAACCCTGGGACATCCAAGCATGATAACTCTTAGGATTGTTAGTTTCCTTTTAGACTTTTACCTTTTGAGTCTCTTTTGAGTCTTTCTCTTTCTCATCTCAAAACAAAAGCTAAAAAACACCTAATAAAGGTTGAACTTCTTCATGTGCCAAGGAACTTTTCCATGGGATACTTGAATTCATTCCATATAGGGATGAGGTGTAGAGTATCTATCATGATGAATAAGTCTTAGTATGAGGATGTTTCACAAAGAAAAAAAACACTTCTTCATTTCAAAAACAACAAAAACACTTAATAAGTAAAGTAGGCTAGTGTGCTTGAGCCTTAGTCTTTGGTATTAGGTTTGAGGATCTCCTCCATACTTAGGTGTGCTCCTTATTCATTCCATCTTGGAGTGATGTAAGAAGAACACACTTCATTGCATGAGACTTGAATACACTCTCCTATGTAAACTCTAAAATAAAAAAACTTCTAAAAAACTTCAACAAACATTAAGTGTCTTTTCTTCGGGGTTTCTCTTCTCATCTCCTTCACCCTAAACGAAAGAACTCACTTCTACTTGTCTTTTGCAAGACAGTAAATGCACTCATTCTAGACGAGCCTGCAACACTTGAGCATAGGCATAACAGTTCAATGACAAAAATACAAGCAAGTTGTGTTAGTCTTATTGAGTCGAACTACGGTGTTCTGACTTTCTCATTGCACAAAGGGAATACGTAGGCACAAAGAACGAAGCTTGTCGAACACAATCCTTCAGTCTCTTTCATTATTCTTCGTGCCATTTCATTTCCTTATCCTTTCATCTCATTCTTCTTTCTTTCTTTTCAGTCTTTTCCAGTAGCAGTTGTAGCAGTAGCAAATACCCTCACCATTTGAAACAGTGCTAGCAAGCATGGATCTTATCGGGTACGATAGATGATCTGGGATGTTAATACCTTCCCACCTTGTAACCGACTCTCTTACCCTTTCTCTTTGGTTCGCGAGACCATGCTTTCTCCTTCTTCCGGGGTTATGCATCATTACCCTTCCTTCGGGATAAAAATGCATGGCTGGCAACTCTTCCTTTTCCGCACCACTTTCGCGTCTGTACCAGGATGAAAATCCTGGGAGCGATAGCTTTCGACTCTGCTGGGGTAAGAACCCAGAATCTCTGGTTCCCTTAGCAACGCCCATAAGATGGGGGGATTGTTTACAGGTTTGCAGGAACCTGAACCTTCTATATACCCACTTCAATTGTGTTCATTCTATGAGTTGAACTGGTTCTATATGGTTCTTTGGTTCTCTACTTAGGGGTTATGTATAGATATGATACTGTTATTGTGGTTCTACACACATACTTGTCTTGTTTTTCAACACCAACACCATACGCATATCATTGATCACATGTTTGTTGCATATATGACATTATAGCATTTCAGCAAATATGTTTAGTTATTTCCTAGGATCTCATATCTGAATCATGTTGTTGGATTGCTTATGTATCAAAATGTAAATCAAAGCAGATAGATTCATTGGGAATAACCAAACATGGAATTTGCATACATCCTTGCATTCATGAGAGGTGTTCAGATACAAATTCTCATCCTGGTTTCTCTTCAGAATGGCCAACTTGAACCACAACTACCAGGGTATAGACATGGAACAACTCTGAGCGGAAGTGACTGAGATGAAGGCTCAGCTAAGGCATTTTATGATGGACATTCAAACATTGTCCCAAGATCAGAAACTACTGAGAGAAGAGGTCAACTGGATGAAGGGTCAGATGGGCTAGATTATAGAAATCTTGGATGCGATATTGAAGAAGGAAAACAATCAGTTGTCTGTATTTGCAACCGAAATTATGAATCCTCCCATCTCTTTGGAAACTTTGATGGATCATGGATTGCATTCCGAATCTCCTTCACTATCATAGTTTTCTCATCAATCACCGCTTCCTGAGGTGTTCAAGACAGAAAAGTCTGAGAGAAAGTTCGACCCGATCTCGATGCCATATGTGCAGTTGCTTCAATTGTTGCTCAAGTTAAAGCTAATTAAATTGATTGATGCAGGACCCCAACACACAAGATATCATATGGGTTATAATGTATATGATAGGTGAGAATTCCATTCAGAAGCACCTGGTCATAATTGGAAAATTGTAAGATGCTCAAGCATAAGGTCCAAGAACTCATCGATTCAGGAGCAATCGGGTCCGCACCCGTCAACATGGACAAGCGAAGTGATGTTCCTCCAACTACTGCAAAAGAGATGGAGTTTCCTCCCCTCATTCAGGGATCTTCCTCATGTCTTAAGCCTTGGATTCCGAAACAACCACATCAGCAAATTACAACAAGGACTCTCCCGGTTGTACCACTGCACCATCAACAAAAGAGAGAACGGATTATTGACCATTTACCAATGTCTCATGCCGATCTACTTCATCAATTACCATGAAGATCGACAACATGTAAGCTATCAATCTGGCGAAGAATCTGATAGCGCATGGTGGAAGAAGCACATCGAAATGAGGTTTCATTATCTTCGAGAGCAGGTAGCAGAAGGGGAGATGAATATGGAACACTATAGAACTGAGAATCAGATTGCAGATATCATGACTAAGGGAGTTCATGTCAAAGTATTCAAGAAGCTAAGGTCTATATGAATGTAGATAGCTTAGACAAAATGAATTAGGTGGTGTGTTGAAATTGTAATTCCTCGTGTCAGATTTGATTTAAATCTAAAATTGATAAAATTGATTTAGTTCTAAAATAGGTATTTTTGGCATTTATAATTTTGGACTTTTAGCTTGGGGGCAAACTAACATAAATCTATAAATAGGGAGTAACCATTATTTTGTAATCATTTCAAAAACATTGTATTCACAAATTTGTAGTTGCAAAGTGAAATAAAAGTTTTTTCCATAATTTGTGGGCAGCGAGGTCTCTGCAGAATATTCATCTTCTTCTTTCTTAAACCCTTACTATTTCTCTTCTCAATTTTTCTTTTAATTTCCGCTGTGTAACAATCTTGTTCATCAAAATTGATTGAAATTCTCCATAGGTTTTGGGGGATTTCCAACATAAAAAATGTATTAGTTTATAACTATATATGTTGATTCAGATTTGTACCAATGACCTTGTTGTCACGCCACGTCACCGAAACTTAATGTTTTTTGTCGAAAATTGGCGAAAAGGGTTAAATAGGATAACATAAGTGAAGTTAAAAAATTAATGGATAATAGATTAAATGTGTGTGTATTTTTATTAAGTATATTTATCCAATTATCATAATTAAATTAAAATTAAAAAAGGAGATAATAAATTATAAGCTATTTGAAGTAGCTTATAAAAATTGAAATGAACTAATAAAAATAAATTATAATTATTCTAAATTATTAGTCATGTGTAAGATAATAAGCTAATTTAGTATATTTTTCACACAAACTCTAAATTATTCTAATTTATTTTTCTCATGAATAAAAAAATTGTTTTTTAAGGACTAAATTGGATTTCATAATTATTTTTAGAAACTAAAATAGATGTTAAGTAATTTATTTGAAAGAATGAGTGTATGCATTTATAGCTCTGATGGAAATGCCTCCTATGTTTGTCTGAGGGGACCAAAGGTGATGAAATGTCACAAATAAATGTATTTGGACCCTAAATGAGTGTGGGAGCTTCATTGGGTCCTTATTAATTTCATCCACCCTATGGCCACCATTGATGGCTGCAAAATTGCTTTAAGAACCTATTTATAGTAAACACAATTCATTCACATTTTCTATAAAGTTTTTACATCAAAAGCACCTTCCTTTAGGGAATTTTAAGGGAGCTGCTCTTTGTTATTGGTAAATAAATTATTAATAATTAATATAAAAATATCACACTGAAAATCAAAATTTAATTTTGATGCTGACGTACAAATCATCATTCATTATTTACAAAAATCACTCATTCATAAGTTTTTTTTAATGAAAGTACTTGATAAATATTTTATAATTTCAATCTAAAACCTCAAAATTTTAAAAGAGTTTCACTAGCTAGTAATAATATTATATTCTTTAAAAGATTGATTTATAAATATCAATTATTTGTTTACATTAATATATAAATATAAATAAATATTGTGGTTAAGAACTGAACTTTAAATTAATATTTATTAATTCAACTAATTTATACTATTTGAATTAATGAATTTAATATCAATCACATCATTATCTTTTCTATAATAAATAAAAAATAAGGAATAGACTACTTTCGAAGTATACCTTCCTTAGAAATTTTGATAATTTTAAGTTTCATTTTTCAAGATATCGACTTATGAAGTTGGCGTCTTTAAAATTAACACCAAAACATCTTCTCTTTATAAATATTAATCTCTAAAGTTATTTGATAAATATATTTAAGAAAGAATTATTTGAAGTTAATTAATGAGATATGGTATGTATTATGTCCATGTAGGTTTGAATGCTCTTTATTGAGAAAAGCTCAATTCCTACTTGATTGTATAATACCATAGTTTATGTTACTTTCTTTTTATATCCACACATCAAGATAAATAATATTTCCTCCGTCCCAAAATAATTGTCACATTTGAGGAAAAAAATTGTTCCAAAATACTTGTCACTTTAGATTACCAAGACATTTTTATATTTAATATTTCAATTGTATCCTCTAATAAATACTTTTAATTAATTATTTTCTCACTTAACATTAATGCTAATTTGAATACAACAATAGTTAATTAGGATAATTTTATAAAGTTATTATTTTCTCTCTTTCATTTATTACTGTTTCTTAATTTGTGTGAAATGATCAAATGTGACAAATCTCAAATTTTCAAATAATTAGACATAGTTTTAAGGAATTAATATAGAGTTGAATTTCTCATCTTACAAGCGGGTTTTGTAATAATGAGTTATGTCTAACTCATATATCTGATATAGTATTAGAGTCCATCGATTAGACTATAGACTACTAACTACTTATATATAGAATGTTCACTGCTTATATCTATGCACTAAGCCATATAGTAATAAGGATGAGAGGGTATATTGAAAAAATATCAAATCTCACATTAATTAAAGATAGAATCTTAAAAGAGTTTTTATAGAATGATATTTCTCACAAATCAGTTTTGTAAGAATACTTAGATTAAATTCAATAAGTACCAAAATTAATAAGTTATATTCTTTCACTAAATCTAAAAAATTCAACTATTTGTGAAGCCTCCACGAGAATGTAATGGAATATTTTTCATTTCTAGCCATCTAAATCGCCCATATGATCGAGTACCGAATGAATATCAACCTTTAGATCCTTCTCCTCTTATCATTTATGAGTTAAAGCCAAGGAATAAACACAAATACAACTTCATTTGAGTTTTATACAATGACTTAATGAAACACAAACTCAAATTAAACACAAATGTAAATTCAAATGAAATATAAATGAACTTGAAATGAATTACATTTAACACTGTCTATCAATTCGTATTCAAGTTTAAAAATTAACTACACCAATTTCATCCCTGAAATTGATGAAGTACTCAATTTTGATTGTCTTGTCAGCTCATCAACAACTTGCTTATGAGTGTTGACATGAACAACCTCAAATACTTCATTTTGAATTGATTGCGCAAGAAAAATGGTACTTAGTATCAATGTGCTTGCTTCTTCCTTGCAACATTGAATTCTTAGCAAGACTTATGATAGAATTGTTATCTATCATCAACTTGATTGGTTTTCTCACCTTCAAATTCAGTTTTTGCAGTGAATTCATCATCTAAATAGCTTGACAAACTAACAAAGCACCAACTACGTATTTAGCTTCACGGGTTGACAACGAAACCAGTGATTGCTTCTTGGAGCACCAAGAAATAGGAGCTCATAGATACATAAATATGTATCTTATAGTGCTTCTTTTGTCAACTTTGTCCCTGCATCAGTTAGAGTCTGAGTAGTATATCAGTTCAGCATTGAAATTCTGGTATGACAGACTCAAATGTCAAATACGATGTTGAGACATCCGATTTGTTACTGACAAATATGGCAAGGTACAAACAGCAGCATTAAAAATCTGATATACCAAATATTAACAATCCTACGAGATGTTTAAACATCTGGTTTGACATCTAGCAATAAAACTGCATAAAGTATAAAATAGAAAAGCGGTAAAGAACACATCAGAATTGTTAACCCAGTTCGATGCAAACTCATCTACTCTGGGGGATACCAAGGAAGGAAGGAAATCCATTATGTAGTATCAATTCAAAGACTTCTCAGCAAACATCTACAGTTTACAGTTTTTTCACTTAATCACTACCAATGCAACTTCTACTTATGAACTCCTAAATATGAGAAACTTATCTCACTCATTCAATCACCTCAGTGATATACTTAACAATTAAAATCAGAAGATACACTTCCATGACAACACCTTAATCTTGCTTCAAAGCTTCATTCAATAACAAAATACCTCTTGCTTAAAAGCTTCGAGGATTACAAAGAAAAATAGCCCTGCTGAATAAACCTTTTGGCATACGATTGCTACAAGAACTCAATCCTAATGATAAGAATATTACATCTTTGGTTGGTTTCTAAATCTAGGTTACAAAGTTTCTTTTTATAACCTAATCTCAACTGGATTTTGGGCCTAAAACACGCAGCATAGCAGCTGCTACAATAATGCAGAAAAATCTGCTACAAAAAGATCTTCAAATTAACAACTTCCTAAAATATCTCTAAATATAGAAACTCTATATTTATTCAATATTTTTTATTTTTCTTCAATATAAATTTGAATCTTCAAGATCTTTAAATCAGCGCCACATTGGATTGCTTCATATCCTCTAAATATTCTTTTTTTATTAAATCATAACAGAATCTTCAATCCACTTTATCAGTTCATGATGTCGAATGAACTGTCTTGACATCTTCTTCAACATGTTATTCTAGATGTTGAAACATTTCAACTCAACATGTTTAGGCGCACAATATGACTTTCTTGCTTAACATGTTCTTTATTTTGCAAAATCCTATATATTTTATTGCTGCTATATTTGTTTTACAACATTAATGTCAACTCTATAAAAATAGAACTTACAATCCCCTCCTTCGGCAAATTTTGGCTAAAACAAATACTACAAAAAAAATTACAACTCATATTACAACAGCAAAACTGAAAAAACAACAACAACCCTTTTATTTATCATGTTAGGACATGTTTCTTGACATCTTCCTCAGCAACCTTCCATTCCTTCAGTGGAAATTCAGTGGACAATGAGTAGAAAGTCATGAACTCTTGACCGAACTAATCCACTACTACCCCTATCCATTCAGGTTCCTAGAAACATTCTTCTCAGGCTGTTGAACATTCTCCATCTAGGAGACCAATGGTGGCATAAGAGAAAGTTCCTCACCTTCCCTTATGTAACTCAGAACATAGGTCACAACTATGTACATAACTATGGATACAAGTCACAAAGACTAACCTACAACATCTTCCTGACATCCCAGACACCACACCACCATATTTCTGACACAACCATTATCACAACAACTCCAAACATACCATCTGAACAACCTCTTTCTCCCCATTTTTTGCCAAAAATTGGCAAAAACGGCCCTCACAGCACCACACCCACGTATTACTCATCCAGAAACAAATGAACCCCATTAGAAGGAAGAAAATATGAAAATACTCACATGCTAAATGAGGAGAAACTTGCTTCTATAAATAGTAGGTTATGACATAGATAGTAACGAAATATCGTTGAATAAAGAGGTGTTCTTGGTCCAAGATCTTTATTATAGGAGCAAAAACTTATGCACCATTAAATGTGATCCATCCAAAACAAACCTTGACCAGCTGACTTTTATCTCCCAAAACAAACAGACCAATAACAAACATGCATAAATAAAACTCGTGTTTCACACCAACACCGTCCATACAACCATCCTAGCTAGGATCAACACACACATGTTTTGAAACATGTTCTGACATCCAACCACATATTGTCTGCTAGTAACACTACAACATGGTTCACACCCCTTTAGGATCCACAAATAAACTCCAGATATCAACTTTATCCTATACAACCTTTTGGACACACAAGCCAATCCTTATTTGGATCACACATAGGCAAACACACAACAACTAAGTAATATATATCATCCTGAGAATTAATTTACCATACTTAGTAGAACATGTTACAACATGTTGTGTGACATCACAGAACCTTATTAAGGTACTACTCCCCCTTAACTTCACAAGTCCAGCCACGCAATAATGTAACACTCTCCACCTATCAAGGATAACACATGCTTCTTTGTACTTTGATGAATGGAAAATTTAAGACGCATCTTCATGTCTTCAAGAACTCACTCTCTGTTCAATCCAAAATTGAACACAATCACCCTTTATACCAAAACACATTATCCCTTCTTGGTTTGTTGTTATCCCAAGCTATAAAATTTGAACATCTTCTTGCAAGCAGGTCCTGCCACTAGGCCTTCATTACCTTCACATTCTTTTGGCCATACACTCTAGACAATACTCATCCAAACTAATTCTGACATTAATTTGTGAATATCCATATTCATACTTTTAAGCAATCAATACCTGATCTACTTCAGTCAATCTTCTTCCAAGACATATCATTTACTTCATCATTCTCCCATATGATTAGGTAGATTCTAACTAGATACAAAGAAGGCAGTCACCCCAGATAATGTCCTAACACCATTTAGAACATCTTCCATACACCAAGACATCATCCCATGATTCTTGATATGTTCCACCAACTGGACTTACTATAACATAGTAATCCAAGAATTGAATATCTTCAACAACATTCTACCACCAGCTTGAATCAGAAATCCAGAAAGAGAGAAGCTTTCATCGACCTTCAAGTAGAACAAATCTCCTTGAGTCTTCAAATCATCACCCTTCTACCCAAGAGAAACTTGTTCCAAGACAATCCTTAAGACCAACCAGCTGCCACACTTTAATTATCTTGATTCTTCGAATACACTAAAGAGATCAACCAATAGCCACAATTTGATCACCTCATTTAGGAATCCTCATATGAAAAAGCCAACTGCCACACTTTGTCTTCTTCACGTTTCTCAAAATTATCTAAAAAATATTCTGATTTACTTATTTTGTAAATCATCTTATCTTTAATTGATGTGCCACTTCACTAACTGAGATTCTGATGTTGAACTAGATACTTGAACATTATCATTCCACATTCAGCTTCTTCTTCTGCCACTTGAAAGAACCTCCTCCCTTAACAGAACAAGAGTTACATGCTCTCATAGACTTGATTCACCAACCAAGTTTGAGTAGACAACCTCCATTATGTTGATTCTGCAGTAGTCCCTACTAATATTACACATTAATAAGAACCTGCCAATGTTTCTCCAAAAACATCAAACCTTCCACAGTCTGAAACTTCAGAAGGAATATTTTAGAACTACACCTTACAACTATACCAAGGATGACACTTTTCCTTGAGTAAATCATTCTTCATAAAGTTCTAATAATATTATCAATTCTAACATGATGATTCTGCACACCTTCCTTGTCATGGGAAGACAAAAACTCCAGCTACACACACCAAGAACAAACTGCAGCCTTGCACCAATAGACCACAAAACTCCTCCTGACAATACCAGCCCATGCTCCTTCTTGAAGATGAGCACCAGATTCTCAGTACACTTTCTGAACCATAATGTTCAGACTGTAGATATGCATAATTTTCAGATAAATACTAAGTCTCCCATCAAAGTATCCACATTTATGCATCACATCAACAATATACAAATACCAAGTCTCTCGTCAAGGTATTTACTATAAGTCAGATATGATTACCTTCTCACACAAGGTAGGGCATGTAGTCTAACTTCTTCTTCTTCAGGCATCTAACACTTTCTGAGATAATGTTCTAACATTCTTTCAGACATCAGTCTTAGTCGGGAAAAAAACTTCACAAATTATTATGGTTCTGAAGACAACCTCCACAATAATCCTTACAAACACAAGAAGGGAAACATAAGGGGATCAACCAACAGTAGTTGATCAAGCTATCAGGCCAAAGTATAAACATATGAACCAATATGAACATCTCAACAAACTTCTCCTTCAGACTCAGTATTGAGACTGTCTGACTTGAGATGTCTTCACACCCAATATATCAACTGATCAGCTATATCCACATCAATCAACTCCATAAGTTAATACATCCCCACAACTTGACCTTCATGTACAGGGAGTCTCTTATGGGTAATACTCCTTGAAGCTCAGGTACTTCACTCCTGCAGCAAGGACCAGAAATAAACTGTCCTCAGAAGAACATAACATGTTGATCACTCCTTGACCAACACATACAACTGAGATAAGTTCTAGGGCTAGAAACTTATCAGATACACCACACAAATGCCTCATCTTATAGATCAGGAGTAGGTTCCAAACACATGTGATTCAACCACATTAGTTTAGCATCCAAAGCATTTGTTCAACCAATCCTTTAGACAACAGAATTATTTAAAATTCTGATGTGATGTCCTATCTTTGGATATTACATCATTACAAGGAACACACCAAGAGATCTACAGACTCGGGATAGGTCTGAAACAAATACATTTTCTACCTTCAGATCTCCTTACACCATCTTCACTTAAACAATGCCTTTATAACTGGACTTGAACAATAGTCTTCAAGTATCATTGGCAAAGTTAGCTGAAGCATACAAGCATATATCCTATCACCATAGGATATCTTCAGAGAGAAACACCCTTCTCAACATCAGGAGTTATCAGATAGATAAGCAGCGGATACAAACTCCTCAAGAACTTCAAGTATCACAAATTAGCCCTAGCAATATTCTCCAGGTGACACCAAAAACAATAGGTTTGAAAATAAATCAAACCTACTACAACAACAGCTTACCACTAGGATGCAACAATATAATAGTCCATCATCCACTTCTAGGGACCATTCACACAACAAACAGCTTTTCAGAAAAGATATTCCACCTTGACCATGAACCATAAAGTATTCTCCTTGGATCTCATCCAGAAACAGACTAGGATGTCTGCTCTGATACCAATTGAAATTCTGGTATGACAGACTCATATGTCAAATACGATGTTGAGACATCTGATTTGCTAGTGATAAAAATGGCAAGGTACAAACAGAAACATTAAAAATTATGATATATCAGATATTAACAATCCTGCATGATGTTTAAACATCTGGTTTGACATCCAGCAAGAACACTGCATAAAGTATAAAACATAAAAGCTGTAAAGAACACATCAGAATTGTTAACCCAGTTCGATGCAAACTTATCTACTTTGGGGGTTACCAAGGCAGGAAGAAAATCCATTATGTAGTATCAATTCAAAGACTTCTCAGCAAACACCTACAGTTTACAGTCTTTTCACTTAATCACTACCAATGCAACTTCTACTTAGGAACTCCTAAATATGAGAAACTTATCTCACTCCCTCAATCCCCTTTGTGATATACTTAAAAATTCAAATCATAAGATACACTTCCATGACAACACCTTAACCTTTCTTCAAAGCTTCAGTCAAGAACAAAATACCTCTTGCTTAAAAGCTTCGAGGATTACAAAGAAAAACAGCCCTGCTGAATAAACCTTTTGGAATACGACTGCTACAAGAACTCAACCCTAATGATATGAATTTTACATCTTTGGTTGGTTTCTAAACCTAGGTTACAAGGTTTCTTTTTATAAATTAATCCCAACTAGATTTTAGGCCTAAAACATGCAGCATAACAGCTGCTACAATAATGCAGAAAAATCTGCTACAAAAAGATCTTCAAATTAACAACTTCCTAAAATATCTCTAAATATAGAAACTCTATATTTATTCAATATTTGTTATTTGTCTTCAATATAAATTTGAATCTTCAAGATCTTTAAATAAGCGCCACATTGGATTGCTTCATATCCTCTGAATATTATGTTTTTGTTAAATCATAACAGAATCTTCAATCCACTTTATCAGTTCATGATGTCGAATCAACTATCTTGACATCTTCTTCAACATGTTATTCCAAATATTGAAACACTTCAACTCAACATTTTTAGGCGAACAATAGGACTTCCTTGCTTAACTTGTCCTTTATTTTGCAAGATCTTGTACATTTTATTGCTGCTATATTTGTTTTACAAAATTAATGCCAACTCTAAACTTACAAGCAAGTTTTTACTTCATGGTGTTCACCCACACCTTATTCTTGAGAGCCTCATAGATGTTGATAGGTTCAGAGTCTGCCATCATGGTACTCGGTATGACTTCCCCTTTAGAGTCAACCTCAGTATCATGAAGAAACTTCATGTCTGCAAGTCTTCTTGGTATGTGTTTAACTCTTTATGGCCTTTGAAACTATGAAAGTTAACCTTCAGAAGCAGGACCACCTTCAGAAGCTCCGCATTTAGAAGCTCCACCTTCAGATGTTGGACCATCTTCATAGGCTGGATCACCTTCAGAGGTTGGGTTACCATCAGAGTTAGATCTACTATCAGAGTCAGAGTCACCCTCAGATTCAGACTCACCTTCAGAGACAAACTCATCTTCAGAGTCAAAGTCATCTTCTGATTCAAACTCACCTTTAGATTAATAATTAGAGGCATGATTTCCTTCATATATATAATCGAACTCTAGTGTTGACATTACACTAGAGTTGGATTGAGACTTTCTCCAATCCCATGTTTTTATTCTTTCACTATGATATCTCTATTGGGTTCAATTTTATTGGTGATAAGGCAATATAGCTTATAAAAGCACATGTATTGTGGTAACCTATAAACAACATGAATCTTCTTTTGTTATCCAATTTCCTTCTAGTAGCATCTGGTATAACTTTGTAAGATGCATAACCAAACACCTTTAAATGGTTGACACTTTTCTTTCTTCCAACTCACTTCTTAATAGGAACTACTTTCTTTAACTTCTTTGTTGGACATTTGTTGAACACATATGTTGATATGGTATTTGCTTCACCCCACAATTACTTAGGTAGATTCTTCTCTTTCAGCACACTCCTTGTCATGTCAAGCAGGCTTTTATTTCTCCTTCTAGTAAGGCCATTATAATGTGGCGTGTATGGATTAGTCACCTCATGCTCAATATCATGTTCCTCATATACATTTATTGAGTTGGACTCACCTCCATCATTAGTTATAAAGATCTTCGACCTTTCTCCACTTTGATTTTCAACCTTAACTTTGAACTTCTTGAACTTAGAAAGAATTTCATGTTTGAACTTTATGAGTGGTACCCATTTCATTCTTGTGAAATCATCCACAAATGACACCAATTACATGTTACCTCCAAGCTAAGTATTTAAAAAGGCCCACACATACCAAAATGCACCACACCCAAAGCATGAGTTGCTCTTGGGGGGATTTCTGATGACAAAGGAAATCTTGGTTTATTGCCTCTCATTTATATATCACATGATTTATCTAGTTCCATAATCATAAGAATTCCATGTACCAAATCCTTTGAACTCAAACGTGAAGGTGTGAGAAAAACACAAGAAATGGGAGATTGAATTGAGGTTTTCACTCTTGGCTACTTTTCGCACTTTGATGAGTTGCGTCAAGTTATGCTATAATGCGTTACGAAAGCATAAATAAAGTAAAGCATAAAGGAAGAGTAAAGAACACACGATATATCCTGGTTCACTTGAGAACTTCTCAAGCTAGTCCAGTCCACCCACCAAGGTGATTTCGCCTTAAACAAGGACTTAATCCAATATAACCAAGATCCATGATTACAATCACACAACAACACTCTGACTAACTCATCTCCACTCACAGCTAGATCATTCAGGTATCCCATCAGGATATAACGTCTACTTGAGGAGGAACCTGCACGGCGACCTGTCGTGACTAACTACACATAACCTCTACGACTTCAATGAACCGTTTAGGGATCCTTCCGGATATAACATTCACTTACCAAGCAGAACCTCTGTCGAGATTTCATCTCAACTTATATTTAGACCATTAAGGGATCCTACAGGATATAACGTCTACTTGAGGAGTCTCGACTCACAGCTAGACCGTTCAGGGATCCCGTTCATGGTTTACTTCTGCATACTCAGCGAGAAACAAAATGCTTGTATATTTTGTTTATTGAATGTTAATTATGTAGAGGTTTTCGTCTTTGATTAGGAATATCTTGCAGGACCGTGTCTAGGATGTTTTACGTAGTTCCTACTAACACTACTACAAATATTAGATTTTATGCAAAGCTTCAACCACAGTCAACAAAAAACCGAGGTAAACTTTCATGACGCGCTATGTTATTTTTTTCAAAAATTATCATATATTCCCTTAGTTTATGAAAAAATAAGGGGTAAAATAATCCAGGGTTCATGCTTCGAGTCCTAGCAACTGTAACTTTTTTTTCTTCCTTTCTTACTATTTAAGATGTTTTTATTATTAAATATTCTACCCTCTCGGTTTCTCAAATAACCAAGGGGGGTCATACACAAATTTATTATAAAAGGATTTCTTCAATAAGTTTTAACTTAATCCTAACTCACAAGTTCAGTCGCTTCATACTCTTAAACATTCTTATATCCGATGGAATGCGAGAAATTAAAAAAAAAATTGGTTATGTCTTTTTGTTCTTCTTACATCAACCTTTTACGAATCATTTTTCGCTCTTGCAATTTATATCATGTAATAGTGTTGTTGTTCTTCTTGTTGTTGTTCACGTTAATGTTTAATGGAATAATTTTCAATATTGTTAATCAAAGAAACATTTCTATAATATATATATATATATATATATATATATATATATATATATATATATATATATATATATATATATATATATATATATATATATATATATATATATTCATTTATTCGGTTGACAACATTGAGAAATTTATTCTTAATCATATTGAAATATACAAAGAAATTGGTGAATGATAAAAAAACAAAGGGAAAAGTAAGTGTGTTTATTGAGTTTCTTTTAAAAATTGTGAATGAAAAATTTATTCTTAGTCATCTATTACATCGGTTCTTTTAGAAACTGAAGGGAAAAATAAGTGTGTTTATTGGGTTTCTTCCCAATCGTTAGACAAAAATTTCTCGTCCATTTAACGAGTATCAACGCTCAAGACAATATGATTAGTGATTCGTGTGAAACCTAAAAGACATTCATTCAGATGGCTCATGCCACATTATATAAGCATTATAAATATAAAAAATTGATCACGAAAGCATTTTTCATGAAAATATTGAAACTTATTTGCTTTATATCATAATCTCTGAAACATTGTGTCTCTATGATGAATTGTAAGAGTAAAAAAATATTTGGGTTTAATGATCAGATATTTGAATTTAAGGTTTGTCTTTTTAAATAATCATATAACTGAATATTTATTTTATTTATCTTACCCTTTTTTGTTTTGAATCGGGAACAAATGCATAAAATATCCAACATTTGATCTTCCTCTGAATTCAATGAAATGAGGATCCAACATTTGTTCTTCACATAGAGTGATGACAATGAATCGAATTCAAAATTTATTATATATTTTTTCTTTAATATTATGTGTAAACAATGTAATATTATGGGTAAATAATGTAATTTGTGAACAATTTAATTTAATATTATGTGTAAGTAATGTAATTTGTATTAAAAATTAGTTTTCCCCCCGTTTTAGGTCATAAACCAGAGGTATGTGGCATTAGTTCGGAAAATATAAAAAAAAAATGCTTTTGATGGGGATCAAATCAGTGACCATTTCAACTATTCCCTTGAATATTCAGAAATCGAGGGGTAGTATGACAAGTTTTCTTGACGCCCTTCATTACTTCGCTTGTATCACCGAGGTAAAATCTCCTTTGTGTTCGACGTAACATGTGATTTTTGTATTAGTGTAAGTTTTATTTTGTTAAGAATATTGATGTTTAATTTTGTCTATTATAAGATGTTGGTGTACCCTTTTTTATCTGGATTTCGAGCACATGGAATGGTTGGATATACAACTTCTTAAATATAAGGTGGGTATATATTTTCTCTTTTTAGATGTTGAACTCACAGTGAACTTGTTATACGGGTCGAAGTACCTCTTGTACTCCCATTTTTATAATTTTCTTATTAAAAATGAATGATGTTGTTCCCAACTTGAAATTTAAGAATCTAGTTATCATTCGAAAAGAAAAAATATATATATTTCGCATTAACACCTTAAAATCTATTTTAGTTAAAATTTACTCGATGATCTAGACTAAATCAAATAATCATAAAATTATTTTTATTATTCACAAATATTCACATATTTCTTCCCCATAAGAACATAAACATATTAAAGATGTGTCAACATTCATCTCTCATTCTCACCGCAAAATTCTTTAACCTCCATAAAATAAAAACATACCTCAACAATCCATTAAACCTTCCACTACAAGGAAAAAAAACTAATGGAAATCATTATTTTAACCTTAACCAAAATAAAAGTTAAGATACTCTTCATATTTCATTTTTTTAATATAATTTTTGTGTTAAATAGCACACATTTATAAAAATATATAACATATTTAATATGTATTTGACTTTATACACATAAAACCTAGAAATAAAAATAAAATAGAGAAGTTTCTTACTCCCAAATATATATATATATATATATATATATATATATATATATATATATATATATATATATATATATATATATATATATATATATATATATATATATATATATATATATATATATATATATATATATATATATATATATATATATATAGAATCTCTTTGAAATCACATGCACAAACCCAACTCCTCTAGAGGGATTCACAACATTTGATATCAATTTAATGATCTAATTTCATTTAATATAATCAATGTTTTAAGTCTAGACAAAATTTCAATAAACTTGAAATTTCTAGGTATGGCCAATTCTATAAACAAATTCATATCAACTTAAAAACATAGATGAAACACTAATTCAAACAAAACCAAATAAAATAAATGAAATAAAAACCCTAAAACATCTTGTGACCAATTGAATCTTCCACCATAAAAAGAATAATAAAAAATGAAAGACAAACATACTTTAAACCTCTCACAAAACACACGTATGAATTAAATAGTGATATGAAAATGGTGGAGTATAAGGGTCCATTTGAAGGGTGGCTATGGAACATACTCCCAATTTTGATCCTCATTGCCTCCCCCACTAAGCCTCAAAGCTTAAATTGGATTAGTGGAAATATTAGTAATATTTATTTTAGTTTGACCAAAACTAGGTATAAATCATCACTCGACAAAACCTGCTCTATCTTTTTCATGTGATAAATGAAGAGAAATCAATTACTGTCTGTGTTTTTTAATGGGTTTTTGGACAAGAAAAAATGTAATTATTTACTATAGTATAAGTTGTTTCTAAAGTGATAGTATTATCTGTTTAAAAAAAGACAGACAGTGATTATTGTTTGCAAGATTGGATGGACATTGGACCAAAAATTTTGCAATGGTTTATGTGGTTCTATTACATATTTTGTCTATTGTTGGTAGGTTAATTTCCTCTATTGATGGAAAAAAGAATTTAATAAGTAATTTATAAATATCTTTGTAAGTATTTTTTAATCTTAAAATCTAAACTAACTTTAATAAATTTAAGAGTTTAATTCACCTAAAAAAATTATTAAAACAAATTGTAATTAAACTGAATTTTTATATTTTTATATATAAGATTAAGATCATGATAGTATTAACCAGACTAGTATATCTACTCTTTTAATAAGTCATATGGGATCTTCTTTCTAAAATTAGGATGGAATTCTCTTATTTTGTTGTGTCCCATATTCATATGCATATGATACTATTGTTTTGGTTGATCTTTCTATTGAGAAAATTGAGAACTCTTAGAATGTGTTTGGATGGAGTAATTAAGAATTCGTAAGGAATTCAAATGATTCAATTAGAATTCATTCAATTTTACATTATTTTATTTGGATAGAGTATTAAATTGATTCATTGTAAATTTCTTTGGACAATTTTCCTAATTTTTAAATTTTTTTGGTCAAATCTAAAATATGAGAAATAGGGATCAATTTATAAAATTTGAAAATTTGAAGGACCAATTTGTAAAATTTGAACATTATTAGGGACTTATATGCAATATATTTGAAAATTTTGGAGGGAATTTAAAATTTTCATAAAATAGGATCATCTTGTAAAATTTTAAAAATTAATAATAAACAATTTAATACATATTAATATAGAGTGATGAAGCAATTTGAAATTCTCTACTTTTTGGTGTCATTTTAAATTCTTTAAATTTAACATGAATAAAATACTACATAAATTTACATCATTTTAACAATTCTCCATATTTTTTATCCAAACAATAGATTTTGGTCAAGTCATTTCAAATTCCCTCATTAAAATGTTTCATCTGAACACACCCTTAAGGTTATTCTGAGTGGTTTTGAGTTGGTTTCTGGTTTAAGGGTTAGTTTTTTTAAGAGTAGTCAATGTGTATCGATATGGATCTTGTTCTTTTGGATTTTACTGGTGAATTTCTTCAATGTAATCTTTAGTCTCTTTCTTTCAAGTACCTTGGACTTTCAGTGGAGCTAACCCCTGTCTTGAAACTAACTGAGACCTATAGTTAATCTGCTTTTCAAAAGGCTCATTTCTTGAAGCACAAGTTTGTTAATTAGGGGGATCATGTGGTTCTTCTTAATTATGTACTTAATATCATACCTATTTTTTCTCACCTTTTCTTAAAAATGCATGTGAAGCTTCAAAAGAAAATAGTTAGGATTTAAATGATGTTTGGGAGGTATGAAAGGTGGTTCTAAAATTTCTGGGGTTAAGTGAGATGTTGTTTGTAAGCCAAAGTGTAAATGTGGTTTGGAGGTTAAATACCTTCGCTTGGTTAATTTAACTCTTTTGGCAAAATGGGGGTGAAGGTGATCTCGAAAGCTTCTGATTTTTGGTATGACATTCTGGCAGTTAGATATGGTTCTCTTGTTATTTCTTCCGTAAGGGGTGGTAGGTATTTGGGCTTCCGGTCTTCATCCTCCATGTGGAAAGTAGTGTCTCTTCTTTGGTCCAAAAAGGTTGATTCCTCAAATTCGTTTGTATGTGGTACCTCTAAGAGAGTGGGTTCGAGTCTCTAAACTTCTTTTTGGACGAACCCTTAGGTATGAGATATTCCCATCAAGGTTAAGCTCCTTATGCTTTTTACTATCTTTAATCTACCAAAGGGAACCGTGGAAAAGATGGGTTAGTTGGTCATTGGGACAATTATTTGAGACTTTAGATGGAGAAGACATTTTTTAGCATGAGCAACCTATGGTTGACATTCTATTTTTTATCCTACATGTGACTCTTAATCAGAAGATAGATACGTGGAGTTGGAAATATGCTAGAGATTGTATTTTCTCGTTGCTTTCATATATCAAGCCTATGTTGGCCTAATTAATTTCTATGGTCCTATTAATCATGTTGAGAATTTGACAATTCCTCTTACCTGGGTTAGTTCGACCCTCTCACGGTGGTAGTGTTCTCTTGGAAACTTCAGCAAGCTATATTCTCCTCCAGAGAGAACATGTTTAAGCGAAAGGTGATTGTTGACCTAGTTGGAATTATTTGTCCCATCTGTAGGGATTCGATCGAGTCAAATTCTCATTTATTTGTCTCCTCTGGTTTAGCTCCAGTTATGTGGTATAGGATCTTTAACTAGTCGGGCTAGCAAGTTGTCCTTCCTAATGACCTTAGATGCCATTTTTGAGTTTTTTATTGCTTTAGGGGGTAGGACTAGGGGTAGATGGTTATGCTATGATTTGACATGCAGTTGTTTGGTTTATCTGGATTGCTCTGAATGATATTGTTTTTTCCCATTTGTCAATAAACGTAGAAGAAGTTGAGGACAAAAGTACTTTTATCCCTTCAAAATGGTTTATAGGAAGATTTGTGGTGACCATGTGTACTTTCTCTAAGTGGCTTCAGAATCATATTTTTTCCTTAACTAATAACTGATTGAGAATTTGGTCTTAGTACTGCGTTGATTTAGTGGTTGTGATACTTATCTTTAGAAAGTCAATTATGTATATGGTGGAACCGGTGGCTCGAGGTCTATTTTTCAGTGATGTATACAAGTTTTTATTTGTTTGAGTTGTTTTTTTTTGTCTTCTTATCTTTTTAAGTTATGTTGTGTTATTGTTATTTTTATTAGGGAGTAATCCAAATTCAGTTAGCACTTAATTTCAGTTTTCATTTGAGTTTAGTTTGATTAGCATTTAAATTTTATTTAGTTAGGGCTGGTGTATAAAACCAAAAGGCTGTAACAGAATTAATTTTTGTAATCATTTCTTTCAATTAGAAAGTTAGTTATGTTTCTCGCTAATCTCTCTTCCATCTTTATCATCTTCATGTTTATTCTTCTTGTGCGTCAACAATTGGTATCTAAAGCTCCGGTTCGGATCCACAGGAAACACCAAAAGAAATACGACTTAATGTGGGGCGTGTGTGATTGATTTTGGTTCTGAAATTCACAGTGAATTTAAGTTCAAAATCATAATAGAATCACATTTTTTTATTCTGAGGGATTGGGAAACACGAGTGTTGGATTTGATTTGAATGAATCTTGCATAATATTGAATATGAACGGTGGATACAGTAGCTTGAACACAGAGCTTTCAGTCTTTGATGCAAAGAATTGGAATCGGTGGTTGAAACAAATGCATATAGTGTTTGGCGCTTTAGATGTTCTTGATCTCGTCAATGACGGTTACTCAGCGGTTGCAGCGGACGCAACTGAAGCACAAAGAAACACATATAGAGAGAGATGAGGAAGAAGGATCATAAAGCTTTGTTCTACATTCATCAGTGTGTATATGTGAATGTGTTTGAGAAGATTGATGGTTCGAGGATGACCAAGGCTGCATGAGACACACTGGTAAGGTGTTACAATGGTGATGCATCAATGAAAAGGTGAAGCTTCCATCTCTATGTAAGCAGTAAGAGAATATCAACATGAAGAACAATGATAAGGTACCTAATTAGATCTCTAGAGTGATTCTGATTACAAATAAGATGAAATCTTGTGGATAGACTCTCTCTGTACAAGTAATCATTAAAAAGGAAGTTAGGTTACTTATTCCTCAGTTTGATTACATTGTTGGATCAATTGAACACTCTAAGGATCTGAGCACCATGAGAATGGAAGAGTTGCATAGTAGTCTAGGCACACAAGAGTTGTGTCTGATTGAGAGAACCTATGGAAAAAAAGATAGGAAGATACATGGTGGTTATCAGAAGTCATAAGTCTCCAACTTTGATGAGAAGAAACATCAGAAGGGAAATGAGAAGTTTGACAAGAAGAAGGTTCAGTGTTACTGTTGTAAGAAGTTTGATCACTTTGCTGGTGACCGTTGGTCAGACAAGGAAAGGAAATCGGAAGAATAAAAAAATAGGCATGGAAGATTCTAATGATGAGTTTGTGCTATTTATGGCTTCTGAATCTAATGGTGGATATTTAGTAGAGTGGTGGTAAATGGACATTGGCTGCTCAAATCACCTAACTAGAAACAAACAATGGTTTATTAATCTTGACTCTAGAAATGGTAAAAAGATCATATGTGTTGATGATAAGTATCTGAATGTTGAAGGAATAGGAAATGTCAAGTTCAGAGTGAAGAATGGAAAAACGATTATGTTCAAGAATGTTTGGTATGTTCCTAGCATGCAAAGAAATATGATGAGTGTAAGTCATCTAATTGAGAAAGGGTTATCAGTTACTATGAAGGATAGTCTCTTGAAGTTATATGATTCTTATCAGAAGTTAATTATGCAGTCTGAACTGGGAAGCAACATAACATTTAAGGGTGAATGTGGAAATAGATGACACTAAATGCCTTAGTGCATAAGGTGTTGAAGATGACAGTGAATTGTGGCACAAGAGATTGGAGCATCTGAACTTCAAAAACATAAGGCATATGAGTTCTAAGAAGCTGGTACATGGCATTCCTAAGATTGTAAAGTCCGAGAAGTCATGTAAGATATGCATGAAAGGTGTAGTGCATTTGCATCGGAAGTAGCCCCAGGAGAAAAATATGCTTTATAAGTAGTGTATTCTGATATATGTGGACCATTTGAAGTACCTTCACTTAGAAGAAACAATTTTTTTGTGTATTTTGTGGATGCGTTTACAAGAATGACACGGGTAACACTCATCAAGTTTAAGAATGAGGTGTTTACTGAGTTTCAAAACTTCAAGATGAAGGCTAAAAAATAGAGTGGTCAGAAGTTGAAAATTCTCATAACTGATGGTGGAGGTGAGTACAACTCTACAGAGTTCAAAAAATTTTGTGAGGAGAATGGAATTGATAATGAGATTGTCGTTGATACACTCCTTATCACAATGGTCTTGCTGAAAGAAGAAACTGAACTTTTCTTGACATGACAAGGAACGTGTTAAAGGAGAAGAAGCTCCCCCAATATGTTGCCACTACAACATATATGCTCAATATGTGTCCAACTAAGAGGCTAGAGGAATTGTTCCTTTAGAGAAATGGATTCGAGATAAGAAAAGTGTGAGCCGTCTGAAGGTGTTTGGTTCTATTAGTTAGGAACATGTTTTAGATGTTAAGAGAAGAAAGTTGGATGACATGAGAAGAGTTATATTGCTTCTATGGTAGCATAATATAGGTGCTTATAAGCTCCATTATCCTGTCACCAATAAACTTGAATTCAATGGAGATGTCATTGTGAAAGAATCATAAGCGTGGAATAGAAAAAAGTTTAAATCCAACTCTGGTGCAGTGTTAACACCTAAGTTAACTTCTAATGATAATTCAGACCCTACGGGAGAATATGTCTCTTAAGGAGATTATGCTTTCAAAGATAAGTCAGAGTATGAAGGTGACTTTGATACTGAAGAATAGTCTAAAGGCGAGTCTGACTATAAAGGTGAATCTAATTTTGATCTAGATTCTGATGATGATCAAGACTATAGTGGTAATTATGCTCTGAAGGTGGTCATGCCTCTGAAGGTGGACCATACTTTAAAGGTAGTCCAACATCTAATATTGTTCTAGCATCTGAAGAAGATTCTGAAAAAATTCAGAGACCACAAAGAACCATATAACTATTAAGAAGATTTGAAGAGTTTGACATGTTACAAGAAATTGAGATACACCTTGGAGGGGAAGTCATTTTGTGTGACATATTGGTAGACCCTGAACTAGTGAGTACTGAAGAAGCTCTCTAGAAGAAAGTGTGGTTGGAGGGCATGAAAGAAGACCTTGAGGATGTAGAAAGAAACAAGACTTGGGAGTTAACTAAGCTTCCAAGCAACATGAAAGCCATCAACATGATATGGATTTTCAAGGTGAAAATAAAGCTAGATAGATCAATTGACAAACACAAAGCAAGTTTAATAGCTAGAGGATTTCTACATAAATATGGTTTAGATTACTTTGAAGTGTTTGCACCTGTGGCTAGACATGAAACAATCAAACTGGTGATTGTTATAGCTACTAGTAGAAATTGGCCTCTGATGCATTTAGATGTGAAATATGCATTTTTGAAAGATCCTTTACAAGAGAACGTTTATGTATCACAACCTCCTGGATTTGTGAAAAAAGAATTAGGAATGGATGATGTGCAAGTTACATAAGGCCTTGTATGGACTAAAACAAGCTCCTAGAGCCTAGAATCTAAAAATTGATTCATTTTTCAAGCTTCAAGGATTAGAAAATGGGAGATGGGGTATGGTGTTTATGCTTAGCATACATCCGATAGCAATATTATTCAGATGTATCTCTATGTTGATGAGATATTGCTAATAGGGAGTTGTTTAAATGAGATAGCTAAGTTCAATGAGGTGTTGATGAATGAGTTTGAGATGACTGATCTAGAAAATATGACATATGTTCTAGGGATGGAGATTATGTACTTTGATAAGGGTATAATCTTGCATCAGCTGAAGTAAGAACTTGAGCTTTTGAATAGATTTTAGCTAATAATTTGCAAGTCTGCAATCACACCTGCTGAAACAAATCACAAGCTAGATTCAGATGTTAGGGTGATGATGTAGATGTTACAACTTTCAAACAGTTGGTAAGCTCATTGAGATATCTATGTAATACCATACTTGATATTTGATATGTAGTTGGAATAATGAGTAGGTTTATGAATAAACCAAAGTGATCACATCACCAAGCTGTTGTAAGGATGTTATGGTATATTAAGGTGACTCTGAGATATGGAATTTTGTTCCCCTCTGATGTTGAATCTGATTCAGAGATGATGTGTTATTCATACTTTGATTGGTGTAGAGGCAGAGTTGACAAAAGAAGTATTACTAGATATTTCTTCAAGTATCGGGGATGTCTTATTTCTTGTGCTCCAAGAAGAAATCAGTGGTTTCATTGTCAACCTATGAATTTGAGTACATTGCAGGTGCTTTCATTGTTTGTCAATCTGTATGGATTTTGAGCTTGTTACAAGACTAAAGATCAAGGTGAACAAACATATGAAGTTGATGATTGACAACCAATCAGTTATAAGCCTTGCCAAGAATTTGGTGTTGCATGGAAGAAGCGATCACATTGACACGAAGTTCTATTTTCTGAGAAATCAGGTTCATAATGGAGTGTTTGAAGTTGTGCAATGTAGCACCATAAATAGCTGACAGATGTGTTGACCAAAGCAATCAAGACTGGACATTTTATTCACTTAAGGGATGAAATTGATGTTGTTGATTATAGTTCTGAATGTGGATTAGGGGATAGTATTAGGGAGTAATCCAAATTCAGTTAGCATTTCATTTCAGTTTTCATTTGAGCTTAATTTAATTAGCATTTGAATTTCATTTAGTTATGACTGGTATATAAAACTAAATGGTAACAAAATTATTTTTTGTAATCATTTCTTTCCATTAGAAAGTTAGTTAGGTTTCTCTCTTCTTTCTCTTTCGTCTTTATCATTTTCATCTTCTTTCTTCTTATGCACCAACAATTTTTAATGACATCCGATATATAGTTGTGTTTTTTTATCTCAATAAGATATTTATTCCCAAATTTTTAAATAGTATGTTCTCACTAAAAAAGAGTATATTCAATCATTTCAAATGAAATGAGAAATGTTTAAGATTAAAAAATCCAAACGTTAACCACCCTTGACATATTATATTAGTCAATTTTATATTAATAAAATAAATTTGTAAACTTTAATAATTTTGCATTAATCGGTCATTTTTGTGTTTCTTTTCTTGTAACTTTTTAAAATATAGAGACAGTTGTCAAAAAATAAATAAGCATATGTAGTGGGTGTTTAAATTAATTTTTAATACTGTCTTAACAAAATGAGAAAGAGACATTAATCTTTCCATAAATAATTCCAACCAAATAAATATTCTCCTAAATCCCTTCCACACACATAGGTAGGAAAAGCAAAACAAAAGATATCAAGAATTTGAAGAGTTTCTGGAATAGTGTGGGGTGCAAAGAAGACAAGAGTGGGAAACCATCACGAAGCAGACAAATCCCCGTTAGAACGGAACAACAAAGAGTTTATGTTCATATTATGTGCACAGCACACTTTACCATGTAACATGGATTTTTCTTTTGACCCCAAAAACCACAATGGTTAAGGGATTGTTTGTGTGTTGTGGGGTGGCTCCACCATAAGCACTTCCACTCACATGTTCTACCTTATATGTTATCTTCTCAATTTGCAAAAATAGGTTGATTCTATATGTATTTGAGCTTTATAATTTTTATCATATTTTATTTATAAAAAAAAAATATTTTTCAATTGCAAATGTTATTTGAATGTCTTCAAAGTGATAAATTCTTATGTATTTTTCTCTAAATATAAAATTTAAGCAAAATGACAACTTTTTATTAGATAGAAATTTTGGATTTCGCTCTATTTTATAATAATGTGTAAAACTTGATCAGCAAAAATCTAAAATTTAAAATTAGAGAATTAAAATCTCGTCCCAGAAAAAAAAATGAATTAAGGATATATTTAAGTCTTTATTTATTTTTCTTTTAATATTTATGATATTTTGGATTGAATTATAATCTCTACAGGAATAGTTTTTTATTTTGACACAAGTTGTGCATTGTTGTAGTCGAAGTCTATTTAAGCATGTAGGAGTCGAAGATGTGTGTGTTGTAGTCGAAACATGTTCTAGCGTTCAGTTGTGTTCTGGACTGCCCTAGCATGTGCCCTACGTCAAATCAAGGCTCAATCCAATATACAACTGGGGACAAGCCCAATATGATATCCATGAGGACATGACCGTTACAGAGATATAGCCGTTGGCATATAGTCGTTGGAGACTTCCCCCTTACGCGCCAAAACGCCTTCCACGCGGCCAACTGCCCAACGTATTACTGAGGCAGTTACACTTAGTCAAAGGCAACGCGCCCGTGCCATGCGGGCATCTATCCCTATAAAACACTCCAACTTTGGAGAGTCGGGTATTCACTTTCAATCCCCATTTTTACTTATGCTTTAGTTGCCATTTCTGAAACTGACTTGAGCGTCGGAGTACCTTGCAGGTACCCCACCATCTTCTCCTATCATCATACCACAGTCTCAGCTGAAGGCCACGAAAACATGTTCGGATTCTTTCTGGTCAGTGGCGCCGTTGTGGGAAACTAACAGCTCCCCCGTCTTTCGTGATCAAGATTCTCTTTTCCGTCTTCATGGCAACCCAGATGCACGATACTGTCAAAGATACCTCTACCATCGCTCTCAGTGACGGTGACAACACCGGCAGCCAAGGAACTTTCCAACTCAACACCGGTCAGGTGAAGGACACCCTTCTTCCCCAACTTCAAATAACCTGAAACATCCATCTGTTGTTCACGCAGATCCCATCTTCGAACCGATTCCCATCCGTGCGGAAGCGGATGTCACCACTCGGGCTCTCATCACTGCCCTTAACAAGGAAAATCTCACCCTCTTTCAACAGAGTGAACACATGCAAGTGCTCAAACGGAACCATTGTTCCCTTTCACCATCTAGGAGACGACATCACAGAGAATCTCCCTGAAGATCTCGATCTCCTCCACGAGGTCGGAAAGGGAAAGATCCCAAACATCTTTCTCCTCTCAGGAATCAAAACCCGCCTGAAAGCTCGCATTCAGAACGAGCCCGAAAGCGCACCAGGTCACCTCCACATAGATCTAGGCACTCATCAGAAGATTAAGATCGAGGCAAGAAGTCCTGGTACGACGAGGACCGCCGTCAGAGAAGGTCCCTTTACCTTAAGTCCGACAGGAGCGACGACAAAGATCACCGCGGACCCCTTAGTCGCAAGATCATGGAGACCCGCATTCCTCAAGGACTTGATAAGCTTCCTCTTTTGGCCACCTACGAAGGGACAATCGATCCTGACGACCACATTGAAAACCTCGAAGCCATGCTCCACTATCACAACGTGGAGGGTGCAATCAAATGTCGGTTGTTCCCCATCACCTTGCGCAAAGGCACCATGTCATGGTACAAGCACTTCCCCACGGGGTCCATCACGTCATGGAAAGTCCTGAAAAATCAGTTCACCAGGCATTTCACCGCCTCCAGACGTCATCCAAAGTATGAATCCACCCTCGAATGGATCATACAGGGAAGGAAGAACCCCTAAGAGATTACATTGACCGATTCAATAAAGAGGTCGTGGAAGTACACACCACTGACCACGTGAAGTGGTATATTCTGGAGAAGGGCATACACCCTAATAGTGAATTCTGAAAAGTTGTGGGTATCGAGCCTCCCAAATCCCTTGCTGAACTACTCCATAAGGCCCAGGCATACATTCAGTACGAAGAGAAGGAGGTCGCGTACAAAACAAGAGATTCGCAGAATCAGGAAAGCATGGACACCCACAATCAAAAGGATGGCGACGATGCTCCGTGGCGGGAGAAACAGAGAGATGATCTTCCATGAGAAATCAGTGGACCATCTGGCCATTTCTTAGAGTACACCCTTCTCACCACCCCTCGCGAGAAGATCCTCAACAAGTGCATCAATACTGACTTTAAGTAGGGAGGCGTCTGTTTCCCCAAACCAACAGCTTCGAAGGCCAATACCGACAAAAGCAAGTATTGTCGGTTCCACTACAGCCACATGCATGTCACCGAAGATTGCATCCATCTCAAATACACCATTGAGATCCTCATCAAAGAAGGGCACCTAAAGAAATACGTCAAAGACGGGGCTCCTTGATAAGCGGACACGAAGAGAGTTGATGAAATCACTGAGGAGGCTGACCCAATAAAGGTAGCCTTGTTCGTCACCAGATCTGAGGATTTCTATATTCCTCGACACCTCATGCACGCAAGATACTTTGCGTCACACAGTCCTTGGGAATGCTTCTCGTCGTCCATGCTCATTTCAGGTGGAGGTTACAACGAGATGGCCATTGGGTCCGTCAGACGAAACCTCGAGCATCTAGTTGATTCATCACTAGTTTAACTCTCGTCCATCGAGAGGGTAAAGGGAAAGTACCTTCCAATTACGTTATACATGGAGGAGCTGCTCGGAGGATCCCGTAACTCCCACATCCATTTGATGATCTGTGCAAAGATGGTAAAGAAAGATGTGTGCAGGATACGTGTCGACCAAGGAAGCTCAGTCGACATCATGTACACTTCACTCTTTCGGGCTCTAAAACTCGGCCAGGGAAACTTATACCCGTAGGTAGGTTCTGATTTGCAAGGATTTAACGGGGCTACTGCAAAACCTCAGGGCTACTTTGAGTTTAACGTCACTTTCGGGGAAGGGGACGCTTCCAAGACGATCAAAACACACTTCTTAGTAATCTATTGTTCGTCACTCTATCAGTGCATCCTGGGAAGACCCACATTTGTCAAGCTCATCTTCGTCCCTTCAACGGTCCACCTCAAAATGAAGTACTACATTGAGAAGGGCCACGTAGCTACCTTGTACGGAGATATAGAGGCAGCTAGGAAAAGCCAACAATCCAGATCAACATGATCGACCTCGATCCTCGTATCCCTGTGGATAATGAGGAGGATTCCCCCGTGGACATGTTGTACCCCAAAATTTTCCCTCCCATATTCAAGATATTATGGCTCAAGAGGTCACTCAATGGTCACAAGATTCATAATTGGTCAAGAGGATTGAAAGTTTCACTAGACAAAATTCTCCTCCTAAACAATGGATCTTAGAACTATGGTTTTGAGTTTCCCCAAGAAAAGTGGATTTACAAAGCCTCAATTGGACTTCATAACATCCCACATACCTTAAATAATCCTCATGTCAAGTTTCAAAGCTTTCACTACAAGTTTGGTCAGTTAGATGCTCAGATGATTAAAAATCAGGTAACTTGGTCAACAAGTCAATTGTGGTCAACCTAAAGTCAAACTTCAAGATTTTTGGTTAACATCAAGATTATAAGGTGAAATTCATCATTTGATCAAGGGTTGATCATGATTCATCAAGGAAATCTCAGATCATCAAGAATCATGAGTTGCTAAATTAGGGTTTTGTGTAGGAAAAGTCAACTGAACTTTGACCAGCCATAACTTTCACATACATCATCAAATATTTCCCATCCAATGCTCATTTTTAAGGAAATCCAATTCTCTACAGCTTTGGGTCTCGCAAGCCAAGTCCAAAAATGCTTCATTTGAAAGGTATGAGCCAAAACATTATAGGTCTTTTTGGAAGTCAACAAAAAGTCAACTTTTTCCAAAGCTCATAATTTAAAAATGGTAAATTATATGGACATGGGACCAAAATGGTTGATTATAGGACACTCTAAACTTTCTAAAAAGTCCTAGAACACCTTCATGGGATCAAAATTGAGGAAGTTGTGCATTGTGGAAGTTGGACAATTTTGAGGAGGTTTATGAAGCAAAAAGGGTCTAAACTCAAGATTTTTTCAAATGGGCCCATAATATTCTAATCCAAACTTAAAGATAAACCCATCCACGACCCAATGATCATATTTGCTGATTTTTATTTTTTATTTTTTATTTTAATCATTTAAAATCATTTTTAATTAAAATAAATTATATAAAATCAAATATTTGGTTTGAAATGTATTTTGGGATCAAAGATATGGCATTCAAGTTTATTAGAGACCTCCAAATTCGTACAAGATCTATTTGACATGAAAATATTTGATTTTTTTTTACATTTATGACAATGGGATTTCTTCACATGCAAGTAATACCAAAGTTCACCCAAAGCCCAATTTCTTTGACCTAAATACATCACTATATGATCACAATAACATTGCAAGACTATGGGACGAAAAATTCAGAGCACAAAACCACTTTCAAACTTCAATTTTTTTCAAAGAAACTTGAATTTTCGGTTTCAAGGTTTTAAGATATTTCCAAACGTTTTAAAGGTTCAAACATGTTCCTTGATGTTCATTAAACATATCCCAACCATCAACATCATCCAATTTATCCTTATGAGCATAAATCGAATCCAACTTTAAGCTTTTGCGAAATTTTTCGATTACTTTGATTTATGCATAATAAATTGTTTTTGATGCTTGAATCTTATCTAACATATGCCATATAACGTTTCTGGATGGTTTATTTGAAGCTTTGATGCAGGTATCGTGTTTCACCATAGCTAGGTTTCAAGCTCAAGATTAGGGTTTTGCAATTTAAGCCACTAAAGGATCTTTTGAGAACATGATTAAATCGTATGAGTCATGGGTAGTTGATTGGTACAAATAATTTGAACTAATTTGACATATTTTGTGATGATTAAGGAAACATAAAAATTCCTACAAAATATTTTTCGCAGCAAAATTTGTAGTAATTTTCGCAGGTAATTTCATAGGTCCCGAGGAAGAAGAAGAAGTCTGGGCGCGAATTCAAGATTTGAATATTTGTTTTTTAATATAATCTAATTGCTTCAGGTTTACATCACCAACGCGCGTTTGGTCTGGTGGTTGGATGAAGGCGCATATTAGCCATAGGGCGTGGGTTCGAACCCGGTCTTAGGCATTTTTTTTCTAACTTCTTATTTTTTCCAGTTTTATAATATAATGATGTTGTTTAAGGTATATAACACCAACACATGTGTGGCTTAGTGGCAAGGACCCATGGCTGAGGGTTTGAGCGCGTGGGTTCAACACCCATCCCCAACATTTTGACAAAGAAACATGGTTTTCTTCCTAATTTCCTAATTCCCTTTAATTTCCTTAATTAAAAACTTAATTATTTTTTTTAACCATTAAATTAACCTCACTAATATTTTTATTAAAAATATAATTTCAAACCATTTTTTTATAACTTATAATATATAATTCCTTTATAACCTTAAATTCTTTTATGGACCCTAATTCTTAATATAAACGTTAACCTTTCTCTAAAACCTTATATTTTTCTCTAAAACCCTGTATTTTTCACTAAACCCTAAAACGTTTTCTCAAACCCTAAACCCTATAACTTTTTCTCAAACCCTAACCCTAATTTTTCTTTAACCTAATTTTCGAACCTTTTTCATACTTATTTTCTATTTTACTTTATTTTACTTTAAATTAAGGTCCTTCATTTATTTTTATGTTATTCATTTATTTTTCATTATCATTATGTAAGTGCTCCGTGATTGTAATATTTTAGATTTATTTTTCACCTAATTATTATGTAACTGCCCCGAAGCCGTGTAATAGTGTATGAATCTTTACTTTTTGCCTTTTAATTTCTACCCTTATTTTTTATAATAATTGTGTGGTTAGTAATATAGGGTGTGAAAAGAAATAGTTGAACAAATCTGGATTTAGATAATTAATTTCAAGATAAATAATTAAAAATAATATTCACACACGTAAGTCGATCATTTTATGATCGCCATCTGCACCTCCTAGGGTTTCCCCTCTTGGTTGCCTTTAATATGGTCAAGTCCCTCGAAAGTGGGGTGTCTTAAGCATAGTCCCTTTAACAGAAAATCATCAAGTCCCTTCAGATTTCAAAGATCATAAGTCCCTTCAAGGTTGCCTACGAAATAATGATTTGGTCCCTTCGGTAAAAAATGATGATAGTCCCTACGAATTGCTAAAGGCACCCCTACAAGTTGCCTTCATTGACCATACGATGACCCTACGCCCGTCCCTTAATAAATCCAAGGTAAATGACTATTTACTCCTTAATAGTAAGGACAGTCTTACCCTTGAAAGGAAATAAAGAAACATGAAAGACCATTCTAGGGTAGGTAGTTCTTAGTTACTTACTCAAATTTCGGAAACTCTTTTTCACACCCCACTTTCAAACATTTTCAAACTCAAAGCTTTGTATACATCCATACAAGGATCATTACAAAGACATATGAAAATTTCTAAACATACACTACACATTTTTCAAACAAGTTAAAGTGTGCTAAGTAACTAAGAGCTCATGGATAACCATAGATATAAAGGATGCTAACACCTTCCCTTTATATAACCTACCCCCCCGAACTCAAAAAATTTAAAAGGTCTTTCATGTTCTTTTATAACCTTTTATATTGGATAAAATAAAAGTCGGTGGCGACTCTTTCTATCCGCACATGTTTTTGTCAAACAAAAACACCAAGTCAGTTCTCCCACCGTGTTACAGGACATATCAGCCGTGTTACACCCTTTTCCAGCAAGTGAGTTCGAAGTTATGACTTTCGAAGAAAACCCAGACAGATGTGTCCGTATCGGAGCAGGGCTCCCCATCGAAGTTAAAGAGCAATTGAAGCAATGCTTGTGCAACAACGCCGACCTTTTTGCTTGGAGCGTTGCTGACATGCTAGGCATCTCCCCAGAAATTGCATGTCATGAGCTCGCCATCAACTCGACTGCCCGCGTAATTACACAGCGCATGCACAAACAATCAGAAGAAAAAACTTTAGCTGCTGAGAAACTAGTCAAGGACCTTATAGAGGCCAAATATGTAACTGAGGTCAGTTATACGACCTGGCTCTCAAACATTTTACTCGTGAAAAAATCTAATGGAAAATGGCGCCTCTGTATTGACTACACCAATCTTAATCAGGCTTGCCCGAAAGACTCTTATCCTCAACCCTAACAAATGCACCTTCGGCGTGAGGGCGGGTAGGTTCCTCGGTTTCTACCTTATAGAAAGGGGTATCGAGGCTAACCCCAAAAAATGCCGCGCATTCACGGAATTCCCTACACCTAGCTCAAAAAAATCGATTCAATCCTTGAATGGTGCGCCCGCATCCTTATCTCGTTTCGTCGTGAAATCCGCTCAGTATGCCTCCCATTTCTTTAAGTTGTTCTGCAAAGAAGCCGCGTTCGAGTGGACGAAAGAGCGCGAGAAGGATTTATAGGACCTTAAATGAGCCTTGTTGGAACCTTCCATTCTGTCAAGGTCAGCAGCCAGGGATATCCTCTACTTATATTTGGTTGTCAATACCGAAGCTATCAGCGCGGCCCTAATAAGAGAGGACGCTGACGAACAAAACCCCGTATACTTCACGAGTAAAGCCTTGCAAGGCCCAGAATTGAGATACCAACAAATAAGTCTCCCCCGTGCTCGTAAACGCTACTAGACGACTGCGACATTATTTCCTAGCGCACACGGTGGTTGTAAGAACCGATCAACCCATTAAAAAGCTCTTGGCACAACCAGATATGGCCGGTAGGATGTTGAAGTGCTCATTAGAACTATCTGAGTGTGACGTGCAATACGAGGGCAGGAAAGCTTTAAAGGCCCAGGCCCTGGCTGATTTCGTCGCCGAAATGACCCCCGCAGAAACTTCTATGGAAAGCAACCGCAGATGGATCATCTACGTTGACGGAGCATCAGGACCTTCTGGTAGTAGGGCGAGGATCATCCTCGAAATCGAATCAGGTATTTTGATCGAGGTATTATTAGTTCTTTCCTTTCCAACATCAAATAACCAGGCTGAGTACAAAGCCTTCTTAGCAGGAATCTGCCTCGCAAGAGACATGGGCGCGCAAGATGTTACAATTTTCACCGATTCACAATTGGTCGCGTCCCAAGTAAAATGAGATTCTCAAGCGAAGAACGACAATTTGATTGAATACTTGGCTCTAGTCCAGCATATGCTCGCACAGTTCAAAACCTGGGATGTCCAACACATTCCATGTGAATGCAACTCACGGGCATATGTATTGTCCAAGTTAGCAAGCACACGCAAGAAAGGGGTAACAAATTTGTATATCAAGAGATACTTCATAGTCCAATCATTGAGAAGGTCGAGATCATCCTCGATATCAACGTCATAGGAGACGCCAGTTGCTGGATGACCCTCGTTTTCAAATTCCTAACAACCGGGGAGCTACCCGACGACTAGAAGGAGGCTAGTGCCACAAAACTTTATTCTTCATCTTACGTCCTGGTGGATGGCAAAATGTATCGCCGAGGATTCTCCATCCCACTCTTGAGAAGCATCAAAGAGGAAAGCGTATTTGACATATTACATGAAATACACGAAGGAATTAACGCTCAACACCTAGGCGGAAGATCTTTGGCACGCAAGGCATTGCGAGCCAGCTATTACTGGCCGGCCATGAAAAATGATGCCACAGAGCATGCAAAAAGGTGCGAAAAGTTCCAACGTTACGGGGACATGCACATCGCGCCCCAGGCGCTCTAAAAATAATGTCGTCACCATGGCCATTCGCGCAGTGGGGCATGGACATCCTCGAACCTTTCATGACAGGTTCTTTCCAAAACAAATATCTGATTGTGGCGGTCGATTACTTCACCAAGTGGATAGAGGCCGAGGCCCTGGCCAGAATCAACACATTCAACATCCTGCGATTTTATAAGAGAAACATCCTGGCAAGATTCGACATACCACAAACCCTTATAGCGGACAATAGAACCCAATTCACGGATAGAAACTTTCAGGACTTTATTGCTAAGATAGGAACCAAACAACACTTCGCATCCATCGAGAACCCCCAGATAAACGGGCAGGCCGAGGCCGCTAACAGAGTCATCCTACGAGGTCTCAAACGAAGGTTGGGCGAAGCAAAAAACAGGTGGATCGAGGAACTCCACAATTTATTATGGGCTTACCGAACCACCCCGCACTCGAAGACCGGGAAGACCCCATTCCGAATGACATACGAAACCGAAGTTTTCATCCCCGTGGAAATCAGGGAGCCCTCTCGATGGACTGAAGCCCCCCTGGAGGAGGAACTCAAAGATGAGGCCTTAAGAGAGGTGCTCGACTTGGTAGAGGAAGTTTGTTCAGGGGAAGCTCTCCGCGAGGAATCCCTAAATCAAAGATCTCAATACAATATGATAATAAAATCTTCAAGAGAGAATTCCAGGTATGCAGCCTTGTCTTGCACAAAAATCAGAAGGATTCGCGCGAAGGCTAGCTCGTAACAAACTGGGAGGGTCCGTATCACGTTAAATAAAAAACGGGCACATGAGCGTATTACCTAGAATAATTAAGTGGAGAACCATTTGCTTGACCATTGAATGCTGAAAAGCTCAAACAATATTACAGCTAAAAACGCGGGATAGCTTCCAGCCAAGAAACCCACCAGTATGGGCGGATGCCCGACTACAGGGATGTATCGTGGTATAAATACAAACCTCAATATCAACGCGCGCAACCACTTGTTTCGTTTTCCAGCCAGCTGAGTTTCCCAATGGGGACACCTCAAACGAACTTCGTCGATGTCGTACCAGTGTGGAAGACCCCCAGCTTAGGATGGGAAAGGTCTAAGCCTTAGGAAATGGGACTTAAACATGTCCCCGAATCCCTTTTTAGTGAGCATAAACCTCGCACCTCGACTAATTCCATACACTGGCGAGCTTAACATATCTTGTCGAGCATTCACAAGTTCCCTATACTTGAAAAATAAACGAAAGCATACAAGAAGTAAAATGCGATGTAACACAATAATAATTTAACATAAATTTACGGCCAGAAGGCCGAAATTGTCTTTACATGAAAAAAAAGGGGGACAAAGCCCAAAGCAAGACTTAACAAAACAGCACGTAGGCCAAAGTATCAATGGCGCGCAGGCCAGACAATCATTCTTCATTGGGAGGAAAGACTTTCCCGTCCTCCATATGGTGCAAGGGGCCGGTTCCTTTGACGACCATATCCACCCTGGGATTGGTAACCTTGAGTTGCTTCACAACATTGAAAAAGCCAAAGGCAACCATATTCAAGATATCCTGGTCCAAAAGTCGAATCTGAGCAATCAGATTCGCCTTGGTCGTCATAAATGCCTCCTCCTCGGTCTCATCCTCCGTGGCAGCCACCTTGCCTTCCACCTCTGCAAACTTCTTCTCCAGTTGCTCATTCTCACCCTCGAGCTCCACCATTGAGTTCCGCAGTTCGGTGTCCTCTTTCATAAGCTCGAGCTTACTCTCTTAATGGCCTTTAGCCTGAAACAAATCGTTCTCTAGCTTGTGATTTTCGGCCTCCACCTTCTCAATTTTAGCTTTAGCCGGATGAAGGGCCTTGTGGAGGACAAGATCAGCGTCATTGAAGGAAAGGGAAGCCTCCAAAATTCGGATCATCTTCGCAACATCTTGGCAAAGCTCAGCCCTTAAATCTTTAGGATTTGTGGCGAGGATGGCAACAGTATCAAGGTCAGGAACCTGAACGGACGATCCCTTGTCGAACAGATTCCTCTGGGTAACACAGGGTGGCAAGTCAAAGGGACTTGAGGTTGAATCATTATTCTTTGGAGGAGGAGAGGGATCCTCGGTCCTTTGTCTTTTTCCCAGTGGAGATCTGATCATAGGAGTACTTCCCGGGGTGGAGCTGCCCGAACCCATGAAGTTATCCAAGTTACTCTGGTCCTTGACAGCATCGACCCGACTCTTAGCAACACCCTTTTTGACATTACCCTTGTTCGACTTCACCAAAAAATTTCTGATTTCGGCCATTTGCGCTGCAAAAATAACATGAAACCGGTTAGACAACGAACAGATCCACAATACAAAAAGTTGGATTATAAAATATAAATTCACCTAAGAGTTGCATCGATGCCTCCTCGTTTGGGCAACTGAGCAGCGATTTTACATTAATTAATTTGGATATCATGGCCGGCGTCCCTTCAGGACAAAGGATGGCTTTCCCATCAGAGTCCACCAGTTCCATAGGATGAAAGCTGGCGACATAGTTGAACAAAGTCTTATAGGCCGCAGTATCATCGACGCTCAGCTCCTCGGGCTTGGTGATATAGTGTTTGCTTAAGTGTTGGAAGTGTACGCTCACCCACTCCAAGGAGAAGTTGGCCACCATCTTCTCTTCGTCATCAACCAACTCACAGTCGTACAATGAGTCCTTGGAAGCCTGCGAGCAAGGTTGGATCACGTAGAAACGGTACATGAAATCCCGTATAGAGTCCTGGTAGGCTATAAAGAGTCTGTTGGTCTACTTTAATGAAACCCAGCTGTGTCGACCATCCTGGGACTTCCTCTGTAGATGAAAGATCCTAAAGAACAAGCTGATCGTCGCCCTTATCTCCAGATTGTCGCTCCCCGGATTTTCATCCTGGTGCAAACGCGAACTGTCGACGATGTTGGAGGTTGAGGTTGAATAGAGTCGCCAGCTAGGAAGTTTTATCCCGAAGGAAAGGCAATGCTGCATAAACCTGGAAAGATATGGATAAGATGGTTGCGAACCAAAGAAACTGAGTAAGGGGGTTGGTTACGACCTGAGAAGGTATTAGCACCCAGATCTTTGTCGTATTCGACGGGATCCACGCTTACTTGATTGTGTTTAAAAGGGGATAGTGTATGTGCTAAACTATGTATAAAAGGCTAGGGAGAAAAGGATGTACAGAGTGTCAGTGCAAAAAGAAAGTGAGTGCTCAAAACTGAGGCTAAGGAAAAAGAGAGAAGGAGGAGAGGGGGAGACAAAGAGACTTTTGTTCGATAACTGTTACGTTATGCCTACGTATCCTCTCATGCAATGAGGAAGTCAGAACACCATAGTTCTAATCAAAGAGACTTGGATGATTTTGTTATGAACTGCTTGCTTGTTTATGCTCAAGTGTATGACTCATCTGGCTCGAGTGCTACTTGTGATTATTAAGTGTTTTTGGATTTTGTTTTGTGTTAAGTAATGAGTTTAATCTCTAATCATGGATTAGTGAACTCATTACACCATCCTAAGAGAAGGATGATAGATGAGAACACTTAAGATGAGGAAGATACCTCAACTTAATCCATGGTTAGGGATTAAAATCATTATATAACAAACCTTTATTGAAGTGGATTTTGATTAAAGGTGGGATTAAGAAATGGATTTTATGTTTGTAAGACTACACCTGAGGGGGGACTTGTCCATTAAACACTAGGGTTAGTCCCTCTGAACCTACAGGCAGAGATGTAACCCTAATATAAGGCCCAAGTTACAGGCTTAAGTCTTAATGATTATTAGGTGTTTTGATTAAGAGGTGTAAACAACTTAAAGGTTTAACACTAAATATTAAAGTTATACACTCCATCCTAAGATAAGGATACAGGCATAACCCTAACACAGAGTCTTAAAACTTTAACTGTTTAGCCTTGATTATGAGGTGAGAAGAAGAGACTCAAGGAGACTCAAAGGTAAAAACTAGGGGAGGCTATGTACAACCCTAAAGTTATCATGCTTGGATATTCCTATGGTTTGTGAGGCATAAAGAAAGATCTTTAGAAAGTCTTCAGATGGCCACCAAGGAAGAAGAAGTAGATGAAAAGAGAAGAGAAAGGAGAATAAGTTACTTACTTCCTAAAGAAGTTAAGTAACCTAAGAGAAAGAAAAGGAGAAAGAGAGTCCACAAGTGAATCAAATTCACTTCAAAGACATGTAAATATGCTAATGAAAAGATAGGAAGAGGTTGGATGAGGAGGAAAGTTTACATCCTAAACAACTTACCTGAAGCCCCTGAAATGGTTAGTATGACTGCATAAGATGAAACAAGATGCAAAGAAGCAAAGATGAAGATGCAAGGATGCTACCATAAGTGAATACATGATGCAAATGTTTCATGGAGAGATGCAAAGTCACATACAATACATATGTATGATCATACAAGTGATGGATGCAAAAACAAGCATGTTAGAAGCTTAAGAATACATGAACATACATAAGATGTAATGGATGCAAAACATACCAAATGAATGCAACAATGATCAACCAATCTTCACACATGCCCTAAGGCATCTTAGATGACATACCAATGCATGAGATGTTATGACAAGTTCTTATGATGATGGTATGCAAAGATGAATGCAAATGAACATGACAAATTAGGGTTTTAAGAAAGTATGAGATGCATATGATCAAAACAGAAGCAAAACACATGATAAAAAAATAAAATTGCAACCAAGTGAATCCTAAACCCACATAAGAACACACCCCAATGATGGAAGTCAGAAGCTAAACTAAGTCAAGTTATGGTTTTTCTAAGTTAGGCTAGGGTTTTGGGTGCTTCTTCAAGAAAAATGTCAAACAAATGGAAAATACAATGCAAAAATGTGAGGTAAATACCCTAGATACTATATGCAAAGTATGAAAGAATGCAAAAAGAACCATTCACAAACTCATCTTGGTTGATCAGAAATGAATTTTTGAAGTTAGGGTTAGAAAAATAGGAAATTTAGAAACCCTAATTCATGGTTAATTGTCTAAATGTGATCAAACCCTAAAATAAATTTGTAAGATGAGTTTGTAAAGTGTTCTAAATATGTGAAAATTACTACATGAAGTTTTTTGTAATTTTTAAAGACCTAAAAGTATTTTTAATCAATTAAAATGAATTAATTAATTAAATAATACAATTAAATGATTTAAAAATATTTTTTAATGCAAAAATTAAAAATAAAATTGTTTTTGGGTTCTGAAAATTATTTAAAGTTTGGATGCAAAAAATTATAATTTTATAAAATGAAATGCTATTTTAAATAAATAAAGAAAATAAAATGAATTAAAATACAAAGTAATTAAAAGGAGTGGTTCAGATTGCGTGAGAGAGAGATCAGTGGCCAGGATTGGAAGTCTGCTTGACCAAGAGTATGAAGATACTAAGGCCTAAATTCAAATTGGGCTTACGCGTGTGATCCAAGGGTCCAGGCTTTTTCTGAGTTTTTTTAATTTATTTTAATTAATTAAATAGGATTAAGGTTTAATGATCTGATCTAAGCCGTCCACGCACTTAATCTAATCAAGATCTGAAGGCTAGCATTCAAACTGGGCAATTAATTATGATTAACCCTAATTAATCTCAGGCGACCGGAGATAAGCTCCGGTCGTCTTCTTCGGCAAGCCCCTCACCCTAACTTCTCCCCCAGCTTACTAAAACCCACAAGACCTGCCCATAAATGATCCCCAAACATCATACAACCAAAATCAATCCTCAAACAATATTTATAACACGCATACATGATGAATCGAAGCAAAAAAAAATTTACAGGCAAACTTTTAGAGATACTATACATGCTCATTTCTACACCATTTTCAATTTTAAACATATCAGCATGATCAACAGAGCATATTAAATCATTCTATAACAAGAAATCAAGGTTTTGGAAAAATTGTTCTTGAAGGTTACCTGAACTGAAGCTTTTCGAATTTGAGCTTTCAAAGCCTCCCTTTGGTGCAAAGTGGCTCCTTTGGTCCCCCTGAAGCTAATGGAGTGCTTGGATGAAGCTTATAGTGGCTGGTTTGAGGGTTCCAGTTCTGATATGGAAGAAAACAAGGTCTTGGTATGTTGTGTTTCATGCCATGGTGATGGGTGGGAAATGATCCTTAGGTAATGTGTGATTGATTGGTGAAGAGATTTTTGAAGTTTGATGGCTGGTTTGAGAGAATCGAAGAAGGGAAGTTTTTGACAATATTTGTGCAAAAGTTAAAAATGGTGAGGATGGTAAGGCTCCATTGGGTACTGTGAGAATGGAAGAAGGGAAGTTTTTGACAATATTTGTGCAGAAGAGTGGTTGGGCACTGTGAGAATGGTAAGGCTCCATTGGCCAAAAAGTTAAAAATGGTGTACTTGAAGCATGGGCCATGGTAGAAGTGATTTGAGGTCTTGGGCTGCCTTAGCTGAGTTCAAGGAGATCCTTTGGATCGAAAATGGTGAGCTGTATGGCTTGATTCATGAGTTTGTATGGTTTTTACAATTTCACAACTTTTTTATTTCTTGAGAAGCATGGCATGAAAACCATAGGTTCTTGGCCCAATTATGATCTTTTGAAGTTGTTTGATCATGGATGATGTATTTGAGTGGATTAGAGGTCACATAAAGGACTGAAATACCATTTTGCAAATTTCCCTCTTTGACATGAACTTGAAAATTATAAGATTTTTCCCAACTTTGACTTGCCATAACTTGAGTTCTAGGATGAATCAAGAGGAGTTCTTGTACTTTTTGAAAATGGGAAGATTAAATCTACAACTTTCATGTTTGAGGAAAATTCATTTGAGACCTTTTTGATCAAGAAAGAGGAGGTTGAAGATCTTTCCCAAAATGGAAAGTTTTCATTACAAGTCATGCCCAAAAATAGAAACTTTTGCAACGGCTCATAATTATTCAATTTTGTGAATTCCAAGCATTCCTAAGATCAAATAAAGATCATAGGACCTCAAATTGATGAAGATGACCCCTTGGTACCCTTGATGGAGGCCTCAGATGCCCTAATTCTGACTTTTCTTGCACAACAAGTTACCACCTGATCAGATGACTTCCATAGTGAAATTTTGCTTCAAATTTGATACACATGCTCATTATAACATATATAGACCAATAGAATCAAGAATGGCCAAAAAATTTGAGTGTAAGGGCCTCAAACCCAAAACCCTAATTTCTGGTCATCTGTGTAGGAGCCCTGAGCCTGCCTGGGTGGCTCTGCAATCTCTTGTGATCTTTTGACTTTCAAGAACCCTTGGAGGAATAATATGATCATAGAACATTCATGGACCCTCTTGGCATGCTTCATGGCCTCTGAGATAGCTCAAACCACTTCTAAGATTCATCTGATCACAAACCCTAGCTATGCAGCTATGCAATGAGTTGCTAAAGGAAAAATATGCAATGTGAGATGTTATGCTTATGCAATGCAATATGGAAGATCACAAGCCAAGGTGTGAGAAAAGAGAGGGAAAATTTAGGGTGTTTACACAGATAACGGCACACCAGCTTGAAAGCCCTAATGAAGGCCAGAGCGTTGGGGTAAAGTTGCGCGGGTGCCAGCTCGAGGTGTGTAAAGACCGCCTGCTGGAAATCATTGAAGGGAAAACCGTACCCAGCCTCACAAAACGCAAACTCGTACATAGGGAACCTGGGAGCAGGAAAGCGGGAGCATATCCTCTGTGTGGGCTTCGGAGGTAAAGCTCGCCAGTTAGAAGCTTCCCCATTCTTCTTCCTCTCTATCCTGGCCCACGCATCTGAAGCGTCGATCGCGAACTGGGAGGCTTTTTCGAGTGGCTCATCCAGTATCCATAAGCGATCCTGGGAGGGAACATCCGCGTTATTAGGGGAAGGGATTACTTCGACTTCGCGAGCATTATTCTAACTACATTCACCTGAAAAGCATAGGAAACATAGTGAATTCGAAGAACTCAAATCCACCCTACCAACGCAAATCAAGTGAAAGGGCTTCGGAAAAACCCGAGGACGTGCCCCGGGTTAGCCCTTTAGTCAAGAAAAACGTTGCGAGGTCCAAATCGCTATACCGAGCTAATCCTCCACAATTGTCAATCTAGTGTCTGCGGGGATAAGCCCCTCTACAAACCTATGCTCGGTTGACTAACACTAAACTATCGCTACTCAAATCTAATCTAGATCTAACCCTAGTCTACTTACAAAATCTGGAAATCTATGAACATTCATATGCCTATGAAGAACATTACATTCATACATTTATGATGAACATTCATCAAAATTTCTAGAAGTTCATCAGAATATCCAAAAAACCATGAATATCTCATGAACTTCATGGGAAAAGGATAAACGTTCATCATCCAAGCCCAAACAATAAAAGAAGAAGATGAATGTTCACCCGAGTTCATGACAAATTCTAGGAAGAAGACGACGGTAACAATAAGAATTTCGGCAAGAGGAGTTGCAGACAATGATTCACGGCAAGCGGAAATATTTATAGTAAATGGACAAATGAACGTCTTCTCCTCTTTTATAATGTCATAAACAGACATGGGAAAGCGTAAAGGCCACTGCAATTATTACCTAGGGCTAGCCCCAGGTGTCATAAATGCATGATAGCATTTTATTACGCGTGTCATAAATACTTCAAACATTTTGTCTTCTCAAAAAAGAGAATCTTTTAGTCTGTGTGAATTCTTCCTGTGAGCATATGCCCGACAGAAAAAAGCAAGGAAATTTGTGGTTGCATTAGAGACATGTCGGTCACGATCTCAGCACCTTAAGTCACTACCCCCTTTGGGCATATCGACTTGGGGGGTTGTTGTTCTGGACTGGCCTAGCATGTGCCCTACGCCAAATCAAGGCCTAATCCAATATATAACTTGGGAACAAGCCCAATATGATATCCATGAGGACATGACCGTTACAGAGATATATTTGTTGGGGAATTCCCCCTTACACGCCAAAACGCCTTCCATGCAGCCAACTGCCCAACAGATTACTGAAGCAGTTACATTTAGTCAAAAGCTACGCGCCCGTGCCATGCGGGCATCTGCCCTATAAAGCTCTCCATCTTTAAAGAGCCAGGTATTCACTTTCGATCCCCCTTTTTACTTACGCTTTAGTTGTCATTTTTGAATCTGACTTGAGCGTCGGAGTACCTTGCACGTACCCCGCCATTTTCTCCTATCGTCATACCACAGTCCCAGCTGAAGGCCATGAAGACCTGTTCATATTTTTTCTGGACAAGTTGTATAAGTTAGCTTGTTGCTTAAGTTATCTTAGTGCTTAAGTTAGCTTAGTGTTTAAGCTAGTTTGTAGTCTATAAATAGGTTGTTCGCTCCAATTGTAGAGAGAGAGAGAGAGAGTTAAGTGTTGGTTGTTGTTATTCACTTGTAACCTTTTGCCCTAATTGAAAAAGGTAATAGAAAAACGGTTTTAATCAATTCTTGCTCTTGTCCTTCACTCTTCTCCATCTTTCGTAAAACTAAAAGGGTTTCTTGTGCTTGTTCAAGAAACTCAATCTTTATCATAGTTTTTATTTGTTCTTGGTGCAGAGTTTGTCACAACAAACTGGTTTAAGGAGCATGGATCAAGATGCCATCAACGAAGTATGAGACTGAGATATTCACCAGACTAAATGATTTCAATTTGTAGCGCTTGAAGATGCAAGCCCTACTAGTTTAGCAGGGTTTGTTAGAAGTGTTGAAAGGATCAGAGAAGATGGATGTTTCCTAACAAAGAAGGAGAAGACGACAATGATCAAGAAAGCCCACAATGCTATTATATTGAGCCTTGGTGATAAGGTTCTCCGATAGGTCTCGAAGGAGAAGATAACAACATGTGTGTGAAGCAAACTCGAAGGGTTGTATATTAATAAATCCCTGGTAAATCATTTCTACCTAAAGCAGGTTCTGCATTCATTCAAGATGAGTGAAGATAAAGTCTTGACGGAGCAGTTGAATACGTTAACAATTTGATTCTTGATCTGGAGAATATCAAGGTTAGTATCGATGATGAAGATAAAGCGTTATTATTGTTGTGTTCTTTACCTGAGTATCATTCTCATTTCAAAGAAACTCTCTTTTATGGAAGAGAAACCATAACCTTTGAAGAAGTTCAATAAAATTTGTACTCTAAGGATTTGAACAAACGAAAGGAGCACAAGTCGTCGTCTGTTGGTAAAGGTTTGTCCGTTAAATGGAAATTCTTGAGGAAAAATTACAGGTTTTAGAAGAAGAAGAAAGGTAAAGGTTAGAAAAAGTCTTATGGCGGTGATGATCTTGGAATTAGGTCTTATCACTATAAGAAGAAGCACCATACAATAAAGGTGTGCCCTGATTGCGTGAAATATCATGGTAGTATGGATAACGGGAATGCAGCCATTGTTCAAAATTATTTTGAATCGCCTGATGTCTTGATAGTTTCGAGCGCAATTGTTGCAAGGAATGATTCATGGATTTAGGTTGCACTTGGAACATGAATCCAAACAAATATGTGTTTGAATAATTATATGATAAAGATGGTGAATTAGTTATGCTGGGAAATAACAAAGCTTTCAAAATTGAAAGAATTAGATATGTAAGATTCAAGCTCCATGATGAGTCAATAAAGTTATTGACTAGTGTAAGGTATGTACCTAACCTTAAGATAAATTTTATTTATCTTGGTGAATTCAACAATAAAGGATATATGTTCCAGGGGGATCAAGGTATTTTGAGAGTAGTGAAGGGGTTGAAAGAAGTATTTAGAGGTGTGAAGAAACATGGTTTGTATACCTTTGAAGTTGAGTGATAACACTGAAACACATCGAGTATTTGGCTCAGATTGCACATGTTTATTGTATTTTATTTGTTATTTTCCTATATTATGTTTGTTTTCCTTTATAGAGCTTCCAATGAAGAAACAACGCGAAAAGAGCAAGAAATGGGGATTTCCGAGTGAAAATACACATATGGCATTCCACATTGGTTTGGCCAATGAGGACACTGTAACGCCATATTTTAATATGACTATTTATTTAATTTCATAAAACCGATTATTTTCTTTATTTGAAATTTTGTTGTGAATTATTAAGTTTGGTGACGCATCGGAGGAACTTGTTTGACGAAAATGTCGATCTTATTGGATTAATTGATTTTATTGAGTAAACTAGAATTAGTTATAATTTAATCAGTTAAGAAATTAAGATAATAAGAAATTGTGAGGTTAAAGAACATGGTGGTCATTAAAAGAATAAGTAAGACTATTTTCGGGATTTGATAATTAGGATATAAGGGTTACATGAGGGAATTAGAGAAGTAAGACTCATTCTGTGTTTTTGGGAGAAGGAGAACCGAGAGAAAATCAAGAGCGTGGGAATCGGAAGAATGAGAAAAAGATTCAATCGGAAAGCGATAATCTTAAGGTAAGGGGTGTTTAATCTTGATTATTATAATTGATTAGGAATTGATTAGTTAATAATCGTAGAAATTTTGAGGGAAATGAAGTGTGTATGGAGATATTGAAGAGAAACTGAAATCGTATAAAGTATGTGATTAGTTCTGGAAAAATTGTGTGAAATCAAAATTGAATTAAGTGAAATCGAAACACGTCAAATTGTTTTCGTGAGGTTTCATTACAGAAAGGGGTGACTTGTGTAACACCCTAATTTTTGCCCTAAGATTGTTTCGCATATCATTTGCATTTTGCATACCAAACAAGATCGCCTGGCTTTCGAGTTTCTCCTCAGATCGGGTCTATGCTTCGCAGGGGATCACCATTATTTTTACTGTCTTATATTTGTTTATATTTACTGACTTCTAACCAAAATACAAAAATATGTTGCAGTGTTCTTCTTCTTCTCTGTGTTGCAGGTTTGCGAAGACGAGACAGTAATTTCATTCAGATGCGTTTGTTCAGTCACAATGCGATTTCAAGTGGATGTTTGACCTAATCTGGTCAAACTATTAAAAGATTGTGTTGACTGTCAGTTGAGTGTGCCAGCAATTCATTCATCAGGCAATGCGTTTTCAAAGTACAAGTTGGATTGGGTGACAGTTGTTTCCTGTGCAAAGTTCGGTTTGTTCATCAGTTATCAGACAGTGTTCTCTGTGACGTGTGGTTTGAATCTTCAAGTGGCTATCAGTTCATCGGTTTTTCAGTTCATCAGCGATTTATTTGAGGATTTATTTTCCTCAGTTTGGTTTCAAATCATCAGGGTATGAATCAGACAATTTTCAGTTGGCAAGTTTCAAGGTATTTGGGCTGTGTTCAGAGGCTTGTTGAAATAATCCAGATTTGGTTGTGGGCCTGAAAATCAAATCCCTTTCATTACCCAATTTTCTTTCCGATTATCCATTTCTATCCATTTTTTATATTCGATCCGAAAACCATTTATTTCGTTTTTTTGTTCGATTATCCCAAATATTCATCTTTTATCCATTTTTTCTATCTAATTCCCATTTTATTTTAATATCTCTATTTCCATTTTTTTTTAATCCATTTTAATTCATATTCTTTTCTTTTTTTAATTCATGTATATTCCTAACCATTTCCATATTTCAAATTCATACAAAAATACTAAGACCTTTTTTATTTTTAATTCATAAGTACATCCATTAGTTTTTTTAGAAAAAATGTAAGACAAATAAATTCCTCCCATCAAGCCCCTCACGCTCAGCTCATCCGTACCCACACCAAATCCATACCAGCTCTTCACATCAATACAGCCAGGCCCAAGTACAAGCCAACATAGCTTTTCAAACACGCGCGCCGTACACCAAAACCTTCGTATCACACCAGCCGTTGCACCAAGCCAATGCCACAAGCTCACAACATTAATCCGTCATCCGCAGCTCACTTGCCAAGCCTTAAACACAATCCAGCTTCACATTTTTTTTAGCCGCATATTTCATTTCATTCAGCCAACACTTACCTCATTCCAGCTAGCCACACAGCCAAGCAAAGAATCCTGTAACATTCACGCTGAATAAAAACAACAAGACTTTTACAAGCCCAGCTTACATCCGCAGGCCAGCTCTTCACATGTTAAACAAAACAAAGCCGAAAACTCAGCAAGCTTTCCCGCACGAACAAGCTTCCAAACAACTCCAAGCCGAAGCCATCTCGCACATGCCGTCACGCACGAATTTTTCACCTGAGAAACCAAAACAACAAAACGCAAAAGTATTAGGAATAAAATGCAGCAAGAGCAAAAGAATTAAAACGCAAAAAATCAGTGCACACGAGAACTTCGCCGTGATACCAAAACGCATTCGCATCACTCAAAACGGCAATCACCTTCTTGTTTCTTCTCCTATAAATTGAAACCCCAACCTCATTCCAATTTCAAGCTTCAACAGCCCCCATATATTCTGCCGAAATTAAGCTTCGAAAGAAAATCACTTCTTCAAATCCCTAACTCCATTTTCATCCCCAAATCACGATTGAAATCGAAACCTTTCCTTTTTCGTTTCTTCAATCAGTTTCCCCTTTCAAACACACAATAGAATGTGAAATCATTTTAGAGAGAGAGAGAAACCGAGAGCAAAGGAATCCGTGAGATTGAGAAGAAGCAGAGAGTGAGGAATTCGAAAGTTGAAGGAGAAGAAGAAGGAAGTGTTCAGTTGCGTTTTCTTTTGAAGGTGAGGATTTGGGAATGATCTTCCCCTGTGTGCCGCCGCCGTGTTCTCTCAGTTTCTTGCCCTGTTTCGTTTTATCACTGTGAAGAAGAAGAGCATTTATTTGTTTCTTTTTGACTTTTATTATAATTAAATCATTTTCTGTATAACTTGAATATGGTGCTTGGGCTTACCATGGATCCTTTGATCCGTCTCACCATATCCACCCGTGGCTTTGATCCATATCCTCCCACTTCTTCCTTTTCTTTTTTCTTTTGATTTCTTTAGTTTTTTTTTATATAATATCTTTATTTTATTTTGTTAAGGATATAGGATTTTATAACTTTTTATTTTAGGAAATGTTTCTTTAGAAAATTATTTTAGAACATTATATGTTTAGAAAAATATTTTAAAAAAAAGTGTTTAGAAAAACAATTTTAAAAAATATTTGGAAAAGGAATTTTTAGAAAAGAGATTTAAAAATATTATTCTATTTCTTTTATAGATCTATTCTTTTTGGATCTATTATTCTTCATCTCCTTTTAATTTTGGTCGATGACAATCTTCCGATTCGGGATTGTTGATTTCCGATTAAGTTTAATCTTCATTATTTCAAATCTATGGATGAATGATCATTTGGATCATTCTCCATACTTTGAGATCGTGATAGGTTGCTAATCGAGAAAATTCAACGATAATCTCGATTAAGATTAGACCTTCCTCTTCTTTTAGTGTGGCATGTTTTCGGAGAACGATCCATTATATCGTTTCTCTAACATGTATTAACACGGATATTTTCCACTTTAATTAGTGGTGGCCGGCCTCATTTGTAGGGTAATTACTTCGTAAATTACTCGGCGATTGCTTAACATAGACCTAAAGTTGTCCCGATTCGATTAGAGATCCATTTGGATCCGGTTGCCTCGGTTTTATTTTCATTATTGTGGTTGTGCTTGATTAAGTTCATCATACCACCTTATATTGTATATAATATTATAATGTGAATATAATTGTTTAAATTTAATCTCTTGCACTTTATTCTTTTATTTTAATCTCTCGCTCCTTTATCTCCTTATTATATTTTGCCATATTATATCATATATCATTGTTAATATTCATATTGTGCTTATTAATATTCATATTATACTTGTTTTTATTTTTGTCCATTTGGATATTAAAACACTTAATAAAGGATTAAACTCTTAAAAAACTTGTGACTTCTAACATTGGATTATGGTTACTATCCCGAACTTTTGGAGATTGGACTTAGACCTTCTAGGATTCCCTTTGCTCAAGTTGGAAGTGGTTAAGAACCTTGGCCTCAAATGATGTCATTAACTTTTGAAGATGGAAGTCCGAATTTTGAAGATTTGTACATATTGGTCTTGGTAACTTCTTTCCTTAGCTTTTAATTCAAGCATTAGGACTAGTCTCTTCATCTCCTCCCCATTCTTTAATTTTCAAAACTTCTTCCTATTTCAAAACCTTCTTGTTTTCTAAGCTTCAAATAATTTCACAAACAAACCTTGATTTCGATCAAGCGATTTTTAATCTTTTCCTTTTATTTTCTTAACCAAATATTAATTCATGTAAATATATTAAAACCATTTTTGTACATACTTAAAAAAATACAAATCCATTCAATTGTTTTTGTGCTTTGTGCACCTTTCTTCTTTTCCACATGTTTAGATATGATTCATCCCTTTTAGCGGAATTATTCGCTAAGGGATGACGACTTATCTTTACATCTTAAAATCAACTCAACCCACTTATTCTTTTCAAACTTTATACCACGAACTACGAGGTTTTGATCTCGCATTGCACTTTGTGGGTACGTAGGCATAAGGCTTTAAAACCTTATCAAACACAAAATCATTAAAAAATATTCTTCTCCTCATCTCTTCCATCATTTTAAACAAACCAATTTCAGACCAAAAAGCAATAAATATTTCAAAGGGCTCCCGTGGAGTACCACGGATGAGTCGGGTGCCTAAAACCTTCCCGGTTCATAACCAATCCCCTTACCCAATCTCTGTTTATTTCTTTTAGCCTTTGCTTTTAGAATCCTAGGTTTTTATTCGTTCTTTTACCTTTTTCCATTCGGAAATAAAGAAAAGCGCGGTGGCGACTCTGTGTTAATCGAGTTAAGTTAATCAATATCTTACACTCACGATTTTACCGCTACAGAAAAGTGGCGACTCTGCTGGGGAGTAATCTCTAAGCGGATTTAGCCTACTTTGATTTATTTACTGCTTTGGTTTGAATTGTTTGTTATTTGTTGGTTCCGTTTTGGTTTGGTGATCCTCTGTGTGAGATAGATTCTAACCCGGATCTGAGTGACACTTATGATAGGACGGCGATATTCGAAGCGATATGCGATGGAGTAGTCCAAAGCAATATCAATTTGATAATCTCCACTCGGTTAGGCTCTCTTGGACTATCAATGTCATGACGAGTAATCGTACATGGCATTATTTTCCGACCTTGAGCTGATCATACTGAGGACCTTAGAACCCTTAACCCATCTAAGCCAATTTAGGAACGTAGTGCGGAAGCTGTCTGGATGTAAATCTAAGGCGGTTGTCACGCGATACTACACTCGGACGAGGTCTATTTTAAGAATGTTATCGGTTGGGGAGTAATCCAACGTACCGATAAAAATCTAAAGATGGCTGATAACTCCGGGCACCTCTGTTAGCACCCTTTTGGTTTCTTGCAGGTACAATGAAGACAAAACCTTAGTACTTACCTGTGGGGTTGGTGTTCTGTTACCTTGACTTCATGCTCGTGACTCGGAACCTAAGCCCGTGTGCCTTGTGTGATCTTGTTTGTGGTTGTTGCATACATGCCATCATAACATTCATGAGCATTATCCGTAAGATTTCAAAGGACTTATAAGAAACTTTTGCAAATTTCAGATGTCCATGGCTATGACTTTCGAAAGGAGGCATACAAAGAAGTACACTTTCAAGAGTCCTAATATTGTAGAGTTGAGAAAGCTAGGAGCTTTGGTTGCTGATACCCAAGAGTTCCGAAAATGCCATGGAAAGTTGTTGCATATGTTGGATCTTGATGTACCTGAGGGGATTCTCCCTACTTTGGCTCAGTTTTATGACCCGTTGCACCATTGTTTCACCTTTCCGGATTATCAGCTTGTACCTACTTTGGAGGAATATTCTCATTGGTTAGGTTTACCCATTCTGGACAAGGAGTTTCTCTTCACTGGTTTAGAGAAGGAGCTTACTGTCAAGATTATTGCTAAAGCATTGTTTCTTAAGGAATCCGAGCTTAATGGGAAGTTTCTCCCAAAGGGGAGTGTCCGTGGTATTAATGCCAAGTTTTTGATGGGAAAGGCTTCCACTTCGCTTGCTTTGGGTCATAGAGATACATTTGAGGCCATCCTTGTTTTGCTCATCTACGGCATTGTTTTGTTTCCAAATTTGGATGGCATTGTGGATGAGAATGCTATTCAAATCTTCTTGAAGAAGAACCCGATTCCTACTTTGCTTGGAGACATGTACCATGCCTTTCACTATAGGACTTCTAAAGGCGACGGAGAGATTGTTTGTTGTGCTCCTCTTCTTTATAGGTGGTTTATTTCGCACCTACCGAAGTCAAATGTTTTCAAGGATAACAGAGAGAATCGAAGATGGTCTCAGAGGTTGATGTCGCTTTCTCATAAGGACATGACGTGGTATAGCTCTTATTATGACACCGGAGTTCTCATTGATAGTTGTGGAGAATTTCCCAATGTACCTCTTCTTGGTACACGTGGGGGAATTAGCTACAACCCCATTTTGGCTAGACGACAGTTTGGTTATTGTTTGAAGGATGTTCCAAACAATCTTGCTTTATCCCGTTTCTTCTTTCTTAATGGTGATGATCATATAGAGATGAAGAAAAGGATTGCTCATTCTTGGCATGCTGTTCATAGGAAAGAGAGAGGTCAATTGGGTAGACAACATCTTCCTCCTTCCGATTGTTATATTCAGTGGGTTCAATCTAGAGCTTCCAAGCTCAAGATGCCTTATCCACCTGAGGAGCCTATGTTTCCCATATTGCCTTTGTATGCTTTTCTACCTCCCGTTGATGAGAAGTTGGTTCTTCAAGAAGAGTTAGAGAAGATGAAGAAAGAAAAGGAAGAATGGTTACTTGAGAGGACTACTATGCAGGAGCAGCTTAAGGAGAAGGATGATCTTATTGAGTTACTTGAGCGGCGCGTCACGAAGAGACCTAGAGAGGATTTATTTTCCTCTAGCACTCCATCTACTATTCCTCCTACTTCCGGTGCTTGGAAGGCCATTGTCAACAAGTTAGTGAAGGATAAGGAAGATATGGAAGAGCGGTACAAGAATGAGATCAAGAGGATTCGTATGAAGTATCAGCCAGGATTCGGGACTTCTTCGGATATGATTCCTTAGACCTAGTTTACTCTTTCTCTTATGTATTAGGATTATTGATGTTTTGTACTTCATTTGTAATCCTCACATTGATATTAATGAGAATGAGTTTTTCAGTATTTCAAAAAAATGTTTCTTTATGAATATTGCAAATTAACTTATAATCCTTTGAAATCTTTGCATTTGCATATACATAGCATGCATCATATTTTCATTTTGTCTTGCTTTTGAGTGTTCTCCAGGGATCTTATTGTTGTTTCTTGGTCTTCATTCAGTGATCCTGTCAAGCTGACTCATCGCTTTGATACTCGAGCTAATCGGAAAAGAGTGATGGATACTTTGCAACAAGAGAATCGCGAGCTGCGCGAAGAGGTTACTTATTTGAGGGAAAGCTTGGAAAGAGTGACTGCTATGATGGAAAATTTGATGGCTGCTCAGAATCAGCCACCTCCTAGTCCTCCTGCTCAGAATACTGTCATCTCAGAGGTTGTTGCCGCATCCATTCCCATTGAGACTGTTATTTCTCCTCACCGCCGTATACCTGCTAGCACGCCCTGGGGCATGCCTGTTGACTTTTTTCCTGCTGGATATCGTCCTCCTCATCGTCCAGAGAATGCTGCATTCAATACTATCCCACCACCAGTGTGGACTACTCTTCCTCCAATTGTGACTGCTGTATCGCCTGTAGTGCGCAATATTCCGCATCAGGATGAGATGATTTACCATGCTGAGCCCAGTGAAGGTGATGGAGTTGCTGAAAGACTTGATGACTTCCAGGGACGCTTTGTTGAGATCCAGAGGGAGATGAGAGCTTTGAGGCATAAAGATTTGTTTGGAAAAGATGCTTATGACCTTTGTCTGGTCCCGAATGTTAAAGTTCCCTACAAATTCAAGCTGCCTGAGTTTGAGAAGTACAAAGGCAATACTTGTCCATTGAGCCATCTGACGATGTATGCAAGGAAGATGTCGACTCAGACTGATAATGATAAGCTGCTGATTCACTATTTCCAGGATAGTTTGACCGGGGCACCTATGAGGTGGTATATGAGTCTGGACAATAGCCAAATCAAGACCTTCAATGATTTGGGAGAAGCTTTTGTGAAGCAGTATAAGTACAATGTTGATATGGCGCCTGATAGAGATCAACTTCGTGCTATGTCCCAGAAGGACAAAGAAACTTTTAAAGAATATGCGCAGAGATGGAGAGAGCTGGCAGCTCAGATTGTTCCTCCGTTGGAAGAAAAAGAAATGACGAAGATCTTCTTGAAGACGTTGGGTTCTTTTTATTATGAAAGAATGATAGCAAGCGCTCCTTCCGACTTCACTGAAATGGTGAGCATGGGTATGCGTTTAGAAGAAGGTGTCCGTGAGGGACGGTTGACTCAAGAGAATGGCAATGGTTCAAGCTCTAGAAGGTTTAATTTCGGGAAAAAGAAAGAAAACGAGACCAATGCAGTATCCCGTGAAAGTTATAGAAGACCTCACAGTCGTGTGAATCACCATTCGCAACACCATTCGCAGCATGTGGCTTCAGTAACACCAATGATTAACATGGCTCCAACTGTGCCAGCTGTTCCAAAGTTCCAACCTCGTTATCAGCAACCTTATGTGCAACAAGGTGGTAATCAACTAGCTCGGACCAAGCCCAGTTTTGATCCTATTCCTGTGCCGTATGCGGACTTGCTTCCGTCTTTGATTGCAAAGAATCTTGTGCAAACTCGTCCTCCACCTCCAGTTCCAGAGACTATTCCATGGTGGTATAAGCCTGAGGCTCGTTGTGCTTTTCACCAAGGTGCCCCGGGGCATGATGTTGAGAACTGTTATCCTTTGAAGTTTGAAGTACAAAAATTGATGAGGAACAATGTTCTGTATTTTAATGATGTTAACCCAAATGTACAGAAGGATCCGTTGCCGAAGCATGGTAATGCGTCTGTGAATATGGTTGCTGGTTGTCCTGGGTTGTTCAAAATTTACGAAGTCAGTCATATCCGAAGATCTTTGGTGGAAATGCATGCTTTCCTGAGTGAATATCATGACATTGATCACGACTATGCTGGTTGTTGTATATGCTCGGTGAATCCTCGAGGTTGCGTGATTGTGAAAAGAGATATCCAGAAGATGATGGACGATAAGCTGATCGAAGTAACAGCAAAGAGAGATGAATATGAGAATGAAGTGAATGTCATTATGCCTCAGTTCAATCTTCCTGAAAGGGTTGCTCCTGAGAGAGTGGTGTTTTCTTTTGATAGTCGCCAGACTGCTGTTACTCCATTGGTGATCAATGTACCCGGTCCAATGCCATATGAGTCTGACAAAGCTGTTCCGTACAAGTATAATGCAACGATGATAGAAAATGGTAGGGAAGTTCCTCTTCCTACTCCAAAGTCTGTGGTTAGCATTGCTGATGTGACGAAAGTTACCCGAAGTGGTAGATTGTATGCTTCAGACCCTCCGAAGAGAGTTGAAGATACCAGTGCGAGCAAGCAGATTATGGATGCTGTTGTCCAATCGAGCCAAGCTGGTAATAGTGATGATGAGGTACTAAAGCTGATAAAGAAGAGTGAGTATAATATTTCTGAGCAGTTATTGCAGACTCCCTCGAAGATATCAGTGTTGTCTCTTTTAATGAGTTCCGAAGCTCATAGGCAGTCGTTGCAGAAGATTCTGGATCAAGCATATGTTGACCATGATGTGACGGTTGATCAATTCGATAGTATTGTGGCGAATATCACTTCATGCAACAATTTGAGCTTCTGTGATGAGGACTTGCCTGAAGAAGGAAGAAATCATAACTTGGCTCTGCACATCTCGGTGAATTGTCAAGAAGATGCTTTATCTAAGGTGTTGGTTGATACTGGCTCGTCTCTGAATGTTATGCCAAAATCGACTTTGTCAAAGCTCGCATTTCAGGGTGCTCCCATGAGGCACAGTGGGATTATAGTGAAGGCGTTTGACGGGTCAAAGAAGACAGTGATTGGAGAGGTGGATCTTCCCATTCTTATTGGACCGTTTATATTCAAGATCACTTTTCAAGTGATGGATATACGTCCTGCATATAGTTGTCTCCTTGGAAGACCATGGATCCACGAAGCTGGAGCTGTAACATCCACTCTTCATCAGAAATTGAAATTTGTGAGAGAAGGTAAATTGGTGACCATTGAAGGTGAGAGGGCGATGCTTGTGAGTAATCTGTCTTCTTTCTCTTATATTGATGCCGAAGAAGAGGTGGGAACGTCGTTTCAGGCTCTTTCTGTTATGAATAGTGTTGTTAAGAAGAATGCCATGCCCATGTCCTCTTTCAAAGATGCTCTGCGAATGATTGAAGCTGGTCAGTCTGATGGTTGGGGAAGAATCATTGATGTTGTAGACAACAAGGAAGGTTTTGGTATCGGCTTTGCACCTGGTGCAGTTATCAAAGATCCAAAGACTATTCAAGAAGGCTTCAGAAGTGCTGGATTTATCAACGACCATTCCCCTGCTGCCATCATTGATGACGATGATGAAGACGAAGAAATGCTTGACTTTGTGACGCATGGAAAGATTTGCCAGAACTGGATCGCTGTTGATGTTCCTTTTATCGTTCATTCTTCAAAGTAATTTGTTTTTATTTTCTTTCAAAAATCCTTTCACTCTGCCCAAGGTGAAAGTGATACTTGTTGGGCTTTGTTTCAAATTTTATCATCATCAATAAAGTGTTATTTTGTTATTTCCATATGTGTTTTTCATTTTTGCTTTATTCTGAAAAAATGGTAACATAAAAAACCCTAAAAAATATAATAATTGTGTATCTGCATATTGTTTGCACTTTTGCTCATCTTCTAAACTAAAACAAAATCATTGTGCAGATTGATTGATAAACCCATTGGAAACAATGATCCTATGCCCTCTCCCAACTTTGAATTCCCTGTGTTTGAAGCTGAGGAAGAGGATGATGAAGAGATTCCAGATGAAATTTCTCGGTTGCTTGAGCACGAGGAGAAGATTATTCAGCCTCATGGAGAGTCAATAGAGATGGTCAACTTGGGTTCTGAAGATGAAAAGAAAGAGGTCAAAGTTGGAGCATTGCTGGATCCTGATGTTAAAAGGAGGATTATAGAGCTTCTCAGAGAATATGTTGATGTATTTGCTTGGTCTTATCAAGACATGCCAGGTCTTGATACTAATATTGTGGAGCATAGATTGCCGTTGAAGCCTGAGTGTCCACCTGTAAAGCAGAAGCTCAGAAGAACTCATCCAGACATGGCATTAAAAATCAAAGAGGAGGTTCAAAAGCAGATTGATGCTGGTTTCCTTGTGACGTCAATTTATCCTGAATGGGTGGCCAATATTGTTCCAGTTCCGAAGAAAGACGGAAAAGTCCGAATGTGCGTAGATTATAGAGATTTGAACAAAGCTAGTCCGAAAGATGATTTTCCATTGCCACATATTGATATGCTGGTAGATAATACGGCTAAGTTTGATGTGTTCTCTTTTATGGATGGATTCTCCGGTTACAATCAAATAAAGATGGCACCCGAAGATATGGAAAAGACCACATTTATTACACCATGGGGAACATTCTGTTACAGAGTAATGCCTTTTGGATTGAGGAATGCTGGTGCGACGTATCAAAGAGCTATGACTACACTTTTCCATGATATGATGCATAAGGAAATCGAAGTATATGTTGATGATATGATCGCCAAGTCGAAGACTGAAGAGGATCATGTTGAGCATTTGTTGAAGTTGTTTCAAAGGTTAAGAAAGTATAAGCTTCGTCTGAATCCGAACAAGTGCACATTTGGTGTACGTTCTGGAAAGTTGCTAGGTTTCATTGTCAGCCAAAGAGGTATTGAAGTTGATCCTGATAAAGTGAAAGCTATTCAGGAAATGCCTGCTCCAAGAACCGAAAAGCAAGTCAGAGGATTCTTGGGCCGATTGAATTATATTTCGAGGTTTATCTCTCACATGACTGCCACATGTGCTCCGATTTTCAAGTTGCTTCGGAAAGATAAAGGTTGTGTTTGGACAGATGATTGCCAGAAGGCGTTTGAAAGTATTAAAGAATATCTGCTTGAACCTCCTATTTTGTCTCCTCCGGTGGAAGGTAGACCAATGATCATGTACTTGACTGTGTTGGAAGATTCCATGGGTTGTGTGCTTGGTCAGCAAGATGAAACTGGAAGAAAAGAACATGCAATTTACTACTTGAGTAAGAAATTCACTGATTGTGAGTCTCGGTATTCCATGCTTGAAAAAACTTGTTGTGCCTTAGCTTGGGCTGCAAAGCGTCTTCGCCAGTATATGCTGAATCATACGACTTGGTTGATCTCTAAAATGGATCCAATCAAGTATATTTTTGAAAAGCCTGCTTTAACTGGGAGGATTGCTCGTTGGCAAATGTTGTTATCAGAATATGATATCGAGTACCGAACTCAAAAAGCTATAAAAAGTAGTATCTTGGCTGACTATTTGGCGCATCAACCGATTGATGATTACCAACCTGTCAAGTTTGACTTTCCAGATGAAGATGTGATGTTTTTGAAAGTGAAAGATAATGATGAACATTTGATTGAGGAAGGGCCGGAGCCTGGATCTCGATGGGGTTTAGTTTTTGATGGTGCTGTGAATGCACGTGGAAGAGGAATTGGGGCAATGATCATTACTCCCGATGGTTCACATATTCCTTTTGCCGCAAGATTGACTTTTCCTTGTACCAACAATGAAGCTGAGTATGAAGCCTGCATTATGGGTCTGGAAGAAGCTGTTGATTTAAGGATTAAGTATCTTGATGTGTACGGAGATTCTGCCTTGGTGATTAATCAGATTCAGGGTACGTGGGTAACTCATCAACCTCACTTGATCCCATATAGAGATTATGCCAGGAAGATATCAACGTTCTTCACCAAAGTTGAGTTTCATTATATCCCTCGTGATGAGAATCAAATGGCTGATGCTTTGGCAACCATAGCTTCTATGATAAAAGCACACCAGTGGAATGAGGTTCCCATGATCAGTGTGAATCGACTTGAAAGACCAGCTCACGTGTTTGTGGTTGAGGAAGTCCATGATGACAAGCCTTGGTATCACGATATTAAATGTTTTCTCCAGAGTCAAGAATACCCGCTTGGGGCATCTGGTAAAGATAAGAGGACTTTGAGGAGATTGGCAGGCAATTTCTTCTTGAATGGAAATGTGCTTTACAAAAGAAATTTTGACATGGTCTTGCTCAGATGCGTGGATAGACACGAAGCAGACATGTTGATGAAAGAAATTCATGAAGGATCCTTTGGCACTCATGCCAATGGGCATGCAATGGCTAAGAAGATGTTGAGAGCAGGTTACTATTGGTTGACAATGGAATCTGATTGTTGCAAATATGTGAAAAAATGCCATAAGTGTCAGGTGTATGCTGATAAGATTCATGTGCCACCAGCTTATCTCAATGTGATCTCTTCCCCATGGCCTTTCTCCATGTGGGGAATTGATATGATTGGCATGATTGAACCCAAGGCTTCGAATGGACATCGTTTTATACTCGTGGCAATTGACTACTTCACCAAGTGGGTGGAAGCGGCATCGTATGCTAATGTGACCAAGCAAGTTGTGGTTCGGTTTATCAAGAATAATCTTATCTGCAGATATGGTGTTCCGAATAGAATCATTACTGATAATGGTTCGAACTTGAACAATAAAATGATGAAAGATCTTTGTGAAGATTTCAAGATTCAACACCATAATTCCTCTCCTTATAGACCGAAGATGAATGGGGCTGTTGAAGCTGCGAATAAGAATATTAAGAAGATCATTCAGAAGATGGTTGTGACATACAAGGACTGGCATGAGATGCTCCCTTTTGCTTTGCATGGGTATCGTACATCTGTCCGCACTTCAACAGGGGCAACCCCTTTCTCACTTGTTTATGGTATGGAAGCAGTGCTCCCCGTCGAAGTTGAGATCCCATCAATGAGAGTTCTGATGGAAGCCAAGTTGACTGAGGCTGAATGGTGTCAAAGTAGGTTTGATCAGTTGAATTTGATTGAAGAAAAGAGAATTAAAGCTTTGTGTCATGGTCGGTTGTACCAGCAAAGAATGAAGAAAGCTTTTGATAAGAAGGTCAAACCGCGTGTATTCAGAGAAGGCGACCTCGTGCTCAAAAAGATTCAGTCTTTCCTTAAAGATTCTCGGGGCAAGTGGACTCTGAACTATGATGGACCATATGTTGTTAAGAAAGCCTTCTCTGGCGGTTCATTAATTCTTGCAACTATGGATGGTGAGGAGATCACTCGCCCTGTGAATGCGGATGCAGTCAAGAAATACTTCGCCTAAAAAAAAATAAAGGAACAGCTCGCTAAGTTGAAAACCCGAAAGGGCGGCTTAGGCAAAAATGAGCGTCTCGGTGGATTGAAAACCCGAAAGGGCGGTCCAGGCAAAAATTAGAGACAAAAACAGAAATAATTATCCCGGTAGATTGAAAACCCGAAAGGGCAATCTAGGCAAAAGTTAGGGATCATGGCAAGTAACTGCGTCGACAGACTGAATCGCTTGTAGTGACCGAGGATTTCAGATTCTTGTTCTTCAGAAGAATTATTCATCAAAGATTCTTATTCACTCATCCTTGACTGAAGTTTCGGACACAGTGGAGTTCAAAGTTGATAGGGAGAATAGTGATCATTGTATCTCAATGTAGCCCTTTTCCGTGTATTTACCATTTTTTCAAACTTGTAATAATCCATGGAGTCATGCCATTTGCTGACTACCATTCTATCAATGAATTTGAGCTTTTATCCAATTGTTTGCAATTCTTTATATTGTTTCTGTTTACAAAATTTCAATTTATTGTTGATGACGATTTTTGAAACAAATTTAATAAATGTAATTTTTGAAGATTTTAAAAACATTTTTCTTTTGATATCTGAACAAATAAAGGATGTCGACAGTGATTCCAAGAATGGTAAAGTCGGGATGTGTGTAACTTGTCTCTCCCAAAGCAGGGTTTTATTCGGTTGTTCCTGGATAGTCTTGACAGATTGATGTTAAAAATGTTTTGTTCCCCAACCATGATGTTGAGTGGAGATTGTATGTGTTCCCCAGAAGAGTTGTTGGAAGGGATGTTCTTATGAATCCCTAGCGGAGTGTTGATCTCTTCCTCAGCCTGTTATCTTTGAATTGAGAAGTATTGGGAATCCCCAGCTGAGCTCATGTTCCTCAGCCTGAATGATTTGCATTCTTGAATATAGAAGTATTGATATAGCAGTCAGTTTAGAGGTTTTCTTTTACCCTATGTTGAGTACTGATTTAAAATCCCTCGTAACTGTGCTTTGGCTATGATGTTAACTTCTGATATCCCTATATGGATCCCCAGTAGGACTGCATGTGTTGATTTCCAGCAGATTCCTATGTGATTTTTAGCAGGTCTTGCACTCTATCCCCAGGCGGAGCAGGAGTTGTTTGACATTTATTCCTCGTGAAGTTTGACTTTTACCAAGAATATTTCCATCCTCAGCAGATTATTACCTTTCCTCAGCAGGATGATATTTCTAGCAGATGTTGTATTATCATGATTTGAGCCTTGTAATAGGATTTTATTCCTTTGATGGCTTATGATTTCCCCCTGCAGATTTCAAGTTGGATCTCCAGCTTGTTTCCCTGCATTATTATCTGAGATTAGCCGAGTATCCGGTTGTTGTGGTGTTTATGTCACCGGTTTCTCATCTTTATGTCTGTTTTGTCAGCATATTCATAAGCATATTCATACGCATAAACATAGCATTGTTTGCTTGCATTCTTGCGTTTATCATTGTTATCTGCTCTTTGGTGTGATTTTTGCCCCACAGAGTGTGTGTGTCGTATTCCTCTCAAGTTTAGAGTGTCGACTGTTAAGCAGAAAGTGTTAATCCTTTCTAAATTCCCCACTGAGTTTGTGGATGATGTTGATTCAGTTTCCTTCCCAGTTTATTATCTGGATGGATTTTCCCCAGTTGAGATATTTCCTCCTTGGGATGAGTCTTTTTTGACCGTTTCTCTCCAATTTGTTCTTGGATTGAACTTTGGTCCTCTGTATTGCTTTGGAATTAAGCTATCGCTGTTTGATAGTGGGCAACATTTTCTCCAGCTTGAGTATATCGCTCTGGAATTTAGCTATCAGTAAATAAATAGTGGGTAATATTACCAAATTGATCAAGTTCTTTTACTTGTGCTCCTACCCAGTAAACCCGGTAGTTGAGATTTCTTCCTCTTACCTAGTAAAAAGGTAATAAAGTTTGTTATTCTTCGATTTAGCTCCTACCCAGTAAATCAGGTAGTCGAGAATTATTCTACCCAGTAAATCCGGTAGTCAGGTTATTTTTTCCTCTTACCCAGTAAAAAGGTAATAAAAATCTGTTTCCCTTCGATTGAGCTCCTACCCAGTAAATCAGGTAGTCGAGAATTTGTTCTACCCAGTAAATTCGGTAGTCAAATTATTTTCTTACCCAGTAAAAAGGTAATAGAATCAGATATTTTTATCTACCCAGTAAAAAGGTAATCTGATTGAGTTCCTACCCAGTAAATCAGGTAGATGATCATACTCCTATCCAGTAAATTGATAGTCGGGTCCCTTATACTCCTGCCCAGTAAATCAGGTAGTTGAGATTTTTTTTTTCTTCTTACCCAGTAAAAAGGTATTTGAGATTATTCCTCCGTATTTTGCTCCTATCCAGTAAATTGATAGTCGAGTTTGTTATATTTCCTACCTAGTAAAGCAGGTAGTTGATGATTTCTTATCCAACTCAGTATTTCTCCACTTCTTGGATTCAAATGTTTGTTTGATCGATGTTCCTGGCAAGGTGTTTATTTTTCCCTGGTTGATTTTTGTCGTTGATTATATCATATCTGTCCCCAAGTGGAGTCTGTTATCCAGTGATTTATTCTCCTGGTAACTTTTTGGTTGTCCGTTGTTTCCCCAGCGGGATTTTCTTCTGTGTCCCCAAGTTGTGATTTTAACTGGTGGTCATTATTTTCCCCACAGAGATCTTGGGTTTGAATATCATATTCATATCATATCATTTGTTCTCTTAGGACAAAAATTGGGTTTTTTCTGTATTTAAGTCTCTCCCATCTTGTAGAGACGAAGATGTCAATCTTCATATCTCCGGATTGAAGAAACTTAAATAGGGGCAGCTGTAACACCCTAATTTTTTCCCTAAGATTGTTTCGCATATCATTTGCATTTTGCATACCAAACAAGATCGCCTGGCTTTCGAGTTTCTCCTCAGATCGGGTCTATGCTTCGCAGGGGATCACCATTATTTTTACTGTCTTATATTTGTTTATATTTACTGACTTCTAACCAAAATACAAAAATATGTTGCAGTGTTCTTCTTCTTCTCTGTGTTGCAGGTTTGCGAAGACGAGACAGTAATTTCATTCAGATGCGTTTGTTCAGTCACAATGCGATTTCAAGTGGATGTTTGACCTAATCTGGTCAAACTATTAAAAGATTGTGTTGACTGTCAGTTGAGTGTGCCAGCAATTCATTCATCAGGCAATGCGTTTTCAAAGTACAAGTTGGATTGGGTGACAGTTGTTTCCTGTGCAAAGTTCGGTTTGTTCATCAGTTATCAGACAGTGTTCTCTGTGACGTGTGGTTTGAATCTTCAAGTGGCTATCAGTTCATCGGTTTTTCAGTTCATCAGCGATTTATTTGAGGATTTATTTTCCTCAGTTTGGTTTCAAATCATCAGGGTATGAATCAGACAATTTTCAGTTGGCAAGTTTCAAGGTATTTGGGCTGTGTTCAGAGGCTTGTTGAAATAATCCAGATTTGGTTGTGGGCCTGAAAATCAAATCCCTTTCATTACCCAATTTTCTTTCCGATTATCCATTTCTATCCATTTTTTATATTCGATCCGAAAACCATTTATTTCGTTTTTTTGTTCGATTATCCCAAATATTCATCTTTTATCCATTTTTTCTATCTAATTCCCATTTTATTTTAATATCTCTATTTCCATTTTTTTTTAATCCATTTTAATTCATATTCTTTTCTTTTTTTAATTCATGTATATTCCTAACCATTTCCATATTTCAAATTCATACAAAAATACTAAGACCTTTTTTATTTTTAATTCATAAGTACATCCATTAGTTTTTTTAGAAAAAATGTAAGACAAATAAATTCCTCCCATCAAGCCCCTCACGCTCAGCTCATCCGTACCCACACCAAATCCATACCAGCTCTTCACATCAATACAGCCAGGCCCAAGTACAAGCCAACATAGCTTTTCAAACACGCGCGCCGTACACCAAAACCTTCGTATCACACCAGCCGTTGCACCAAGCCAATGCCACAAGCTCACAACATTAATCCGTCATCCGCAGCTCACTTGCCAAGCCTTAAACACAATCCAGCTTCACATTTTTTTTAGCCGCATATTTCATTTCATTCAGCCAACACTTACCTCATTCCAGCTAGCCACACAGCCAAGCAAAGAATCCTGTAACATTCACGCTGAATAAAAACAACAAGACTTTTACAAGCCCAACTTACATCCGCAGGCCAGCTCTTCACATGTTAAACAAAACAAAGCCGAAAACTCAGCAAGCTTTCCCGCACGAACAAGCTTCCAAACAACTCCAAGCCGAAGCCATCTCGCACATGCCGTCACGCACGAATTTTTCACCTGAGAAACCAAAACAACAAAACGCAAAAGTATTAGGAATAAAACGCAGCAAGAGCAAAAGAATTAAAACGCAAAAAATCAGTGCACACGAGAACTTCGCCGTGATACCAAAACGCATTCGCATCACTCAAAACGGCAATCACCTTCTTGTTTCTTCTCCTATAAATTGAAACCCCAACCTCATTCCAATTTCAAGCTTCAACAGCCCCCATATATTCTGCCGAAATTAAGCTTCGAAAGAAAATCACTTCTTCAAATCCCTAACTCCATTTTCATCCCCAAATCACGATTGAAATCGAAACCTTTCCTTTTTCGTTTCTTCAATCAGTTTCCCCTTTCAAACACACAATAGAATGTGAAATCATTTTAGAGAGAGAGAGAAACCGAGAGCAAAGGAATCCGTGAGATTGAGAAGAAGCAGAGAGTGAGGAATTCGAAAGTTGAAGGAGAAGAAGAAGGAAGTGTTCAGTTGCGTTTTCTTTTGAAGGTGAGGATTTGGGAATGATTTTCCCCTGTGTGCCGCCGCCGTGTTCTCTCAGTTTCTTGCCCTGTTTCGTTTTATCACTGTGAAGAAGAAGAGCATTTATTTTTTTCTTTTTGACTTTTATTATAATTAAATCATTTTCTGTATAACTTGAATATGGTGCTTGGGCTTACCATGGATCCTTTGATCCGTCTCACCATATCCACCCGTGGCTTTGATCCATATCCTCCCACTTCTTCCTTTTCTTTTTTCTTTTGATTTCTTTAGTTTTTTTTTATATAATATCTTTATTTTATTTTGTTAAGGATATAGGATTTTATAACTTTTTATTTTAGGAAATGTTTCTTTAGAAAATTATTTTAGAACATTATATGTTTAGAAAAATATTTTAAAAAAAAGTGTTTAGAAAAACAATTTTAAAAAATATTTGGAAAAGGAATTTTTAGAAAAGAGATTTAAAAATATTATTCTATTTCTTTTATAGATCTATTCTTTTTGGATCTATTATTCTTCATCTCCTTTTAATTTTGGTCGATGACAATCTTCCGATTCGGGATTGTTGATTTCCGATTAAGTTTAATCTTCATTATTTCAAATCTATGGATGAATGATCATTTGGATCATTCTCCATACTTTGAGATCGTGATAGGTTGCTAATCGAGAAAATTCAACGATAATATCGATTAAGATTAGACCTTCCTCTTCTTTTAGTGTGGCATGTTTTCGGAGAACGATCCATTATATCGTTTCTCTAACATGTATTAACACAGATATTTTCCACTTTAATTAGTGGTGGCCGGCCTCATTTGTAGGGTAATTACTTCGTAAATTACTCGGCGATTGCTTAACATAGACCTAAAGTTGTCCCGATTCGATTAGAGATCCATTTGGATCCGGTTGCCTCGGTTTTATTTTCATTATTGTGGTTGTGCTTGATTAAGTTCATCATACCACCTTATATTGTATATAATATTATAATGTGAATATAATTGTTTAAATTTAATCTCTTGCACTTTATTCTTTTATTTTAATCTCTCGCTCCTTTATCTCCTTATTATATTTTGCCATATTATATCATATATCATTGTTAATATTCATATTGTGCTTATTAATATTCATATTATACTTGTTTTTATTTTTGTCCATTTGGATATTAAAACACTTAATAAAGGATTAAACTCTTAAAAAACTTGTGACTTCTAACATTGGACTTATGGTTACTATCCCGAACTTTTGGAGATTGGACTTAGACCTTCTAGGATTCCCTTTGCTCAAGTTGGAAGTGGTTAAGAACCTTGGCCTCAAATGATGTCATTAACTTTTGAAGATGGAAGTCCGAATTTTGAAGATTTGTACATATTGGTCTTGGTAACTTCTTTCCTTAGCTTTTAATTCAAGCATTAGGACTAGTCTCTTCATCTCCTCCCCATTCTTTAATTTTCAAAACTTCTTCCTATTTCAAAACCTTCTTGTTTTCTAAGCTTCAAATAATTTCACAAACAAACCTTGATTTCGATCAAGCGATTTTTAATCTTTTCCTTTTATTTTCTTAACCAAATATTAATTCATGTAAATATATTAAAACCATTTTTGTACATACTTAAAAAAATACAAATCCATTCAATTGTTTTTGTGCTTTGTGCACCTTTCTTCTTTTCCACATGTTTAGATATGATTCATCCCTTTTAGCGGAATTATTCGCTAAGGGATGACGACTTATCTTTACATCTTAAAATCAACTCAACCCACTTATTCTTTTCAAACTTTATACCACGAACTACGAGGTTTTGATCTCGCATTGCACTTTGTGGGTACGTAGGCATAAGGCTTTAAAACCTTATCAAACACAAAATCATTAAAAAATATTCTTCTCCTCATCTCTTCCATCATTTTAAACAAACCAATTTCAGACCAAAAAGCAATAAATATTTCAAAGGGCTCCCGTGGAGTACCACGGATGAGTCGGGTGCCTAAAACCTTCCCGGTTCATAACCAATCCCCTTACCCAATCTCTGTTTATTTCTTTTAGCCTTTGCTTTTAGAATCCTAGGTTTTTATTCGTTCTTTTACCTTTTTCCATTCGGAAATAAAGAAAAGCGCGATGGCGACTCTGTGTTAATCGAGTTAAGTTAATCAATAGCTTACACTCACGATTTTACCGCTACAACTTGCACTACCCATCTCCATTAACAGAGCTGGCTTGCGCCACCTGGGGATTGATAACCAAAAAGACTAATTAATTAATGTGATGATTTTTTGTGAAGTAATTAAAATAATAAAATAATTCATGTGGCTGGTGCCACATTTTAAAGTGGCTAGTGTCACTTGGTTATGTAAAAAGGTGGAATGGTTTTCATGTGGCAGGAGCCACATTTAAAGGTGGCCAACGCCAACCGATGCTTTTGAAGGGTGGCTCAATGTGGCTTGCACCACTTTTGAGAAAGGGAAGGATGGCTTGCGCCACCCAGTGTAGTTTTGGGGTTTCTAGTGCACTCTACATGGCCTGAGCCACCCAGCAATTTGAAGTTTGTCTAGTTTTTTATATTTTTCAGTCTAGCTTCTGTAATCGTATTTCTGCTTATGAAAACCTGAATTTCTATAAATCAAGACATAGAAGCCGGATACAGAATAATAAGGAAACTGGATATTTTCTATTTTCTGTAAGTTTAACAAATGAGGTTTAAGAACAATAGTGAATTTTTGGTAAATATTTTGCTGTCAAAATAAATGATGTGAATTGACATTGTTTGTGAAGTTGAATAAGTGTTATATGTTGCTGGTATATGTTGTTGTAATTGCGTGATGTTATGAGAATTTGTGAGATACATGTTGTATAATTGGATAATAAAATCGTGATTGTAAATTGAAGTATATGATTGAATGATGATGATGTTTGACTAGTCATGGTTGTTTTTATTGTTGTGCGCATCATGCATTCATAACATTGGTTAGGACGAATTGTCCAGTGACATTTTGTAGGATGAAGGTCCAGTGATGAATTTCAAGATGGTAATGTCCAGTGACGGCCTTAATCCCATAGTGCGGATTAAGTGCGAATTATGGTGTACTCTGGTTCCAAGCGGGAATCGATCCTACTAGTGGGGATCTTTGGAGATAACGATGACTAAGTCATCAGTGATGTTTTTGGTACCGCATGCATAGAGTCCTTTGAGTTGCATTAGCATTGTGTTTGACATTTATTTTTGTGATAAGTGTGATTTGATTGCTATGAAGATCTTGACGAGTTATACGACGAATATGAGTATGTTATTGGTATCATTATTGTGAGACTTTAACATTGTCAATTTCCTAAATCTATTATAATGATTATGATTATTGACCCTTTCTACTTGGAATTGTTGCCTCTTTCGTGGGTAACTTGCAGATAATCAGGAGTAGTGTGGGAAGCTTAGGAGTTGCTTCAGGGTGTGTTGTTTTACTTCATTGAAGTAAAATGGGTCTTGCTCTGATACGTGACATCAGGATTGGGAGTTTTTCTGTTTGTTGAATTGAAGCTTTGATACGTTTTAATGATTTTTCCTTTATTTGAAGCCTTGAGTTATAAACCTTGAGATGTTTTTAACCATGTGATTTTTTGAGATATACCTTCGGGTATTGTTTTTTATTATTAAAGAAGTTTGGAACTTTAATCCGCTGTGAGATTTTGATTATATGTTTTTGAATATGTTGTTATTTTATTGATGAAGATCTTTAAACCCGTGTTACGGAGCCGAAACCTTTTTGTTAAAGATGTTTTTATGAAGATGTGACATTCGTGATTTTTGATGAAAAACTTATTTTCCTTAAATAAGTCGTATAAAGATGTTTTTATGAAGATGTGACATCCGTTATTTTTTCATAAAAAGTTATTTTTATCGCTCCATTTTACATTCATTACTTTCCTGCATGATTTATTTATCGTTTTATTTCAAAAGATCCATTTTCAAACTGAACCGAAGCATGACACTATTGTTCTTACTTTTGAAAACCAATCGCACACTTAACAAATTTTTATTTCCTAAATGTCTTATTCTACAAATAAATTATGTGTCATATCTACCATAGTCAATGTTAGCTAAACTCGTTGTGTTGGGATGCGAGGATCGTCGTTTCGACGGTACTCTATATGTTGTATCTATAGAAATGCTTTATGGGATGGTTTTGATTTTAATACAACTTTTTTGAACTTAATTTGATCGCCCAATGTGTAAATGGGACCGTGTTTCTATTTGTGTAATAATCGCGACTATGTCGGGTAAGATCGAAAATCATTGATACTTTAGATAAAAGTTGGTTAGTTTTTAATTGATAAAAAGAGCGAAAGCACTTTATTAATTAATTAGGAAAGTTTGATATTATTAGAAAGTAATTTTAAAATATTTTCGAACGCGTTCATAGATTTAGGATCCGGTTGGCCGAGCATATGCCAGAAACCCTTTGAAATTAAAAGTTTCCAATCAAAAGCACTTTTTAACTGGGTCTTGAAGGTAATTATATAAAAAAGGACTTTTAAACTTTAATACAATACGCGGATAGTGCAGCATGAGTGGCTAGTATAGATTAAAGGTTAGGTTTGGTTCCGATTATGCTAACACGGTAGTTCCATTTTAATGAACTATTTTGTAAGGAAGACAATATTGCCACGTAAGTGTCACTACTTAAAAAGAATGAGTACTACTTAATTGACGTGAATCAACATTCCAGTATCATTTCTATGAATTTATTCTTTACTTTTATTTCATGTGTGCATCATACTCTCTTTCTATTAGTCTAAGATAAACATCATAACAATAGTAATCGATAGATTGACATTGGTCTATGTGGGATCAATAATATTTTATATTACTCTGACGTACTCTGTATACTTGCGGATAACACGCATCACTGAGGATATAAGTGGATTAGAAAAATTTTCCTCCATGAAACTTGGGTCGAAGATAGAACTGCGACACATGATATTGGGCCATGTTAGTGAAAGGGGTGACAAAGCCGAAAATATGGAATTTTGTGGACCTTTTGTGTTTGGTAAAACCTGAAGAGTGAAGTTTGACAATGGCAAATAAAGAACACATGGATCCCTAGATTAAATTCATGCTAATATTTCGAGGCCTGGAATAAATCCTTCACACTCAAGTGCAAAGTATTTTCTATCCATAGTTGATGATTATTCCAAAAAGTAATGGGTATTCATCCTGAATACTAAGGATGAAAATTTTGAAAATTTTCAAATTTGGAAGACTTTGGTCAAAAATTATACTTCCAGGAAGGTTAAGAGGTTGAAAACCGATAATGGTGTTGAGTTATATAATGAATCTTCTGAAAATTAATATAGTATGTCTAGTAATGCAGGGAACAAGACTATTGTGGGTACTCCTCAACAAAATGGAATGACTGAGAGATTCAATCGAATAATCCTGGAAAGGGTTAGATGCATGTTGGTTAGTGTTGGATTGAAGAAGATGTTTTGGCCTGAGGTTTTTATTACTGCAACATACCTAGTAAATATGTGTCCTCGAATGCCTTAGGGATGAAGACACCCTAAATAAGTCTCATCAAGACATCCACCTAATCTCGGCAGAATTAACATATTTGGTTGTTTAACATATACTTACATTAGGCAAGACAAGGTCGAACCTAGAGATTTGATATGTATGTTTCTTGGATACCATGAAGGAGTAAAAGCTTATAGGTTGTGATGCCTTGAGTCAGGTCATAGGAGGTGTATCACAAGTCGAGATGTTGTTTTCAATTAAACAGAAATGAAGATCAAGAAAATGGATGATGTTGGTCGAAATATAGAGATTTGTGTAGAGGAATAGTAACAAGAGGATTTCCTGTTGAGGTGGAGCATGTTGATGTTGAATTGCATAACCCAAATGAAGTCGAAGAAGAAACACAAGTTACTGATAATAGTGAGGTGACTAATAATAACTACCAACTGACAAGAGATAGGTCAGTAAAATTTATCAATCCACCTCAGAGACTTGGTTATGCAGATCTCATAGCTTTTTCCTTAATGTTTGCAAGTGAGGTTCTTGATGAAGAACATATAAACTACAAGGAATATGTGAGGAGTCGAAATAATACTTAATGAATGTAAGCCATGGATGATGATGTGAAATCTTTGGATGATAACCACACTTGGGAGATGATCAAGAAACATGATAGAGCCAAGTTAGTCAGTTGTAAGTAGATTTTTAAGTTTAAGGAAGAAATTGGAGGAGTGACGTAGAAGATATTTAAGGCGAGGTTGGTTGCTAGGGGTTCACTCAGAAAGAATGAGTCGACTTTAATGATGTGTTATCACTTTTTGTAAATCACATATTCACTAAAATGTTGTTGGCCCTGATGACAAAGTTTGACTTAGAACTTGAACAAATGGATGTAAAGACAACCTTCCTATATGGTGATTTAAATGAGACAATTCTGATGAGGCAACCTGGAGAGTATGCATAAAGAGGAAAGGAAAATTATATGTGCAATTTTAATATGTCTTTGTATGTCCTAAAATAATATCCCTGACAATGGAATAAGAGATTTGACAAGTTCATGATACATATAGGTTTCACCGGGAGCCTCTTTAACTATTATGTTTACCTTAGATAACAGCCTGGAAGTTTACTTGTTATTTTGTTACTTTATGCAGATAACATCATCATAGCAAGCAAAAATGTCGAAGATGTAATGAAGGTGAAGGTTGAACTCGATAAGGAGTTTGACATGAAGGATCTAGGAGCTACCACCAGGATTCTTGGGATTGACATCCAGAGAGATAGAAAACAATCAAAATTATGCTTATCTCAAGAGACATACCTAAAGAAGAATCTTGACAAATTTTGTATGGTGAATTCAAAGCATGTTGTAACACCGAGAAATCCTCTATTCAAGTTATGTATGACTCAAAGTCCTAGTATTAAAGTTGAAAGATCGTATATGAATAATATTATGTATACTAGTATAATAAGTTATTTGATGTATATTAAGGTTTGTACGAGGCCAGACATAACATACAGAGTGAGCCTTGTAAGTAGGTATATGTCCAATCCTGGGAAGGCACACTAGCAAGCTTTAAATTTTATTATAGGATACATAAAAGGATCCCTGATTAGGGTTCTGGTTTATGGTGGATACATGAGTGATGGGGAAACCGAAGTCAAAGGATTTGCCGACTCTGATTATACAGGAGATATGGATACCATAAAATCTCTTTCTGGATATGTTTTCACTATGTTTGGTACCATAATCAGTTGGAAACCTTCTTTTCAGAAGATTGTTTCCTTATCAACCACTAAAGTTGAATATATTGTCCTCACTGAAGTTGTGAAAGAAGCACTGTGGCCTGAAGGGTTTATTAAGGAACTTAAAATTCAAAGTACCATGCATCTGTCAAAATATTTAGCATATCATGATAAAATAAAGCACATTGATGTTAGGCTACATTTTGTCTGGGAGAAAATTGAAAATGGAGAAGTTAAAGTTATGAAGGTTCAACAGCTCACAATGTTGCATATATGATCACCAAGTCGTTTCCAAGAAGCAAGTTCTTCCATTGTATGTAGTTGATAAGTTTGTATGATAATAGCTAGTTTGTTCCTTTCATGTTGTAGAGTTTGTTCCAAGATGGAGATTTGTGGTATTTTGGATCGACTTTTAGCCTCGACGGGGATAGCTTCTTATTTCAACATAAGTTTTGCATGTTGCAGTCGAACTATGTTCAAGCATGCATGAGTAAAAGATGTGTGTTGTAGTTGAAGCATGTTCTAGCATCCAGTTGTATAAGCTAGCATGTTGCTTATGTTAGTTTAGTGCTTTATTATCTTAGTGTTTAAGTTAGCTTTTAGTCTATAAATAAGATGCTCTCTCAGGTTGTTGAGAGAGGGTTAAGTGTTGGTTGTTATTGTTCACTTTTAACCTTTTTTTCCTAATTGGAAAAGGGAATAGAAAATCAAGTTTAACCAATTATTGCTCTACTTTTTCCCTCTTCTCTCTCTTTTATAAAATCAAAAGGGTTTCTTATGTTTGTTCAAGAAACCCAATCTTTCATAATTTTTATTCGTTCCTGTTGCACCCCAAAATTTGCCCTCACAATACAAGACTTTGTGTGCTAAGAGGTTCACAAGGTTCACAAGACCTTTCATGAGGTTCATGAAGTTTACAAGACACTTTATGAGGTTCACAAGGTTTACAAGACCTTTCATGAGGTTCATGAAGTCTACAAGACACTTTATGAGGTTCATGAAGTTTACAAGACACTTTATGAGGTTCAAAAGGTTCACAAGACCTTTCATGAGGTTCACAAGGTTCACAAGACATCTTATGAGGTTCACAAGGTTCACAAAGTTCATCATGGGTCAGAAGATTTGACAATTCCCTCAGACAATGCATCCTCCTAAGCAGTGCATCCAAAACTAGGGTTTTGACTTTAATCAGGCTAAATGAACTTCCAAGACGTCAAGTGAGCTTCATAACATCTTATATGTGTTTAAGAATCCCCATGACAAGTTTCAAGACTTTTCTCAAAGGTTTGCTCAGTCAAATGATCAGATAAGTCAAAGTCAGTCAAAGCAGTTAAAAAGTCAAACAGAGGTCAACTATGGTCAAACCAAAGTCAAACTTCATGATTTTTTGCCAACATAAAGTATATGAAGTAATTCATCATTTTATCAAGGGTTGATCATGATTCATCAAGGATATTTCAGATCATCAAGAATCAGAGGTTTCTAAATTAGGGTTTCCTCAGGAAAAGTCAACTGAACTTTGACCAGCCATAACTTTCACATGCTTCATCACATTTTTTCCATCCAAAGCTCATTTTGAAGGAAATTGGATTCTATACAACTTTGTGTCTCACAAGCCAAGCCCAAAAATGCTTCATTTGGAAGGTATAAGCTAAGACATTATAGGTCCTTTTGAAAGTCAACAAAAAGTCAACAACTTCAAAAGGGCATAACTTGAGAATGGTAAATGATATGGACATGAAACCAATGGGGTTGGTTAGAGGACTCTTCAAGATTTCCAAAATGTCCAAGAACACCCTCATAGCATTAAAATTGAAGGATATGTGCCCTTGCAAAGTTGGGAAATTTTTGAGTGGTGTATGAGGAAAATAGGGTCTTAAAACTAAATTCTTCCAAATGGGCTTGCAATCTTGTGATCCAAACTTCACCATAACACCAAGCACGACCCAACCCATATGATTTCTGATTTTTTTATTTTATTTAATATTTATTTGAATTTTATTCATTTAAATACATATTAAATCAAAATAAAATCAAAAAATCAATATTTAAGTGTGATTCTTCTTCTAGAAAATCATAAAAGACATTTAACATGAATCCACACTATCCAAATTCGTGCTCACTCTTTGAAGCATGAAGAGATTTGATTTTTGGCCAAAATTGGAAAGGGATTTCTTCATCACTAAGGTATCCAAAAAGCCCAAAGAGAGAGTCTATTTTTTGACCTAATTCAATCCACCATATATAGACAAAGAGAACACAAGCATTGGGACGAATTTTGGCAGCCTCCATACATATTCTTCAACTTCAAAAAATCAAGAAAAAAGTGACATACGGTTTTGGAGTTAGAGAGGATCTTAAGACATTCTAAAGGTTGCATTAGCTTCTCTGATCATCACTGATCATGTTGCTATAATCATATGCATCTCAATCCCCATGAATTGCACAAACCGAATCGTTCTTCTTCTTTATTTTTTTGCTTTTCGATTTCATAAATTTAACCATTATAAATTATGTTTGATTATTGATTCATGTTTGTTTTGAAGTGTAGAAACTTTCTGGACAAACCAATTGAAGTTTCGTGGCCTAAATCATCAGATGCCATTGTTAGGGTTTAGGGTGGCCGTTTAGGGTTTCACTATTAAACCAATATTAACAATTTCTAAAGACATGGATGAATCGTATAGGTCATAAGGAACTTATTGGCATTATTAATTTGGTGAAATTGTACTGTTTGAATGGTGTTTGATGTTCGCAGGTTGTATTGGTAGGAATAATCGCAGGAAAAGTTGTAGATAAATTCGCAGGAAAACCTGCGAATCCAAGGTTGAAGATGAAGATCTTCGCGCGCTTCAGATTTTTGAATTTTGATTTGTATATTTATTGTGTTGTTTGTATATTATTTCACAGGATGATAAGTGGCCTGGTGGTTGGTACGCGCATGAAAGAAGCTAAGGACGTGGGTTCGAACCTGTCCTCAGTTATTTTTTGATTAAAATTCCATTTATTCTTCAGGTTTAAAATATAAAAATCATTCTCCATCCATATTCACAAATGCGCGCATAGCCTGGTGGTGCTGGTGTTGGTCCAAGAGAGAGAGCCTAGGGCGTGGGTTCGATCCCAGCCCCAGGTAAGTTCTTTTTTTCCCATTATTTTTCACTTATTTTATTTTATTTATCTTATATTTGATTAATTAAGTTAATAAAAAATGTTTAAATTAAATTAGTCATATTATTTTCTTATATAATTCAAAAACTTATAGTTTTAAAAATAATTCAAACTTTATTAATAAAATTGTTTATATTTATTGCATATATTTTATATTTGTATGTATTTTTGTATGAATAAATTATATTTAGATTAATTTATAAACCCTAATATTTTTATATGTAAAATCTATTTAATTTTTATAAGTCTTAATATTTTTTTAATCAAAACCCTAATTTTCTTCTATTTAAAACTTAATCCTATTTTATTTAATCATGTACATATTTTTTTTAATTTGTTTATAATTTAAATCTTGTATATTTAAAATTAAAATTCTTAATTTAATTTTGTTAATATGATAATATGACATAAATTGTTTATAATTTAATTTTTGTATATAAGTAATTTTTAATATATGTTTAGAAATAGTTAAAAAATTGCTAATTTAATTTTGTAATTATAATTTTATTTTCATAATTAACTTAATCTTTAACTTAAAACTTTATAATAATTAGTATAGTTGCTTATATTTTCTTATTAGTCTTAATAATAATTGTTTATAAAAATTGATTTTTTTTAATTATTATGTTAATATTATTAATTATGTTTATATGATATTTTATTATTACTAACCCCATTTATATTGTGATTTATTATTACTATTTTTCTACTAACCCAATTATTATTATTATTTAATATTTTGCTTATTATATTTAATTTGCTTTTATTATTATTATGTAATTGTCTCCTGGATGTAATATTGTAATGTTTTAATATTTATTTTATGCTATGGTTAGTAAAATAGGGAGTGTAACATGTTTGTATATTTAAAATTAGTTTAGCTCATTAAATTTAAAGATAAATATTAAAATTGTACACTCACACACGTAAGTCGATCTTTGATCGCCATCTCACTTCCAGAAGGATACCTCTCAAGTTGCCTAATCAAAAGGTCAAGTAGGGTGTATAAAGCAAAGTCCCTCAATTTCACATCATCTAGTCCCTTAACAGATAAAAGATCAAGTCCCTTTCGAATGTTGCCTTCGTAATGATCTTGTCCCTTTCGAATAAAGATGATAAGTCCCTTCGAATTGCTTATACACCCCACAGTTGCCTAAATAACAATGTCCCTTCACTTGTCCCTCACATCCAAGGTAATGACTACCTATTCCTTAATAATAGGGATAGTCTTACCGTTTAAAGGATTCAAGAACAGAAAAGACTTAAACTTAGGGTAGGTTTCTCTTAGATACTTTCTCACTCTTCAAAACAATTTCAAATACTTCACACATTTCAAACAATTTTCAAAACAAAGGTTTTTTACGCATCCGTACATGGATCATTATAAAACTCTTAAGAAAATTTTTATTCACACACTTCACATTTCAAAACATTTTAAAGTGAGCTAAGTAACTAAGAGCCCATGGATAACCATGGATGTAAAGGGTGCTAACACCTTCCCTTTACATAACCTACCCCCCGGACCCAAAAATCTTTTAAAAGGTCTTTCCTGTTCTTTTATGCCTTTCCTTTGGATAAAATAAAAGTCGGTGGCGACTCTTGCTATCCGCAACATAACTAAAGTCAGTTCTCCCACCGTGTTACAGAACTGGCGACTCTGCTGGGGATTTAATATTAAAGAGGGGTACCCTTAGGAATTAGATCACTTTAAATTGTTTGCCTTGTTTGCTTTATACTTATCCGTTGGGGTGCTCTTATGTGTGAAAGATCCTAACCCGGATCTAGTGTACCTTAGGTAAATGGTAATAGACCAAGGAAACTGTACAGCGTATACCGATATGGTTGATCTGGTGGCCATAGTTAGTGTGACTTCTTGGTTGGTGCTTATGTTCCTTAAGTCAAGTTGAGGATAATATGAGGCTGCCATGTGTTGTCAATGCACTAACTAACTTTTAGAACCCTAGTTATCCCATCTTGGCCTTTAGAAAAGTAGTGAGATAACCGGCTTTGGTGCAGACTGAAGTTGGTTGATACTCGATACTACGCTCATTGAGATCCTAAACTTGGAGGGTTTTGGTTAGAAAGTAAGTTGCCTACTGAACAACCACCCTTGTGAAGGATCAATGATATTGAGATCCCTTAGAACATGGTTACTTTTGTAGGACAGGATGAACCAACTGACCTCAGGGGAGGGTACTTACCTTTAAACCTCATGCAAGCCTTTAAACCTAGGGCTATGGTGTGACTTGTTTGTGTGTGCCACATGTTTGTGATTGAACATAACATCATGACATCATCATGCATCATAAGCATAGCATTTTCACTAACCATTTCAAGGACCAAAGGATTTATCTTTGTTCTTTGTTGCAGGTCATGGCTTTTGCTCGTAGAAACACTATCAGGATCAACTTTGTAGGCATACCTGCTAAGCTTAAAGAGTTGGTTTCTCAGGTGTCTGATCATTCCCAGTTTATCAAGAGATATGGTCACCTACTGGACTTAGTCACTTCAGGGTTCAATGAAGACATGATGAGTGTCCTATTTCAGTTCTTTGACCCTAAACATCATTGCTTCACATTCCCTGACTATCAGCTGGTTCCTACAATGGAAGAGTTCTCTAAGCTTCTGGGTATACCTATCCTTGATCAGAAACCCTTCACAGGCTTTGAAAGAGAGCCTAAACCTGAAGTCACTGCTGCAGTCCTACATTTGAAGAAATCAAACATTGTCCTAGAAACAAGGAGTGGAGTTAAGGGTATTCTTGCTAAGGTATTGATGGAGAAAGCTCAAGTGTTTCTGAAGGCTATGAGTTATGATGCTTTTGAGGAGATCTTAGCCCTATTAATTTATGGCTTAGTGTTGTTCCCCAATCCAGATCAGTTCATAGACGTACACGCCATCAACATATTTTTGACTCATAATCCAGTGCCTACATTTCTTGGAGACATCTTACACTCTTTTCATACACGTACTACGAAGGCACGAGGAACTCTGATGTGTTACATACCTTTTCTATCTAGGTGGTTTATTTCTCACCTTCCTCGATCAGTGATGAAGAATGAACAAGGGTTAAGGTGGTCCAAGAGGATTATGTCACTTTCTCTTTCATATATTCATTGGTGTTCTAGATCTATGGAGAATGTTACTATCATTGACTGTTGTGGGGAGTTCCCTAATGTTCCACTCCTTGGCATAAGAGGGGGAATTACCTACAATCCTTCCTTAGCTCTACGTCAGTTTGGTTACGCTCGGAGTGATGGTCCTCATGACATGCTGATTCAGGGTATTATGTTCGACTACGACAATGATCTTCAAGGTTACCGTCAGAGATTCATACGAGCATGGGGAAAAGTGAACAAGGTTGACAGCAAGACTCTGGAGCCTAAGTACACTATTCCTATGGAAGCTTATCTCAGATGGGTGCGATCTCGTGCTCAGACTCTCATGATGCCATATCCTGCTATCCTGCCAGTTACCATGGAACCTATTGCTGAAGGAGATACCTCTTATACCATCCTTCACCCAGACATGCCTACTGACGTGGAAGATTTACAGAGATCCTGGATCCAGTTGAAGGAGCAAAGGGATACTTTCAAGGCTCACTACAAAGCAAGTCAAGAAAGAATCCTGGAACTAACAAAACAACTTCACGAGGAACGGAATCTCAACTCATACCTCAACACAAAGAGGAAACGTCCATGGGAGACTTAAAACCCCATCTCTTGTATTTATTTCATTTCATTTTTTGTAAGCCCAAGAGGCAAAACAAATTTATTACTAATAAAAGTTTACCTTCTTGTTTGTTTAAGCAAATTTAAATCCTGCGGCCCTTGAAAACATTGCATATACATTAACATACCATATCATTGCATCACAGGTTTCTTGTGCACATGTTTCTTATCTTCTCGCTGTTTATTTCAGCAATGGCTCTTGAAAAAATAGTCAAAGATCTCCAGGCTCAGAATGCCCAATTCCAAGAGTTGATTCTGAACTTGTCCAAGGGACAAGATGAGTTGAAGACACTGCTGGCTAAGAGGAAGAGTCCTGAGGACAACAAGGATGGTCAGTTGGAACAACTGCAAGCTGAGATGACAAAAATGAGGATCCATATGAATGACCAGGTGGCTCTTATTCAAAGTTTAGCTTAGGGGCAAGAAGAGTTAAGAACCTTTGTCCATAAATTTCAAATTAATGAAGTCAGGAATCTAATTGTCAGTCAACCTTTCTTAAAACAAGCTGACTTGGTTGAAAGGAAGATGAGGATACAGGAAGGTAAGAGACAGGTTGCCACTGATTGTTCTTTAGTTGAAGAAAAAAGACCTGATAAGGTTAATCCACCTCAACACAAGGAATGTAGAAGACAGTTTATCAAATTCAGCACTCCAATGTCACAAGTTCTGCAATGCTTGTTGGAAATGAAACTAACTTCTTTGAAAAGTCCTCCTCAAAATCCTAAAACTTCCTCTCCTCACTATAATTCCAAGGCAAGGTGTGAGTATCACTCCGACAGTCCTGGACATGATACTAATAGTTGTTGGACATTGAAGAAAAAGATTCAAGACCTGATTGACGAAGGAATCCTAGAGGTTACTCCAGAAGGTCAAATTGAGTTCTACTATCGTCCATCAAACATCGAAGCTGCAAGACAAGTTGCCCAAAGTAGCAAGAAAGGAACACCACCTATTCCTGTTGAGATATGGGGCACCTTGGGACATCCAAGTGGTAAATTTGATTTCATGGTGAAGTATACTGCTCCTCAAAGTTCACAGATTGCAATTGAGGACATTCAGCCAACTGGATGGGACAACATTTGAATTTTCATTTGTAATTTCTTTTATTTGTTTGAACACTTACTATTATGTTAAACTTTTGTTTTCATTAATGCATTGCATATGTTTGTCTTGAATTAATCCATTTGTTTCACTATATTTAAAAATTATGCTTCTTACTTCTATCTTGTGATATTTAACTCCTAATAAAGCTATAAGCCTGTAAAGGGAGGATGACGAAAACAATACCATAATATTAGGCAGTATGCTTTTGAACAGACTATGCTGACGATGTACATGCATTGTTTCAATTCCTAAACAGTGGAGATATAAGGAAGTTAATCCCTAGTCAACCCGTTTAAGCCTATGAAGTAGGAGTTTTTATTCTCGCACAAATTAAAACCCTTATTCATAACCTGGGGCAGGGTAGTTACTCAGTTAACTCAAATATGCCAATTATCTGTGTTGTACACAACTAATGATGGTTCTCTGTAATCATAAAACCTGACAGTCAATATCCAGCAAAAGAACAGTTCACTAAGTCAAAACCTATGAAGGAGACTTAGCAAAAAAAAAATTAAGACATCCTGCTGATTGTAACCTTGAAATAAACAGTTCAGGCAAAAGAAGGGATAACAAAGTTAAAAGAAAAAAGGAGGTCACTATAGATCCTCAACAAAGAAAAATGACTGAAATGTTCAAATAAATTTTTGGTTTCTGAACCATCACAAATGTCAGTGTTACAATACCAAATTCCTTTGAGCCTCAATGCATAAGTTAATTGAGCATAGGATTGAAGAACATCATGGAGATTGGGTTGGGTACAAATAAAATTTGAGCCTTTATCCTTTGTTTCTTAAACCGTGAACCAGGCCACGTTATAATCCTTTAAAAGTCCTAACTGAAGCATGGTTAGTTCGAAAGCGTACTGCTACAAAAAGGTATCCTGACTCCTTTAGGGCTTATTATAAAACTTGAGTTAATATTACAGTCTTCACAAAAATTGTTTTTCTAAAATAACTCTTTTTCAAAACTTCAAGACAGACATAAGCATTACATTTTTGAATATATATTTGTTTACATATACCTGAGTGTTTGATAAATAGAGAAACTTACAGGATGAATGTTCAATAAACCAAAGTCCTTTCGATAAACAAAGTTGCTTCCTGGATCAAAGTCCATGTATACAAGGGGGCATAGTCATTATCTCCCAATCAAGGGGGCAGGTAATGATACTTCCTAACTCATTTGGGGCAATAAGGACAGGATTCAATTATGTTTAAGTAGCCAGGGGAAGATCTCCTCATCTATCTAAATTACCAAGGGTAACATTACAGAGTTCATAATGCCAGGGGCATAGTCTTTGTTTCCCAATCAAGGGGCATACCAACTTACTGTTCAATTTATTCGGGGCAATCAGATCCAGATTCAACAATGCTTAATAGCCAGGGGCAGCTCTCCTCATATATTTGAATTATCAAGGGTAACACTGCAAAGTTCATGATGTCAAGGGCATATTATTATGGGGCATTCTGCTTAGTTCTCTTGAGGTAACTACATTCAGATACTTCCATTATGGGACAATTCATCCTCAAACAGGGGGCAATGCTTTCTTTTCAAATCTAATACCCGGAGCGTATATGGTCCATCACAATTTGAAGACATGTTCCTCTCATTGTATTACCTTGATTAATTGTCTATGTCAGTAGTATCAGATGGTGTCAGTGTCATGTCTTCAGATCCAGCTATGAGGATTTCTGGAAAGGTATTCAGGAAAGTTAAGAATCTCAGGAGCTCTAAATCCAATTGGTTATACACTCTCGAAGTTGAAACGATTCTGTTTTCAAATTCAGCTTTACTTATCCCTTTGAATCCAGATTTACTTTTACCCTATTTACATAAGCGGAACGTCCATTGGTTGTGCCTGAATGTATATATGCCTTTGAGTATGATTGATGTTTACCAGAAATGCATAAAATGCTTAATATGATTGATGTTTACCAGAAATGCATGAAAATGCAGTAATAGTATTTGCTAAGGACGAACGAGGGAAGGATTTCAACGAAGCTTCACCGGTTCATCCCTACAAGACAGCTACAAATCCCCCAGTAGGGCAAATCCATCTTCATAAGTACTTCGAGTCACATTTCCCCTGGAATTTATATCCATCACTTTTATCCTCATATGGATAGTCGGGAATTTATTTTTCCAATAGGAGTACGAAGAACGAAGACGGGAGGTTATACCTTACTATCGAACGAAGACGGGAGGTTATATACTATATTATCAAACAAGACGGGAACAAATTACTCATATTCTTCAGCAACGAATCGGGATTTATTTTCCCTGGCTAGCAGTTATTATACAAAGATATCCAGACGCGTCAAGCTACATGATGCATACATACATCATTTACATCATAACATACATACACCTAGATACATAATACATTAATTAAGTGCATCATATTATACATGCATACATAATGCATAAACTAATATTTTCCTACAAAATGTCATAATCTTGTTTTTCAGATTGACTCTCCAGTAGACAGACTTCATCAACAACTTGTGACTTTGGGCCGTTGTTTATCTTCCCAAAAGTTATACCTCAGGACGTTGTTTATCCTCCTGAAAGCTATCATGACCTTGGGTCGTTGTTTATCTTCCCAAAGGTTACTCCATTTCCTCAGGACGTTGTTTATCCTCCTGAAAGCATATCATGACTATTGGGCCGTTGTTTATCCTCCCAAAAGTTATACTTATACCTCAGAACGGTGTTTATCCTTCTAAAAGCATATCATCACCTCAGGACGTTGTTTATCCTCCTGAAAGCATATCATTTCCTCGGGACGTTGTTTATCTTCCTGAAAGCATATCAAGACTTTGGGCCGTTGTTTATCTTCCCAAAGGTTACTCCATTTCCTCAGGACGTTGTTTATCCTTCTGAAAGCATATCATCACCTCAGGACGTTGTTTATCCTCCTGAAAGCATATCATTACCTTGGGCCATTGTTTATCTTCCCAAAAGTTATACATCATTTCCTCAGGATGTTGTTTATCTTCCTGAAAGCTATCATCATTACCTCAGGACGTTGTTTATCCTCCTGAAAGCATATCATTTCCTCAGGACGTTGTTTATCTTCCTGCAAGCATATCATTTCCTCGGGATGTTGTTTATCCTCCTGAAAGCATCTCATGACTATTGGGTCGTTGTTTATCCTCCCAAAAGTTATACTTATACCTCAGAACGTTGTTTATCCTTCTGAAAGCATATCATCACCTCAGGACGTTGTTTATCCTCCTGAAAGCTACCATTTCCTCAGGACGTTGTTTATCCTCCTGAAAGCATATCATGACTATCGGGACGTTGTTTATCCTTCTGAAAGCATATCATCACCTCAGGATGTTGTTTATCCTCCTGAAAGCTACCATTTCCTCAGGACGTTGTTTATCCTCCTGAAAGCATATCATGACTATCGGGACGTTGTTTATCCTCCTGAAAGCATATCATGACTATTGGGCCGTTGTTTATCCTCCCAAAAGTTATACTTATACCTCAGGACGTTGTTTATCCTCCTGAAAGCATATCATGACCTTGGGCCGTTGTTTATCTTCCCAAAGGTTACCTCATCATACCTCAGGACGTTGTTTATCCTCCTGAAAGCAGCCATTACCTCGGGACGTTGTTTATCTTCCTGAAAGCTATCACCATTACCTCGGGACGTTGTTTATCTTCCTGAAAGCTATCATCATATCTCAAGACGTTGTTTATCCTCCTGAAAGCTATCATTATATCTTCATATTTTGGACTGCTTTATCCTCCAAGAAATGTATCTGAAGAACTTTTCTCCAAGTGGCATCTTTAAGCCCACTCAAGCATATACAACTAGTCATCAGTATCATTCTACGCACCGGTGAGTGCAAATTTTTGGGCTTTTGTGTTCAATCCCCTTCAACCTTCCAGGTCACGACTGGCAAATATACCAATCTAACCCCTCAGGTTTCAGAAAATTGAACAGGGGCAGCTGTTGCACCCCAAAATTTGCCCTCACAATACAAGACTTTGTGTGCTAAGAGGTTCACAAGGTTCACAAGACCTTTCATGAGGTTCATGAAGTTTACAAGACACTTTATGAGGTTCACAAGGTTTACACGACCTTTCATGAGGTTCATGAAGTCTACAAGACACTTTATGAGGTTCATGAAGTTTACAAGACACTTTATGAGGTTCACAAGGTTCAAAAGACCTTTCATGAGGTTCACAAGGTTCACAAGACATCTTATGAGGTTCACAAGGTTCACAAAGTTCATCATGGGTCAGAAGATTTGACAATTCCCTCAGACAATGCATCCTCCTAAGCAGTGCATCCAAAACTAGGGTTTTGACTTTAATCAGGCTAAATGAACTTCCAAGACGTCAAGTGAGCTTCATAACATCTTATATGTGTTTAAGAATCCCCATGACAAGTTTCAAGACTTTTCTCAAAGGTTTGCTCAGTCAAATGATCAGATAAGTCAAAGTCAGTCAAAGCAGTTAAAAAGTCAAACAGAGGTCAACTGTGGTCAAACCAAAGTCAAACTTCATGATTTTTTGCCAACATAAAGTATATGAAGTAATTCATCATTTTATCAAGGGTTGATCATGATTCATCAAGGATATTTCAGATCATCAAGAATCAGAGGTTTCTAAATTAGGGTTTCCTCAGGAAAAGTCAACTGAACTTTGACCAGCCATAACTTTCACATGCTTCATCACATTTTTTCCATCCAAAGCTCATTTTGAAGGAAATTGGATTCTATACAACTTTGTGTCTCACAAGCCAAGCCCAAAAATGCTTCATTTGGAAGGTATAAGCTAAGACATTATAGGTCCTTTTGAAAGTCAACAAAAAGTCAACAACTTCAAAAGGGCATAACTTGAGAATGGTAAATGATATGGACATGAAACCAATGGGGTTGGTTAGAGGACTCTTCAAGATTTCCAAAATGTCCAAGAACACCCTCATAGCATTAAAATTGAAGGATATGTGCCCTTGCAAAGTTGGGAAATTTTTGAGTGGTGTATGAGGAAAATAGGGTCTTAAAACTAAATTCTTCCAAATGGGCTTGCAATCTTGTGATCCAAACTTCACCATAACACCAAGCACGACCCAACCCATATGATTTCTGATTTTTTTATTTTATTTAATATTTATTTGAATTTTATTCATTTAAATACATATTAAATCAAAATAAAATCAAAAAATCAATATTTAAGTGTGATTCTTCTTCTAGAAAATCATAAAAGACATTTAACATGAATCCACACTATCCAAATTCGTGCTCACTCTTTGAAGCATGAAGAGATTTGATTTTTGGCCAAAATTGGAAAGGGATTTCTTCATCACTAAGGTATCCAAAAAGCCCAAAGAGAGAGTCTATTTTTTGACCTAATTCAATCCACCATATATAGACAAAGAGAACACAAGCATTGGGACGAATTTTGGCAGCCTCCATACATATTCTTCAACTTCAAAAAATCAAGAAAAAAGTGACATACGGTTTTGGAGTTAGAGAGGATCTTAAGACATTCTAAAGGTTGCATTAGCTTCTCTGATCATCACTGATCATGTTGCTATAATCATATGCATCTCAATCCCCATGAATTGCACAAACCGAATCGTTCTTCTTCTTTATTTTTTTGCTTTTCGATTTCATAAATTTAACCATTATAAATTATGTTTGATTATTGATTCATGTTTGTTTTGAAGTGTAGAAACTTTCTGGACAAACCAATTGAAGTTTCGTGGCCTAAATCATCAGATGCCATTGTTAGGGTTTAGGGTGGCCGTTTAGGGTTTCACTATTAAACCAATATTAACAATTTCTAAAGACATGGATGAATCGTATAGGTCATAAGGAACTTATTGGCATTATTAATTTGGTGAAATTGTACTGTTTGAATGGTGTTTGATGTTCGCAGGTTGTATTGGTAGGAATAATCGCAGGAAAAGTTGTAGATAAATTCGCAGGAAAACCTGCGAATCCAAGGTTGAAGATGAAGATCTTCGCGCGCTTCAGATTTTTGAATTTTGATTTGTATATTTATTGTGTTGTTTGTATATTATTTCACAGGATGATAAGTGGCCTGGTGGTTGGTACGCGCATGAAAGAAGCTAAGGACGTGGGTTCGAACCTGTCCTCAGTTATTTTTTGATTAAAATTCCATTTATTCTTCAGGTTTAAAATATAAAAATCATTCTCCATCCATATTCACAAATGCGCGCATAGCCTGGTGGTGCTGGTGTTGGTCCAAGAGAGAGAGCCTAGGGCGTGGGTTCGATCCCAGCCCCAGGTAAGTTCTTTTTTTCCCATTATTTTTCACTTATTTTATTTTATTTATCTTATATTTGATTAATTAAGTTAATAAAAAATGTTTAAATTAAATTAGTCATATTATTTTCTTATATAATTCAAAAACTTATAGTTTTAAAAATAATTCAAACTTTATTAATAAAATTGTTTATATTTATTGCATATATTTTATATTTGTATGTATTTTTGTATGAATAAATTATATTTAGATTAATTTATAAACCCTAATATTTTTATATGTAAAATCTATTTAATTTTTATAAGTCTTAATATTTTTTTAATCAAAACCCTAATTTTCTTCTATTTAAAACTTAATCCTATTTTATTTAATCATGTACATATTTTTTTTAATTTGTTTATAATTTAAATCTTGTATATTTAAAATTAAAATTCTTAATTTAATTTTGTTAATATGATAATATGACATAAATTGTTTATAATTTAATTTTTGTATATAAGTAATTTTTAATATATGTTTAGAAATAGTTAAAAAATTGCTAATTTAATTTTGTAATTATAATTTTATTTTCATAATTAACTTAATCTTTAACTTAAAACTTTATAATAATTAGTATAGTTGCTTATATTTTCTTATTAGTCTTAATAATAATTGTTTATAAAAATTGATTTTTTTTAATTATTATGTTAATATTATTAATTATGTTTATATGATATTTTATTATTACTAACCCCATTTATATTGTGATTTATTATTACTATTTTTCTACTAACCCAATTATTATTATTATTTAATATTTTGCTTATTATATTTAATTTGCTTTTATTATTATTATGTAATTGTCTTTTGGATGTAATATTGTAATGTTTTAATATTTATTTTATGCTATGGTTAGTAAAATAGGGAGTGTAACATGTTTGTATATTTAAAATTAGTTTAGCTCATTAAATTTAAAGATAAATATTAAAATTGTACACTCACACACGTAAGTCGATCTTTGATCGCCATCTCACTTCCAGAAGGATACCTCTCAAGTTGCCTAATCAAAAGGTCAAGTAGGGTGTATAAAGCAAAGTCCCTCAATTTCACATCATCTAGTCCCTTAACAGATAAAAGATCAAGTCCCTTTTGAATGTTGCCTTCGTAATGATCTTGTCCCTTTCGAATAAAGATGATAAGTCCCTTCGAATTGCTTATACACCCCACAGTTGCCTAAATAACAATGTCCCTTCACTTGTCCCTCACATCCAAGGTAATGACTACCTATTCCTTAATAATAGTGATAGTCTTACCGTTTAAAGGATTCAAGAACAGAAAAGACTTAAACTTAGGGTAGGTTTCTCTTAGATACTTGCTCACTCTTCAAAATAATTTCAAATACTTCACACATTTCAAACAATTTTCAAAACAAAGGTTTTTTACGCATCCGTACATGGATCATTATAAAACTCTTAAGAAAATTTTTATTCACACACTTCACATTTCAAAACATTTTAAAGTGAGCTAAGTAACTAAGAGCCCATGGATAACCATGGATGTAAAGGGTGCTAACACCTTCCCTTTACATAACCTACCCCCCGGACCCAAAAATCTTTTAAAAGGTCTTTCCTGTTCTTTTATGCCTTTCCTTTGGATAAAATAAAAGTCGGTGGCGACTCTTTCTATCCGCAACATAACTAAAGTCAGTTCTCCCACTGTGTTACAGAACTGGCGACTCTGCTGGGGATTTAATATTAAAGAGGGGTACCCTTAGGAATTAGATCACTTTAAATTGTTTGCCTTGTTTGCTTTATACTTATCTGTTGGGGTGCTCTTATGTGTGAAAGATCCTAACCCGGATCTAGTGTACCTTAGGTAAATGGTAATAGACCAAGGAAACTGTACGGCGTATACCGATATGGTTGATCTGGTGGCCATAGTTAGTGTGACTTCTTGGTTGGTGCTTATGTTCCTTAAGTCAAGTTGAGGATAATATGAGGCTGCCATGTGTTGTCAATGCACTAACTAACTTTTAGAACCCTAGTTATCCCATCTTGGCCTTTAGAAAAGTAGTGAGATAACCGGCTTTGGTTCAGACTGAAGTTGGTTGATACTCGATACTACGCTCATTGAGATCCTAAACTTGGAGGGTTTTGGTTAGCAAGTAAGTTGCCTACTGAACAACCACCCTTGTGAAGGATCAATGATATTGAGATCCCTTAGAACATGGTTACTTTTGTAGGACAGGATGAACCAACTGACCTCAGGGGAGGGTACTTACCTTTAAACCTCATGCAAGCCTTTAAACCTAGGGCTATGGTGTGACTTGTTTGTGTGTGCCACATGTTTGTGATTGAACATAACATCATGACATCATCATGCATCATAAGCATAGCATTTTCACTAACCATTTCAAGGACCAAAGGATTTATCTTTGTTCTTTGTTGCAGGTCATGGCTTTTGCTCGTAGAAACACTATCAGGATCAACTTTGTAGGCATACCTGCTAAGCTTAAAGAGTTGGTTTCTCAGGTGTCTGATCATTCCCAGTTTATCAAGAGACATGGTCACCTACTGGACTTAGTCACTTCAGGGTTCAATGAAGACATGATGAGTGTCCTATTTCAGTTCTTTGACCCTAAACATCATTGCTTCACATTCCCTGACTATCAGCTGGTTCCTACAATGGAAGAGTTCTCTAAGCTTCTGGGTATACCTATCCTTGATCAGAAACCCTTCACAGGCTTTGAAAGAGAGCCTAAACCTGAAGTCACTGCTGCAGTCCTACATTTGAAGAAATCAGACATTGTCCTAGAAACAAGGAGTGGAGTTAAGGGTATTCTTGCTAAGGTATTGATGGAGAAAGCTCAAGTGTTCCTGAAGGCTATGAGTTATGATGCTTTTGAGGAGATCTTAGCCCTATTAATTTATGGCTTAGTGTTGTTCCCCAATCCAGATCAGTTCATAGACGTACACGCCATCAACATATTTTTGACTCATAATCCAGTGCCTACATTTCTTGGAGACATCTTACACTCTTTTCATACACGTACTACGAAGGCACGAGGAACTCTGATGTGTTACATACCTTTTCTATCTAGGTGGTTTATTTCTCACCTTCCTCGATCAGTGATGAAGAATGAACAAGGGTTAAGGTGGTCCAAGAGGATTATGTCACTTTCTCTTTCATATATTCATTGGTGTTCTAGATCTATGGAGAATGTTACTATCATTGACTGTTGTGGGGAGTTCCCTAATGTTCCACTCCTTGGCATAAGAGGGGGAATTACCTACAATCCTTCCTTAGCTCTACGTCAGTTTGGTTACGCTCGGAGTGATGGTCCTCATGACATGCTGATTTAGGGTATTATGTTCGACTACGACAATGATCTTCAAGGTTACCGTCAGAGATTCATACGAGCATGGGGAAAAGTGAACAAGGTTGACAGCAAGACTCTGGAGCCTAAGTACACTATTCCTATGGAAGCTTATCTCAGACGGGTGCGATCTCGTGCTCAGACTCTCATGATGCCATATCCTGCTATCCTGCCAGTTACCATGGAACCTATTGCTGAAGGAGATACCTCTTATACCATCCTTCACCCAGACATGCCTACTGACGTGGAAGATTTACAGAGATCCTGGATCCAGTTGAAGGAGCAAAGGGATACTTTCAAGGCTCACTACAAAGCAAGTCAAGAAAGAATCCTGGAACTAACAAAACAACTTCACGAGGAACGGAATCTCAACTCATACCTCAACACAAAGAGGAAACGTCCATGGGAGACTTAAAACCCCATCTCTTGTATTTATTTCATTTCATTTTTTGTAAGCCCAAGAGGCAAAACAAATTTATTACTAATAAAAGTTTACCTTCTTGTTTGTTTAAGCAAATTTAAATCCTGCGGCCCTTGAAAACATTGCATATACATTAACATACCATGTCATTGCATCACAGGTTTCTTGTGCACAGGTTTCTTATCTTCTCGCTGTTTATTTCAGCAATGGCTCTTGAACAAATAGTCAAAGATCTCCAGGCTCAGAATGCCCAATTCCAAGAGTTGATTTTGAACTTGTCCAAGGGACAAGATGAGTTGAAGACACTGCTGGCTAAGAGGAAGAGTCCTGAGGACAACAAGGATGGTCAGTTGGAACAACTGCAAGCTGAGATGACAAAAATGAGGATCCATATGAATGACCAGGTTGGTCTTATTCAAAGTTTAGCTTAGGGGCAAGAAGAGTTAAGAACCTTTGTCCATAAATTTCAAAGTAATGAAGTCAGGAATCTAATTGTCAGTCAACCTTTCTTAAAACAAGCTGACTTGGTTGAAAGGAAGATGAGGATACAAGAAGGTAAGAGACAGGTTGCCACTGATTGTTCTTTAGTTGAAGAAAAAAGACCTGATAAGGTTAATCCACCTCAACACAAGGAATGTAGAAGACAGTTTATCAAATTCAGCACTCCAATGTCACAAGTTCTGCAATGCTTGTTGGAAATGAAACTAACTTCTTTGAAAAGTCCTCCTCAAAATCCTAAAACTTCCTCTCCTCACTATAATTCCAAGGCAAGGTGTGAGTATCACTCCGACAGTCCTGGACATGATACTAATAGTTGTTGGACATTGAAGAAAAAGATTCAAGACCTGATTGACGAAGGAATCCTAGAGGTTACTCCAGAAGGTCAAATTGAGTTCTACTATCGTCCATCAAACATCGAAGCTGCAAGACAAGTTGCCCAAAGTAGCAAGAAAGGAACACCACCTATTCCTGTTGAGATATGGGGCACCTTGGGACATCCAAGTGGTAAATTTGATTTCATGGTGAAGTATACTGCTCCTAAAAGTTCACAGATTGTAATTGAGGACATTCAGCCAACTGGATGGGACAACATTTGAATTTTCATTTGTAATTTCTTTTATTTGTTTGAACACTTACTATTATGTTAAACTTTTGTTTTCATTAATGCATTGCATATGTTTGTCTTGAATTAATCCATTTGTTTCACTATATTTAAAAATTATGCTTCTTACTTCTATCTTGTGATATTTAACTCCTGATAAAGCTATAAGCCTGTAAAGGGAGGATGACGAAAACAATACCATAATATTAGGCAGTATGCTTTTGAACAGACTATGCTGACGATGTACAGGCATTGTTTCAATTCCTAAACAGTGGAGATATAAGGAAGTTAATCCCTAGTCAACCCGTTTGAGCCTATGAAGTAGGAGTTTTTATTCTCGCACAAATTAAAACCCTTATTCATAACCTGGGGCAGGGTAGTTACTCAGTTAACTCAAATATGCCAATTATCTGTGTTGTACACAACTAATGATGGTTCTCTGTAATCATAAAACCTGACAGTCAATATCCGGCAAAAGAACAGTTCATTAAGTCAAAACCTATGAAGGAGACTTAGCAAAAAAAAAATTAAGACATCCTGCTGATTGTAACCTTGAAATAAACAGTTCAGGCAAAAGAAGGGATAACAAAGTTAAAAGAAAAAAGGAGGTCACTATAGATCCTCAACAAAGAAAAATGACTGAAATGTTCAAATAAATTTTGGGTTTCTGAACCATCACAAATGTCAGTGTTACAATACCAAATTCCTTTGAGCCTCAATGCATAAGTTAACTGAGCATAGGATTGAAGAACATCATGGAGATTGGGTTGGGTACAAATAAAATTTGAGCCTTTATCCTTTGTTTCTTAAACTGTGAACCAGACCACGTTATAATCCTTTAAAAGTCCTAACTGAAGCATGGTTAGTTCGAAAGCGTACTGCTACAAAAAAGGTATCCTGACTCCTTTAGGGCTTATTATAAAACTTGAGTTAATATCACAGTTTTCACAAAATTTGTTTTTCTAAAATAATTCTTTTTCAAAATTTCAAGACAGACATAAGTATTGCATTTTTGAATATATTTGTTTACATATACTTGGGTGTTTGATAAACAGAGAATTCTAGAGATTATATGATTATGTGTGTTAGGTTGTGTTAAGTTACCTTTAGTATGGAGTAGTGACCTTATAATTCTAGAGATTAAGGTGTTGGGGTGCGTGATCACTTATGTAGAAATTGGTGGTACAGAGAGTAGTACTAATTAAATTATATTAGTAATAGTAAGTGGATAATTATTTAATTTAATTAATTTAGTTGGAATTATTTAGATTTAAATAATTAGTTTTAATTACTTTATTTAATTAAAATTTGGTAATATGAGTAGAAGGAGAAGAGGGAAAAATGGACTATTCATGAGGTTTAGTGAGGGTAAGCAGGGAAAAACATATTAAGGGTCTAAGGGTCATAGTAGAAAAAGAAGGAAATTAGAGAAAGAGATTCATTGTGAACGATCGGGTTTTGGAGAAAGAGGAACGTGAAAGATGTTAAAAGAGGTCAGGGCAAGAAGATGAGAGAGAACCCATGGAAGGAGAGGAAAGCTCATCATTATAAGATAAGAGTGAGATTTATTTAATATCTCAAGGGCTAGATGATGTATGTATTAGGATAGGAATCATTAGGTTGAATTCATGGAAATTGTTGTTGTGTGTTGATTGGGGTTTCGAGGAGAATTCATGACTATATGATTGGAATAAATGAAATTGTTGTGTTTGATTTGTTTGGTTGGAATATATATGCTAGATATAGGTTATTATATCATAATTTGTGAAAAATATGAGATAATATGAGTTTTTTAGTGTTGGAATCACAGTTGGAGAATATGTTTATCGGAGGGTTTTGTTGTAAAAATCGCAGATCGCACTTAGCACGGTGTAGCGCGCTTAACGCGATCTAGAATATTTTCGCCTCTTTGAGGCAGTAGCGAGCATGCTTATCATGATAGGGGCTCGCTTAACACGACCTGGAACGAAAAATATTTTTTAAAAATTAATTGAAAATAGGTGTTTTATGTTGTAGTAATGTTGTATTATTGTTGTATCAATGTTGCCAAGTATTAATGCTTCGTGTGTGTGTGTGTATGTCTGTGTTTGTTGGTGTTTTAACATGATGTACTGTGAAATGTGGAAGTAAGTTGTAGGTATGTGTGCGGTGATTGTGGCTTATGATGTTGCGTGACGTTGTTATTGAGTTTTTATGGCATAACTTGTAAATGCACTAGTTGTTGCTTATGTGGTAGTATGATGATGTCGTTGAGTTGTTATGGCATGTTGCGTTATGGGCATGTAGTGATGAGTTATGTGCATGTTTTTTTGGTGTTTGTTGTGATAAGAAGAAATGTATGATTGAATGATGTCAAGTTGTGTAGTTGTTGTAGTAACATAATAATGTATGTTTTAATGAATGCATGTTGATTGTTGAGTGACCCTGGTGGGATAATAAATATGTTATGTGCATTTATGAGTCATTGTTGAATGTTGTCGTTGAAATTAAATTGCATGTATATAAGTTGAGGGATGATGTGTACCCATGTAGGGTGTGAGCGTTTATCCTAATTCCTTAATGGAATCGTTGTTGTTGTTGACGTGATTATGTGCCCAGGTGGGGTGTGAGGAATCACGATTATTGTGTGACCATGAAGCATGGGTTGAGACGTTCCGACGGAAATTGTGATCATGAAACAGGGATAAAAAATGGTACCACGTGCATTGAGTCTAGTTGGGTCTCATTTGAATTCTCTTGGTAGTTGTATTGCATTATGTTTTGTGTGATTATTTGTGGTTGAGTTGAAATGTGTGATTCTTGTTAGAAGTTGTGATGTGGTGAATAACTAGATGATTTATGCTCGTGTATTTATATCATTTATTCCTTTTGATTGATTTGAGGATCTCATCCCTTCTGTGTGAATGTTGCCACTACGTGGGTAACGTGCAAGTAATGAAGAATAGTTAGAGTTCATGGTCAGTGAAGTCGAATTACTTCACTTTAGTGGTGTTTGCTCTGATATGTAACATGGGAGTCGGGAACGTTTTTATATGATTTTATTTGTTGAAGAATTATTAGTTGTTTTTCTGACATGAAAACCAGTTTATATAGTTAATTGAAAGTGTTATTTTAATTGTTGATTAAAAAGAATAATTTTCCGCTGCATAATAAAAGTTATTTAGTTGAATTGAAAGTGTGTAATTTTCAAAAATGTTATGTACATGTTACATGTCTAATTATGAGCAAGTCTTTTTGAAGATAATACCCTTAATTTCTGAATTATATTCTTTTACTCTAATCATTTTAATAAAACTACACGGGGGAATTTAGGATGTTACAAAGTGGTACCATAGCAGGTCGGTTCGTCCGACCAGATTGTTTAATTATGTTGTTCCCTAGTATACAATATGTGTGTGAAAACATTGTCGGTACTTATTTGGTTTCCATTTGTAGGTTGGGAATGAAACAAGTGGGGGAGAAGCGTCTGCTTCTCTTGGATATTCCAGATATTGTGAGATTGGATATTGTGCCCCTGCATGAGAGAGTGTTGTGTTGAATTGTTCAACTATTTAGATAATGGTGTTATCCTTGAGGGAAGACAGTGAGGTGTTCTCGTAGTTCGCTTCCTTGTGAGGGGGGAGGTTCCGTTTTGGCTGGAGATGGGCTGGTGATGTATGGAGTATCCTAGCGTGTTTCCTTACAAGTTACACAATTATCTTTAGTTGGAACAAGGTGATTTTATTCTTGGGATGAATCCATGGAGTTAAACCATGTGTTTTCCAATCGTTTGGATGATGGTGTAGTGTGTCGTTGAATGCCATTATAGCTTAGTAAGGATGGTTTATGCCCTATCATGATTGTCGGATGTCTATCAACAAATTGAGGAACTAATCACTCTTAATCTCTTGTTGATAGTAGACAAGATCATGTTGGATGGTATAGACGGACCTTACTAGATGGTATAGTATGTATAGTGAATTTTTTGGAGTTAATCCAATCGCTTACGGAGTGTTTTGGTTAGTTAATGCAGATTCCTATATCTGGAGATGAGGCAGATTCAAGGCTTTTGTATGTCGATCAGATATTCTTGATAGTTACTCCTCAGAGAGTAGAGAGTGAATTTAAATTTGACAGAGGTGAAGAGTCTGAGTTTGTCCCTGCTAAGTAAGTAGAAAAACTCTTAGGGAAAGATGCTATGATGTTTGTTATGGTTGCAAAGATGGTGTTAAGGAAATTGGCAGTAAAGTCACAACGAGGAACTTCTAGTGGTGTGTGAGTTCCAAATGTGTTTCTGGATGATATATCGGATGAGCCTCTAGAGAGAGAGAGAGAGATAGAGAGGTGGAATTCTCTATTGATCGTGTCCCTGATATTAGATGTTTCTATGACACCATACAGGATGTCGGCGTCAGAATTAGTATAACTGAAAGAACAGTCAGAAGATTTACTAAAAAAGGGAATTGTGAGACCAAGGTGTCGCCTTGGAGAGCTTCAGTATTATTGGTAAAGAAAAGCGATGATGGCATGAAGTTACATGTTGATCAGTGATTAGTACGTTAACTCACAGTTGTGCTCGAGATAACTTGAGTTTTTAATTGGAATTAATCATGAATTATTTGAAGCTTCCTGATGGTATTAGTGTTGTTATGAGTTGAAGAATAGGTATGGAATGTAATAACCAGAACTAGAGGTTGTTAAGATATTTTGGGGATACATTTCTTGTGGTTTTTGGGTATAAGATGATGAGATTCATGGTATTAGTGTTGGGTTATGATTGTGAAGTCAAGCTTCTCCATGGCCAACACTTGTTTTGATGAAGACACATCTCTTAGCTACAATATGATAAAGAAGGCAAAGATGATATTCAAGTTTAATGCATCATGATTCAAAGACTTATTTCTTCAAGAAGAAGCTTCATGAAGGTATATTAACAATTATACACAAATATTAAAATCTTAGATGCTCAATTAAATACCTATATCATGGCATAATCATCTCTTAACCTTAGCATCATTTAAAATTTCATTTTTCAAATTCAAACTTGGTGCAATCGATTTGCATCTGTTTGTTTTAAAGTATTTTTGCATTTTTAACTTGGTGCAATCGATTTGCACTTACATGCAATCGATTGCATGTTTCAAAATTTTGAAAAATTTGGCAACGTATGCATGTGCAATCGATTTGCATTATAGTGCAATCAATTGCAGTCTGTACAATTTTGAAAAATCATTATTTTTCATAACCCCTCTTCATGTATCTTTTCATGGAACCTTTTCATAATGCATTGGCATTTGTTCATGAATTTTTACTGTTAATTACATTGTTTCATAAGGGTATTATGTGCATATAAAATCCAAACTTTTTCAAATCTTTTGTCACCTCTTTCAAAAATATTTTTCATAAAATATTCACAAAACTCTTAAACTTTTGACAAGAATTTTTCTACATTCTTCATATCACATAATTGAAAAATTCTTGAGCTATCTAATATTTTATGCTTGTGAATCATTGTTAAAGAAAGAGAAGATCAATTTATATTGATACCAATCATTATATTACTCACTCAAACAAAAATTATAGAAAGTGTTTTCTATTTTTGACTTGTGTTCCAAGGATTGTTTGGACATAAGGGTTAGTGTGGCAAGAGGATTGTTCTTGCACACTTGATTGTTTAGTTTGTTAGAAAGTAGGCCTCACCATTGAAGGTGTGATAGGTTGTATTGTTCTAAAAAAACTAGTGGAAATCTCTTTCGTATTGAAAGGGGACTGGATGTACCTTCGGATTGTGAAGGGAACCAGGATAAACCTCTGTGTCATTTTTATTTCCTGCTTTACCATTTTCATTCCATAAACCATAAAAAGCAAAATCCATCTATCAAAGAAAAAGAATCGAAAAATTTCTAAGAACCTAATTCACCCCCCCCCCTCTTAGGCGCACTCGTATACTTACAATGATTGGGTATGATAGGGTATGGAGTGAAAGTGTTTTGGAAGTATACAAATTTAATTCCTTGTTTAAATTAATTAAAAACATGTATTTTCATGTTGTAGTGATCTTGAATCGTTGTTGTAAGAGTGTTGTATGTGTTAACGCGAGGTATGCAATCATTGTCTTCTCCAAAATTCATGAATCAAGAATCCAATTGACATGGGACTTGAAGCATTAGAAAGATAACTCAATGAGGGGGTAAAAGGAAATGTGAGGCCACGAATTAACCAAGGATGTTGGGTAGAGGATAGTAATGGCTAGTATGCCTTAAAGTGTGTGTAGAGAGTATGAATCGTATCTTTCCTACTTATGTGGATAAGTTTAAAGTGGTGTTCGTTGGGGATGTCCTGATCTATTATAAAATCAAAAGAGGAATGTGTAGAGTATTTGAGAGTTGATGTTACAAGTATTGAAAGAGATGAAGTTATATACTAAGTTATCGAAGTGTGATTTTTGGTTGGTAGAGGTGAGTTAATTGGTTATGTTATTTCAGATGAGGGTATTGTTGTAGATCCATCCAAGGTAGATGTAGTTTTACAATGAGGAAGCTCCAAAGTATGTTAAGAATATTAGAATGTTGTTGGACTTAGTTAGTTATTACTACAGGTTATGGAAGGTTTTCCAAGTTAGCATTATCGTCATCTCAGTTAACTTGCGAAAGATAAGTTGTTTATTTAGGATGTTTGTCGCGAGAAAAATTTTAGAGAGCCGAAGTAGAAGTCGACTACGGTTCCAGTTTTGATTATGCCTAATCCTAATAAACTGTTTGTGGAGTATTGGGATGTGTTTGTGATAAATTTTGACAGTATGTTAATACAAGATGGTAAAGTCCTAGTTTATACTTTACGACAATTTAGGATTCATGAAGGGATCTATCATATTCAAGATTTGGAATTGGTTATATTTGTAATTATGTTGAAAATTTGGAGATATGATCTAAGTTTTAAGTGTTTAGTAATCACAAGAGTATAGAATACCTGTTTGGTCGGAAGGAATGAGGTATGAGACGACGAGGATGGTTGGAATTCCTGATGAGTTAAGTCAAAAGTATTTTCTTATGTCTGCTTTGATGGTCAGAAGTTGGATGTGAACTTGGTAGATTTGATAGTTGCGTGTAATTCGAGTGTGCAGCAAAACATGGTGTAATATGGTTTATTAATACATGTGTAACTATGAAGTTGGTAGTCTGGTTACGTTGATGTTGTGTTATGAAATTTTGTGTTCTTATCTTTATTGTTGCCTCATTACCTATGGGGATGGTTCGAGTGCAAGTAGATAATTCCTATGATGGGGAATTAGGGAGGTGTTACCAATGAGTATGGTAACGATTGCGTTGTGTTCCGATTCAACAATGAGCTTGTATGTTTGTAACTTAGTTATTCTTTGTGTCTTGAGTTGGTCGTCGAGTGCATTGCGTGAGTATTGCATCTTGTTGTTGTTGTCGTTAATAAGTTGTATTATTGTTTTGTGTTATTCATGGTGTTTCCTTTCATGGCATGGGAGTTTACTATTTCGATGCGAGAGCGTATCCGGGGTAATTCGTATCAGGTAAATTTTCGAGGACGAGAATATTTTAAGTGAGGGAGAGTTGTAACGCCCCGTTTTCCTTTTAATTAGTATTTGCGAAAATAATTATGAGTTATGGTGATTGATTGTGTATTTGGGTGTATTCATTGTGTTTTATGTGTTGACGTGTGTAATTATGTGATTATGTATGTTTGGTTGTGTGAGGTTGTCTTTGGTATGGGGTAGTGACCTTAGAATTTTAGAGATTAAGGTGTCGTGGTGCATGATCAATTATGTAGAAATTTGTGGTGCAGAGAGTAGTACTAATTAAACTATATTAGTAACAGTAAGTGGATAATTATTAATTTAATTAATTTTGTTGGAATTATTTAGATTTAAATAATTAGTTTTAATTATTTTATTTAATTAAAATTTGGTAATATGAGTAGAAGAAGAAGGGGACAAAGTGGACTGACTATTCATGAGGTTTAGTAAGGGTAAGAAGGAAAAAACATATTAAGGGTCTAAGGGTCATAGTAGGAAAAGAAGGAAATTAGAGAAAGAGATTCATTATGAATGATCGTGTTTTGGAAAAAGAGGAACGTGAAAGAGGTGAAAAGAGGCTAAGGCAAGAAGAGGAGAGAGAACCCATGGAAGGAGAGTAAAACTCATCATTATAAGGTAAGGGTGGGATTTCTTTAATCACTCAAGGGCTAGATGATGTATGTATGTGAGTAGGAATAATTAGGTTGAATTCATGGAAATTGTTGTTGTAGGTTGGTTGGGGTTTCGAGGAGAATTCATGAATATATTATTAAAATAGATGAAATTGTTGTGTTTGATTTGTTTGGTTGGAATATATATGTTAGATATAAGTTATTGTATCATAATCTATGAAAAATCTGAGTTAAGATGAGTTTTTTAGTGTTGGAATCGTAGTTGGAGAATATGTTTATCGCAGGGTTTTGCTATCAAAATCACAGTGTGTTTAGCACGGTGTAACGTGCTTTGCGCGGTCTGGAATATTTTCACCTCTTTAAGGCAGTAGAGAGCACGCTTAGCGCGATAGGGGTTCACTTAGCGTGACCTGGAATGGAAAATATTTTTTAAAAATTAATTGAAAATAGGTGTTTTATGTTGTAGTAATGTTGTATTGTTGATGTATCGATGTTTCCATGTATTAATGCTTCGTGTATGCGTTAGTTGGTGTTTTAACATGATGTATTATGAAATATGGAAGTTAGTCGTAGGAATGTGTGCGGTGATTGTGGCTTATGATGTTGCGTGATGTTGTTCTTGAGTTGTTGTAGCTGTAAACACCCCAAATTTGCCATCACTAAGTTCACACCATGGCTTGTGATCTTTTCATTTGCATAAGTTCAATCATATCATCTCATATTGCATTTTTACTTCACTGCATTGGTTCAAAGTCATCTGCATCTAGGGTTTGTGATTTGAGCAATCCAAGATCCATTTGAGCCACTCCAAAAGTCTTCAATTATCCCAAGAGGGTCCATGTATGTTCAATCATCATATTTCATCCTCCAAAGATCAAGGAAGTCATAAAATCACAAGAACTTGCAAAGCATGGAAGCAGAGCCAGGGTTTAACTACACAGATGACCTAAAATTAGGGTTTTGGTTTCAGAGGCCATAACTCCAAAGTTTTTGGTCATTCTTGTTTCTATTGGTCTCAATATGTTATAGGGATCATACATACCAAATTTTATGGAAAAATTCATTGTGGAAGTCATCTGATCACTAGATAACTTCTTGAGCAAGTCAGAGCCAAATCAGGGCATCTGAGGCCCCCATCAATGGAACCAAAGTGGTTTTTTTCATCAAATTGAAGTTATATGGTCTTTATTTGATCATTGAAGTGCTTTGAAGTTCACAAATTTGAAGAAAAGTGAGCAAAACCAAAAGTTGCCAAAAATGAAAATGACTTGTAATGTAAACTTTCCATTTTGGAAAAGTTTTTCAACCTCCTCTTTCTTAACCAAAAATGCTTCAAATGAAAAATTGTTGGTCATGAAAGTTGTAGATTGGATCATTCCCTTTTCAAGAAGTACAAGAACAAGATCTAATTCATTTTGGAACTCAAGTTATGGCTTTCCAAAGTTGGCAAAAATCACATAATTTCATGTTTCATGCCAGAGAGGGATTTTTGCAAAACCTCATGCCAAGCTATTTTGTGACTTCAAATTGACTTCTACACATCATAACATCATAGTGCATGACTTAAAACTCAGAATTGGCCCAAGAATCTCAAGATTTCATGACTTACACATGAAGAAATCCAAAAGGGGCCAAACTTTGTCAAATTTGCAAAACCTCCCACAACTTCTCACACACTTGCTGAATTGCCACAAATTGCATTCCATGGACATCCTTGAATCAAGCTGCACCAGACACCCCTTTGTCCTTGGCCTGAACCAGCCCATACCTCAAAGGACAACAAATCTTGACTTTTTGCAAAACAAGCCATACCAATCAGCATAGCCCACACCAACTCCACAGGCCTATCACAACTTGATACATGGGTAAAAGGCAACTCAAAACACACAAGAAGCAAGCCTGAATACACAACATTGCCCTAGTGCACAAAAAACTCTCCCTCTTGCATTTTCTATCGAAACACACAACTCAGCCACTCATTCTCAAAAATTCTTCCACCATTCATCTTCAAATCCTTCACTGATCACAAACCACCCTTCACTTTGCCCTAAAAACCACCATACACCAAATACGATTTTTCCCCCTTTGAACTGAGCTTCATTGAACTTCAAAGAGAGGACACAAACACTTCAGCAAAGCATCAAGGAAGCTCAAGGGAGGTTAGAGGAGGTTGTTTGCATCAAGCAGAAGGCCCAGGCAGCTTCATTGGCAAAGCTTCATCTCAGGTATCTTCTTGAAACTTTTTTCCATAAATCCTTTCTTTAGTTATGAGATGGTAGAGTTTGTTCTCCTGATTGCACTGAGCTTTGTAGTTTTAAAAATGGTTGAGAAATGAAGTTGTATGGTTGTTCTGAAATTTCTGCCATTTTTTAACTTTGATTCGAATCTTGTTTTTGGCTGAAGAGAAATGAAGTTTGAGGTTGGGGTTGATCTTAGGAAGGTGAGAGGAAGCAATCTGGAGCTTTAGAGCTCCAGAAATGACTTAGGGAAGAAGTTGAGAATTTTTCAGAGGAGGTGCGGCCGGAGAAGATGACCGGAGGTCATTTCTGGCCACCTGAAAGTAATTAGGGCACAATTAGGGCTAACTGCGTAATTAGGCTGAGTTTGAATGTGGACCCTCTGATTTGTCTTTCCCGCGTGCAGTGAATGGCCAGGATCTTCTCATTAATAATTAATCTGGATTAATGAATTAATTAATTAGGATTATTAGGATTTGAATCTGGGCCGTAGGATAGTGCGCCAGTCAATGCTTTTAAACCCAGAAACAATCTCCACCACCCATTCAGCATACTTTTCATTTAATTTGTTTTTATTTCATTTTTTCTATTTTATCTTTCACGAATTTTTAAAAATAGTAAAAAGCATAAAAAAAATTCTGAAAATTTTTATCAAACCTTTTATTAATTTTCAGAACCAAAAAATATTTTTATTTTTATTTTTTGCATTAAAAAAATATTTTTAAATCATTTAAATGTTTTATTTAATTAATTAATGAAAATTAATTAATTAAAAATATATTTAAGTATTTAAAAATTACAAAAAAAAATCAGTGAACATCTTTGAACATTTAGAAACATTTACAAACTCACCACACAAATTTCTTTTTGGTTTTGGTCATGCTTTGACATTTTTCAAATGAATTAGGGTTCTTAAATTTGCATATTTTTAACCCTAACTTCAAAAATTCATAACTTTTGATCCAAGTTGAGTTTGTGAATGATTCTTTTTGCATTGTGCTATACATGGTTTCAAGCATATAAAAACATTTTTGTTTCATTTTTATCTTTTATTTTCAATTTGTTTGGCATTTTACACTTAGGATCACCCTTAAAACCCTAGAAACTTAGGAAATTCATAACTTCCTTTAGGTTTAGCTTATGACCTCCCCCTTTGGATGGTGAACTAGTATAGGTTTAGGGTTCCTTTGAGTGCATTTTCAATTTTTTATCTTATGTTTTGCTTCTGTTTTTGAGTTTTGCATCTCACATGTTCATATAACCCTAATTTTACATCTTCCCTTGCATTCATCTTGTATATGCTTGCATACATGAACTTGCCATGACATTTTGTGCATCCACATGACATATAAGACATCTTAGGACACATTAGAATCATGTATGATCATTGCATCATCCATTTTCCATGTTATGCTTTTATTTCATTTCATGTGCATTCATGAACTTTCATGCTTCCTTTATGCTTCATTTGCATTCCCATCCTTTGTATGATCATCTTCATATCATGACATACATTTATATCATCTCTTTGTATCATTAGCATCATGTTCATGCTTCTGGTTTTGGTTTCCATCTTTGCATTTCATTTCATTCTCATTTCATTTCACCTCCTTTTGCTAACTTTTCAGGTGGTAAGTGTTTGAGAAGTGAATTTGCCTTCACTTCTCATAATCTCTTCTCATCTCTCTTATGCATAATTGCTGCATTTTTACTTGTGTACTAGAGTGAGCTTGCTCATTCATGTTCCTTCCTCACTTTCTTTCTTCAAGCAACTTATCTTCTTAAGTGAAGTAAGTTGACTTGCTTCTTCCTGCTTCTCTTCCTTCCATCTTTCTTTCTCCTTGGTGGCTTTTCCTGAATATCTCTTGCAAGCTTAATAAACCTTAGGAATACCCAAGCATGATCACAATTAGGGTTTGATTAGTCCCTCCATTAGTTTTACCTTTGTGTCATCTTTGTGTTTTTCTCTTCTCACCTCTTAATCAAGGACTAAACCTTAAAGGTTTTAAGGTTTTGTGATTAAGGTTATGCCTGCATCCTTCTCTTAGGATGGAGTGTATAACTTTAATCCTAAGTGTTAAACCCTTAATGTGTTTAAATCCTTTAATCAATTCATCTAATAATCACTAAGACATCAAGCTTGTAACTTGGGCCTTGCATTAGGGTTCTAATTCTTCCTTAATTGGTTAAGAAGGACTAACCCTAGTGTTAATAGACAAGTCCCCCTCAAGTTGTCTTACAAACCATAAAACTCATTTCTTAATCTTACCATTAACTAAAATCCACTTTAATAAAGGTTTTGTTTTGTCATGAGGTTAATCCCTAATCATGGATTAAGTTGAGGAGCCTTCCTCAGCTTAAATGTTCATATCTATTATCCTTCTATTAGGATGGTGTAATGGGTCCATTAAATCCTTGATTATGGATTAAACTCATTACTTAACACTAAACAAAAACTCCAAAAACATCTAAATAAATGCAAGTAGGTTAATGATCTTAATCCTACATCATGGTGATTAAGTGTGAGGTGTTTACTTCATGCTTAAGGTATTCTCATTACCCCTAATCAGAGGGAAGATGTGATGAGTTTACTAACCCTTGGTTTAGGCTTAAACTCATTTTCTTATGACAAACTCCAAGAGAAATGAAATATTGAAAATACCAAAAAACAAACAATAATCGTCTCCTCCGGGATTCTTTTCTCATCATCTTCACTCACAAATGAGAACTCGCTTCTTCCGTCTAATGCAAGACATTTAGCACCTGAGCCAGACAGGTCATACACTTGAGCATTGACAAGTAAGCAGTTCATCATTCAATTTATCTTTCAGTCTCTTTGAGTCGAATTACGGTGTTCTGACTTCCTCATTGCACGAGAGGATACGTAGGCATAACTTAACAGTTATCGAACAAAAGTCTCTGTATGTTCCCCCTCTTCCAACATTATTCTTTAAGCCTCATTGTCTTGAGCACTTTATCCTTTCCTTACACTGACACTTCCTTTATTTCACTCACACTTCTTTTGCACTGACACTTGCATTCTTTTCCAGCTTTTACACACAAAATAGCACTGACACTACCCCTTTAAACACAAACTTTCAAGCGTGGATCCCGTCGAGTACGACGGACAATCTGGGTGCTAATACCTTCCCAGGTTGTAACCAACCCCCTTTCTCAATTCCTCTGGTTCGCGACCGTCTTATCCATATTTTCTTAGGTTTATGCAGCATTACCTTTCCTTCGGGATAAAAATGCCTAGCCAGCGACTCTTTTCAGTTCACCCTCGTGTTCTCTCTCCTTTCGCCGACTGTTCGCGTCTGTACCCCTTCTGGCTATGTGTCATTTGGCGGGAGCGACAATATCTTAACTTGTAAATGCACTATCTATTGCTTATGTGGTAGTATGATGATGTCATTAAGTTGTTATGTCATGTTGCATTATGGGCATGTAGTGATGAGTTATTTGCATGTTTTGTTGGTGTTTTGTTGTGATAAGAAGAATTGTATGATTGAATGATGCCAAGTTATGTAGTTGTTGTAGTAACATAATGATGTATGTTTTAATAAATGCATGTTGATTGTTGAGTGACCCTAGTGGGATGATGAATATGTTATGTGCATGCATAAGTCGTTGTTGCATGTTGTCGTTGAAAGTGCATAGTGCAACGCCCCGATTTTATAAATTATTTTTATAAAATAAATATTAAGAGTATGATGGTGTATTTGGAATAATAAGTGGAGGAAGTATTTTATTTAAATAATGATAATATAATGAGGTGTATTATTATTATAATATTGTTATTTAATAAATAAAATAAAATAGTAAGTTGGAGGTTTAAGGGGCAAGGTTGTAATTTGGTTATGTTATGAAAAAGGAGAACACGATACATTTTCTCATTATCGTATTTTGACGAAGGAAAGAGGGCTCTAGAGAAAAGGGAAAAAGAGAAAGGAGATCAAGTATCGTAAATCCCCAAGATCAAGACTTTGCAAGGAATTATCAAATTCGAGCTAAGGGGGAGAAAGGGTTCTTTATTGGTGATCTAACATGAAAGGGTAATTGGGAGTTCCTTGCTCCCTTAGAGATTTTCTAATATTGATGATTTTGATGAAATTGTGATATGTTGTGTATATATTGATGATTGATTGTGGTTGTGTGCAATTGATGTTGAATTATATGCTTGAGTGTTGTAATTGGAATGATGTCGATTTGAATTATATGATAAGATTGGTATGGAAGTGGTTATAGGGATGATGATGTTGATGATGATGTTAATGGAGAATTGGAAACAAAACTTGAATCCTTCTTAATTTAATTAGTAATATTAGGTTATGGAGATCATAAAGAATTAGAGGTATAAAGTAAGTATAAGAACAACATTTGGACTACTTTGAGTGATAGAAGTGAGATATAAACAATAGAATTCGAACTGGTATCGAAGAGGAAAGAAGAAGTGATTTTTGAGAAAAAGATGATTTTGGACGCAGGTGCTGTGACACGGGCCGTGTCACACGACACGGGTGGCCGTGTCAGGCTACGGGAGAGGAATTTTAGAGGAGTTTTAGGAAAGGGGGTTTCAGAGGGCCTAATACATGCCATGTCACATGATACGGGCGGCCGTGTCAGCCTTATGTGTTGGATATAAGTGTTATTTTTGAAGGGCATGTTCAGGCCACCTGAAACGGACCGTGTCATGGGACACGGGGGGCCGTGTCAGGCCTCTATTTTGAGGAATTTTCCGTATTTTAAGTTATTTTAATCCTGAGTTCTTGTTCGATACTTGCACCATTAGTCTAGGGCCTTCATGATGACATCCATGTGTAACAATAGGACCTGACGATCAATGATTAGAGTGTGCGCGTTATATGATTATTGTGGATGGTATAACTTTATTAATATGCCGATTAGAGGGTGTTGATGAGGGAAATGTTTATTATAAGTCTTGCACAATCATAAGAAAGAATGGTTGATAAACGATGAGGATAGTATTGATTGGTAACATAGTTGATTATATGTCTTGCTTAGACCCCATGATGTAAGGATTGGTAGCGGTGAAGGTCAGAAGGATCATGTTGTATTAGTAAATATGTGTAGGAAATGATCGAGAGTGGAATTAATGAGGAGTTCATAGGATATGACATTTGGTAATTAGTGTGTAGGAATATATGTGCTTATGTTGATTTATATGACTCTTGATCATGAACCATTTTAATTGTGTTGATAATATGTGTGAATATTCTCTGATTATTTATGTGACCCATCTCATGGGATGTGTGATAATTTATGTGGATCGTGAGGATCGTGTTATGTATGATTATTTTCATGCATGTGATTGGTATGCATAATCAAGTTTTCATATGCATGTATTGTGGGATAATCATGTCTCGGATGGAGCGTAAGTGGTTATCTGGATTCATTGGGAATCAATGGTAGGGGATGATTGTGTCTCAGTAGGAGCGTGAGTGATGCATCTGGTCCGAATAGATGGACAATTGATGAAGTCGGTACCGCATTTGCATTGTATCATTGAGTCACTTTGCATTGATTGAATTGATGATGTATGATATGTGTTGATGAACTAATTGAGATATTGATTAATTGTAAAATGTATGATGTGTATTTAATGAATAGAGGTGAGATTACCCTGTAAGATGTTATTTGCACCGCTAATTTATTGAATTGTTTTCTCCCCCCTTTGTTGTTTGGTTGCGTCTGTGCTTCTTCGGAAGTACATATGATTCAGGTACTTGAGTGTGCTCGGAGTTCGAGTTGTTGGTTGAGTCCTAGGAGTCGCTATGATACGTAACATGAGCAATGGGGAATAATTTTTGTTTAATTACTCTTGTTAATAATAGTTACGTATCATGTTTTCTTGAAATTTGTAAATCAAGAATGTTGACTAAATTTTTGTGGAATTGTGGCGAATTGTCGATTGTTGAATAAAAAGATATTTCCGCTGTTTTTAATAAATAATTATACTTTTGTTTGATTTTGAAAATGTAGCTACTCACTTGTTAATTAAAATCTCATTTATCTGAAAACTTATGTTATTTTTGAAAATGAGAAAAGTGGGTGTTACAATTGGTATCAGAGCAGGTCAGCCCGTCCGGCCAGGTTGTCGCGTGTCGTTTGTCCCTGAGTATGCGATATGTGTGTGAACACTATCGATACTTGCTTGTTTCCTAGTTGTTTGTTTGCAGGTATTTATTGAAAATAAGTGGGGGAGAATTTATTGCTTCTCCTAAGAGTTGGCTTGTGATGTGTTAGAATTGCGGTGTGGCCGAGGTTGCTAAGGTTGACGTTAACTAAGGATTCGCTCGTGAAGCAACTCAGTTCACAAGATTCAGGGAACGCTATTAGAGTTGGGAGATGTGGCTTATGACCATCACGATTGTTGGATACTTATTGACAAATTGAGGAACTGATCACCCTCAATCCCTTGTCGATACTAAACGAAATCATGTTAGATACAAAAGACATATTTTTCAGCTGAGGTAGTATGTTCAATAGACCAGTTAGAGTTGAGCCAGAGCTATTAGTGGTTTAAAGGAGTAGATGTAGATTCTTGTATCCAGATAATGGATGAATTTAAGGATTGATTATGTTGAATAAACATTACTAATGGTTACTCCTCGGTGAGTAGGAAGTGAATTGGGAATGGATGATTATGAAAAGTTGAACGTCATATCTACAGAGTGCGTAGAGGAACTTTTGAGAGACGACTCTGAGGTCTGATTTGGTTGCAGGTCGATTAGTAAATATTATGTGGGTTCACGATTTCAAAGAGAATATACTGGATTCGATTGGTAACGAACCAAGAATGAGTTGTAATTCATCAGTAATATTGTTGTTGTTGTGAGTTGTATTATCGTGCCTACCAGGACCTTGAGTTAATTGAAATTTCATAAGCATGTTATAAAGAGAAGGTAGTAATTGGAACCAGATGTTAACAGGTCATGTTGGATGAATTTACTGCATGTGAGAATGAGGAATGGAGATTGAAGAGGTAAGTATTGAGTTATATTTCGGCATAGTATGATAAGAGGTGGATGAGTTTTTGAAAATACGAATGTACAATTTTTGTAGAAGTTTATTATAACCATGTGTTCTCATAATGTAGTGATGTTGAGCTATTGCCTTAGTAGTATAGTGTATGTTGATACAGCAGAGTGTGGATAGTTTCATAGATGTTTTGAAACGATGGACCATGAGTTAGGGGATCGATAAAAAAACTAATTGTTGTGGTTATTATAGGATGAAGCAAGAGAATTATAAGTGTCACTGTATGTGTTGGACTATTAAGACAAAAGCAAAGTAATAAGTGTGCAATATTTATTTTTTTCTGGAATTTATGAATTAAGGGTCTAGTTAATATGAGATTTGAAGCGTTGAAAAAAAAATACGACGAGGGAGTAGAAGTAATTTGAAACTATGAAATGATCATGGATGTTGCGTAGAAGCTAGTAGTGACTGGTATATATTAAGGTGGGTATGGAGTATGAATTGTGTCTTTCAAGGTGACTTGGATAATTTCGAGATGGTAACTTTTGGATGTTCTTGTCTAATGAAAGTAGAGAAAAAGGATTTGGAGAATATTGGAAACTGGAATATGAAAACTAGAAAGGATAAGGCTATATATTAAGTTATTGAGGATGATTTTTATGAACAGGTGTATATGAGTTTGATTGGGTTGTTCAGAGAAAGGCATGAGAAAGAGTTCGTCCGAAGTAGATGTGGATCTACAATGATGGAAACTAGTGGGATATAAGAGATTCTGATGTATTTGGAATTAGTTGGTTGTTATTAAGGTTTGTGAAAAGTTTTCCAAGTTAGTATTTTATTGTTTTGGATAATTTGAGAAAGATAAGTTGTTCGTTGAGAAGGGGTGTGGTGAGAGAAAGTACTAGAGAGCCGAAATAAGAGTTAGCTACGGTTGTAGTCTAATTTTGTTTGATTCTAACAAGCTGTGGATAAAATGTTGGATAATGATTATGATAAGTTGATAAGTCATTGGTACTTGATCGTAAAGTCATAGTTGGTATTATATGACGAGAGAGGAATTATGGAAGTATCTATCTTACCCATGGATTGAAAGTAGATGAGAGTAGAATTGGGGGAATATCTGATAATATTGTTGTTATGATTGAAGATTGAAGCATTTGGTAATCACATGAGCATACGGTTCCGATTTGATCGGAAAGATGGAGGATGAGACGACTAAGATAATTGGAATGTTGAGGTATGGAGTCGAGAATTTTTCCTATGTTGCATTAATGGTTAAAGAGTTGGAATTGAGTTAACAACTAAGAGACTTGCGTTCAGATTTTAGATTATGCTAAGTGAATTATTATGATAATTGTGATGATGGTTGGAAATGATTAAAGTTAGAACGCGAACTTCATGGAATAGATGGTTGCGGGTAATCAGAGTGAGCAGCGGAAGCGTAGAGTGGTGTAGTTGACTATACGTGAATGATTAGTAAATGCTCAAGATATTGAGTGACAAGATCAGTTGAGGTATTGAGACTATTGGGCATTACAAAATGGATAATGGTAAGTGAGTATCTACATAGCGCGGATGGTGGGATATGTAGAAATATTAATATGAATGATGTATGTGCTTCCTTGATGGATTATAATTATGTTGTTTTGGTAGAAGGAAACTAAAGGGTTAGTCTGTTATCAGTGTTGTTGTATCTAGAGGATGTATATTGTGAAATTTTGGGTTTGTCCTAGTTGTCGCCTCGTTACCTACGGTAATGGTACGAGTGCGGGTGACTAATTCCTATGATGGGGAATTAGGAGAGTGTTACCTACGGTGATGGTAGCAACTTTCGTTGTGTCCTTTTTCAGGTGTATACCTGCGTGGTTAGAATTGATGATGGTGATCTAACATGAAAGGGTAATTGGGAGTTCCTTACTCCCTTAGGGATTTTCTAAAATTGATGATTTTGATGAAATTGTGATATGATGTGTATATATTGATGATTGATTGTGGTTGTGTGAAATTGATGTTGAATTATATGCTTGAGTGTTGTAAATTGAATGATGTCGATTTGAGTTATATGATAAGATTGGTATGGAAGTGGTTATAAGGATGATGATGTTGATGATGGTGTTAATGGAGAATTGGAAACAAAATTAGAATCCTTCTTAATTTAATTAGTAATATTAGGTTGTGGAGATCATAAAGAATGAGAGGTATAAAGTAAGTATAAGAACAACATTTGGACTATTTTGAGTGATAGAAGTGAGATATAAGCAATAGAATCCGAACTGGTATCGAAGAGGAAAGAAGAAGTGATTTTTGAGAAAAAGCTAATTTTGGATGCAGGTGCTCTGACACGGGCCGTGTCACACGACAGGGGTGGCCGTGTCAGGCTACGAGAGAGGAATTTTAGAGGAGTTTTGGGAAAGGGGAGCTTCAGAGGGCCTAACACGGGTCGTGTCACACGATACAAGCGGCCGTGTCAGCCTTTTGTGTTGGATATAAGTGTGATTTTTGAGGGGCATGTTCAGGCCACCTGACACAGACCGTGTCATGGGACACAGAGGGCCGTGTCAGGCCTCTGTTTTGAGAAATATTACGTATTTCAAGTTGGTTTAATCCCAAGTTCTTCTTTGATACTTGTACCATTAGTCTAGGGCCTTGATGATGACATCCATATGTAACAATATGACCTGACAACCGATGATTAGAGTGTGCGCATTATATGATTATTGTGGATGGTATAACTTTATTAATATGTCGATTATAGGTTGTTGATGAGGGAAATGTTTATTATAAGTCTTGCACAATCATAAGGAATAATAGTTGATAAACAATGAGGATAGTATTTATTGGTAACATAGTTTATTATATGTCTTGCTTAGACCCCATGATGTAAGGATTGGTAGCGGTGAGGGTCGGAAGGATCATATTGTATTAGTAAATATGTGTAGGAAATGATTGAGAGTGGAATTAATGAGGAGTTCATAGGATATGACATTTGGTAATTAGTGTGTAGGAATATATGTGCTTATGTTGATTTATATGACTCTTGATCATGAACCATTTGAATTGTGTTGATAATATGTGTGAATATTGTCTGATTATTTATGTGACCCATGTCATGGGATGTGTGATAATTTATGTGGATCGTGAGGATCGTGTTATGTATGATTATTTTCATGCATGTGATTGGTATGCATAATCGAGTTTTCATATGCATGTATTATGGGATAATCATGTCTCGGATGGAGTGTAAGTGATTATCCGGATTCATTGGGAATCAATGGTAGGGGATGATCGTGTCTCAGTAGGAGCGTAAGCGATGCATCCGGTCCGAATCGATGGACAATTGATGAATTCAGTACCGCATTTTCATTGTATCATTGAGTCACTTTGCATTGATTGAATTGATGATGTATGATATGTGTTGATGAACTAATTGAGATATTGATTAATTGTAAAATGTATGATGTGTATTTAATTCATAGAGGTGAGATTACCCTGTAAGATGTTATTTACACTGCTAATTTATTGAATTATTTTCTCACCCCTTTATTGTTTGTTTGCGTCTGTGCTTCTTTGGAAGTACAGATGATTCAGGTACTTGAGTGTGCTCGGAGTTCGAGTTGTTGGTCGAGTCCTAGGAGTCGCTCTGATACGTAACATGGGTAATGGGGAATAATTTTTGTTTAATTAATCTTGTTAATAATAGTTACATATCATGTTTTCTTGAAATTTGTAAATCAAGAGTGTTGGATAATTTTTTGTGGAATTGTGGCGAATTACCGATTGTTGAATAAAAAATATTTCCGATGTTTTTAATAAATAATTATACTTTTGTTTGATTTTGAAAATGTAGCTACTCACTTGTTAATTAAACTCTGATTTATCTGAAAATTTATGTTATTTTTGAAAATGGGAAAAGTGGGTGTTACACATAGCATGTGCATAAGTTGAAGGATGTCGTGTGCTCATGTGGGGTGTGAGCGTCTATCTGAATTCCTTAATGAAATCGTTGTTGTTGTTGTTGACGTGATTGTGTGCCCAAGTGGGGTGTGAGCAATCATGATTGTTGTGTGACCATGAAATAGGAGTCGAGATGTTCTGACGGGAATCGTGATCATGAAATAAGGATCGAAAATGGTACCACATGTATTGAGTCTAGTCGGGTCTCATTTGCATTCTCTTGATAGTTGTGTTGCATTATGTTTGGCGTGATTATTTGTGGTTGAGTTGAAATGTGTGATTCTTGTTAGAAGTTATGATGTGGTGAATAACTAGATGATTTATGCTCTTGTATTTATATCATCTCTTCCTTTTGATTGATTTAAGGATCTCCCTTATTTTGTTTGAATATTGCCTCTATGTAGGTAACGTGCAGGTAATCAGGAATAATTAGAGTTCATGGTCGGTGAAGTCGAAGTAATTCACATTAGTGACGTCTGCTCTGATATGTAACATGGGAGTCGGGAATGCTTTTATATTATTTTATTTATTGAAGAATTATTAGTTGTTTTTCTGACATGAAAACCAGTTTCTGTAGTTAATTGTAAGCGTTATTTTAATTGTTGATTGAAAAGAATAATTTTCCGCTGCATAATAAAAGTTATTTAGTTGGATTGAAAGTGTGTAATTTCCAAAAATGCTATGTATATGTTACATGTCTAATTATGAGCAAGTATTTTTTAAGATAATACCCTTAATTTCTGAATTGTATTCTTTTACTCTGATCATTTTAATAAAACTGCACGAGGGAATTTAGGGTGTTACAATTTGCGGATATGTTTGTTAATGGATCATATGTAGAGTATGTTAATGTTTTTGTAGTTATAAATATAATTCACTCTTATTTGATGCTAACACAAGTTGCATGAGGTGTATAAGGTAGAAATCATAGTGAGAAGCAAACGGTAAAAAGTATTAAGATTATGTTATTGGAATGTGATAGTCTTTTGGGGTTACCATAAAGCATAAAGCATGCCTTTATCCATAAAATGATGGGGGTTTGTTAGGCGAATAATTTGGAGTTATTTCCTTCCTCTTATGACATTTAGTCTTGAATAGGAGTTAGGCTATGATGCTAATTGTTGAACAAATGACTCCAAACACAAGATATGAGTGAATTGTGAAGTGAAGAAATCATGATTGATTTAAAAATAGAGGAAATAAAATAAGAGAGAAGGAAACAAAGGGGAAATAAAATAAAGCATTATAAATAAAAGAGACACATATAGAGAGATTACACATGAATTTATAAAGTTTCAACCAAACCCTTTAGCCTACATCATCTCCCAAATAATTTCTTCTTGAGAGTTCTAGTATAAAATACTTTGAGCTTTTATGGATATGCCCACAAATCTTATTACAAAGATGAGATATTTGACAAATATTGATCCCTAAACCCAAATGGATATTTAGACATTTAAGCTCAAAAATCAAACAAAGAATTTATATACTAACCTCAAGAATCAAATTGAGATTTTACACATTAATCTGAAGAACCAAATATATCAAACAAAGGTATCACACTCTTGATGAAAAAATTCAGCATGAACTCCAGTACTACCAAATATCTCTCTGAAGTATTTTCATTCACAAGGAACTAAGGTAACTTTTAGTGAAAAAAATATATAAAAGGAGAGAAGAAAGAAAATAAAATAGGATAATTGAAATATGAATTCTTGTACGATTTGAAATGAGGAGAAGTCTCATTTATATAAGAAAATTATAGCTCAAAAAGAAAAACGATTCATTGGCTTTTTAATGCTCATAATCGATTATTCCTATCACGTATATCACATGATTGATTATGTAGTTTAAATATGATTTTTTTTCAAATTTGTCATCACTAATCAATTAGAAGCCCTAATAATTGATTATGAGGCATTACAAAAGAGATAATTGATTAACATTAATGTGATAATCGATTATCTGGTGTAAACTACACTCCCAAAGGATTATTCAAGGTAGTAACTACTAGCTACTTAAGTAAATTATTTTTTGGTGATTTATAAAAGCAGTGAGATTTCTAAAACACTTGTGTGGGTGTGTGGGTGTGTGGGTGTGTGTGAGAGAGAGAGAGAGGGAGAGAGAGAGAGAGAGAGAGAGAGTTGCCTTAATATCTCATGAAATAATTTTATATTGTTAAAATATACTAATCACTCATACACAAGACCATGTGAACTTTCACACTTCCGATCTCTTTCACAATCTTGAAGCTTCAAGATCCCTTGCTAGATTCAACATGGATTCAACTCTTTTTGTTTGAGACATGACTTCTTCTATATAATGATGTTTGATACGACTTATTTGATAGACACAATCACCAAAGGATACTTTATTAGATATCTTTAGTTACTCCACTAGAAGCCTTTTGACTTTAGGTGTTGTCAATAGGGCTATTTTTGATCCGGACCAGACCGGGTATTTGAAGTCCCAGATGTTGGACCGATAACCCTATCCGGTAAAACCGGCCCGGACCAAAACAATAATGGATAAAATAAAGGAACCATTATTGGTCCAAAAATTTCGGGTAAACCAAAACCGGAGCAGATAACCGGTTCGGGTACCCGGCCCAACTGCTAAAAATATTTATTTTTTTATTACTACCTTCGTTCCTATTTGTAAGAGACAAATTGTAACTTATTTTTGGTCCTTTTTATAAGAGAAACATTTAAAATTAAATTTTATTAAATAAGAAATTTCATTTATACCCTTCTTAAACATATTTCTCATTCACTGTGCATTAGTAATTTGGAGAGAATTTGTTTGTGTATTCCACATACACGTAATATACAAACCATTCATTTTCCTCTTATATTAATGATTTGGAGGGAAATCAAAATTACCACTAGTTATAAAGGAGAGAATGACTAGATTTTCACTGATATTTCAAAGAAAACCATGGATATGAACTCTCATCACACTAATAAAAGTACTGAGACTGAAAAATCTCATGCAAGAAAAGTGAGAAAAAAATTGATCTGAATAAGTTTCTTGAGACTGAGGATTCATATGAAGGTATTGAGATTGTTGAAGAATCTGATTTTGAGAGTGAGGAAGAACAAAGACAACCGGTCATTAGAAAGAAGCAACAAACATGGTACCGGAAGGAAGCAAAAGAAGCAGAAGAAAAAAACAGGATTAAACAAAAAGAAGACGGTTTCGATCGTGTACAAGAAGCTTTGAAAAATAAGACTATGAATATGCTCCAAATATATTTCTATGGAATCTAATGTAATGTAAATGTCGTGAATTATGCTATCAAATCTTCTAATGTTTTTTCTTGGATTTTGTTATATATGAAGAGTGCATACTTAGTTTTTAAAAATTGTCATGTTATTTTCTTACTGTATTGTTTTCTTTTAATACAAAGTTGATTTTTTAGAATAGAAAAAAGTTTGAAAATGAATTGAAAATGCCATGGATGAATATGGAATCTTCTTACATTGTTTTTCATATAATTTTTCATTACAAACTGTTTCACTTTTTTAGCTTGTTAATGAATGCTAGGAACCAAATTACATTCTTAAAAAATGAAGTATTACTAATGGCAGTTATGCAACGTGATATATTTGCCTAACATAATAATCTTGTTTATTAAGCCTATAAATACACACCTAATGAATGAGTTGTAAAACTTTGGCATTGAGTTCCCACTTTAGATCCTCTTAGAGATGAAAACATAATTATTTATTCAATTCATGATATAAAAAAATTGTGCACTAATTAATTTTTTTATAGAATTTGTTCAATTCATGATATAATTATCTGTTCAATTCCTGATATAAAAAATTGTAGTATAGCAATCCAGAAATGAAATATATTTTATACTTGAAGAACATTTTTTGCAACATGCATCAGGTAATATATAATGAACAATAATGATGTATCTATAGCTATGAAAACGCTTCTCAATTTTGAAAGTAAATTCATTCAGTAACATCTCAATTTTATGCTAATGAAGAATCAAAATTATGAAGATATTCAGTAACTTCTTGTAACAGTGAAGAATCATAAATCATTTGGGTTGGTATGCCACCTTGTTTATATAACATGTCTTTCTTCATATAAGGGATTTTGTACTTGTTAGATCCATGTATCTTCATTATTTCAATCATGCATGATTGAAGAGTGAATGAAAATTTTGTTGGACTGTACAGTAGAAAATTCATCAAATGCTTTTTGAACTGCACCAATAAGCTTATCAATTGACTTCACGGGTTCCTTTTGCTGCAAAGACTGAATGGAATTGAAAAAGCCTAAGTCCAAGACATTCAAATCGGGTGAATTTGGAGGTTGACATGTCAATTGAATATCAAACTCACTTTCACTTGCCGCACGACAAAAATCTAAATCATTTTTACTAATATGAGACCTTGCATTATCTTGCTGAATAAAAATTGGCTTCCCTACATCTTCTCTTGGCCATGTTTTATCAATGGCAGTTAGAACTTTATTTATCAAGTATGCTTATTCACCTCTCTTGTAACAGAAGCTATAGGCTTTGTTTCTATCGTCCTTGCAACTCTGTTGACACTACTCCTTCTTGCAGGTTGTTCATACACAAATGGAAATATACCAATCTTCCCCGAGTATGTCTCATTTTCTTCATTGTCAAACCTGGGTCTAGTTACTACAGATAAGAACAAAACCTTACTGATAAAATTTTTGCTTTTACAAGTTCTGTGTGGCTCTTCTTCATCCACATGCAAGTAATTAGTCACTTTATTTCTAGTGATATAAAACCATTTCTCATTGATAAACACAATATTATGCATAGAAATAAACTTTGGATCATGAGGTAAGCTATTTTTGTCAATCATCGACAAACAAAACCTTAAACGAGCAATCATGTTATCCTCTTTTAAATAAGGCTTAAGTGTATTTGTATGACGTCGTATAACTCCAACCTTATGCAACCTTACCAATGATGTCTTGGGAATATTTAAAGCATAAGCGAGAAATCGATTGGTTTCCCGTTTTAATAATGGAACTTGACGCATTGTCTCCAAATCTAGTTGAACCATTTTCCTTCCATAATTTTGTGTTCTATCATGACAAGCATTACTTGTATCCTTTAATTGTTTCCATATACGATAAACAACACTCCTATGAACATTGTATAATGTCACCACTCGTCGTACTACTCTGGTTCCAACTAGATTTCCATTAGCATCACTTGAGGAAAACAATATTTGACATATAGCCTTTCTATCTTCATTGTTAAGGAAGCCATGTTTTTTAGAACTTTCACTTGTTACCGAGTCTGCAATAAATAATCAAAACATCTAATAGCATAATCAAACTAGATACTGGAACTTTCACATATGTGTTGTCCAAGTAAATAAAAATTATATGTATATTCCATATATGTTTGTCTAGAAAATTAAAAAAAAAATTTCACATATGTACTGGTTATAACAAACAAAATCAACTTGGAATAGGATAACAATATTGAAAAAAATCACACGTATAATAACGTGCCACAACAGTGAATTACAAACAAACAAAATCATTACTAAATTTATACACGTGTCACACACTAATCAATTTGAAAATAGACTACTCACCATTTTCAGTTGCCATGATCTTAATATTAGAAGATGAAAGTATACTCCAATATGATTGAAATTTAAGCACCAACTCTCTTTATATGGAAAAGATAGATACACCACAAAAATTGGTGGGAAGTTTATTTTAGTATTCAAATTTTGGTGGAAATTTATGGAGAAAAAAATAGTGGGAAATTTAATTTGCATCTAAATGGTCATGATAAGAATGTGGAAAGTTAAAATTGGTGTAATTATTCTTGTAAAGAGATAAAGTTTGCTGGCCAATTTTTATTGTAAATCGTATTGTATTGTGATTATACCATCATTAAATATATTAATATTACTTTTAAAAGTTTGATTTAGGGATATTTTTGGAAGTACAAGTTAATTTTAAAAAAAAATAATTAAAAAAATAATTCCTTGGTTTGTGTGATTTCTTAAGTTTGTCTCTTACAAATAGGAACAGAGGTAGTATTTTTTTACCATAAAATCATAATAAAATGCAGAATTAAAATTCGTTAAAATGATAATATTATATAATTAGCTATCCAAATCCATAAAACTTGTTCAATAGTACAAAGAGTTTGTCCAAAACCAATAAACCATACAAAATATTCAGAATTACATTTGTGATTTTTGAATGATGCCTCAGAACAACTTCATCATTGACATTGAAGTTATAACGTTACAAAGCAACAAAACAACATCACAAAAAAGCGACACCCGAATCCTACTGCTGACCAAAATCATATGCTAGAGGTTCATCTTGGGGTTCCTCAAGCTACAAAATTAGAAAAAGATGTTAAAGAAGGCAACATAAATGTAATAATCAATATAAATAGACCATAAATTATTCTATACTTACAATACTTGAAGTGTATCCCTTTTTAATATTGTATTTACAAATTCTACTTATAAACATGCCACTAAAAGTTACTTCTGAAGCCACAATTGTAAATGGAACAATTAGGATATCCTATGCTAAGTTAATAAGAACATGATACTTGGCTTCATTTCCCATCGACCAAGTTAAAACATCAAACTTGGTGTTTAGGGTAACCTTCAACGGAGAATCCTGAAGATATAATTCAAGATCGGATTTTGAATTAGAACTACCAACAATAGTTTCTAAAAACATCTCAAAACTCCTCCTTCCCAACCCAGAACTAGTTACTATTTCAGGAGTTTCAGATACAGGGGCATCATTAACTCCATAAGTATCTTGATACAATTGGAATAAAGTTTTTAAGTTGGTTGCCAACTCTTGTTCATAGGAAGTAGCTTGAGTAGCATTTGGATACAATAAGGGATATACCCATTTGATGAAAATCATTTTATTCCCATTTGAACAAGAAGAGTTGTCAACCAACTAAATTATTTCCAATGTATATTTAGCCTCAGAAACCGATTTCATAATAGGCAACTAATGTCAATAAGAGATAACATAATTAGACTAAAATATAGACATCTAATGTCACACAAAGAGGTAACCTAATTGGCCTCAGACATAAATTCATATTATATAAGGCAATCCATAACAGAAGCATCATTGGCCCAGTTAAATCACAACTCACAAAGGCAACTCATGTAATCCCTAGGAACAATTGATGTCACACAAAATGCAGACAATATAAACCAGAATGCGGACAAGCCTCAAATTCATCATAGGATATATAATATCAGCATCATCCAACTAAAGCGGTTTCACATCACATCAGAATGCAGACAATATAAACCAGTATGCAGACAAGCCTCAAATTCATCATAGGCTACATAATATCAATAAGTACCATCTTAGTATAAACAACAAACTTCTTGGGACAACGAGCTTTACCAAAGGCATTAATCTGGCTATGTGAACTCTGAGTTGGGTCAACTAGAGGTGTTGGCTCATCAGCAGTAGTTGTATTTTGAGTTGTAGTAGTATTTTGTGTAGTGAAGGTATTTGGAATGGTTACATTAGTTGGAATTGAATCTGAAACTCCCAAGTCAATCATCTCACCAATCTCTATATATCCTCTATCCATTGTCTCCTCCCCATCAAGCAACATGTTGATATCAATCAGATCATCCATGTTTGGAGTCAAAGAAGAATCTTGAAAATACATGACACAAAAAATTTATATCAATCAAACAATAATAGAATAGGAAATAAAGACAATACCGAGTCACTTACTAAAACCTCAGCAACATAATTTATTTTTATGCAAGAATAAAATCTCAGCTCAGCAACAAAATTTACAAAAGGAACCCTTTAATCAAAACCCTAGGTCAAAATTATATTTTAAATCTACACAATTTAGTTCAAAAACAAAGGAACTCCAGAACGATCATTCAATCATCAGTTCATAACATTGTTGGTCTTTAGGTCAAAATTTATACAACTTATAGAACTCTATAATTCTTCAAACATGCAAACTATGTACAAAACAACATAACAGAAAATAAATAGTATAAAGTTTGGATAAATTACATAGTTGTATTGAAGCTTTTCCATGGTTCCACAGAAAACTATGTATTGAAGCTTTATCTGAGTCAGCATCAGGTTGAATTCTTCTCTTAGCAATTTCTGATCCTGGGACAACGCTCGAATGCCCACTATAAAATGCCCCAGTTGGGCCTTTATCTCAGTCACCTCCGCTCGGAGTTGTTCCATGTCTAAACCTTGACAGTCGTGATTCGAATTGGCCATTCTGAAGAGAAAACAAGTCAGGATAAGAAGTTGTCCCTGAACACCTGTCAAAAATGCAAGGATGTATGAAAATGCCATGTTCAGTTATTTCCAAGGAGTCCATTTGTTTTGATCCAAGTTTTAATGCAGAAAAAAAAACCCGACATAATTCAGATATGGGATCCTTAGAAGTAACTGAACATGTATGCTAAAATGCCATGATGTCATGTATGCAACTGGCATGCGGTCAGCGATCCGACGCTGGCGTGGATCAGATAACCAAGTGTTGGTGAAGATCATGATATCAGTATCTCTATGCAGAAGTTCCAGAATTCTCAACCAAGTATCATATAGGACCGGATCATATCATTGAGTAACACTGGCAAAAGCGGGTATGTTGGAAGTTTTAGGGTTCCTGCAAACTTGTAAACCCCTCCCAATCTCACGGGTATGCTACTACGGGTCAACATCACGGACTCTCAAAGCCGAATAGCAATAATACGTTCACCAATTCCGAGAAATGGCTCATGACCAAATCAGGGAATCGGTTTGGCATTATGTACTACTCAGGGAAGCCTCAGCTGAATTCCGGAAAAAGCAAGCATCCCTCATAAGTTCCCGGCTTCAAGCACTGAAGTCGAGAAACAATAGTACATTCATCCCGAAGGGTACAATACTACCGTCATACGACCAGTTGCTTTAACCAGGTTCCTATGAGAGAACAAGGTCATCCTATGCGATTTCCTAGTGGGACCTCGGGTGCGAATGGGTTTGCCACGAAATGTGGTCTGCCACTGTCACCACTGGAGAGGGTTGTTTCCACTCAGGTCCTCGATGATCGGTTCCCAGTGTTAGCAGCTCAGGTGAGAACATTCTATGGTCTGCCTAGGAAGTATATAACATATCCCAAGAGAGCCTGATCTGGGTGTGGGACTCATGAAAACTACACGTGCTCAAGACCACGCAAGCCACACGACTGCCCACTCTAAATCCTATGTGTATACTCAAGCCGGGTATTTGGCTTATCTCACAATAATCCCATCCCGCCAAGGAAACCAGAACAGCCAGTACAGTATATGCCAGTATATGCGACAGTAAAGTAAAATGCAGAAAGCTGTAAGTAAAGCTGTAAAGGAAAGCGATAAATTGTAAACAAAATAGTCAAGCTAAACTAAAGCATAACAGCGAATGAATAAACACCCAAAGAAAACAGAAACAGGTAAGCGCTGGGATTGACTCTCAAAGGGGAAATTAGAATTTCTAAAATTCCCCAGCAGAGTCGCCAGCTGTCGCTCCCGGGATTTTCATCCTAGTACAAACGCGAAAGTGGCGCGGAAAAGGTAGAGTCGCCAGCCAGGCATTTTTATCCCAAAGGAATGGGAAAGGTAATGTTGCACAAACCTAAGGAAGAAGGAGAAGGACGAGGCCTTGCGAACCAAAGATCTGGATCCGGGAGTCGGTTACAAATTGAGAAGGTATTAGCACCCCAATCCGTCCGCCGTACCCGACGGGATCCACGCTTAAAAGTCTGTTTTCAAAGGGTGAAAAATAATATGCTGTTTGAAATAAAGGAATGACTATCTGGAATGGAATGGAATTGAGAAAAGAAATGGAATTGAGAAATGGAAATAAAAGGGGAAAATGTAGGGAAAATAAAGATTGTGCTCGAATGGGCCCTACCCCACTGCCTACGTACCTCATCGGGATAAATGAGGATCAGAGACGCCGTAGTTCGTCTAACTAAGGCTTACACTCGTTTGTGGTTTTTAGGATGACGTTGCCATAGCTCTAGCTCAGGTGTTACCGGCTCTGACTCGAGGGTGTTTACCATATCGCTGTTCGAACTGTCGAGACTAGTCATGTCCGTCCGCAAAGAGTATGAGATGAGAAAAGAAGACGTGACTTCTTGGTTTGTTGTCTTTTATAAGAAGTGTTTTTAAGTTTGTGTTTATTGAATGTACAACACTTAAAGACTATGACACAAGAGCGAATACTTTCCAAGATCGCCCCCAATGGAACGTTTGTAAAGCATCCTAGAAGAATGAAGGAGACCTCCACTAATCATTTCCCGTATAGCTTAAGGCTCGTGGCGCATTGTACACCTTTTCCTTTATTAAATGTTTTTGATTTTATTTTAAGATGAGAAGAGAGACTCAAGTTGTCAAAGGAAAAATTCTAAGGGAAACTAGACTTACCCTAAATCGGTTTGAATTTGAAGATAACCTATGGTTAGTGAGGTATGAGATTTAATCTACCTAAAAGATATTAAACTAGAAATGAGAATACAAGAGTTAATATTGAACAATAGGGTCCTCCTAAGTCATGGTGGGTAAACACGGTATGAAATGTAAATGGGATGAAACAATGGATCGGGTGGGTCGATTGCGTGGTGCTGAGACGCACGACTTATGGTGTGAAACATACAAGGCTTGATTTTGGTTGAATGGAGTGGAACGACGGTGATCGAGGAACCCTATAGTTACATGAAACTTTATTTATTTATTTGAAAATATACTCGACGTTGGATCGAGCCTTTTACTTATTTTTGAGATTTTCGTTTTCTAACGATTTGTTTTATCTTTTCTAACCTAGTTATGGAAACTATACAAGCATACAAGTTCTAAGCTATTACATCACAAAGCATACAAACATAATTGATACACAAAAATATCCAAGTCCAATGGCCAATCCTTGATAACATACCTTGCACAAAAAACAAATAGTTAGTGAATGATATGAACCATGAATATGCACAATATGATGGAAATGAATTAAAATGCCAAAAAATATTAAAAGTCATGAAAAAATTGTGAAATTAAATTCCTAAGGTCTTAAACCTAATTATAACACTATGCTAAAAAATCTCTTAAAAATTCTAATCCTAACTATGTCAAATGGCCACTTAATTCTACCTAAAGTTCAATCACAAATTTACACAAATTATAATACCAAAACAGTAGAAAAAAAGTCTTAAAAAATACACAAAAATAATCTAGGTACTTTAATTTGTCCTCTAATCATAGCAAAAAGAATGGGCAAAAAATGTTACATGAAGTGGCCTAAATAAATTGTACAAATTTACGTGTCTAAGTGGAAATTCAATATAAACCAATTAAATTAAAAAAATCGAAATTAAATCGAAAAATGGTTAAAATCAGAAAATAAAAATTGGGAGAAGTTCTAAATTGACTTAATATTCTAATGTAATTTTTGGGGATTTTTATTTCACATTTTAATATTTTTAATGGATTTAAATGAAAACTATACAAAAGAAGATATTAAAAGAAAAGGGAATTGGAGGGGGTGATAAAAGAAATGCTTTTAAACTAAAATTCTAATGGGCCTGAGTTGGAGGTGTTGATAGAGAATTACCCAGGCCCGGAATCGCATAAGAGGAATAAATAAAATCACAAAAACGGTCCAACCGGACGGTGACACGTGTCACCGCCGGATTGGACCCCAAATCCAACCTTATCTCTGCCGAATTAACAATGGCAATAGAGTCTTAATAACAATTTCAATTACCCGTTTCAGAATCATAAACGAGCAATTAATCCCTGGTTATGAGTTTTAATTCTTATTAATAATACCTATTAACATTACTTAATTCCTAATTAATATCCTTATTAAAATCTTGAAATTAAAACAACAGCCAAATCATAAGAATTCAGAAACACTTTACAAGACAAACAAAACCCTAAACTTGCTTTCCTCTTCCCCCCGCCGCGGCCGTCATCCCCTTCACCTCCTTCATTTTTCCTTTCCTCCACCGTCATCTTTGTTCGTCTCGTCAACCTCTCACCGCCCTTATCTCCGATCTCACTCTGATTCGCCTCCGTTAGTTCTTCTCTTCGAGTAAATCGTTGAAGCTTCGTTCGCCTCACAACCTCCTTTCAAATTGATGCTTCACACCGATCTTCTTCTTCGTCGACTTGCCGCCGCCTGCGGTTCTGTTTGCGCAATCAACACCGTCTTCATCTTCATTCGTATTCCTTCAAACTTGCTTCCTTTCAGTTCTTCTTCTTCAACTAGATTTTGTGGTGTTTGATTTGAGCTTCGATTGATGCTGATATCGTTCATCTGTGAATCACGATATAGACGCGTTCTTGAAGCGTATTGACATACATGTTCTTGAAATTTTTGCAGGTCGTTATTGTGAAATTCGAAGCTGATCGAAGAAGTGATTATGGATTGATGAATACAGTGGAGCTGCAGTTCTGAATTTTTTTGATTGTTGGATCAAATATGATTGCAGATTGGAGACGGTTACACCTCATTGAAGCCGATGCCGAATCGACGCTCAGAGGACTAACGACCCAGTTGCGGTTTCAGTGTCGATGCAGATTGAAGCATCATTGAGATTCCTTCGGAGACAATACCAGATGAAGATATTCAGGTATGAACAATCCTTATTTCTGTGTGTATATTCGTAAATTCTCCTCTACTCTGCTTTGAATGTTGTGAATTAAATTCTATGAATATTTTTTTTGAACCTTGCAGATCCATGAAGATGAAATGAAGAGGATGATGAGTGAGGCTACTGATACAACGAAAACTGAATCATTTACCGCAGCAGGTTAGTGCCGATTCTTGTTGTGATTCATTCTTCGAAATGATTTTTTTTGCTCACTACAGGGTGGTGCTGATGATGATTATTGAAGATTGAAGGTGCTGAGGATCTATTAAGATGGTGATGATTGACTAAAGTGAAAGCTACTCGACGAAAGACGTAATCGCAGAAGTGACAGAAGACCTACAGGACTGCTTCGGAGAATGATGGCTGATGACGACAACCAAGGTATAATCGATTACGATTTATGCATCACCATCACCTTCTTCTTCTCCTTACTCGTGAATCCGAGTCTGTTGAATATGTTGGTTCTTGAATGTCTATTTTTTTTCCTTTTGTTTTTCTTCTTCTTCAGTTCTATTTATGTGAGACTGTTATGGTTCTGAATATTGGTTGAGGATTCTTGCAGGTTGATTGATGAAGGTGACATGATAAAGTGGTTATGGAATTCAGATGAGATTGATCAGAGTTATTGGTGAAGAATGAAGATGACGGTTATGGTGGTGGTGATGATTCAAGATGATAGTGAAGGTGGTTGAATGATGAAATCGAAATTTGGGAGAAGCTAATTCAGAAATGGGTGAAGAAGAATGAAGAGGTTTTGGGATGGGTGAGGTAGAAGATTCCAAGAGTGAGAGGGAGATGAAGATCCCTCCTAGAATAAAAATGATTCTGACTTTTTATGAGATGCCATGAAAAAAATACAGTTAGAAAATTCTGTTAGGGTAGTTAAAGTTCTGTTAAGATTTTTGTAACTGATTTTTCTCTTTTAATTGCTTTTTTGATGAATTATGCTAAACCAAATGCTTGTAACTGGATTGTATCAATCTCCTCGAAATTATGTTCAGTTTTATTGAGTTTTTTTTATGAAGAAAGTATTACATATTTGTATACCATTTCCAAATTTAAAATCTGCTGATAAAAATTAAATTTGGAAGCTTTTATGATTTCTATTTTCTTTTTCAATTTATTGGTAAAAAAAATGACATGGGCTTAATGTGCCATAAGAAAATGGCTTAAAAAAATGGATAAAAATGAGGTTAGATGAAAACATGGATAATGATTTATAGTTAAAAATGAAGAGGGATATGGTTTAGAAAGAATTAGTTTAATGGGTAATTGGACAAAAATGGTTTAGAAAAATGGATATTAAAATGGTTTTATGTGGATAAACAAAGTTATGGTAATTGGGCTAGAACTGAATTTGGGCCTGGGAATATAATCTTGATTTATTGGACTTTTGAAATGAACATGGTACGGGTTGACCCTTGAATTGGTAGAAATGAAGGAGTAGATTTTGATAACTTGATCAAGAAAAATTATTCATGACACGAAAGGGAAAAAAGAAAAGAAAAATCCCAATGTGGAGTTAGAAGAAGTGTACGAGGTATAGTTTGAATTCCAATAAATCACATCTGACCAAATCTTAACATGCCTAATTCACATCGACCTTCATATCCAAATTAAGCCTCCACTCTTAATGAATCCTCAACTTCAATCTCAAAACCATTAAGAAGTATCGAGTTCCTTATATCATGAATATCAATATGTCCTTGTCATGAAAGCCCTAATCACCACCTTTATCAGTAAAATAAGCATAGGAAAGAAGGCCCTGAGTCATCTCTCACTTTATCTTGGATGCAATACTCGACTAAATCCTTGGTAAGTGTAGATGAATGTGAAGCATAAATCCAATTACTGGTGATAAATAAGAGGGCAAATTTTGGGGTGTTACAGCTGCCCCTATTCAATCACTGTAGACCTGAATGGATGATAGCAGTTACTTTCAGACGTTTGAGGTATGCAGGGATTGAATACCAGAAACAACCAGAAAATTTGCACTCTGTTGGCAGAAGAACAGGGAAATGAACTCAACCGAACGAACTCTGCTTTGGATATAATTATGATGGGAAGTAACAGTAAACAGGGGATGCCTTTTGAATAATGCCAGCAGGCTACTAGCTTGCCATACTGTGGGTGGACTTTGATAGGCTGCAACAATGCCTTTAATGGTGTATTATTGGATGAAGTTAGACGAATAACGACTTGCCACGCTGTGGGTGGACTTTGATCAACTTGTGATAGAATTTTAAGGTACTTTGCCACCCTGAGGATGGACTTTTGCCAATCTGCGGTTGGGCTTCAGATACTTTACCACACTGCGGGTGGATTGCTGGATAATTTACCACACTACGGGTGGACTTTAAAGGTTTTCCACACGGCGGGTGGACTTCTGCTCGCTGTGGGAGACTTTTGAAACTTGCCACACTGCGGGTGGACTTTTGGAACTTGCCACCCGAAGATGGACTTTGGAACTTGCCACCCGAAGATGGACTTTGGCCAGTCTGCGGCTGGACTTTTGCTCACTGCGGGAGACTTTTGAAACTTGCCACACTGCGGGGGACTTTAGAGATTTGCCACACTGCGGGTGGACTTTTGAAAATTGCCACCCGAAGATGGACTTTGGAACTTGCCACCCGAAGATGGACTTTGGAACTTGCCACCCGAAGATGGACTTTGGCCAGTCTGCGGCTGGACTTTTGCTCACTGCGGGAGACTTTTGAAACTTGCCACACTGCGGGGGACTTTAGAGATTTGCCACACTGCGGGTGGACTTTTGAAAATTGCCACCCGAAGATGGACTTTGGCCAGTCTACGGCTGGACTTTTGCTCACTACGGGAGACTTTTGCTCACTACGGGAGGCTTTTGCTCACTACGGGAGGCTTTTTCCCACTACGGGAGGCTTTTGAAATTTGCCACACTGCGGGTGGACTTTTGCTCACTACAGGAGACTTTTGCTCACTACGGGAGACTTTTGCTCACTACGGGAGGCTTTTGCCCACTGCGGGGGACTTTAGAGATTTGCCACACTGCGGGTGGACTTTTGAAAATTGCCACCCGAAGATGGACTTTGGCCAGTCTGCGGCTGGACTTTTGCTCACTACGGGAGACTTTTGCTCACTACGGGAGGCTTTTGCTCACTACGGGAGGCTTTTGAAATTTGCCACACTGCGGGTGGACTTTTGCTCACTACGGGAGACTTTTGCTCACTACGGGAGACTTTTGCTCACTACGGGAGGCTTTTGCCCACTGCGGGGGACTTTAGAGATTTGCCACACTGCGGGTGGACTTTTGAAAATTGCCACCCGAAGATGGACTTTGGCCAGTCTGCGGCTGGACTTTTGCTCACTACGGGAGACTTTTGCTCACTACGGGAGGCTTTTGCTCACTACGGGAGGCTTTTGAAATTTGCCACACTGCGGGTGGACTTTTGAGATTTGCCACACTGCGGGTGGACTTTTGAAGCTTGCCACCCGAAGATGGACTTTGGCCAGTCTACGGCTGGACTTTGAAATCTGCCACCCGAAGATGGACTTTGGCCAGTCTACGGCTGGACTTTGAAATCTGCCACCCGAAGATGGACTTTGGCCAGTCTGCGGCTGGACTTTGCATATGTTGAATTGCATGGTATGTTGCCCCATGACATTGGGGATGTTATGTCCTAAGTATTGTTACTGAACTGATGTGAATGTGAAAGAAATTCCTGACGTGGAAGTAATAAGTCCCTGCTAACTCTGTGGGGAAACACAATGATTGCGTATTTGATCCTAAGAAGTCTTGTAGGGATAACATCTATGTTGGAGAAGAGCGTGAATAATTCATTTGTCCCGAATTACCACCTTTGCCAAAAATAAATTGGACTTTTAGATTTGAGGGCCGTGCCTGAGGATACCTCGACTATTGGGGATTATCCCTTCTTATGGATCTGCTGGGGAGGAGAATGATTTATCTGAAATCTTCTAGGGGAATAGGAATTGCCTTAGATCTGTTGAGGAACCGAGATCAAGGAAACCATCTGAAGGAAAAAATGCTGACTTTAGTGAGGATAACTTCCATTTGTCTGTTGGAGATGACAACACCGAGACACGTCCTGCTGAGGAGGAACGATTTCAAGTTGTCTCGTGCTGGGGATCAGTTGCTTCTGTATGGATTTTATCTTAAGAGGATTTTACAAAAGACTTGGCGTCTTTAAACTCTTAGGTATCATAACGACTGCATGAACTAGCGTAACAACCTTGCTGAGGAGGTAACCATTGCCAATGCAGATGAGTTTGTATCTGTCAGAAGTGCTAAACGAGATAGTTGGCTTGACACGTGACCACGGTATTCTAAACTCCGGGTAAAATGCTTTCGATCGTCTGTCTTCGAGAATGAACTCTCGTACTATTGGGGTGGCCTGCCCTAGTACTAGTACTTGAATAGTTTTGCACTTGACTGACTGATCTTTGCTTTTGGAGAGATCTGAATCTTGAGGTGATTGCCCCAGTTTGACTGAAGTTTGAAGAGATTGCTTGACTTAACTGCCCCGGATTGGCTAGCTCTTACTGTGACTAATTGGGAAAGTCCTTGCTCAATGAAGCTTTTTTCGGAAAAGTGCACCTCGACGTGACAGTCTTTCAGAAGTTTTAGACTTCTCAACCTGGCAAGCTTGAGTTTCTGGATTGAATTTCCGCATGTGAACCATTTATGATGCTCAACAAATGTATGCAAGTGAGAAAAATGTTTATTCTTAGAATGAAAATCCTAATTCAACAAACATGTTAATCTTGAAGTTTTGAAAATGGATCGTTAACCTTCGTGAGCGAATCACTGGTTAAGATACGACCTTTATTTGAATGAAAGTATGTACATGCAATACCAACAAACGTCTTTTAGCACAACTCATAGGAGTCAGGAACGCGGTCTCGTGGTAGTACGCTCTCAAATTAACCCTGTTTCAGTTAGGACTTTTAAGGGTTGTATCGTGGCCTGGTTCACGGTTATAGAAACAAAGGATATAGGCTCGAAGTTTATTTGTGCCCACCTACTCTTCGTGATGTTCTCCATTCCTATGTTCAGCTAGTTTTCACAAGCATTCACCTTTCATAAGGGTTTCGTGTTGATTGAGGAACCATTGCTGCTATTAATTCAAGCACCAATCAGGTTATTGTTGAGAGTCAGCCACTCCTCTATCTTTCGTGTTTGTGTCACACGACTTTGTTCTCATTTGAGGATCTTTCTTATGTAATCCTTTCTGTCTTTTGCTTTTGCGTTATTTTGCTTATCCCTAACTTTTGCCTGGACTGATTCTTGTGAATCTTTGATCGTGGAGTCCAGCGGGATGCCCTAACTTTTGCCTAAGTCGCTTGTTTTCAAGTTTCGACTTAGCGGGCTTTTCTTTTCTTTTTCTTTTTGTATTTTTAACAAGTCGCGTGACATTGTTTGTCTTGATTGCTTCGCGAGGGTTGTGACTGCCTCATTTTGTGGTCAACGAAGGATAACCATTGTGGTTTTCAATCTTTGTACCTTTTGAATTGAATAACCGTTGTGGTTTCGGGTCTTTGGACCTCTTGATTAGCATAGTAGAATGCAATGGATCTTCAAATACACTTCTTTATGAAAGTCTGAACGCTTGGTCTGACTAGCTGACGTCTACCCTGCCCCTGGGTTACATGTGAGGGTTTTTTCATTTGAAAATAAACTCCTACTTCAAGGCTCAAAGGGGTTAGCGAGGGTCTATCTTCCTTATACCTCCAGTGTTTAGGATTTGAAACAATGCCTGTACATCGTCAACAGGGCCTTACTCGAGAGCACACAATTAGAGATTTTGCGTTTTTGTTTCGTCATTCTCCTTTCATAGAATTTAAAGCATGACAATTGGTATTGCGATATACCCATGCAAAATTATAAGGGAATGCAAATGAATTTACTTCAAGAAAAAAAAAACATGTGAGTTTTATTATTGCTAACATTCAAAAGCAAACAAATTTCATACATGTAGACAAATGTTTAGCATATAAAAGAAACTACAAATGGAAATGCAGTAAAGAAACTGAATATTGCCGTAGTTGAGGAGGCTTGGCTTCGTCTGGACCTGTCAGTCTTGGATACTTTCAACGATCAATAACTCTTTTCACAGACTTGTAATCTTCAATTTGCAGTTGCATACCTAACCATGGCAGTAATACTTCCTCTTCTAGCTATTCTGACTCTGACACGAGACATCTGAAGAAAAGAGTGAAGCTGGGGAGTAAAGTTGTCCCATAAGGTTGCTCGGAAAGACCTGACGATCTTCTGCCTACGTATCTCCATTGACTGATGACCAATGAAGAATCAGAGCGACGTAGTTCCCCTCAATAGGGATAAAAATGAACAATGAATAAAGGCAAACACATAAATACCATCACTGAGAGTATTTGAATATTGCTGGCTCTATTTGCTTCATGAATACCCTAGTGTCCTGGGTGATTACTTGAAGACTTCAGCTTAACATGGACCATCTGGTAGAATAACCGTGACACTGGTTCCGTCGTGATTAGGCATCAGATTCTGGAGTACCTTTGGATGAGAAGAAAAAATGATTGTCTGGATTCAATTAGGTCTTGTACCTTGTTCTGAAAAGCCCAACATTTCTCAATACTGTGCCCCTGGGCACATGAATGGAATTTGCACCTGGAATTAGGATCGAAATTTGGTGGTAGATTATCAGCAGAGGGAGCTATCATGGTACGGAGCTCAACCAGGTTCAACTTCAGAAGCTCTGGAAGCAATACAGCATATGGACATGGGATAGGATCAAGTCTGCGGTTTCTCGCTCTTGTTCTTTCCTGAAACAGTCTCTGTACCTGTTGTTGCTGACCCTGTGGTCGTGATTGAAAACTTCGTGGTTGACATTGCATTGGACGCCTGATATGTCTCTGTACTCTTTTACTCATATTCGGCCGAGGAGTGAATGAAGATTGTTGATGTAGCCCCTTTGAAGACTTGGCCTGAGCAATGATTCTAGAAGAAGGCAAATTGACCATCTCTTTTGTATTCCTGCATGCTGAAGGAGGAGTTAGATCGTGACACTCAATCAATCCCATTTTGATCAGTTGTGGACATAATTCAGCATAAGACATGGGTATCAGATCAATAACCCTTTCTTGAACCTGTTGATGACGGGTTGCTAGCAATGGAGGAGCTATAGCCGAAATCGGTTGAAGTATTTCTCCTGGAAACCAAGGCGTAGCAGCTGAGGAGGATCCCTGATAAGGAAAGAAAGTGCTCACTTCTTTGGTAACGATTGGTGTAGGATCGTTCAGTTCACATGTGGAGTTGGTTCCTATCTGATGCTCTTCCTGACTGCCAAGTGGCGATTGGTGGTGAAGAGATTCGAACTGTAGAGGAAATCCACCTAAAGAACCCTGATTTAGTGGACATCCCAAAGAGATGGGAGAAACATGACCTTCTGTTTGAAAAGTAGACACGCAACTATCTTCCTTTTTCGACATAACATTCATGATTCCTGTAAGCAGCTTTATCTGAGTCAGCATCAGGTTGAATTCTTCTCTTAGCAATTTCTGATCCTGGGACAACGCTCGAATGCCCACTATAAAATGCCCCAGTTGGGCCTTTATCTCAGTCACCTCCGCTCGGAGTTGTTCCATGTCTAAACCTTGACAGTCGTGATTCGAATTGGCCATTCTGAAGAGAAAACAAGTCAGGATAAGAAGTTGTCCCTGAATACCTGTCAAAAATGCAAGGATGTATGAAAATGCCATGTTCAGTTATTTCCAAGGAGTCCATCTGTTTTGATCCAAGTTTTAATGCAGAAAAAAAAACCCGACATAATTCAGATATGGGATCCTTAGAAGTAACTGAACATGTATGCTAAAATGCCATGATGTCATGTATGCAACTGGCATGCGGTCAGCGATCTGACGCTGGCGTGGATCAGATAACCAAGTGTTGGTGAAGATCATGATATCAGTATCTCTGTGCAGAAGTTCCAGAATTCTCAACCAAGTATCATATAGGACCGGATCATATCATTGAGTAACACTGGCAAAAGCGGGTATGTTGGAAGTTTTAGGGTTCCTGCAAACCTGTAAACCCCTCCCAATCTCACGAGTATGCTACTACGGGTCAACATCACGGACTCTCAAAGCCGAATAGCAATAATACGTTCACCAATTCCGAGAAATGGCTCATGACCAAATCAGGGAATCGGTTTGGCATTATGTACTACTCAGGGAGGCCTCAGCTGAATTCCGGAAAAAGCAAGCATCCCTCATAAGTTCCCGGCTTCAAGCACTGAAGTCGAGAAACAATAGTACATTCATCCTGAAGGGTACAATACTACCGTCATACGACCAGTTGCTTTAACCAGGTTCCTATGAGAGAACAAGGTCATCCTATGCGATTTCCTAGTGGGCCCTCGGGTGCGAATGGGTTTGCCACGAAATGTGGTCTGCCACTGTCACCACTGGAGAGGGTTGTTTCCACTAAGGTCCTCGATGATCGGTTCCCAGTGTTAGCAGCTCAGGTGAGAACATTCTATGGTCTGCCTAGGCAGTATAGAACATATCCTAAGAGAGCCTGATCTGGGTGTGGGACTCGTGAAAACTACACGTGCTCAAGACCACGCAAGCCACACGACTGCCCACTCTAAATCTTATGTGTATACTCAAGCCGGGTATTTGGCTTATCTCACAATAATCCCATCCCGCCAAGGAAACCAGAACAGCCAGTACAGTATATGCCAGTATATGCGACAGTAAAGTAAAGTGCAGAAAGCTGTAAGTAAAGCTGTATAGGAAAGCGATAAATTGTAAACAAAATAGTCAAGCTAAACTAAAGCATAACAGCGAATGAATAAACACCCAAAGAAAACAGAAACAGGTAAGCGCTGGGATTGACTCTCAAAGGGGAAATTAGAATTTCTAAAATTCCCCAGCAGAGTCGCCAGCTGTCGCTCCCGGGATTTTCATCCTAGTACAAACGCGAAAGTGGCGCGGAAAAGGTAGAGTCGCCAGCCAGACATTTTTATCCCAAAGGAATGGGAAAGGTAATGTTGCACAAACCTAAGGAAGAAGGAGAAGGACGAGGCCTTGCGAACCAAAGATCTGGATCCGGGAGTCGGTTACAAATTGAGAAGGTATTAGCACCCCAATCCGTCCGCCGTACCCGACGGGATCCACGCTTAAAAGTCTGTTTTCAAAGGGTGAAAAATAATATGCTGTTTGAAATAAAGGAATGACTATCTGGAATGGAATGGAATTGAGAAAAGAAATGGAATTGAGAAATGGAAATAAAAGGGGAAAATGTAGGGAAAATAAAGATTGTGCTCGAATGGGCCCTACCCCACTGCCTACGTACCTCATCGGGATAAATGAGGATCAGAGACGCCGTAGTTCGTCTAACTAAGGCTTACACTCGTTTGTGGTTTTTAGGATGACGTTGCCATAGCTCTAGCTCAGGTGTTACCGGCTCTGACTCGAGGGTGTTTACCATATCACTGTTCGAACTGTCAAGACAAGTCATGTCCGTCCGCAAAGAGTATGAGATGAGAAAAGAAGACGTGACTTCTTGGTTTGTTGTCTTTTATAAGAAGTGTTTTTAAGTTTGTGTTTATTGAATGTACAACACTTAAAGACTATGACACAGGAGCGAATACTTTCCAAGATCGCCCCCAATGGAACGTTTGTAAGGCATCCTAGAAGAATGAAGGAGACCTCCACTAATCATTTCCCGTATAGCTTAAGGCTCGTGGCGCATTGTACACCTTTTCCTTTATTAAATGTTTTTGATTTTATTTTAAGATGAGAAGAGAGACTCAAGTTGTCAAAGGAAAAATTCTAAGGGAAACTAGACTTACCCTAAATCAGTTTGAATTTGAAGATAACCTATGGTTAGTGAGGTATGAGATTTAATCTACCTAAAAGATATTAAACTAGAAATGAGAATACAAGAGTTAATATTGAACAATAGGGTCCTCCTAAGTCATGGTGGGTAAACACGGTATGAAATGTAAATGGGATGAAACAATGGATCGGGTGGGTCGATTGCGTGGTGCTGAGACGCACGACTTATGGTGTGAAACATACAAGGCTTGATTTTGGTTGAATGGAGTGGAACGACGGTGATCGAGGAACCCTATAGTTACATGCAACTTTATTTATTTATTTGAAAATATACTCGACGTTGGATCGAGCCTTTTACTTATTTTTGAGATTTTCGTTTTCTAACGATTTGTTTTATCTTTTCTAACCTAGTTATGGAAACTATACAAGCATACAAGTTCTAAGCTATTACATCACAAAGCATACAAACATAATTGATACACAAAAATATCCAAGTCCAATGGCCAATCCTTGATAACATACCTTGCACAAAAAACAAATAGTTAGTGAATGATATGAACCATGAATATGCACAATATGATGGAAATGAATTAAAATGCCAAAAAATATTAAAAGTCATGAAAAAATTGTGAAATTAAATTCCTAAGGTCTTAAACCTAATTATAACACTATGCTAAAAAATCTCTTAAAAATTCTAATCCTAACTATGTCAAATGGCCACTTAATTCTACCTAAAGTTCAATCACAAATTTACACAAATTATAATACCAAAACAGTAGAAAAAAAGTCTTAAAAAATACACAAAAAATAATCTAGGTACTTTAATTTGTCCTCTAATCAAAGCAAAAAGAATGGGCAAAAAATGTTACATGAAGTGGCCTAAATAAATTGTACAAATTTATGTGTCTAAGTGGAAATTCAATATAAACCAATTAAATTAAAAAAATCGAAATTAAATCGAAAAATGGTTAAAATCAGAAAATAAAAATTGAGAGAAGTTCTAAATTGACTTAATATTCTAATGTAATTTTTGGGGATTTTTATTTCACATTTTAATATTTTTAATGGATTTAAATGAAAACTATACAAAAGAAGATATTAAAAGAAAAGGGAATTGGAGGGGGGGTGATAAAAGAAATGCTTTTAAACTAAAATTCTAATGGGCCTGAGTTGGAGGTGTTGATAGCGAATTACCCAGGCCCGGAATCGCATAAGAGGAATAAATAAAATCACAAAAACGGTCCAACCGGACGGTGACACGTGTCACCGCCGGATTGGACCCCAAATCCAACCTTATCTCTGCCGAATTAACAATGGCAATAGAGTCTTAATAACAATTTCAATTACCCGTTTCAGAATCATAAACGAGCAATTAATCCCTGGTTATGAGTTTTAATTCTTATTAATAATACATATTAACATTACTTAATTCCTAATTAATATCCTTATTAAAATCTTGAAATTAAAACAACAGCCAAATCATAAGAATTCAGAAACACTTTACAAGACAAACAAAACCCTAACCTTGCTTTCCTCTTCCCCCCGCCGCGGCCGTCATCCCCTTCACCTCCTTCATTTTTCCTTTCCTCCACCGTCATCTTCGTTCGTCTCGTCAACCTCTCACCGCCCTTATCTCCGATCTCACTCTGATTCGCCTCCGTTAGTTCTTCTCTTCGAGTAAATCGTTGAAGCTTCGTTCGCCTCACAACCTCCTTTCAAATTGATGCTTCACACCGATCTTCTTCTTCGTCGACTTGCCGCCGCCTGCGGTTCTGTTTGCGCAATCAACACCGTCTTCATCTTCATTCGTATTCCTTCAAACTTGCTTCCTTTCAGTTCTTCTTCTTCAACTAGATTTTGTGGTGTTTGATTTGAGCTTCGATTGATGCTGATATCGTTCATCTGTGAATCACGATATAGACGCGTTCTTGAAGCGTATTGACATACATGTTCTTGAAATTTTTGCAGGTCGTTATTGTGAAATTCGAAGCTGATCGAAGAAGTGATTATGGATTGATGAATACGGTGGAGCTGCAGTTCTGAATTTTTTTGATTGTTGGATCAAATATGATTGCAGATTGGAGACGGTTACACCTCATTGAAGCCGATGCCGAATCGACGCTCAGAGGACTAACGACCCAGTTGCGGTTTCAGTGTCGATGCAGATTGAAGCATCATTGAGATTCCTTCGGAGACAATACCAGATGAAGATATTCAGGTATGAACAATCCCTATTTCTGTGTGTATATTCGTAAATTCTCCTCTACTCTGCTTTGAATGTTGTGAATTAAATTCTATGAATATTTTTTTTGAACCTTGCAGATCCATGAAGATGCAATGAAGAGGATGATGAGTGAGGCTACTGATACAACGAAAACTGAATCATTTACCGCAGCAGGTTAGTGCCGATTCTTGTTGTGATTCATTCTTCGAAATGATTTTTTTTGCTCACTACAGGGTGGTGCTGATGATGATTATTGAAGATTGAAGGTGCTGAGGATCTATTAAGATGGTGATGATTGACTAAAGTGAAAGCTACTCGACGAAAGACGTAATCGCAGAAGTGACAGAAGACCTACAGGACTGCTTCGGAGAATGATGGCTGATGACGGCAACCAAGGTATAATCGATTACGATTTATGCATCACCATCACCTTCTTCTTATCCTTACTCGTGAATCCGAGTCTGTTGAATATGTTGGTTCTTGAATGTCTATTTTTTTTCCTTTTGTTTTCCTTCTTCTTCAGTTCTGTTTATGTGATACTGTTATGGTTCTGAATATTGGTTGAGGATTCTTGCAGGTTGATTGATGAAGGTGACATGATAAAGTGGTTATGGAATTCAGATGAGATTGATCAGAGTTATTGGTGAAGAATGAAGATGACAGTTATGGTGGTGGTGATGATTCAAGATGATAGTGAAGGTGGTTGAATGATGAAATCGAAATTTGGGAGAAGCTAATTCAGAAATGGGTGAAGAAGAATGAAGAGGTTTTGGGATGGGTGAGGTAGAAGATTCCAAGAGTGAGAGGGAGATGAAGATCCCTCCTAGAATAAAAATGATTCTGACTTTTTATGAGATGCCATGAAAAAAATACAGTTAGAAAATTCTGTTAGGGTAGTTAAAGTTCTGTTAAGATTTTTGTAACTGATTTTTCTCTTTTAATTGCTTTTTTGATGAATTATGCTAAACCAAATGCTTGTAACTGGATTGTATCAATCTCCTCGAAATTATGTTCAGTTTTATTGAGTTTTTTTTATGAAGAAAGTATTACATATTTGTATACCATTTCCAAATTTAAAATCTGCTGATAAAAATTAAATTTGGAAGCTTTAATGATTTCTATTTTCTTTTTCAATTTATTGGTAAAAAAAATGACATGGGCTTAATGTGCCATAAGAAAATGGCTTTAAAAATGGATAAAAATGAGGTTAGATGAAAACATGGATAATGATTTATAGTTAAAAATGAAGAGGGATATGGTTTAGAAAGAATTAGTTTAATGGGTAATTGGACAAAAATGGTTTAGAAAAATGGATATTAAAATGGTTTTATGTGGATAAACAAAGTTATGGTAATTGGGCTAGAACTGAATTTGGGCCTGGGAATATAATCTTGATTTATTGGACTTTTGAAATGAACATGGTACGGGTTGACCCTTGAATTGGTAGAAATGAAGGAGTAGATTTTGATAACTTGATCAAGAAAAATTATTCATGACACGAAAGGGGAAAAAGAAAAGAAAAATCCCAATGTGGAGTTAGAAGAAGTGTACGAGGTATAGTTTGAATTCCAATAAATCACATCCGACCAAATCTTAACATGCCTAATTCACATCGACCTTCATATCCAAATTAAGCCTCCACTCTTAATGAATCCTCAACTTCAATCTCAAAACCATTAAGAAGTATCGAGTTCCTTATATCATGAATATCAATATGTCCTTGTCATGAAAGCCCTAATCACCACCTTTATCAGTAAAATAAGCATAGGAAACAAGGCCCTGAGTCATCTCTCACTTTATCTTGGATGCAATACTCGACTAAATCCTTGGTAAGTGTAGATGAATGTGAAGCATAAATCCAATTACTGGTGATAAATAAGAGGACAAATTTTGGGGTGTTACAACGTGCATAATTCTAATAGAACTTTTAAGTATGTTCACTCAAATATATGGGTTCAGCAAGGGTGGCAACTCATGGGGGTGTAATCTATTTCTTCACTATTACCAATGATTTTTCTAGAAGGGTATGAGTCTACATTGTAAAAAGTAAAAGTGACACATTTTAAAAAATTTAATGAATGTTATACTCTTATAGTAAATCAATCGGAAACTAAATTTAATATATTAAGAACTGAAAATGACCGAGAGTTTGTTTCATAACAATTTGACAATTTTTATAGGAAACAGTTTATCAATAGGCTTATAATTGTTGTTGGCACACCTCAACAAATAGCTTGGCATAACACATCAATATAACCATTTTGGAGATAATGAGGTGTTTGTTGTTAGAAGTTGAGTTACCAAAGATTTTATGGGGTGAAATTGTTGCTACAACAACAAGTTGAGTTACCATCAATAAGAATAAACTTCAAGACACTTATGAATGTTTGGAGTGAGAAACCGATAAACCACTTAAATTTGAATATTTTTAGAGCTTTGGAGTTTGATAATATAAAAACAAGACAAACTTGATGTTAGGGTTGTGAAGTCAATCTTTATTGGTTATTCATAAGTGGTGAAAAGTTACAAACTACTGAAGATGGATCCTAGAGGATCAAAATTTATCATAAGCACGAATGTTATTTTTGATGAGACTCGTATGAAGATGAAGTACAGAGATTTGTAGGTTAAAGAATCATAAATTATGGTGAAAATACTCAATTTGAGGTGGAAGTTCCTACCAGAGAGACTCAAGACAAGGAGGTAGTTGACACTGATGTCTCTAGTACTATTGAATGATAATATACATTGTCTCCTGATTTTCAGTTGGATCGTGATAGAGTAAGGATGCAGATTATACAACCTCAAAATTACGATTATGTTGATCTTATTTGTTATGGTTTGAATGTGGTTGAAGAGTTGCAAGACCCGAAAGTAAAGATTTTTCAAGAAGTCATAAAAAATAAAGATAGTCAAAGATGAAAGATGGTTTATGAAACTAAATAATGAGATGAATTCAGTGGTACTTGAAGAAACATGCTTGAGAGCTTATTAGACTATCTTATGAAGAAGAAAAATAAAAGTTAAGAGGATTCAAATGGATCTACAAGATGAATAAAAATATTCAAGGAAATGAAGAGCCAAAGTTAAGAAAAAACTTATAACGAAGGATTTTATTCAATTTGATTACACTAAAGTTTTTTTTATATGCGGGGAAACATTGTATATAGATATTTATGCTAATTATAAATCAAATATAATATTAAGTTGGAATAGATGAACATCAAATCAAAGACCTTGAAGAGAAAAACTACATGGAATAATTCTATGGTTTTATAGAAGATAAGGCTAATGGTATGTATATTATTAAAGAAATCTTTGTATCAATTAAAACAAAACTCAAGATAGTAGTATCATCGACTTGCTAAATTTCTTCTTAAACTAGATTTTATAAGAAATAATTATGACAATTGTATATACCTATCAAAGAGGAATGAGAAAGTAATTTTCTACCTACTTTTATATGTATACAACATTTTAACCTCAATTTTATAACTATATTATATTAAATTATTCATAAGTGCCACAATTCCAATTTTTTTATTTTGTAACTAGATTCAGATATCATGAAAAAACGTGTATTAACAAGATTTAGATGTCATGAACAATATAATTTGCATTTATTTATATATTTTGTAAGTTTATTTTGATAGGCACCCCAAACTTTTTACCAAAGATGCATTTAATGGCTTTTCCTAATAACAATTCAATTAACCAACCCTATGCTAAACACAGATTTTATTCTTTCAATAAAAGTGTAATCTTAACCTTTCCCATTTGAATCTTACTTTTTGGTGCCTATCAAAAACAGACTACCTTTCCTTTACTTCACTTCTCACTTACCACCACACCAAAATCTCACTCTCTTCTATCTCCAAATTTCTGCGTCATCTCTCACATCACCACTAACCACACCCATTCTCTCCAAAAATTCCAAATCCAAAACCCAAAAAGCAAAAAAATAAAAAATAAATTCTCTATCACTCACAAGTCACAATACTATACACACTAGCACCAATCACACATATTCTACTATACCCTTTGCTGCTTCAATTCATTCTTTCTCCTACTTTACTTTCCCTTTCACTATATTACTTTTAATATTATAATTCAGACACCGCAAACACAATCTCGATACTGACAAAACGAAATCGATAATAATTTTAAAAAATAAATAAATTATAAATATCAATGTAAATATCAAATACCATAAATATAGAATATCGATTTTACATAGATTATATTAAATCTTCTACTTTTATTAATCTATTTGAAAGTACTCTACAGTAACAAAAAGGGTCTTTTATAGTTTTCTCAATCTTTTTTCTCTCTCTATAAATATAATATAGTTCAGTTTCTTTGGAACAATAGAAAAAAAACTCAGAGTCTAGTTTCTTTTCCTGCTTTTGCGGCTTCAAGCCGTCTTTGCCGTTTAGCTTCTGCTTTATTCTGCACCTATTGGTGGCGCAAATTAAAAGCGTTACCATTTATTACTCTCTCCTCTGTTTTTCTTCTCTTCATTGTTGCAGTGAACCTCCAAAATTTGCATTAAAAGCTTGTTTCTATACACAAAAAGAGAATTCTATCGCCATTAATCTCTCTGCCACTTTACTGAAATTGGTTCTCCACATTCAATTACTCAAGCTGTTCCTTCTTAAATAAAGGGTTGCTTTGTGTTTTTAACAACACTTTTTGAAGAAACAGAGATAGAAAGTGACTCAAGAGTTAACTAGTATAAAGGTTGGTTCTTAGTCTTTTGCATTTGATTGCTTTTTCTTCAAAACTTCTCTTGTGCCCATTTCATTTTTCGGTTTGAATTTCTTTTACTTTCTTATTTTTTCAGTTTTTGGATCTGGGTTGTTTTTGTTTTTGTTTTTGTTTTTGATCATGCTTTTTTATATGTTTCAGATCCATAAAGTTTTGAAAACAGAACAATGTTGGCTCAAAAACAAGCAGAGGAAGCAATAGTTAGTAGCAGTTTCAATGAGACAGATCAACAAGAATCAGTACTTGGAAAGGAAGAAGAGCAAGAAGAAGATCATTCATTCAGTGTCAAGAATTTTCTCTGGCATGGTGGTTCTGTTTGGGATGCATGGTTCAGCTGTGCTTCAAATCAAGTATAAAAACTACTCTATTTTTGTTGTTTTCTTCTTCATCTTCTTTTAAGTCTTCATTATAATAATTTTGATGGTGGTTTATGTAGGTGGCTCAAGTGTTGTTGACACTGCCATATTCATTTTCTCAACTTGGCATGCTTTCTGGGATCTTGCTTCAAATATTCTATGGAATTCTTGGAAGCTGGACTGCTTATCTTATCAGTGTTCTCTATGTGGAGTACCGAAGCAGAAAAGAAAAGGAAAATGTTAATTTCAAGAACCATGTTATTCAGGTATGTTTCTTTTTGTTTTCTTCTTACAAACCGTTCATTTCAAGATCATAGTTTTTGCCACCGTCACTTTAAGTACATAAAAAGACCGCATCTAAATCAATTCAATTGATAGCTGTGCAGAGATCAGACTGCATGGTGCGAGTTCGAACCTGCGACATTTTAGATATTTGTAATGACAAATTCTGATTGAAACTTATTGAAATGATTTCTTTTAGTGGTTTGAAGTGCTGGATGGATTACTGGGTCCATTTTGGAAAGCATTGGGGCTAGCTTTCAATTGTACTTTCCTTCTCTTTGGATCTGTCATTCAGCTTATAGCTTGTGCAAGGTTGGTTAGTTCATCTTTTTCTTCATATCTCTTACAAATTTCTCAACACAATTTTTTTAAATTATTTTAAATTGAAACAGCAACATCTACTACATAAATGACAACTTAGACAAAAGAACTTGGACATATATATTTGGAGCATGTTGTGCTACAACTGTGTTCATTCCATCCTTTCACAATTACCGTATTTGGTCTTTTCTTGGACTTGGAATGACCACTTACACTGCTTGGTATCTTACTATAGCAGCTATTGTTCATGGACAGGTAAATCAATTCAATTCTAGCATCTTTATTATTCAAACCATTATTATTTATTATTATTATATACTAAGATATGAATTTTGCAGGCAGAAAATGTGACACATACTGGTCCAAAAAAGTTAGTGCTGTATTTCACTGGAGCAACCAATATACTATACACATTTGGTGGACATGCTGTTACAGTGTAAGTTTTTAGAATATTTTTTTTTTCTATTCATTTTCAACGTATCAATCAATTTTTTCTTCTTCTCTTACCAGCTTTTACGGTAATATCTTATTTTGAGATCATGGATAAGGAAACTATTTCAAAGGGAAGATACTAGTAGTAGTAGTGGATAATAAAATTTATGTAAAGTGTATAATGTAATGTTCCACTAGGTAACAAAAAAATCATTATTATAGTCTATAAGCTAGATGTCGTCATATAGCCTTTAGTCATAATAACATTTGTTCTTTTCTTAATCACCGTTACTTAATATAGTTAGTAAAAGACAATAATGTCCAATTCTATCTAATACTATCAATATAAAAAAATATATTAATTCTTCAATGAATTCAAAAAAATAAGAGATTACTAGTGATTTTTATATTTATTCTAATTTAATATATATGATATGATATTTGGGTGGCTCCACACCTTTTTTATGATTGCAATGAAATTGAAATAATCTTGTACTAAGTAAAAACAAAGTGGCAATGGTGTCAAAAGAGTCTAAAAAAGTTGCTTTAATTTTCTTTATCTTTTTATAGAAATTCCAATGCGAGCAATTATTGTGATTATTCCATAATCTAAATGAAAAATAAAAATAAAAATTTGCAGAGAAATTATGCACGCCATGTGGAAGCCACAAAAGTTCAAATACATATATTTGATGGCAACTTTATATGTTTTCACATTAACCATTCCTTCAGCTTCTGCTGTTTACTGGGCATTTGGTGATGAACTTCTTAACCATTCCAATGCTTTCTCTCTTCTTCCTAAAAATGGATTTCGAGATGCTGCTGTTATTCTCATGCTTATTCACCAGGTAATTTTATTTGTATTTTTATTACAAAATGTAACCATTTCTAGAATTCATGTTATGCCTTGTTATAGAACTTTTTTTATTTAATAGAAAAGATAGGGAATGTTTATAAACTTTATGTAAAAAGAAGAATATAATTCCGTATTTATTTAAAAACTACTTCAATAGATTCTTATTACATCACTTATGTTTTCCTCTTCTAATAGGAAAATAAATGTCACTTTCTTTTTTTACAATTATTATATACTTTTTTTATCCCATATAAAACAATTATTTCGGTTCAAGTGGTAAACGAATTCCCGTTAAGGAATGAAAGCTTGGCAAATACCGAGTTCAATTCCCGATAAAAATTTCTTTAATTAAATTATTGATTTTTGTATCTATATTTGTAGAAAGGAAGATTCTAATATTTGTCACCAATAAATGTGTGCAGTTCATCACATTTGGTTTTGCTTGTACTCCACTGTACTTTGTATGGGAGAAAGTAATTGGAATGCATGACACAAGAAGCATTTGTTTAAGAGCACTAGCAAGGTTACCAGTGGTGATACCTATTTGGTTTTTGGCCATTATTTTTCCTTTCTTTGGACCCATTAACTCTGCTGTTGGAGCTCTTCTTGTTAGCTTTACTGTCTACATCATTCCTTCGGCTGCTCATATGCTCACTTATCGAAAAGCCTCCGCGAGACAGGTAAATCACTCGACGATTTGTAATTTTTTATGTACCCGTTTGATTTATGAAAAGATTTTATGTTTTCAGTTTTAGGGTTTTTCTAACGCATGCAAGGTAAATCAGAGTTGTAGCGACTATTTGATTTGAGAAAATATTTTGTTACTTTTATTTCTAGGGTTTTTTTTTAACAATGTTGCATGTTGCATGTAAAAAAACCCTAAATATAAATTAAAATTTAATTAAAATTTAAAAAAAAATTAAAATTTTAAAGTGAAGATAGAAAAAGATGCTAGAAGATAAAAAATGATGTAACAAACAATATTTTTGCTAGACACTTTACATTATAGGACTAGATTTAGTTTTTGCATTATGTAGTTTCATGTGGTGACATACTTTATATTCATGCGAGTCTTTACATACTCTAAGGTTGGTTTTGTTTGAGTCATTTGAAAAGGCTTTAATTAGTATGATCTTATGATTGTTACCTAATCATCTTATTAATAGCCTATAAGATGGCTTTTTTTTAATATTAAATCTTAATTAGATGTGTTAGGTTAATGTCATGTCACATGCTTGAATATGCTTTTTCTCATAAAATTTGACTTATTCACATGATTGAAATAAGTGTAATATTTAGTATTATGATATGATTGTTGCCTAATTGGCTATTTTAATGAAATCCATTATGCTTTGTTAATAGATAACTAAGCACTAGGATTAGGGTTCCAAATATAGATCGGTTTGCAATAAACTTGTGCGCTTTGCAATCCGTTGTTTCTGCCTTGTTATCTAGTGAGCTGGTTTAACAAGACAATTTTAGAGACGATTTTAAATATTAATTCTGCCATGTTATCTAGTGAGCTGATTTAACGAGACGATTTTAAAGACGGTTTTAAATATTAATTGAGGTAGAAAAAGTATACATGGTATTAATGCAATAATGTGAATGTAATGGAGGGTAAAGGTGTCATTTAACATACCTTGGACATGATGGGGACTTTCTTCTATATTCCACCATTAAATTGAAGTGACAAGTATAGTTTAAGAGAGAGAAAAAGAGCAGAAAATGTACAAAAGCATTTAAGACTTGAATTTGGAACATTAGGAGAAGAGGTGGAAACTGGTGAGATGTCATTTTCGTTTAGTTATTTGCTACATACACACTACACTTTCACTACCGTACCATACCTCTTATTGAGCTGGCTTATTTCCTTCACATCTTTTCCCAATTATTCATAAACTTTGGAACAAAAGTCCAATAATTTATTCAACATAATGCACTTGTTCTTGTTTGCTTTATATATAATTTTTAGTTTTTATGTGGGTTCATCATTGCTTCCTTTTTTGGTAATTTTCTGAGTAATTCAATAGTAGTATGTGTCTGCATCTATCAACACATCACTGATATCTATATCATTGTCGCGTTAGATATTGATGTGTCAGTGTCGTATCTGATATATTTACATGCGTTAGATATTGATGTGTCAGTGTCGTGTCTGATATATTTACATGCGTTAGATATTGATATTGATGTGTCAGTGTCGTGTCTGATATATTTACATGTATTGTAATGATCTAATGTTGTATTATTTTGTAGAATGCGGCGGAAAAGCCTCCATTTTTCATGCCGAGTTGGACGGCGATGTATATTTTGAATGCATTTATTGTGGTATGGGTTTTGGTGGTTGGGTTTGGATTTGGAGGATGGGCTAGTATGACAAACTTCATTAGACAAATTGACACATTTGGGCTTTTTGCCAAGTGCTACCAATGCAAACCACCACCACCACTTATGGTTGCAGCACCACCTCCTCATGCCCTTCATCATTGAAATTACAACTTACCCATCTCAAAATCATACTAGAATTCAGCTCAAGCTTCTCTTTATTGTAATCTCATGGCTCCCTCAATATTTTGTAACATACATGGAGGGGTATAGTAGTAATACTCAACCTTCATTTGGTGTGTGTGCTGGCTGTGTGTTGTGCAAGTTTTTTTTTTCTCCTTTGTTTTATTATATAGTTTTTTTTTTTCTTCCTTCTACCCTTTTAAGATTAGTTGATAAAAAATAGTGTGGATGAATGGTTATGATTCCTTTGCTATAAATGCATAGGCCAATTAAATTACATGTGTTTTGGTATCTTCCTTTATTATTATTTTGGTATCTTACTTTCTTTGGTGTTCACTTTTTGAGATAGTATAAAGATTTTGCTTCCTTTTATTTATGCTTTAAATAAATTTTCTTTACCACTTGGATGAGATAGGCAAAAATCTATTTAGGTTAACCAAGGTGATCCTTCTTGATTCAAGAGATCGGTCTCTGTAATTGTGAACAAAGTCATCTTCGATTCAAAAGATTAGTCCATGCAATTACGTACAGATTCTATACGATTGAACAAAGTCGTCTTTGACTCAAAAGATTAGTCTCTGCAATTACGTATAGGGTGTATACTGGATCTATACAGTTGAATCATTATTACTTTGCATGTTTCCAAAAGATACCAATGTGCAAAGGGAAAGGTTTTGTAGTGTTAATGGGTTATGTGTGGGACTTGTATAATCACTCACTTCATACAATACTCTTTAGATTTGATTCCTCACTCTTTCATTCATAGTGAGATGAATTCGAACGTGGACCCGTTTCTTATTCACATGGGCAGCATGTGATTTCTTTTGCTCTTCATGTGCTATAATTGAGACACAAATATTTAATTTATACAAATTATATTTTATGTTTCATTACATCATAATTCATGATTCATCAACCACTCTGCCAGCATGTTACCCATATTTTCATGTCATTGTATTTGTTTATTGTCTCTTGGATATTCATTTTTTATTTTGTGAAAGGAAGTTTAAATGAGTGAATCTTAAATTTGGGGTGGAGTTAGATTTAATTGGTTCCCTAATTTGAGGCATACAAGGGGATTCTTAGGGTTTCTTTATTTTAAATAAAGTGAAACTACTTTGAGTATAAACTTAATACAATTCAATTGACTCAGTTAAAGATATTTCGAAATTTTTTAATTTTTTAATTTTTTTTTGGCTCAAAACACTTTTTTACATTTTATTTTTCAACTCATTGTTGTAAGTTACTTTAATCATAGGTCAATTATAAGTTAGTTAAGTTGGCTGTTAGTTTTTATAACTAATTTTGTGAATGGTTGCTAGGTATAAAAGTGAGTTAGTTACTTTTGAGAGATAGTCTTTAAATACTGTATGTACCTTTGTATGATAACTCAGAAGAAAATTCACAAATGTTCTATTTTACTCTCATTTTCTTTATCAACCTTTGCTTTTCTTTAGTGCAAGGAAGCACTTTTTCTAACAAATTGGTATAAGACCTCTGGTTGAAAGGGGGTAGAATAGACAAATCCTGATTTTACAGTTGTTATTTGGGATTTTGGATCGAACTTTAGTGTCTATAAGGGTAATTTTATGGTTCGACAGAAGATTTAATATGAAGTCGAAGTTTGTTCAGATACTGATGTTGCACGTTGTAGTCGAAATGCTAGATTTTTTAGCATGTCAAATTGGACCTTGCTTATAAGCCCAAATGTTAAGTTAGCTTGGTAGTCTATAAATAGATTAGTTCTCTCAGGTTATTGAGAGAGGTTAATTGTTGGTATTCACTTGTAATATTTGAATCCTTGAAAAAGTGAATAGTAAAACAAATTTAACCCAATTCTCTATTCTTCTTCTTCCTTCTTCTCTTCCTTTGTAAAACCTGATAGGGTTTCTTGTGTTTGTTCAAAAAATTCAATATTTTTCTCATAACTTTGTTCTGCTATTAACAACATCAATTCACAACAAACTGGTACGGTGAGCGTAGAAGAAGATGCCATCAACAAAGTTTGAAATTGAGAAGTTCACTGGAGTTAATGATTTCAGTTTATGGAACTTGAAGATGTGAGTCCTTCTTGTTCAACAGGATTTTCTAGAAGCGTTAAAGGGAGCAAAAACCATGGATGTTGCATGGACGAAGAAGGATAAAAGAACGATGATCGAGAAAGCCCAAAGTGCCATTGTTCTGAGATTTTGTGATAAGGTTCTTAGACAGATTTCGAAGGAGAAGACGAGAACTGATGTTTTACTGAAACTCGAAGGAATGTAAATGATAAAATCCTTGGTAAATCGTCTGTACTTAAATAAGCTTTGTATTCATACAAGATGAATGAAGATAAAGCTTTGACAGAGTAGTTGGATACATTTAACAAGCTGATTCTTGATCTTGAAAATATTGATGTTACCATCAGTGACGAAGATCAAGCATTGTTATTGTTGTGTTCTTTACCTAAGTCGCATGCTCACTTCAAAGAAACCCTCTTGTATGGAAGAAAATCTATGACCTTTGAATTTCAAGCAGCCTTGTATTCTAAGGATTTGAACGAAAGAAAGGAGCAGAAAACATCATCAGTTGGCATAGGTTTGTCCCTTAAAGGGAAATTCTTGAAGAAAGATGGTAAGTTTGATAGAAAGATGTGTCTTGAACGCCTGAATAATTATGGAGGTAAGGACAATGGCAATGCAACTATTGTGCAAGATGATTATGAATAGTATGATGTCCTTGTGGTTTCTAGCAGCAACTCTTGCAAAGAGTGGATTATGGATTCAATATGTATTTTGCATATGGCTCTAAACACGAATGTGTTTTAAGAATTATGTGATCAAGATGGTGGATAAGTGATGTTGGGAAACAAAAAGCGTGTAAGAGTGAAGGTATTGGATTTGTTAGATTCAAGCTCCATGATGAGTCAATAAAATTATTGACTGGTGTCAGGTATGTACCTGATATTAAAAGAAATTTGATTTCGCTCTGTGAATTCGACAAGAAAATATATGTCTTCGAAGGAGAGCAAGGTATTATGAAAGTCATGAATGGGTCGAAGGAAGTCTTGAGAGACGTGAAGAAACGAGGCTTGTATACCCTTGAGGCTAAAGTTATGAGTGGTTTAGCATATTTTGCATCCAAGAAACCTGTGTCGAAGACAAAATTATGACACATGAGATTGGGCCATGTTAGCGAAAGAGGCACGGTCGAACTAGGGAAACAGAACCTGCTAGGTGGTGACAAAGTTGAGAAGTTGGAGTTTTGTGAACCTTGTGTATTTGGTAAATCCTGTAGGGTGAACTTTAACAAAGGTAAGCAAAAAACACATGGATCCCTTGATTACATTCATGCTGATCTTTAGGGGTCTGTAAGGAATCTTTTACGTTCAGGTGCAAGGTATTTTCTATCCATAGTTGATGACTATTCTAGAAAGTTATGAGTATTCATTCAGAAGAATAAGGATGCAACTTTTGAGAATTTCAAAAGTTGGAAGGTTATGGACGAAAATCAAACTGGCATAAAGGTCAAAAGGTTGAGAACCGACAATGGCCTTGAGTTTTTCAATGAAGCTTTCAATAATTATTGTGTCGAGTCTAGGATTGCATGGCATAAGACTAGAGTAAGTACTCCTCAGCAAAATGGCCTAGCTGAGAGATTCAATCGAACAATCCTTGAAAAGGTTAGATGATTGTTGGTTAGTGCTAGATTAAAGAAGGTATTTTGGGTGAATGTTGTTTCGACAACAAGTTATCTGATAAACAGTTGTCCCTCAACTGCCTTGGGAATGAAGACACCTGGAGAATTTTGGTCGGGTCATCCACCAGATCTCGACAAACTGAGAGTATTTACCTGTTTAGCATATGCTCCCATTAGGAAAGACAAGGTAAAAACTAGATATTTGAGATGCATGTTCCTTGGATATCCCGGTGGAGTCAAAGGTTATAGGTTATAGCGCCTAGAAGATGTATCACAAGTCATGATGTAGTTTTCAATAAAGTCGATATGGCCTTCAAAAAAACTGGTTATGCAGGTTGAAGTGAAAAAAATATATGAAGAGGAGCTAGAACAGGTGGAAATTACTGTTGAGGTGGAGCATAATGATGTTGAAGTGCATAACCCAGATGAAGTCAAAGAAGAACAACAAGATGCTGAAGATACTGAGGAAAATGGAGATGACTACCTACTGGAAAAGGATATGTTGAGAAAAGTCATCAAGCCAACGTAGTGACTTAGTTATGCAGATCTTATAGCTTTTTCCTTAATCTCTGCAAGCGAGGTACTTGAAGATGGACCTAGAGATTACAAGGAAGCTATGAGGAGTCAAAATAAGACTGAATGAAGAAAACCCATGGATGACGAGATGATATATCTTTATGATAACCTTACTTGGGAGTTGATCAAAAAACCTGTAGGTGCCATGTTAGTTTGTTTTAAGTGGATTTTCAAGGTTAACGAAGGAATTGAAAGAGTGGTGTCGAAGAGATTTAAGACAAGGTTGGTTGCTAAGGGTTTTACTCAGAAAGAAAGCATTGATTTCAATGATGTGTTATCACCTGTTGTAAATCAAAGATCCATTATAATGTTGTTAGCCATGGTGACGAAGTTTGACCTAGAACTTGAACAAATGGATGTAAAGACAACATTCATGTATGAGGATCTAGATGAAACAATCCTGATGAGACAACCTGAAGGGTATGCAGAAAAAGGAAAGGAAAATTATATGTGCAAGTTGAATAGGTCTTTGTATGGCCTAAAACAATATCCTCGACAATGGAATAAGCGATTCGACAAGTTCTTGGCTCACATTGGTTTCACCAGGAGTCAATTCGACAAATGTGTTTACCTCAGATTTCGACCTGAAAATTCACTTGTTATTTTGTTGCTTTATATGGATTACATCCTCATAGAAAGCAAACGTATCGAAGATGTTATGAAGGTAAAGGATGAACTCGATAAGGAGTTTGACATGAAGAATTTGGGAGATGCCTCCAGAATCCTTGGGATTAACATCTGGAGAGATAGAAAGCAGCGAGATGCATCTTTTTTTCAATAGCCTAACAATTAAGAAATTCATAGTTAAGTATGATTGAATTGGAGTAGTATTGAAATGGTTAACCTTCTGGGAAGTTTCCAAAAAAAACGTGTGAGTGAGGACAAAACATGCTGAAAAGAGATGTGTTGGTTTGTGGGGTCAGTCAGTAATCTTGAAAGTAGTATGGGGCCTTACATATTGTAATGCCCGGGAATTTCATCCAAGACATGGCTCAGAAATTATTAAAATATTTGTCTTAAATATAACTAAGACGGTTTTAAAAATTAATAAATTCAACTTCAAACCAATTTCCTAAGAGGAAAATCATTGCACTTCTAATTCAATGAAAAATACTAAATAAATGATTTCAAAATGTAGCGCGGTCAATTTATTTTTACATAGTATTGTTTAAAAAAAATATTCCATGCGAGCACACATTGAGCAAGTAGTATCAATCACTTTGAGAATTCCACATATGTACCTCAAAGGTTGTTGTAAGGGTCAGTTACTGATTGCGACTTTCGGAATCTAAAGATTCTAACTGCAAGTATACAGCCTAATCGTGTAGTAATAAAAGATATTGATCTCACAGAGACTCGATAATCAACCTAGCGCTATTAAGGGGAGATAAAGTAAAATATCTAAACTAAATTAAATTATAATAGGGATATAAGTATGTAATTGGTACGCCTTCGCGAATTCAATAAAAGGTAGGCTTATAAAGATTTGTCAAGTTGTCTTTCTGTAGAAAATGTCGGTTTAAAATTCGTTGACTCGCAATCTCGTGGTCTTTCCTATTACTATAATCCTAAGTTCAATTGAGCGCTTTTGCTGTGTCAATTCAAGTTAAAATTACTTTTTGGAAACCTATAGATTCTAATTGGTTTTAAAGCGCTTCTATTGTATTTAAAATTAATGCTCGATTTCAGCTATCAGGTTACAATCTCACAATCCTATAGTCTTAATTCTAACATTTTTTACTTTCTTACTTTCGTAAAAAAAGTTGTTTTAAAATAAGAAATCGAAACCAAGAAGTAACTCGAGTTAAGGTTTTAGCCTAGTTCTATTGAATTTATTTCAGTTATACAATCACATATTGATTAAACGGTTTAGCCAGACATATTAACTAAATACAAAGAAAGGTAGAAGAAGAAGTGCATGAAAATATAAGACATAACAATTAAAAGGTAAAGCATATACTTAAATTAAGTAACTTGGCTGAAGTACACTTGATCGATAATTCTTGTAGAAGCTTAAACTAAAACAAATGCAGTGGCTAGAGATAAAATAACTGGTGCTAGCTTCCCATGGTAGGAGGTTAACACTAAGGTTCGGGAAATTAAATGCGGAAAATGAAATAAACAATAAAAAGCTCTGAACTTAAATAAACGGCTTCAAATGGAAAAATAGCAGGAATTCAGTAGGGTAATCGAAGCTCCCTTTGGAACTTGAAACAACTACTATATATAGCTTCTGGGAATACAGTTGTTAAGAATTAGTTGGAGTTTCTTTAGCTTGGCCTTGACTGTGTAGGGTTGAGTAAAGACTGGAACGACAGAGGAAATATCTCTATTGAACGAGAGAAATTCGAATAACGGCTCTCTGGTTTGACTGGTACGTTCTTAATAGGTTTCTGATATAACAAGTGGGACATTCGTCTTGCTTTTGTAACGTTCGTCTTAAATTTGTGAGGTGTGACGGTCGTCATACAGTTAGAATGAAGAAACTCTGCTATCTGCTTCATTTCTTCTGCTAAAATTCCTCTTTTCTCTCTCATTTTCATGCTTTCCTTCCACAAGACATGCATAACATAATACCTGCAAAATGAACACAAACTTCGCATAATATTGTTCGAAATACGAAAAATAGCAAATTAAATAAACGGAAACCATCCTAAATAATCGATACAAAATCGTGTTTTCAAACTCCCCCAGACTTGAATCTTTGCTTGTCCTCAAGCAAACAATCAAATAGGTTTTTGAAAAATATCCTTCAAACACAGACACGAAACATAGTACCTATCCATACGTGGTTGTGCGGAATTTTTCTAAAAGAACCGATAGTGACTCAAACACTAAAGATACTTTAATGATACTAAAACATATAATGCTCATAAACCCCTTATACAAACCAATCCGCTCAATCTATTATAGCTCAATCTAATGCTTTTGTTTCTATTTCACCCGGTTTCATTCTGACGCAATCACATTTAGCCATTTACCTTTACACACGCATAATGGAGTAGCCTGTTAGTGAATTTGATCTTTTTCAAACGTGGGGTCTGGTACACAAGTGCAATAACCCTTTTACATACTGAGTGTAAGTTGTGGGGGATCGAATCATAATTCTCCCTACCGAGTTCAGAACCAGATTCCTTTGAACCAACTAACATCAGAGTTTTACTTTGCCTTTTTCTCATGTTTTTGCATTCTTTAGAATATGTGCAGCTTGATTGTTTTATCAATGGATTGCATAATCTCAAGATTATTCTTTTTCTTATTTTTGTCATTTTAAGAACCAATCACTTATTTGCATTGGCTTTCCACGTAGCTTGTGCTTCAGGCGGTGTTGACTGCTAATATAAACTACTAGGGGCTAATTTAGAACTAAAGCTTCAGATCTCGGTATAAAAGGTATCCAAAACGATATCGCATATCTAAGGGTCTAAGGTGTTAAGACTATATCAATCTTGTTAAGTGTTTTCTCAGTTTTCTAACAAAGCCTATCAACCTATATACTAGTAGGGTATGTCGAATGAAAGTATTCTTAAAGGAAAAAATTGTTATGGCTAAAAATACTGGAGAGAATTTAAATAACGAAATATTTCGATTAATAATTAGGTTTTGTATAAGGAAATGAAATACTAATTACCCTTCTCCCACACTATCTCGGACATTGTCCTCAATGTTGCGAGATATAGGTAAAATACAAAACGAAAATGAAAATGAAAACAATAAAAGAAAAACTAAACTACTATTACGGTCCTCTGCCTCGCATGTTCCTATGCCTGTATTGTGTTACGTGATTAGGTATACCCATATGATGGATGTAGTTATGCAAGTCTTTAACTTGTCTCATCACAGCCTCTAATCTTTCTATGGCACCTGAAATTTTTCCACTTTTGGTAGCTTGTTCTATCTGCATTTGTCTCATCTGTTCCATCAGCTCACTGTGATGTCTTTGGTTTCACTAATCACTTTGATTGATTGTTGCAAGGATGTCATACATAGATGTGGGTTTTTTATTCCAACGACGGCGTCTGGTAGAGGTTTTGGCGCTGGAGAAATTAATTGCCGGAGTCTATGCAGCTGCTTCATCATCCATATCTTGTTACATCTCATCAATTCTTTCATCCGGTTATGCTTCTGGAGCTGCAGCATCTGGTGAAGGGGCATCAAGGTCGTAACGCCAGTTTTCTCTGGTTTGTGCTCTTGTGTGAGCTGGACAAGGTAGAATGATGCTTCTGACAACTTGGTTATGAACAACCAGGTTGTATCTTCCGTCTTTCCGCTGCTTGATGATATGATAGTTCCTGCAATACTCAAAATCAAGTAACAATGTTGGAGTGGCATGCAATTAGCCGAGACGGTCCTCTAAACTGAGCTTTAGCGCGATTGAGTTTACAGGGATGGATAGAAAACTACAACAGAGTAGGAACAACTCCTTCTGATTGACCTTATGATTGTTGAATCTTCCGAATACGGTGTTGCTCAACACACTATGAAAATAGCGGATCGCGGGGTTTTGATTGTGTGAAGCTTAGAGCTCATCCCACACCGTAGGTCTTTCACCTGTCAGACTTTCACATAGCTCAAAAGCTCCATTCTTCCAAGGTGTGTCACCTGGAAGATGGTAGAACACACTGTTGCCGCGCTGAAATCCAACCCACTCGTTGAAGGTGTCCTGCGTTATGGAATACTCCATTCCGAATAGACGAAACATAACATTACAAAACAGGTGCTTGGTTGCGTCGTTTGGAGTATTATAAGCATAGGAGCTTAAGAACTCCAGTGTCAATGTTGCGTAAGTAGGATGGTTGCTCTTGCAAAGTGATGTTAAACCGGTGTTCGAATGTAACCAGTTAACGCTTTCGAGAAGTCCAAGTTGAGTCAGATATTCCTCGTCAACATAACGAGTCACTTTGATATTTCTTTCACTAAAAGCGATGAACTTAGCACGTTGGAGTTCGCCGGCTTCTCCATCACGAAGAAGGATGTTGGTGGGAACGGGATTTGCCATTAATTCAGAAAATAGAAAAAATGGTGAAGGAGATGAAAAGAAATAAGGTGTTGTATCTGTAGTGCACAAGAAGGTGGTGTTGTTGAAACAAAGTATGCTCGTATTACTGTTAAATAAAGAAACAAAGTGCTTGCAAAAATAAAGAAGTGGAAGTAATGGAGTTGGTGAGAAAATGGGAACGTGGGGCAGTTATTTATAGGAGTGGAAATATGCTCGTTGGAGAGAAAATGGGATAATGGAGGTCCAACGTTTATAAGAAGGTTGAAGATAGACCATTACGGGTTTTAACTGTGTGACGATCATCTGGCTAAGTTGACGGTCGTCAGGAAGCCAGGACGATCGTCCTAAATTTGTAACGCTCGTCACCCTTTTAGAGTGTTTGACACTTGTCACACCTAGGGGATGGTGGTAACGGCTCTTGTCTCCTTGTTTTTCTTCTTTTAATATTTTTTATTCTCAAAAATTAATTCAAGTAGCACTTTTTTATAATTATATAACAGTAATAAAAATGAATAGCAGTGCAATACAAAATATTCATGACAGTAGCAATATTAATGCAATAAAATAGCAGACAGTGCTTAAATGCATTTGAGGCAAAATATTTGTAACACTGTAATAGAGTAAAATACTACTGAACAATTATAATCGCATGCATAGATAAGTAAAACAGAATCCATAGCTTTATTGAAACTTAGAGTAATGCAGTAGTCAAAAGTTCAACAAACTGAAAATTGAAAAACAACTGAAAAATCAAATCAAACTGAAATAAAATGCTAAATTAAACAAAAGTGTAGTAATTTTTTTTGAATGAAATGCTGAAATTTGTTGTTAGCCATGGTGTTGTCTGGTGGACTCTATTGCTTGGCTCAGATGGTCGAATTGTTCTACGGCCATATCTCTCAGTGTAATGATGTCCACACGCAAATCGTGTATCTCTTGTTGCATGGTTGTCATCTCAGTGCGGAGAGTCTCTAATGTAATCTCAGGATTGGTTGGTACAGGAGTAGCTGTAGGTGTGAAAATTGGTTTAGGTTTTTCCTCTTCTTCAATCATATCCTCAGGGTAGTCTGAATCATAATAATTCGAAGGAGTCTTAGGAAAAATTTCAACCTCACACCAAGCATCTCCTGGTTCATATATTGACTCATCTAGATCATAAAGTCAATTATGCTTATTATACACACTCGTGCGTTCATGGTCAGGTAAATTAAAATGTGGCACAACTATGCCATTTATCAAAAGCTTAAAATGATATGGTCCACGGACATACAACATAGCTCTTTCAAAACAGAAGGTGATGTTCATAGGTCTGAATTCTCTTAGTGGGTTAATATGAGAAAGGCGGGTCCTAAACCCCATTGCATCAGCAATATTGGTAACTAGGCCACCTATCAGGATTGGATGGTGTTCAGTTTGAATAATCCTACAGAAATTGGCAAACATGAAAGTTGCCCCATTAACCCTACGGGATTGAAAAACACAAAACATGATGAGTAATTCCTCTCTCGAGACATTGTTATCACTTCCGCTTTTTCCGAATAATGTTTAGGCCAGAATCATGTGGAAATACCTAATAGCAGGGTTATGGATATCAGTGGACAACATAGGATATAAATCATGGTCAGGTCGTCCTGAGATGTTACTCCAAAAGCAGTCTAACTCATCTTGCACAAGCACGTTTTCCTGTGCCTCCATGAAAACAGTTGGGCCATCTGGGAAATCTAAAAGTTCGGCCATTTCATGAATGTTAAACTCACAGGGATATCCAAATAGTCTGAAAGATATTCTTCCTCTTATAAAACCTTTTCCATGGTTAGGATTGTAAACCAGTGAACTCAGGAATTCTAAAGTCAACTCATAATAGGTTCCATGTTTCTTAGCTGCAAACCCTTCCCAAATTATCTGATTAAACATGTAGTCAATGCTAGTACCTATGCCTAAGGCTTTTATGGTAGGTCCATGGGAAAATTTGGTGAGGGTCATAGGTCTCTGAGCTAAGGCTTCATAACAGCGCCTCTGGGTGCCATCTCCAAAGTTCACAATCATGTTGGTGGTCATAGTCAGAGTCAGTAAACATAATGAAATCAGAGAAGGAGTAGAAGGTAGAAAAAAAACTTTAAACATCCTGGAATCACGAAATAGAACAAACCAACACAATAATCAGTGAATTTAAAGCATTTTGAAAATCATAGTTTTGAAAATTAAATAAAACCAAATCAAACATTAAAACGAAATTAAAATCATGGGTTTCCTCCCACAAAGCGCATCATTTTATGTCGGGGCTCGACACAGCTTAAGGGATATTTATCCTAAGGTCTCTGATGGCAATTCTTCTAGTTTTAGACCTGTCGAGAATTCTTTGTCTTCTATGCAATTATAATGTTTAAGACGTTGTCCATTTACTACAAATGATGCACTAGACCTACCCTTAATTTCAATAGTGCCACTAACTAAAATTTTGGTTATTTCGAAAGGACCGGACCATCTGGATCTTAATTTACCAGGAAACAATCAAAGCCTAGAGTGAATAGGAGAACAACGTCTCCCACACTAAATTATATTCTAGAAATACACTTTTCGTGCCATCTCTTGGTTTTTTCCTTATATATACGGGCATTCTCGTAAGCGTCTAGTCTTAGTTCTTCTAATTCATGTAAGTCTAATACACATTTCTCACTTGCGTCAGTATAGTTAAAGTTAAGAGTTATAATTGCACAATAGGATTTATTCTCTAATTCTACTGGCAATTGGCAATATTTCACATAGACTAATTTGAATGGTGTGGTTCTAATAGGTGTCTTAAAAGTTGTTTTGTAGGACCATAAAGCTTCATGTAACTTGGTAGACCAATCATTCCTAGACGTAACAACAGTTTTCTCTAAGATTTGTTTTATCTCTCTATTTGAAACCTCTACTTGTCCACTAGTTTGCGGATGGTAAGGTGTTGTTACTATGTGTCTTACTCTATATTTAATTAAGAGTTTGTCGAATATTTTAGATATGAAATGAGAGCCTTCGTCACTTATGACGAGTCTTGGCACACCGAATCTCGGGAAGATGATTTTCTTGAAAAGCTTTATGACTAATTGTGTGTCATTTGTTGGCGAAGCTATAACTTTGATCCACTTTGAAACATAATCGACGACTACGAGTATAAACTTATTTCCAAAAGAAGACGGGAATGGTCCCATAAAGTCAATTCCCCACACATCGAAAACTTCTACTAATAAAATTCCTTTTTGGGGCATCTCATCGCCCCTCGAGATGTTACCAGTGCGTTGGCACCGGTCACAATTTAGAATGGTGGCGTGAACATCTTTCCAAAGAGTGGGCCAAAAAAGGCTTAATTGAAGGATCTTTGTGCAAGTCTTCGAAGTGCTTACATGTCCACCGTAAGGAGCAGAGTCACAATGGGAAATTATATTTTCCATTTCTCCTTCCGAGACACAACGATGGAAAATACCATCGGATCCTCGCTTAAAAAGCAACGGTTCATCCCAGTAATACTGTTTTAAATCGTGGAAGAACTTCTTCTTTTGCTGGTATGTGAGATTTGGTGGAAGTAATCTGGCAGCTAAATAGTTGACTATGTCAGCATATCATGACAGAGTGGTTTGCGAACAAATTTCTTCCACTGTTTTTTCTTGGGTTTGTTCATCTAGAGTTAAGGAAGATATCTCACTTTCTAATTGGGCTATAAGACGTTCATTGGGAAATTCATCATTAATTAGTATTTGGTCTGGTTTAATTCCTTCCATACGTGATAAATGGTATGCTACTACGTTGTTAGCCCCTTTCTTATCCTTAATTTCCAAATCGAATTCTTGTAGCAAAAGGATTCGTCTTCGTAGTCTAGGTTTCACATCCTTTTTACTTAGAAGGTATCTAATAGCAGCATGATCAATGTAGATGATGATTTTATCTACCACTAAGTAGGAACGGAATTTATCGAACGCGAACACGACTACTAAGAGTTCTTTCTCTGTTGTGGCGTAGTTCATCTGAGCAGGTTCTAAAGTTCTACTTGCGTAATATATTATGTGAAGTTTCTTATCCTTTCTTTGGCCTAAGACTGCACCTACATCGTAATCACTTGCATCTCACATAATCTCAAATGAAAGTGTCCAATCAGGTGGTTGCATGACTGATGCGGTGATAAGAGTTGTTTTGAGTGTTTCAAATGCTTTTAAATAGTCTTCTTCAAAGATAAACTCAGCGTCCTTCATTAGTAGACCGGTCAACGGCTTGGTGATCTTGGAGAAGTCCTTAATGAATCGGTAAAAACCGACGTGTCCTAAGAAACTTCTTATTTCTTTTACGATTTTAGGCGGTTGAAGGTCTTTTATTACTTCTATTTTCGCTTTGTCTACCTCGATGCCTCTGCTGGATATCACATGTCCTAGAACGATTCCTTGTCTGACCATAAAATGGAAATTTTCCCAATTAAGAACGAGATTAACTTTTACGCATCTCTCGAGTACCATCTCTAAGTTTGATAGACATCCTTCAAAGCTTTGTCCGCATACGGAGAAGTCATCCATAAACACTTCCATGATGTCGTCTATGAAATCAACAAAAATTGCCATCATACACTGTTAAAATGTCGTTGGAGCATTACATAACCCGAACGACATATGACGGTAAGCAAATGTTCCGTAGGGGCATGTGAATGTCATCTTTTCTTGATCGTCATGATGAATAGGAATTTGGAAAAATCCTGAGTAACCATCTAGGTAGAAAAAATACGAATGTTTGGCTAATCTTTCAACCATTTGATCGATGAAGGGTAAAGGAAAATGGTCTTTTCGGGTAGCTTTGTTCATTTTTCGGTAAATCGATGCTCATTTTTTCCCGGTTACTACTCTCTGTGTTATAGATTCACCTTTTGACACAGTTAGATATCTTTTTAAGACGTCTAGTAATTTCTCGGTTTCCAGCTGTCCTAAGTATGCATTTACTATAACTGGTCTTTTAAGATCTGAATCTAGGAATTTGTATATAAGATTGTTGGGTAATACCTTGAGTTCTAGAGCGGGTTCCTTTGGGCATGGCATATGTTTTGGTGTAAGAGCTAGGCATTCATTTAGACTTTTGTCCTTATAAGGTTCTTGACAATTATCATCTTCAAGGATCAGAAGGGATGAGATCTTAATTATATCAGAATAGGTAGTCTCTTCTTTTTCCATTTCCCTTCTGGACTCGTCAATGACTTCTATCAGGTAACAGGTATTGTATATGGCTGGGGCTAGGAGGAATTGGGTTATAATGAATTCGACTTTCTCTTCTCCTACTTCGAATGTCAGTCTTCCTTTCTTCACATCTATGATAGCTTTGGCACTGGCTAAGAATGGTCTTCCTAGTATGATAGGGGTTGTAGCATCTTCCTTGATGTCCATGATTATGAAATCAGTTGGGATGTAGAATTGGCTTATTCGTACAAGAAAATTCTCTAAAATACCAACCGGGAATTTTAATGAGCGATCGGCTAGTTGAACTGGCATCTTGATCGGTCTTAGTTGTCCCACATCGAGCTTTTTGCAAATCGATAATGACATAACACTTATATTGGCTCCTAAATTGCATAGAGCTTTGTCTATGATGAACTTTCCTATTACACGGGGAATAGAAAAAACTTCCTGGATCCTTTAGTTTATGAGGCATATTATTTTGGATAATAGCTCAACACTCAGCAATAAGTGTAATTGTTTCATTGTCCTCGATTTTATTTTTGTTAGATAGGATCTCTTTTAGAAACTTAGCATATGAGGGCATCTGAGTAATAGCTTCTGTAAAGGGTATCGTAATATTTAACTGCTTCAGAAGCTCTACAAATTTCTTGAATTGTCCCATAGTTTTAGAATTTGTTAACCGTTGGGGGTACGAAATTGGTGGTTTATACGGTGGCGGGGGTACATAAGGTTTTTCCTTTTCCTCAGCCTCTTGTTCATTGGCTTCCTCTTCCTGTGGTTGATCTTTCTTCTCAATTGATTTCTCAGGCTTTTGGTACATGGTTGGGCTTTCAGTTCTAGGATCGGCAGGTCCATCCAATTCATTTCCACTTCTTAGAATAACTATATTTGCATGACATTTAGGATTTGGTTGTGGCTGTCCAGGAAATGTTCCAGCTGGGGCAGCAGTGGATGCTTGTTGTTGGGATACTTGAGAAATCTGAGTTTCTAACATCTTGTTATGAGTAGCTACAGCATCTACTTTGGTCACCAATTGTTTGATCTGCTCACTATTATGGATGTTCTGGTTCAGGAATTCCTTGTTTGTTTGAGTCTGTGTGACTATGAAGTTTTTCATCATCAGTTCAAGGTTGGATTTCCTAGGAGCATTTGGAGTAGGTGCGGAAACTTTTTGGTATCCTTGTGGTGTAGATATGTTTGGTTAGGCGCATATAATGTGTTATTGTTCTTGCAAGGGAAATTCAGATGATTCTTCCATCATGGGTTGTAGGTATTAGAATATGGATTTCCTTGCGCATAGTTCACCTGGTCTGTGGTTAATCCGGCAAGAAGTTGACATTCTGATGGTGTGCCCTGGGATTCCACAAACTTTTCAATTAGGAGTTATGGCAACCATGGTGGCTGGTGGTGTTAAGGTCAAGTTATCAATCTTCAGAGTTATGGAATCCATCTTAGCATTTACGTGATCTAAACTGCTCACTTCATACATTCCTCCCTTAGTTTGGTTCTTCTCTACATGTGTTCTTTCTCCTCCCTATTGGCAATGGTTTTGAGCCATGTTCTTAATGAGGTTTTAGGCTTCATTGTAGGGTTTATCCATAAGATCGCCGCCCACGGCAGCGTCTATTATCATCCTTGTGTTGTATAGAAGTCCATTGTAGAAGGTAATGATGGTCACCCAAATTTCAAACCCATGGTGTGGACATAGTCTCATCAGATCCTTGTATCTCTCCCACGCTTCATAAAGTGATTCGGCATCTTTCTATCGAAATCCATTAATTTGAGCTCTCAGTATAGTAGTCTTGCTTGGTGGGAAATAAAGTGATAGGAAGACATTCTTCAGTTATGCCTATGTTGTAACAGAGTTGGCTGGTAGAGATTGTAACCATGCCCAAACTCTATCCCTTAAAGAGAACGGAAAAAGTGTTAATCTTATTGCGTCTTGAGTTGCACCATTCGCTTTCATGATATCTGCGTATTGCACAAATTTCGTCAGATGTTCATTAGGGTCGTCTGTAGGATTTCCAGAAAACTGGTTCTGTTGTATAGCTTGCAGCAGTGAAGGTTTCAGTTCAAAATTGTTTCGCGTAATGGCTGGTGTAGCGATATTGTTGTGTGGTTCTTGTTGAGTTGGAGTCGCATAGGACTTGAGTGGACGTTACGGTGGTGCTCCATTTTCTTCGGCCATGATCGGTTCTTCAACTAGTTCGGGTATAAGATCTTCAGGAAAAAGGGTTTCGTTGGTTTCGGTTCGGCGTCTCAAACTTAAGAAACGCTCAACTTTGTCGATTTGTGGTTCTAAGTCTTCGCCTTGAGAGCGAGTATTGGGCATATAATCGACAAAAGGATAATTTGTGTTGCCTTATGTAATACCTCAAAATTTTCCCTCATTCTTTTTTTACCTTAACTGGCTTTACGCTTTGCATTCCATTTGCATATTCCATTAGGTCATTAACATTCATAATCAGGCATTTCATTGATTCCTATGGCATGTGATCGGCGCATTCCTTTGTGATTTGAATTTTCTATTCATAAGTGGTTTATCCGGCTATTGCACTCAATTTAAGCGGTTCAAGGGTTCTCATATATGATATGGCTTTGTTGATGGTTAATTAATTGAAAATGGGGTTCAAGTTTTCACATCAAAGGTATCATGCTATTCATGGTACAAAAAGATCAAGTGGTGGACTCGTGTGATAATAGGGTCATTATGGTTCTCTCGATTGTCTGTTGATGATGTTACGAGTTCATGAGGGTCGAGATTGAAGATGATTAAAGTTTTGGAATTCACTGAGAATACAAGTTTGATATGGATTTGGTGTTTGAGTTGATATAAGCAGGTTAAGTTGAACAATAGGGATTAAGTGAAATTCGAAGATGCAAGTTTATGGAAATCACACCCTATCCAAAATATTATGTCATGCCTATGTCAAAATCAAAGCTAATATTCAAGAATCGTATCCATTGACCTTCATAATTCATTTTTTAGTCCATATCCACGTTCTTGTTTCCAAGCCGATTAATTACATTTCTATCATCATTTCTAGTTCTATTTCCACTTAATTTTTTTTAAGCCCATTTAAATTATTTCATTGGTCTCATCTTTGTCCAAAGCTAATCACCAAAGCCCATCTTGAATAGAATTATGCTAAGCCCATTTGTGGTCTTTCTTCTTAACCCGTCATAAGTATCTATCCAAATTCATTCAATAAAGTTCATCTTTAAGTATTAGTTTTTAACCATGTTTTCTGGTACTAATGTTCCCAAGTTTTTTTCGTTTGTCCAAGCTCTAAACTGCATTTTATTAATCCGAGTTATTATCCTTGACTATATTTCATGGAGCTAATTTCATGTCAATTCTTGCGAGGCTCATTCTTCATACCACCACAACCACTTCTTTATCTAATTTGAACCATGGTTATGATTTTTTTTTCTTTCCAAATTCTTAAACTATATTCTAGTTAAATTTATATTGTTATCCAACAAAAGGATCACAGGAGTTTTTTCTGGGATTCACCAAAAGGTTCACACCAGAAAAGATAACTTTTTCTTTTTGACACAAAAATTCAGAATCAATGACAAAGGTTAAAAAAGAGTCCAGTTACAAGAAGATGGAATTGTTCAGAAAAATTTTGTTACAAAAAATAACAGAAAATCAGTTGGGCTCTAACTGATAATAGTTACAAAGAAAAAAATTCAGTTATAAACTGATAATAGGAAAAAGGAAAAGGAGGCCAACTGATACAGAATAAAAGATATAGAAAAATGGTGAACTCGTTGAATCTTCTGCTGGCCCTTTTCTTCAATCACCTTTCTGCAACTCTCCTCCAATAACCATAACTAAAGCTTCCACCCTGCACTTTTCAATCACCAATTTGCTGCATCATCATCTTTCTATCCCATTTTTCAGAAAACTTCAACCTGCTGCAACCGAAACCAATCTTGATCACAACCCAACTCCTTCACCTTCAACAAAAACTTCTTCATCTTATTCTTGGATCACCACTTTAAAAATGATCTTCTGCAAAAAAAGGGCTTTCCCTTCAAGATCCTCTCATCACATCTTCATACCTTTTGCTAGAAACCTTCAAGAAGAATCAGTTCCGCTTCGACACCATCAGCGTCGGATCAGGACCTGCAATTCAACACACATCCATCACTCCATCTCCAAGGACCTGTAAATTCAATAGCCATTATCATCAACATCGAAACTTTCATCAAGATCTTCAATCAATTTCGCAGGAACAGATCAGAAAAAAGTCAGAAGAAGAATAACTTAACCGAAAACAGTTACATCCGAAAAAACCCTCTTCAATCTCTCAGCTCCAATATCAATTGTCAAGTTTCGCCGAATCTCTGTATCAGCTTCTTCATCAAACCTGTATCAGAATCGCTAACAAACTTCAACCACGTTGATCTATGTCCATCAATACAACCTGCAATAAGGCGCAAGAATCATGGCATCAACTCAAAAATTCAGATTCAAATTCAACGAATTCATCGTATTCGTGTATCAACTACAACAACCACAAGCTCAGATTCGAACATAAGCGAAATTGAAGAAGAAGAAAGGAACGAATTCACAAGAAGCTAACAACAAATCAAAGGCTCAAGAATTTACCTAAAAGTTTCGATTCGTTCAGCTCGCGGTAAGGATGACTTCCTCCCACCGTCATCTGTGTCGAACATGACACGACGAAGTTTTTCTTTTGTATTGCATTGGAGAGCGATAGCGAGCAAAGCATTCGAAGGATGAACGAAATTGTGATAAAGTGAAGAAAAATCCACGGCGGTGCGATTCAAGAAGGAGCCGAAATCTTCGAGTCCGGAAGAGTATGTGTTAAAGGCGCCACCGTGGATCATGAGAAGCCTCCGTTCTGGTTGTTCTTTCAAGTCGCGTTTACGAAAGTGAAAACGGAAGCAATGACGGGGCAGGGAGAGGTCATCGCCGTGAGGTTTTGGATCGGCGACGAATATGAGCGGTGGCGCGACGGCGTTCTTATGAGAAGGAGAACGGCTCGATTTGAAGACGGAAAATGGTGGAAGATTCGCGACGGAGTGGTTCTTGGAAGATCAGCAACGGCGTGTTGTGGGTAATGGTTTTCCGGCGGCACCTTTGAGAAGAAGAAGAGAGATTTTCATGATAAATTAGGGTTTTCAGAAATCAATTGGATCGGGCTCCTTGTGTTTGGCCCATGGGATTGCTTTTCTCACCACTGTTTTCGGACTCATACCCTTCCCTGCGGGTTTCCTTGGAGTATTGGGCTCAAGCCCCACAAAATCTCTCTTCACACCCTTCGAATTCGCTAAACAAACCCCCTGCGAGGCTGCCATGTGGTGATTGGGCCTTGGGCCCTTAGTTTATTCTGCTGCACCCTTATATTTTGATTCACCTTTCTATTATTTCCTTTCTCTTTTGGTTTTATAGAAATTGTTAATTAAATCCCTTGTTAATTAATTCTTGTTAAATATATTTTTGTAGATTATCTTAATCCATTTTTTGGTAATTTTAATTAAGATTTTCTTTGATAAGTTTAGTTATTATTTGTGAATTAACTATGGTTTATCACTAATTGTGAATTAAGAGATTCATGAGCCTTTTGATCGATATTGGATCGATTCCGATTATGGAAAAGCTCAACAAAGTGATTATGGAAGATGAGCATTTATTTTTCTCATGGAGATTGCAAGACCTTGCTTAAGGTTTTTTTCGGATTTCTTTTTGTGAGGAATCGACACTTCGATCAAGTAAGTGATTTCAAGCCTTTAAGCATCATTTTAGTCGTATGCGGCTTAGGACCATATAATTTAAGGTGCATACTTAGCCCTCCCACCTGAGGCATTGGTTATATTTGTGATTTTTGATGATATGTTTCGATTTCGGGACTTAGGGATTAGGTTAAGAACCATTAGGATCGCTTCCTTTCACTTCCCCTTAAAATCCACTTTTTCGCCCGTTTCGTCGCATTTATTAAAAATAGTTTTAGTTGTGATAAAATTCTGGAAAAATTCATGAGTGATCCTCATCCTCTTAATTAATTTGTCATATTTTTTATTTCCAGATTTGGGTGGTTTCAATATTTTATTTGGATTTTAGATCACAAGCTGTCCCAAAAAGGAAGGTTTTGGTATAAGGGACCGAAATCGATTTTTCCCCATAGGTGTGAGACCTATTTTTTGTATATGATTAATCACTGTAATTTGTGACATTTTAATGCTCATTAGGCATTTTTTTCATAATTTTTAGTGCCCTTTTTGATCCACTTTGTGGAGTTGTTTTTGGGTGATCATTCATTGCTACCTTGCTAATCAAGGAATTGTTTTGGCACTTTGGTACATAATTTTGTAGAATCCTTTTGGACAATGTGATATAATGATTTTATTATTCCAGGGATTTAATTTCATAATTTTTAAAGGCTTTCTGCTATTTTTCCATGTCACCTAGATCCTAGGTTGATTCATGTGTGTATTTGCTCCATAACCTAAATGTTAAGGAGGCATGCATGCCATTTGCTTGGAATATTTTTTGGTAACTTTTATGGGTTAATTATAGGTCATTTGTATGTCTTTAATTCCAGTCATAGGTCATTTTTTGAACCATAATCATTTGGTTTGTTTTAGTGCTTTAAAGTGCATACTTATGTGAACTAGTTTAACTTAAACGGGTTGCTAATCTCTTCTCATGTTTAACTTGAATTATGTGGAAATCATCAATGCCTATTCATGCATTCTAATTGCATCTCATACCTTGTATGCTACTGACCCATAATCATTTCATTCATATTCACATGCCGTTCTTCCTTAGTTTGCATCATGTGCGATCTTATGCGATTTTTGTTCATTTCTTCTCATGTATTCTTCTCCTTGCTCCATAGGACTAAACCATTGCATCCATGATTGTATATTCATTCATCCATCTTCATAAGCATTCACTACTGACTTTGATGTTCATTTCATGTATTAATTCATGTTTGTAAGCCATATGCATTCATACTTCATCCATAAACCCTAATTTACATTCATGTGAACTTAGGTGAACTTTTTGTACATAGTTTGACATAGTTTGATCTTGTGAGATATCCTAGCATACTTAGGGACCTATAACATGTAGCTACTGACTTTAGAAGTCATGTAACCTTTAGGTACCTTCACCTTTAGACTTAGGTCTTATTTTGAACCCTAGTTCCATTCTAGGACGTTTATGGTACTTAATCGCTTTCATGCTTCGATTTTGCTTTCAATATGCATTGTCATGCTAACTTTTGTTTTGTAGGGGGGAAGATTGAGGTAAGCATTACTTCATTCCTATCTTTTATGCATTTTAATTGTGTTTGCCTTAGCACCTTGTGCTTTGCTTTTAGGTTTCCCTTTCTTTAGAGACAACTTAACTTCCTTAGGAAGTAAGTTAGTTTCTAAGCTCTCTTTTCTTTTTTTCCTTTTCTTCCTTAGGATTAGAATACCTCATTAACCATAGGACCTATCTTGTAAATAAACAAATAAAATTAGGGTTGTGTCTTAGTCCCCTTAGTTTGTCCTTTTTGCAACTTGAGTCTTTCTTTCTCATCTCATAAAGAAAAGAAATAAAACACTTAATAAAAATCAAACTTTCTTGTACGACACGAGACTTTGTTGCGGAGTGTTTATATGCGTCCTGTTTCGGGGCGAGGTATAAATATTCACCGCGATGGATAGGTCTTAGTACAAGACCGTTCACAAACAAATTCAAAACACTTCTTTTAAAAGACAAAAAACAAATAACAAGCGACTATCCTGCGGGAACTTCTCCTTCTCATCTCATTCATTCACAACGCGAACTCGCGACGACTTGTCACACATGCAAGACGATAAACGCACTCGTACCAGACGAGCCTGCAACACCTGAGCATAGACATACGCAGTTTCAGCTGTAAAAAACACAAACAAATAGTTCCCGCCTAGGTTAGGCGAACTACGTCGACTCTGATCCTCATTATCCCGATGAGGTACGTAGGCAACGGGGTAGGGCCCGTTCGAGCACACTCTTTATTTTTCCCTACATTTCCCCCTTTCTTTTTATTCCAGTTTCTTTTCTCATTTCTCATTCCATTCCAGTTAGCGGTTTTATTCAGCAGCAGTTATTTTCTCACCCTTTGAAACAAAACAAGCAAGCGTGGATCCCGTCAGGTACGACGGACGATCTGGGGTGCTAATACCTTCCCAGGTCGTAACCGACTCCCGAATTCAGATCTTTGGTTCGCAGGACCTTGTCCTTTCCTTTTTCCTCAGGTTTGTGCAACATTACCTTTCCCATTCATTCGGGATAAAAATGTCTGGCTGGCGACTCTAACCTTTCCGCGCCACTTTCGCGTTTGTACTAGGATGAAAATCCCGGGAGCGACACCTTAGTCTAGACTGCGAAACAACGAATTTCACTATTGACTAAATCTAAGTCCCCGGCAACGACGCCAAAAACTTGATCGCGGATTTCCGAGTCTAAAGATTCTAACTGCAAGTATACAACCTAATCGCGTAGTAATAAAAGATATTGATCCCACAGAGACTCGATAATCAACCTAGCGCTATCGGGTGTTACTATGTTTAGCTAAGGCGAGTGATATTTTAGTTTTAAGGGGCGAGGAAGTAAGAATTTTAAACTAAATTAAATTATAATAGGGATATCGGTATGTAATTGGTACACCTTCGTGAATTAAATAAAATGTTGCCTTATTAAGATTTGTCAAGTTGTCTTTCTGTAGAAAATGGCGATTTAAAATTCGTTGACTCACACTCTTGTGGGTTTGCCTATTACTATACTCCTAAATTCAATTGAGCGCTCTCGTTGTGTCAATTCAAGTTAAAAGTACTTTTTGGAAACCTATAGATTCTAATTGGTTTTAAAGCACTTCCACAGTATTTAAAATCAATGCTCGATTTCAGCTATCTAGTTACAATCTCACACTCCCGTTGTCTTAATTCTAACATTTTTTACTTTCTTACTTTCGTAACAAAATTTATTTTAAAATAATAAATCGAAACCAAAAAGTAACTTGAGTTAAGGTTTTAGCCTAGTTCTATTGAATTTGTTCCGGTTATACAATCACATACCAATTAAATGGTTTAGCAAGACATATTAACTAAATGTGAAGAAAGGTAGAAGAAGAAGAAGTGCATGAAAATATAAGACATAACAATTAAAAGGTAAAGTATATAATTAGATTAAGTAACCTGGCTGAAGTACACTTGATCAATAATTCTTGCAGAAGCTTAAACTAAAACAAATGCAGTGGCTGGAGATAAAATAATTGGTGCTAGCTTCCCAAGGTAGGAGGCTAACACTAAGGTTCGGGAAACTAAATGCGGAAAATGAAATAATCAATAAAAATCTCTGAAGTTAAATAAACGGCTTCTAATGGAAAAATAGCAGAAATTCAGTAGGGTAATCGAAGCTCCCTTTGGAACTTGAAACAACTACTATATATAGCTTCTGGGAATACAGTTGTTGAGAATTAGTCGGAGTTTCTTTAGTTGGGTCTTGACTGCGTAGGGTTGAATAAAGACTGGAATGGCTGAGGAAATATCTCTGTTGGACGAGAGAAATTCGAGTAACGGCTCTCTGGTTTGACTGGTGCATGCTTAATAGGTTTCTGATATAACAAGTGGGACGTTCGTCTTGCTTTTGTGACGTTCGTCTTGAATTTGTGAGGTGTGACAGTCATCACTTTACTGTGATGGTCGTCATACAGTTAGAATACAGAAACTCTGCAATCTATTTCATTTCTTCTGCTAAAAATCCTTCTTTCTGTCTCATTTTCATTATTTCCTTCCACAAGTCATGCATAACATAATACCTGTAAAATAAACACAAACTTCACATAATATTGTTCGAAGTGTGGAAAATAGCAAATTAAATAAACATAAACCATGCTAAATAGCAAATTAAAAATTTAATAAATTCAACTTCAAACCAATTTCCTAAGAGGAAAATCATTTCACTTCTAATTAATGAAAAATACTAAATAAATGATTTCAAAATGTAATGCGGTCAATTTATTTTTAAAAAAAAATCTTCCTTGCGAACACACATTGAGCAAGTAGTATCAATTACTTTGAGAATTCCACATTTGTACTTAAAAGGTTGTTGTAATGGTAAGTTACCCATATCAAAAATAAACTAAACAAGAGTTAAAAATTAGACAAATATAACTATACAATATCATGTTCGAGAGAATTAATTAAGAGCACTCGCCAAAGTTATTAAGGACCGCATGATACACATAAAAGAGTTAAACCAGAATTATCAACAATCAATCTCATACAGTTCATATGTAAAAATGTGTGTGCTATTAAAACTACTTGATCTAAATATAATTAGTCTCTCACTAAACCACCACACAAAACTCATCCAATTTTAATAAAAAAATTAACCTGCCACTAAGGCACCACGTTAAAATTCATATGACATATCATACATGATAAAAATAAAAATATAATTATCTGCCACTAAGATAACAAAAAAAAATTACTGACTACTAAGGTAACCAGAATACATAAATAATCATCATTCATATAACATGTATGTGATTTTTCCTTCATATTTCACTCCACCATATGCATTGTCCTAGTGATGGCTTCACATTAGCAACACAACCAACTGCACTAATTTAAGATACTGACTCAACACCTTATTTATTTACTTCAATACACAAACTAATCCAAAGACTCTTACTTGATATCTTTATTTTAAGGATATTCTTAATTCATGAGTAAGTATCTAAATCTTACTCTACATCTTGATCATTAATTCATTTTTAATCAATGATTATAATAATTAATCAGTAATTAAATATGGAGAGAGAAACAATTAATCACAATAATTACTAATTATTATAACTATTGATTACAAATGAATCAATGATTAATATATGAAGTAAGTTTTAATAACTTACTTTGGAATAAGAATATCCCTACTTTTATATATATATATATATATATATATATATATATATATATATATATATATATATATATATATATATATATATATATATATATATATATATATATATATATATATATATATATATATATATATATATATATATATATATATATATATATATATATATATATATATATATCATAACCAGTTCTATATTTTCTTTTTTTTTTAATCAAGATGTATTATAAAAACAAATACAAAAGATATTTCACCTGATATAAAAAGGAAGGCCGAGAAAAACTCGCAAAGACATAAAATTCTATATTTTAAGACTCACATTTCAACCAGTATAGTATATTAGAATGACTTTCCATGTCACTACAACAAATTGCTGATTTTACTGTTGTACCACACTTTTCCCCAATAATAACCATAATACCCTCTTTTCCCAATTATATACCAATATGTCATTGTTTCAAACAATTTTTATTTTTTTTTTCTCTTTGCCGCCCATTGAATGGGCGGGAGTGTACAAAAGTTTTCTATACCGCCCTTTGAATGGGCGGCAGTGTACAACGAAATTTTGTTTTGATTTTTTTTATTTTGTTTTGTGTTTTTAATAATTAATTAGTTGATTAAGTAAATTAAAATATTAATAATAATATTAAATAATATTAGTATTTGATTAATTAATAATACTAAAAGTTAATAATGATAATTTGTATTTAGTAAATATTAAAATTATTAAATAATAATAAATAATAATATAAACTAATAATTAATATTTAAAAATTTAAAAATAATATCTAATGTTAAGTTTAGTTAATAAATAATTCAATTAAATTTTTAATCGAAAAAAATTAATAAATATTAGTAATTGATAAACTAATAATACTAAAAGTTAATAATGATAATTTGTATTGAGTAAATGTTAAAATTATTAAATAATAATAAATAATAATAAAATTAATAATTAATATTTAAAAATTAAAAAATAATATTTAATGTTAAGTTTAGTTAATAAATAATTTTATTAAATTTTTAATCGAAAAAAGTTCCGCCACTGCAATGGGCGGTACGTTTTTTATATTTTATTATTTAAGTACAGTGTCGCCCATTCAATGGGCGGTACCTTTTTAATATTATATTATTAAAGTACAGTGCCGCCCATTCAATGGGTGGTACCTTTTAATATTTTATTATTAAATCTCAATTCATATATAATATAAATAGTGGTGTTATGTGGTCCATTTTTTTGCAGAGGAAAATCGTTTTTTAAGAGAAAAATATCAGTTAAGATGCATTATTATCGTCGTTGGGGCAAAGTCGTTTTTTCTAGAGAGAAATCGGTATTGGATATGTTCTTCTGGAATATATGTAGTTTAGATCAGCTGATGAGGGAACTGAAACGTTGGTTAGAAGCAGAAATTGAAGAAGGGGAGAAAATCAGAAGTGTTGAGAGGTATGATTTCCGTCGTGGGTGGGTGCGAATCATGACCGACAAGGAAGCGAGAGAAATGATGTTTGGAATCAATGAAATCAAGCTGCTTGTTGTAATAAGCTAGAAATGTTATATTAAATGTGTTCGTGTGTTCTAGTTTAATTTATATTTTTGCTGTCAAATGTTTGTGTTTTGTTGTTATGTTTGTGTTATGTTGCTGAATTAATGTTAAATGTATTTGTGTTGTTTTGTAACTTTTTTGTGGTTAAATATATTTAAATCTAAATTACTAATGATGAAGAAAATTGAGATACTTGAATGCAATATGAAAGTGATACATGATAACAACATAAAACACTAACTGTTACTAGTTCCAACATTTGGACACTTAGTTCGGTTGTGACCAGTTTGACGACACCTGGAACATTTTCTCTCCAGCTTGTCAACGATATCCATTTCTGTTCTAATGTGTGTGCTGACTGGGCATCCTTTCTTGTTCCTTCGCATTCTTGGATTATGGAAAATTTGATCTCCCTCGTACACTGGCCAATAGTCACTGTACGGGAGCACCGGAAAACTTGTGTTGTATACTCCAAATAGGTTTGAAACCCTATAAACGCCCAACAAAAGTGCGTATGCGTCATTGCGAGCACTTGAACATGCAGCGATAACATGTGAACAAGGGACACGGTATGCCTAAAACTTTCTGCAATTACACCACCCTTCTATTAGGTTCACCCTGTAACGACCCATAGGTTTCCCTTCACCGTGATCCATTGTTTCCCGCACACTAAAAGTATTGTTATTGTAGTCAAAAATGATGACTTGATGTGTGGTGGATTTCGCGGTTTCTTCTTTCATAACCTTTACGCAGTTGTCTGTAAATATTTGTCCTGAATTTAATACTGCACTCCATTTTGCACCCCTCTCAGCAAATTGTGTACCCAATCTATAATATGTTGCACTAACCAATGCTGTAATCGGTAAATTACGGGTGCCTTTGAATACTCCATTCAGTGACTCAACAAGGTTGGTTGTCATGTGACCCCAACGTCGACCCCCGTCAAATGCTCTTGTCCATTTTTCAACAGGAATATTATTTAGCCACCTTAAAGCATCACCATTTGCCATAGCTATTTCATTCTGGTAATACTGAAACGTTGGTTGGTTTAATGCATATCCTATATATAAAAAAATTGTTTAAGTTAATAACATAATTTACAAAGATATAATGTTAGAGAGGATGCAAAAAATTATTACCCATGTTAATGACCTTTTTCCGGAGGTTCCTGCCCTTAATTTCTTTCATGAAATTTTGAGCAATATGTCGGATACAATAGACATGTACAGATGGGGGATCTTGCCAACCATTTTCCGGATTATTGTATGCACTTTCAATGGATGAATTTCTATCTGAAATCAAACACAGATATGCTTGCGGAGCAACATGTCTTCTCAAGTTTCGTAAAAAAAAAAACCCAACCTTCAGCAGTCTCACCCTCAACAAGTGCAAAAGCAACTGGAAAAATATTATTGTTGCCATCCTGTGCAACAGCCATAAGCAGTGTCCCTTTATACTTACCATATAACCAGGTTCCATCAATTTGTAAAATAGGCTTGCAATATGAAAAACATCTAATGCATGGTTGGAATGCCCAGAATAGCCGGTAAAAGATCTGCTTCCCTTCAACAAGTGTTCCTTCATCAGTGTACATGGGTAATGTTTCCATTTCCATCACTGTCCCCGGAACAAATTTTTTAAGTGCCAACAGGAAATGTGGAAGTTCGTTGTATGACTTCTCCCAGTTACCGTAAACCTGTTCAATAGCTTTATTCCTCGCAATCCATGTTTTCCTGTACGACGGCGTGAACTTGTACTCATGAACAATCTTTGCAATGCAAATGCTCACCTTGATAGATGGATCATTGTCTACAAAAGACATTAAAACTTGAGACATTAATTGCGAGCTAAGTTGTCGATGATCCTGGTCAAACATGGCTGTTGAACAACTGTGAAGAGGGTTCATAATGCCTATCTCCCACAAATCACTTCTTTTACGATACGACGCTACCAGATGAAACTTGCACGTATCGTGTCTACAACAAATGATATATCTCTTTTTATCTGAATCCTTCACCCTAAAATCTACACCGTATTTCATGTGATATTGTTTTATTGCAAGCACACAATCAGATTTAGTTTTGAATTGATTACCTACTGTTATGTCTCCTTCCACCGGAAGATGAGGCATGTGCGGCCAATCATCTGATGTTTGATCTACATCCGAGGAAATGTTTGTCATGTGGGCAGGTGGTGAAAAAACATTTCTAACTGGAATGTGTTGGTCATCGGTGTCCTCCTGAACATTGACTCCTTCTTCAAATATTGTTGTGTACAAGTCATCTACCTATGCTTCGGTCTCTTCTTCAACATCTTCTTCATCTACATTTTCGTATGGTATTATTGCTAGTTCATCTCCTTCAGGTGCATTGATAACTTGAGACTGTTGGGTTAGTTGATATTGGTCAAATTTGATATATACCTCAATCGATGGAAATCCATAACATTCATGATTGGAAAACATGGATTCCACATTTTCATCGTCACGAACTTTCAGTGGAACAAATTTAAAATTATTGTTCCCAAAATGGACAACATTTCTGTATGTAATTTGAGAAATACCACCTGCTCCCATCTTCATAACCAGTCGTTCTTTGAAATGTTGAAATGTTGATCTTCTATTAATATTGAAACGACATATTTCAGTATTTTCGAAGTTATATTCGAGCTCATCAGTTACAACCACACTACCATTGTAATGTGCACAGATAACATAATTTTCTCTTTGAGTCATTTTTGAATGTGATGAATTTTTTGAATGTTTGAGTTGGTGTATAATATGATAGTTTTATAGAATTTATATTGGATCCGTATTGAGTTGGTACAAATATTATATAAATTAATCTCAGACAGGAAATAACACTGCCGCCCATTGAATGGGAGGCAGGCTGCACGTGTCAGACAAACTATAACACTGCCGCCCATTGAATGGGAGGCATGCTGCAAAGTGCCAGACATGTCATAACACTGCCGCCCATTGAATGGGAGGCATGATGCAACGTGGCAGACAAATTATAACTCTGCCGCCCATTGAATGGGAGGCACACTGACACGCATTCTATAGCTTTACACTCTGCCGCCCATTGGATGGGCGGTGGTCAACGCTGCATGCAATCAAGTCACCACGTAAATGCCATGCAAGTAACACTTCAACCACCTACATTATATCATTTTAATCACACTTCAACCACTTATACCAAAATATTTATTACATATATCAATTACACATTCTATAAATACCAACAAATCTCTATTACAAATTCATATCTAACAACACATCTCTACTAGAATTTCATCTTTATCACTCTTCATCACCTGATATTCTAAACAATGTCTCTGCCCGTGCCTCTGCTAACACTCGGAGAAAAACATCGAGACACACTTTCAAATATTGCAGAATATGTAAGTCTTCTAACATTTTATTTTATTACATTTTATATTATACATTTTTATTTTATTACATTTTATGTTATTACATTTTACATGTTTATCTTATTACTTTAAATTTTTATTTATTACATTATATTTTATTTATTACATTAAATTTTTATATGTTACATTATATATGTTATATTATAAATTTTTATTTATTATATTACATTTTTATTTATTACATTTTTATATGTTACATGTTATATTTTACATTATATTTTATTTATTACATTAAATTTTTATATGTTATATTATATATTATGCATGTTTTATTTGTAGGATGAAAAAAAATTCAAACCACGTACACACAAGTACATTATAATCGATGAACATATCTGTCCATATTTGATTCAAGCTGGTTTCGGTCACGTCATCACTATTGATTCGTATGGAGTTGATCGAAAATTCTGTCTCACCCTATGCGAGAGATGGAGACCAGAAACTCACACGTTCCATTTTCCAACCGGTGAATGCGCCCCGACTTTGGAGGATTTCCACATGCTATTGGGGTTGCGTGTGAATGGCTCAGCCGTTGTTGGTTGCACATCTGTGTCATATCAACTTGTTGAGGAACTATTGGGGATTACGATGGATCCTTCTGAGAGACGGGGACAATCTTTGAGAATAGTAGTACTACGGGACAAATACAATTATATCCACTTAAGCGAAGACTCCCCCGAGGAACTAAAAATAATGAAAGCAAGAGTATATATTATGTTACTTTTTGCTTGTTTTTTGTTTCCTGATACTAACGGTAACACTATACACCTTCAATTTTTACCGTTACTCGAAGATTTCGACCAAATAAATAGCTATAGTTGGGGCGCAGCAACTTTAGCACATCTATACCGAAACTTGTGTCGATGCGCTTTGAAGGACGCTCACAATTTTGCCGGATGTGCAGTCTTACTTCAAGCTTGGGGTTGGTCCAGAATGCCTAGACTGACACCGATCAACGAAAATCCATTCCATTTTCCCTATGCAACAAAGTATGTATATTTAAACTCTATTTATTTTTCTATTTAATATATTTATTTCTCTAATATTTAAACTCTATTTATTTTTCTATTTAATATTTTTAGGTGGTCTGCTTATGGAATGAATTATGACAAAATCCCCCATCATTGTGCGGTTGGATATCGGGCTTTCTTCGATCATTTTGAGCCCAATGATGTAATATCTCTTAGAATTATATATTTTAATATTAAAATATTTTTATCATCTCTATTTAATATTTTTATTGCTCTAATCCATTTTTTCAACATCTTCGCAGTTTATATGGAGACCATATCTTGGACTCGAGGATGAGGACCCAACCGAAAGTCATATTTGGACTGCAACAACATATAGCTTTTGTTTCACTTATGTTAAAATGCACCAATCGGATCGGGTTAAGCTTCAATTTGGGATACAACAAGAAATTCCTGGTCCACCGAGATGCATGAAAAAATATCATAACAGCAAAGTAAATCAACAATGGGCTTACGAAGATTGGAAAGACCACAACAGAGAACAACGCCAGGAATGGATAAACCGTCACCGTGCCGTCATACAAGGAAATGTAATGGATACTGAATGTAAACCAAATAGAGAATACATGAATTGGTATAGATCTGTTACCAATTTGTACCTATCGGTCAACAGAGATTTATTTGACCCTCGTATTCAACCCGCATTGAATGTCAACCAACAACACACATTTTCCTCCCAACAAACATCTAACCCCAACCAACCACACCCATTTTCCTCCCAACAAACATTTAATATCAACCAACAACCCACACAACAACCTTATACCCCAAGCCAACACCCTTACAATCAACCAAACCCATCATTTAACCCAACCCCCTACAACACCCAACAAAACCTCAATTTTAGCCCTTCCCCATCATACACACAACAACATTCATTCTCACAACCTACCCCACAAGAACACAATTACCAAACACCCCAACCACAAATGCCATTTTATCCACCACAAACTTTCACATTTAATTCATCCCAAGACCAACATCCATACATCCCCTACATGAATTCCTCAATGCCACCTACTATCCAACCAAGTTGGAGTAATGCGGGAACACGTCTAGATTATGGCAGTGCGGCGGCAATACATGACGACTTTAGTGATGATGTGCTAGCGAATTTTATTAATCCTCCGGGTGAAACAAGACCTTCTACTCAACCAACAAACGTTGAACAACCTGGTTTAAGAAGGACTAACCGAATAGGACGTCTCATGTGGAACTCATCAGCGACATCGTCGTCCGGGTCCAAATAGGGAATAGAAAAAATTAATGTATTATTTAATATTTATATTATTATTATTATTATTTATATTAATATTATTGTACTTTAACATTTATATTAATATCATTATTATTCAAAAGTATTAATATTATTATTATTTTATATTAATATTATTATTATTATTATTTTATATTAATAATATTATTATTATTTTATATTAATATTATTATTATTATTTTATATTAATAATATTATTATTATTTTATATTAATATTTTAAATTATTAAATAATCCATTTTGATATTAAAAATGCAAAACAAATAAAAAAGAAAAAAAATTACGTTTACACACTGCCGCCCATTCAAAGGGCGGTTGGAAAAAAATTTACACTCTTCCGCCTATTCAATGGGCGGCAATGAACAAAAAAAAAGTCAAAACAATGGCATATTGATATATAGTTGGAAAATGAGGGTATTATGGTTATTGAGGGTACAACAGTAAAATATTCCAACAAATCACCTATTTTTACTACCGCACAATTATATCAACTTCCTTGTTTATTATCCTAGGACTATTTAGTTAGCCTATCAATGTTTCTAACCACTGTATCTAAATTTCACACACTCACATGTTACATTGGTTGAACTATCAGTGCTACTATCTAAATCTAAAATTAATTAAACAAGCAAAGATTCATTACTATTTTTCAATTAACTTTTAAATTTTAAATCTCTAAAACATTAAAATAATGTATAGAATATCTACCTAAGATCTAACTCAAGTCTAGTTTAGAGTTGCATGAGAAAAAACTCTTACTTTAAAGTGTTTTTCTCTAAACAGACAATAATTCTACGATTTGATTACACCAACGACGATTTTAAGGGATGCTCTCAAAAATAATAATTAAACGAAGTATGAGATATCAACGTTGCAAATTCACCAATAATGAGGAAATATTTTAGTGTGAAATGTTGGGTTATGTGAATATTTTTTACATGAAACCTTGGAAGTTTTTGAGATAGAAGTTGAGAGGAATATGGAACTAAAATAGAAAAACTAAATTAATCTAATTATTATTATTAATATTATTAAATTTCAAGTTTGTCCACTTTTTGTAGAGTAATAATATTAACTTGACATGTTCATTAATTATTATTAACAATAATAATAATAATAATAATAATAATAATAATAATAATAACAATAATAATAATAATATTAATAATAATGATACCCAAAGTTCAATTTGAGATTTTGGATAGTCTTTCATCAAAATATAGGAACAAATATGAATTTAAGTATCACAAATCATTCGCAAACCGATGGACAAACAAAGAGAACCATCTAAATCATAGAGGACATGTTGAGGACATGTATCTTGAAGAGTGGTGGAAGTTTGAAATACCATTTACCATTGATAGAGTTTGCCTACAACAATATTTATTGTGCAGGTATCGGAATAGCACCATATTAGGGGTGGAAAAATGGGTCATTCGCCCCACACCGCCTTAAATCCGTCAAGTGATAATGGACATAAAACTCTAGCTCATTTCACCAAGGTGGCGGGGCGGCGACTTGTCCGCCTACTTTATTTTATTTATTTATTTATTTTTAGTAGATTAATAGGTTTGTTTTTATATTTCAATTAGATTTTTCACTTATTTTTAAAACAATTTTTACAAAACATCTTTTTAATAAATTTTAGCTCAAAAAATATTACATATATTCTCAAATAAATAACTAAAATAAAACCATCAAGAATTGAAATTATTATAATTAACTAAAAAATGGTGGATTTAAGGTCGGACAAACTGAAGAAAACAAAAATGCGGCAAACTTTCGCGGGCGGCGGGTTTTGGTGGGGCGGGCTTCGACAGGTGGTAGTCTTTAACGGGGCGAGCTTTGGTGGGCGGCAGGCCCAAAATTCCAACCCAACCCGCCATGTTTTGGCAGGTGTGCGGGCCGACCCTGGCGGATCACACGATCTGTTTTGCCACCCCTAAATATAAAGCTTTATATGGTAAGGAGTGTCGATCGGCATTGTGTTGGTCGGAAGTAGGTGAGAAAGGAACTCTTGTACCCGAGGTATTATAAGAGACAACAATGAAGATCAAGATAATCCAAAAGAAAATGAGAAAACGCCTATATCTCCATGTTTTCTTGAAGGTCATCCCAGGGTTCAAGCTAAATGGGCCTTTCAAGACACGTAAATTGAGTCTGAGATGTGTTAGATCGTATCAAATCATGAGACGGGTAAGTGATGTAGCATACTAGTTAGCATTGTCACCTTTACTATTTAGGCATCACGATGTGTTCCATATATCGCAACTTCGGAAGTTTGTACCAGGTTCTTTTCACCTTATCCTTTTGGATACCTTTGAAGTAGAAGAAGGTCTCTCTTTCAAACCTCAACCAAGTCGAATTATGGAGTATGCGCATAAAATGTTGTGGAATAAGTAGATACCCCTTGTGAAGATCCTTTGGGAAGAATCGCATTCGGGTGAGGCTAATTGAGAGCTTGAATAAAAAATGCGAGAATTGTATCCTCATTTATTATGTTAAGTTCTAAATTCGAAGACGAATTTAAACTTAAGGGAGGAGGATGTAATACCCTAGCTTTCTAACATAACCTAATTATCATATTAATGATATATTATAATGATTTTTAGATAAGTTAGTGAACTATGACTTTATTAAATAAGAATGGCAAAGTTGATAATTAGGTTAATATGGAAAGGGCGAAGTGGTTTTGCATGGACAATATATGTATAGACTTAAGCCTTTTTTTCTCTCGTTTATATATTTCACAATATCACTCTAAAAATCATAATTGAGAGAGAGAGAGAGAGAGAGAGAGAGAAAAGAGGAAAGTTATGAGCTCAAGTTCTATCAATTGACTTGCATGTGAGGAATTTTTGAACCTTGGAGTAGGATCATAAAGCTCAACCCCAAACATCATATTTTATACACTTCAATCATCAATTTTCTTAATTTCTTCATTTGGTGAGTTCTAGCCCTGAGTTTGGATTGGGGTTAGTACCATTAGACATTGCATGATGGGGGGAATAATGTATAAATGTTGGAATTTATCTTGCATGGTTGTGACTATGTGTATGTTCATGAATGTATGAGGTCATATGAATTCCTTTATGCATGTTAGAAGCATGATTCTATGTATGATGAACATGTCCTACAATTTCATTCATGCATGTGTTTAATTGATTTTCTTGCTCAAGGATAGATATCATATGATTAGAATGTGCATGAAGTAGGGTTAGTAACAGGGTAATCTATCATTCTGATTGTGTACTATTGGTAAAATATGATGCCTCAAGTATGTTAAACTACAAATCATTGTGTTTAGTTTGGTTTTGTTGATGCTTTAATGCAAGAAAATTGGGGTTAGAATAGCCAATTTCGTCTAAAAAAGACAGGTATCGTGGTTATGGGCTTGTCACGGGTTGTGACCCCTTCCACGGGACACTTGTGTCAGCCTCTGATTTTTGTACTAGGGTGGGTTTGAACCTGAACTCATATCGTGTTACCTGATTTCGGGCTATGTTACACCTAGAATTCAGAAAAATGGCGGCAGGGGTTGGCCAACAGGGGTCGTGTCGTCTAACATGGCCATGACTTGTTGTGCCACTGACTTGGCACCTCCAAATGTCATTATAGACCTGTAGTTCACCCTATTTTGTATCCAATCCCTTAGTACACTTATAGAGATCAAGTATGATTCTGTAGTGCGGAAAAATACGCGTTCGAAAATTATCGATTAAAGAGGTACATTGTGATTACTTTTCAAGTGATAGGCAAGTACTAAAAACAAGGTTTCTACTAATCAATTAAAAGAGTAATGAAATCAAATCATGAGGAAACCTTAGGTGGTCTGAGTTACCTAGTGTTGTAATGTTCAAGCACAATGACACACCCTAGTTGTTGTGCAAAAAAAATGTTATTATTTGAAAGAAACTAGATAGGCTAGTGGTGGGGAATTACTAAACTAATGCATATGAGTGGTTACCGTGTGAGGGGAAGTCGATTAGTGTCTGAGACCCGAGTTCAAACTATAGATAGTTATGACCGGGGAAGGAAGAGTTGTGGCAAGTGAACTTCCATGACACGAATCACAACTCAAGTGATGAGTTATTAGTTGGAGAAATTTGTTCTAAATAACCTATTAGAATATTAGTGACCTAAATCCCAACTCAGGTGGTGATTTTTTGGTCCGGGAAAGATATTCTAATGTGATGAAGTGTGTCTGTGACCCAAATCCCAACTCAAGAGATGAGTCATTGAAGGGTGAAAGACACTACACTCTTAGAAGTGAACCCATGATCATAATCCCAACTCGATGAGGAGTTATTGACTGAGGAACAACTTTTCACTTTGTGATGGAAATTCGTGACCTGAATCCCAACTCAAGTGATGAGTTATTGGTCGGGGAATGCTCCATCATCCGAATCCTAACTCGAATAAGGAATTATTGGCAAGAGAAATTCACTATACTATGAAACTCCCGAGATAACTGAAGTGTACTATGAAATTGGTATGTGGTAATTACACTTGAGATGAATTGTTTAGATTCCATAATCGTTATTTGTGTGCCTCTATGGTATGCAAACTGTAATAGGTCATTGTGTCAATGGAACTAGTGCACCTTGTAGAGTCGAGTGAACTCGATGGTTTAGTCTAGAGCTCACTACGATTTAGTAATCTTACCTCACTCATGTTGTTGTTTCAAGTACTTCGAGGCAAGATAAAGGCGAGAGTAAGATGGCTTGAGCAAGACATTGAAGATGTCTCAGATCTTTTGGATCATGTAGTTTGTTTTGGGATATCAATTGTATTACTCTTGTATTCACACTTATGTTTTTGTATTGTACACGGAGTTATGATATCATCTAGATACTTATGTTTTATTTCATTATCAAAACTAAATGTCACATATGTATTATTATATACATGTATGTATGGGGTGTTACAGTTTGAGAGATTTCAATCTACCTTTGTAAACTTCATTTCAAAATTTAAAAAAAATTGATCCTTCCCTCTTGAAGTTCATTAGACTGGTGTTAAGACTTATGTATCTTTGTGGTATGTCAAAGACACTATTGGTCATCCTCTTGAAGCTCGTTGGATTATTATCAAGATAATTCTTATGTATCTTTGTGGTATCTCAAAGGCATTATTCCTCATGGTTTGCACCTTTCTCATAACTCAATCACTGCAACTCCTTCCTTCAGAGTTTAGGCACTATTCCTTGTGGTTTGCACCTTTCTCATAACTCAACCACCACAACTTCTTCCTTCAGAGTTTAGGCATTATTCCTCATGGTTTGCACCTTTCTCATAACTCAACCACCACACCTCCTTCCTTCAGAGTTTTCAGTGATGTCAATTGGACTTCAGATCTAGATGATAGGAGAAGCACATCAAGAGCAACTATCTATTTTGGTCCTAATCTTATTTTCAGTATTTCAATATATATAATAGTTACAATCATTTGTAAGTAACTGTCATAAATGAAACATCAGTTACAATGTAAAACCGAAACACCAAAACGCTCTATGTACATTCTCGATCAATAGGGATATTTAGTATATCGCAACTTGTTTTATTGTTAAAGTTTCTAATGTGTCTTTGCTGCTGAGTTTAATTACTCCTATGGCCTATGTGGGGTGAAATTGAGTCTCATGAAAAGAAGAGGTGAAAGGAATACAATGTTGGTGATTTTGCATTAATCTTGATAAAATATATTAGTGAAGCAGGTTTAGTTTTTGTATCTAGTTGCTGCTCAAAATATAGTAGTGGTGTCTCTCTAGAAACGTAGAAATTTAGACGTAGAAGTAATAGTATTAGCAGACTGAAAAAATTGATTTGTATTACAAATATCATTTTCTCATCATCAGTCATATTTGTTTAAGATTGGTTTATTAACTTGTGTGCAACTTTTGTAAGAAAAAAGTTGCGAAAGATTACTGAAGAATTACACCCTTTAAAAAGTTCATGCACTTGGTTTTGGGAAATGGAAGGAAAGAGGTTGTTTATATCATTTGGGCATACAAGGAATTGCGATGGATAAAGAAATATTTGAGAACTGAAATACCAATTATCAGAATTATTGTTTTCTAATAAATAAAAGACAATAAATCTTTTAACATTTTAAATGGAACATTATACTCAATTCTCTATATAAAGTTAAAATCCATGGTCAGTTTATGATATGGCAGGACATAAGTTATCTGGAAATTGACAATGGAATATAAGGAATTCGAAATACTATAAGAATCATCGTTTTTTAACAAATAAAGAAAAACGGTAACGGTAGTTTCTTTTTTTTAAATAATGATAACAAACTGTATGATATTATAAGAAGTCTATACTATCTTTCAAACAATATGTTAAGATTAGACACCTAATACAGTCATCGAAGATTTCAAATAGTCAAATTCCAATTCGCAGCTTCCCTGATGCACAAGACACTTGAAATATAACAGAATATTTCAAATGAACAAAAAGCTAGCACCAAGGTGAAACAGGAGATATACATAATCATCAAAATTTAAACAAGCACATAAAAAGTTCAATAGTAACCAGTGGATTTAAACTGTAAGGGGATCAATCCTTAGAGATTCGCTTTTGGCTGCAGTTGCAAATAACAATTTTCCAGAATAAGTCACAATTTGCCAAGGCGTGGCAAGCATCTCTCATGTTTGATGATCACTAGATTACATTCTATCTTCTCTCCTCCTAGGAGCACAAGTTATGATTTCATCAACTCTAAGGATCATCTCAGCTGCCTCTGTTGCAGATAGCAATACAGCCTGCTTGACTTTGAATGCTTCACAAATACCCCTTTCAGACATATCTCCAACCTACCAAAAGTACACAGGTCAAACTCTATTAGCCAAAAAGAAGAGAAAGGAAGCATGATGAAATAGCAGTCTACAGAATACTTTTCTAAAATACACATTGGTAAATCACTGCTCTTCATCCCTGGGTAATATTACACAGTTAAGCCCCCCCGAAGCACTCCTTAAAATCTAGATGTCATGGAGAGATTAACCAAAACCTAAGTGAATAAACCAAATATAAGGTTGGTTTTTATAAACCGGTTTATTTTAGTAAAACAGTTTTAAACCGGTTCAGATTCGGTTTATTTTTTCTATATGCTATAGTCAACTTGACTGTTTTATTCTCTACTCTTCTTTTTGGTAGGTGTTGAAATCCGCCTTATTGTTTAAAAAACAGCAAGTACCAATTCCACCATTATCTGGTTGCATTCCATTTCAAATAATCGACCTGGACCAAAAGGACATATTTTTTCTAGATGTTGACGGCAGAGGGATATTATCTGGAAGAACCAAAGGAGAGGCTGGCAGAGAAGTTATGTATGGAATGAAACCGTATGCCTTACACACAACCCTTCCCCCCTCGGTTGTACAATGTTTTAACACCCCTAATTAAGGGGTAAGAACCAAACCACATGAGTACTCCAATAGGCATCTCATACTGCTCAATGTTGGAGTTAGGCACCCATAAGTCCCTGTCATATACCGCTCAACTCCACCAGCACTAACGCACAACCCTTCCCCCCTCGGATGTACAATGTCTACTAGGGAGTCAATCTAATTTAGAAATGGCTACATGAATCAACATGAATGCAATTATCAGAAACAGATCTGCTACCAACAAAGAGACAACAGATCATTATAATCAAGTCAAAAACTAAGACATTCCTACTAAAGTGCATCTTGAAGCAACCAACCCAAATGAAAAAAGAAACCATAGTAGAATGATATATCAGCCATTAAAATTAACTTCCAGTCAAATAAAGCCACCCACTCAGTATTGTACTTACAGAACCAGAGATGACATCAATTCCAGAATTACATCCCTCATTCTGGTGCTCTGCACGGAGCTGAGAAATCAACTCAGCACTGTCCAATCCAGCATTATCAGCAATGGTTGTTGGAATAGCCAAGAGTGCCCGGGAGAATGCCTCCATTGCAAGAGACTTTTTACCCGGAGTTTTCCTAGCCAATGCATCCACTTCCTTCGCCATCACCATTTCAGGCCACCCACCTCCAAGCAACACCCTGCTATCATTGACAGTCTGAGATAGCACACACAAGGCATCATGCAATGACCTCTCAGCTTCATCAAGAACATGGTGGCTGCACAAAAACAGATGTCAGACTAAAAGTGCTACTAAAAATAAAACTTCCTATCAAATTTGTCGAAAAAAGTTCTCAACTCAGATAAATCTTACACCTATGCAGGCCCTTGCTCAAATGCACTGACTGAAAAAACTGATAGGGGCAGGAAAATTTAAGGACATAAACTAACTTTGCTTGATAACACAAGAACATGTGTATATAAAAGCAATAAAAAATTGGCATTACATCAGTCAAGTTAAACCATTGGACTCAATAACTATAAGCTGAAAATTATAAATATTTTAAACAAACAAAATTATAGTTAAAATCCTTTAGCCTTTGAAAAACCAGCACAGAAACTGAACAAAAGGGTCATTTGTGAGGTGAACTTTTGTTTGTAATTATGTTTCTAATACAAATGACTTTTATTACAAACATGATCTGAAGTGATATGTAGTCAAGATTAAAGTCCCTGAATATGCAAAAGAACAACATTGAAAGAATTTACAATGACATAAGAAAAAGTACCTGGCCCCTCTCAGAACTATTGTGCATGCCTGCCCCATTGCAACACCAGAAAACTTAATCAATTTATCCTCACCAATCATAATCTCTTCGATGAGGTCACAATGCCCAAGCTTAACAGACTCAGGGTTGTCAAAGGTTGAAGCAATATCACCACCAGTAACCAGAGCCAGACGCTCAATACCATCAAAATCAGCATGTTCAATAGCCAATATTCCAGCATCAGCAAAGAGCTCCTCTGGAAAATTGTATATCAACTGTCTGTTAACAAAACAGTTGATGCCATGAGCTATTATCTTGTTCACCTTTTCTTTCATTTTCTCTTTCTCAGCTCCTTCTATCTCAGCAACTTTAGCCATAGAGTCAACACGAACACGGGCTCCGTAAATCTTCACCTTGTCTGTGTCCATTGCAGTGTTTGCAACTAGTATTTTTGCATTCTCGATGCGTTTGGGTTGCCCAATACCAATTTTCTTGTCAAGAATAAATCTAAACAAAAATACAATCCAACTCAGAAACATAAAGATTATTTATTACCCAGAGACTAATGCAAATAGTTCATTATACAGGATAGTGGTGTTGCTGATAATCACCAGAGCTTATCCAAATTACTTGAAGACTACCTATGTAATAGAGTAGTTAGTATAATAATAGTTAGTATAATAGTACTGTTAGTGAGATCTGCTGAGCTGGCATTCTGTTATAACAGCTCAGCCAGTTTGTTAGATCCAACTAGCACAGCTCAGTCAGTTTGTTAGATCCAGCTAGCACTGTACTCACTCTATATATAGAGTCTCTCTTGTATCTTTTCTGTTGGAATCAATACAATGAGAGTTTATCAATTCTTTTCATTTCTCTCTGGTTTAACCAACTCTATCATGGTATCAGAGCTTAAGATTTTTTTTTCGATCCATGGATTCTCTTTTCCCTTCTTCACACGTGAAGTTATCTCATCTCATTTCCGTCAAGCTTGATGACAAGAACTTCAAGCAATGGAAGCAGCAAATTGATGGTGTTGTTCGTGGTCATCGTTTACAACGATTTGTTACAGTTCCGGTGATCCCTCAGCGTTCACCACTCGATTCTGATCTAGCATCTCACGGTGCGAATTCAGCGTATCTGGAATGGGAGCAACAGGATGCACTCATCTGCACCTGGCTTCTTTCCACCATCTCCGATTCGTTGCTTCCTAAGCTTGTGGATTGCACGCATTCTTGGCAAGTCTGGACCGAGGTTCATCGTTACTTCAACACGCTTCTCTCCACCAAAGCTCGTCAGCTGCGCTCTGAGCTTCGCCGTCTCAAGAAAGGCACGCTCTCTGTCACTGATCTCATGATTCGTGTGCGCGACATCACTGAAACCCATGCTTTTGTTATCCTTTTCTTCAATAGAGTAGTTAGTATAATAATAGTTAGTATAATAGTACTGTTAGTGAGATCTACTGAGCTGTGCTAGCTGGATCTAACAAACTGGCTGAGCTGTTATAACAGAATGCCAGCTCAGCAGATCTCACTAACAGTACTATTATACTAACTATTATTATACTAACTACTCTATTAGTCCCCCTTAGAAGCTGATGGCTGCTTGATCAAGTCAGCCTTGTTCAACACTTTCAGCTTAGCTCTTAGAGGCACAAATTTAACAGCAGATAGAGGTTTAGTTAGAATGTCTGCCCATTGGTCATGAGCTGGAACATGAACCACAAAAAGACTCTTGCTGAGGACTTTCTCACGCACAAAGAAGATATCCAGCTCCATGTGCTTAGTCCTATTATGAAGAATGGGATTGTGAGCAAGAGTAACAGTGCTTAAGTTGTCACACAGTATTTTTGGCACTTGGAAAGGGCAGTGAAGTTCCCTAAGCAAGGACTGAACCCAGATTAATTCAGCAGCCAACTGAGCCATACTTCTATACTCAGCCTCTGCACTGGACCTGGCTACCAATTGCTGCTTCTTAGACCACCATGAAATAACATTTGGACCAAGAAAAACACAAGCTCCTGAAGTGGATCTTCTGTCATCTGGGTCTGAAGCCCAGTCAGCATCACAAAAGCCCAACAGTTGCAAAGGTTGTTGAGTAGAGGCAGGTTGAAGAAGCAAGCCATGATGAAGAGTGCCACTTAAATACCTTAAAATCCTCTTGACAGCCTTCCAATGGTCCTCCAAAGGATTGGATAAAAACTGGCACACTTTATTCACAGCAAAGGATATTTCAGGTCTGGTCAGAGTGGCATACTGCAGTGCACCCACCACTGACCTAAACTGAGTGGGATCAGCTACAGTGGCAGAACCAACTTTAGACAATTTGCTGCTAGACACCATAGGAGTGGGCATACCCTTAGCATCAAGCATATTAACCTTGGAGAGAAGATCAGTAATATACTTGGTTTGAGATAACAGCAATGATCCAGTAGGCAAATGAGAAACTTCAATTCCCAAAAAATAATCAAGCTGGCCCATCTGCTTAAGAGAGAACTTGGCATTAAGCTGCTTGATCAAGGAGGCAATGAAAGGGGCAGAATTCCCTGTGATGATGATATCATCAACATACACAAGGATCATAATTTGAAGTTTTCCTTGATGCAGTAAAAATAGACTAGGATCACATCGACTAGCCTGAAACCCATGCTGAACTAGAGCACTCTTGAGCTTGTCAAACCAGGCCCTAGGAGCCTGTTTCAGACCATAAATAGCTTTGTTTAGCCTGCACACCAGTGTCTTGTCAGCTGATTCAAACCCAGGAGGTTGCTGCATGAAAACCTCTTCCTCAAGAGAGCCATTGAGGAAGGCATTGTTCACATCAATCTGCTGAATGTCCCAGTTATTTGTAACAGCAATGGAAAGCACTATTCTGACTGTGACAGGTTTGACAACTGGGGAGAAAGTCTCCTGAAAATCACTTCCAGCCCTTTGATGAAACCCTTTAGCAACTAACCTGGCCTTGTATTTATTAATTGAACCATCAGGATTTTCTTTGGTCCTGAAAACCCATTTGCAGCCAATGGGCTTCCTAGAGTCAGGTGCCTTCACCAAAGTCCAGGTCTGATTCCTCATTAAAGCCTGATATTCAGTTTGCATGGCCTGGAGCCAATGAGGAGCAGCCAAGGCTTGATCAACAGAGTTTGGTTCCATATGAGTTAAAAGAAGGGTGGGATGAAGTCTAGGGAGAGTAAGACTTGTTTTGGCTCTGGTTTGCATGGGGTGCACATTGTTTGAGATTGTTTGATTTTTGGATCTTTTGAATTTGGGCTTAGGAAGAGAAGGCTGATGGTGAGGAGGTCTGGATGAAATTGTTTGAGAGGATGAAGGAGAAATGGTGCTGGCTTCAGCAACATCAGAAAGAATAAGAGCAGGAGAGCAGGAGGGAGAACAAGGAGAGGGAGGAATAGGCTGCGGAGGAGTGGAATGTTCAAGAGAAAGGGAGCCAGAAGTAGAAGAAGAAGAACTGTCAGCAGCCTGAGTGGGACTGGGACCTGACGATAAAGATGGACTGTCCACAGGACCAGGTGTTGGAAAAACAGGCAAGGAAGATGCAGTCCAAGAGGAAGCACCTGAAGTGGAGGAAGAAGAGGTAGAAGAAGGGGAATGAGTGAGAAACATGGAAGAATAGGGAAATTTAGATTCATGAAACACCACATCTTTAGAGATGTAGATATGGCCATCTGAGATTCGTAAATACCAGAAGAGTACGGAACTTTTGATCCGAAAACTTCCTTTTCAGCGTCTTGTCCGTGAGATTGCTCAAGATTTCAAGACCGATCTGAGATTCCAGAGCCATGCGGTTCTTGCACTCCAGGAAGCCGCAGAAGCTTATCTTGTTGGATTGTTTGAGGACACTAATTTGTGTGCGATTCATGCTAAGAGAGTCACCATCATGCCCAAGGATATTCAACTTGCTTGACGTATCCGCGGTGAACGTTCTTAGGGTTATGGATTATTAGATTTTGGGGAAATTTAGGGTTTTATTCAATTCATGTTTCTTTTATGCATTTTTTAGTTTGTTATTTTGTTATGAAGAAATTATGATAATCTTTTGTATAAGATATAAATTTGAATGATGATTAGTGTTCAATTAACGATAAAAAATAAAAAATAAAAAAAAAAATAAAAAAAATAAAAAAAAAAAAGTATGGCTCAGTTGGCTGCTGAATTAATCTGGGTTCAGTCCTTGCTTAGGGAACTTCACTGCCCTTTCCAAGTGCCAAAAATACTGTGTGACAACTTAAGCACTGTTACTCTTGCTCACAATCCCATTCTTCATAATAGGACTAAGCACATGGAGCTGGATATCTTCTTTGTGCGTGAGAAAGTCCTCAGCAAGAGTCTTTTTGTGGTTCATGTTCCAGCTCATGACCAATGGGCAGACATTCTAACTAAACCTCTATCTGCTGTTAAATTTGTGCCTCTAAGAGCTAAGCTGAAAGTGTTGAACAAGGCTGACTTGATCAAGCAGCCATCAGCTTCTAAGGGGGACTAATAGAGTAGTTAGTATAATAATAGTTAGTATAATAGTACTGTTAGTGAGATCTGCTGAGCTGGCATTCTGTTATAACAGCTCAGCCAGTTTTTTAGATCCAGCTAGCACAGCTCAGTCAGTTTGTTAGATCCAGCTAGCACTGTACTCACTCTATATATAGAGTCTCTCTTGTATCTTTTCTGTTGGAATCAATACAATGAGAGTTTATCAATTCTTTTCATTTCTCTCTGGTTTAACCAACTCTATCACTATGCAACTCAATACAATAGAGAAACACTCGGATTCCGAAAAGGATAGAATAAAGATATGATGCAAGTGTTGTTAATGCTGGTCCATGGCAGGGAGCCAAAACCAGCCGCTTCGCAGCGTAGTTAGAGGATTATGGCGGAAAAACCCACAATATTGGCCGATATATACCATTGCAGAGAGCCCAAAAACCGCCAGGTACATCCTCCATGGCGAGTATTTGATAACATTGTATGATACTCAAACTAAATATTATAATTTTGAAGAGTACCTATACAACTCAACAATAGAGTATCCACAATATCGGCTGATATATACCATTGCGTAGAGCCCAAAAACTGCCAGGTACATCCTCCATGGCGAGTATTTGATAACATTGTATGATACTCAAACTAAATATTATAATTTTGAAGAGTACCTATGCAACTCAAAACAATAGAGTATCCACAATATCTGCTGATATATACCATTGCGTAGAGCCCAAAAACCACTGTCTATTCCGCCAAAGCACAGCCACGGCGGATATTTGAAATTTTTGTATGATACTCAAACTAAATATTTTAAGTATCAGAAATATTACCCTTCATCTAAAAATGAGTCTATCAGTGATCCTCCGGGCTTCTTTATAATCTGGATAGATTCTAAATTTGTGCTTCCCTGCAATTTTAAAATGGAAACGAAAATGTGACAAGGCATATAATTAATTTTACAACCATATTAGAAACCACTATGAATGAAAGAAAAAACATAAATACATGGCTAGCACAGAAGTACAAAAAACAGGAATCCCAATAAAACGTAAATTGGAAATATTCTGTATTTTAAACCATTGGAAGTAAGAAAAGGAAAACTATTGTTATAGACAAAACACTGCTATAACCTGGCAAAAATATAAGAGCACTGTAATCAAAGTTCAAATTAAAATACACTTCTAAGTATTTAGCCAGGTATCCAGAGAAGTTTATAGATCAAAATTGTATCTATTGTTTATAGACTGACGTTTTTCCATGAACAAACAAAAGGATAAAACCAACAGAGTTATCAATAGCGGCCGCTCTGGGCGCTATCCCAGGATTCTTTCCCGGTGCGGCAACCCTCCGCTACGAAGGAGCAGCGTGCATCCCAGTTTTGGATAGCGGCCGAGAAAGCTGGGATAGTGGGTTGTGGGTGCAGAACCCTTCACGGCCCGGAGCAGTTTTCTGCTTTTGGGACTTTTTTGAGTGCGAACAGATCTTTTTACCCTTAAAAAACTTTAAATTGGAAAACTTATTATAGTCGTTCGGGTTTTCTCCTCTCACTTGTGTTTTCACCTTTCTCCATCGCGTTCATTCTGTTCACTACTCGAGTTTCTCGCTAGCCGCTTCTCTTGCCCTAACTCCTCCGCCTCAACTGCTTCAAGCTTCGCTCTATTCTTCTCTACTTCTGTTTTCTGCTTTCCTATTTTGTTCTCTTTCCTGTTCTTCTCCATCCATTGTTTTTCTATTAGTTTTCAGGTTGATGTTTTTCATATAATTAGACCAAAAAGTTATTTGATTATAGTAAATATATAGGCCTTCGCGTTCATTCTGTTCACTACTTCTCGAGTTTTTCGCTCGCCACTTCGCTTACCCTAACTCCTCCGCCTCAACTGCTTCAAGCTTCTCTCTATTCTTCTTCACTTCTGTTTTCTGCTTTTCTATTTTGTTCTCTTTCCTGTTCTTCTCCATTCATTGTTTTTCTATTAGTTTTCAGGTTGTTGTTTTTCATATAATTAGACCAAAAAGTTATTTAATTATAGTAAATATATCGGTAGACTATTCATATAATTAGTCCAAAACTTTATCCCGCTATCCCATTTGTTAGGTCGGCCGCTCCGCTCCGCTATCTAATAACTCTGAACCAACAGCACATACACTATTTGTTATATCCACAAAAACTGGACTCTATTAGTCGGGAAGACACTGCTTTACTAGTCTCATTACAACATCTAAAGCTAATTTGGCAAAATATATATTATGCATAAAAAATTATAGTAACCAAGCTATACTAAAATACACTTATAAGTATTATATAGTAGATCACAAGTGTATCTAATTTTTATAGAGAAGTTTTTCCACACAGACCAAGACAGAAAACTTAGCAAAAATGCATACACTTTCTGATAAACTCGACAAAATTGGACTCTATTAGTAAGGTATTAATTGTTTACCTTTAATCTCATTACAGCATCTACAGCTAACTTTGCAAAATGCTCCTTGTCTTGTGAGAGAATTTTGGAGCTCAAAGTAGTCCTTGCAATGTTCATCAAGTCTGACCTGAATTTCTCTTCACAATCAAGGACATTCATGTGTAAGATATCAGACAAAAGAATGCATATCAGACCCTGCTGTAAACAAAATAATAAAACTGATTCTAATAATAAAGTATTCAAAAGCGACAGAACCAATGGTAAAACCTAACTCCCAAATGAAACATCAAAAAGGAAAAATAAATACCAGCATCTCCTTTGTTGTCCACGACCTTCGCAACCAATGTATCACGAGCACACTCAGCCGCCATTCGGAAACCTGAAATCATGACCAATAATGTCAAATACTATGATGTTAATCACATTAAGGCATCATTTGAAACCAATCAATACGGAGAACTGCTGTACGAAGAGGAGCAACAATCATTCAAAACCTATCAAATTTGAGTGTTTATGTTTCAGAAACTTCCCACAATTATTCCGTTTTACTCATCTTTCTTGATAGATGAAAAGTTCACCAACAACAAAACTAAACTAAGGGAAGAATAGCTGTGGTAGCCTTGGAAAGAATAAAATGAAAATGAAAAATTTTAGTGACTGCTTCTGTTATCACCATTAGATAACATGTATTTATAAATTGATTCCAAATGTAATTACAGATGAAAAAACTAAACCATTGAAACTTATAACTTTCTACATTTATTTGCTCAATATCAACCTTCTAAGTAGAGCATCCAACTACTGTACTATATACAGAAAAGCATAGGGTGGACAAAAAGGAAAATGTAGATTTCATCAACAACTCCCTATAACAAGGGCATCTGAAGCATAGTTGAAAAGCAAAGAAAAGAAAGGAACCTGCTATTATAGTCATTGGATGAATTTTAGCTGCAACCAGCTTTTCTGCCTCCCTCAAAAGTTCCCCAGCCAATACAACAACAGATGTCGTTCCATCACCAACTTCATCATCTTGAACTTTTGAAATATCTAAACTTATATTAAGGAAGATTATCTTCTGATATAAACTTAGATATATTTACATTAAAAAAAACACTACCACAACAATGGTTTTATTTTATCAGTATCCCGATGCTCTGCAAGTACGATATTCTCGCTGCCTTAAATGCTAATCGAAATCATGAACTACGCATCCAATAATATCTAAGTGCTAATATCACAGCTACAATAATAAAATGAGAAGGATACCAACAAGAACTTTAGCAGCTGGGTTATCAATGTGAAGGGACTTCAAAATTGTAGCGCCATCGTTAGTTACAGTAACTTCACGGCCTCGACCAGTCGATTGCAAAATCTTATCCTGCAACCATGATCCCAGATATGTGAACTAGTTACAAATCGTAAAAGTCTTAACCAACATATTGAACTAATGAAAAAGAGTTTTTACCATTCCCTTTGGCCCTAACGTAGTCTTGACCAAATCAGCAATAGCCATGGCACCAACAAAAGATGACTAAATCACAAAACACATTCAGTTAGGGTTAACACCACAAAGAAAAAACAGCATTGCATACACACGAAATCAGAAAGGGATCACTCACCATTCTTGCGCGTTCTCCTTTCTCTTCACTTGCTTCATCTTTGAAAATTCTATCAATCTGTAGCATTCACCGTACGAGAAAAGTTAGAAAATGGAGAATAAGAGTGGGAAAGAAAACGGAATGAGAAGATCAGTGGGAAGTAACTTACCGCCATTGTTGGAACTCGAAATAGAATGGAGAGAGATGGTGAAGAAGAAATGAAAGATCGGAATAGGAACGAGAATGAAGCAGCGTCGTGCTTGAATTACACTGGCGGCTGCATTTGCTAGGTTAAAGGAAATGGAAGCCCTAAAACCCAATCTGAGAAAATAAACAAATAAACCTCACCTTGAACTTCCCGCACCCCCACCCTAAAAAAGTTTTAAATACCCAAATTAATAGTAACTAATAAAATAAAGGTGAATTTTCTTCATCTAGTATCTATCTTTTAAAACCCGGGAGGGTTGACCTAGTAGGAAGGGACTCGGGTCTCAAGGGTTTGTTCCTCTTAAGGTTCTGAGTTCGAAGGAGCCTAAGACCAATTCTCGAAGACTACGTGGGATGAAAACTCTTTGATGGATTAGTCGCTACGGAAGGATATCACTCTATAAAAAAACTATCTATCTTTTAAATTTTAATTGCATAAACTTCCACAATTGTCATTTCATCAGAAATTATCAACTATCTATATTTCAAAAATTGATTGGATGACTTTTCTTTTCTACCCTTTTGTCATTTTCTTTTTACACTACAAATTGGACATTATGGTAAATAACAAATCACTAAATATTCAACTATTTTTCCCTAACTTGCTGTCAACTAGCACTATTTAATTGGCTACTATACAAAATAATTTCCCCCATTTTTCTTATTAGTTTCCACACGTAACATAGGCATCCTTTTTCAGAACCACTTCACACGTCAAACTGATAGAAATCACTCAAACATTTATTACCAAAAGCTGGATCTACCACTTCTCTTCTCTCTCCTTCATTTCAACTTAAATCCTTCACATTTCTCTTTGTTGTACCCCAAAATTTGATCTCATATCTTCAAGATAATATTTCTCAAGAGGTTTCCTAATGTTCATAAGATTCTCAATTGCTCAAAGGAACTCAAGGTTTTATCAGACAAAACTTCTTCCTAAGCAATAGATCTCAAATTAGGGTTTTGTGTTTCCCAATGTAAATTGGACTTCCAAAGCCTCAAGTGGACTTCATGATATCCCATATACTTCAGAGGATCCCCATAACAAATTTCAAGATTTGTCATACAAGTTTGGTCAATCAGATGCTCAAATGATCAATAATCAGTTAACTTTAGTAAAAGTCAATTGTGGTCAACATACAGTCAAACTTCAAGATTTTTGGTTAACATCAAGATTATGAAGTAAAATTCGTCATTTGATCAAGGGTTGATCATGATTCATCAAGAAAACCTCAAATTCATCACAAGGCAAAAATTGATAAATTAGAGTTTCTTAAGGAGAAAATCAAATGTACTTTGATCAGCTCTAACTTTCACATGCTTCGTCATAAATTTCCCATTAAAATCTAATTTTTTTAAGGAAATTCAATTCTTTACAACTTTGTGTCTCACAAGCCAAGGCCAGAAATGTTTCACTTGAGAGATATGGGACAAGACATTACAGGTCCTCAAAAAAGTCAACAAAAAGACAACTTTTTCAAAAGCTCATAACTTAAACATGGAAGATCAAATGGACATTAGACCAAAAGGAGTGATTAAAGGACAATTTAAGCTTTCTAAAAAGTCCAAGAGAACATTCATATGATAAAAAATTGAGGAAGTTATGCATTGTTAAAGTTAAGCAAATTTGAGGATGTGTATAAGGCAAATAAGGACCAAACTTAAGTTTTTGCCAAATGGGCCTATGTTTTCACAATCCAAACTTAATTTTAAGATTATCCACGATCTATAAGTCATATATTTTGATTTTCTTTGTTTCTTTTATATTTTATTGGATTTAATTCATTTAAATTCAATTTTAATTAAAATAAATATTGAAAAATCAAATATTTGATCTATTAACTATTTTAGGATCAGATATTGAGATTTATTTAAATAATATTTGATCCAAAAATTGTGAAAAATAAGAGGAGAAAGATATGATGGCCAAATATGACCAAAATAGAAATTTTTCAAATCAAATCTTATCATCCCAAAATAAATTGAACTCAAGCCCACAAGTTGACCTAAATTCTTTCTCTATAAATACATAACACCTTCAGATAGCAAGGACATAAAATTTTTTATCAAAGAGAGTACACAAAACTTCAAAAAAAAAACTCAAGAGTAAGTAGGATTCGGTTTTAGGGTTGCAGCCATTCTCAGGGTGATTTGATGGTCTAAACACGTTCCTGAGGTTTCTTTGAAGGTGTACCAATCATCACAACCATCCAAAGCCTCTAAAAATGCCATAACCGGATTTTTTTTTTCAATTTTTCAATTTCATACTTTTACACATGATACATCTAATCTCTTTGCATATTTGTATTTTGTATGATGTGAGCAAGTTATCTGGGAAATCGAATTGAAGTTTAGGTGCAAGAATCATGATCTGTCATTGTTATGGTTGGAAGTCGTGAGTTTGGGGAACCCTAGCTAGAAGCAATTTCAGACCAAATTGAATGGATTAATGAACTCAAAGGACTATTCTCAGCGTCTCTCCCTCTATTTTTGAACTTTTTTCCTTTTTTCTTTATTTATATGCCTTATTTTCTTTTATTTTTTATTTTTCAAATAATTACCTAATTTAAATTAGGGTTAATATAGTTTTTGATCCCTATAAATATCTCAAATTTTGACTTTTAGTCATTGTAAAAAAAATCGAGTTTTAGTCCCTATAAAATTACTTTTGCAAGTAGTTTTAGTCCCTATAAAATTACTTTTGCAAGTAGTTTTAGTCCTCTACAGGGACTAAAACTGCATGCAAAAGTAATTTTATATGGATTAAAACTCGATTTTTTTATAGGGACTAAAACTGAAGTTTGAGATATTTAGAGGGACCAAAAACATATTAAACCCTTTAAATTAATTTTTTTCTAAGCAATCAAAAAATAACTTAATAATATCATTATTTTCATAAAAATCATAAAACATCAAAAAATATTTACTTTTACATAATTAATTCAAATTTAATTTATTTCATTAAACTAATTCTTTTTTTTATCAAACATTTGTTTAATAAAAATCAATTAATCAAAATCTTAATCAATATTCCCTTTATATTTTTCTTCTCGATTTTATTTTATTGTTTTAGAATAATTGTATAGGATACGCATAATTTGTAATAATTTATTTCTCTCGCACAATTTTATTTTCGTTCAAATAATTTAACTGCTAAAGTCTTGTAATAGTTTTAGGTTTTATTTTTCCGCACTTTACGTTTTCTGTCAGGTTTTATTTATGTATCTTTCCCAAAGCCATGTAATAGCTTAAATTAGGGTTTTATTTCCCGCACTATAAATTGTTAGATGTATGCTTAATAGGATTGTATGGTAAGACTAAAATCAACTGTTAGCTAACCCTGATTTCTAAGATTAAAATAATTGAATTGAATACACTTGCACACTTCACCTCTAGGGTAATCTCTCTTGTTGCCTTTCGAATAATGGTCATGTCCCTCGAATGTAGGGGTATCTTAGCAAAAGACGCGTACGAATTGTAGGATCAGAATGCGCCTAAAAGGGGGGTGAATTAGGTGTTATAATTTTTCTCGATTCTTTTTCTTTTATGGATGAATTTTTTCTTTTAATTGTGTATGGTAGGAAAGCAGTAAAGCAGAAAATAAAAGTGACACGGAGATTTATCCTGGTTCCCTTCACAGTCCGAAGGTACATCCAGTCCCCTTTCAACACGAAAGAGATTTCCACTAGTTTTTAGAAAAAGTACAACATATCACACCTTCAATGGTGAGGCCTACTTTCTAAACAACTAAGCAACTTAGTGTGCAAGAACAATCCTCTTGCCACACTAACCCTTGTGTCCAACAATCCTGGATCACAAGTCACAAATAGAAAAAACCTTTCTATAATATTTGTAATTTTGAGTGAGTAATACAAAGATTGGATATCAATATAATGATCTTCTCCTATGTACACAAACCACTTTTCAAATATCAATACAAGTGTTCAAAATGCAATATGAAAGATGATGATCTTATGAACACTTTTAGAAGTATAAAAATATTTGAATTTTTAGTGAATTTGATTTGAGTGATTTTTATAAAAATTCTAGGAGGTGTTTTTGAATTTGAAAAAATTCAGATTTTATAATATTCAAGACACCCTTTTGAAAAGGTATGACAAATTATGAAACAAAATAATTTTTGAAGAGATATATTCAAAAGGTGTGAATTGAAATTCAAAGAAACATTTTTCAAAAATCTTACAGTGTTAACCGGTTAACCAAATGGTTAACTGGTTAACGCCTATAAACGTTAACAGGTTTTCTGAAAATTTGAAGTCGTTAACCGGTTAACCAAATGGTTAACCGGTTAACACTGTTAAAAAAACAGAAAAATATTATTTTCAAAAGTGTTAAACGGTTTGAAAAATAATCAAAGTATTTTATGCATTATGCTAACATATGATTTGAATAAATGAACACTTGTACATCAATTTAAAAGAGGGATTGATGTACCTAAACAAAAACGTCCAAGCTTGAAGTAGAACGATGATGCATAAGAAGCGTGATCGCAATGTCGGTTGCTTGTAGCTTGATCATGTTGGAGCTCTTGACTTTTTGCAGATCTGAAGTGCATGAGGCGTGTTGTCTTCATCAAAATCTTCGAGGTTGAAGGCGTGCTTCTACATTCTTCCCCTTTTTGATGATGACAACCGAAAATTCTGCGAGAGCTTTGATCAATGTTTCTCTAAGCGAATCCTCCCCCTATGGACAGTAACTCCCCCTAAATGATAGCGGCAGTAGCAAAAGAAATTCTGCATCGAGAGGCATTAGAGAAACAAGGTTTTCTCCCCCTTTTGCATTAGCAAAAAGGAAGGGACCAATAAGCAAGCATAGATATGAAAAGTATAGCATCATACAAGTAAACATACAAGCAAACACATATAGAAATAAAACATAATACAAGTAAACCAAAAATGCCTAAAAACTTAGGACTTATGTTTGAAAGTACAAAACATAAAATGACTAAAAGAAAAAAAAAACATAAGCAACATAGTAAAAATAGTATGGAAACATGGTCCTCAATCCTCATCCGACACATCCTCATCATCTTCTTCCTCCTCTTCGGTACCGTCCACATTGTCGCTCCCGATAAGTGGGAATAGGCCCAGATAAAGGTACAGACACGAACGGTCGGCGAGAGGGACAATGAGAACACACAGCCGTGAACTCACTGGAGATGAATAGAGTCGCCAGCTAGGCATTTTTATCCCGGAGGAAAGGCAATGCTGCATAGACCTAGAAAGAGATGGATAAGACGGTTTGCGAACCAGAGAGACTGAGAAAGGGGGTTGGTTACAATCTGGGAAGGTATTAGCACGCAGATTGTCCGCCGTACTCGACGGGATCCACGCTTAAAAGATTTGTGCTTTAAAGGGGTAGTGTCAGTGCAATCTGTGTATACAATAGCTGGAAAGAGATGTACAGGTGTCAGTGTAAGAAATGTGTAGTGTATAAATGATGTGTCAGTGTAAGGACAGGAATAAGATGCTCAAGATCATGAGGCTTAAAGAATAATGCTTGAAGGAGGGGGAATATACAGAGACTTTTGTTCGATAACTGTTAAGTTATGCCTACGTATCCTCTCGTGCAATGAGGAAGTCAGAACACCGTAGTTCGACCCAAAGAGACTGAAAGGTGACTTGACTTGTGAACTGCTTACTTGCCTATGCTCAAGTGTATGACCTGTCTGGCTCAGGTGCAAACTGTCTTGCATTAGACGGAAGAAGCAAGTTCTCGGTTATGAGTGAAGATGATGAGAAAAGAATTCCGGAGGAGACGATTATTGTTTGTTTTTGTGTTTTCAGTCTTTTATTGCTTTTTGAAGTTTGTCATAGGAAAATGAGCTTAAGCCTAAACCAATGGATTTAGTAAACTCATCACATCTTCCCTCTGATTAGGGGTAATGGGAATACCTTAAGTGTGAAGTCAGATTCTCACACTTAATCACCTTTGGTGTAGGATTAAGATCATTAACCTACTTGTGATTATTTAGATGTTTTTGTGGTTTTTGTTTAGTGTTGAGTAATGAGGTTAAGCCATAATCAGGGATTAAACAGACTCATTACACCATCCTAAGAGAAGGATAATAGATGAGAATGTTTAAGCTGAGGAATGCTCCTCAACTTAATCCATGATTAGGGATTAAACTCATGACAAAACAAGCCTTTATTGAGTGGATTTTAGTTAATGATATGATGATGAAGTGAGTTTTATGATTTGTAAGACAACTTGAGGGGGACTTGTCCATTAACACTAGGGTTAGTCCTTCTTAACCAGTTAAGGAAGAATTAGAACCCTAATGCAAGGCCCAAGTTACAAGTGTGGTGTCTTGATGATTATTAAGTGAATTGATTAAGAGATTTAAACACATTAAGGGTTTAACACTTAGGATTAAAGTTATACACTCCATCCTAAGAGAAGGATGCAGGCATAAGCTTAATCACAAAGCCTTAAAGCCTTTAGGGTTTAGTCCCTGATTATGAGGTGAGAAGAGATGACTCAAAAGAGACACAAAAGGTGAAAACTAAGAGGGGAGACTAATCAAAACCCTAATCATTGTCATGCTTGGTTGTTCCTAAGGTTTGTGAGGTTTGCAAGAACAATCTTCAATGGAACCACCAGGAAGCAGATGAAAGGATCAGGAGAAGCAAAGCAACTTGCTTCATTCAAGAAGTCAAGTCACTTGAAGAAAGAAAGTGGGAAGAAGAAGAATGAGCAAGCTCAAACTCAAACACATATAAAAATGCAGCAAAGGATGCAAGAGAGAGATGAAGAGAAGTTATGAGAAGTGAAGGCAAATTCACCTCTCAAAGTTGCTTACCACCTGAAAGGTTAGAAAAGAAATGCAATGCAATGCAAAATGGGATGAGATGACATGATGCAAACCAAAACCAGAAGCACATATGTGATGTTAATGATGTTATGAGATGCTACAAACATGAGGCAGCACATGGAAATGGACATACAAGTTCATGAATGCAAATGAAGCAAGCAAGGAACCATGAACATACATGAAAAGTTATGAAGTACATATGGCATACAACATTGCTAATACATGATGCAATGATCAAACATGCTTTCAATATGTCTTATGATGTCAAATGAATCAAATGGATGCTTGAAATGTCACGGCAAGTCATGTTATGCAAGAGGATGCAAGATGGATGCATATGGAAGCCCAAATTAGGGTTTATGAATCATGCATCAAACAAAAACCAAAATCAGAAGCAAACAACATTATGAAAAATTGAAAATGCCACACAAAGGACCCCTAATCCTATACTAAACCAATGCCCAAAGGAGAGGTCTCAACTCTTAACCTAATGAAAGTTGTGAATTTCCTAAAATTTCTAGGGTTTTAGGGTTTCCAAACAGAAGAAATGTCAAACAAATTGAAAATGGAAGATCAAATCATGGCCATTTAATCTTACAAACTACATGCTAAACACAATGCAATGCAAAAATAATCAATGTCCAACTCTTCATGGATAGGCAGAAATGATTTTTTGAACTTTGGATCAAAATAATGCACAAAAATGATTTTAATTCAATGAGAAATTCTTAAAATGCATCATGGTCAAAAAATAAATTTGGTTTGAAGGTTGGACAATGTTTCTAAATGTCTTAGAACACTTCATGAATTTTTTGGTGATTTTTAAATGCCTAAAAGTATTTTTAATAAATTAATTTTCATTAATCAATTAAAAATAAACTTTTAAATATTTAAAAATACTTTTTAAATGCTAAAAATGAAAATAAAAATATTTTTGTGTCTTAAAAATTAATGAAATTCTTGAGAAAAAGTTTCATAATTTTTAGACAATTTTTACTATTTTAAATAAATTGTGCAAATTAAATGAAAAAAAATGAAATAAAAATTGAAATAAATGGAAGTCAACTGAGTGGAGGGCCAGGATTGAGTCTGAATTTGAATGGGTTGACTGCGCGCGTTAGTGGAGGGCCAGGATTGCATCTGATTATATTAATTTAATTATGGATTAATTAAACTAACTAAGTGGATTAGGGCAAAGCAAGAGGATCTGGGCCATTCATTCGCGCGGCAGGTCAAAGGGTCAAAGCAATCCTACGCTTCACATTCAAATGGCAATTAATTACAGGATTATGCCCTAATGATTTTCAGGTGGCCGGAGAAGACCTCCGGTCGTCTTCTCCGGTGGGAAGCCCACCTGAAAATCCCTAAAACTCTCAAAACCTAACTAAAACGAAATCTAAAAACATGGAAATGATCCCCACAACTTACTGAATCAAAACCCCATCACAAACAACATTTATTTTCCCCCAAACTCATGAATCGAGCAAAACATTTTTTAGGTCACAGAGTTTCAGAAAGCAATTAAATTCTCATTTCATCACCATTTTCAAAACTAAAAGCATCAGAACAATCAGTGAAGCACAGAGAACAACTTAAGAACTTAAAAAAACGATTTCTGGAAAAAATGTTCTTGAGCTACCTGAGTTTCGAAGCTTTCACCCCAGCAACTTTCTGACCTTTCCCTTTGATGCAATCCACTCTACTTGGTCCCCTGATGATCCTTGAATGCTTAGAAAGAGTTTATGTTGGCTGGTTTGAGAGATTGAGCAAGTTCTGTTCAAGCTCAGTTGAAAATGGTGATGGTGATTCAGGCTGTTTCAGGTCAATGTGAGTGGTTCTTTGTGATCAGGGTGATGTTTTGAGAAGGTTTGTGGAGTTTGTTTGGGTGTTCATGGCCTGTGAAGTGAGTTTCGAATGGTTTTGCTTCTGAGAGTGAAAATGGAGGAATGGTGTTCTTGCTTGATTCAGGCCTAAGTCTTGTTGGTTTTGGCTCAATGGAACATGGTGAAATGATTGGTGAAGTTGGTTTGAATGTTTGTGAGCTGGGCAGAGAGATTCGAAGAGAAATGCAAATGGGGTGAGTTTTGTGTATGTGATGCTATGGTGTGTTTCAGCTTGGCTTGTTAAGTGAAATGGCTAGCATTTTCTTTGCATAAAAAACTCTCATAGGTCAGATGATGTGACCTGGCCTTTATTGATTGGTAAGTTTACTTTTGCAAGAAAGTCCACTCTTGTGTAAGGAAAGCATGGGCTTGGTTCTAGGCTAGTACAAGCATGGGGCTGGCGCAGCAAGATGTGTGTGTGAGGCTAGGGTGGTTCAACATCCAAGACATCAAGTTGGTGAGGTGTTATCATGAGTTTTGCAAGTTGTTTCAACTTTGGTTCATATGGAACTTTCTTGTTATACAAACCATGAAGCATGAGGGATCTTGGTTCAAATATGATTTTTAAGAGTTGCATGATGCTTGTGTAATGGTTTGATGACAATTAGAAGTTACAATTTGCCTTGGTTCATGATTTTGCAAATTTTCCTTTTAGTGCATAACTTGAAAATTAGTGATTTTTGCCAACTTTGTCACACCATAACTTTTGATCCAAAATGAATTAGGTCATGTTCTTGTACTTTTTGAAAAGGGAAAAATGTATTCTACAACTTTCATGACCAAAGTTTTTCCATTTGAAGCATTTTTGGATCAAAAGCAAGGCTTGAAAAATGGCATAAAATGACATATTCTTGAAAAGTCAAACATGCCCTAAAAAGTCAACTTTGCAAAAACTTCAAATTCTTGATTTTTGTGAACTTCAACCTTCTTCCATGATCAAACAAAAAATCATACACACTCAAAATGATGAAGATCACCCCTTGGTTGGGTCATTGGGGGCCTCAGATGCCCTGATTTTGCACTGACTTGTCCAGAAAGTCAACTCTTGATCAGATGACTTCCCCATGGAATTTCTTCATGAAACTTGATATGCATACTCCCTATACCATATAGAGACCAATGGAAACAAGAATGACCAAAAAATTTGGAGTTATGGCCTCTGAAACCAAAACCCTAATTTTAGGTCAACTGTGCAGTCAAACTTGGCTCTGCTTCCATGCCAATCCCAGTTCTTGTGATTCTTTTGCATTCTTGACTTTGAGAGGATGTAATATGATATAAGAACACACATGGACCCCTTTGAAGCGATTGGTGGCCTTTGGAGTGGCTCAAGGGGCTCTTGGATTGCTCAGATCACAAACCCTAGGTGCAGATGACTTTGAATCTATGCAGTGAATCAAAAATGAGGTATGAGATGGTATGATTGTGTTTATGCATATGAAATGATCACAAGCCATGGTGTGAATGGGTGAGGGCAAATTTGGGGTGTTTACAGCTGCCCCTATCCAAACATGAGTTAGTTGTGCAGGCTGTAAGCGACGGCTTAACAGGCAAACAAGATAACTTGTGGTTGAATACCAAAGACAGTCCAAAATTTGCACTCACAGAATGAAGAAGAAAAGGGATATAGATTGTAAAGGAAAATAAAGTATATTGTAAAGTGTGGACGACGGAGGACGACCGTCGAGCAGAGGACGACTGCTGGGTAAAGAGCAATGACGGGGACGGCCGCCATGCTGGGAAAGTGTGTGAAGTAAAGCAATGACGGGGACGGCCGGCATGCTGGGGATAAAAGGTAAAGCCAAGACGGGGACGGCCGACTGGATGGGGAAAATAAGATATATGATGGGGACGGCCATCACGATAAGGCTGTAAAAATCTCTGGGGATTGATGAAACATGACGGGGACGGCCATCAAGTTCATAAAGCAAGGTAACCGACAATGGGGACGGCCATCGGGATAAAAGAAAAGGAAAAGGGACCACGACGGGGACGGCCATCGGGTTAAAGAATAAATGAAATAAACAGATGATGGGGTACGGCCATCAAAGGTGAAGGACGATCACCTAGCAGGGGACGGCTGCTCTGTTGGGGAATAAAAGAATTATGATGGGGACGACCATCAAAGGTGGAGGACGACCACCTGGCAGGGTACGGCTGCCGAAAATATCAACGATGGGGACGACCATCGGATAAAAGGTCAACGATGGGGACGGCCATCGGATGAGCATGATGGAGGACGACCATCAAGAGGTGGAGGACGACCACCTAGCAGGGGACGGCTGCTCTCAGGGTTTATCATGACATAGGACGAATGCCAGATAACCAAAATCAACAATGGGGACGGCCATTGGATAAAATGATGAAGGACGATCATCAAGAGGTGGAGGACGACCACCTAGCAGGGGACGGCTGCTAAAGAAAAAAACAACGATGGGGACGGCCATCGGATGAGCATGATGGAGGACGACCATCAAGAGGTGGAGGACGACCACCTAGCAGGGTACGGCTGCTCTCGAGTGTTAGATAAAAAGAAAAATTGCTTCGTTGGCGATCTACTGGGGAGTAGTAAACACGGACGAGTGTTTATATCCAAGAAACAAAAGGTATAAGTGTTTGGTATTGTGTATAGATTAAAGATGCGGACGAGCATCCCTAAGACTACGATACGGACGAGTATCGAGTAGAAACAAATACTGACGCGTGTTCAAAGATGATGATACGGACGAGTATCAACTGGTTAACAGCGAACACGGACGAGTGTTGAATCTGAGAGGATTCTTCTGGGGAATGGTAGACACAGACGAGTATCTATATTCAAGAAGACAAAAGTGTCTGACACAGTGTATGGATTAAAGATGCGGACGAGCATCCTTAAGACTATGATACGGACGAGTATCATGTAGAAACAAACGCTGGACGCATGTTCAGAGATGATGGTACGGACGAGTACCAACGGGTTAACAAAGAACAAGGACCAAAGTCGAATCTGTGGGGATATGTAAGTGGTATAAGATACGGACGAGTATCAGTATAAGTGTAACATGAGTAGTGAGTATGAGTATTGTATAGATGAGTGTTTAACTGCTGGGGAGAGTGACACGGACGAGTGTCAAGAGAGAAAAGTATAATAATATCAACAAGTATCTGATATACAAAGTGTAGGTGACTACGCTGGGGAAATGACACGGACGGGTGTCGAAGGATTGTGTATATAGGTATATGTGAGTGTAAAGGGGATGTCTTTGGCTTTCTGCTGGGGATATGACACGGACGGGTGTCAGGACGTATCTGTAATACGAGTGATCTTGTTCGTAAAGAGTGTTCAGGTGACTTTATTGGGGAGTGATGACACGGACGGGTGTCAAGGGAGTATAGACTGGTGTTTGTGATTATGAGGCAACTGCTTTTGCTGGGCGCTCCGGTGGGGGATTTTTTTGTACATTGATGAACTGTCATTATTCACAAGTGTTGGTTTAAGACATGGCTTATGATTATGCTATGTGTTGGATTTTTGCCGTAATGCTCCGTGTTAAAACGGAATGCTACGCTTTGTGGGTGAATATGATGCGGATGCTATGATTGTGCAAAAATACCAAACCGGGATCCGGGTCCCGTTGCTGCGAAGATCTTCGATCGATCTGTTTGAAGTAGACATCCCAGCTGGGGGTGAGATCATTGATAGATCTGATGATATGATATTTGCTTGGGGATATAGGTCACTGATGGACATATCCTTGTAATATAGGACCCAACTGGGGTTTGGAAGCTCTCTTCGCTCTGTTGTAAGTTCTTCATGCGTTGCTCTTCTGGATAGAGGCTGCAACTCTGTGGGGAGATAGCTCTCTGACTTTTGTACTCGGCTGAGGGCGAGATGGCAACTCGGCTGGGGAGAAAAATAGGAATCACTGAAAGACCTCCCTAGAAGTTCTGTTACGGTAGCTTCTTGGCTCATCCGGGGATATGGGCATCTTTTGTGATACCTGCCCCTTCTGATGGGGATAAGTAATAAGTGGCCAACTCAGCTGGGAGGAGTCATGAAAGGCAACTCAGCTGGGGAGAGAGCACTTCGGGTGCTAAAATTGAGTGTTGATTTGCTAGCTTGCTGGGATGAAGCTTACCTGCCCCAAGTTGCGCTCTGGATACCTGCAATCCTGAAAAAGATAGAGAAACGCACAAGATAATCCCGAGGTACCCTTTATTGGATTCCGTCATAGGAGTTTAGATACTTCCGAGAGTAAGCATATTTCCTACAAGCATGTTTTATTTGAAGATAGGCATCTGTATTCTTATGCAATCAGTTTTTTCTTTTAAGACATCAGACATTTTTTGCAAATAAAATGTACAAAACGAGACATGACTGAAAATCTGATTTTATTAATTCATATGCCCTGAATTGGCGAGATACAGCCAAAGGAACATATCCCCTGAAATGAGGAGATTGTTACAAATTGAGAAACAAAATGTTGGCAGTGTTGATAGCGCTTTAAGGAGCTTCCTCTTCACTATGACCCGTATGACTTTTGACGTTCTTCTCATCTTGCTTTTTGAAGAATGTTGATTCTGATTGAAGCTTGATCCTTTTGAAGCTTACCAAGTCGTAAGTGATACAGACGAATTCAGAATGCAGTCGTTCGCTTATTCCCTTATTTTGCATGGATCGCCCTTTCGGGTTTTCAATCCATCGGGATACCCATTTTTGCCTGAGCTGTCCAATGCGGCTTTTCAACTCAGCGGGTGTACATCTTTGTTTATTTTCCCTTATTTTTGCCCGAGTCTTTTATTCTGTTTTTGACTCGCCGGGATGCCCTATTTTTGCCTGGACTTACATTCTGTTTTTATGTCCAGCGGGTCATTCTTATGCGAAGTATTTTTTAACTGCATCTGAATTCACAGGGGACGGGAAATCTTCACCATCCATGGTGCTGAGCATCAGTGCTCCACCAGAGAAAACTTTCTTTACCACAAATGGTCCTTCATAGTTTGGAGTCCACTTGCCCCTGTGGTCTGTATGAGGAGGGAGGATTCTTTTCAGCACAAGATCTCCCACTTGGTACTCTCGATGCCTGACTTTCTGATCGAAGGCTTTCTTCATTCTTTTCTGATACAACTGCCCATGACAGATTGCAGCCAATCTTTTCTCTTCGACCAGGCTCAATTGCTCGTATCGGGCCCTAACCCATTCTGCTTCACTCAGTTTAACATCCATTAGTACCCGTAGGGAGGGTAATTCAACTTCAACAGGTAGGACTGCCTCCTTACCATACACAAGCTGATACGGTGTTGCCCCAGTGGATGTTCTGATTGACGTGCGGTACCCATGTAAGGCAAACGGTAGCATTTCATGCCAGTCTTTGTAAGTGACTACCATCTTCTGCACAATCTTCTTGATATTCTTATTCGCTGCCTCAACAGCGCCATTCATCTTTGGCCTGTAAGGAGAAGAATTGTGATGTTGGATCTTGAAGTCTCGGCACAGCTCTGCCATCATTTTGTTGTTTAAATTGGAACCATTATCAGTAATGATTCGCTCGGGCACTCCATACCGACAGATGATATCTCTTTTCAGAAATCTGGCTACCACTTGTCTCGTGACGTTTGCATATGAGGCTGCTTCGACCCACTTGGTGAAATAATCAATGGCAACCAGGATGAATCTGTGGCCATTTGAAGCAGTTGGCTCAATCTTGCCAATCATGTCAATGCCCCATATGGCGAAGGGCCAGGGTGAAGACATTATATTCAAGGGATTTGGAGGCACATGCACCTTGTCTGCATAAATCTGGCATTTATGGCATTTTCTGGCGTAGGCACAACAGTCGGCATCCATTGTGATCCAGTAATAGCCTGATCTTAGTAATTTCTTAGCCATGGCATGCCCTCCTGCATGGGTACCAAAAGATCCTTCGTGCACTTCATGCATCAATAAGTCTGCTTCTGTCTTATCAACACATCTGAGGAGTACCATATCAAAGTTCCTTTTGTATAAAGACCCATCAGTGTTCAGAAAGAAACCACCAGCAAGTCTTCTCAAAGTCTTCTTATCATTGGAAGATGCCCCAGGTGGGTATGTTTGATCCTCCAAGAAGCATTTAATGTCATGGAACCAAGGCTTATCGTCTTTAACAACATCTGCCGCGAACACATATGCTGGTCTGTCAAGTCTGGACACTGAAATCTGAGGTACAAAGTTAGCAGTCTGAACTTTGATCATGGATGAAATGGTAGCCAGAGCATCTGCAAACTGATTCTCGTCCCGAGGGATATACTCAAGCTTGACTGTTGTGAAGAAAGTCAATAACCTCCTTGCATAATCCCTGTAAGGTATCAGATGATCCTGGTGAGTGTACCATTTGCCGTTGGTTTGATTGATTACCAGAGCTGAATCTCCGAATACAGTCAATGTCTTGATCCTGAGGTCAATAGCTTCCTCAAGACCCATAATGCAAGCTTCGTATTCAGCTTCGTTGTTGGTGCAGTTGAAAGTGAGTTTTGCCGAGAAAGGCATGTGAACTCCTTTAGGTGTAATGAGCACTGCACCAACACCACGACCATTCATGTTAACAGCCCCATCAAACATCATAGTCCATTCTTCTTCCGGGTCAGGCCCTTCAGTGTGAATAAGCTCTTCATGATCTTTTGCTTTTATGAACATGATGTCTTCATCAGGGAAGTCAAATCTCATAGGCTGGTAATCATCAATAGGTTGCTCAGCAAGATATTCAGATAGTACACTGCCTTTGATGGCTTTCTGAGAGGTGTACTGGATGTCATATTCTGTGAGAATCATTTGCCATATTGCAACCCGTCCGGTAAGAGCTGGTTTCTCGAAAATGTACTTGACTGGGTCCATTTTTGAGATCAATAAAGTAGTGTGGGTCAACATATACTGCCTCAGTCGGCGAGCAGCCCATGCTAAAGCACAGCAAGTTTTCTCGAGCAGTGAATAACGCTGTTCACAGTCGGTAAACTTTTTGCTTAGGTAGTATATTGCATACTCTTTTCGACCAGACTCGTCATGCTGGCCCAACACACACCCCATCGACTCCTCTAATACTGTCAAGTACATTATCAGAGGTCTTCCTTCAACTGGAGGCATAAGGATTGGAGGTTCTTGTAAGTATTCCTTGATCTTGTCAAAAGCCTTCTGGCAGTCTTCGTTCCACCTGACCGTCTGTTCTTTTCTTAACAGCTTGAACAAAGGTTCACAGGTTGCAGTGAGGTGAGATATGAACCGTGAGATGTAGTTCAATCGACCTAAGAACCCTCGAACTTCCTTTTCCGTCTTCGGTGCAGGCATCTCTTGAATGGCTTTGACTTTATCAGGGTCAACTTCAATCCCTTTCTCACTTACAATAAATCCCAGCAGCTTACCAGATCTCACCCCGAATGTGCATTTGTTGGGGTTCAACTTCAATTGGTACTTCCTCAGACGCTTGAATAACTTCAGTAGATTCACCAAGTGATCTTCTTCAGTAAGGGACTTGGCAATCATGTCATCCACATAACATTCTATCTCTTTATGGATCATATCGTGGAATAATGTTACCATAGCCCGTTGATACGTTGCACCAACATTCTTCAGTCCAAATGGCATCACCTTGTAACAGAACGTGCCCCAGGGTGTGATGAATGTTGTCTTCTCCATGTCTTCAGGTGACATCTTGATCTGGTTGTATCCTGAAAATCCGTCCATGAAGGAGAATACCGAGAACTGAGCCGTATTATCCATCAATACATCAATGTGAGGTAATGGGAAGTCATCTTTCGGGCTGGCTCTGTTCAGATCCCGGTAGTCAACACACATCCTTACTTTTCCGTCTTTCTTAGGCACAGGTACAATATTAGCAACCCACGGCGGATAACTAGTTACAGCAAGGAACCCGGCGTCCCATTGCTTTTGCACCTCTTCCTTGATTTTCATAGCCATGTCGGGACGAGTTCGGCGCAGTTTCTGTTTGACCGGTGGGCATTCTTCTCTCAAAGGTAGCTTGTGCACGACAATGTTGGTATCCAACCCTGGCATATCTTGATAAGACCAAGCAAACACATCCACATACTCTTGAAGCAGGTCAATCAGTTGTCTCTTCACCGAGTCTTGCAGGCAGGCCCCGATCTTAACTTCTTTCACGTCTTCGTCTGTACCAAGATTGATCACTTCAACCTCCTCCTGGTGAGGAGTAATAACCTTTTCCTCTTGTCTTAACAACCTGGCTAGCTCTTCAGGAAGCTCATACTCTTCTTCAACCCCTTCATCGGCTTGATTGATTGGATTGTCAAAGTCATACGAAGTCATAGCCGTGCTGTTGTCGGTGCTGTCTGGAAGGCACACTCTGCAAGGGTTCAGTTTGTTCATTTTAGTGATTTGATTTTAATCTTATTTTAGAAAAGTGAAATAAAGTTGTCATTTTGAAAACACTGCCATTTATTTTTTTTGTACAAAAAGAAAAATGGAAAAACAGTGAACGGAAAAGAAAAAGACTCATTTGCAAAAAGATGTCTGATATTTCATTGATTAATCTTGTTTGCACAAAAAGTACAGATGGCCCGATTACAAAATGAGTCTTGTCATCTTGGGCAAGATGCAAGACTTTGATGCATGCTATAAAAATACAGGAAATAATAATTACTCTGCATGAGTAACTCTTATAATTTCCTGGGAAGACCAGTTTGAGATACTGCTCCCCGGGATCTTTGGACGAATCCAGCTTTCCAGGTTGCGTTCTTCTTCCAGCTCGTCTTCCAGACAGTTGACAGCATCAGGGGTGAGCATCCCCCCACTCACAAAATTGGGCTCCTTTGCAGCATCTGCTTGATCTTGTTGAGTTGGTTTGTAACCCAACCCAAATCTGTCCTCTTTCTTCTCCACTGATAACAGTTTGCCCCAGCCTTGGGCGTTTCCTCCCTCAACAACCTTCCGGGCTTGTTGGTATGATGATATTGAAGTACCAGGCACAGCAGATGTTTCATTGACATTCAAAGCTTAAAAACCCTGGCTCATTGTTTCATGGATCTCCCCATCCATCTCAATATACTTATAGGTAGCCAGGTGGCTGACAAAAATATCCTCCTCTCCACAGATTGTAACGATTTGACCCTCCCACTCATATTTTAACTTCTGGTGAAGGGTAGAGGTCACGGCGCCAGCGGCGTGAATCCATGGCCTACCCAATAGACAGCTGTAGGCAGGCTGTATATCCATCACGTAGAAGATCGTTTTGAAGGTCTGCGGGCCAATCGTTATGGGCAATTCAATTTCTCCCAGAACCGATCTCTTTGAACCATCAAAGGCTCTTACCACCAGGTTGCTGGGTCTCAACGCCAATCCGTCATATTCTAGCTTCACCAAGGCCTTTTTAGGTAAGACATTGAGGGATGACCCCGTGTCTACCAGCACATGAGAAAGGACAGCACCTTTGCATTCCATGGTTATGTGCAAGGCTTTGTTATGGTTGCGGCCTTCCGTTGTCAAATCAGTATTGGTGAACCCTAGTCCGTGACTAGCATTAACATTTCCAACTACAGCTTCCAGCTGATTGACAGTGATCTCTTCAGGCACGTAAGCTGCGTGCAAGACTTTGAGTAGTGCGTTCCGATGGGCTTCGGAGCACATAATCAATGATAGGATTGAGATCTTGGAAGGCGTCTGATGAAGCTGATCCACTATTTTATAATCACTCTTCTTGATGATTCGCATGAACTCATCAACCTCTTGATCGAAGGGTGTTTTCAAAGCTTCTTTAACAGTCTGCTCATCCTGCACCAAGCTTTTTCCTTTTGCTTTAGCAGCAGCTTCTGCTTCGGCAGTGGGTCTCTGAATTTGTGGAGCGAAAAGACGTCCGCTTCAAGTGAAGCCTCCGCCTCCTCCCACATTGTCAATTTGTGGTGCAGGGGTTGATGAATCAAAAGTGATTCTTTGTCCTTCACAGTACAGGTCAGAGCCGTAATGCCACGGGATGACATTGTTGCTTTCATAAGGTACTGGTCCAGGCACCGTGATAGTGACTGGACTGACTGCAGCTGCGGAAGGAATTGTGATAATCTGTGGATCGTAATAAATTGTGACTGGTGCTCTGATGGGAGCAGCACCTTCTGAGTTGTAGGCGGAGTTGTTCTCAGGATCATAGAATATTGTGACAGTTGAGACATCTTCATGATTTGTTGCTGATGTTGTAGGAGACATTGGTGGAAGGATGGATGTTGTTGTTGTAGGAGTTTCAAAATGGAGTGATGCTGGAGTTGTAGAAGAAAAATTTGTTGATAACTGATCAGTTGAGACAATAGATGAAGTACTTGTTGATGAAGCCGAAGAATTGTCAGGAACAATAGTTGTTGCAGTTGTAGGCGGTTCTGGAGCTGTTGCTGATGAGATTGCTGGATTTGTTGGAAATGATGTGGTGATCTGAAGTTGGCCACTCTGAATGAGACCGTCTATGCCATTCCTCAGGTTATCGCACCCGTTGACTGAAATATTGCAGTAGGCACACCCCAACTCACACCCCGGGAACATTTGACATTCGAGGAGCTGAGCCTTAATTTCTACCAACGGTGTCCTGATCTGACCCACACTGGTTATTAAATAAGACGGTTTGTCTTCTTCAATAGCGTTGATCCTGGGACCACCATGGTTTGGCATTGGGTTCTTATTGACATTGGGTGGTGGTGCAAAGTTCAGAGCTTTTGAATCTACCAGGTCTTGTACCTTCATGTGCAAGGCTCTGCACTTTTCTGTACTGTGGCCAGGTGCATTTGAATGAAAAGCACATCTGGCGTTGGAGTCATAATTCCTGGGTAGACTGTTGGGATCTGGAGGTGCCAGCGTCCTTAGCTCAATTAGGTTGAGTTTCAGGAGTTGTGGCAGCAATGTAGCATATGGCATAGGGATTGGATCGATTACCCTGTTGGCTTGAGAAGGCCTCTGTTGGAATGGCCTTGGCTGATTATTGTTGTTGGTGTTGTTGTTGTTGTAATTTCTCGGAGGATACTGATTCTGTTGGTGATACTGAGGTTGTTGTTGATAGTTTTGTTGCGGAGGTTGATAAGTTGGCTGAGGATGAGCTGGAGCGGGAATGGTGACTGCTGCCACTGATCTGTGAACATACTGGGGCCTGCCCCTGTTGGCGTGGATGGCATTGGTCTCGCCAGTTCTTCTTGGGCCTGCAAAAGGTTTCCTCGTACTACTGGACGAGCTTGCACCGTTGTCTGAGATCTTACCCATCTTCAATAGGCTTTCAATTCTCTCCCCGGCTATGACAACATCTGCAAAGCTAGTGGAAGAGAAAGCAGCCAGCCTGTCAATGTAAGTCCCCTGAAGGGTGTTCATGAACATATCTGCCATTTCCCTTTCAGACATAGGTGGTTGAACAGCAGCAGCCAATTGCCTCCATCTTTGGGCATATTCTCGGAAACTTTCCCTTGACGACTGTGACATTCCCATTAGGAGAGTCCTGTTGGGTGCCATGTCTAAGTTGTACTGATACTGTCTGATGAAGGCCTCTACCAGGTCCTTCCAGCATCTGATAGTTGCCCTTGTCAGGTGAGAGTACCATTCTCTTGACGCTCCAGTCAAGCTGTCTTCGAAATAGAACATCCAGAGCTTCTCATCCATAGTATAGGCCTTCAGCCTCCCCAGAAATGATTGCAAATGAGTCCGGGGGCATGAAGTCCCGTTGTATTTTTCAAAACAAGGAGGCTTAAACTTATGGGGGATCCTGACCCCGTCTACCAAGCCCATGTCCATGACATCGAAACCCAAAGAGTTTTGAGACTCTAAGGACCTCAATTTCTCAGCTATCTCATCCAGCCTTCTATCATAAGCTTCTTCCCCAGCACCCATTACTGTGAATTGATCCTCTTGGGGGTCTTCTTGAAGTACCCTGGCTGCAGTGGCAGTCCCTTGAACATTTGCAGGGATGTTGACCTCAGGATGGAGGTGTGGTCCAAATACAGGAGGGTTAACATGAGGTTGGACCCTTTCATTGTTGTTGGTGCCGGCAGTCCCTATATGTGGATCTTCTTGATTCTGCCTTTCCACCATGGCCCTCAATCTTTCCTGGCTCTGAGCCATGTTGTTCATCACTTCCATAAACTGCGTCATTTGATTCCTCATCTCTATCCTTTCATTTGCCATTTGATTTCTGACCTCAGTAAGGTCCTGCTGCATCTGATCCATTTGAATGCCCGGAAGGTTGCTACGGGTCGGATAACGGTGCGGACGGTTGAGGGGAAATACTCGGCGCCGAGCAATAGTTCCTGAACATCATAACAGAGTTAGTGGCAATAAATCAAAAACCTACAAAACAAACAAAAGTGTTAGCATGCAATGCAGTTATGCTTATTTGTTCTCAAGGTATCCGGTTTGGCATTCAGTTTTAACCCTTCCAGACCCTTGAAGATGCTGCTGATCTTGCTTTCGAAGTGAAACTTGGATGGAACAAACTAATACATATATTACAAAAGCAAAATGGTACATAGTTCGTTTGCAAATACAAGCCCTCTGAGGGGTCAAAATACATTACAGGAAAATAAAAGTACATGGAATGAATGCAACAACAAACAAATGGTAAAACACCAAGACCAAACTCATCCTCACGAACTTCCTTGAGAAGTGCTTCGGTCACAGGATCAGCCGGACGCTCCGTGAGATTCCTGATGAGGAGATTCCGGGTCGTAACAGCTGCTGTTAGTTTCTTGTGCTGACTTTGGTCCTTTGACCTCTTCACTCCAGCTTTGATCTTCAGCTCTGATATCTCCCTCTGGGCTGCTGCCAGGGCTTCTTGCTGTTCTTTTGCACTAGCTTCCAGTTGCTCCATCTTGTCTTGAACTCTCTTGTCCTCCAGAGTACGAGCCTCGGTGATCCTGACCCACCTAGCCTGACTCTCCTTCAGATACGAGTCTGTCCTTGCTCTCTGGAACTGGGCTTCCTTGCAAGCATTCTTCAGAATTTTTTCTCCAGCTTTAGACTTTTTGATATAATCCCCAGATTTCTCAATCTTAACCAGATGCTCCATTCTCAACTTCTCTAGCCTCTCAATCTCCATCCTGCCATCACTCCTTTCCCGGAGGGTCTTCTGCAAAGCCTGAGTTAACTTCTCATTTCTTTCCTTCAAGCTCTCAAACTCCTCCAAACTGATAGCGGCAGGGGGTGGTGTTGAAGATGATTCAGGCATATCTTCTATGGTAAAGGGCATTCCAGAGAATTGAGCCCTGGCATAGGACCACTCATAATATTGTGCTGATGCCACATTGTTGCACTTCCCCAAAATGGTTATTCCCTTGGTTTGAACATTATCCCAGGCCCAGGCAGCCTGCTTAACAACAGCCAAATTAGGCTTGTTCTCACAATAAAGAGTCTCAACCAAATCCTGTGCCTTAGGAGTGTGGACCAGTGCATAGCCCAGTTGTCTTTTAAACATCAGAGGGTTGTAATTGATACTACCCTTAACTCCTATTAGGGGCACATTAGGAAAATGCCCACAGCTGGTGATGATATCCCTGCCCTTGGTGCTTTGAGTGCACCATCTGATATCGGCTGAAGTTAGAGCAGTGAGTCTCTTAGCCCAGTTTCTTTGCTGATGAGGGTTCAAAAATGCATCTCTCCTGGGTAGATGCCTGAGAAGCCAAGTATGGAACAATGGAGCACAACACCTCACCAATCTTCCCCTCTGCTTTTCATTCCTCTGATGCACTGAATAGTAGAGATCCCCCAATAAAGTGGGCACTGGGTTCTGCAAGATGAAAAGATGGATTGCATTCTTGCTAATGAATCGAGGCTCATCTGCAAACAGTACAATTCCATATATACTCAAGGCCAATAAAGCACAGACAGCTTTCCACTCTCCTAAAGAAGCTTTCAGGGTAGCTTGAGAGATCAAGAAATCCAGATGAAAACCAGGGATTCCAGCTTTGGAAGTCATATGCTGCTCAATTAGGACAGGTTCCAGATGCAAAGCCTTTGCTACTTCTCCATTACCAGGAAAGACCATCTCAGGGTTGAAAGGGATCCCCCCCTTGATAGGCATACCAACCAATGATGAGTATTCTTCTAGTAGAGGGCCCAACTGAAAGTCTTGGAAAGTAAAACATCTCAGTGGGGGATCATAGAACTGAATGCAAGTGTGGATCAGGCTTCTCTGTGAAGGGTCCAGATCCATAACCATATCAAGTATATCTCCATAATGTTCCCTGAACAATGGTATGTGATCTGGAGTGATCAGGGTTTGAATCCTCCTGATATCAGATAGCTCTGGCTGGAAGAAATGGTAGGTGATGTTGCTCTTTTTAGGAGCCATGATGATGAAGATGAGCAGAGACAGGTGCTGATGATAACACTGAAGAAATGGCCACTGATTGGCTGGTGTAGGTATCTGATAACTGAAGCAGATGCTGATGAAGATGGGTCAATACTGAAGATAGGGCCAAAACCAAACCAAAAATGAAGATGGATACCCTGAAACACAAATAAGCAAATGTCAATATGATGCAATGTTTATGTATGCAAATGATATGCAAGGGTTTGTGACTGAGCTGGATCTGATCAAATGCCCTGATATAGGTCCAAATATGTTCAAGAAATCCAGATGGAGGTCCATAAATCCAGTAACCAAGGTGGGGGGCTCAAATAAAGAGCCACATGTCCAGGGTTTTAGAATCACAAGAACTGTCCCAAAATGAAGTACTCTTAAACAAACAAAATAACAGGGTATTCTGAGGTCAAGGTACCTGCAAACCTGTAAACAGCCCAACCCCCTCACAGGTGGTGTTCTAAAACAAGGATCCTCAGACTTGGATCAGTTATGAGAAGTGTAAACACTTCTAACCCGGAGGCACAGTGTTTACAATAACCATAAAAGTTCCTCCTCTAATTCACCTCAGTTTCTGAAGGTCAATACTAAAGGTCATCCAGACTTAGCAGGCTTCCCAGATAGCCCTAGCATTGCAGGAAATCTGCAACACAGAGTTCTCAAGAAGAAACCCATATCTGAACCGTGTTTCATATTCCCGCACCAGACCGAGATGGAATGGGAAAGAATATGATTCACTCTAGCATAGGTGTCACTCAGGTCCCAGGTATAGGACCTTAACTCTCAATGGAACACCCACCCACCAAAGCAAAACCAGATCCAGCCAGACAGCATGACAGTATGATATATGAAAAACTGTAAAGAAAGCAATAAATAAAGTTGTACATAAAGCAGTAAATAAAGCAAATATACAAACACAAATAAGCACATAACACCCCAGTAAACACAAATCAATCAAGCGCTAGGAGGAACCCACAAAAAGAACCAGAAGCCCTGGTTGCAATATAAGGGTCCCCAGCAGAGTCGCCAAGCTGTCGCTCCCGATAAGTGGGAATAGGCCCAGATAAAGGTACAGACGCGAACGGTCGGCGAGAGGGACAATGAGAACACACAGCCGTGAACTCACTGGAGATGAATAGAGTCGCCAGCTAGGCATTTTTATCCCGGAGGAAAGGCAATGCTGCATAGACCTAGAAAGAGATGGATAAGACGGTTTGCGAACCAGAGAGACTGAGAAAGGGGGTTGGTTACAATCTGGGAAGGTATTAGCACCCAGATTGTCCGCCGTACTCGACGGGATCCACGCTTAAAAGATTTGTGCTTTAAAGGGGTAGTGTCAGTGCAATCTGTGTATACAATAGCTGGAAAGAGATGTACAGGTGTCAGTGTAAGAAATGTGTAGTGTATAAATGATGTGTCAGTGTAAGGACAGGAATAAGATGCTCAAGATCATGAGGCTTAAAGAATAATGCTTGAAGGAGGGGGAATATACAGAGACTTTTGTTCGATAACTGTTAAGTTATGCCTACGTATCCTCTCGTGCAATGAGGAAGTCAGAACACCGTAGTTCGACCCAAAGAGACTGAAAGGTGACTTGACTTGTGAACTGCTTACTTGCCTATGCTCAAGTGTATGACCTGTCTGGCTCAGGTGCAAACTGTCTTGCATTAGACGGAAGAAGCAAGTTCTCGGTTATGAGTGAAGATGATGAGAAAAGAATTCCGGAGGAGACGATTATTGTTTGTTTTTGTGTTTTCAGTCTTTTATTGCTTTTTGAAGTTTGTCATAGGAAAATGAGCTTAAGCCTAAACCAATGGATTTAGTAAACTCATCACATCTTCCCTCTGATTAGGGGTAATGGGAATACCTTAAGTGTGAAGTCAGATTCTCACACTTAATCACCTTTGGTGTAGGATTAAGATCATTAACCTACTTGTGATTATTTAGATGTTTTTGTGGTTTTTGTTTAGTGTTGAGTAATGAGGTTAAGCCATAATCAGGGATTAAACAGACTCATTACACCATCCTAAGAGAAGGATAATAGATGAGAATGTTTAAGCTGAGGAATGCTCCTCAACTTAATCCATGATTAGGGATTAAACTCATGACAAAACAAGCCTTTATTGAGTGGATTTTAGTTAATGATATGATGATGAAGTGAGTTTTATGATTTGTAAGACAACTTGAGGGGGACTTGTCCATTAACACTAGGGTTAGTCCTTCTTAACCAGTTAAGGAAGAATTAGAACCCTAATGCAAGGCCCAAGTTACAAGTGTGGTATCTTGATGATTATTAAGTGAATTGATTAAGAGATTTAAACACATTAAGGGTTTAACACTTAGGATTAAAGTTATACACTCCATCCTAAGAGAAGGATGCAGGCATAAGCTTAATCACAAAGCCTTAAAGCCTTTAGGGTTTAGTCCCTGATTATGAGGTGAGAAGAGATGACTCAAAAGAGACACAAAAGGTGAAAAATAAGAGGGGAGACTAATAAAAACCCTAATCATTGTCATGCTTGGTTGTTCCTAAGGTTTGTGAGGTTTTCAAGAACAATCTTCAATGGAACCACCAGGAAGCAGATGAAAGGATCAGGAGAAGCAAAGCAACTTGCTTCATTCAAGAAGTCAAGTCACTTGAAGAAAGAAAGTGGGAAGAAGAAGAATGAGCAAGCTCAAACTCAAACACATATAAAAATGCAGCAAAGGATGCAAGAGAGAGATGAAGAGAAGTTATGAGAAGTGAAGGCAAATTCACCTCTCAAAGTTGCTTACCACCTGAAAGGTTAGAAAAGAAATGCAATGCAATGCAAAATGGGATGAGATGACATGATGCAAACCAAAACCAGAAGCACATATGTGATGTTAATGATGTTATGAGATGCTACAAACATGAGGCAGCACATGGAAATGGACATACAAGTTCATGAATGCAAATGAAGCAAGCAAGGAACCATGAACATACATGAAAAGTTATGAAGTACATATGGCATACAACATGGCTAATACATGATGCAATGATCAAACATGCTTTCAATATGTCTTATGATGTCAATTGAATCAAATGGATGCTTGAAATGTCATGGCAAGTCATGTTATGCAAGAGGATGCAAGATGGATGCATATGGAAGCCCAAATTAGGGTTTATGAATCATGCATCAAACAAAAACCAAAATTAGAAGCAAACAACATTATGAAAAATTGAAAATGCCACACAAAGGACCCCTAATCCTATACTAAACCAATGCCCAAAGGAGAGGTCTCAACTCTTAACCTAATGAAAGTTGTGAATTTCCTAAAATTTCTAGGGTTTTAGGGTTTCCAAACAGAAGAAATGTCAAACAAATTGAAAATGGAAGATCAAATCATGGCCATTTAATTTTACAAACTACATGCTAAACACAATGCAATGCAAAAAGAATCAATGTCCAACTCTTCATGGATAGGCAGAAATGATTTTTTGAACTTTGGATCAAAATAATGCACAAAAATGATTTTAATTCAATGAGAAATTCTTAAAATGCATCATGGTCAAAAAATAAATTTGGTTTGAAGGTTGGACAATGTTTCTAAATGTCTTAGAACACTTCATGAATTTTTTGGTGATTTTTAAATGCCTAAAAGTATTTTTAATAAATTAATTTTCATTAATCAATTAAAAATAAACTTTTAAATATTTAAAAATACTTTTTAAATGCTAAAAATGAAAATAAAAATATTTTTGTGTCTTAAAAATTAATGAAATTCTTGAGAAAAAGTTTCATAATTTTTAGACAATTTTTACTATTTTAAATAAATTGTGCAAATTAAATGAAAAAAAATGAAATAAAAATTGAAATAAATGGAAGTCAACTGAGTGGAGGGCCAGGATTGAGTCTGAATTTGAATGGGTTGACTGCGCGCGTTAGTGGAGGGCCAGGATTGCATCTGATTATATTAATTTAATTATGGATTAATTAAACTAACTAAGTGGATTAGGGCAAAGCAAGAGGATCTGGGCCATTCATTCGCGCGGTAGGTCAAAGGGTCAAAGCAATCCTACGCTTCACATTCAAATGACAATTAATTACAGGATTATGCCCTAATGATTTTCAGGTGGCCGGAGAAGACCTCCGGTCGTCTTCTCCGGTGGAAAGCCCACCTGAAAATCCCTAAAACTCTCAAAACCTAACTAAAACGAAATCTAAAAACATGGAAATGATCCCCACAACTTACTGAATCAAAACCCCATCACAAACAACATTTATTTTTCCCCAAACTCATGAATCGAGTAAAACATTTTTTAGGTCACAGAGTTTCAGAAAGCAATTAAATTCTCATTTCATCACCATTTTCAAAACTAAAAGCATTAGAACAATCAGTGAAGCACAGAGAACAACTTAAGAACTTAAAAAACGATTTCTGGAAAAAATGTTCTTGAGCTACCTGAGTTTCGAAGCTTTCACCCCAGCAACTTTCTGACCTTTCCCTTTGATGCAATCCACTCTACTTGGTCCCCTGATGATCCTTGAATGCTTAGAAAGAGTTTATGTTGGCTGGTTTGAGAGATTGAGCAAGTTCTGTTCAAGCTCAGTTGAAAATGGTGATGGTGATTCAGGCTGTTTCAGGTCAATGTGAGTGGTTCTTTGTGATCAGGGTGATGTTTTGAGAAGGTTTGTGGAGTTTGTTTGGGTGTTCATGGCCTGTGAAGTGAGTTTCGAATGGTTTTGCTTCTGAGAGTGAAAATGGAGGAATGGTGTTCTTGCTTGATTCAGGCCTAAGTCTTGTTGGTTTTGGCTCAATGGAACATGGTGAAATGATTGGTGAAGTTGGTTTGAATGTTTGTGAGCTGGGCAGAGAGATTCGAAGAGAAATGCAAATGGGGTGAGTTTTGTGTATGTGATGCTATGGTGTGTTTCAGCTTGGCTTGTTAAGTGAAATGGCTAGCATTTTCTTTGCATAAAAAACTCTCATAGGTCAGATGATGTGACCTGGCCTTTATTGATTGGTAAGTTTACTTTTGCAAGAAAGTCCACTCTTGTGTAAGGAAAGCATGGGCTTGGTTCTAGGCTAGTACAAGCATGGGGCTGGCGCAGCAAGATGTGTGTGTGAGGCTAGGGTGGTTCAACATCCAAGACATCAAGTTGGTGAGGTGTTATCATGAGTTTTGCAAGTTGTTTCAACTTTGGTTCATATGGAACTTTCTTGTTATACAAACCATGAAGCATGAGGGATCTTGGTTCAAATATGATTTTTAAGAGTTGCATGATGCTTGTGTAATGGTTTGATGACAATTAGAAGTTACAATTTGCCTTGGTTCATGATTTTGCAAATTTTCCTTTTAGTGCATAACTTGAAAATTAGTGATTTTTGCCAACTTTGTCACACCATAACTTTTGATCCAAAATGAATTAGGTCATGTTCTTGTACTTTTTGAAAAGGGAAAAATGTATTCTACAACTTTCATGACCAAAGTTTTTCCATTTGAAGCATTTTTGGATCAAAAGCAAGGCTTGAAAAATGGCATAAAATGACATATTCTTGAAAAGTCAAACATGCCCTAAAAAGTCAACTTTGCAAAAACTTCAAATTCTTGATTTTTGTGAACTTCAACCTTCTTCCATGATCAAACAAAAAATCATACACACTCAAAATGATGAAGATCACCCCTTGGTTGGGTCATTGGGGGCCTCAGATGCCCTGATTTTGCACTGACTTGTCCAGAAAGTCAACTCTTGATCAGATGACTTCCCCATGGAATTTCTTCATGAAACTTGATATGAATACTCCCTATACCATATAGAGACCAATGGAAACAAGAATGACCAAAAAATTTGGAGTTATGGCCTCTGAAACCCAAACCCTAATTTTAGGTCAACTGTGCAGTCAAACTTGGCTCTGCTTCCATGCCAATCCCAGTTCTTGTGATTCTTTTGCATTCTTGACTTTGAGAGGATGTAATATGATATAAGAACACACATGGACCCCTTTGAAGCGATTGGTGGCCTTTGGAGTGGCTCAAGTGGCTCTTGGATTGCTCAGATCACAAACCCTAGGTGCAGATGACTTTGAATCTATGCAGTGAATCAAAAATGAGGTATGAGATGGTATGATTGTGTTTATGCATATGAAATGATCACAAGCCATGGTGTGAATGGGTGAGGGCAAATTTGGGTTGTTTACACACATCCTCATCAACACGCTCGGTGGTGGTTCGGGAGCTTAAGACTAGGTTCCGAAGGCTTTTGATGGCACGCATGGCTTCATGGTGATTTGACATCATGGTTGAGTAGAGGAAGTCATTGGTAACGCCGATTTCCGGAATAGGTGGGATGGAGGTGGAGGATCTGTCATCATACTTATAAGTTCCATCATTGGTTTGAATTATGTCGGTGTTCTTGATGATTGTGACTCTGTTGATTTCATTTCCCGTAGTAGTCATAGCAATAAACGGTTCTCTACCGATTTCCATATCGGTAAGTTCCAATATCCTTGAGAGGAGGCGGCCATATGGTAATCTAGTCTTCAAACAGAGTTGTTGCTTCAAATGATATAACATGGTAGGAAGCCAATTTATTCTAATCGTGTTCTTGATAGCAAAGAGCACTTGCATTTCCAAATCATTGATTTGGGATTGGTTGGAGTCCTTGGGCAGCAAGACATGACAAATGACGTAATGAAGCATCCGATCATCCACGGATAGATTCTTCGCATAACAAAGTACTCGAGAGGTACGTTGGCCAGATATCACAGCTGCCTTTGGAAACCTGCAAATCGGATAGTAATATTCCATCTTATCATAATTGGCCCATTTGCATTCATCATAGTTAACACCTTTTCGGAGAAAAACTCCAGAGTATGGTAAAGACAAAGAGGTAGCAAGTGTACCTAGGTCAACCTCAATCTCACAATCTCTAACAGTAGCAAAAAGTTGATGCTTATCCCTATCATCACAATTGAGAGTCATGTTGTTCATGAAAGACTTCACCAAATCCGGATACACCTTTCCGTTATCGGCGATAAAATCTAGCATTCCTTGATATTCTAGCAAAGCTGGAAACTTAAAGGATTCAAAAGATTTCAGGTTCACATACTCACCCTTGAGGAGATGTCGAACCCGAACTCGAAAATCCATTTGTCTCTTCTTGGTAGATTCCATAGGCATTTCTTCTTCACTGCTAGACTTGGATGCTGACATTGGAGCTTTTCCCTTTCTTGAAGCTATGAAGATGAAGCTTAGGTTTTAGGGTGAGTGAGTGTATTTTCGGATTTAGGGTTTGAGGTAGTGGAGAGTGAAGTGAAAGGGGTAGAGTTTATATGAGAGTTTCAATGTAGTGGGTTTTAATGGAGTATTGATGGAGAGTTTGAAGATGAGTAAGTGGTGTTGAATGGTAAGTCAAAGTAAGAGGAATTGATTTATGAGGTGTTGGAAAGAGGTACCATGCACCAATTAAACATACAAATAACAAGAAAACATAAAGAAAGAAAGAAAAAAGGAAGAAATTTTTTTTTTTTAAAAACACAGACTGTCACGTAGCCCAGAACTGCTGTTTTGAAGGCGTTAACCGGTTAACGGGCAAAAAAAATTCAAAACATTTAAAAAATCCAGCAGCTTTGTGGGGGAAAATAGGAAGGAATTTTTCATAAATTTTTTTCATAAAGTGTTAGCACTTATCATTCTGCAACTTCCGATCAAAAAATATTTTGAAACCGATTGATTTCGAGTATACGAAAGTGAGAAAAACCGAAAACGGTGAAATGTGAGTGCTAGCATTTTATGACACAAAAGTGAGCAAAAACACATATAAACACATATAATGCAATAAAAACATACAACAACCAATTTTTTTTAGGTTAAGGTTAGATGTCACCTTCATTGAGAATACCAAGTTCTCGTCGAATCTTGAAAAATTGCTCCTTAGCCAACGATTTAGTGAATATGTCGGCGAGTTGATTGTGTGTATCCACGAACGTAACATCTACATCTCCGTTTAGAACATGATCTCGAAGGAAGTGATGTCGGATATCTATGTGCTTTGTTCTTGAATGCATGACCGGGTTCTTCGTGATATTGATGGCACTTGTGTTGTCACACCGGAGAGGGATACAACCGAGATCTATACCGAAATCGAGAAGTTGTTGTTTAAGCCATAAGATTTGGGCACAACAACTTCCTGCTGCAATGTACTCCGCTTCGGCCGTGCTAAGTGCCACGCATGCTTGCTTCTTGCATGCCCACGACACTAGTGCATTCCCGAGAATGTGACACGTATCACTTGTACTCTTTCTATCGGTCTTACATCCTGCATAATTAGCGTCCGAATAACCAATTAAAGAACATGTACTACCTTTAGGATACCATAGTCCGACGTGCGTCGTTCCTTTAAGATACTTCATGATCCTCTTCACGACAGTGAGATGTGATTCCTTCAGATTAGCTTGAAAACGGGCACACAAACAAACACTAAACATAATGTCAGGACGGCTTGCCGTCAAATATAAGAGTGAACTGATCATACCTTGATACTTTGTAATATCTATTGAAGTGTCGGAAAGATCTTGATCAACATACGTTCCGGATCCCATTGGAGTAGACATTTCTTTGCAATTGTCCATATCAAATCTTTTTAATAACTCCTTGCAATACTTGTATTGGTTGATGAAGATGCCATCCTTTGTTTGCTTGATTTGTAAACCAAAGAAGTAGTTCATCTTTCCCATCATGGACATCTCGAATTCTCCTAGCATCATAAGAGAGAATTCTTCGCAAAGATCTTTGTTTGTTGAACCGAAGATGATGTCGTCGATATAGACTTGAACAAGTAAGGTGTTGCCCTTGAGATTCTTGATGAACAAAGTCTTGTCAACCTTTCCTTTCGTAAAACTTTTCTCACATAGGAAGTTGCTAAGGCGATCATACCAAGCCCTTGGTGCTTGCTTTAAGCCATAAAGAGCCTTCTTCAACTTGTAGACATGAGACGGGTTCTTGAAGTCTTCAAAACCCGGAGGTTGTTTGACGTAGACTTCTTCATTGATGTAACCGTTTAGGAAAGCACTTTTGACATCCATCTGGTACAACTGAAAATTCATAGAACAAGCGTAAGCAAGTAATAATCTAATTGCTTCTAACCTTGCTACCGGAGCAAATGTTTCATCAAAGTCGATTCCTTCTTCTTGGTTGTAGCCTAGTGCGACCAATCTAGCTTTGTTACGAACTATGATCCCATTCTCATCAAGTTTGTTCTTGAACACCCATCTTGTGCCTATGATCTGTTTATTGTCCGGTTTTGGTACAAGAGTCCAAACTTGGTTTCTTTCAAATTGGTTGAGTTCTTCTTGCATAGCTATTATCCATTGATCGTCGCCTAAGGCTTCATCGATTTTTGTTGGTTCAATTTGAGACACGAACGCCAGGTTGAGGCAAGCATCCTTGAGATTGAGTCGAGTTGCAACGCCTTGGCTAATATCACCAATCACTTTATCTATCGGGTGATCTCTATGAGTTCTCCATTCTTTTGGAAGATCTTGATGTTCTTCAATGGTTGGTGAGTCATCTTCTTGTGATATTGCTTGTTCTTTTGATATCTCCTTTTGTTGTTGTGATAGATCTACTACATCATCATCATCATCCACAATAATATTATCCTCTTTCGAGGGGTTAGTCTCATCAAACGAAACATGTATAGATTCTTCAATAGTAAGAGTATGTTTATTGAAAATTCTAAAAGCTTTAATTGATAGAGAATATCCAATAAATATACCTTCATCAGATTTCTCATCAAACTTACCAAGGTTGTCCTTATCTTTGTTGAGAATAAAGCATTTGCATCCGAATATGTGGAAGAAAGATATGTTGGGTTTCCTTCCCTTGAACAACTCATATGGGGTCTTCTTGAGAATATGTCGAATATTGACACGGTTACTTACAAAACAAGTCGTGCTAACCGCATCCGCCCAAAAATATTTAGGAAGATTTGAGTCGCTAAGCATTATCCTTGCAAGTTCCACTAGTGCCGTATTCTTCCTTTCTACGACACCGTTTTGTTGAGGAGTCCTTGGTGCGGAAAAGTTGTGAGAGATTCCATGCTCTTCACAAAAGTCTTCAAATGCTGAATTTTTAAATTCGCCACCTTGGTCGCTTCTTATGGAAACAATTGAGAGTGACTTCTCATTTTGAATTTTCTTGGCATACTTCTTGAATGCTTTAAAGGCATCACTTTTATGCACTAAAAACAAAGTCCAAGTGTATCTAGAGAAATCATCAACAATAACTAAGGCAAAAACGTTTCCTCCGAAGCTTTTTGTTCTTGATGGACCGAAAAGATCCATATGTAACAATTGTAGTGGTCTTGAAGTAGATATCACTTTCTTCGTCTTGAAAGATGTTTTGGTTTGCTTCCCCTTTTGACATGCGTCACAAAGCTTATCCTTGATAAACTTCATCTTCGGAAGACCAACAACTAGATCATGCTTTATTAATTTATTCAAATGCTCCATGTGAATGTGAGCAATCCTCTTATGCCAAAGCCATGCCTCGTTGTTGTTTGCCATTAAGCACTTCACTTTCAAGAGAGAGTCATCAAAAGAAATCATAAAAATGTTATTAAATCGTTTACCTTTTAGCAAGAGTTCATGAGTGACTTCGTGTTCTATCAAGCATTCCTCCTTTGTGAAGTTGATTCGGAACCCTTTGTCACACAATTGACTTATGCTAAGCAGGTTGTGTTTAAGGCCTTTCACATAAAGGACGTCTTCGATGATTGTATGAGGAGATGCACCAATGGTTCCAACTCCAAGAATTCTTCCTTTATTATCATCACCGTAAGTGACGTATCCTTTGGCCTTAAGTGTTAGACTTGAAAATTTGTTGATATCGCTCGTCATATGCTTTGAACAACCGCTATCGAGATACCATTGCGTAAAGTTGTTTTCAAGCATACCTACAAGACAAAATCAAGTATTGTTAGGTACCCAAATTGCTTTGGGTCCTTGATAGTTAGTACCCTTTTCAACCCACACATAATGCCCTTTAGCAACACCAATGTTGCGCAGATAGCAAGCATTAGGTGTATGGCCTTTGATTCCATAATAAAAGCAAATAGGTTGAAATTGACTTTTAAATCTAGGAACATATTTGTGTTTCTTAATGATCCTTTTCTTTTTATGACTTTGATGCATAGTTTTAGAATTGTTAGTCTTTTCCTTAACAATTTGTTCACTAGCTTTTACGAAAATGGTTTCACTTGTGCTTGGTCTGGAAAACTTAGAATATCCTAGGCCACTTTTATCATTTGGATTCTTTGGTGCCTAAGAATTTCCTCCAATCCAATTTGACCTTTTTCATATCTTTCTAAAACTCTTTTGAGTTGAACAATTTGAAAGGACGATGATTCACAATTTTTACATGTAAGGCTTTGTTTTTCATCCATTATCTTTTGTTTTTCATTTTCAATGTATTTTTCAAAAGATGCATTTTGTTCTTCTAAAGATAATATTTTTTTCTTTTGGGATGAAATATTTTTGTACAAAGTCTTACATTCTTTTAGAAGTTCATCTATGACTTCTTGTGCATCATTTTCTTCATCGGAGTGATGTGACGCCATTAACGCCATATTTGCACATTCGTCACTTTCTGATTCCGATGAGGAACTAACTTCATTGTCATCCCACGCGACATAAGCCTTTTTATTTTTGAAGTCCTTCTTGCCTTTGAATCCTCCTTTCTTTGCAAGTCTTGGACAATCTGGTTTTATGTGACCTTGCTTTCCACATTCATAGCATGTAATTTCTTGATTCGATGTGGATGTATCCTTCTTCCTGAAATGTTTATTCTTTTTAGGAAAAGAAGAATTATTATTTTTGTTAAAAAACTTACCAAGCTTCTTAACAAGAAGCATGAAGTTCTCATCTTCGTAGATCTCGTCATCTTTGTCATCCTTCGTGTCAATCTTCAAAGCAATTCCTTTGGACTTTTTCTCTTGACTTTCGTGCTTTTCGAGCCTTCCAAGTTCCAATTCATGCTCTTGAAGTTTGCCGAATAGAGATGCGGATGTCATTGTTGAGAGACTATTCTTCTCCGAAATTGCGGTCACCTTCGGTTGCCATTCCCTTGTGTTGCACCCCAAAATTTGCCCTCCACAAGACAAGTCATTATGTACTAAGAGGATCACAAGGTTCACAAGGTTCACAAGACATCTCATGAGATTCACAAGGTTCACAAAGTTCACAATTAGTCAGAAGATTTGACATTTCCCTCAGACAATGCATCCTCCTAAGCAATGCATCCTAAACTAGGGTTTTGACTTTAATCAGGCTAAATGGACTTCCAAGGCTTCAAGTGAGCTTCATAACATCTAATATGTGTTCAAGAATCCCCATGTCAAGTTTCAAGACTTTTCTCAAAGGTTTGCTCAGTCAGATGATCAGATAGGTTAAAATCAGTCAAAGCAGTTAAAAAGTCAAACTAAGGTCAACTGTGGTCAAACCAAAGTCAAACTTCATGATTTTTTCCCAACATCAAGTATATGAAGTAAAATTCATCATTTGATCAAGGGTTGATCATGATTCATCAAGGAGATTTCAGATCATCAAGAATCAGGAGTTTCTAAATTAGGGTTTCCTCAGGAAAAGTCAACTGAACTTTGACCAGCCATAACTTTCACATGCTTCATCAAAAAATTTCCATCCAAAGCTCATTTTGAAGGAAATTGAATTCTCTACAACTTTGTGTCTCACAAGCCAAGCCCAAAAATGCTTCATTTGGAGGGTATGAGCTAAGACATTATAGGTCCTTTTAAAAGTCAACAAAAAGTCAACAACTTCCAAAGAGCATAACTTGAGAATGGTAAAAGATATGGACATGAGACCAAATAGGTTGGTTAGAGGACTCTTTAAGCTTTCCAAAATGTCCAATAACACGTTCATATCATTAAAATTGAGGGATTTGTGCCATTGCAAAGTTGGGAAATTTTTGAGAGGTTTATGAAGCAAATGGGGTCTTAAAACCATAATTCACCAAATGGGCTTGCTTTTTTATGATCCAAACACTTCCATGACATCATGCACGAATTAAAATTTATTTATTCATATTTTTATTCATTTTATTTTATTTATTATGATTTTTTACATTAAAAATCATTTTAAATCAAAATAAAATATAAAAGTGTGAATATTTGATTTGATTTTGGTTCTAGAAGGTCTTAATGATTATTTAGAAGTGATTGAAACTATATAAAATCAGATCAATAAAAAATAGTAAGAAGATATCAATTTTTTTTCTCAATATTTGATTTGATCTTTGTTCTAGAAATTCTTAAAGGTCATTTAGAGATGATTGAAATCATATAAGATCATATCAATCAAAAATAGTAAGAAGATATCAATTTTTTCTCAATATTTGATTTTATCTTTGTTCTAGAAATTCTTAAAGGCCATTTAGAGATGATTGAAATCATATAAGATCATATCAATCAAAAATAGTAAGAAGATATCAATTTTTTTTCTCAATATTTGATTTGATCTTTGTTCTAGAAATTCTTAAAGGCCATTTAGAGATGATTGAAATCATATAAGATCATATCAACCAAAAATAGTAAGAAGATATAAATTTTTTTTTTCAATATTTGAAAGCATATCTTTTTCAATCTCAAGTGATCCAAAAGTCCAAAGTAGGATATGATTTTTTTGATCTAATTACACTCACTATATATACATGAAGAGATCACAACACAAAGGGAGGAATTTGGCTGCTTCCAAGAGTAAGAACAATACTTTAAATTTTCATAAAAAATTCATAATTCAGATTCTATTTTGCAGGCTATATCAAAGTGTTTTGAAGGTTGCAATCTCTTCCTTGATCATCCTTGATGCTATCTGTTGCACCCCAAAATTTGCCCTCACAATACAAGACTTTGTGTGCTAAGAAGGTTCACAAGGTTCACAAGACCTCCCATGAGGTTCATGAAGTTTACAAGACACTTTATGAGGTTCACAAGATTCACAATACTTACAAGACCTTTCATGAGGTTCATGAAGTCTAAAAGATACTTTATGAGGTTCACAAGACCTTCCATGAGGTTCACAAGGTTCACAAGACATCTTATGATGGTTCACAAGGTTCACAAAGTTCACAATTGGTCAGAAGAGTTGACAATTCCCTCAGACAATGCACCTCCTAAGCAGTGCATCCAAAACTAAGGTTTTGACTTTAATCAGGCTAAATGGACTTCCAAGACTTCAAGTGAGCTTCATAGCATCTTATATGTGTGTAAGAACCCCCATGACAAGTTTCAAGACTTTTCTCAAAGGTTTGCTCAGTCAGATGATCAGATAAGTCAAAATCAGTCAAAGTAGTTAAAAAGTCAAACTGAGGTCAACTGTGGTCAAACCAAAGTCAAACTTCATGATTTTTTTGCCAACATCAAGTATATGAAGTAAAATTCATCATTTGATCAAGGTTTGATCATGATTCATCAAGGAGGTTTCAGATCATCAAGAATCAGGAGTTTCTAAATTAGGGTTTCCTTAGTAAAAGTCAACTGAACTTTGAACAGCCATAACTTTCACATGCTTCATCACCAAGTTTCCATCCAAAGCTCATTTTGAATGAAATTGAATTATCTACAACTTTATGTCTCACAAGCCAAGCCCAAAAATGCTTCATTTGGAAGGTATGAGCTAAGACATTATAGGTCCTTTTGAAAGTCAACAAAAAGTCAACAACTTCAAAAGGGCATAACTTGAGAATGGTAAATGATATGGACATGAAACCAGTGGGGTTGGTTAGAGGACTCTTCAAGCTTTCCAAAATGTCCAAGAACACCCTCATAGCATTAAAATTGAAGGATTTTTGCCCTTGCAAAGTTGGGAAATTTTTGGTTGGTTTATGAAGAAAATGGAGGTTTAAAACCAATTTTTTCTAAATGGGCTTGCCATATGATGATCCAATCCATGCTAACACTTCATGCACGACCCAAAGCAACAAATTTCTGATTTTTTATTATTTATTTATTATTTATTTTGATTTTATCCATTAAAAATCAAATTAAATTTAAATAAAATATGAAAACTCAATATTTGAAGGTGATTCTTTTTTTAGAAAGTTTTAATAATCATTCAAAGCTGATTGATACCATCCAATTTCGTGCTAGCTTGTTTTGGCAATGTTAGATAAGATATTTTTCAATATTTGGAAAGACATATCTTCATGATCAAGTAACTATCATCAAGCCCATAAATCCACAAACTCTTGACCTAATTTACATCACTATATGTACACAAACTCATCACAAGGCAGAGGACGAATTTTGGGAGCCTCCATACATATTCTTCAACTTCAAAAAATCAAGAAAAAAGTGACATACGGTTTTGGAGTTAGAGAGGATCTTAAGACATTCTAAAGGTTGCATTAGTTTCTCTGATCATCACTGATCATGTTGCTATAATCATATGCATCTCAATCCCCATGAATTGCACAAACCGAATCGTTCTTCTCCTTTATTTTTTTGATTTTCGATTTCATAAATTTAACCATTATAAATTATGTTTGATTACTGATTCATGTTTGTTTTGAAGTGTAGAAACTTTCTGGACAAACCAATTGAAGTTTCATGGCCTAAATCATCAGATGCCATTGTTAGGGTTTAGGGTGGCCGTTTAGGGTTTCACTATTAAACCAATATAAATAAGTTCTAAAGACATGGATGAATCGTATAGGTCATAAGAAACTTATTGGCATTATTAATTTGGTGAAATTGTACTGTTTGAATGGTGTTTGATGTTCGCAGGTTGTATTGGTAGGAATAATCGAAGGAAAAGTTGTAGATAAATTCGCAGGAAAACCTGCGAATCCAAGGTTGAAGATGAAGATCTTCGCGCGCTTCAGATTTTTGAATTTTGATTTGTATATTTATTGTGTTGTTTGTATATTATTTCATAGGATGATAAGTGGCCTGGTGGTTGGTACGCGCATGAAAGAAGCTAAGGACGTGGGTTCGAACCTGTCCTCAGTTATTTTTTGATTAAAATTCCATTTATTCTTCAGGTTTAAAATATAAAAATCATTCTCCATCCATATTCACAAATGCGCGCATAGCCTGGTGGTGTTGGTGTTGGTCCAAGAGAGAGAGCCTAGGGCGTGGGTTCGATCCCAGCCCCAGGTAAGTTCTTTTTTCCCATTATTTTTCACTTGTTTTATTTTATTTATCTTATATTTGATTAATTAAGTTAATAAAAAATGTTTAAATTAAATTAGTCATATTATTTTTCTTATATAATTCAAAAACTTATAGTTTTTTTTTAAAAAAAAGATTCAAATTTTATTAATAAAAGTTATTTATATTTATTTAATATTTGTATGTATTTTTGTATAAACAATTTAATTATATTTAGATTTATAAATAGAATCCTAATATTTCCATAAACCCTAAAATATTTTTAAAACCTAATTATTTTTATGAACCCTAATTGTAAATACTATTTCTTTCTTTCTTTATTTATTTGTCATAAATTTTTGTCTATATTCTAATTAAGAAATAAACTCTAATATATTTTCTAAACAGTCAAACCCTAATTTTCTTATTCAATTTAATTATGACTTTTAATTTATTTGTCAATTTTAATTATGTATTTTTCTATGTGTAAATAATTCTAGGTTATGTTTAAATTAATTAAAAATTGATAATTTAATTTTTGTGAATATAATTATATGGTTATTCAATTATAATTAATCCCATTTTCATAATATATATATATTCTATAATTTGTTCATAATTTAATTCTTACATGTAAATAATTTTTAATATATGTTTAAAAAATAATTAAAACTTGTTAATTTAATATAATTTATTTTCATAATATGTTTATAATTAACTTAATTTTTATAGCATTTAAGACTTTATGATAATTAATTGTTTATATTTTCTTCTTAATCTTAAATAATAATTGTTCATAAAAATTTGATCTTTTAATTATTATGCTAATATTCTTATTTATTTTATCATTAATGCTATTTATTTTCATATTTATTTTATTATTACTAACCCCATTTATATATATTGTGATTTATTATTATTATTATTACTAACCCAATTATATTATTATTATTTATTATTTTGCTTATTTATTTAAATTGCTTTTATTATTATTATGTAATTGCTCCTTGGTGTAATATTTATTTATAATGTTTATTATTTATATTTTATGCTATGGTTAGTAAATAGGGAGTGTAAATATACTTGTAATTTAAAATTAATTTAGATCACTTAATTTAAAAGATAAATATAAAATTGTATACTCACACACGTAAGTCGATCTTTGATCGCCATCTCACTTCCTTAGGGGTACCTCTCATGTTGCCTAATCAAAAAGGTCAAGTAGGGTGTATAAAGCAAAAATCCCTCAAAATAAAGTCATCTAGTCCCTTAACAGATAAAAGATCAAGTCCCTTTCGAATGTTGCCTTCGTAATGATCTTGTCCCTTTCGAATAAAGATGATAGTCCCTTCAAATTTGCTTATACACCCCACAGTTGCCTATATAAACAGATATCCCTTCACTTGTCCCTCACATCCAAGGTAATGACTACCTATTCCTTAATAATAGGGATAGTCTTACCATTTAAAGGATTCAAGAACAGAAAAGACTCAAACTTAGGGTAGGTTCCTCATAGTTACTTGCTCACTCTTCAAAACTTTTCAAACACTTCACACTTTCAAACAAATTTTCAAAACAAAGGTTTTTTACGCATCCGTACATGGATCATTATCAAACTCTTAAGAAAATTTCTATTCACACACTACACATTTCAAAAACATTTTAAAGTGAGCTAAGTAACTAAGAGCCCATGGATAACCATGGATGTAAAGGGTGTTAACACCTTCCCTTTACATAACCTACCCCCGGACCCAAAAATCTTTAAAAAGGTCTTTCCTGTTCTTTTATGCCTTTCCTTTGGATAAAATAAAAGTCGGTGGCGACTCTTGCTATCCGCAACATAACTAAAGTCAGTTCTCCCACCGTGTTACAGAACTGGCGACTCTGCTGGGGATTTAATAAAAGAGGGGTACCCTTAGGAATTAGATCACTTTAAATTTGTTTGCTTTGTTTGCTTTACTTTACTTGTTGGGGCTCTCATGTGTGAAAGATCCTAACCCGGATCTAGTGTACCTTAGGTAAATGGCAATAGACCAAGGAAACTGTACGGCGTATACCGATATGGTTGATCTGGTGGCCATAGTTAGTGTGACTTCTTGGTTGGTGCTTATGTTCCTTAAGTCAAGTTGAGGATAATATGAGGCTGCCATATGTTGTCAATACACTAACTAACTTTTAGAACCCTAGTTATCCCATCTTGGCCTTTAGAAAGTAGTGAGATAACCGGCTTTGGTGAAGACTGAAGTTGGTTGATACTCGATACTACGCTCATTGAGATCTTAAACTTGGAGGGTTTTGGTTGGCAAGTAAGTTGCCTACTGAACAACCACCCTTGTGAAGGATCAATGATATTGAGATCCCTTAGAACCTGGTTACTTTATAGGACAGGATGAACCAACTAAACTTCAGGGGAGGGTACTTACCTTTAAACCTCATGCAAGCCTTTAAACCTAGGGCTATGGTGTAACTTGTTTGTGTGTGCCACATGTTTGTGATTGAGCATAACATCATAGCATCATCATGCATCATAAGCATAGCATCTTCACTAACCATTTCAAGGACCAAAGGATTTATCTTTGTTCTTTGTTGCAGGTCATGGCTTCTGCTCGTAGGAACACTATCAGGATCAACTTTGTAGGGATACCTGCTAAGCTTAAAGAGTTGGTTTCTCAAGTGTCTGAACACTCCCAGTTCATCAAGAGACATGGTCACCTACTGGATCTAGTCACCTCAGGATTCAATGAAGACATGATGAGTGTTCTGTTTCAGTTCTTTGACCCTAAGCACCATTGCTTTACATTCCCCGACTATCAGCTGGTTCCTACAATGGAAGAGTTCTCTAAACTTCTGGGTATACCTGTTCTTGATCAAAGACCCTTCACAGGCTTGGAGAAAGAGCTTAAACCAGAGGTTATTGCTGCAGCTCTACATCTGAAGAGTCAGACATTGTTCTAGAAACGAGAAGCGGAGTTAAGGGTATTCTTGCTAAGGTGTTGATAGAGAAGGCTCAAGTGTTCTTGAAAGCTATGAGCTATGATGCTTTTGAGGAGATCTTAGCCTTATTGATTTATGGCTTAGTGTTGTTCCCCAATCCTGATCAGTTCATAGACGTTCATGCCATCAACATATTTCTGAGTCACAATCCAGTACCTACACTGCTTGGAGACATTCTGCACTCTCTTCATACTCGTACTACGAAGGCACGAGGAACTCTGATGTGTTGCATACCTTTGCTATCTAGGTGGTTTATTTCTCACCTTCCTCGATCAGTGATGAAGAATGAACAGGGATTCAGGTGGTCTAAGAGGATCATGTCACTCTCGCATTCAGATATTCATTGGTGCTCCAGATCTATGGAGAATGTCACTATCATTGACCGTTGTGGGGATTTTCCTAATGTGCCACTTCTAGGCATAAGAGGAGGCATTACCTACAATCCTTCTTTAGCTTTACGACAATTTGGTTACGCTCGGAGTGATGGCCCACATGACATGTTAATTCAGGGTATTGTGTTTGACTACGACAATGATCTTCAAGGTTACCGTCAGAGATTCATACGAGCGTGGGGAAAAGTGAACAAAGTTGACAACAAGACTCTGGAGCCTAAGTACACTATTCCTATGGAAGCTTATCTCAGATGGGTGCGATCTCATGCTCAGACTCTCATGATGCCATATCCTGTTATCCTGCCAGTTACCATGGAAACTTTTGCTGAAGGAGATACTTCTTATACCATCCTTCACCCATACATGCCTACTGACATGGAAGACTTACAAAGATCCTGGATCCAGTTGAAGGAGCAAAGGGATACTTTCGAGACTCATTACAAAGCAAGCCAAGAAAGAATCCTGGAACTAACAAAGCAACTTCACGAGGAACGGAATCTCAACTCATACCTTAACACAAAGAGGAAACGTCCATGGGAGACTTAAAACCCCATCTTTTGTATTTATTTCATTTCATTTTCTGTAAGCCCAAGAGGCAAAACCAATTTATTACTAATAAAAGTTTACCTTCTTGTTTGTTTAAGCAAATTTAAGTCCTGCGGTCCTTGAAAACATTGCATACGCATTTACATACCATATCATGGCATCACAGGTTTCTTGTGCACAGGTTTCTTATCTTCTCGCTGTTTATTTCAGCAATGGCTCTTGAACAGACTATCAGAGATCTCCAGGCACAAAATGCACAATTCCAAGAGTTAATTCTGAACTTGTCCAAGGGACAAGATGAGTTGAAGACACTGTTGGCTAAGAAGAAGAGTCCTAAGGACAACAAGGATGGTCAGTTGGAACAATTGCGAGCTGAGATAACAGAAATGAGGATCCAGATGAATGGCCAGGTGGCTCTTATCCAAAGTTTAGCTCAGGGGCAAGAAGAGCTGAGAACCTTTGTCCAAAAACTTCAAAGTAATGGAGTCAGGAATCTAATTGTCAATCAACCTCCGTTAAAACAAGATGATTTGGTTGAAAGGAAGATGAGGATAAAAGAAGGTAAGAAACCGGTTACCACTGATTGTTCTTCAGTTAAAGAAAAAAGACATGGTAAAGTTAATCCACCTCAAAACAAGGGATGTAGAAGACAGTTTATCAAATTCAGCACTCCAATGTCACAAGTTTTGCAATGCTTGTTGGAGATGAAACTAATTTCCTTGAAAAATTCTCCTCAAAATCCTAAAACTTCCTCTCCTCGCTATAATCCCAAGGCAAGGTGTGGGTATCACTCCAACTGTCCTGGACATGATACTAATAGTTGTTGGACATTGAAGAAAAAGATCCAAGACCTGATTGACGAAGGAATCCTAGAGGTTACTCCAGAAGGTCAAGTTGAATTCTACTATCACCCATCAAACACCGTAGCTGCAAGACAAGTTGCCTAGTGTAGCAAGAAAGGAAGCCTACCTATTCCTGTTGAGATATGGGGCACCTTGGGACATCCAAGTGGTAAATTTAATTTCATGGTGAAGTATACTGCTCCTCAAAGTTCACAGATTGCAATCGAGGACATTCAGCCAACTGGATGGGACAACATTTGAATTTTCATTTGTAATTTCTTTTATTTGTTTGAACACTTACTATTATGTTAAACTTTTGTTTTCATTAATGCATTGCATATGTTTGTCTTGAATTAATCCATTCGTTCCACTATATTTTGAATTATGCTTCTTATTTCTATCTTGTGATATTTAACTCCTGATAAAGCTATAAGCCTGTAGAGGGAGGATGACGAAAACAATACCATAATATTAGGCAGTATGCTTTTGAACAGACTATGCTGACGATGTACAGACATTGTTTCAATTCCTAAACAGTGGAGATATAAGGAAGTTAATCCCTAGTCAACCCTTTTGAGCCTATGAAGTAGGAGTTTTTATTCTCGCACAAATTAAAACCCTTATTCATAACCCGGGGCAGGGTAGTTACTCGGTTAACTCAAATATGCTAATTATCTGTGTTGTACACAACTAATGATGGTTCTCTGTAATCATTAAACCTGACAGTCAATATCCAGCAAAAGAACAGTCTTGCTAAGTCAAAACCTATGAAGGAGACTTAGTAAAATATTAAGACATCCCGCTGACTGTAACCTTGAAATAAGCAGTTCAGGCAAAAAGAAGGGATAATAAAGTCAAAAGAAAAAGAAAAAAAAGAGGTCACTATGAATCCTCAACAAAGAAAGATGACTGAATGTTCAAATAAATTTTGGGTTTCTGAACCATCACAAATGTCAGTGTTACAATTCCAAACTCATTTGAGCCTCAATGCATAAGTTAACTGAGTATAGGACTGAAGAACATCATGGAGAATGGGTTGGGTACAAATAAATTTGAGCCTTTATCTTTTGTTTCTTAAACCATGAACCAGACCACGTTACAACCCTTTAAAAGTCCTAACTGAAGCATGGTTAGTTTGAAAGCGTACTGTTACAAAAAGGTATCCTGACTCCTTTAGGGCTTATTATAAAACTTGAGTTAATATCACAGTTTTCACAAAAAATGTTTTTTTTTCTAAAATAACTCTTTTTCAAAATTTCAAGACAGACATAAGCATTGCATTTTTGAATATATTTGTTTGCATATACCTGAGTGTTTAACAAATGGAGAAACTTACAGGATGAATGTTCAATGAACCAAAGTCCTTCCGATAAACAAAGTTGCTTCCTGGATCAAAGTCCATGTATACAAAGGGGCATAGTCATTATCTCCCAATCAAGGGGGCAGGCCATGATACTGCCTAACTCATTTGGGACAATCAGGACAAGATTCAACTATGTTTAAGTAGCCAGGGGAAGATCTCCTCATCTATCTAAGTTACCAAGGGTGACATTACAGAGTTCATAATGCCATGGGCATAGTCACTATTTCCCAATCAAGGGGGCATACCAAGTTACTATTCAATTCATTTGGGGCAATCAGGGCCAGATTCAACCGTGCTTAATAGCCAGGGGCAGTTTTCCTCATACAGTTGAATTACCAAAGAGGACATTACAAAGTTCACAATGCCAGGGGCATATGCTTATGGGGCATTCTGCTTGTTTCTTTTGAGGTAGCTCATCTCAGATACTTCCATTATGGTATAATTTATCCTCAACCAAGGGGCAATGCTTTCTCTTCAAATCTAATACCCGGAGCGTATATGGTCCATCACAATTTGAAGACACATTCCTCTCATTGTATTACCTTGATATTGGATTCTCAGCTGAAACCATGATGGAAATTAATTGTCTACGCCATTAGTATCAGATGGCGTCAGTATCATGTCTTCAGATCCAGCTATGAGGATTTCTGGGAAGGTATTCAGGAAAGTTAAAAATTTCAGGAGCTCCAAATCCAATTGGTTATACACTCTCGAAGTTGAAACGATTCTGTTTTCAAGTTCAGCTTTACTTTTCCCTCTGAATCCAGATTTACTTTTACCCTATTTACATAAGCGAAACGTCCATTGGTTGTGTTTGAAGGTATGTATGCTTTTGAATACAATTGATGTTTACCAGAAATGCATGAAATGCAGTAATAGTATTTACTAAGGACGAACAAGGGAAAGATCTCAACAAAGCTTCGCCGGTTCATTCCCACAAGACAGTTACAAATCCCCAGTAGGGAAAATCCATCTACATAAGTACTTCAAGTCACATCTCCCCTGGAATTTATATCCATCTCTTTTATCCTCATACGGATAATCGGGAATTTACTTTTCCAATGGGAGTACGACGAACGAAGACGGGAGGTTATGTATACCTTACTATCAAACGAAGACGGGAGGTTATATATACTATACGGAAACAAGTTCCTCATATTCTTCAGCAACAAATCGGGATTTATTTTCCCTGGCCAGCAGTTGTTATACGAAGATATCCAGACGCTTCAGGCTACATGATTCATACATACATCATTTACATCATAACATACATACACATAAATACATAATACATTACTTAAGTGTATCATATTATACATGCATACATAATACATAAACTAATATTACCATACAGAATGCTACCTTGTTTTCAGGTTAATTCTCCAGCAGACAGACTTCATCAACAACTTGTGACCGTGGGCCGTTGTTTATCTTCCCAAAGGTTACTTCATTTCCTCAGGACGTTGTTTATCCTCCTGAAAGCTATCATTTCCTCAGAACGTTGTTTATCCTTCTGAAAGCTTATCACTACCTCAGGACTGCTTTATCCTCCTGAAAGCATATCACTACCTCAGGACTGCTTTATCCTCCTGAAAGCATATCATTACCTTGGGCCGTTGTTTATCTTCCCAAAGGTTATATCACTTCCTCAGGACTGCTTTATCCTCCTGAAAGCATATTATCATTCCTTCAGAACGTTGTTTATCCTTCTGAAAGCTTATCACTACCTCAGAACGTTGTTTATCCTTCTGAAAGCATATCATTACCTCAGGACTGCTTTATCCTCCTGAAAGCATATCACTACCTCAGGACTGCTTTATCCTCCTGAAAGCATATCATTACCTTGGGTCGTTGTTTATCTTCCCAAAGGTTATATCACTTCCTCAGGACTGCTTTATCCTCCTGAAAGCATATTATCATTCCTTCAGGACGTTGTTATCCTCCTGAAAGCATATTATTACCTCAGAACGTTGTTTATCCTTCTGAAAGCATATCATTTCCTCAGGACGTTGTTATCCTCCTGAAAGCATATTATTATCTTGGGCCGTTGTTTATCTTCCCAAAGGTTACATCATTTCCTCAAGACGTTGTTATCCTCCTGAAAGCATATTATTACCTCAGAACGTTGTTTATCCTTCTGAAAGCATATCATTTCCTCAGGACGTTGTTATCCTCCTGAAAGCATATTATTATCATGGGCCGTTGTTTATCTTCCCAAAGGTTACATCATTTCCTCAGGACGTTGTTATCCTCCTGAAAGCATATTATTACTTCAGAATGTTGTTTATCCTTCTGAAATCGTATCATTTCCTCAGGACGTTGTTTATCTTCCTGAAAGCTATCATTATACCTTCATATTTTGGACTGCTTTATCCTCCAAGAAATGTACCTGAAGAACCTTTCTCCAAGTGGCATCTTTAAGCCCACCCAAGCATATTCAACTAGTCATCAGTATCACTCTACGCACCGGTGAGTGCAAATTTTTGGGCTTTTGTGTTCAATCCCCTTCAACCTTCCAAGTTACGACTGGCACATATACCAATCTAACCCCTCAGGTTTCAGAAAATTGAACAGGGGCAGTTGTTGCACCCCAAAATTTGCCCTCACAATACAAGACTTTATGTGCTAAGAAGGTTCACAAGGTTCACAAGACCTCCCATGAGGTTCATGAAGTTTACAAGACACTTTATGAGGTTCACAAGATTCACAATACTTACAAGACCTTTCATGAGGTTCATGAAGTCTACAAGATACTTTATGAGGTTCACAAGGTTCACAAGACCTTCCATGAGGTTCACAAGGTTCACAAGACATCTTATGATGGTTCACAAGGTTCACAAAGTTCACAATTGGTCAGAAGAGTTGACAATTCCCTCAGACAATGCACCTCCTAAGCAGTGCATCCAAAACTAGGGTTTTGACTTTAATCAGGCTAAATGGACTTCCAAGACTTCAAGTGAGCTTCATAGCATCTTATATGTGTGTAATAACCCCCATGACAAGTTTCAAGACTTTTCTCAAAGGTTTGCTCAGTCAGATGATCAGATAAGTCAAAATCAGTCAAAGCAGTTAAAAAGTCAAACTGAGGTCAACTGTGGTCAAACCAAAGTCAAACTTCATGATTTTTTCCCAACATCAAGTATACGAAGTAAAATTCATCATTTTATCAAGGTTTGATCATGATTCATCAAGGAGGTTTCAGATCATCAAGAATCGGGAGTTTCTAAATTAGGGTTTCCTCAGTAAAAGTCAACTGAACTTTGACCAGCCATAAGTTTCACATGCTTCATCACCAAGTTTCCATCCAAAGATCATTTTTAATGAAATTGAATTCTCTACAACTTTGTGTCTCACAAGCCAAGCCCAAAAATGCTTCATTTGGAAGGTATGAGCTAAGACATTATAGGTCCTTTTGAAAGTCAACAAAAAGTCAACAACTTCAAAAGGGCATAACTTGAGAATGGTAAATGATATGGACATGAAACCAGTGGGGTTTGTTAGAGGACTCTTCAAGCTTTCCAAAATGTCCAAGAAAACCCTCATAGCATTAAAATTGAAGGATTTGTGCCCTTGCAAAGTTGGGAAATTTTTGGTTGGTTATGAAGAAAATGGAGGTTTAAAACCAATTTTTTCTAAATGGGCTTGCCATATGATGATCCAATCCATGCTAACACTTCATGCACGACCCAAAGCAACAAATTTCTGATTTTTTATTATTTATTTATTATTTATTTTGATTTTATCCATTAAAAATCAAATTAAATTTAAATAAAATATGAAAACTCAATATTTGAAGGTGATTCTTTTTTTAGAAAGTTTTAATAATCATTCAAAGCTGATTGATACCATCCAATTTCGTGCTAGCTTGTTTTGGCAATGTTAGATAAGATATTTTTCAATATTTGGAAAGACATATCTTCATGATCAAGTAACTATCATCAAGCCCATAAATCCACAAACTCTTGACCTAATTTACATCACTATATGTACACAAACTCATCACAAGGCAGAGGACGAATTTTGGGAGCCTCCATACATATTCTTCAACTTCAAAAAATCAAGAAAAAAGTGACATACGGTTTTGGAGTTAGAGAGGATCTTAAGACATTCTAAAGGTTGCATTAGCTTCTCTGATCATCACTGATCATGTTGCTATAATCATATGCATCTCAATCCCCATGAATTGCACAAACCGAATCGTTCTTCTCCTTTATTTTTTTGATTTTCGATTTCATAAATTTAACCATTATAAATTATGTTTGATTACTGATTCATGTTTGTTTTGAAGTGTAGAAACTTTCTGGACAAACCAATTGAAGTTTCATGGCCTAAATCATCAGATGCCATTGTTAGGGTTTAGGGTGGCCGTTTAGGGTTTCACTATTAAACCAATATAAATAAGTTCTAAAGACATGGATGAATCGTATAGGTCATAAGAAACTTATTGGCATTATTAATTTGGTGAAATTGTACTGTTTGAATGGTGTTTGATGTTCGCAGGTTGTATTGGTAGGAATAATCGAAGGAAAAGTTGTAGATAAATTCGCAGGAAAACCTGCGAATCTAAGGTTGAAGATGAAGATCTTCGCGTGCTTCATATTTTTGAATTTTGATTTGTATATTTATTGTGTTGTTTGTATATTATTTCACAGGATGATAAGTGGCCTGGTGGTTGGTACGCGCATGAAAGAAGGTAAGGACGTGGGTTCGAACCTGTCCTCAATTATTTTTTGATTAAAATTCCATTGATTCTTCAGGTTTAAAATATAAAAATCATTCTCCATCCATATTCACAAATGCGCGCATAGCCTGGTGGTGTTGGTGTTGGTCCAAGAGAGAGAGCCTAGGGCGTGGGTTCGATCCCAGCCCCAGGTAAGTTCTTTTTTCCCATTATTTTTCACTTGTTTTATTTTATTTATCTTATATTTGATTAATTAAGTTAATAAAAAATGTTTAAATTAAATTAGTCATATTATTTTTCTTATATAATTCAAAAACTTATAGTTTTTTTTTAAAAAAAAAAGATTCAAATTTTATTAATAAAAGTTATTTATATTTATTTAATATTTGTATGTATTTTTGTATAAACAATTTAATTATATTTAGATTTATAAATAGAATCCTAATATTTCCATAAACCCTAAAATATTTTTAAAACCTAATTATTTTTATGAACCCTAATTGTAAATACTATTTCTTTATTTCTTTATTTATTTGTCATAAATTTTTGTCTATATTCTAATTAAGAAATAAACTCTAATATATTTTCTAAACAGTCAAACCCTAATTTTCTTATTCAATTTAATTATGACTTTTAATTTATTTGTCAATTTTAATTATGTATTTTTCTATGTGTAAATAATTCTAGGTTATGTTTAAATTAATTAAAAATTGATAATTTAATTTTTGTGAATATAATTATATGGTTATTCAATTATAATTAATCCTATTTTCATAATATATATATATATATATTCTATAATTTGTTCATAATTTAATTCTTACATGTAAATAATTTTTAATATATGTTTAAAAAATAATTAAAACTTGTTAATTTAATATAATTTATTTTCATAATATGTTTATAATTAACTTAATTTTTATAGCATTTAAGACTTTATGATAATTAATTGTTTATATTTTCTTCTTAATCTTAAATAATAATTGTTCATAAAAATTTGATCTTTTAATTATTATGCTAATATTCTTATTTATTTTATCATTAATGCTATTTATTTTCATATTTATTTTATTATTACTAACCCCATTTATATATATTGTGATTTATTATTATTATTATTACTAACCCAATTATATTATTATTATTTATTATTTTGCTTATTTATTTAAATTGCTTTTATTATTATTATGTAATTGCTCCTTGGTGTAATATTTATTTATAATGTTTATTATTTATATTTTATGCTATGGTTAGTAAATAGGGAGTGTAAATATACTTGTAATTTAAAATTAATTTAGATCACTTAATTTAAAAGATAAATATAAAATTGTATACTCACACACGTAAGTCGATCTTTGATCGCCATCTCACTTCCTTAGGGGTACCTCTCATGTTGCCTAATCAAAAAGGTCAAGTAGGGTGTATAAAGCAAAAATCCCTCAAAATAAAGTCATCTAGTCCCTTAACAGATAAAAGATCAAGTCCCTTTCGAATGTTGCCTTCGTAATGATCTTGTCCCTTTCGAATAAAGATGATAGTCCCTTCAAATTTGCTTATACACCCCACAGTTGCCTATATAAACAGATATCCCTTCACTTGTCCCTCACATCCAAGGTAATGACTACCTATTCCTTAATAATAGGGATAGTCTTACCATTTAAAGGATTCAAGAACAGAAAAGACTCAAACTCAGGGTAGGTTCCTCATAGTTACTTGCTCACTCTTCAAAACTTTTCAAACACTTCACACTTTCAAACAAATTTTCAAAACAAAGGTTTTTTACGCATCCGTACATGGATCATTATCAAACTCTTAAGAAAATTTCTATTCACACACTACACATTTCAAAAACATTTTAAAGTGAGCTAAGTAACTAAGAGCCCATGGATAACCATGGATGTAAAGGGTGCTAACACCTTCCCTTTACATAACCTACCCCCGGACCCAAAAATCTTTAAAAAGGTCTTTCCTGTTCTTTTATGCCTTTCCTTTGGATAAAATAAAAGTCGGTGGCGACTCTTGCTATCCGCAACATAACTAAAGTCAGTTCTCCCACCGTGTTACACTATCCCAATGCATTACATCATCCAAAACTCATTAAAATGCATAAACCGATTTCATCTTTATCTTGAAATTTGATTTTTTCGATTTCAATGATACAAGCAATATAAATGAAATTTGATTGTATATTATTGTTCATGATGATGTTTGTAATGTTTCTGAATATTTTGATTTAATGTTTGATGCAGAAACAGCTAAGTGCCATTGCTAGAGCTTGGGTTCGAATCCCAACCCCAGGTAAGTTTTGTTTTTTCATTCAATTTCTCACTATTTTCTTTATTGTTTTGTTTTATATTTAATATAAATTATATTTCTTATAAGAAAATATATTTAAATAATCATATGTAAATATATATATATATATATATATATATATATATATATATATATATATATATATATATTAACTTCATATTTTTCTAAAAGGGATCTCTAATTTATTTTCTAAAAATTTTAATCTTAGTTTTTTTATATTAAAATATGTATATATTATTATTATATATTTATTTTTGTAAATAGTTAAATTAATATTGTAATTTAAATTATAAACCCTAATTCTATTTTCTTTAAAACTCCTAACCCTAATCTTTAAATATTAAAATTAATTAAACTCTTATAATATCTAATTAAAATAATTAATAATATTTTCTTTGTAAATAATTATTATATGGTTTATTATTATATTCATATCATCTTATTTTCATCTCAAAAATTATTTAAAGTTGTTTATTTAAATCTAAAAATACTTAATTAAATTATATATATATATATATATATATATTTTGTATATTATTACTAACCTTGTCTTCTTATAATTATCACTAACCTTTTTTATTGTTTATACTTATCATTTTATTATATAATTATTATTTAAATTGTTTTTATTATAATGTAACTGTAAAAGCCATGTAATAGTTGTAGCTCTTATTATTTATTTATAAATATATTGCTATGGTTAGTAAAATAGGGAGTGATAACATGTTTGCTTTAAAATTAACTTAGATCACTAATTATAAGATAAATATTTGAATTTGTACACGCACACACGTAAGTCGATCTTTGATCGCCATCTCACTTCCTTAAGTGTTACCTCTCATGTTGCCTAAACTAAATGGTCAAGTAAGGTGTCTAAAAAGCAAAGTCCCTTCTCATGAAATATCATCAAGTCCCTCTTACGATTATAAGATCAAGTCCCTTCGATGTTGCCTACGGTAAATGATCTTGTCCCTTTCGAATAAAAGATGATAAGTCCCTTCGAATTGCTAAGACACTTTACAGTTGCTTAAACACAGATGACCATTCACATGTCCCTTACAACATCCAAGGTAATGACTATCTATTCCTTAATAATAGGGATAGTCTTACCATTGAAAGAACATTTAAGAACAGTAAAGATCTAAACATAGGGTAGGTTCCTCTAACTACTTGCTCACTTATTCAAAAATACTTCATTACACTTCACATTTTAAACAATTTTCAAAACAAAGTCTTTATATATATCCGTACAAGGATCATTATAAAGTACTTAAGAAAAATTTTAATCACACACTACACTTCTCAAAACAGTTTAAAGTGAGCTAAGTAACTAAGAGCCCATGGATAACCATGGATGTAAAGGGTGCTAACACCTTCCCTTTACATAACCTACCCCCGAACCCGAAAATCTTTTAAGGTTTTTCCTGTTCTTTTATGCCCTTTCCTTTTGGATAAAATAAAAGTCGGTGACGACTCTTGCTATCCGCAACATTTAACTAAAGTCAGTTCTCCCACCGTGTTACAGAACTGGCGACTCTGCTGGGGATTTAATAAAAGAGGGGTACCCTTAGGAATTAGATCACTTTAAAATTGTTTGCCTTGTTTGCTTTATACTTATCTTGTTGGGTGTTCTTATGTGTGAAAGATCCTAACCCGGATCTAGTGTACCTTAGGTAAATGGCAATAGACCAAGGAAACTGTACGGCGTATACCGATATGGTTGATCTGGTGGCCATAGTTAGTGTGACTTCTTGGTTGGTGCTTATGTTCCTTAAGTCAAGTTGAGGATAATATGAGGCTGCCATATGTTGTCAATACACTAACTAACTTTTAGAACCCTAGTTATCCCATCTTGGCCTTTAGAAAAGTAGTGAGATAACCGGCTTTGGTGAAGACTGAAGTTGGTTGATACTCGATGCTACACTCATTGAGATTCTAAACTTGGAGGGTTTTGGTTGGCAAGTAAGTTGCCTACTGAACAACCACCCTTGTGAAGGATCAATGATATTGAGATCCCTTAGAACCTGGTTACTTTTGTAGGACAGGATGAACCAACTAACTTCAGGGGAGGGTACTTACCTTTAAACCTCATGCAAGCCTTCAAACCTAGGGCTATTGTGTGACTTGTTTGTGTGTGCCACATGTTTGTGATTGATCATAACATCATAGCATCATCATGCATCATAAGCATAGCATTTTCACTAACCATTTCAAGGACCAAAGGATTTATCTTTGTTCTTTGTTGCTGGTTGTTGCACCCCAAAATTTTCCCTCACAATACAAGACTTTGTGTGCTAAGAAGGTTCACAAGGTTCACAAGCTTCACAATGCTTTCAATACCTTTCATGAGGTTCATGAAGTCTACAAGTTACTTCTTGAAGGTTCACAAGGTTCACAAGCTTCTCAACATTTACAAGACCTTTCATGAGGTTCATGAAGTCTACAAGTTACTTCTTGAAGCTTCACAAGGTTCACAAGATTCACAATGTTTATATAACCTTTCATGAGGTTCATGAAGTCTACAAGTTACTTCTTGAAGCTTCACAAGGTTCACAAGATTCACAATGTTTATATAACCTTTCATGAGGTTCATGAAGTCTACAAGTCACTTCATGAAGGTTCACAAGGTTAACAAGGTTCACAATACCTCCCATAAGGTTCACAAGACATTTTATGATGGTTCACAAGGTTCACAAAGTTCATAATTGGCCATAAGAGTTGACAATTTCCTCAGACAATGCACCTCCTAAGCAGTGCATCCAAAACTAGGGTTTTGACTTTAATCAGGCTAAATGAACTTCCAAGACTTAAAGTGAGCTTCATAACATCTTATATGTGTTTAAGAACCCCCATGACAAGTTTCAAGACTTTTCTCAGAAGTTTGCTCAGTCAGATGATCAGATAAGTCAAAATCAGTCAATGCAGTTAAAAAGTCAAACTGAGGTCAACTGTGGTCAAACCAAAGTCAAACTTCATGATTTTTTGCCAAAATCAATTATATGAAGTAAAATTCATCATTTTATCAAGGGTTGATCATGATTCATCAAGGAGATTTCAGATCATCAAGAATCAGGAGTTTCTAAATTAGGGTTTCCTCAGTAAAAGTCAACTGAACTTTGACCAGCCATAACTTTCACATACTTCATCACCAAGTCTCCATCCAAATCTCATTTTGAAGAAAATTGAATTCTCTACAACTTTGTGTCTCACAAGCCAAGCCCAAAAATGCTTCATTTGGAAGGTATGAGCTAAGACATTATAGGTCATTTTGAAAGTCAACAAAAAGTCAACAACTTCAAAAGGGCATAACTTGAGATTGGTAAATGATATGGACATGAAACCAGTGGGGTTGGTTAAAGGACTCTTCAAGCTTTCCAAAATGTCCAAGAACACCCTAATAGCATTAAAATTGAAGGATATGTGCCCTTGCAAAGTTGGTAAATTTTGAGTTGGTTCATGATGAAAAAGGAGGTCTAAAACCAATTCTTTTCAAATGGGCTTGCCAAATAATGACCCAATCCACTTCATAACATCTTGCACGAAATTAATTTAATTTATTCATAATTTTATTTATTTTGTTTTTATTTATTATGATTTTTATATTAAAAAGTCATTTTAAATTCAAATAAAATATGAAATCATGAAAATTAATTTTAATTTTGCTTCTAGAAAGTTTTAAATCACATTTAAACTTGATTGATACAAGAGTTATGAAAATCCTCTCAAAATAGCAAGACTTTATGCAAGATATTTGATTTTCAAAGGGCTATCTTTTTGAATCTTTTTAGATCAAAATCTCCACACAAGGGATCAATTTTTCTGACCTAAATCATCCTCCTATAAGTACTTAACATAAACCTAGCATGAGACACGAATTCAGCAGCCTCAAAATCCAGTTTCAAAACCTCAAAAACTCATCCAAAACTCACATTCGGTTTTTGATTTCCAGGGCTCTAGAAGGTAAAACAAGAACATAGCAATGTTCCTTGGGTATCCATGAAGCGAAACCAATGCTCATATGCATCCCATACATGCCATAATGCATAATCCGAATTCAACTTGTTCTTGAATATATTTTTTTCGGTTTCATTAATTTAATATATCTCAATGAATTTTGGTTGGTTAATGATGTTTGTATTGAGTTTGTGAAGGTTTCTGGACAAAGAAATTGGAGTTTCGTGCCCTAAATCACAATCGGACATAGCTAGGGTTCTTGAGTTGAAATTAGGAACTTTCGATTTAGCCAATATAAATTGATTTAGAGACCACAATTGGATTGTATGCTGTATGGGGATTACAAATATGTGATCAATTTGATAAGATGTTGCTGTTTAATGATGGTTAGGAATTTGCAGGATTAAGTTGCAGGTAAAATCGCAGGTAAACTCGTATCAAAATTCGCAGGTAAATCCTACGAATCTCAGGTTGAAGACGAAGGCTGCGCGCGTTCAGCAAAAATTCAAATGTTAATTAAAATATTTTATGTTTAATTGTTGATTTAGTTTCACAAGCGTGCAGCTTGTCTCAGTGGTAATGTTGGTTTGTGTATTGCGTGATGACGCTGGTTCGAGTCCTGGCTGGTGCACTATTTTTTTCTTATTTTTCAGGTTAAAAAGGAGGCTTAATATATTATGTTTGCTGGACATTCCAATATCAGATGGGCTCTCCCAGCCGGATGGTCATGCGTGCTTGCTTGCATTCAAGAGGTCCTGGGTTCAATCCTCCCCCAGGCCTTTTTTTTTTTTTTTATTTCTGTAATTTTTCCAGGCAAGGCATAAAACAAACTTGATCTATTCCTCTATCACCTGCGCTTGGCTGGCCTAGTGGTGAGTTTTGGTGTTTGCAGGCAGAACATCCTGGGTTCAAATCCAGCCAAGGTAAGTTTCCTTTTTTACTATTTTTCTGTTTAATTCATTTAATTAATTTGCTTAATTATTCTCTTATTATTAATAAGAAAAATAAATTGTACATGTATATATATATTTAATAAATATCTAAAACAACACTTTTTTTTTTTTTATATTCTAAACTTTTATTTTTCTCAATTTTAATTTTTCTTTCATTATGTAGTTAAATTATAATATATGTATGTTTATTTAAATAATTTTGTATATTAAATTAAACCTTAAAAATATTTTCTAAACAAACCCTAATTTTGCAAAATCTAATTTATTTTCTAAATAATAAAAAAAACTAATTTTATTTTTATGATTTAAATGTCTAATCTTTTTGTAAATATCATTATAGAATTTTTTGTAAATATAATATTTAATCTTAGTAAATATAATTATAATCAAATTTTTTATAATAGGTAATTGTTTCTATAATTTGTTCATAATTTAAATTTTATTCTTTATTTCATATATGTTTAAAAGCAATTAAATTTTATAATTATAATTCCTTATGTTTAGAATTAATAAGTTGTATATAATTTTATAATTAAATTGTTCATATTTCTTAATAGTTTCTAATTTTTATTTTGTTTATTATTATTACTAATCCATTTATTTTATTATTAAACTTATTATTATTATTTCACTAACCCCCTTTATTTTTAATTTTTACTAACCCTTATTATATTATATTATTGTCTATTTATTTATTTTTGCTTATATCTTGCTTTTATATTTATTTGCTATTTATTTTAATTGCTTATTTTAATTATTGTTGTAATTGCTCCTTGGATGTAATTTTTGTAAATAGTCAATTTATTTAATTTTTATGCTATGGTTAGTAATTTAGGGAGTGTGAATATGTATTCTATTTAAAATCAAATTTAGATCATTTAAAATTACAAGATAAATTAAATTAAACACTCACACACGTAAGTCGATTTTTAAATCGCCATCTCACTTTCTAGGGCTATCCCTCAATGTTGCCTAATCATAAGGTCAAGTGGGGTGTATAAAGCAAGTCCCTTAAAAGAAAAATCATCAAGTCCCTAATGGTTGCCTTTAAAGATCAAGTCCCTTTTCGAATAATGATGATAGTCCCTCCTAAATGCTTAATACACCTCACAGTTGCCTTCGCAAAACAGATGTCCCTCATATGTCCCTTACATCCAAGGTAATGACTACCTATTCCTTAATAATAGGGATAGTCTTACCACTTAAAGGATAAAGAACAGAAAGACTTAAACTTTAGGGTAGGTATCTCATAGTTGCTTACTCACTTCATTTAAAAACTTTTCAAACACCTCACCAAGTTCAAACAATTTTCAAAAACAAGTTTTTACGCATCCGCACATGGATCATTATTAACTCTTATGAAAATTTTCTATTCACACACTTCACCTTTTCAAAAACAATTCAAATTGAGTTAAGTAACTAAGAGCCCATGGATAACCGTGGATGTAAAGGGTGTTAACACCTTCCCTTTACATAACCTACCCCCCGGACCCAAAAAAATCTTTTAAAAGGTCTTTCCTGTTCTTTTATGCCTTTCCTTTGGATAAAATAAAAGTCGGTGGCGACTCTTGCTATCCGCAACATTTAACTAAAGTCAATTCTCCCACCGTGTTACAGAACTGGCGACTCTGCTGGGGATTTAATATTAAAGAGGGGTACCCTTAGGAATTAGATCACTTAAATTGTTTGCCTTGTTTGCTTTATATTACTTGTTGGGGTGCTCTTATGTGTGAAAGGTCCTAACCCGGATCTAGTGTACCTTAGGTAAATGGCAATAGACCAAGGAAACTGTACGACGTATATCGATATGGTTGATCTGGTGGCCATAGTTAGTGCGACTTCTTGGTTGGTGCTTATGTTCCTTAAGTCAAGTTGAGGATAATATGAGGCTGCCATATGTTGTCAATACACTAACTAACTTTTAGAACCCTAGTTATCCCATCTTGGCCTTTAGAAAAGTAGTGAGATAACCGGCTTTGGTGAAGACTGAAGTTGGTTGATACTCGATGCTACACTCATTGAGATTCTAAACTTGGAGGGTTTTGGTTGGCAAGTAAGTTGCCTACTGAACAACCACCCTTGTGAAGGATCAATGATATTGAGATCCCTTAGAACCTGGTTACTTTTGTAGGACAGGATGAACCAACTAACTTCAGGGGAGGGTACTTACCTTTAAACCTCATGCAAGCCTTCAAACCTAGGGCTATTGTGTGACTTGTTTGTGTGTGCCACATGTTTGTGATTGATCATAACATCATAGCATCATCATGCATCATAAGCATAGCATTTTCACTAACCATTTCAAGGACCAAAGGATTTATCTTTGTTCTTTGTTGCTGGTTGTTGCACCCCAAAATTTTCCCTCACAATACAAGACTTTGTGTGCTAAGAAGGTTCACAAGGTTCACAAGCTTCACAATGCTTTCAATACCTTTCATGAGGTTCATGAAGTCTACAAGTTACTTCTTGAAGGTTCACAAGGTTCACAAGCTTCTCAACATTTACAAGACCTTTCATGAGGTTCATGAAGTCTACAAGTTACTTCTTGAAGCTTCACAAGGTTCACAAGATTCACAATGTTTATATAACCTTTCATGAGGTTCATGAAGTCTACAAGTTACTTCTTGAAGCTTCACAAGGTTCACAAGATTCACAATGTTTATATAACCTTTCATGAGGTTCATGAAGTCTACAAGTCACTTCATGAAGGTTCACAAGGTTAACAAGGTTCACAATACCTCCCATAAGGTTCACAAGACATTTTATGATGGTTCACAAGGTTCACAAAGTTCATAATTGGCCATAAGAGTTGACAATTTCCTCAGACAATGCACCTCCTAAGCAGTGCATCCAAAACTAGGGTTTTGACTTTAATCAGGCTAAATGAACTTCCAAGACTTCAAGTGAGCTTCATAACATCTTATATGTGTTTAAGAACCCCCATGACAAGTTTCAAGACTTTTCTCAGAAGTTTGCTCAGTCAGATGATCAGATAAGTCAAAATCAGTCAAAGCAGTTAAAAAGTCAAACTGAGGTCAACTGTGGTCAAACCAAAGTCAAACTTCATGATTTTTTGCCAAAATAAATTATATGAAGTAAAATTCATCATTTGATCAAGGGTTGATCATGATTCATCAAGGAGATTTCAGATCATCAAGAATCAGGAGTTTCTAAATTAGGGTTTCCTCAGTAAAAGTCAACTGAACTTTGACCAGCCATAACTTTCACATACTTCATCACCAAGTCTCCATCCAAATCTCATTTTGAAGAAAATTGAATTCTCTACAACTTTGTGTCTCACAAGCCAAGCCCAAAAATGCTTCATTTGGAAGGTATGAGCTAAGACATTATAGGTCATTTTGAAAGTCAACAAAAAGTCAACAACTTCAAAAGGGCATAACTTGAGATTGGTAAATGATATGGACATGAAACCAGTGGGGTTGGTTAAAGGACTCTTCAAGCTTTCCAAAATGTCCAAGAACACCCTAATAGCATTAAAATTGAAGGATATGTGCCCTTGCAAAGTTGGTAAATTTTGAGTTGGTTCATGATGAAAAAGGAGGTCTAAAACCAATTCTTTTCAAATGGGCTTGCCAAATAATGACCCAATCCACTTCATAACATCTTGCACGAAATTAATTTAATTTATTCATAATTTTATTTATTTTGTTTTTATTTATTATGATTTTTATATTAAAAAGTCATTTTAAATTCAAATAAAATATGAAATCATGAAAATTAATTTTAATTTTGCTTCTAGAAAGTTTTAAATCACATTTAAACTTGATTGATACAAGAGTTATGAAAATCCTCTCAAAATAGCAAGACTTTATGCAAGATATTTGATTTTCAAAGGGCTATCTTTTTGAATCTTTTTAGATCAAAATCTCCACACAAGGGATCAATTTTTCTGACCTAAATCATCCTCCTATAAGTACTTAACATAAACCTAGCATGAGACACGAATTCAGCAGCCTCAAAATCCAGTTTCAAAACCTCAAAAACTCATCCAAAACTCACATTCGGTTTTTGATTTCCAGGGCTCTAGAAGGTAAAACAAGAACATAGCAATGTTCCTTGGGTATCCATGAAGCGAAACCAATGCTCATATGCATCCCATACATGCCATAATGCATAATCCGAATTCAACTTGTTCTTGAATATATTTTTTTCGGTTTCATTAATTTAATATATCTCAATGAATTTTGGTTGGTTAATGATGTTTGTATTGAGTTTGTGAAGGTTTCTGGACAAAGAAATTGGAGTTTCGTGCCCTAAATCACAATCGGACATAGCTAGGGTTCTTGAGTTGAAATTAGGAACTTTCGATTTAGCCAATATAAATTGATTTAGAGACCACAATTGGATTGTATGCTGTATGGGGATTACAAATATGTGATCAATTTGATAAGATGTTGCTGTTTAATGATGGTTAGGAATTTGCAGGATTAAGTTGCAGGTAAAATCGCAGGTAAACTCGTATCAAAATTCGCAGGTAAATCCTACGAATCTCAGGTTGAAGACGAAGGCTGCGCGTGTTCAGCAAAAATTCAAATGTTAATTAAAATATTTTATGTTTAATTGTTGATTTAGTTTCACAAGCGTGCAGCTTGTCTCAGTGGTAATGTTGGTTTGTGTATTGCGTGATGGCGCTGGTTCGAGTCCTGGCTGGTGCACTATTTTTTTCTTATTTTTTTCTCCCACCGTGTTACAGAACTGGCGACTCTGCTGGGGATTTAATATTAAAGAGGGGTACCCTTAGGAATTAGATCACTTAAATTGTTTGCCTTGTTTGCTTTATATTACTTGTTGGGGTGCTCTTATGTGTGAAAGGTCCTAACCCGGATCTAGTGTACCTTAGGTAAATGGCAATAGACCAAGGAAACTGTACGACGTATATCGATATGGTTGATCTGGTGGCCATAGTTAGTGCGACTTCTTGGTTGGTGCTTATGTTCCTTAAGTCAAGTTGAGGATAATATGAGGCTGCCATATGTTGTCAATGCACTAACTAACTTTTAGAACCCTAGTTATCCCATCTTGGCCTTTAGAAGGTAGTGAGATAACCGGCTTTGGTGCAGACTGAAGTTGGTTGACACTCGATACTACACTCATTGAGATCTTAAACTTGGAGGGTTTTGGTTGGCAAGTAAGTTGCCTTCTGAACAACCACCCTTGTGAAGGATCAATGATATTGAGATCCCTTAGAACCTGGTTACTTTTGTAGGACAGGATTAACCACCTAACTTCAGGGGAGGGTACTTACCTTTAAACCTCATGCAAGCCTTTAAACCTAGGGCTATTGTGTGACTTGTTTGTGTGTGCCACATGTTTGTGATTGAGCATAACATCATGACATCATCATGCATCATGAGCACAACATTTTCACTAACCATTTCAAGGACCAAAGGATTTATCTTTGTTCTTTGTTGCAGGTCATGGCTTCTGCTCGTAGAAACACCATCATGATCAACTTTGTGGGGATACCTCCCAAGCTCAAAGAGTTGGTTTCTCAAGTGTCTGATCACTCCCAGTTCATCAAGAGACATGGTCACCTATTGGATCTAGTCACTTCAGGGTTCAATGAAGACATGATGAGTGTTCTGTTTCAATTCTTTGACCCTAAGCACCATTGCTTTACATTCCCTGACTACCAGTTGGTTCCTACAATGGAGGAGTTCTCTAAACTTCTGGGTATACCTGTTCTTGATCAAAGACCATTCACAGGCTTGGAGAAGGAGCTTAAACCAGAGGTTATTGTTGCAGCTCTACATCTGAAGAAGTCTGACATTGTTCTAGAGACGAGAAGTGGAGTCAAGGGTATTCTTGCCAAGGTGTTGATAGAGAAAGTTCAGTTGTTCTTGAAGGCCATGAGCCATGATGCTTTTGAGGAGATCTTAGCCTTGCTGATATATGGCTTAGTATTGTTCCCCAATCCAGATCAGTTCATAGACGTTCATGCCATCAATATATTCCTGAGTCACAATCCAGTGCCTACGTTACTTGGAGACATCCTGCATTCTCTTCACACCCGTACCACAAGGGCAAGAGGAACTTTGATGTGCTGCATACCTTTGCTTTCTAGGTGGTTTATTTCTCACCTTCCTCGCTGAGTAATGAAGAATGAGCAAGGGTTCAGATGGTCCAAGAGGATCATGTCACTTTCTCACTCAGATATCCACTGGTGTTCCAGATCTATGGAGAATGTCACCATCATTGACCGTTGTGGGGAGTTTCCTAATGTGCCACTTCTAGGCATAAGAGGAGGCATCACCTACAACCCCTCTCTAGCTTTACGACAGTTTGGTTACGCCCGGAGTGATGGTCCACATGACATGTTGATTCAGGGCATTGTGTTTGATTACGACAACGATCATCAGGGTTACCGTCAGAGATTCATACGAGCATGGGGAAAAGTAAACAGGGTTGACAACAAGACACTAGAGCCTAAGTACACTATTCCTATGGAGGCTTATCTCAGATGGGTACGATCTCGTGCTCAGACTCTCATGATGCCATATCCAGCCGTCCTACCAGTTACCATGGAACCTGTTGCTGAAGGAGACACAGCTTATACCATCCTTCACCCAGACATGCCTACTGATATGGAAGACTTATAGAGATCATGGATCCAACTGAAGGAGCAAAGGGATACTTTCGAGGCTCATTACAAAGCAAGCCAAGAAAGAATCCTGGAACTAACAAAGCAACTTCACGAGGAACGAAACCTCAACTCATACCTCAATACAAATAGGAAACGTCCATGGGAGACTTAAAACCCCATCTTTTGTACTTATTTCATTTCATTTTTTGTAAGCCTAAAAGGCAAAACAAAGTTATTACTAATAAAAGTTTACTTTCGTGTTTGTCTAAGCAAATTTAAATCCTGCGGTCCTTGAAAACATTGCATATGCATTCCCATATCATTTCATTGCATCACAGGTTTATAATTGTGCACAGGTTTCTCATCTTCTCGCTGTTTATTTCAGCAATGGCTCTTGAACAATCAGTTAAGGATCTCCAGGCACAAAATGCACAGTTCCAAGAGCTGATCTTGAACCTGTCCAAGGGGCAGGATGAATTGAAGGCACTGCTGGCCAAGAAGACTAAGAAGACTAGAAGGTCAGCTGGTTTGATCAACATGGGAAGAAGGTTCAAAGGTCTTGCCAAGACCAAAGAACCAGCTGAAGACTATGAATCTGAGGAATCTGAAAAAGAGGGAGGCAGCCTCCACAACACTATGGGGGACTCTGATTCTGAGGCTAATTACTACCATGATCCCAATGAAGACAAATTCAAGATGCTGGTGGATAGGATGGATGCCATGGAGTTGCAGAAGTCATCTGGGCTGGATTTTGAGGATTTGAGTCTGATATCTGGGGTAGTCATACCCATTGGGTTCAAGGTTCCTACATTTGTTGTCTATGATGGGGTCTCTTGTCCCAAGCTGCATCTGAGGTCTTATGTTAGAAGAATTCAACCCCACACTGCTGATAAGAAGTTGTGGATCCATTTCTTTCAAGAGAGCTTATCTGGAGCTCAGTTGGAGTGGTATTATCAGTTGGAGAGTGTCAACATCAGGGACTGGAATGATCTTGCTGAAGCTTTCTATAAGCAGTACTAATACAATTCTGACTTAGCCCCCACTCGCATGCAGCTTCAGAGCATGTCTATGGGTGCCAAAGAGAGTTTTAAAGAGTATGCCCAGAAGTGGAGAGATTTAGCTGGAAGAGTTCAACCCCCTTTGACTGACAGGGAATTGGTTGATATGTTCATGTGTACGCTGAATGGTCCGTTCTACAGTCATCTCATCGGAAGCTCATCATCTGGCTTCACTGAGTTGATCATGACAGGAGAGCGAGTAGAGAATGGTATAAAGAATGGTAAGATACATGTGGGTACTTCTTCATCAGGTGCTGCAAAGAAGCCTCCCACTGGGAAGAAAGAATCCAATGCTGTTTATGGTCAACCTGATCGTAACAGAAGGCATCAGTCTGTTAGTGCAGTTCATATTTCAAATCCAACTCCTGCAACAACAGAGCAGCCACAGGGCAACCAACAGAGGGCTAGAAGACAGTTCACGAAGATCAACATGTCAATGGCTCAGGCATTGCAACACTTGTTGAAGGCTGAACTCATTACCTTGAAAGAGGCTCCTCAGAATCCTAATGTTACCTCTCCCAGGTACAACCCCAATGCACGGTGTGCATACCATTCAAACTGTCAAGGACATGATACTAATAACTGCTGGGTCTTGAAGAACAAAATTCAAGATATGATTGATGCTGGAGAGATTGAGTTTGATCCTCCGGGTACTCCAAATGTGATCACTGCTCCAATGCCAAATCACGAGAAGACTGTCAATGCCATTGAGGAAGATCTGCACATTCATTCAGTTGATGAGTTGACCACACCATTGTCTGTTATCAAGAAGAAGTTAGTACAAGCTGGGTTCTTTCCAGGTTGTCGTGAAGATTGTTTGTATTGTACCTATAAGCCGGATAGTTGCTTCAGATTGAGAGATGGAATTCAACGTCTCATGGATAAGTATACTATAGTGTTTGAAAGGAGGCCGTCTTCTGTGGAGAGCATGGTAGATCATATTACGCAAGGTAGGAAGGTTGAAGAGGTTGACATGGTTGACAGAGTACCAGTAAGAATCACTTCCAAAGGTCCTATTAAAATCACCCATCAGGGTCCAATCAGAATTACTGCTTAAGGTCCTGTGAAAGTTGTTGCTGAAGCCAGAGTTGCTCCTGTGGTTATTACTACTCCTGGTCCTATCCCGTATACGTCTGACAAAGCTGTGCCTTGGCATTATGGATCTGATGTCTACATCCATGGTGTTAAGCAAGAGACCTTAGCTGATGTGCCTGTTGACATTGATAATATTGCTGGATCTAGCAAGATCACTCGTAGTGGAAGAGTCTTCTCTCCTCCAGTTGCTTCTAAGAATGCAGTTGCTCCTGCTGCTACTTCCACCACTGATGCTCGGGGCAAGGGTCCTGTTATTGAGCCTGTATCTACTGATGTGCCAGTTGCTGATGATCTCTCTAAGCAAATGGAAGAAGTATTGAAAATCATTCGCAAGAGTGATTTTGACATTGTTGATCAGTTGGGGCATACTCCCTCTAAGATTTCTATGATGTCCTTGTTGTTATATTCTGAGGCTCATGCCAAGTCCTTGATCAAGTTTCTGAAGACTGCTCATGTACCCTGTAAACACCCCAAATTTGCCCTCACCCTTTCACACCATGGCTTGTGATCATTTCACATGCATAAACACAATCATATCACCTCATATCTCAATTTTGAGTCACTGCATAGTTCCTAAGTCATCTGCATCTAGGGTTTGTGATCTGAGCAATCCAAGAGCCTCTTGAGCCACTCCAAAGGTCAACAATCACTTCAAAGGGGTCCATGTGTGCTCTTATATCTTATTACATCCTCTCAAAGTCAAAAATGCAAAAGAATCACAAGAACTGGGATTGGTGTGGATGCAGAGCCAAGTTTGACTGCACAGTTGACCTAAAATTAGGGTTTTGGTTTCAGAGGCCATAACTCCAATTTTTTTTGGTCATTCTTGTTTCCATTGGTCTCTATATGGTATAGGGAGTATGCATATCAATTTTCATGAAGAAATTCCATGGGAAAGTCATCTGATCAAGAGTTGACTTTTCAGACAAGTCAGTGCAAAATCAGGGCATCTGAGGCCCCCAATGACCCAACCAAGGGGTGATCTTCATCATTTTGAGTGTATTTGATCTTTATTTGATCATGGAAGAAGGTTGAAGTTCACAAAAATCAAGAATTTGAAGTTTTTGCAAAGTTGACTTTTTAGGGCATAGTTGACTTTTAAGGAATTTGTCAATTTAGGTCACTTTTCAAACCCTACTTTTTGATCCAAAAATGCTTCAAATGAAAAAACTTTGGTCATGAAAGTTGTAGATCACATTTTTACCTTTTCAAAAAGTACAAGAACATGATCTAATTCATTTTGAATCAAAAGTTATGGTGTGACAAAGTTGGCAAAAATCACTAAAATTCAAGATATGCACCAAAAGGCAAAGTTGCAAATTCTCCTTTCAAGGCCAATTCAGTCATCATATGGGCTTCTAATTCACTCAACATGATCACACAACTTCTAAAAAAATCAGATTTGAACCAAGATCCCTCATGCTTCATGGCTTGTGTAACAAGAAAGTTTCATGTGAACCAAAAGGAACCAACTTGCAAAAGCCATCATCACACCTCATCCACTAGTTGCCTTGGCTGCTGAACCATGCTAGCATCCCTCACACACCATGCTGCGCCAGCCCATGCCCTTGTACCAAGCTAGAACTTAGCCCATGCTTTCCTTACACCAAAGTTGACAAATTGCAAAAGTAGACATCCCAATCACAGCAGGCCAGGTCACATCACCTGACCAATGAGAGTTCTTTATGCAAAGCAAATGTTGGCCATAACACCCAAGAAGTAAGGCTGAAACACACAACAACATCACATACACAAACTCACCCCATTTTGCATTTCTCTTCGAATCTCTCTGCACAGTTCACAAACATTCAAACCAATTCCACACATCAACTCACCTTGCTTCACTGAGCCAAAACCAGCAAGACTTAGGCCTGAATCAAGTAAGAACACCATTCCTCCATTTTCACTCTCAGAAGCAAAACCATTCGAAACTCACACCACAGACCATAAACACCCAAACAAACTCCACAAACCTTCTCCACTCATCATCCTGATCACAAAGAACCCTTCACCATTGCCAGAAACAGCCTGGATCACCATCACCATTTTCAACTGAGCTTGAGCAGAAGCTTTGCAAACTCCCTAACCAGCTAACTTAAACTCTTTCTAAGCATTCAAGCATCATCAGGGGATCAAGTGGAGTGGTTTGCATCAAGAGGGGAGGTCAGAAAGTTGCAGGATTGAAAGCTTCGAAACTCAGGTAGCTCAAGAACTTTTTTTTCCAGAAATGGATTTTTAAGTTCTAAAGTTGTTCTCCATGCTTCACTGATTGCTCTGATACCTTTGGTTTTGAAAATGGTGGAGAAATGAGAGTTTAATTTGTTTCTGAAAGTTTTGCCCTAAAATCTTCTTTGTTTCGATTCACGAGATTAATGAAATAAAAATGAGATTTGGCTTGGGGTTTTGATTCAGTAAGTTGTGGGGATCATTTCCATGTTTTTAGATTTCATTTTAGTTAGGTTTTGAGAGTTTTGGAGATTTTCAGGTGGGGGTTCCCACCGGAGAAGACGACCGGAGGTCTTCTCCGGCCACCTGAAAATCATTAGGGCATAATCCCAGTCATTAATGTCCATTTGAATCTGGAGCGTTAGATGCTTTGACTTGTTGACCTGCCGCGCGTTTGTGTGGCCCAGATGTGTCCTCATTAGCCCTAATCCATTTAATTAATTCGTAAAACACAATTAAGTCAGATTGCATCCTGTCCTTTGATTCACGCGCCAAGTCAATGGTCTTCCCCCAGCTTTAAATCTGGATCATTGGATCAGAATACTTTCCTTTTTATTTGGTTTTATTTTATTTTCTTTGCATTTGTTTTATACAATTTATTTAAAATAGCAAAAATTGTTTAAAAATTATGAAACTTTTTGTCAAGAGTTTCATTAATTTTTATGACACAAAATATTTTTATTTTTATTTTTAGCATTAAAAAAGTATTTTTAAATATTTAAAAGTTTATTTTTAATTGATTAATGAGAGTTAATTTATTAAAAATACTTTTAGGTATTTAAAAATCACCAAAAAAATTCATGAAATGTTCTAAGACATTTAGAAACATTGTCCAACCTTCAAACCAAATTTCTTTTTTGATCTTGATGCATTTTAAGAATTTCTCATTGAATTAAAATCATTTTTGTGCATTATTTTGATCCAAAGTTCAAAAAATCATTTCTGCCTATCCAAGAAGAGTTGGACATTGTTTCTTTTTGCATTGCATTGTGTTTAGCATGTAGTTTATTAGATTAAATGGCCATGATTTGATCTTTCATTTCCAATTTGTTTGACATTTCTTTTGTTTGGAAACCCTAAAACCCTAAGAAACTTGTAAAAATCATAACTTGGATTTGGTTAGGAGTTGAGACCACCCCTTTGGGCATTGGTTTAGTATAGGATTAGGAGTCCTTTGAGTGGCATTTTCAATTTTTTATCTCATGTTTGCTTCTGATTTTGGTTTTTGTTTGTTGCATTATTCATAAACCCTAATTTGGGCTTCCATATGCATCCATCTTGCATTCTCTTGCATAACATGACTTGCCATGACATTCCTTGCTTCCATGTGATTCATTTGACATCATAAGACATATTGAAAGCATGCTTGATCATTGCATCATGTATTTGCCATGTTGTATGCCATGTGCATTTCATAACTTTTCATGTATGTTCATGGTTCCTAACTTGCTTCATTTGCATTCATGAACTTGTATGATCATTTCCATGTGCTGCCCCATGTTTGTAGCATCTCATAGCATCATTAGCATCATGTATATGCTTCTGGTTTTGTTTCTCATCATGTCATCCCATCCCATTTTTCATTGCATTGCATTCCTTTTTCTAACCCTTTCAGGTGGTAAGTGACTTTGAGAAGTGAATTTGCCTTCACTTCTCATAGCTTCTCTTCTTCTCTTTCTTGCATCCTTGCTGCATTTTTGTTTATGTTTGAGTTTGAGCTTGCTCATTCTTCTTCTTCCCACTTTCTTTCTTCAAGTGACTTGACTTCTTGAATGAAGCAAGTTGCTTTGCTTCTCCTGATCCTTTCATCTGTTTCCTGGTGGTTCCATTGAAGATCTTCTTTTGCAAACCTCACAAACCTTAGGAACAACCATGTATGACAATGATTAGGGTTTTGATTAGTCTCCCCTCTTAGTTTTACCTTTGGGTCTCTTTTGAGTCTTCTCTTCTCATTTCATAATCAGGGACTAAACCCTAAAGGCTTTAAGGCTTTGTGATTAAGCTTATGCCTGCATCCTTCTCTTAGGATGGAGTGTATAACTTTAATCCTAAGTGTTAAACCCTTAATGTGTTTAAATCTCTTAATCAATTCACTTAATAAGTATCAAGACATCACACTTATAACTTGGGCCTTGCATTAGGGTTCTAATTCTTCCTTAATTGGTTAAGAAGGACTAACCCTAGTGTTAATGGACAAGTCCCCCTCAAGTTGTCTTACAAATCATAAAATTCACTTCTTCATCTCACCATTTAATAAAATCCACTTAATCTAAGGCTTGTTTTGTCATGAGTTTAATCCCTAATCATGGATTAAGTTGAGGAGCATTCCTCAGCCTAAACACTCTCATCTATTATCCTTCTATTAGGATGGTGTAATGAGTCTGTTAAATCCCTGATTATGGCTTAACCTCATTACTTAACACTAAACAAAAACACCAAAAACATCTAAATAATCACAAGTAGGTTAATGATCTTAACCCTACATCAAAGGTGATTAAGTGTGAGAATCTGACTTCACACTTAAGGTATTCTCATTACCCCTAATCAGAGGGAGGATGTGATGAGTTTATTAACCCATTGGTTTAGGCTTAGGCTCATTAACTTATGACAAACTTTCAAAAGCAATAAAAGACTGAAAACTCAAAAACAAACAATAATCGTCTCCTTCGGGATTCTTTTCTCATCTCATTCACTCACAACCGAGAACTTGCTTCTTCCGTCTAATGCAAGACAGTTTGCATCTGTGCCAGACAGATCATACACTTGAGCATAGGCAAATAAGCAGTTCACCAGTCAATTCATCCTTTCAGACTCTTTGGGTCGAACTACGGTGTTCTGACTTCCTCATTGCACGAGAGGATACGTAGGCATAACTTAACAGTTATCGAACAAAAGTCTCTGTATATTCCCCCTCTTTCTAGCCTCATTCTTTTAGCCTCATGATCTTGAGCATCTTATTTTTGTTCTTACACTGACACTGTATATGTCACACTTCACATTCTTTTGCACTGACACCTGTACATCCTTTTCCAGCTCTTTTATACACAAATTGCACTGACACTACCCCTTTAAAACACAAATCTTTTGAGCGTGGATCCCGTCGAGTACGGCGGACAATCTGGGTGCTAATACCTTCCCAGGTTGTAACCAACCCCCTTTCTCAGTCTCTCTGGTTCGCAACCGTCTTATCCATGTCTTTCCAGGTCTATGCAGCATTGCCTTTCCTCCGGGATAAAAATGCCTAGCTGGCGACTCTATTCATCTCCAGTGAGTTCACTGCTGTGTGTTCTCATTGTCCCTCTCGCCGACCGTTCGCGTCTGTACCTTTATCTGGGTTAGTCCCATCTATCGGGAGCGACAGCTTGGCGACTCTGCTGGGGACACCTTATACTGCAACCAGGGCTTCTGGTTCTTTTTGTGGGTTCCTCCTAGCGCTTGATTGATTTGTGTTTACTGGGGTGTTATGTGCTTATTTGTGTTTGTATTTTTGTATTTATTTTTGCTTTATGTACAGTTGCTTTACTGCTTCCTTTATAGCTTTGCATTATCATACTGTCATACTGTGCTGCTGGCTGGATCTGTTTGTTTGCTTTGGTGGGTGGGTGTTCTATTGAGAGTTAAGGTCCTATACCTGGGACCTGAGTGACACCTAGGCTAGAGTGGATCATATTCTTTCCCATTCCATCTCGGTCTGGTGCGGGAATATGAAACACGGTTCAGATATGGGTTTCTTCTTGAGAACTCTGCGTTGCAGATTTCCTGCAATGCTAGGGCTATCTGGGAAGCCTGCTAAGTCTGGATGACCTTTAGTTTTGACCTTCAGAAACTGAGGTGAATTAGAGGAGGAACTTTTATGGTTATTGTAAACACTGTACCTCCGGGTTAGAAGTGTTTACACTTCTCATAACTGATCCAAGTCTGAGGATCCTTGTTTTAGAACACCACCTGTGAGGGGGTTGGGCTGTTTACAGGTTTGCAGGTACCTTGACCTCAGAAAACCCTGGACATGTGGCTCTTTATTTGAGCCCCCCCACCTTGGTTACTGGATTTATAGACCTCTATCTGGAATTCTTGGACATATTTGGACCTATATCAGAGTTTTTGATCAGATCCAGCTCAGTCACAAACCCCTGCATATCATTTGCATACATAAACATTGCATCATATTGACATTTGCTTATTTGTGTTTCAGGGTATCCATCTTCATTTGGTTTTGGTTTTGACCCCATCTTCAGTATTGACCCATCTTCATCAGCATCTGCTTCAGCTATCACCTGCACCAGCCAATCAGTGGCCCATTCTTCAGTGTTATCATCAGCACCTGTCTCCACTCATCTTCAGCATCATGGCTCCTAAAAAGAGCAACATCACCTATCACTTCTTCCAGCCAGAGCTATCTGACATCAGGAGGATTCAGACCCTGATCACTCCAGATCACATACCATTGTTCAGGGAACATTATGGAGATATACTTGATATGGTTATGGATCTGGACCCTTCACAGAGAAGCCTGATCCACACCTGCATTCAGTTTTATGATCCCCCACTGAGATGTTTCACTTTTCAAGACTTTCAGCTAGGCCCTCTATTAGAAGAATACTCATCATTGGTTGGTATGCCTATCAGGGGTGGAATCCCTTTCAACCCTGAGATGGTCTTTCCTGGTAATGAAGAAGTAGCAAAGGCTTTGCATCTGGAACCTGTCCTAATTGAGCAGCATATGACTTCCAAAGCTGGAATCCCTGGTTTTCATCTGGATTTCTTGATCTCTCAAGCTGCCCTAAAAGCTTCTCTAGGAGAGTGGAAAGCTGTCTGTGCTTTATTGGCCTTGAGTATATATGGAATTGTATTATTTGCAGATGAGCCTCGATTCATTAGCAAGAATTCAATCCATCTTTTCATCTTGAAGAACCCAGTGCCCACTTTATTGGGGGACCTCTACTACTCAGTGCATCAGAGGAATGAAAAGCAGAGGGGAAGATTAGTGAGGTGTTGTGCTCCATTGTTCCACACTTGGCTTCTCAGGCATCTACCCAGGACAGATGCATTTTTGAATCCTCATCAGCAGAGAAACTGGGCTAAGAGACTCACTGCACTAACATCAGCTGATATCAGGTGGTGCACCCAAAGCACCAAGGGCAGGGATATCATCACCAGCTGTGGGCATTTTCCCAATGTGCCCCTAATAGGAGTTAAGGGTAATATCAATTACAACCCTCTGCTGTTTAGAAGACAACTGGGCTATGCACTGGTCCACACTCCTAAGGCACAGGACTTGGTTGAGATTCTTTATTGTGAGAACAAGCCTAATCTGGCTATTGTTAGGCAGGCAGCCTGGGCCTGGGATAATGTTCAAACCAAGGGAATAACCATTTTGGGGAAGTGCAACAATGTGGCATCAGCACAGTATAATGAATGGTCCCGTGCCAGGGCTCAATTCTCTGGGATGCCCTTTACCATAGAAGATATGCCTGAATCATCTTCAGCACCACCCCCTGCCACTGTCAGTTTGGAAGAGTTTGAGAGCTTGAAGGAAAGAAGTGAGAAGTTAACTCAGGCTTTGCAGAAGACTCTCCGAGAGAGGAGTGATGGCAGGATGGAGATTGAGAGGCTAGAGAAGCTGAGAGTGGAGCATCTGGTTAAGATTGAGAAGTCTGGGGATTATATCAAGAAGTCTAAAGCTGGAGAACAAATTCTGAAGAATGCTTGCAAGGAAGCCCAGTTCCAGAGAGCAAGGACGGACTTGTATCTGAAGGAGAGTCAGGCTAGGTGGGTCAGGATCACCGAAGCTCGTACTCTGGAGGACAAGAGAGTTCAAGACAAGATAGAGCAACTGGAAGCTAGTGCAAAAGAACAGCAGGAAGCCCTGGCAGCAGCCCAGAGGGAGATATCAGAGCTGAAGATCAAAGCCGGAGTGAAGAGGTCAAAAGACCAAAGCCAGCACAAGAAACTAACAGCAGCTGTTACGACCCGGAATCTCCTCATCAGGAATCTCACGGAGCGTCCAGCTGATCCTGTGACCGAAGCACTTCTTAAGGAAGTTCGTGAGGATGAGTTCGGTCTTGGCGTTTGACCATTTGTTTGTTGTTGCTTTCATTCCATGTACTTTTATTTTCCTGTAATGTATTTTGACCCCCCAGAGGGCTTGTGTTTGTAAACAAACTATGTACCATTTTGCTTTTGTAATATATGTAGTAGTTTGTTCCATCCAAGTTTCACTTCAAAAGCAACATCAACAGCATCTTCAAGGGTCTGGAAGGGTCAAAACTGAATGCCAAGCCGAATACCTTGAAAACAAATAAGCATACTACATTGCATGCTAATCCTTTTGTTTGTTTTGTAGGTTTTTGTTTTATTGCCACTAACTCTGTTGTGATGTTCAGGAATTATTGCTCGGCGCCGGGTATTTCCCCTCAACCGTCCGCACCGTTATCCGACCCGTAACAACCTTCCGGGCATTCAAATGGATCAGATGCAGCAGGACCTTACTGAGGTCAGAAACCAAATGGCGAACGAAAGATTGGAGATGAGAAACCAGATGACTCAGTTTATGGAAGTGATGAACAACATGGCTCAGAGCCAGGAAAGATTGAGGGCCATGGTGGAAAGGCAAAATCAAGAAGATCCACATATAGGAACTGCTGGCACAAGCAATAACGAGAGGGTCCAACCTCATGTCAATCCCCCTGTATTTGGACCCCACCTCCATCCTGAGGTCAATATTCCTGCAAATGTTCAAGGGACTGCCACTGCAGCCAGGGTGCTTCAAGAGGACCCCCAGGAGGATCAATTCACAGTAATGGGTGCTGGGGAAGAAGCTTATGATAGAAGGTTGGATGAGATAGCTGAGAAATTGAGATCCTTAGAGTCTCAAAACTCTTTGGGTTTCGACGTCATGGACATGGGCTTGGTAGACGGGGTCAGGATTCCCCATAAGTTCAAGCCTCCTTGTTTTGAAAAATACAACGGGACTTCATGCCCCCGGACTCATTTACAATCATTTCTGGGGAGGCTGAAGGCCTATACTATGGATGAGAAGCTCTGGATGTTCTATTTCGAAGACAGCTTGACAGGAGCTTCAAGAGAATGGTACTCTCATCTGACGAGAGCAACTATCAGGTGTTGGAAGGACCTGGCAGAGGCCTTTATCAGACAGTATCAGTACAATTTAGACATGGCACCCAACAGGACTCTCCTAATGGGAATGTCACAGTCGTCAAGGGAAAGTTTCCGAGAATATGCCCAGAGATGGAGGCAATTGGCTGCTGCTGTTCAACCACCTATGTCTGAGAGGGAAATGGCAGATATGTTTATGAACACCCTTCAGGGGACATATATTGACAGGCTGGCTGCTTTCTCTTCCACTAGCTTTGTAGATGTTGTCATAGCTGGGGAGAGAATTGAGAGCCTGTTAAAAATGGGTAAGATCTCAGACAACGGTGCAAGCTCGTCCAGTAGTACAAGGAAGCCTTTTGCAGGCCCAAGAAGAACTGGCGACCAATGCCATCCACGCCAACAGGGGCAGGCCCCAATATGTTCACAGATCAGTGGCAGCAGTCACCATTCCCGCTCCAGCTCATCCTCAACCAGTTTATCAACCTCCGCAACAAAACTATCAACAACAACCTCAGTACCATCAACAGAATCAGTATCCTCCGAGAAATTACAACAACAGCAACACCAACAACAACAACCAGCAAAGGCCTTTCCAACAGAGGCCATCTCAAGCTAATAGGGTGATCGATCCGATCCCCATGCCATATGCTACATTGCTGCCACAACTCCTAAAACTCAACCTAGTTGAGCTAAGGATGTTGGCACCTCCAGATCCCAACAGTCTACCCAGGAATTATGATTCCAACGCCAGATGTGCCTTCCATTCAAATGCACCTGGCCACAGTACAGAAAAGTGCAGAGCTTTGCACATGAAGGTACAAGACCTGGTAGACTCAAAAGCTCTGAATTTTGCACCACCACCTAATGTCAATAAGAACCCCATGCCAAACCACGGTGGTCCCAGGATTAACGCTATTGAAGAAGACAAGCCGTCTTATTTAATAACCAGTGTGGGTCAGATCAGGACACCGTTGGTAGAAATTAAGGCTCAGCTCCTCGAATGTCAAATGTTCCCGGGGTGTGAGTTGGGGTGTGCTTACTGCAATATTTCAGTCAATGGGTGCGACAATTTGAGGAATGGCATAGACGGTCTCATTCAGAGTGGCCAACTTCAGATCACTACATCATTTCCAACAAATCCAGCAATCTCATCAGCAACAACTCCGGAACCTCCTACAACTGCAACAACCATTGTTCCCGACAATTCTTCGGCTTCGTCAACAAGTACTTCATCTGTCATTTCAACTGACCAGGCATCCACAAATGTTCCTTTTACAACTCCAGCACCACTTCATTTTGAAACTCCTACAACAACAACATCCATCCTTCCACCAATGTCTCCTACAACACCAGCAACAAATCATGAAGATGTCTCAACTGTCACAATATTTTATGATCCTGAAAACAACTCTGTCTACAACTCAGAAGGTGCTGCTCCCATCAGAGCACCAGTCACAATTTATTACGATCCGCAGACTATCACAATTCCTTCCGCAGCTGCAGTCAGTCCAGTCACTATCACGGTGCCTGGACCAGTACCTTATGAAAGCAGCAATGCCATCCCGTGGCATTACGGCTCTGACCTGTACCGTGAAGGACAAAGAATCACTTTTGAATCATCAACCCCTGCACCTCAAATAGACAATGTGGGAGGAGGCGGAGGCTTCACTCGAAGCGGACGTCTTTTCGCTCCACAAATTCAGAGACCCACTGCCGAAGCAGAAGCTGCTGCTAAAGCAAAAGGAAAAAGCTTGGTGCGGGAAGAGCAGACTGTTAAAGAAGCTTTGAAAACACCCTTCGATCAAGAGGTTGATGAGTTCATGCGAATCATCAAGAAGAGTGATTATAAAATAATGGATCAGCTTCATCAGACGCCTTCCAAGATCTCAATCCTATCATTGCTTATGTGCTCCGAAGCCCATCGAAATGCACTACTCAAAGTCTTGCACGCAGCTTACGTGCCTGAAGAGATCACTGTCAATCAACTGGAAGCTGTAGTTGGAAATGTCAATGCTAGTCATGGACTAGGGTTCACCAATACTGATTTGACTACGGAAGGCCGCAACCATAACAAAGCCTTGCACATAACCATGGAATGTAAAGGTGCTGTCCTTTCCCATGTGCTGGTAGACACGGGGTCATCCCTCAATGTCTTACCCAAGAAGGCCCTGGTGAAGCTAGAATATGACGGATTGGCGTTGAGACCCAGCAACCTGGTGGTGAGAGCCTTTGATGGTTCAAAGAGATCGGTTCTGGGGGAGATTGAGTTGCCCATAACGATTGGCCCGCAGACCTTCAAAACGACCTTCTACGTGATGGATATACAGCCTGCCTACAGCTGTTTATTGGGTAGGCCATGGATTCACGCCGCTGGCGCCGTGACCTCTACCCTTCACCAGAAGTTAAAATATGAGTGGGAGGGTCAAATCGTTACTATCTGTGGAGAGGAGGATATTTTTGTCAGCCACCTGGCTACCTATAAGTACATTGAGATGGATGGGGAGATCCATGAAACAATGAGTCAGGGTTTTGAAGCTTTGAATGTCAATGAAACATCTGCTGTGCCTGGTACTTCAATGTCATCATACCAACAAGCCCGGAAGGTTGTTGAGGGAGGAAACGCCCAAGGCTGGGGCAAACTGTTATCGGTGGAGAAGAAAGAGGATAGATTTGGGTTGGGTTACAAACCAACTCAACAAGATCAAGCAGAGGCTGCGAAGGAGCCCAACTTTGTGAGTGGGGGGATGCTCACCCCTGATGCTGTCAACTGTCTGGAAGACGAGCTGGAGGAGGAACGCAACCTGGAAAGCTGGATTCGTCCAAAGATCCCGGGGAGCAGTATCTCGAACTGGTCTTCCCAGGAAATTATAAGAGTTACTCATGCAGAGTAATTATTATTTCCTGTATTTTTTATAGCATGCATCAAAGTCTTGTATCTTGCCCAAGATGACAAGACTCATTTTGTAATCGGGCCATCTGTACTTTTTGTGCAAACAAGATTAATCAATGAAATATCAGACATCTTTTTGCAAATGAGTCTTTTTCTTTTCCGCTCACTGTTTTTCCATTTTTCTTTTTGTACAAAAAATAATTGGCAGTGTTTTCAAAATGACAACTTTATTTCACTTTCCTAAAACAAGATTAAAATCAAATCACTAAAATGAACAAACTGAACCCTTGCAGAGTGTGCCTTCCAGACAGCACCGACAACAGCACGGCTATGGCTTCGTATGACTTTGGCAAACTAATCAATCAAGCTGATGAAGGGGTTGAAGAAGAGTATGAGCTTCCTGAGGAGCTAGCCAGGTTGTTAAGACAAGAGGAAAAGGTTATTACTCCTCACCAGGAGGAGGTTGAAGTGATTAATCTTGGTACAGATGAAGACGTGAAAGAGGTTAAAATCGGGGCCTGCTTACAAGACTCAGTGAAGAAACAACTGGTTGACCTGCTTCAAGAGTAAGTGGACGTGTTTGCTTGGTCTTATCAAGATATGCCAGGGTTGGACACCGACATTGTTGTGCACAAGCTGCCTTTGAGGGAAGAATGCCCGCCGGTCAAACAGAAACTGCGCCGAACTCGCCCAGACATGGCAATGAAAATCAAAGAAGATGTGCAAAAGCAATGGGACGCCGAGTTCCTTGCCGTGACTAGCTATCCACCGTGGGTTGCTAACATAGTACCTGTGCCTAAAAAGGACGGCAAAGTAAGAATGTGTGTTGACTACCGGGATCTGAACAGAGCCAGCCCGAAAGATGATTTTCCATTACCTCACATTGACGTATTGGTAGATAATACAGCTCAGTTCTCGGTATTCTCCTTCATGGACGGATTTTCAGGATACAATCAGATTAAAATGTCACCTGAAGACATGGAGAAGACAACCTTCATCACACCCTGGGGCACGTTCTGCTACAAGGTAATGCCATTTGGGCTTAAGAATGCCGGTGCAACATATCAACGGGCTATGGTGACATTATTCCACGATATGATCCATAAAGAAATAGAATGTTATGTGGATGACATGATTGCCAAGTCCCTTACTGAAGAAGATCACCTGGTAAATCTACTGAAGCTATTCAAGCGTCTGAGGAAGTACAAATTAAAGCTGAACCCCAACAAGTGCACATTCGGGGTGCGATCTGGTAAGCTGCTGGGTTTTATTGTAAGCGAGAAAGGGATTGAAGTTGACCCTAATAAAGTCAAAGCCATCCAAGAGATGCCTGCACCGAGGACAGAGAAAGAAGTTCGAGGGTTCTTAGGTCGATTGAACTACATCTCAAGGTTCATATCCCACCTTACGGCAACCTGTGAACCCTTGTTCAAATTGTTAAGAAAAGAACAGACGGTCAGGTGGAATGAAGACTGCCAGAAGGCTTTTGACAAGATCAAAGAATACTTACAAGAACCTCCAATCCTTATGCCGCCAGTTGAAGGAAGACCTCTAATAATGTACTTGACAGTATTAGAAGAGTCGATGGGGTGTGTGTTGGGCCAGCATGACGAGTCTGGTCGAAAAGAATATGCAATATACTACCTAAGCAAAAAGTTTACCGACTGTGAACAACGTTATTCACTGCTCGAGAAAACTTGCTGTGCTTTAGCGTGGGCTGCTCTCCGACTAAGACAGTATATGTTGACCCACACTACTTTATTGATCTCAAAAATGGACCCGGTTAAGTACATTTTCGAGAAGCCAGCCCTTACCGGACGGGTTGCAAGATGGCAAATGATTCTCACGGAATATGACATCCAATACACATCTCAGAAAGCCATCAAGGGCAGTGTACTGTCTGAATATCTTGCTGAGCAACCCATTGATGATTACCAGCCTATGAGATTTGACTTCCCTGATGAAGACATCATGTTCATAAAAGCGAAAGATCATGAAGAGCCTGTTCACACTGAAGGGCCTGACCCGGAAGAAGAATGGACTATGATGTTTGATGGGGCTGTTAATATGAATGGTCGTGGTGTTGGTGCAGTACTCATTACACCTAAGGGGGTTCACATGCCTTTCTCGACAAAACTTACTTTCAACTGCACTAACAACGAAGCTGAATACGAAGCTTGTATTATGGGTCTTGAGGAAGCCATTGACCTCAGGATCAAGACATTGACCGTATTCGGAGATTCAGCTCTGGTAATCAATCAAACCAACGGCAAATGGTACACACACCAGGATCATCTGATACCTTACAGGGATTATACAAGGAGGTTATTGACTTTCTTTACAACAGTCAAGCTTGAGTATATCCCTCGGGACGAGAATCAGTTTGCAGATGCCCTGGCTACCATTTCGTCCATGATCAAAGTTCAGACTGCTAACTTTGTACCTCAGATTTCAGTATCCAGACTCGACAGACCAGCATATGTGTTCGCAGCAGATGTTGTTAAAGATGATAAGCCTTGGTTCCACGACATTAAACGCTTCTTGGAGGATCAAGCATACCCACCTGGGGCATCTTCCAATGATAAGAAGACTTTGAGAAGGCTTGCTGGTAGTTTCTTTCTGAATACTGATGGGTCTTTATACAAAAGGAACTTCGATATGGTACTCCTCAGATGTGTTGATAAGACAGAAGCAGACCTGTTGATGCATGAAGTGCACGAAGGATCCTTTGGTACCCATGCGGGAGGGCATGCCATGGCTAAAAAGTTGCTAAGATCAGGTTATTACTGGATCACAATGGATGCAGACTGTTGTGCCTATGCCAGGAAGTGCCACAAATGCCAGATTTATGCGGATAAGGTGCATGTGCCTCCCAATCCCTTGAACATAATGTCTTCACCCTGGCCCTTTGCTATGTGGGGCATTGACATGATCGGCAAGATTGAACCGACTGCTTCAAATGGCCACAGATTCATCTTGGTCGCCATTGATTATTTCACTAAGTGGGTCGAAGCAGCCTCATATGCAAATGTCACAAGGCAAGTGGTAGCCCGATTTCTGAAGAGAGATATCATCTGTCGGTACGGAGTTCCCGAGCGAATCATTACTGACAATGGTTCCAATCTAAACAACAAAATGATGGCTGAGCTATGCCGGGACTTCAAGATCCAACACCACAATTCTTCTCCTTACAGGCCAAAGATGAATGGCGCTGTTGAGGCGGCTAACAAGAATGTCAAGAAGATTGTGCAGAAGATGGTAGTTACGTACAAAGACTGGCATGAAATGCTACCGTTTGCCTTGCATGGGTACCGCACGTCAATCAGAACATCCACTGGGGCAACACCGTATCAGCTTGTGTATGGTATGGAGGCAGTCCTACCTGTCGAAGTTGAATTACCCTCCTTGCGAGTACTAATGGATGTTAAGCTGAACGAAGCAGAATGGGTCCGGTCCCGATACGAGCAACTGAGTCTGATTGAAGAGAAGAGGTTGGCTGCAATCTGTCATGGGCAGTTGTATCAGAAAAGAATGAAGAAATCCTTCGATCGGAAAGTCAGGCACCGAGAGTACCAAGCAGGAGATCTTGTGCTGAAAAGAATCCTCCCTCCTCATACAGACCACAGGGGCAAGTGGACTCCAAATTACGAAGGACCATTTGTAGTGAAGAAAGTTTTCTTGGGTGGAGCACTGATGCTCAGCACCATGGATGGTGAAGATTTCCCATCCCCTGTGAATTCAGATGCAGTTAAAAAATACTTCGCATAAAAATGACCCGCTGGACATAAAAACAGAATGTAGTCCAGGCAAAAATAGGGCATCCTGGCGAGTCAAAAACAGAATAAAAGACTCGGGCAAAAATAAGGGAAAATGAATGAAAAAATGTACACCCGCTGAGTTGAAAAGCCGCATTGGACAACTCAGGCAAAAATGGGTATCCCGATGGATTGAAAACCCGAAAGGGCGATCCATGCAAAATAAGGGAATAAGCAAACAACTGCATTCTGAATTCATCTGTATCATCTACAACTTGGTAAGCTTCGAAAAGATCAAGCTTCAATCAGAATCAACATTCTTCAAAAAACAAGATGGGAAGAACGTCAAAAGTCATACGAGTCATAGCGAGGGAGGAAGCTCCTTAAAGCGTCATCAACACTGCCAACATTTCGTTTCTCAATTTGTAACAATCTCCTCATTTCAGGGGATATGTTCCTTTGACTGTATCTCGCCAATTCAGGGCATATGAATTAATAAAATCAGATTTTCAGTCATGTCTCGTTTTGTACATTTTATCTGCAAAAATGTCTGATGTCTTAAAAGAAGAAACTGATTGCATAAGAATACAGATGTCTATCTTCAAATAAAAACATGCTCGCAGGAAATATGCTTACTCTCAGAAGTATCTAAACTCCTATGACGGAATCCAGTAAGGGATACCTCGGGATTATCTTGTGCGTTTTTCTATCTTTTTCAGGATTGCAGGTATCCAGAGCGCAACATGGGGCATGTAAGCTTCATCCCAGCAAGCTGGCAAATCCACACTCAATTTTAGCACCCGAAGTGTTTTCTCCCTAGCTGAGTTGCCTCCCATGGCTTCCCCCAGTTGAGTGGCCACTTGTTGCTTATCCCCATCAGAGTTGCCAGGCATCACAGAAGGCACCTATATCCCCGACTGAGTCAAGGATCCTCTTCAGCAGAATCCCTAGGGAGGTCTTTCAGTGATTCCTCTCTTTCTCCCCAGCCGAGTTGCCATCTCGCCCTCGGCCGAGCACAAAAGTCAGAGAGCTATCCCCCCACAGAGCTCCAGCCTCTATCCGGAAGAGCAACGCACGAAGAATCACAACAGAGTGAAGAAGGCTTCTACAAACCCCAACTGGGTCCTATGTTTATTAGGATAGGTCTATCAATGGCCCGAATCCCCAAGCATATATCATCTCATCAGATCTACCAATGATCTCATCCCCAGCTGGGATGTCTACTTCAAGCAGATCGATCGAGGATCTTCACGGCAACGGGACCCGGATCCCGGTTTGGTATCTTTGCATAATCATAGCATTTGCATCATATTCACCCACAAAGCGTAGCATTCCGTTTTAACACGGAGCATTACGGCAAAAATCCAACGCATAGCATAATCATAAGCCATGTTTTAAACCAACACTTGTGAATAATGACAGTTCATCAACATCCCCACCGGAGTCCCCAGCAAAAGTAGCTGCCTCTCAAATCACAAACACCAGTATATACTCATTTTGACACCCGTCCGTGCCATTCTCCCCAGTAAAGTCACCTGAACACTCTTTTACAAACGACACCACCCGTATTACAGATACGTCCTGACACCCGTCCATGTCATATCTCCCAGCAGAAAGTCAAAGACATCATCTTTGCACTCACCTACTTGTATACACATTTCCTTGACACTCGTCCGTGTCATATCCCCAGCGCAGTCGCCTAACACTTTGTATATCAGATACTTGTTTATATTACACTCTTCTCCTTTTGACACTCGTCCGTGTCAATCTCCCCAGCAGTTAAACACTCATCTATGCAATACTCATACTCATTACTCATGTTACACCCATACAGATACTCGCCCGTATCTTGTATATACCATTCATATCCCCACAGATTCAACACTAGTCCTTGTTCTTTGTTAACCGGTTGGTACTCGTCCGTATCATCATCTCAGAACATGCGTCAAACGTTTGTTTCTACATGATACTCGTCCGTATCATAGGCTTAAGGATGCTCGTCCGCATCTTTGATCCATACACCGTGTCAAACACATTCATGTCTTCTCGAATATAGATACTCGTCTGTGTCTACTATTCCCCAGAAGAGTCCCTTCAGATTCAACACTCGTCCGTGTTCTCTGGTAACTAGTTGATACTCGTCCGTATCATCATCTCTGAACACGTGTCAGTATTTGTCTCTACCCGATACTCGTCCGTATCGTAGTTTTAGGGATGCTCGTCCGCATCTTTAATCTATACACAATACCAAACACTTATACCTTTTGTTTCTTGGATATAAACACTCGTCTGTGTTTACTACTCCCCAGTAGATCGCCAACAAAGCAAATTTTCCTTCTTATCTGACACTCGTCCTGTGTCGTGATAAACCCTGAGAGCAGCCGTACCCTGCTAGGTGGTCGTCCTCCACCTCTTGATGGTCGTCCTCCATCACGCTCATCCGATGGCCGTCCCCATCGTTGATTTTAGCAGCCGTCCCCTGCTAGGTGGTCGTCCTCCACCCGTTGATGATCGTCCTTCATCATTTTATCCAATGGCCGTCCCCATTGTTGATTTTGGTTATCTGGCATTCGTCCTATGTCATGATAAACCCTGAGAGCAGCCGTCCCCTGCTAGATGGTCGTCCTCCACCTCTTGATGGTCGTCCTCCATCATGCTCATCCGATGGCCGTCCCCATCGTCGATATTTTTGGCAGCCGTACCCTGCTAGGTGGTCGTCCTCCACCTTTGATGGCCGTCCCCATCATAATTCCTTTATTCCCCAACAGAGCAGTCGTCCCCTGCTAGGTGATCGTCCTTCACCTTTGATGGCCGTACCCCATCATCTGTTTATTTCATTTATTCTTTAACCCGATGGCCGTCCCCGTCGTGGTCCCTTTTCTTTTAGCCCGATGGCCGTCCCCATCGTTGGTTACTTTGCTTTGTGAACTTGACGGCCGTCCCCGTCATGTTTTCCCCAGAGAATTTTACAACTTTATCTTGATGGCCGTCCCCATCATAATTTCTTATTTTTCCCAGCTAGTCGGCCGTCCCCGTCTTGGCTTTACCTTTTATCCCCAGCATGTCGGCCGTACCCGTCATTGCCTTACTTCACACACTTTTCTCAGCATGTCGGCCGTCCCCGTCATTGCTATTTACCCAGCAGTCGTCTTCTGCTCGACGGTCGTCCTCCGTTGCCCACACCTTTACAATATACTTTATTTTCCTTTACAATCTATATCCCTTTTCTTCTTCATTCTGTGAGTGCAAATTTTGGACTGTCTTTGGTATTCAACCACAAGTTATCTTGTTTGCCTGTTAAGCCGTTGCTTACAACCTGCACAACTAACTCATGTTTGAATAGGGGCAGCTGTAAACACCCCAAATTTGCCCTCACCCTTTCACACCATGGCTTGTGATCATTTCACATGCATAAACACAATCATATCACCTCATATCTCAATTTTGAGTCACTGCATAGTTCCTAAGTCATCTGCATCTAGGGTTTGTGATCTGAGCAATCCAAGAGCCTCTTGAGCCACTCCAAAGGTCAACAATCACTTAAAAGGGGTCCATTTGTTCTCTTATATCTTATTACATCCTCTCAAAGTCAAAAATGCAAAAGAATCACAAGAACTGGGATTGGTGTGGATGCAGAGCCAAGTTTGACTGCACAGTTGACCTAAAATTAGGGTTTTGGTTTCAGAGGCCATAACTCCAATTTTTTTTGGTCATTCTTGTTTCCATTGGTCTTTATATGGTATAGGGAGTATGCATATCAATTTTCATGAAGAAATTCCATGGGAAAGTCATCTGATCAAGAGTTGACTTTTCAGACAAGTCAGTGCAAAATCAGGGCATCTGAGGCCCCCAATGACCCAACCAAGGGGTGATCTTCATCATTTTGAGTGTATTTGATCTTTATTTGATCATGGAAGAAGGTTGAAGTTCACAAAAATCAAGAATTTGAAGTTTTTGCAAAGTTGACTTTTTAGGGCATAGTTGACTTTTAAGGAATTTGTCAATTTAGGTCACTTTTCAAACCCTACTTTTTGATCCAAAAATGCTTCAAATGAAAAAACTTTGGTCATGAAAGTTGTAGATCACATTTTTCCCTTTTCAAAAAGTACAAGAACATGATCTAATTCATTTTGAATCAAAAGTTATGGTGTGACAAAGTTGGCAAAAATCACTAAAATTCAAGATATGCACCAAAAGGCAAAGTTGCAAATTCTCCTTTCAAGGCCAATTCAGTCATCATATGGGCTTCTAATTCACTCAACATGATCACACAACTTCTAAAAAAATCAGATTTGAACCAAGATCCCTCATGCTTCATGGCTTGTGTAACAAGAAAGTTTCATGTGAACCAAAAGGAACCAACTTGCAAAAGCCATCATCACACCTCATCCACTAGTTGCCTTGGCTGCTGAACCATGCTAGCATCCCTCACACACCATGCTGCGCCAGCCCATGCCCTTGTACAAAGCTAGAACTTAGCCCATGCTTTCCTTACACCAAAGTTGACAAATTGCAAAAGTAGACATCCCAATCACAGCAGGCCAGGTCACATCACCTGACCAATGGGAGTTCTTTATGCAAAGCAAATGCTGGCCATAACACCCAAGAAGCAAGGCTGAAACACACAACAACATCACATACACAAACTCACCCCATTTTGCATTTCTCTTCGAATCTCTCTGCACATTTCACAAACATTCAAACCAATTCCACACATCAACTCACCTTGCTTCACTGAGCCAAAACCAGCAAGACTTAGGCCTGAATCAAGCAAGAACACCATTCCTCCATTTTCACTCTCAGAAGCAAAACCATTCGAAACTCACACCACAGACCATAAACACCCAAACAAACTCCACAAACCTTCTCCACTCATCATCCTGATCACAAAGAACCCTTCACCATTGCCAGAAACAGCCTGGATCACCATCACCATTTTCAACTGAGCTTGAGCAGAAGCTTTGCAAACTCCCTAACCAGCTAACTTAAACTCTTTCTAAGCATTCAAGCATCATCAGGGGATCAAATGGAGTGGTTTGCATCAAGAGGGGAGGTCAGAAAGTTGCAGGATTGAAAGCTTCGAAACTCAGGTAGCTCAAGAATTTTTTTTTCCCGAAATGGATTTTTAAGTTCTAAAGTTGTTCTCCATGCTTCACTGATTGCTCTGATACCTTTGGTTTTGAAAATGGTGGAGAAATGAGAGTTTAATTTGTTTCTGAAAGTTTTTCCCTAAAATCTTCTTTGTTTCGATTCACGAGATTAATGAAATAAAAATGAGATTTGGCTTGGGGTTTTGATTCAGTAAGTTGTGGGGATCATTTCCATGTTTTTAGATTTCATTTTAGTTAGGTTTTGAGAGTTTTGGAGATTTTCAGGTGGGGGTTCCCACCGGAGAAGACGACCGGAGGTCTTCTCCGGCCACCTGAAAATCATTAGGGCATAATCCCAGTCATTAATGTCCATTTGAATCTGGAGCGTTAGATGCTTTGACTTGTTGACCTGCCGCGCGTTTGTGTGGCCCAGATGTGTCCTCATTAGCCCTAATCCATTTAATTAATTCGTAAAACACAATTAAGTCAGATTGCATCCTGTCCTTTGATTCACGCGCCAAGTCAATGGTCTTCCCCCAGCTTTAAATCTGGATCATTGGATCAGAATACTTTCCTTTTTATTTGGTTTTATTTTATTTTCTTTGCATTTGTTTTATACAATTTATTTAAAATAGCAAAAATTGTTTAAAAATTATGAAACTTTTTGTCAAGAGTTTCATTAATTTTTATGACACAAAATATTTTTATTTTTATTTTTAGCATTAAAAAAGTATTTTTAAATATTTAAAAGTTTATTTTTAATTGATTAATGAGAGTTAATTTATTAAAAATACTTTTAGGTATTTAAAAATCACCAAAAAAATTCATGAAATGTTCTAAGACATTTAGAAACATTGTCCAACCTTCAAACCAAATTTCTTTTTTGATCTTGATGCATTTTAAGAATTTCTCATTGAATTAAAATCATTTTTGTGCATTATTTTGATCCAAAGTTCAAAAAATCATTTCTGCCTATCCAAGAAGAGTTGGACATTGTTTCTTTTTGCATTGCATTGTGTTTAGCATGTAGTTTATTAGATTAAATGGCCATGATTTGATCTTTCATTTCCAATTTGTTTGACATTTCTTTTGTTTGGAAACCCTAAAACCCTAAGAAACTTGTAAAAATCATAACTTGGATTTGGTTAGGAGTTGAGACCACCCCTTTGGGCATTGGTTTAGTATAGGATTAGGAGTCCTTTGAGTGGCATTTTCAATTTTTTATCTCATGTTTGCTTCTGATTTTGGTTTTTGTTTGTTGCATTATTCATAAACCCTAATTTGGGCTTCCATATGCATCCATCTTGCATTCTCTTGCATAACATGACTTGCCATGACATTCCTTGCTTCCATGTGATTCATTTGACATCATAAGACATATTGAAAGCATGCTTGATCATTGCATCATGTATTTGCCATGTTGTATGCCATGTGCATTTCATAACTTTTCATGTATGTTCATGGTTCCTAACTTGCTTCATTTGCATTCATGAACTTGTATGATCATTTCCATGTGCTGCCCCATGTTTGTAGCATCTCATAGCATCATTAGCATCATGTATATGCTTCTGGTTTTGTTTCTCATCATGTCATCCCATCCCATTTTGCATTGCATTGCATTCCTTTTTCTAACCCTTTCAGGTGGTAAGTGACTTTGAGAAGTGAATTTGCCTTCACTTATCATAACTTCTCTTCTTCTCTTTCTTGCATCCTTGCTGCATTTTTGTTTATGTTTGAGTTTGAGCTTGCTCATTCTTCTTCTTCCCACTTTCTTTCTTCAAGTGACTTGACTTCTTGAATGAAGCAAGTTGCTTTGCTTCTCCTGATCCTTTCATCTGTTTCCTGGTGGTTCCATTGAAGATCTTCTTTTGCAAACCTCACAAACCTTAGGAACAACCATGTATGACAATGATTAGGGTTTTGATTAGTCTCCCCTCTTAGTTTTACCTTTGGGTCTCTTTTGAGTCTTCTCTTCTCATTTCATAATCAGGGACTAAACCCTAAAGGCTTTAAGGCTTTGTGATTAAGCTTATGCCTGCATCCTTCTCTTAGGATGGAGTGTATAACTTTAATCCTAAGTGTTAAACCCTTAATGTGTTTAAATCTCTTAATCAATTCACTTAATAAGTATCAAGACATCACACTTGTAACTTGGGCCTTGCATTAGGGTTCTAATTCTTCCTTAATTGGTTAAGAAGGACTAACCCTAGTGTTAATGGACAAGTCCCCCTCAAGTTGTCTTACAAATCATAAAATTCACTTCTTCATCTCACCATTTAATAAAATCCACTTAATCTAAGGCTTGTTTTGTCATGAGTTTAATCCCTAATCATGGATTAAGTTGAGGAGCATTCCTCAGCCTAAACACTCTCATCTATTATCCTTCTATTAGGATGGTGTAATGAGTCTGTTAAATCCCTGATTATGGCTTAACCTCATTACTTAACACTAAACAAAAACACCAAAAACATCTAAATAATCACAAGTAGGTTAATGATCTTAACCCTACATCAAAGGTGATTAAGTGTGAGAATCTGACTTCACACTTAAGGTATTCTCATTACCCCTAATCAGAGGGAGGATGTGATGAGTTTACTAACCCATTGGTTTAGGTTTAGGCTCATTAACTTATGACAAACTTTCAAAAGCAATAAAAGACTGAAAACTCAAAAACAAACAATAATCGTCTCCTTCGGGATTCTTTTCTCATCTCATTCACTCACAACCGAGAACTTGCTTCTTCCGTCTAATGCAAGACAGTTTGCATCTGTGCCAGACAGATCATACACTTGAGCATAGGCAAATAAGCAGTTCACCAGTCAATTCATCCTTTCAGACTCTTTGGGTCGAACTACGGTGTTCTGACTTCCTCATTGCACGAGAGGATACGTAGGCATAACTTAACAGTTATCGAACAAAAGTCTCTGTATATTCCCCCTCTTTCTAGCCTCATTCTTTTAGCCTCATGATCTTGAGCATCTTATTTTTGTTCTTACACTGACACTGTATATGTCACACTTCACATTCTTTTGCACTGACACCTGTACATCCTTTTCCAGCTCTTTTATACACAAATTGCACTGACACTACCCCTTTAAAACACAAATCTTTTGAGCGTGGATCCCGTCGAGTACGGCGGACAATCTGGGTGCTAATACCTTCCCAGGTTGTAACCAACCCCCTTTCTCAGTCTCTCTGGTTCGCAACCGTCTTATCCATGTCTTTCCAGGTCTATGCAACATTGCCTTTCCTCCGGGATAAAAATGCCTAGCTGGCGACTCTATTCATCTCCAGTGAGTTCACTGCTGTGTGTTCTCATTGTCCCTCTCGCCGACCGTTCGCGTCTGTACCTTTATCTGGGTTAGTCCCATCTATCGGGAGCGACATACCCAATGCAATTTCTGTTGACCAGTTTGAGAATTGTGTTGCCCACCTGACCTATGATAATGGGTTAGGGTTCTCTGATGCTGATTTGACCCCTGCCAAGAGGGATCATAACAGGGCCCTGCATATTTCAATTGAATGCAGGGGCACTACCCTGTCACATGTGCTGATAGACAATGGTTCCTCTTTGAATGTGTTGCCTAAGGAAGTCCTGAACAAGCTGAGTCCTGAAGATGCTGTGCTGAAGCCCAGTAATATTGTGGTAAAGGCTTTTGATGGTTCTAGAAGAGTAGTGCATGGGGAAATTGATCTTCCAATCAAAGTTGGCTCCCAGGTGTTTACTGCTACATTTTTTGTGATGGATATTCGTCCTTCGTACTCTTGTCTGCTTGGTCGTCCCTGGATCCATGGGGCAGGTGCTGTAACCTCTACATTGCACCAAAAGTTGAGATATCCGGTGGATGGAAAGGTTGTTACCGTCTATGGAAAAGAAGAATACTTTGTCAGACATGTGAATACCTTCAAGTATCTGGAAATGGAAGGCGAATACATTGAAACTCCGTGTCAGACATTTGAAGTGGTTCCCTGGGTTGTTAATGATTATGTAGCTCCTCCTGTTGCGAAGAAAGTTCCTGTGGTCACCAGAAAACCTCCAACAATGGCAATGGCCTCCCTCAATGATGCTAGAGCTGTGGTGGATGAAGAGTCCCAGAAAGTTGTTCGTCGTGCTCGTGCTGTTCGTATCACCAATCAAGGGGTTATGAAAGATCAGATCAACGCTGTGGGAGACTATGATGAAGACTATAACTTGGATGCTTGGATTTTTCCTACTGTGGGTGCTGGACTCAATAATTGGAAAGCTGAAGATGTTATCCCTATCTCCTTTAGTCAGGAGTAAATACTATTACTGTGTCGTTGCTTTTAAATTTGTAATTGCTTGAACAATTGAACTCTTAAGCCTTGTGCCTTACCCGGGGCACAATGGTGTGCTTGTTACGGGCTGTCATTTCATTTGCATACTTCATTCAATAAAATCAGTGGACGTTTCGTTTTCGTAAATATTGTGTTCCTTGTCTTTCTTTTTCTTTTATTTTTGTTTTATCAGCTATGTGTTCTTACACACACCCACATCACTAAAATGCAGATCCTCATCCACTCTGGATCCTGTTGATAACAGTTCTACTATTGCCAATTATAATTTCGAGAATCCGATCTATCAAACTGAAGACGGAAATGAGGACGATTGTGAAATACCTGTAGAGCTTGCTTGGTTGTTACAACAAGAAGAGAAAGCTATACAGCCACATGAAGAGCCCGTCGAAGTTGTGAATCTGGGAACTGAAGAAAACAAAAAAGAGGTCAAGATAGGGGCTGATTTAGAGGATGGTGTCAAGAGCAGATTGGTTCAGATGTTACGTGACTATGTGGATATCTTTGCTTGGTCTTATGAAGATATGCCAGGGTTGGATACAGACATTGTGGTTCACCGTTTGCCAGTGAAAGAAGATTGTCGTCCAAAGAAGCAGAAGGTTCGTCGTATGCGTCCTGAAATGTCAGAAAAGATCAAGGCAGAGGTAATGAAACAGTTCAATGCATGGTTCTTAGCAGTGACTTCTTATCCTCAGTGGGTTGCAAATGTGGTACCAGTTCCTAAGAAAGATGGTAAGGTACGTATGTGTGTGGACTACAGAGATTTGAACAAGGCTAGCCCCAAAGATGACTTTCCACTTCCTCATATTGATATCCTGGTAGACAACACTGCTCAGCATAAGGTATTCTCTTTTATGGATGGTTTCTCTGGTTACAATCAAATCAAGATGGCTCCTGAAGATATGGAGAAGACAACATTTGTGACACAGTGGGGCACTTTTTGCTATAAGGTGATGCCAGTTGGTTTGAAGAATGCAGGGGAAACATATCAGCATGCTATGATGGCTTTGTTTCATGATATGATTCATCATGAGATAGAGGTATATGTAGATGATATGATAGCCAGGTCTCAGAATGAAGAGCAACATCTCGATCATCTGCACAAGTTGTTTGAGAGGTTGAAGAAATACAAGTTGAGGTTGAACCCAAACAAGTGTACTTTTGGAGTTAGATCTGGTAAACTCCTGGGTTTCATTGTCAGTGGAAAAGGTATTGAAGTGGATCCTGCAAAAGTGAAAGCTATACGAGAGATGCCAGCTCCCCGTACTGAGAAGGAGGTTAGAGGTTTCTTGGGACGATTGAACTACATTGCAAGATTTATTTCCCAGTTAACTGCCATCTGTGAGCCAATCTTCAAGTTGTTGAAGAAAGATCAGGTGATGGAATGGAATGATGAGTGCCAGACTGCCTTTGATGAAATCAAGAGATATTTGCAAGAACCACCAATTTTGATGCCACCAGTTGATGGAAGACCCTTGATTATGTACTTAACAGTGTTAGACAACTCAATGGGGTGTGTGTTGGGGAAACATGACGAGTCTGGTCGAAAAGAGCAGGCAATATACTACCTTAGCAAAAAGTTTACCGACTGTGAAACAAGATACTCACTGCTCGAGAAAACTTGCTGCGCTTTGGCATGGGCTGCTCGCCGACTAAGACAGTATATGTTGACCCATACTACCTTGTTGATTTCAAAGATGGATCCAATCAAGTACATATTTGAGAAACCTGCTCTCTCCGGAAGAATTGCAAGATGGCAAATGATCTTGACAGAATACGACATACAGTACACTACTCAGAAGGCCATCAAAGGGAGTGTTGTTGCTGATCATTTGGCTCATCAAGCAGTGGATGATTATCAGTCAATGAGTTTTGAGTTTCCTGATGAAGACATTATGATTATTACCAAAGAACCTGGACAATATGACGGACCTGAACAAGGATCCCGATGGACTATGGTTTTTGATGGTGCCTCTAATGCACTTGGTAATGGTGTTGGTGTTGTGATTAGTTCCCCTGAAGGTTGTCATACCCCAATTACTGCCAGACTTTGTTTCTATTGTACCAATAACATGGCTGAGTATGAGGCATGCATCCTGGGCATTAAAGCTGCTATTGATATGAAGATTCAATTCCTTGACGTGTATGGAGATTCAGCCCTGGTAGTAAGTCAGATTAAAGGAGATTGGGATACCAAGCATGATAACCTCATTCCTTACAGAGAGCATGTGTTGTCTTTGATCCCACATTTCAAAGAGATTACCTTTGGACATATTCCACGAAGAGAGAATCAGTTGGCAGATGCATTAGCCACCATGGCATCTATGTTTGAGATCAGTTGGGATGATGAAGCTCCCAAGATTACTATTGATAGATTTGAAAAGCCTGCATACTGCAATGAGATTGACACTGAAGGGGCAGAGGAGAAGCCTTGGTTCTATGAAGTGAAAAGATATCTTGAAGCTCAGGAATTCCCTGAAGGGGCATCTGTCAAAGATAGGAAGTTTCTGAGAAGGTTTTCTGCTAAGTTCTTCTTGAGTAATGGGATTCTGTACAAGCGCAATCATGATTCAACTATGCTTCGTTGTGTGGATAAGAAGGAAGCAATAGAGATTATGGAAGACATGCATGATGGGATTTTTGGCACTCATTCTAGTGGTCATACTATGGCAAAGAAGATATTGAGAGCAGGTTACTATTGGTCTACCATGGAAGCTGATTGCTACCAACACTCCAGAACTTGTCACAAGTGTCAAATTTATGCTGATAAAGTCCATGTACCTCCATCACCATTGAATGTGTTGACTGCTCCCTGGCCCTTTGCCATGTGGGGCATTGATATGATTGGTGAGATCAAGCCTACTGCTTCTAATGGGCATCGTTTCATCCTGGTTGCTATTGATTACTTCACGAAGTGGGTAGAGGCAGCTTCATTTGCATCTGTTACTAAGAATGTTGTGGCTCGGTTCATTAAGAATAATCTCATATGTAGGTATGGCATCCCTGAAAGGATTATCACTGACAATGGCTCTAATCTGAACAACACTATGATTACTGATCTCTGCACGCAGTTCAGGATTAAGCATCACAACTCTTCTCCGTATCGTCCAAAGATGAATGGGGCAGTTGAAGCTGCTAATAAGAACATTAAGAAGATTGTACAGAAGATGACTGTTACTTACAAGGATTGGCATGAGATGTTACCATTTGCTCTTCATGGTTATCGTACCACAATACGTACTTCAACAGGGGCAACCCCATTCTCCTTGGTCTATGGTATGGAAGCAGTTCTACCCATTGAAGTTCAGATCCCCTCCTTAAGAATTATGAAGGATGCAGGCTTAGATGAAGATGAATGGATTCAGACTCGACTGGACCAGTTAAATTTGATTGATGAGAAGAGGCTAGCAGCAGTTTGTCATGGCCAGATGTACCAGAAACGAATGATCAAAGCTTTTAACAAGAAGGTTAAGCCAAAGGTATATCAGGCTGGTGACTTGGTAATCAAGCGTATCATATTACCACAGGGTGATCCTAGGGGCAAATGGACTCCAACATATGAAGGACCATTTGTAGTCAAGACAGTGTTCTCAGGAGGTGCCATGATACTCACTACTATGGATGGTGAAGACTTCCCACAGCCTGTAAACGCAGACATAGTTAAAAAATACTACGCATGAAAAGAGACCCGCTAGGTTGACTGACCTAGGCAAAAATAAGGGCATCCCGGCAAACCAAAAGGGTTCGGGCAAAATTAGGGATATATATAAAAAGATGTACACCCGGCAAGTCGAAAACCTGAAAAGGCGGCTTGGGCAAAAAAGGGTATCCCGGTGGATTGAAAACCTGAAAGGGCAATCCAGGCAAAAGTTAGGGATTAAAGCGTATGACTATGTCTCGTTTGGATCACCCATGAAACTGCAACCAGTTGTACTACTTACTCAAGCTCGAACAAATAAAGCTCAATCCAATCGTTTCCGTCTCAACAGCAGAAGATGAGATACTTGAAGATAATGGCAATAGTAGAATTGAAACTCAATAGGATTGTTTCCCACATAGCTGATTTTCTCTGTTTTGTAAAAACTTTATGACAAAATCCTCTTACTAGGGTTTATGTCTCCTTGTACAAACTTACCCGTGTATGGGTCACTTTTTGATATAAATAAATTCCATCTTTTGAATCCAGATTTACTTTTACCCTATTTACATAAGCGAAACGTCCATTGGTTGTGTTTGAATGTATGTATGCTTTTGAATATGATTGATGTTTACAAGAAATGCGTGTATGCTTTTAATATGATTGATGTTTACCAGAAATGCATAAAAATGCAGTAATAGTATTTACTAAGGACGAACGAGGGAAGGATTTCAACGAAGCTTCGCCGGTTCATCTTTACAAGAAAACTACAAAACCCTCAGTAGGACGAATCCATCTTCATAAAGTCTTATCTCCCCTGGAATTTATATCCATCTCTTTTATCCTCATACGGATATTCGGGAATTTACTTTCCAATAAGGGTACGACGAACGAAGACGGGAGGTTATATCTGCCCTACCATCAAACAAAGACGAAGGTTATCTATACCTTACTATCCCCAGCATACGGGAGGTTATCTATACCTTGTTATTCCCAGCATACGGAAGGTTATGTATAATATATTATCAAGCAAGACGGGAACGAGTTCCTCATATTCTTCAACAACGAATCGGGATTTATTTTCCCTGGCCAGCAGTTGTTATACGAAGATATCCAGACGTTTCCGGCAGCATCATATCACACATACATCATTTACATCATACCATAACATACATATCCATAGATACATAATACATTACTTACGTGCATCCTATCATACATGCATACATAATGCATAAACTAATATTATTATACAAATGCTACCTTGTTTCAGGTCAATTATCCTACAAACAAACTTATGATTATCAGGATTGCTTTATCCTCCTGAAAGCATATCATCCATCAGGATTGCTCTATCCTCCTGAAAATTCCTATTACATCAGGAATGCTTTATCCTCCTGAAGACTTATCATCTCTCAAGACTGCTTCATCCTCTTGGGAACATATTACTACACCAGGACTGCTTCATCCTCCTGATAGTTATCATCATTACTTCAGGATTGCTCTATCCTCCTGAAAATTCCTATTACCTCAGAATTGCTTTATCCTCCTGACAGCTTATTACTACCGCAGGATTGCTTCATCCACCTGACAGCTTTTTATTACATCAGGACTGCTTCATCCTCCTGAAAACATATTATCCATACCTCAGGATTGCTTTGTCCTCCTGACAGCTTTTTATTACATCAGGATTGCTTCATCCTCCTGAAATCATATCATTACCTCAGGATTGCTCCATCCTCCTGACAGCTATCATTGTACCTCCATATTTTGGACTGCTTCATCCTCCAAGACATGTATCTGAAGAATTTTCCTCCAAGTGGCATCTTTAAGCCCACTCAAACATATTCAACTAACCATCTGTACCACTTTATGCACTGGTGAGTGCAAATTTTTGGGCTTTTGTATTCAATCCCCTTCAACCTTCCAGGTCACGACTGGCAAACATACCAATCTAACCCCTCAGGTTTCAGAAAATTGAACAGGGACAGCTGTTGCACCCCAAAATTTGCCCTCACAATACAAGACTTTGTGTGCTAAGAAGGTTCACAAGGTTCACAAGCTTCACAATGCTTTCAATACCTTTCATGAGGTTCATGAAGTCTACAAGTTACTTCTTGAAGGTTCACAAGGTTCACAAGCTTCTCAACATTTACAAGACCTTTCATGAGGTTCATGAAGTCTACAAGTTACTTCTTGAAGCTTCACAAGGTTCACAAGATTCACAATGTTTATATAACCTTTCATGAGGTTCATGAAGTCTACAAGTTACTTCTTGAAGCTTCACAAGGTTCACAAGATTCACAATGTTTATATAACCTTTCATGAGGTTCATGAAGTCTACAAGTCACTTCATGAAGGTTCACAAGGTTCACAAGGTTCACAATACCTCCCATAAGGTTCACATGACATTTTATGATGGTTCACAAGGTTCACAAAGTTCATAATTGGCCATAAGAGTTGACAATTTCCTCAGACAATGCACCTCCTAAGCAGTGCATCCAAAACTAGGGTTTTGACTTTAATCAGGCTAAATGAACTTCCAAGACTTCAAGTGAGCTTCATAACATCTTATATGTGTTTAATAACCCCCATGACAAGTTTCAAGACTTTTCTCAGAAGTTTGCTCAGTCAGATGATCAGATAAGTCAAAATCAGTCAATGCAGTTAAAAAGTCAAACTGAGGTCAACTGTGGTCAAACCAAAGTCAAACTTCATGATTTTTTGCCAACATCAAGTATATGAAGTAAAATTCATCATTTGATCAAGGGTTGATCATGATTCATCAAGGAGATTTCAGATCATCAAGAATCAGGAGTTTCTAAATTAGGGTTTCCTTAGTAAAAGTCAACTGAACTTTGACCAGCCATAACTTTCACATACTTCATCACCAAGTCTCCATCCAAAGCTCATTTTGAAAAAAATTGAATTCTCTACAACTTTGTGTCTCACAAGCCAAGCCCAAAAATGCTTCATTTGGAAGGTATGAGCTAAGACATTATAGGTCATTTTGAAAGTCAACAAAAAGTCAACAACTTCAAAAGGGCATAACTTGAGATTGGTAAATGATATGGACATGAAACCAGTGGGGTTGGTTAGAGGACTCTTCAAGCTTTCCAAAATGTCCAAGAACACCCTAATAGAATTAAAATTGAAGGATATGTTCCCTTGCAAAGTTGGTAAATTTTGAGTTGGTTCATGATGAAAAAGGAGGTCTAAAACCAATTCTTTTCAAATGGGCTTGCCAAATAATGACCCAATCCACTTCATAACATCTTGCACGAAATTAATTTAATTTATTCATAATTTTATTTATTTATTTTTTATTTATTATGATTTTTATATTAAAAAGTCATTTTAAATTCAAATAAAATATGAAATCATGAAAATTAATTTTAATTTTGCTTCTAGAAAGTTTTAAATCACATTTAAACTTGATTGATACAAGAGTTATGAAAATCCTCTCAAAATAGCAAGACTTTATGCAAGATATTTGATTTTCAAAGGGCTATCTTTTTGAATCTTTTTAGATCAAAATCTCCACACAAGGGATCAATTTTTCTGACCTAAATCATCCTCCTATAAGTACTTAACATAAACCTAGCATGAGACACGAATTCAGCAGCCTCAAAATCCAGTTTCAAAACCTCAAAAACTCATCCAAAACTCACATTCGGTTTTTGATTTCCAGGGCTCTAGAAGGTAAAACAAGAACATAACAATGTTCCTTGGGTATCCATGAAGCGAAACCAATGCTCATATGCATCCCATACATGCCATAATGCATAATCCGAATTCAACTTGTTCTTGAATATATTTTTTTCGGTTTCATTAATTTAATATATCTCAATGAATTTTGGTTGGTTAATGATGTTTGTATTGAGTTTGTGAAGGTTTCTGGACAAAGAAATTGGAGTTTCGTGCCCTAAATCACAATCGGCCATAGCTAGGGTTCTTGAGTTGAAATTAGGAACTTTCGATTTAGCCAATATAAATTGATTTAGAGACCACAATTGGATTGTATGCTGTATGGGGATTACAAATATGTGATCAATTTGATAAGATGTTGCTGTTTAATGATGGTTAGGAATTTGCAGGATTAAGTTGCAGGTAAAATCGCAGGTAAACTCGTATCAAAATTCGCAGGTAAATCCTACGAATCCCAGGTTGAAGACGAAGGCTGCGCGCGTTCAGCAAAAATTCAAATGTTAATTAAAATATTTTATGTTTAATTGTTGATTTAGTTTCACAAGCGTGCAGCTTGTCTCAGTGGTAATGTTGGTTTGTGTATTGCGTGATGGCGCTGGTTCGAGTCCTGGCTGGTGCACTATTTTTTTCTTATTTTTCAGGTTAAAAAGGAGGCTTAATATATTATGTTTGCTGGCCATTCCAATATCAGATGGGCTCTCCCAGCCGGATGGTCATGCGTGCTTGCTTGTATTCAAGAGGTCCTGGGTTCAATCCTCCCCCAGGCCTTTTGTTTTTTTTTATTATTTCTGTAATTTTTCCAGGCAAGGCATAAAACAAACTTGATCTATTCCTCTATCACCTGCGCTTGGCTGGCCTAGTGGTGAGTTTTGGTGTTTGCAGGCAGAACATCCTGGGTTCAAATCCAGCCAAGGTAAGTTTCCTTTTTTACTATTTTTCTGTTTAATTCATTTAATTAATTTGCTTAATTATTCTCTTATTATTAATAAGAAAAATAAATTGTACATGTATATATATATTTAATAAATATCTAAAACAACACTTATTTTTTTTTAAATTCTAAACTTTTATTTTTCTCAATTTTAATTTTTCTTTCATTATGTAGTTAAATTATAATATATGTATGTTTATTTAAATAATTTTGTATATTAAATTAAACCTTAAAAATATTTTCTAAACAAACCCTAATTTTGCAAAATCTAATTTATTTTCTAAATAATAAAAAAAACTAATTTTATTTTTATGATTTAAATGTCTAATCTTTTTGTAAATATCATTATAGAATTTTTTGTAAATATAATATTTAATCTTAGTAAATATAATTATAATCAAATTTTTTATAATAGGTAATTGTTTCTATAATTTGTTCATAATTTAAATTTTATTCTTTATTTCATATATGTTTAAAAGCAATTAAATTTTATAATTATAATTCCTTATGTTTAGAATTAATAAGTTGTATATAATTTTATAATTAAATTGTTCATATTTCTTAATAGTTTCTAATTTTTATTTTGTTTATTATTATTACTAATCCATTTATTTTATTATTAAACTTATTATTATTATTTCACTAACCCCCTTTATTTTTAATTTTTACTAACCCTTATTATATTATATTATTGTCTATTTATTTATTTTTGCTTATATCTTGCTTTTATATTTATTTGCTATTTATTTTAATTGCTTATTTTAATTATTGTTGTAATTGCTCCTTGAATGTAATTTTTGTAAATAGTCAATTTATTTAATTTTTATGCTATGGTTAGTAATTTAGGGAGTGTGAATATGTATTCTATTTAAAATCAAATTTAGATCATTTAAAATTACAAGATAAATTAAATTAAACACTCACACACGTAAGTCGATTTTTAAATCGCCATCTCACTTTCTAGGGCTATCCCTCAATGTTGCCTAATCATAAGGTCAAGTGGGGTGTATAAAGCAAGTCCCTTAAAAGAAAAATCATCAAGTCCCTAATGGTTGCCTTTAAAGATCAAGTCCCTTTTCGAATAATGATGATAGTCCCTCCTAAATGCTTAATACACCTCACAGTTGCCTTCGCAAAACAGATGTCCCTCATATGTCCCTTACATCCAAGGTAATGACTACCTATTCCTTAATAATAGGGATAGTCTTACCACTTAAAGGATAAAGAACAGAAAGACTTAAACTTTAGGGTAGGTATCTCATAGTTGCTTACTCACTTCATTTAAAAACTTTTCAAACACCTCACCAAGTTCAAACAATTTTAAAAACAAGTTTTTACGCATCCGCACATGGATCATTATTAACTCTTATGAAAATTTTCTATTCACACACTTCACCTTTTCAAAAACAATTCAAAGTGAGTTAAGTAACTAAGAGCCCATGGATAACCGTGGATGTAAAGGGTGTTAACACCTTCCCTTTACATAACCTACCCCCCGGACCCAAAAAAATCTTTTAAAAGGTCTTTCCTGTTCTTTTATGCCTTTCCTTTGGATAAAATAAAAGTCGGTGGCGACTCTTGCTATCCGCAACATTTAACTAAAGTCAGTTCTCCCACCGTATTACACAGGTCATGGCTTCTGCTCGTAGGAATACTATCCGGATCAACTTTGTAGGAATACCTCATAAGCTTAAGGAATTGGTCTCTCAAGTTTCTGAAAACTCCCAATTCATCAAGAGGCATGGTCACCTACTTGATCTAGTCACTTCAGGGTTCAATGAAGACATGATGAGTGTTCTGTTTTAGTTCTTTGATCCTAAACATCATTGCTTCACATTTCCTGACTATCAGTTGGTTCCTACAATGGAAGAATTCTCCAAGCTTCTGGGTATACCTATTCTTGATCAGAAACCCCTCACGGGCTTAGAAAAAGAGCCTAAACCTGAAGTCATTGCTACAGCTCTACATTTGAAGAAATCAGACATTGTCCTAGAAACAAGGAGTGAAGTTAAGGGTATTCTTTATAAGGTGTTGATAGAGAAGGCTCAAGTGTTCTTGAAGGCTATGAGCTATGATGCTTTTGAGGAGATCTTAGCCTTGTTGATTTATGGCTTAGTGTTGTTCCCCAATCCAGACCAGTTCATAGACGTGCACGCCATCAACATATTTCACACTCACAATCCAGTGCCTACATTACTTGGAGACATCCTACATTCTCTTCATACCCGTACTACGAAGGCACAAGGAACTCTGATGTGCTGCATACCTTTATTGTATAGGTGGTTTATTTCTCACCTTCCTCGATCAGTGATGAAGAATGAACAAGGGTTCAGGTGGTCCAAGAGAATCATGTCACTCTCTCATTCAAATATTCGTTGGTGCTCTAGATCTATGGAGAATGTTACTATCATTGACCGTTGTGGGGAGTTTCCTAATGTGCCACTTTTAGGCATAAGAGGGGACATTACCTACAATCCTTCCTTAGCTCTACGTCAGTTTGGTTATGCTCGGAGTGATGGTCCTCATGACATGTTAATTCAGGGTATTGTGTTTGACTACGACAACGATCTTCAAGGTTACCGTCAAAGGTTCATACGAGCATGGGGAAAAGTGAACAAGGTTGACAACAAGACTCTGGAGCCCAAGTACACTATTCCTATGGAAGCTTATCTCAGATGGGTGCGATCTCATGCTCAGACTCTTATGACGCCATATCCTGTCATCCTGCCAAGTTACTATGGAGCCTGTTGCTGAAGGGGATACTTCTTATACCATCCTTCACCCAGACATGCCCACTGACATGGAAGACTTATAGAGGTCCTTGATCCAGTTGAAGGAGCAAAGGGATACTTTTGAGACTCATTACAAAGCAAGTCAAGAAAGAATCCTGGAGCTAACAAAACAACTTCACGAGGAGCAGAATCTCAACTCATACCTCAACACAAAGAGGAAACGTCCATGGGAGACTTAAAACTCCATCTTTTTGTATTCATTTCATTTTTATTGTAAGCCCAATGGGCAAACAAATTTATTACTAATAAAAGTTTACTTTTTGGTTGTTTAAACAAATTTAAATCCTGCGGTCCTTGAAAATATTGCATATGCATCTACATACCATATCATTGCATGACAGGTTGTCACAACAGGTTTCTCATCTTCTCGTTGTTTATTTCAGCAGAAATGGCTCTCGAACAATCTATCAAAGATCTTCAAGCTCAAAATGCTCAGTTTCAAGAAGTGATTCTGAATTTGTCCAAGGGGCAAGAGTTGAAAGCACTCCTCTTTAAGGACATGCAGAAGAAGAATCCAGAGGACAACAAGGATGATCAATTGAAACAACTACAAGCTGAGATGGCAGAGATGAGGATCCATATGAATGGCCAAATGGCTCTCATCCAGAGTTTGGCCCAAGGGAAAGAATAGCTGAGAAGCTTTGTCAATAAGCTTCGACATAACGGAGTCGGGGATCTAATCATCAGTCAACCTCCGTTGAAATAAGCTGACTTGGTTGAAAGGAAGATAATGATAAAAGAAGGAAAGAGACAGGCTACTACTGATCATCCTTCAATGGAAGAAAGAAGGCCTTGTAAGGTTAATCCACTTCGACACAAGGAATATAAAAGACAGTTCATCAAATTCAACACGCCAATGCCACAAATGCTGCAATGCTTGTTGGAAATGAAGCTAATTTCCTTGAAAAATCCTCCTCAAAATCCTAAAACTTCCTCTCCTCACTATAATCCCAAGGCAAGGTGTGAGTATCACTCCGACAATCCTGGACATGATACTAATAACTGTTGGGCATTGAAGAAAAAGATTCAAGACCTGATTGACGAAGGAATCCTAGAGGGTCAAGTTGAATTCTACTATCGTCCATCAAACACCGAAGTTGCAAGACAAGTTGCCCAGGGTAGCAAGAAAGGAAGACTACCTATTCCTATTGAGATATGGGGCACCTTGGGACATCCAAGTGGAAAATTTGATTTCATGGTGAAGTATACTGCTCCTCAAAGTTCACAGATTGCAATTGAGGACATTCAGCCAACTGGATGGGACAACATTTGAATTTTCATTTGTAATTTCTTTTATTTGTTTGAACACTTACTATTATGTTAAACTTTTGTTTTCATTAATGCATTGCATATGTTTGTCTTGAATTAATCCATTCGTTTCACTATATTTAAAACTATGCTTCTTATTTCTATCTTGTGATATTTAACTCATGATAAAGCTATAAGCCTATAGAGGGAGGATGACCAAAACAATACCATAATATTAGGCAGTATGCTTTTGAACAGACTATGCTGACGATGTACAGGCATTGTTTCAATTCCTAAACAGTGGAGATATAAGGAAGTTAATCCCTAGTCAACCCTTTTGAGCCTATGAAGTAGGAGTTTTCATTCTCGCACAAATTAAAACCCTTATTCATAACCTGGGGCAGGGTAGTTACTCGGTTAACTCAAATATGCTAATTATTTGTGTTGTACACAACTAATGATGGTTCTCTGTAATCATTAAACCTGACAGTCAATATCCAGCAAAAGAAAAGCTTACTAAGTCAAAATCTATGAAGAAGACTTAGTAAAACATTAAGACATCCCACTGACTGTAACCTTGAAATAAGCAGTTCAGGAGGGATAATAAAGTCAAAAAAAAAAGAAGAGGTCACTATGAATCCTCAACAAAGAAAGATGACTGAATGTTCAAATAAATTTTTGGTGGCTGAACCATCACAAATGTCAGTGTTACAATACCAAACTTCTTTGGAACTTCAATGCATAAGTTAACTGAGCATAGGACTGAAGAACATCACGAAGAATGGGTTGGGTACAAATAAATTTGAGCCTTTATCCTTTGGTTCTTAAACCGTGAACCATACCACGTTACAACCCTTTAAAAGTCCTAACTGAAGCATGGTTAGTTCGAAAGCGTACTGCTACAAAAAAGGTATCCTGACTCCATCAGGGCTTATTATAAAACTTGAGTTAGTATCACAATTTCATAAAAATTGTTTTTCTAAAAATAACTTTTTTTCAAAACTTCAAGACAGACATAAGCATTGCATTTTTGAATATATTTGTTTGCATATACCTTAGTGTTTGATAAACAGAGAAACTTACATGATGAATGTTCAATAAACCAAAGTCCTTCCGATAAACAAAGTTGCTTCCTGGATCAAAGTCCATGTATACAAAGGGGCATAGTCATTGTCTCCCAATCAGGGGGTAGGCCATGATACTGTCTAACTCATTTGGGGCAATCAGGACAGGATTCAATTATGTTTAAGTAGCCAGGGGAAGATCTCCTCATCTATATAAGTTACCAAGGGTAACATTACAGAGTTCATAATGCTAGGGGCATAGTCATTGTTTCCCAATCAAGGGGGCATACCAAGTTACTGTTCAATTCATTCGGGGCAATCAGGTCCAGATTCAACAGTGCTTAAATAGCCAGGGGCAGCTTTCCTCATGTATTTGAATTACCAAGGGTAACATTATAAAGTTCATGATGTCAGGGGCATTCTGCTTATTTCTCTTGAGGTAACTACATTCAGATTCTTCCATTATGGGACAATTCATCATCAACCAAGGGGCAATGCTCTCTTTTCAAATCTAATATCCGGAGCGTATATGGTCCATCACAATTTGAAGACACGTTCCTTTTATTTTATTACCTTGATATTGGATTCTCAGCAGAAGCCATTGTGGAAATTAATTGTCTACGCCAGTAGTATCAGATGGTGTCAGTATCATGTCTTCAGATCCAGCTATGAGGAATTTTGGGAAGGTATTCAGGAAAGTTAAGAATCTCAGGAGCTCTAAATCCAATTGGTTATACACTCTCAAAGTTGAAACGATTCTGTTTTCGAGTTCAGCTTTACTTTTCCCTCTTTATTCAGGATTACTTTTCCTCTTTTACTAAAGCGAAAAACGTCTATTGGTTGTGTTTGAATGCATGTATGCTTTTGAATATGATTGATGTTTACCAGAAATGCATAAAATGCTTGAATATGATTGATGTTTACCAGAAATGCATAAAATGCAGTAATAGTATTTACTAAGGACGAACGAGGGAAGGAATTCAACGAAGCTTCGCCGGTTCATCCCCACCAGACAGCTACAAATCCCCCAGTAGGACAAATCCATCTTCATAAATACTTCGAGTCACATCTCCCCTAGAATTTATATCCATCTCTTTTATCCTCAGAAGGATAATCGGGAATTTATTATTTCAATAGGAGTACGACGAACGAAGACGGGAGGTTATGGATACCTTACTATCGAACGAAGACGGGAGGTTATGGATACCTTACTATCGAACGAAGACGGTAGGTTATGGATACCTTACTATCGAACAAAGACGGGAGGTTATGAATACTATATTATCAAACAAGACAGGAACGAGTTCCTCATATTCTTCACTATATTATCAAACAAGATGAGTTGCTCATATTCTTCAGCAACAAATCGAGATTTATGTTCCCTGGCCAGCAGTTGATATACGAAGATATCTAGACGCTTCAGGTTGTATGATGCATACATACATCATTTACATCATACCATAACATACACATCCATAAGTACATAATACATTTACTTAGGTGCATCATACTATGCATGCATACCTAATGCATAAACTAATATTTCCCTAGCAGGATAGTTATATGCAGGTAAAACAATATCAACAACTTACAACGGGTCAGAAATGATCCATACACTACTCAAGATGTCCTCGAATAGCAGGGAAACGATCTGTAAAAAGATCCATTCCCTGGTTCAAGACATCCTTCAGAAGAACAAATCCTGACGTTCTTTTGACCCTTAAGAGATAATCCTGACGCTCTTTTGGCCCCTTGTTCAAGACTTTTTCAGAAGAACAAATCCTGACATTCTTTTGATCCTTAAGAGCAAATCCTGACGCTCTTTTGGCCCCTTGTTCAAGACTTTTTCAGAAGAACAAATCCTAACGTTCTTTTGACCCTTAAGAGCAAATCCTGACGCTCTTTTGGCCTCTTGTTCAAAACTTTTTCAGAAGAACAAATCCTGACGTTCTTTTGACCCTTAAGAGCAAATCCTGACGCTCTTTTGGCCCCTTGTTCAAGACTTTTTCAGAAGAACAAATCCTGACGTTCTTTTGACCCTTAAGAGCAAATCCCGACACTCTTTTGGCCCCTTGTTCAAGACGTTTTCAGAAGAACAAATCCTGACGTTCTTTTGATCCTTAAGAGCAAATCCTGACGCTCTTTTGGCCCATTGTTCAAGACTTTTTCAGAAGAACAAATCCTGACGTTCTTTTGACCCTTAAGAGCAAATCCTGACGCTCTTTTGGCCCCTTGTTCAAGACTTTTTCAGAAGAACAAATCCTGACGTTCTTTTGACCCTTAAGAGCAAATCCTGACGCTCTTTTGGCCTCTTGTTCAAAACTTTTTCAGAAGAACAAATCCTGACGTTCTTTTGACCCTTAAGAGCAAATCCTGACGCTCTTTTGGCCCCTTGTTCAAGACTTTTTCAGAAGAACAAATCCTGACGTTCTTTTGACCCTTAAGAGCAAATCCTGACACTCTTTTGGCCCCTTGTTCAAGACGTTTTCAGAAGAACAAATCCTTACGTTCTTTTGATCCTTAAGAGCAAATCCTGACGCTCTTTTGGCCCATTGTTCAAGACTTTTTTAGAAGAACAAATCCTGACGTTCTTTTGACCCTTAAGAGCAAATCCTGACGCTCTTTTGGCCCCTTGTTCAAGACTTTTTCAGAAGAACTAATCCTGACGTTCTTTTGACCCTTAAGAGCAAATCCGGACGCTCTTTTGGCCTCTTGTTCAAAACTTTTTCAGAAGAACAAATCCTGACGTTCTTTTGACCCTTAAGAGCAAATCCTGACGCTCTTTTGGCCCCTTGTTCAAGACTTTTTTAGAAGAACAAATCCTGACGTTCTTTTGACCCTTAAGAGCAAATGCTAACGCTCTTTTGGCCCCTTGTTCAAGACTTTTTCAGAAGAACAAATCCTGACGTTCTTTTGACCCTTAAGAGAAAATCCTGACGCTCTTTTTTCAAGACTTTTTCAGAAGAACAAATCCTGACGTTCTTTTGACCCTTAAGAGCAAATCCTGACGCTCTTTTGGCCCCTTGTTCAAGACTTTTTCAGAAGAACAAATCCTGACGTTCTTTTGACCCTTAAGAACAAATCCTGACGTTCTTTTGGCCCTTGAATAGCAGGCAAACGGTCTGTAAAAAGATTCATTCCCTGGTTCAAGATATTTTTCAGAAGAACTAATCCTGACGTTCTTTTGACCTTGGAGAGTAGGCAAACGGTCTGTACAAAGATCCATTCCCTAATCCAAAATATTTCCAGAAAAGATAATCATCACAAGATTTATTTCTACTGGTCCATCCAACAATTCAAATCATGTTGCATAAATGATTCAGAGACGGCTTATACAAAGACCTAGTACTGATATCCAGTATCAACATACAGAACATCACCACATCCAGATATTTTAGATGGCATCTCTAAGCCCATCTCCAGTTCATTATGATGGCATCTCTAAGCCCATCTCTAGTCCTTCCAAGTGGCATCTTCAAGCCCACTCAAGCATATACAGCTAATCATCAGTATTACTCTATGCACTGGTGAGTGCAAATTTTTGGGCTTTTGTGTTCAATCCCCTTCAACCTTCCAGGTCACGACTGGCACATATACCAATCTAACCCCTCAGTTTTCAGAAAATTGAACAGGGGCAGCTGTTGCACCCCAACATTTGCCCTCCACAAGAAAAGTCATTGTGTACTAAGAGGCTCACAAGGTTCACAAGGTTCACAAGACATCTCATGAGATTCACAAGGTTCACAAAGTTCACAATTAGTCAGAAGATTTGACATTTCCCTCAAACAGTGCATCCTCCTAAGCAATGCATCCTAAACTAGTGTTTTGACTTTAATCAGGCTAAATGGACTTCCAAGGCTTCAAGTGAGCTTCATAACATCTCATATGTGTTCAAGAATCCCCATGTCAAGTTTCAAGACTTTTCTCAAAGGTTTGCTCAGTCAGATGATCAGATAGGTTAAAATCAATCAAAGTAGTTAAAAAGTCAAACTAAGGTCAACTGTGGTCAAACCAAAGTCAAACTTCATGATTTTTTGCCAACATCAAGTATATGAAGTAAAATTCATCATTTGATCAAGGGTTGATCATGATTCATCAAGGAGATTTCAGATCATCAAGAATCAGGAGTTTCTAAATTAGGGTTTCCTTAGGAAAAGTCAACTGAACTTTGACCAGCCATAACTTTCACATGCTTCATCAAAAATTTTCCATCCAAATCTCATTTTGAAGGAAATTGAATTCTCTACAACTTTGTGCCTCACAAGCCAATCCCAAAAATGCTTCATTTGGAGGGTATGAGCTAAGACATTATAGGTCCTTTTAAAAGTCAACAAAAAGTCAACAACTTCCAAAGAGCATAACTTGAGAATGGTAAAAGATATGGACATGAGACCAAAGAGGTTGGTTAGAGGACTCTTTAAGCTTTCCAAAATGTCCAATAACACGTTCATATCATTAAAATTGAGGGATTTGTGCCCTTGCAAAGTTGAGAAATTTTTGAGAGGTTTATGAAGCAAATGGGGTCTTAAAACCATAATTCACCAAATGGGCTTGCTTTTTTATGATCCAAACACTTCCATGACATCATGCACGAATTAAAATTTATTTATTCATATTTTTATTCATTTTATTTTATTTATTATGATTTTTTACATTAAAAATCATTTTAAATCAAAATAAAATATAAAAGTGTGAATATTTGATTTGATTTTGGTTCTAGAAGGTCTTAATGATTATTTAGAAGTGATTGAAACTATATAAAATCAGATCAATCAAAAATAGTAAAAAGATATCAATTTTTTTTCTCAATATTTGATTTGATATTTGTTCTAGAAATTCTTAAAGGCCATTTAGAGATGATTGAAATCATATAAGATCATATCAATCAAAAATAGTAAGAAGATATCAATTTTTTTCCTCAATATTTGATTTGATCTTTGTTCTAGAAATTCTTAAAGGCCATTTAGAGATGATTGAAATCATATAAGATCATATCAATCAAAAATAGTAAGAAGTTATCAATTTTTTTTCCTCAATATTTGATTTGATCTTTGTTCTAGAAATTCTTAAAGGCCATTTAGAGATGATTGAAATCATATAAGATCATATCAACCAAAAATAGTAAGAAGATATCAATTTTTTTTTCAATATTTGAAAGCATATCTTTTTCAATCTCAAGTGATCCAAAAGTCCAAAGTAGGATATGATTTTTTTGATCTAATTACACTCACTATATATACATGAAGAGATCACAACACAAAGGGAGGAATTTGGCTGCTTCCAAGAGTAAGAACAATACTTTAAATTTTCATAAAAAATTCATAATTCGGATTCTATTTTGCAGGCTATATCAAAGTGTTTTGAAGGTTGCAATCTCTTCCTTGATCATCCTTGATGCTATCCCAATGCATTACATCATCCCAAACTCATTAAAATGCATAAACCGATTTCATCTTTATCTTGAAATTTGATTTTTCGATTTCAATGATACAAGCAATATAAATGAAATTTGATTGTATATTATTGTTCATGATGATGTTTGTAATGTTTCTGGATATTTTGATTTAATGTTTGATGCAGAAACAGCTAAGTGTCATTGCTAGAGCTTGGGTTCGAATCCCAACCCCAGATAAGTTTTGTTTTTTCATTCAATTTCTCACTATTTTCTTTATTGTTTTGTTTTATATTTAATATAAATTATATTTCTTATAAGAAAATATATTTAAATTATCATATGTAAATATATATATATATATATATATATATATATATATATATATATATATATATATATATATATATATATATATATATATATATATATATATATTAACTTCATATTTTTCTAAAAGGGATCTCTAATTTATTTTCTAAAAATTTTAATCTTAGTTTTTTTAATTAAAATATGTATATATTATTATTATATATTTATTTTGTAAATAGTTAAATTAATATTGTAATTTAAATTATAAACCCTAATTCTATTTTCTTTAAAATTCCTAACCCTAATCTTTAAATATTAAAATTAATTAAACTTTTCTAATATCTAATTAAAATAATTAATAATATTTTCTTTGTAAATAATTATTATATGGTTTATTATTATTATTCATATCATCTTATTTTCATCTCAAAAATTATTTAAAGTTGTTTATTTAAATCTAAAAATACTTAATTAAATTATATATATATTTTGTATATTATTACTAACCTTGTCTTCTTATAATTATCACTAACCTTTTTTATTGTTTATACTTATCATTTTATTATATAATTATTATTTAAATTGTTTTTATTATAATGTAACTGTAAAAGCCATGTAATAGTTGTAGCTCTTATTGTTTATTTATAAATATATTGCTATGGTTAGTAAAATAGGGAGTGATAACATGTTTGCTTTAAAATTAACTTAGATCACTAATTATAAGATAAATATTTGAATTTGTACATGCACACACGTAAGTCGATCTTTGATCGCCATCTCACTTCCTTAAGGGTTACCTCTCATGTTGCCTAAACTAAATGGTCAAGTAAGGTGTCTAAAAAGCAAAGTCCCTTCTCATGAAATATCATCAAGTCCCTCTTACGATTATAAGATCAAGTCCCTTCGATGTTGCCTACGGTAAATGATTTTGTCCCTTTCGAATAAAAGATGATAAGTCCCTTCGAATTGCTAAGACACTTTACAGTTGCCTAAACATAGATGACCCTTCACATGTCCCTTACAACATCCAAGGTAATGACTACCTATTCCTTAATAATAGGGATAGTCTTACCATTGAAAGAACATTTATGAACAATAAAGATTTAAACATAGGGTAGGTTCCTCTTAAGTACTTGCTCACTTATTCAAAAATACTTCATTACACTTCACATTTTAAACAATTTTCATAACAAAGTCTTTATATATATCCGTACAAGGATCATTATAAAGTACTTAAGAAATTTTTTAATCACAAGCTACACTTCTCAAAACAGTTTAAAGTGAGCTAAGTAACTAAGAGCCCATGGATAACCATGGATGTAAAGGGTGCTAACACCTTCCCTTTACATAACCTAGCCCCCGAACCCAAAAATCTTTTAAGGTCTTTCCTATTCTTTTATGCCCTTTCCTTTTGGATAAAATAAAAGTCGGTGGCGACTCTTGCTATCCGCAACATTTAACTAAAGTCAGTTCTCCCACCGTGTTACACCTTGTCAAAGACCTTAGAACTTTCAGATTGAGATCGTCGTTGGTGAAGGTCTTTCCGAGTGCAATCAAATGGTTGGTTAGATGAACAAATCTTTTTTGTAAAGCCACAATAGATTCTCCGGGCTGCATGCGGAACATTTCATATTCTTGACTCAACGTGTTAAGCCTTGATCTTTTAACTTCTGTTGTTCCTTCATGTGTTTCTACCAAAGTATCCCAAATCTCCTTCGCCAATTTGCATTGTGATACATGAAAAAAATTCGTCCATACTAAGAGCGCTTTGAAGTATGTTGATTGCCTTCTTCTCATTTAGGATCTTCTTTTTATCATCTTCATCATACATATTCTTCAACTTCGCGGTTCCAACGTCGTTGATCACATTAACAGGATTATGCAGACCTTCTTCGATTGCTTCCCATATGCCTTCTCCTTGGGCTTCAAGATGTGCCCTCATTCTGATTTTCCAGAAATCGAAGTATTCGCTGGAGAAGAGCGGAGGCTTGTTGCTACTTCCACCATCTTTGAAAACAGGATTCGAGTTTGCGGAAGCCATAAGGATCTTGTAGGAACAAGTTACCTAAACCTGCTCTGATACCAATTGTAGGATCAGAATGCGCCTAAGTGGGGGGTGAATTAGGTGTTATAATTTTTCTCGATTCTTTTTCTTTTATGGATGGATTTTTTCTTTTAATTGTGTATGGTAGGAAAGCTGTAAATCAGAAAATAAAAGTGACACGGAGATTTATCCTGGTTCCCTTCACAGTCCGAAGGTACATCCAGTCCCCTTTCAACACGAAAGAGATTTCTACTAGTTTTTAGAAAAAGTACAACCTATCATACCTTCAATGGTGAGGCCTACTTTCTAAACAACTAAGCAACTTAGTGTGCAAGAACAATCCTCTTGCCACACTAACCATTGTGTCCAACAATCCTGGATCACAAGTCACAAATAGAAAAAACCTTTCTATAATATTTGTAATTTTGAGTGAGTAATACAAAGATTGAATATCAATATAATGATCTTCTCCTATGTACACAAACCACTTTTCAAATATCAATACAAGTGTTCAAAATGCAATATGAAAGATGATGATCTTATGAACACTTTTAGAAGTATAAAAATATTTGAATTTTTAGTGAATTTGATTTAAGTGATTTTTATAAAAATTCTAGGAGGTGTTTTTGAATTTGAAAAAATTCAGATTTTATAATATTCAAGACACCCTTTTGAAAAGGTATGGCAAATTATGAAACAAAATAATTTTTGAAGAGATATATTCAAAAGGTGTGAATTGAAATTCAAAGAAACATTTTTCAAAAATCTTACAGTGTTAACCGGTTAACCAAATGGTTAACCGGTTAACGCCTATAAACGTTAACAGGTTTTCTGAAAATTTGAAGTCGTTAACCGGTTAACCAAATGGTTAACCGGTTAACACTGTTAAAAAAACAAAAAAAATATTGTTTTCAAAAGTGTTAAACGGTTTGAAAAATAATCAAAGTATTTTATGCATTATGCTAACATATGATTTGAATAAATGAACACTTGTACATCAATTTAAAAGAGGGATTGATGTACCTAAACAAAAACGTCCAAGCTTGAAGTAGAACGATGATGCATAAGAAGCTTGATCGCAATGCCGGTTGCTTGTAGCTTGATCATGTTGGAGCTCTTGACGTTTTGCAGATCTGAAGTGCATGAGGCGTGTTGTCTTCATCAAAATCTTTGAGGTTGAAGGCGTGCTTCTACACGAATAAATCATCATAGTTGCATACGAAAAAGATCATAGTCCATCGATGACCCTTCGAGTTGCCTTCGAATAAACGATCGTGTCCCTACGAAAAAGATCATAGACCCTCGATGACCCTTCGAGTTGCCTTCGAATAAATGATCTTGTCCCTGTGAAAATGATGATAGTCCCTTCTAATTGCTAAGGTATCCTTACATGTTGCCTTCTATGACCATTCAACGACCCAACACTTGTCCCTCCAAATCCAAGGATAAGACTATTTACTAACTGATAGTAAGGACAGTTATATCCCTAAGGAAACGAAAATGACACGAAAGACCTTACAACTTAGGATAAGTAACTCTTAAATGCTTTCTCACAATTTTCAAAACAAATACTTTTTACACCCCACACCCTTTTTTTTCAAAATACTTTACGAAAATACTTTCAAACAAACACTTTGTATACATTCATACGAGAATCATTACAAAGTTAAATCTTTACGAAAATATTTTAACCACACACATACACTTTTCAAACAAAATAAGTATAAAGTGAGCTAAGCATTTAAGAGCCCATGGATAACCATGGATACAAAGGGTGCTAACACCTTCCTTTTGTATAACTTACCCCTCGAACTCAAAAATCTTTCAAAAGGTTTTTCCTGTTCTTTTATGCCTTTCCTAATTGGATGAAATAAAGTCGGCGGCGACTCTTGCTTACCGCAACATATTTTGCAACAAAAAAACTAAAAGTCAGTTTTCCCACCGTGTTACAGAACTGGCTACTCTGTTGGGGACTACTATTTAAAGAGGGGTTACCTTAAAGTATTAGTTCACTTTATAATTTGTTTGACTTGTATGCTTTACTTTTAATGGTTTTGTCTTGGGGCTACTGTGAGAAAGATCCTAACCCGGATCTAGTGATACCTTAGGTAAGTGGCAATAGACCAAGGAAACTGTACGGCGTATACCGTTATGGTTGGTATGGTAGCCACAATTAGTGTGACACTTAGGTTAGTACTGATATTCTTCAATTCAGTTGAGGATAATATCAGGCTGCCACATGGTGTCATTTACACTAACTTCCCTTTAGAACCCTAATTGACCCATCTTGGCCAGTAGAAATGTAGTGAGATAGTCGACTTTGGTGCATTCTAAAGTTGGTTGATACTCGATGATACGCTCATTGAGATTCTAATCTTTGGATGTTTTGGTTGGCAAGACATTTGCCATACTAAACTACAGCCTTTGAGAAGAATCAGTGATATTGAGATTCCTTAGAACCCGGTTACTATTGGTAGGACAGATTGAACAAACTAAACTTCTATGGGGAGGGTACTTACCTATGAACTTCATGCAAGCCTTTAAACCTAAGGCTCTTGTGTGACTTGTTTGTGTTTGTCATTTGCTTGTTTTAAACATAAACATAACATCATAACATCATAACATCATGACATCATAATATAGCATTTTCACTAACCGTTTCAAGGACCAAGGGATTTATCTTTATCCTTTTGCATGTTATGGATTCCACTCGCAGAAACACTATCTGGATCAACTTTGTAAGGATACCTTCCAAGCTTAAGGAATTAGTCTCAAAAGTTCCCGAGAACTCTTAATTTGCCGAAAGACATGGTTGTCTACTTTGTTTGGTAACATCAGGGTTTAATGAAGACATGATGAGTGTTTTGTTCCAGTTCTTTGACCCTAAATATTACTGTTTCATATTTCCTGATTATCATTTGGTTCCTACAATGGAAGAATTCTCTAAGCTACTTGGTGTACCTATTCTTGATCAAAAACCTTTCATGAGTCTAGAGAAAGAGCCTAAACTTGAAATTATTGCAACAACTTTGCATCTGAAGAAGTCAGATATTGTATTGGAAACAAGAAGTGAAGTTAAAGGTCTTTTTGCTAAAGTCTTGATAGAGAAAGTTCAGTTGTTTCTAGATGTTATGAGTTACTATGCTTTTGAGGAGATCTTGACCCTGTTGATTTATGGTTTGGTGTTGTTCCCTAATATGAACCAATTCATAGATGTGTACGCAATTAAAATATTTCTGACTCATAATCCTGTGCCTACTTTGCTTGGAGATATTTTGCACTCTCTTCACACTCGTACTATGAAGACGCGGGGGACTCTGATGTGTTGCATACCTCTATTATCAAGGTGGTTTATTTCACACCTTCCTCAATTTGTGATAAAGAATGAACAAGGTTTGAGGTGGTATAAAAGGATAATGTCACTCTCTCATTCATATATTCATTGGTGTTCCCGATTTATGGAAAATATCACTATCATTGACCACTGTGGAAATTTCCATGATGTGCCATTCCTTGGCATAAAGGGAGGCATTACTTATAATCCTTCTTTAGCACTACGTCAATTTGGTTATGCTTGGAGTGACGGTCCTCATGATATGATTATTCAAGGTATTGTGTTCGATTATGACAACGATCCTCAAGGTTATTGTCAAAGGTTTATATGTGCTTGGGGCATGGTGAATAAAATTAATAGCAACACTCTGGAACCAAAATACTCCATCCCTATGGAGCCTTACCTTAGATGGGTGTGGTCTCGTGTTCAAACTCTTATGATGCCATATCTTGTTGTTCTACCGGTGATTGTTGAGCCTATTATTGAAGGAGATGTTCCTTACACCATTCTTCATCCAGACGTGCCTACTGACCTGGAAGAGCAACAAAAATCTTGGATCCAACTGAATGAGGAAAGTGATACCTTTGAGGCTCGGTTATATGCTAGCAAAAAGAAAGTGTTGGAGCTGACAAGGTGATTTCACGAAGATCGGAACCTTAATACATATCTCATCACGAAGAGGAAACGTCCATGGGAGAGTTGAGTCTCAAATGTTTTTATTTTCTTCGTAATTTTTCTTGTTTTTCCTTCATTATAAGCCAAGAAGGCAGTTATATTTTGAACTTACTAATAAAAGTTTTGTTTATGTTTTTCTTTAACAAATTTAAATCCTAAGAGGTCCTTGAAAATATTGCATATGTATTTACATGCCATACCATTGCATAACAAATTTCCATGATAAGTCTCTTATCTTCTCGTTGTTTATTTCAGTTGAAATGGCTCTCGAACAGACTGTTAAAGATCTCCAAACCCAGAATGCTCAATTTTAAGAAGTGATACTAAATTTGTCCAAGGGGCAAGAAACGTTGAAATCCCTCCTCACTAAGGACATGAAAAAGAAGAATCCTAAAGACAACAAGGATGATCAGTTGGAACAACTGCAGGATGAGATGACAGAGATGAAAATCCAGATGAATGGGCAGGTGGCTCTTATCCAAAACTTAGCCCAGGGGCAAGAAGAGCTGAGAGTCTTCGTCAATAAACTTCAAAACGACAGAGTCGGGAATCTGATCATCAGTCAACCTCTGGTGAAACAAGTTGACTTGGTCAAAAAGAAGAAGGGGATAAGAGGAGGAAAGAAACAGGCTACTACTGATAGTCTTTCAATTAAAGGAAGAAGGTCTTATAGGGTTAATTTGTCTCAACACAAAGAACATAAAGGACAATTTATCATAACCAACATGCCAATATCGCAAACTTTGCAATGCTTGTTGGAGATGAATTTGGTTGCGTTTAGAGACCCTCCTCAGAATCCTAATACTTTCTTTCCTCGCTATAACCTCAATGCAAGGTGTGCATATCATTCTAATATTCATGGACATGACACTAATAACTGTTGGGAATTGAAAAATAAGACTCAAGACCTGATTGACGAATGAGTCCTCGAGGTTACGCTAGAAGACCAGATTTAGTTCTTCTATCATCCATCAAACATCGAAGCTGCCAGCCATTCGGAGTGATAAGTTTAGAGGAGGAAGCTTTGAGAACATTTGAGTTTTCATTTGTAATTTCTTTTGTTGGCTTAAACACTTACTATTATATCAAACTTTTGTTTTCATGATAATGCATTGCATATGATTGTTTTGAATCAATCCATTTGTTTCACTATATTTAAACCATGTTTCTTACTTATCTTTTGTGATATTTAACTCTTGTTAAAGTTGTAAGCCTTTAGAGGGAGGATGACAAAGACGATACCATAATTTCATACAGTATGCTTTTGAACATATTATGCTAATGATGTGCATGCATTGTTTCGATTCCTAAACAATGGAGATATAAGGAATTTAATCCCTAGTCAACCTTTTTGAGCCTATGAAGTAGGAGTTTTCATTCTCACGTAAATAAAAACCCTTAATCATAACCTTGGGCAGGGTAGTTCCTCGGTTAACGCAATTATGCCAGTTATCTTTTTTGTACACAACTAATGATAGTTTCATGTAATCACTAAGTCCGACAGTCAATATCTAGCAAAAGAAAAGCTCATAAGTCAAAACTTATTGAGGAGATTTAGTAAAATTGAGATATCCCGCTGACTATAATCTTGAAACAAACAGTTCAGGCAAAAGGAAGGGATAACAAAGTCAAGAGAAAAAGAGGTCACTACAAATCCTAAAAAAAATATGATTGGCTTTTCAAGTAAACTTCTGGTTTCTGAACCATCGCAAATGTCAGTGTTACAATTTCAAACTCCTTTTGAGCCTCAATGCATAAGTTAACTGAACATAGGACTAAAGAACATCATGAAGGATGGGTTGGGTACAATAAAATTTGAGCCTTTATCCTTTGTTTCTTAAACCGTGAATCAGGCCACGTTACAACCCTTTAAAATTCCTAACTGAAGAATGGTTAGTTCGAAAGCGTACTACTACAAAAAGGTATCCTGACTCCTTTAGGGCTTATTATAAATCTTGAGTTAATATCACAGTTTTTACAAACATTGTTTTGCTAAAATAATTATTTTTCAAAATTCAAGACAGACCTAAGTGTTGCATTTTAAAAACCATTGTTTGCATATAACTAACTATTTGAAAGCAGAGAAGCTTATATGATGAACATTCAATAAACCAAAGTCCTCATGACAGATAAAGTTACTTCTTGGGCCTGACTCAGTTGGATCAAAGCCAATGTATACAAGGGGCACGATCATTATCTTCCAATCAAGGGGGCATGCCATGTTATTGTCCAATTCATCAGGGGCGGTCAAGTCAAGATTCAACGTTGCCTAATAGCCAGAGGCAGATCTCCTCATATGAATTTCCATAATTAACATTACCGAGTTCACGATGTCAGGGGCATGTTATTATGGGGCATCCTGTTTATTTCTCTTGAGGAAACTCCTTTCAAATACTTCCATTATGGGACAAATCATCCTCAGCTAGGAGCAACGCTCTATTTTCAAATCTAATCAGATCAAATTATGTGGTAAGCTCCTTAACCATTACCCGGGGCGTACACGATCCACTGCAGTCTGAAAACACATTCCTCTCATTAAACTGCCTTGATACCGAGTTTCAAAAAAATCCATTGGGGAAGTTAATTGTCTGTGCCAATAGTATCAGATGGTGTCAGTATCATATCTTCAGATTCAGTCATGATAATTCTTAGAAAATTACTCTGGGAAGTCGAGAATATCAGAAGTTCTGAATCCATTGATTACTTTGAATTAATATATGCTTTCGAATATGATTGATGTTTACCAAAATGCCTAAAATTATAATAATAGAATTTACTAAGGACTCTTGGAGGTTGGAATCCCCAACAGAGCTCATGTCCAACAAATCTCCACAGGCTCATCCCCATGGAGTAATCTATATAAAGTTGTTCCAGCAAATCATTTCAAGTAGTCTCTTCCCCAACAGAGATTGTATTTCCAACACTACAAAGCCCCGACAAGATTATCTTCTCCAACATATTCAATTAAGCCTGTTATCCCCAGAAAGGTTGACATCTGGTTAGATAGTACATCAGAGGAATGTCCATCTCTTTTATCCTCAGTCAGTGTATTTATGAACTTAATCCTTCGATAAAAAGCATGATGAACGATCGACTCTCCTCGACTGAGATTTGAAATAATGTCATCATCATCCCCAACAATGAACATGGATCTATTTTCCCCTGATATCAGTTGTTACAGGAAGCTACTAATGTGTTTCAACTACATAATGTGTCCATACATCATCTACAACATATCATGACATACGTATCCACAACGCATACAACATTATCATTTATGTTAAGAACATCATCTTGCAATGCATTACATACATCAAGTGACCTCGCATAAAACTAACTTTGTTTTTTCAGGATAGTTCGCGATCAGATGAACATCGTCGTCTCATAGAGACAGTTCATAGACGATCAATATAAAGATCTAGTTCTGATACTTAGTTCAAGATGTTTTCCAGAGACAGTTCAGAGACGATCAAGACAAAGATCTAATTCTGATACTCAGTTTAGGATATTTTCCAGAGACAGTTCAGAGACGATCACAACAGAGATCTAGTTCTGATACTTAGTTTAGGATGTTTTCCAGAGACAGTTCAGAGACGACCATAACAGAGATCTAGTTTTGATACTTAGTTCAAGATTTTTTCCAAAGAGAGTTCAGAGACGATCACAACTTAGATCTAGTTTTGATACTTAGTTCAAGATGTTTTCCAGAGACAATTCATAGACGATCGAAACAAAGATCTAGTTCTGATACTTAGTTCAGGATATTTTCCAGAAACAGTTCAGAGACGATCAAGACAAAGATCTAGTTTTGATACTTATTTTAGAGCAACATTCAAATTGAGTCAAACGTAGACACATTCTGATACTTTGGATGGAATCTATAAGCCCATCTCCAAATAATTTGAATGGCATCTTTAAGCCCATTCAAGTAATACAATCAACCAACAATGTTACTTTGTGCACCGGCTAGTGCAAATTTTTGGGCTTTAAATGTTCAATCCTCTTCCACCTTCAGGTGACTAATGACGTGCATGCCAATCTAACTCCTCAGGTTTCAAAAAATTGAACAGGGGCAGCTGTTGTACTCCAAAATTTTCCCTCATATATTCAAGATAATATGTCTCAAGAGGTTTCCTAATGTTCATAAGATTCTCAATTGCTCAAAGGAATTCACGGTTTCATCAGACAAAACATCCTCATAAGCAATAGATCTCAAATTAGGGTTTTGTGTTTCCCAATGTAAATTGGACTTCCAAAGCCTCAAGTGGACTTCATGATATCCCATATACTTTATAGGATCCTCATAACAAGTTTCAAGACTTGTCCTACAAGTTTGGTCAGTCAGATGCTCAGATGATCAATAATCAGTTAACTTCGGTAAAAAGTCAATTGTGGTCAACATACAGTCAAATTTCAAGATTTTTTTGTCAACATCAAGATTATAAAGTAATATTCGTCATTTAATCAAGGGTTGATCATGATTCATCAAGAAAACCTCAAATTCATCACAAGACAAAAGTTGTTAAATTAGGGTTTCTTAAGGAGAAAGTCAATTGTACTTTGACTAGCTCTAACTTTCACATGCTTCATCAGAAATTTCCCATTCAAAGCTAATTTTGAAAGAAATTCAATTATTTACAACTTTGTGTCTCACAAGCCAAGGCCAAAAATGCTTCATTTGAGAGATATGAGCCAAGACATTACAGGTCCTCAAAAAAGTCAACAAAAAGTCAACCTTTTCAAAAGCTCATAACTTGAACATGGAAGATCAAATGGACATGATACCAAAAGGAGTGATTAGAGGACACTTTAAGATTTATAAAAAGTCCAAGAGAACATTCATATGATAAAAATTGAGGAAGTTATGCATGTTAAAGTTGAGCAAAGTTGAGGAGGTGTATAAGGCAAATAAGGACTGAACTTGAGTTTTTGCCAAATGGGCCTATGTTTTCACAATCCAAACTTAACTTTAAGATGACCCACGACCTATAAGTCATATATTTTGAATTTCTTTGTTTATTTTATTTTTATTGGATTTAATTCATTTAAATTCAATTTTAATTAAAATAAATAATGAAAAATCAAATATTTGATATATGGACTATTTTAGTATCAGATATTGAGATTTATTTACATAATATTTGATCCAAAATTCGTGTAAAACAAGAGGAGAAAGATATGATGGCCAAATATGACCAAAATAGAAAGTTTTCAAATCAAATTTCAATCAAATCCTATCATCCCAAAATAAATTGAACTCAAGCCCGCAAGTTGACCTAAATCCTTCCTCTATAAATACATAACACCTTCAGATAGCAAGGACACGAAATTTTTGATTAAAGAGAGCACACAAAACTTTAAAAAAATTCAAGAGTAAGTAGGATTCGGTTTTAGGGTTGCAGTCATTCTCAATGAGATTTGAAGGTCCAAACACGTTCCTAAGGTTCCTTTGAAGGTGTACCAATCATCACAATCATCCAAAGCCTCTTAAAATGCCACAACCAAATTTATTTAATTTTAGTTTATTTGTCAACTTTTCAATTTCATACTTTTACACATGATACATCTAATCTCTTTGCATATTTGTGTTTTGTATGATGTGAGTAAGCTATTTGGGAAATCGAATTGAAGTTTAGGTGCAAGAACCATGATCTGCCATTGTTAGGGTTGGAAGCCATGAGTTTGGGGAACCCTAGCTAGAAGCAATTTCAGACCAAATTAAATGGACCAATGAACTCAAAGGACTATTCCCAGCGTCTCTCCCTCTATTTTTTAACCTTTTATCTTTGTTTATATGCCTTATTTTATTTTTTATTTTTCAAATAATCACCTAATTTAAATTAATATTTTTCTAACCAATAAAAAATAACTTAATAATATCATTAATTTTCATAAAAATCAGAAAACATCAAAAAATATATACTTTTACATAATTAATTCAAATTTAATTTATTTCATTAAACTAATTCTTTTAATAAAAATCAATTAATCAAAATCTTAATCAACATTTTCTTTATATTTTTCTTCTCGGTTTTATTTTATTGTTTTAGAATAATTGTATAGGATGCGCAGAATTTGTAATAATTTATTTTTCTCGCACGATTTTATTTTCGTTCAAATAATGTAACTGCTAAAGCCTTATAATAGTTTTAGGTTTTATTTTTCCGCACTTTACGTTTTCTGTTAGGTTTTATTTATGTATCTCTCCCAAAGTCATGTAATAGCTTAAATTATGGTTTTATTTTCCGCACTATAAACTGTTAGATGTATGCTTAATAGGATTGTAAAGTAAAACTAAAATCAACCATTAGCTAACCTTAATTTCTAAGATTAAAATAATTGAATTGAATACACTTGTACACTTCACCTCTAGGGTAATCTCTCTTGTTGTCTTTCGAATAATGGTCATGTCCCTCGAACGTAGGGGTATCGTTGCAAAAGACGCTTACGAATAACTCATCATAGTTGTTTACAAAAAAGATCATAGTCTCTCGATGACCCTTCGAGTTCCCTTCGAATAAATGATCTTGTCCCTACGAAAAAAATCATAGTCCCTCGATGACCCTTCAAGTTGCCTTCGAATAAATGATCTTGTCCCTATGAAAATGATGATAGTCCCTTCGAATTGCTAAAGTATCCTTACATGTTGCCTTTTATGACCATTCAACGACCCTACACTTGTCCCTCCAAATCCAAGGATAATACTACTTACTAACTGATAGTAAAGACAATTTTATCCCTAAGGAAACAAAAATGACAAGAAAAACCTTACAACTTAGGGTAAGTAACTCTTAAACGCTTGCTCACAATTTTCAAAATAAATACTTTTACACCCCACACCATTTTTTCAAAATACTTTCAAACAAGTAAACACTTTGTATACATTCATACGAGAATCATTACAAAGTCAAATCTTTATGAAAATATTTTAATCACACACATACATTTTTCAAACAAAATAAGTATAAAGTGAGCTAAACATTTAAGAGCCCATGGATAATCATGGATACAAAGGGTGCTAACACCTTCCCTTTGTATAACTTACCCCCCGAACTCAAATCTTTCAAAAGGTCTTTCCTGTTCTTTTATGCCTTTCCTAATTGGATGAAATAAAGTCGGTGGTGACTCTTGCTTACCGCAACATATTTCGCGACACCAAATATGACCCTTCTTTCCAAATAGGCCCTTCTTTCTAACACCAATGTTTGATCGTTTGTAAAAAAACAGGAGACATGTTAATTTTGATGATATGAAAAAAAAAGGTTTAGGTTACCCTTAGAACAACCCTTCATAGGCCATATGCTAATATAAGTCTGCTTAGTTAATTATAAACATAAATGCAATTTTTGAAACCAACGTACCACCCAATTGAAAAAAATTGTCAAAGAAATATAGTTCTTAAAACTGCAAAATTGGTAGAACATACTGTCATGTGTATATATTTAACAATTATAACATTTATGGAATTAAATTGGTTCATTCATTTATGAAATTGCATTGGTTCATTGGAGATATAATTTGCATAGAAATGGTTAATTATGAAATTTGCATAGAAATAGTCAATTATGAAATTTTCATAGACATGTTCATTTATGTTATGTCAGATATGTCATAGCTATTTAGTTATCATCACAAAATTCACAAAAAGGAATGCAACTTAATTCCAAAAGATATGGAGATGCATATTGGAAGTAGATAGAATTGTTAACATCGTTCTGTATGTATGGATCCTACAACTATGGAACCAAATAAAAGTGATTGAAAAATTTGAATAAAAACCTTATATAAGTAGTGTTTGTTTCATGTTGAGGTGTTTGAAGCAAGAAATTGCAAGAGAAAAAATGAGACAAAATGCTGAAAAGATTGCATAGCATAAGAAATAAATGTAAATGTATGTGTAAAACAATTGTTGAAATGACAAAATTATAAAAATATAACTTCTTATCAAAACATATAATATGAGAGACTCAAACCATATAATAAACAATAAAAAAGTACACCAAAAACACTTTGAAATGTCATTAAAAAAAATGATATTGATAGCCAAATATGAAACATCAATTGATTAACATATTAAGTAAATAAACATTTTATCAATCACCTAGAATGTATTTTATTCCTTTACTAATTTTAAACGGAATAAAATATCTACCTTTATAATTTCATACCCAAAGTTCACATATCTACTATCTATTATCTATATATTATAATTCAATTGCATGAATGTCATACCCCAAATTTGTCCTACGTGTACCATTTTATTTTTCTGTCTAACCGTATTAAAAAAAATCCAAAAAAGTATGTCATTTTTTTTCAAGGTTCAAGATTTGTGAAAAAAATCAGGTTCATTTTGAGTTTGCCGAGTGCAGTGTGTTGTATGGTTATTACTTTCATAAACCATTTTTCTTAATTTTTTTTATTTATTTATTACAAATCTCATACTTTCATTACCAAAATTCTACACTAAAAAAAAGGGTCACTTACCATTTCTTTTTATTTCCTTTTTCTTATTTCATTTTTACATATTTTATTTTTTTATATTCCATAATTCCACTTCAATATCCATTTAACAAATATCTTTTTAAAACCAATTTAAAAAAAAAATGAATCCATTTCTAAATAGTTATGTCTTCCATCCATATTCATACTTTTATGTCAATTTTATTATTAAAAAAAAACCATAAAAAACTCATAAAGCTCATTTATCATTCTTACCACCTTTTTATTATTATTATTATTATTATTATTATTATTATTATTATTATTATTATTAAATTCAAATTCCCATTTTCCATTTCTATTTTCACTGACCAAAATAATGTCTAACAAATTTCAAAAACAAAACCTACTTCTACGTATATAACTTTTTTTTCATTCACTTGCACCCAACAACAATATTCTCACTCAGCAGACCCCACATGTCACAGTTGTTACCTTCCACCTATGTTTTACACACCACTACAAAGATCCCTTCACGCATCAAATCATCCGCAACGCAACTTGTACAATCAAATGCACATCCTCAGCTGCAAAATGCACAAACAAAAAAAAAACAGCCTGTAAATCCAACAGATTTTTCTTCTGAAACTTTGTACCTAAGACTCCCTCAAATGCCCTTGAACCACTCTTTAAATAAAACCTTTCATCACTCCTAATGGAGGCTGTAATAACACAAAAATTTCAGCATAAATCCATTATAAGTCTCAAACAAAACAAAAAAAATACACAACAACCCACAAACCCACATTCTATATAACCTTCCTTATACCTTCAACCTTCACAAACCACGAACCACAAACATCAATCGATCTTAACCACCTTCAACACCACAAAATAAAAATCCAATAAAAAATAGATCAAAAAGAGATGAAGAGAAAAATCAGAGCTGAAACGCACAAACCCTCGACTCATTCTGAACGTTAATCGTAAACGAAAACCCTCCATTAATCATCACCATCGTTTTTTTTTTCAGATTACAAACTCAAAAAAACATCAAAATCGCAACCAGAAACCGCACGAAATCGTAAACCTTTTCTAAACCGAAACTTGAAACTGGACTGTGTGAACCGATCTGAAACGCAAAGCACCGCCGTAAACGCATCAAACCCGCATACAAACCGAAACTGAAATGAACGGGAACCATACCACCATCGCCGCGAGAGAGAGCGAAACACTTCAAACACTGCCACCCCTTTCAATCGTCGAACCAAAAACAACCGAAAAAACCACAAAATCCGCCGCGCCGCCGCCGTAAAATCTCAGGGGTGGGTTTGGTTTTGACGCGATGAATAATGCTAATGGACTTTGTTCCCTGTTTGATTTTTTTCTTTCTTTATAAACCGTATTTATGGTTTTTTTAAATTGCTGTTTATTTGATTATAATAGTTTTTGTTATTAATTTTTTATAATGAGTTTCTTCATTTCACTTTCTGGATTTCTCAAACGGGCTGAGCCCATTCATTTCCTTTTTGCACATTCAAATCAAACGATACACCACCCTTGTCCTTTTATTTTATTTTCTTTCAATTTATTTGTTTCTATTTAAATGCGTTGGTTTTTATATTTTTCTGGTTTTATTATTTTCTCTTGTTATTCCATTTTCATTAAAAATGTCTTAAAAAGATTTTTCTTATTATTATTTTTGGACCGATGATATAACAAACGATCGAATTGTGTCTGATTTCATTAAATCGGAAAATTTGGTCAATATGAGGCCTATTTAGTTTAATTTTTATTTATTTATCGATTTCGGTTTATTTTGTTTCTACTCCATTTATATTTTATTAAATTAATTCGGTTTATTTAGTTTATTGGTTATTTTTCATTTATCCATTTAGTTTATTCAATTTATTTTAATACATAAACGCTCGAATCTTCATAGAGCGATTCTAAACCTTGAATCGGTTCTAAGGTAGTTAATGAGCCACATTTCGACGCATCCGAAAAGGTTCAACGCCTCTGAATAATTGCCTCCGAATAAAAAGGTCCAACGCCCGAATAGTTTAGTACACTGCACACACGTTTTCTCTTGGGCAAAATACAACGAGACCCTTTTATTTCATGCAATCCCGTGTAATTTATTTTGTATCCCTCCCCCCATTTCGATGTACGCACTTTTATTTTCCGCATTTATCGCTTAGATCGCTAGGAGCACCCTTAGGGACTAGTTTAGATCTTTCTCTTAGTTCGCGAATCCTTGGTCCAATGCCAAGTGGTTGCACTTACACACTCGCACTTTATTTTTCAGTTATCGTTCCGTTTATTAGGATCCACCTAACCTTGTGAGCCAAACGCATTATGCCTCGCTAACAAACCACAAAATAAAACTTCATTTGCATTCACCCCCTAACCTCAAAAAACCAAAACGTTTCTTTTTAGATCCAAACCCTTGATCCAATGTCAAGCGGTCTTAGGAAATAAAATACTCTAATAAAACAAGAAGAATTGTACGCCACGAGCCTTAAGCGGTAGAAAGGAGGACTACAAGTTGTCGTTACTCACTCCGATTATTTAGTTGCCAGACGTTGGTCCGAATCGAGCGGAATAAACTACCCATAGTCTTTAGTGCAATTCGACTCCTAAATCCTTTCATCAAAGAAAGGTAATAAAATCAATAATCATCACCTGTAGTAGGCCGAACTACGAGGCTCTAACTTTCCCATTGCACGAGGGAGTACGCAGGCACGAGGATCTCAATCCTTGCCGAGCACCTAGGATCAATCGAACTTATAATTCAAACTCATTTCCCTCTAGCAAGTAACTCATTAAGCATATACATCATTTCGCACGTGACAACTTAGATGGTTCCCATCGAGTACGATTGATGTAGGGGGTGCTAATACCTTCCCCCTGCATAACCGACTTCCGAACCCAGACAATGGTTGCGAGACATTTGTCTTCATCCTCTCTTTAGACATATTTTATATATATCTTTCCTTTCCCTCTTCGGGAATAAATGAGAATTAGGTGGCGACTCTCATGTCAGCCCAGCGCGCTACCCTTCTCTTTAGATTACGTAAGGTTGTATTTTTCGGGGTGCGACAGCTGGCAACTCTGCTGGGGACTGATTCACCCCTATGCGAATCAAGCATATTCTAGGTTTCCACGCTTGTTTGGATGTTTGCTTTTATGTCTTGTTTGTTTTTATCGCTTTCTTTATCGCATTCCATATTATATATCTTGTGGCTCCTTGGTACTATGATTTGGATCGATACTTTGATCGTATAAGAAACTTGAGGGAAAGACTATATACCCGGGCTTATGAGTACAAACATTAGGAGAGGTTGTGTAGTATTGGCTCCCGAGAGAAATCGCTTGAAGTTATCCTGCCTCTAGAAAAAATTAGTCTATAAACACGAGTTAAGCTTTTATGTCACTTTTTACCTAAGTGACTTGAAACACAATAGGGGTTGAATGGTGTTATTGAAAACTTTTTAAGATTGATTTTAATAATATGAATAAAAAGACAAGTAAATAAAATTAAAAAATAAATATATGAGAAATCATAGGATAATACATCAGATTTTATCTTGATTTTGTCTAAATCCATTAGAGCTATTTTTGGTATTGGTTGAAAATATACAAGTTGAGGTAGTCTCATATCATATAGTTTTATAAATGATAGTTTTATAAAGGAAGAGAAAATTCAAGGCTATAAAGGATTCAAGTTCTTAATTTCAAGATGCATTTATCAAAAACACTTTAAACATGTATTTGACTTTCTTTGTTCTCTTGTACTTCAATGTTAAACTATTATGAGATGTAGTTAAATATTTATTTTTAGGGGTGTGTGGGTGTATTAGGGTCCTAGGGTGATTGTGAGTAAATTATGTGTTACAACAATTTTTCACATATTATTGTTCTTTGGTTGTCAATTGATAACAATCAATATTTTTTCTTCAATTTTAGAATTTTCACATTAAATTCTTGTATTATTATTGTGCTCCAATTTTTTTTTCTATATATTTGTTTTTTCTAACACTGGTATTTGAGCTTTTGATTCAGATATTGAAATTCTTAAAATTTTGTCTCTTAGTTTGTGATATGTCAAAAATAATAAAATGGATTACGAAACACTTGCACAGTTGAGACCAAGAAGTGATGGATTCGGGTTTCAATCCCTTGAACCAAGTCATTGTTGCTTCCTTTAGGATGAGGATGAACAACTTCCATCTTCCACTTTGTAGACCACTCACAATTTGGAATATAAGGATGGTCTCCACAATATCCATTGTGGTTTTATGTATTGTGCGAGTTAATGTCTTTAAAATTTTTTTATGACAATAATTGAATAAAAAAATAAAAAAATCACAAACATATCAATCAAAAAGCAAACGCAAGATCAAATACTTCAAATTCCAATTGAAAGAGATAAGTAAAGTTAAATCAAATAATAGGAAAAAACTGTAAAGTTATAAAAGCTCGTATGATCTTTCACTTAATATTTTATCATGTATATGATCGGTTGAATATAATTTAAACAATAATAAATCTTGAAGTACCAAGAGGATACACACATGCACCAAAACTATTTCAAACTCTTCATTAGGAAAGTAAAACTCATTATCTAATCAATCAGACATTTCATCTAACATTTTATGTAATTGATTAAAACAAGAGTAATATCTCCTAATCTATATTAGGTAGCCTTATAAACTATTATTTACTAGAAATTGTTTTAGTGCGAGAGTGAAAATTTTCATTTCAAACAGATAAAGAAATATTTGTGAACAAAATATTTTAAAAGAACAAAAAGCACCAAGGCCAAACATGATATGTACATAATCATCAAAATTTAAACAAGCACATAAAAAGTTCAATAACGACCGATTTAAACGATAAGGGTATCTAATATAAAAGATTTAAAAATATTCTAATCAAAACATATGTCTTTAATTCTTGATTGATAACATTACTTCAAACATGTTTAACCCTTTTAATAGTGCATGAGATTTGTCTAGAAAATGCATAGTGTGTGTTGAAGAAAAGAGAAACACGTTTTTTTTTAAGAAAACTTGTCTGAATTATCAGACACGTGTTGTATGAGCATCATATGGGTATCGGACATCGATTTAAAATGTATTGAAGCAAAGAAAAAAAATTGGAAAAACTTGTCTGACTTTTCCGACATTTGTTTGACTTTTCCGACACGTGTCATGCGGATGTCATACAAGTATTAGACACCGCGACACCCCTACTTCTAGAGGTGTCCGTGCTTCAAATACTAACCAATGGTAAAACCTAAACCCCCAAAAGAAACATCAAAAAAGGAAAACAAATACCAGCATCTCCTTTATTGTCCACAACCTTCTCAACCAATCTATCACAAGTACATTCAGCCACCATCGGAAACCTAAAAATGATAACCAATAATGTCAAATAAATACAATGATGCTAATCACATCAAGGCATCATTTGAAACCAATCAATACAGAGAACTTCCCTACGGAGAGGAGCAACAATCATGCAAAATCTATATTATAAATGGCCTTTAAATCACTATTAACAAACTTATGTCCTTGTGTTTCTGATACTTCCAACAATTTTTCTTTCTACTAATCTTTCTGGAAGGATGAAGAGTCCACTGACAACAAAGCATAAATAGAGTAGAATATGTAACATTTACATGCATGTAAAGCAATAACTAATAAAAGAGGTGCAAAAAATAGAATACACATCAAAAGAAAAGGGAAAAAAATTGGTTGGTGATAACAACCTGAACAAAATTGGGAGAAAAAGCTTATGGGTTGCAATGATTGCCCAAGTCCAGAAGATGGTTGCAGGTTTTTGATGATCGCTCGAGTCCAGAAGATGGTTGCAGGTTTTTGATGATCGCTCGAGTCCAGAAGATGGTTGTGGGTTTTCGATGCCACATGTAAGATGCTTGTATAAGCTGACAGTGTCTAGTCTCACTATATTATATACACTAATACACATATATTCACATATCCATGCAACTAAGAAAAAAAAATTCTCGAAAACATACTTTTTAATCATATAATTGTATATATATATACAAAATAGCAATAAAATCACCCTGTGATCATCAGACATATTTTTACCAAGTCAAAACCAGAGACTGAACAAGTGTGTCCTCGCATTACACACACGGCAATCTGAATTAAAACTAAACCATCAATGACTAATTTAATGAAAGCCAAAACATAACTTACAAGAGCACCATGGTAGCACGTTCACTGTACGCAATAATTATCACGCGAGAAATAATTGAAGCTCTGGATGAACCTTATTCAGTTTCATCAAAAGTTCATTACATTTAGCGCTAGCTCCTAAGGATGAATGTTGTGAAAATTTAGGAAGTATCTTCTTTATATCAATATCTTTTGGCATGTTACAAAGGCAAGCTAAGATAGTAGAAGTTAATTTCGAGTCCCGAACAACATCTTTATCTGCCATTTCTTGAAGCATGGAAATAACCTTTTCCGTCTTTCCCTTTATACTATAGCCCTTTAGCAAAGAATCAAATAGCACAGCATCTGGTACATGACCACAGGAGACCATTCTGTCGTAAAGCGACGTGGCCTCCTCCAACTTCCCGAGTTTTAAGAACCTGTTTATTAACGTAGAAAATGTAATATAGTCTGGGTCCAAATCCATGTTAAGCATCTCTAGTAGCAATTCCTTGGCAGATTTAACATCTCCCGCTTTAAGGGTTCCATCAATTATTATATTAAACGAGACAACATCAAGATCGTGATTCACATTTTTCATTTCTTGAAATAAAATCCTAGCCTGCTCCAAACTACTTTCTTTGCATAAAGATGCCATTAGCATATTGTATTCACTTACTGTCGGTCTAGTTCCAGAAGCTCTTTTTCTATTGAAAAGTCCTTTTGCAATGCTTAGCATTTGCATTTTGCAAAGACCACTGATGAAGACAGTATAGGTCATTGAGTTGGGGGAAAATCCCAAGTCTACTGCATATTTCCATAATTCTAATGCCTTGGTAAGCTTTCCAGCACTAAGATAACCGTCAATCAAACTATTATAAGTTACTATGTTACCTTGGAACCCTTTTTCAACCATTGCAGAATAAACCCTTTTGGCATCATGAAGACGTCGTTCTTTGCAAAGTCCTTGAATTACCAAATTAAACGCAAAGATATCAGGCTTTATATGAAACTCCTTGCTTAATAATAGGTTCAAAAGATCCATTGCCTCGTCAATTTTTCCAACACCACACAGTCCTTTCAATAATGTGTTGTAGGTAACCACATCAGGTTTCTTCCCCTTCTTCGCCATAGTTTCTAGAATCTCAAGTGCATCACTTACCCGGCCTTCCTTACAAAGTCCATTTATGATAGCATTATACATTATATTATTCGGCTCTTCCCCATTTTGAACCATCAAATCCAGCACTTTAATTGCATCTGACGCCCTCCCGTTTTTGCAAAGCCCATCAGCTAAAACCGTATACGCAACAACATCAGGACGAACCTTACAAGCCGTCATATCATTCAACATTTTCGAGGCTTCTTGCCACCTCTTTTTCATACAAAGACCATGCATCAAACAACTATAAGTAACAACATTAGGAGTAACATTTTTCCTCAACATCTCATCAAAAAGTTCCTTTCCCCTCTCAATATCGCCTCTGTTACAAAACACACTAATCAAATCACTATACACAAAAACATCCGCCACCAAACCCAACTCCATTTCCTCCAACAAACCAAAACTCTCCTCAACATCCCCATTCTTACAAAACCCATGAATCAAAGCACTAAACGTAACCAAATTCGGTTTACAATCCCCAACCTTCATCTCCTCAAACAAACCCCTAGCTTCAACCAATCTCTTATCTTTACAAAGTCCATTAATAACAGTATTATAACTAACAGTATCAGGCAAAACACAATTCCTTTTCATCATAGATAACAAATCAACAGCCTTATCACAATCCCCACCACCTGTTTGACAAAAGCCCTTCAACAAAAGATTCATATTATACACATTAACATGATAGCCACGCTTTATGATCAAGCCCAAGACCCCAAGTGCAAAACGTGGTTTCTGGGTATTGACAAAACTTTCAATCAAAGCAGATAATGAAGTAAAGCATGGGAAAACAGAAACACTGACCATTTTTGAATGAACGGAAATTACAAGGTCGTATTGTTTTGTTTTTCGGAGGTTGTCTATGAGAGTGTTGCAGGATGTATAAGAGGGTGGTGAATTGGGGTATTGTTGGAGAGTGCGGTGGAAATGAGAAAGGGATTCAGAAAGGGAGTAAGGAGGATTGGGGTTGTTAGGTTGGGGGGTTGAAGAAAACTGCAAGGGGCGAAGAGTGGTGGGAATGGGGAAGGTGGATTGAGAAGGGTGAAGGAGGCGCTTTGATATCATTGTTGTTAGTGGGCGGTGAGGTTTTGGCTGCGGAGTGCTTCTCACGGCGGAAGGGGTGGCGGAAGGAGTTAACGGAGTTCAGGGCAGGGACAAAAGAAGATGGCAGTGCTGGAAACTAGAGGGCGTGGGCACTAACACCACAAACAACCCGGAGTCTTAGTAGTTTCAAGTGGCTTAAACTCTGATCCACATAAACAAATTAAGCAAAGTATTGTAAAATTCTCCCTTTCAGTCCCCTATTATTTGTCACATTTGATCATTTCACACCGATTAAGAAGCAGTAATAAATGTAAGAGACAGAATAATTACTTTACCAAATTATCCTAATTAACTATTGATGTATTCAAATTAACATTAATGTTAAGTGAGAAAATAATTAATTAAGAATATTTATTAGATGATACAATTGAAAAATTAAATATAAAAATGTCTTGGTAATGAAAACTGACAAGTATTTTGGGACAATTATTTTCCTCAAATGTGACAATTATTTTGGGACGGAGGGAGTAGTAACTAACATCTTAAACCAACTCAATCCGTTCGTAGCTGTGCAAGGATATGTATGAACTATAGCCGACAAAATGGACCGGACCAACCGGATCGGCCCGAAAGTCCGCAAAAAAATCCGGACTTGAACAAGAAATTAGAGCCCATTTATGATCCGGGCTTTCAAACCCGACCCTCTAAAAGTCCGATGTTTAACCGGACTAGCCCGACCGGGTTGCGGGTAGCCCGCTTAATTTATTTATTTATTTTGACAAAAATTCTAACACATTATACAACTAATGTTCATGTTATTCTAACATATTATACTACTAATGTCCATGTTATTTTCATTAAGATTTATAATTTATTAATCAGGTTATTAAAAACCATAATAAGTAAAACACATTATAGATTAAATGCATAAAACATTTTGTTTCTTATATCCACACATGTGTTACAACTAATGCAAACATCAATAACAATACCAACATCAATATTAAATCTAAAAAATAATCCATAAATTTCTAATTGGTCTTCAAAGTTATATTATTTTTAGTGCTTAATACTCATATATGTATTACTTATTAATTTATGATTTATTAACCTTTTGTACTTATTTAAAAAAATAAATTAAAAAATTATTAAATATAATCCAGGCCGACCCAATTAACCGTGGCCCGTAAAGGGCTGGGCTTGAACAACCAAATTATAGCCCGTTTAAATTCCAGGCTTTTAGGCCCGACCCTCTAAGGGTCCGAACCCGTCACGGGCTGACCCGAAGCGAATCGGGTAGTCCGTTTTGCCAGCTCTAGTATGAACGCTCAAAATTCTATTTATTCAATGATTTTAAAAATCAGATTGGTCAATTTTATGGTATGTTTGAATTGGTGGTATGGATTTGAATGAAATGAAATGGAGTGGTAGCTAAAGAGATTCAATTATTTGAATTTGTAAATAATTTATTGAATGAAATGAAACATGATGAAATTCATTTCATCTGATTTCATCCAAATCTTTATTTTTTTTGTTTCATCCTATTTGAAGTGTATGATGGAATGACATATTTTTAATAAAATAATCAAACAATGGAGTGAAGTCTATATTCTATTTCGCTCCATTATGCTCTGTTATGTTTTATTTCGCTCATCTCCGTTATGTTCCATCAATCCAAACATAATCTTAGATATGGAAAACAAAGTCAGTTTCAATCCAGACAATCTACTTGAACCAATAGTATGTAAGGATGACAATTGGACCCACCCCAACGGGTATCCTCAAAATTTACCCATAACGGGTAGGATAAAAACTCGTAAAATGGGTACGGGTTCGGGCACATACAATTATCCATTAAATTAAGCGGGTATGTGTAGAGATGTAAATGGATATCCATGGGACAGATAGTATGATAACCGTGTGCGCCCCATTAGATAAATATGATATTCATATCTGCCTCATATCCACGTGGGTATCCGCTAACGGATAGTCTGCGAGTTTTAAGATATCCGTGGATATTTACAGATATCCATGGATAACATTTTTTTTCTAAATTATTTTTTTCCAACTTCTTTTAAAGATACAAGAAGTTATTATCAGATAACATCCATACAAATATCTTTTATTTTAAGAACAAAATGTTATCACATTAATTTCCTTCATTTTAAACTAAACATATTATTCATACATTTCATTTTTACAAAAAAAATTGGAAGATATTGTGATTGTGAGTTATGGTTAAAGAGAGGACGACTGAGGAGTTGAAAGGAAGACACCGGTTAGACAGGGAAAATGATCGGTTGGACGGTCGAATTAAATTGTTGAAGTGTGGTATGAAGTAAAAAAAAAGCTTAACTATGAAATGATTAATATGATTTGTATGAAATGTAAAAGATTTTCTTTAGAGAAAACTTCAAATAAATATATATGAGAAAGCTAGTATTTAGAAGATGAAAAGACAAAGTATAATAAACTAATATTTAAGTAATTATTATAATTTATTAACGAATACAGATATTCACAGACATGAATATCATTATACCCGTATCCATATCCATTATTAAACAGATATTTAAATATTCATTTATTTTATCCGTGGATATTTATTAAGTTACCCGCCCCGTACCTATGACAAATATTATCTGCGGATATCCGCAGGTATGAATATTTTTGTCATCCCTAGGTATGAGTACCTTAGTACCCACCCCGTCTCATACCTACACAATATATATTTATGTATTTTTTTATTTTTATAATTATTTATACATGTTAATTTATGAATTTTATTAAATACATTACTATTAAACTTGTATGCATTTTTATATAAATGTTTGTTTATTTCTTAATTAAGGAATAACATTATTGGATTTTTTTTCGTGTTGTTAAAAACATAAAATTACATGATAAATAATAGTTGATCAATTATTTTTATTAGAAATGCAGGTAAATGTGTATGGGTACTTAGGTGCCTATAGGGTATGAGTACAAGTACAAATATTGATGCACACGTGGGTTTGAGCTCGGGTACAAATACTTTTTAAAATAGTGGGTATGGGGACGTGTACTATAGTACACTGCCCATACCCTATCCATTATCATCCCTAGTAGTATGCACAAACCAGGGAAATCATAAACCAAATTTAATTGGAATAACCCGAGTGGTTAACAAAATTAGAATCGAATTTCAAAATTAGGATGTTTCACAATGTTTTTCTACTACACATAATATTTTCATTGTCTTATATAATTCAGAACCCCTAATGAAGAAGATACAAGAAAAAATAATGGATATTAAAGAATATAGTGCATAAAAGAAGAATTGTTGTTGAAATTAAGTAGCACTATGTATAATGCATATAAGAAGAGTGGAAATTAAGAAGAGGGTGGTTATTGGTGGCAAACATAAATATCCATTCTGTTTAGATTTGTCATGCAAAACTCACAATAGAGTAGAACAAGACAAACATGTTAAGGATGCAGGTCTAAAATTTTACTTTATCTCGCAAAAAATTAAGGTTAGAATGACCCCTAGACACTACATCTTTAAAATTAAAAAATTTAAAAAAATTATGTTAATGTTCGCACCTGCAAAAGATTAAAAGAAGAAAGTCAAATATAATAGATATATTAGAGAGGGCTGGTCTAAAACTGTGGTTCACTATACAAAAAAATCTGGATAAATTGAGCATGTTCGACATGTCAGATTTGTTTTAGCATTCATATTCATGTGTGATGCAACATCAACTCAACAAAAAAGAAATAGGGGTTAATAAGTAGTTAGTAATTAATTTCCTACTTTCCTGTCAAGTAACATTAGTGGAATGAGTCAGTAATTATTTTCCTACTTTCATGCCAGTAACGTTAGTGGAATAGTGGAATAGTGGAATAGGCTTGATTGTTAGTTCCACTCCTTATTATTAGCATTCAGTTTCTCAATTCTTTGCTGTATATATTTGTCTAATTGTTTACCACATTAATCAAGAAATTATTAATTCAATTATCTTCTCTACATGGTATCCAGAGCTTCAGGTTGAAATTTTTTTTTTTCAACCACCTTCACTCCCATGGCTGGCAATAATCCCAACCTACTGGCCCTAGCCAATTCTTTATCATCCCAGATCAATTTTCAACTTCCTCCAATCAAAATCACTCTTGACAATGAAAATCACTGCCTTTGGAGCACCACTGTCATCTCTGCTCTCGAAACCTTTGATCTTGAGCCTCATTTGCTGGCCCCAAATCCACCGCCACAGACTCGCTCCATTGCTACTGAAGATGGAACAATCACCCAAGAACCCAACCCTGACTATCTCGCCTGGAAGCGTCGCGATAGGTTGGTTCTGCTGTGGCTCAAATCAACTCTCTCTGAGAGAACTCTCGCCATTGTTGCTCGTAGCACCACCTCCCACATGGCCTGGACAGCACTCGAGAAAACTTTCCAGGCGCAGACTCGTGCTCGGCGGATGTCCCTGAAATTGAAGTTACAATCTCTACCTAAGGGGTCTCTCTCTATCATGGATTACATCGAGCGAAAACGCTCTATTGCTGACTCCCTCGCTGCAAACCTGCACCCTGTTTCTGATGGGGACCTAATTGGTCACTTCCTCTATGGGCTAGATAGCTCTTACGGTGCCTTCGCCACTGCATTCATGATCCACAGTGATGATGCTTCTGTTGACGACCTGGTGGGCAAATTGCTTCAGGAGGAAGCACGACTCGCTCAAGAACTGGCTCGCCAATCCATCATCGCTCCCTTGGCTCCTTCATCTCCAGCACCAATTCTTTCTGCCCACGTCGCCGGTCGGCAATCTGGCCGGTCATATAATACCAACAATTCTGGTGGCGCCTACTCTCGCGGGGATTCCAGGAGCGACTCCCGAGGTGAAGTTCGTGCAACAAACGGTGGTGAGTTCCGCCGTCGCCGTCCACAGTGCCAATTATGTGGGCGTCCAGGTCACGAGGCTGTGGATTGTTGGCAGCGTAATAATCAGATTGATTTTCCCTCACGCAAGCCCAACCCGCGCAGTACATCAAAGCAGGCTCATTATGCTTCTCAGGCTACATCTTCAAGTGCCATCGATCCTTCTTGGTATTTCGACACCGGTGCCACTGATCATGCTTCTCCAGATTTTCAGAAGCTGACCATCTCTGATGACTACAAAGGAAATGACAAACTGCAAGTGGGAAATGGTAACCTTTTATCTATTTCTCACATTGGCAATTCTACTTTACATAATTTGCGCTTGCCTAATGTTCTCATTGCTCCTAAACTCACAAAAAGCCTTCTCAGTGTATCCAAATTTACACAGGATAATAAGGTTTATATAGAGTTTTGGCCTCATCATTGCCTTGTCAAAACCTTTCAGGGTCAAACCATCCTCCGCGGGGCATTAACAACGGCCTCTACTACATTAACACCATCCAGAATAAAACTCGACCAACCATGGCTCTCACCGGCGTCCGTACATCTGTCCACGGCTGGCACCAGCGGCTTGCTCATCCTCATGAACCTCTATTGCGTCGTCTTATTTCCTCTTTTAATTTACCAGTTTCTTCAAATAAATTTCCCAATGTATGTGACTCTTGTCAACTTGGAAAGAGCCATCGATTTCCTTTAGTATCATCACATATTGCGTCGTCTACTCCTTTTGAAATGATTTACTCTGATGTATGGGGTCCATCTCCCAAATTTTCAATTAATGGCAATCGGTATTTCGTTTTGTTTATTGATGATTGCACCAAATATGTGTGGATTTATTTTCTATCGCACAAATCACAGGTTTTCACTACTTTTGTGCAATTTCGTACTATGATTGAAACACAATTCCATGCAAAAATCAAACATCTTCAATCCGATTGGGGGGTGAATTTCTCAATGTCTCTAATTTTTTAAAACAACACGGTATTTCTCACCGTATTTCATGTCCATACACACAAGAGCAAAACGGGGCGGTCGAACGCCGAAATCGTATTATCATTGAAAAAGGCCTCACTCTATTGGCTCAATCATCTTTACCTCACGATTTTTGGGAACATACTTTCAAAACTGCAACTTATCTCCACAATAGAACCATTACCCCCACCTTACACTACCATTCTCCATATCAACAATTATATCACAAAGATCCAAATTATGGTTTTCTCAAAACTTTTGGATGTCTTTGCTATCCTTTTCTTCGTCCGTATAACAACCACAAAATTGATTTTCGCTCTCTTCCATGTGTGTTTCTTGGTTACAGTACTTCTCACAAAGGATATCTCTGTTTTCATAATCCTACTGAGCATATATATGTTGCAAGGCATGTTGTTTTTAATGAGAGTATATTCCCATATTTTGTTTCTTCAAATAATTCGACGCCTAACTTATCTACTCCTGCTTCTACAGAATTAAATTCCAATTTATTAGAGCAAGCTGTTGGACTGCCCACACCTTCAGCCACGTTCCAAACTGAACCTGCAATTCAACCTACAATTCAACCCTCACTCACAATTCCTCCCACTTCTCATTCATTGCCTAATTTCTCTCCTCCGCCGGCCCCACAACAACAACAACAACTTTTTCCTTCACACTACAGACCCGCCCAATCTTCCACTCACCCTATGACCACACGAGCCCAAACCGACTCTCTCAAACCGAAAATCCTAGTTACCACTCTTAAACCTGAACCTGATCCTCGAACATACAAACAAGCCCTCAAACATAAACATTGGCAAGATGCCATGACTGTAGAGTATAATGCCCTTGTGAAAAATGGTACTTGGTCTCTTGTTCCTTGTCCTACTAATGTCAATGTTGTAGGTTGTAAATGGATTTACAGGACAAAACGCAAATCTGACGGGAGTATCGAGCGTCACAAGGCTCGTTTGGTGGCACAAGGTTTTAGTCAGCAAGCAGGTAAAGACTTCTTTGAGACGTTCAACCCAGTGGTTAAGCCAACAACTATTCGCCTTGTCTTGTCCATTGCCTTATCCAACCAATGGTGTCTTCGGCAATTAGATATCAACAATGCATTCTTGAATGGTGAGCTCTCTGAGGTTGTCTATATGCGTCAACCAAAGGGTTTTGAGGATTCTCATCATCCTGATCATGTCTGTCAATTGCGGAAGGCTCTTTACGGGCTCAAACAAGCACCAAGAGCTTGGTTTACCAAGCTTAAGCATTACCTTGTCACGCAGGGCTTTCGGGCTTGTCAATCCGACATGTCCTTGTTTGTTCATCATTCTGCTGCTGCAACCATCTACATCCTTGTATATGTAGACGATCTGATCATTACCGGCACAGATTCAGGTTTGATTAATAACTTCATCATTAATCTTAACAAGGTGTTTGCTTTAAAGGATCAGAGAGAATTACATTATTTCCTCGGTCTTCAAATCACACGCACCAGTTCAGGGGTTCAACTCACTCAAGAAGGTTATGTTAGAGATATTCTGGAGTCCACCAACATGTCTGCTGCTGCTCCTATAACAAAACCTGCTGACCCACAACATCGTCTAGTCCGAGCAGGTGAACCATTCGATGATCCAGCCTTATACAGACGCATAGTCGGTTCTCTCCAGTACGCCACAATCACCCGGCCTGATATTACGTATGCGGTAAATCGCGTTTGTCAATTTATGCATTCACCGACACTTGATCACTGGCGTGCTGTCAAAAGAATACTTCGTTATCTTGCTGGTACTCTGTCACATTCTCTCCACTTCAGTCCAACTCAAGCAACTTCCTTTTTAGCATATTCCGACGCGGGTTGAATCTCGGATTCGGACGACAGCCGCTCTCAGTTTGGTTATGCAATCTTCCATGGATCTAATCTCATCAGCTGGACTTCCCGCAAACAGAAGGTTGTTGCTCGCTCAAGCACTGAGGCGGAATATCGATCCCTAGCATACACCGCTGCCGAACTGCTTTGGCTCAATCTTCTTGCTTCTGAGCTTCATGTGCCTATTACTGGTTCTCCGTTGCTTCTCTGCGACAATGTTGGTGCCATTTTCTTGTCCAAGAACCCGGTTATCAGCACACGGTCCAAGCATATTGCGCTCGATTTTCACTTTCTTCGTGACCAGGTTGATTCCGGTACTCTCAAAATTGGCCACGTCTCATCCGTTGATCAGCTGGCCGATATCTTTACCAAGCCACTTTCCAAAGATAGAGTTTCTTTTCTTCGTTCCAAGCTTCGAGTTCTTCCGAATCATCAGCTTGCTGGGGGGTAATAAGTAGTTAGTAATTAATTTCCTACTTTCCTGTCAAGTAACATTAGTGGAATGGGTCAGTAATTATTTTCCTACTTTCATGCCAGTAACGTTAGTGGAATATTGGAATAGTGGAATAGGCTTGATTGTTAGTTCCACTCCTTATTATTAGCATTCAGTTTCTCAATTCTTTGCTGTATATATTCGTCTAATTGTTTACCACATTAATCAAGAAATTATCAATTCAATTATCTTCTCTACAGGGGTTAAATATATTTGTGGTTCTTTTAAATATCTTAGATTTCATTTTTAATCCCTCACTCCTCCTAAAATTTTGCATCCACATTTTTGGTCCCTTCTGCAACTTAGCAACAAATTTTACAACTTAGAGACATAATTAACGACTGTTTTAACGATAATTTATTGTTTAATGACTGAATTAGCGACAATTTTCGGGACAATTTTAGAATTAGGGACGAAAGTATGGATGAAAATATTTAGGAGGACCATGAAGGAAATATTTTGAGGGACTAAAAATGAAATTTAAGATATTTAAGAAGACCACAAACATATTTAACCCAAAGAAATATTGTGATATTGTTATTGTTTTATAATAAATTTAGGGTTATTCATTTAAGAGTAAAAGCACTACTACAAAATAGACATTTTGTAACATCCATTTTACAATGGTTTCCCTATTAACCGTAGTAATATTTCTTTTTTGGTATGTACTAAAGGACATTTCACAATGGTCATAAGTACCAATCGTAGTGAAATGTACCTGGAGTGAAAATGTTTGAATCCCAACGCTAATAATTTTCTATTTATCGTAACATAATGAGTTTGACTTTGAACTTTTATATTACCATAGTTTTTATAATCAATCACGGTGTAAGTTGCAATCATCTCATCATGGTTCGTATTGTTAATCGTGGTGAAAGATGTTACTTATTTATATATAAGCAAAATTATCTTTCGCTTTAGTATATTACAATTGTCTCTTCAAAACAAAACCCTAACACCTCTTTCACTCGTCTCTCTCAAAATAAAATCCTAACATCTTTGTCACTCGTCTCTCTCATATGGAAACCCCAAACTTATGCAGCCAACTCGTCTTCTTTGAAGGATACCTTTTTTGCATCAAATCTTAGCTAATGACTACTTTACATGTTCGCCTTTACTATATTTTATGTTTTAAAATCTGTTTATGTATTATTGTTTATGTTTCGGTAGCTTGCTTCACAATGTTTGAACTTTTTGCTTGTTTTGACTTATAGGCATGGATGATTGTTTCAATAACGAGGAAGAAGTTAAAATGAGTGTTACAAAAATTTAGGGTTTATGAGACATGTATGTTTCTTAAACATTCTATGAGTTAAATATGTTTGTTGTATCGTGTATGTTGTTTATGGCTTGTTGTTGATGAGTATTATTGATGAAAGTTGTTGTAAATGTTTGTTTAAGAGATGAGTTTATTATATCATATGTGGTTAGAGTGTTTTTTCAATCCCTTACCGAATATATAATTTTCAAATCGCATTAGAAAATTATAATAACATAGATAAATTTATATTAGAAAATAAGTACAGGTTCAATTCTAGACAAGAATTCTCTAGTCTGTTATCTGCTATTATTCTTTAATTGTTAGAACTTTATTTAATGATTGTAGTTCTTCAACTGCCCCTCTCTCCACCTCTAATTTTTTTGCAAAGTAAATAGTATTTTTGAAAATGAACTAGAGGCGAAGGAAATGGAGGTTGAAGAACTAATTCTTTAAACAAAATTCTAATTGTTAAAGAGTAAAATACAGATAGCGAGTTGAAGAACTCTTGTATAACATTGAATGTGAACTTGTTCTTCTAATATAATTTAATTTAATTTGTCATATATTAGAAAATGGAAGCTTAGTTTCATCAAACCTCAATAAAAAAACCAAAACATTTCTCTTAGATCCAAACCCTTGATCCAACGTCAAGCGGTCGTAGGTAAATAAAACACTTTAATAGTATGAGAAGAATTGTACACCACGATCCTTAAGTGGTAGAAAGGAGGGTAATGAGCATCTCGTTATTCGCTCCGATTATTTCAACGCAAAACGCTTGGCTTGTTGGGAGGAATAAACTACCCATAGTCTTTAGTGCAATTCGACTCCTAAATCCTTTCATGAAAGGAAGATAATAAAATCAACAACCAACCACCCGTAGTAGTCTGAACTACGAGGCTCTGACTTTTCCATTCCACGAGGGAGTACGTAGGCACAAGGATCTCAATCCTTATCGAGCACCTAAGATCAATCTAACTTATAATCAAAACTCATTTCCCTCTAGCAAGTAACTGATTAAGCATTGACATCATTTCATGCGTGACAACTTAGATGGTTCCTATTGAGTACGATGGATGTGAGGGATGTTAATACCTTCCCTTGAATAACCGACTTCCGAACCCAGGGAATGGTTGCGACGAAATTTGTCTTCATCCTCTCTTTAGACGGGTTTTATCTATATTTTCCCTTTCCCCTTATGGGAATAAATGAGAATTAGGTGGCGACTCTCATGTCTGCCTAGTGCACGGTCTTTTATCGCGAGGTCGTATTTTTCGGGGTGCGACATTTCAAATGTGACAACGGTAAAGAATATGATAACTTTATGTTTCATAAATTTTGTAAAAACAATGGAATGCCATTTAGATTTTCGTGTCCTTACACCTCCTCACAGAATGGAAAAGCCGAAATAAAAAATCGTACCACAAACAACATCATTTGTACCCTTGTTGCCCATGCCTCTTTACCTCCATCAATGTGGCATCATGCATTACACATGGAAACTTACCTACATAATATTCTTCCAAATAAAAAGCTTTCCCTCCAATCACCCACTAAAATAGTCTACCAAAATGATCCAGCCTATACTCACCTTTGTGTCTTTGGATGTCTTTGTTATTCTCTCATCCCTTCATCGTATAGGAAGTTATAAGCTCGGTACACACCTTGTGTCTTCTTAGGATATACCTCAAATCATAGAGGATACAAATGTTATGTTTTATCTAGCCATACAATATTTATTTCCCGAAATGTTATTTTTTATGAAACTAAGCTTCCATTTTCTAATATAAATGTTCCGAGAACGATTGGCTATAATTTTTTGGATGACGACACACCCTTCCTTACATCCTATTCCTATAGTGCTCCACCCTCCAACCATCAAAATCGTACTCCACCCCTTACTACACCAGTTCAAACAAACATTTATCAACCATCACCATCTTCCTTTAATTAGCCTCCGTCACCCTCCCACAATCACACCTCACCAACCATAACATTAGCCCTATCCACAACATCACCTCTAAACTCATCATTACCAACTATCATCTCATCCCCATCTACTACATCACTTCCGACTCCTCTTCCTTCACAACAAAAACCTCCCCTCTCCCCTCAAATGACAACCAGAGCCCAACACGGTATTGTCAAACCTCGTAAACTCTTCAATCTCCATTCATCAACTTCAACCTCCATACCCCCTACCTACAAATCCCATTGATGCATTAAATGATCAAAATTGGAAAATGGCCATGAAAGACGAATATGATGCTCTTATTAAAAATAAGATGTGGGACTTAGTTCCTCGCCCGTCTAATGCTAATGTTATTTGGAGTTTATGGATTTTCAGGCATAAAAAGAAATCTGACGGTTCCTTTGAGAGATACAAAGCTCGCCTTGTAGGTAATGGTGCAAATCAACAAACGAATGTTGATCGTGGTGACACATTCAACCCGGTGGTCAAACTGGCTACCATTCAAACGGTTCTAAGTGTTGCTTTTATCTAAATCACGGTGTCTTTATAAATTAGATGTTAAAAATGCTTTCTTGCATGGGAAACTTCATGAAACAGTATATATGCATCAACCTCACGGATTTCGTAATTCTCAATTTCCTGATCATGTATGTTTATTGAAGAAATCTCAATATGGTTTCAAACAAGCACCTCGCGTCTGGTACCAACGCTTTATTGACTATGTAGCTACAATGGATTTCTCTCACAATATTTTAGAACATTCTCTTTTTATATATCATCATGGCAATGACATAACTTATATTCTTATGTATGTGGATGGCATTATTCTTGCTGCATCATCTGGCACTCTTAGAGAATCTATTATGGCACAACTGAGTTCCGAATTCTCCATGAAGGATCTGGGGCCTCTAAGTTATTTTCTGGGTATTTATGTCACCCGACATCCTGAAGGCCTTTTTCTTTCTCAAAAGAAATATGCAGAAGAAATTATCAAACGAGCCGGTATGTCCTCCTGCAAACCATCCTCCACACCAGTTGACACAAATGCGAAACTTAGTGGTTCATCCGATAACCCTTACCATGATCCAACCAAATATCGTAGCCTTGCCGGAGCATTGAAATACTTTACGTTTACTCGACCAAACATCTCATATGAAGTCCAACATGTGTGTTTATTTATGCATGATCCAAAAACTCAACACATGTCTGCCTTGAAATGCATTATTCGATACATTAATGGTACCATAGATTTTGGCCTCCATCTGTACCCTTCATCCGTCGCCAAGCTCATTTCTTACACATATATATTGGGCCGGTTGTCCAGACACAAGAAGATCTACCTCTGGGTATTGTGTTTATCACGGTGACAACTTAATCTCATGGTTTGCAAAATGCCAGCATACCTTGTCTCGTTCAAGTGCCGAAGCCGAATACAAAGGTGTAGCTAATGTTGTGTCTGAATCATGTTGGTTACACAACTTACTCCTGGAACTATGTTATCCTGTCACAAAAGCTACTATGGTATATTGTGACAACATCAACGCAATTTATCTTTCAGACAATCCTGTTCAATATCAACACACCAAACATATTGAAATGGATATACATTTCGTGCGTGAGAAAGTTGCTTGTGGTCAAGTACGCGTTCTTCACATTCCCTCGCGTTTTCAGATTGCTGACATCTTCATAAAGGGACTTTCGTTGCAACTCTTTGATGACTTTTGTGATAGTCTCAACATTCGTTCACCTCCAGTTTCGACTACGGGGGTATATTAGATATGTAAATATAGAAAGTTTATTATTAGTATTAATTACAAATTATTATTATCATAACCAAATAATTGTATTGTGTATATAAATGACTATCATATCAATAAAAAGGCACGACCTAAATTATCTTCCATTTTATACGATAAGTGTTACACCAACACTCTCTATAATATTGTCATTTCTATCTTATCATGTCTAGTTTTACCATACATCCAACACAACATTGTTGAATCGGTAAATCAGAAAGCCAAAATTATTTTTAAAAGAATTCCCTTCGGGTTTTATGTCGTCTCCCTCCATAGGGATCAGTGTGAGGGAAAGAATGTCATTTGACAATTTCACGTTTCTAAGCTTGGTTTGAATGATTTGAGAGTAAAGTGCGGAAAGTAAAACACATGAACAAGTAAATAAATCATTCTTTAGAGAGGTGAAAACTCTTCAGGAGTTATAAATCCATCTACCTATCAAGTACTAAAAAATCTATAGATCAATTGCACGCAACCTAGATCACTCGTCAAAAACCTCATGTATAGGTCACAACATAGGTTATGTCTAACACAAAGTTAAAAGATCAACTATATTCGCTCTTCAGTGATGTCTCAAGCAACTCAACAACATAAAGCATTAAGATATGATACCCACATGAATATTAAACCTCAATCCAATAGATATTCATCTAAGGTAGAGTTCGAAAAGTATATCTCTATAGCGATCCAAACCCATCAAGATAGATAGTAAAGCAAAGATGACATCAATTAAGAGTTATAAAAGAGATTTTATACAAAGATCCATAAATACACATACAATCTAAGTAAACATACATACAAAAACCCAAACAAATGAAAAATACATAGAGAAGAAGGAAGAAGAACAAACATCTCACAGTTCGTTAACTCCGATTGAAGTAGATTCAACTCTGGATCGTTAAGATGCATCCTCTATGTGTTATTTCACTACTACGAAAAACACATCTAACAATGGTTGGGAAAGATGTATAATCACGTGGGCCCAGACGTTGTTATGCAGAGTGCGGTTGTATATGTACTACTTACAATCACGGTTCAATGTCCGTGGTAGAAAACTCGAAAGCACACTACATATAATCACGATTATTTTAAATACCCGTTGTTGCATGTCTTTTAATAAAATAAAAAAATTGCAACATTAGAACTACCTATAATCATAATTATTTTAAATAATCGTAGTTATATGTCTTTTAATAAAATAAAAAATTGCAGCATTAGAACAAGAACAACAAGAACATCAAGAACAAAAAGAACAACAGTAACAACAACAACAATAATAAGAACAATAATAACAACAACATGGACAACAATAAAAACAACAACAATAATAAGAACAATAAGAAGAAGAAGAAGAAGAACAACAACAACAATAGAAATAATAACAACAAGAACAACAAGAACAACAAGAACAACAATCATAAAAAGAACAACAATAATTAAAAAAGAACACCAACAACTAACATTGCTAACTCGAATCTATATTTTCCTTGTCTCATTCAAGTTGTAGAAGAGATGATTGAGTTCTAAAATTTGTTCTGAAATTTGGTTTAGTGGAGAAATAGAGTATCATAAATGAAAGATGATGTTTGGAGGTAGATGATGTAGTTCGTCTAAGTTTTAGGTTTCACGTGGATCACTAATAGTAGTGTCTTAGCCGTTGATAATCATTAAATGGACGACCAGGATTTGCTTAAGGACAATGAATAAACTCAATAAACGTGCCACCTATTACGTTTGTGCTGAAAAATAAGTAAACAAATCAAATGGTTAAATATGTTTTTAGTCCCTATAAATATATCAATTTTCATTTTTAGTCCCTATTAAAAAAATAATATATTTTAATCCCTACAAAATTATTATGCACATAGTTTTAGTCTCTTTTGTTAAACTAATGTGTATTTTTAAATGATTATTTTCCAAACATCTTTAGAATGTTATAAGAATTTCTCGAAAAAAAAAGAACTCAAAATTTGATTTCTAAGTCGAGATTTTCATTACTTTTATCATTATATTTTGAAATTCAAACATATTAAATTCTTCTCATTTTAAAAAATTCTAAAATTTAGTAAAAAAATATTTTTTATTATTCTAAACATGGATGCAAAAAATTGTTCAAAAATTTAAAAGTTTAAGGGCAGTTAAACAATTTTCAAAATTTTAGAAAACAACAGAGACTAAAATTACAGGCATACAAAATTTGTAGGGATTAAAGTATATTATTTTTTAATAGGGACTAAAAAATGAAAATTGAGATATTTATAGGGATCAAAAACATATTTAACCCAAAACAAAAAATGTTGGTGCTGAAACTTGAATCCATGACCAGACGCTACCTATGATCACATTGTTTTTAAATACCTGTGGTGAAAGGTTTGTCAATATTTTATTAAGATTTTTTATTTTTTGGAAAATGATTTAATCACAATTGATATCATCAACCATAATGATAGAGTTAGTGGTACAATGTTTGAATCCTGGCAACCACATTTTTTTTTCCATTTTACATAATTATTTATTCACAATTATAACAAGCAACCGTTGTAATATTACAACATTTGCTCTTCCTGGAAGAGAGAAACACTCTTCCCAAGTATAATGATGATTGCAAATTTTCTATGTTTTTCAAAAATATCATTTAAGTATATCAATCATTACAAGTTATCATCATTGTAAGCATTAAACTATCATATTTTTCATCTTCAATCTCATCTATAAAGAGACAGTTTTACATTTCTTCATAATATTCTTCGTAACAATAAGTTCTACAAATGAGGATGCTAACAGAAACATCATCAATGAGGTCATCATTGAGCAATATCATCAGCAGTCAAATGAGGAGGTCCAACCATCTGGATCATTGTCTGTCAGAGATACGTTAATGGCGAGGAAGACCAAGAAGAAACTAAAGAAAAAAAGAAAAAAAAGAGTAGATGAGGATTTTTTATTACGATTATGATGAGGGTAGTGAGAAGAGAGTCCTAGATTATGAAGATGCATTTGCTGCTATAGGCTCAAACATTAAAAAATATATGTAATGATATTATCAATGTACTCTTCTTTTATTTTGAATTTTAATGAAGTTTTCTATTATACATACTATTCTTTTTCACATAAAAATAGAAAAAAAATGAATTTGGGGTTTAGGGTAAAGTCTCGTAACTCTTCCAGAGTGTAAAATAATTTACAATTTATTTTTTAAAATAATAGACTTAAGTGACACACGTTTAATGTACTCTAAGAAATGGAAAAAATGTAGTTGCTGAGAATCGAAACTTGTTATACATCATTTATTACTACGGTGTTTTAAGACAACTGTCATTAAATTACTGTTTATAAATCCAGCTACTCACTGGACGCAGAAATATTAATTTATTACAACTGTTATATGAATTCGTTATAAACCCGACGTTGTTGTTTGCGCGTTTTGTAATAGTGTTTCTAAGCTAAAACCTCCAAAGAATGATATTTGATCAGTTGGGAGTAAAAAGCCCCAAAAGAGAACCAAAAAAATGCTGAAAATGACTATATAGGCAAAAATGAGTTCATGTGCTCGCACTACGAGCTCTGGCTCGCACATCGATCATACCAGTCATAGCTATTGCCAAAACAATGTTTTTCCACGCTTATGGGCAATTTTTGTCCGCCTTCAACTCACACTGTGAGCTCTAGGTGAGCCCGCTCGCCTCTAGCTCGCACAACGACCATGACAACAAACACAACTCTTGTTTCAACCATAACTCGAGACTCGTAACTCTATTTTATGCATGGTTCAAAGCGTTGGAAAGCTTATTTGATACTCTATAAGACAACGGCTAAATATCATTGCTTGAATACCTACAAAAATGAGATAAAAACAATTAAAATCAATGATATGTACAAGATAACACATTTTATACATTATAACGTAAACAATACAAAAAAGGTTGAGATTTATTGGTATAAAAGGAATGAATTAAGTTGATAAGTGCCCATTATTCACACTCAAAATCACTACAATTTAGCACTTATCAAAATTCTACAATTACTTTATTCTTGTGTTGATTCTTAACTGCCTAACATTTTCTCCTATACAACATCACATGCATTACTAAAGTCCGATAGTGGCACCTTTGTATCACATAAATCCATGAGATCCTCCTCAATTTCAACCACTCAACTTTAATTCAATAGTTGACATGCCCTTTTAGTTGCACATCATTTTGTACTATGAACCAAAAATATTTAAAGTGTGTGACTTGTGAAATGATATGGTCTCCAACTTTCTTCTATAGGTTAGAAACACTTCTCTTTTTTCTTAACTCACATTCCATATATTTCGTCTTACTTCTACTTAGGCGAAAATTATATGTCTCTCAACTCTAAATCCTCCTTCGACTCTTCAAGTAGGATTATATAATTTGTAATGGATAAATCACACGTCTCTCAACTCTAAGTCTGCACACTAGCCGGTACCCCTTCATAACTCAAATATATTTAATCTTAACTTATGTCTTCTCTAGGACTTTCTAAACCACTCTAGAAACTCTATCCGATATTAAGAGCAAATCTTATTAATCAATCCGATATTACTCCAACATATAACGTAGTAGATAAATCGCTTTCATGATCAATCTATTAGACATAAAACCAAATTAATCCTCTATGACTTAAATCTCTTTTCATAAACTCTATTCAATCAAATTTTCCAATAATGACCTCCCAAACATAATATACTCACTAACTAAATAAATAATTTATATGCATTGTAAATATATTTGAAGTGATTTTACACAACTCTAAATTTAATTAATAATTTATTTTTATAAAACAATAAAGTACGTTTAAAATCAAAGATTCAATGCAAATATTTTTTCTTGGAAACAATACAAAGAGTAATATGATAAAATAAATATTGAGAATGGGATTGTCTGTTTTTCTTTATAAGAGAATGTTTGGGAATTTTAGTCACTTAAATTATAGAATCAAAATCTTGTCTTATTCAATGTTAATAAGTACAAAAAAATCTAAATTTCAGCCGGCTTCATATAATTCTTTACAAATGGCAATGCGGTTTCTTGTTTTATCCAATGTCCATAGTGTTACTTTTTCTCCATACATAAAATCAAAAGAATTGCATAATGAAAATTTATTTAGATCCTTAGAGACAAACATGTCACATGAAATTGAGGAGATAAAAGAAGAGTCTCAATGGTTTATCAACACAAAATATCAGAAGGAAAAGATCATGAAGATTATACAAAACCAAAAATCTCTATATTCATCATCATTATCATCTTCAATTGCTTCTTCTTTTTCTTACTCTAAATCTAGTAGTTTGTTGGAGTTGATGAAAGGTGGAAGCACTTCTATGAGGAGATTATTTGACATGGAGCATACAAGTTTGTCAAATCATTTTGATTATTATAGTGGCTCACCTATTATTAAGCCTATTTCTTTGTGGGACAGTGATTCGGATAGAGAATTTCATGACCCTTGGGCTTTGATCAAGAATATTGGATCCACAAGTTGTAATGGTATTGATAGAGAAAGTGAGTTAGCTTCAAAGGGTACTCACATGGATGAAGATTTTGGATCTCACAATAGAAATGATAATAAGGGAAAGCATAGATTGACTAGGAAAAAGTCTTTTAGGAAATTACCAAGATTTGGGTTGTGGAGATGTGGAAGATTCAGACTTTCTTTGAGGCTAAGACGAATTAAATTTAGATTTTGGGGTAAGAAATTCACTTAAAGTCTTCTAATTGATATTGAATTTTGATTTCAAACATGAATGAAGTCAAGGTTTAAGAAATTCGCGATCAGAATTACAACATCAAGATTTTGATGCCTCTGCAATAGTAACAAGACTACAACTGAGACATTTTTTGTTGCTTTTGATAGCAATTGTTTGAAATATCAAAGAACACAATGCAATCTTTGGCCGATTGATAAAGACTTGAGTAATTGTTTACAATATCAAAGAACACGATACAATCTTTGACTAATTGATGAAGACTTAAAGTTCCATGTTTGAGTCCTCAGTCCTATTGGTACTTCCGATTATTGTATTAGATCAGTCCATACATGTCTCTGCCTCTAAATGTGTCTCGTTAATTGACTATAAAATTGGTCCCTCAAATTTGTGAATCATATGATTAGATATTGAGTTTTCAAAAAACAACAAAAAAAAAATTCTTACAATTAAAGACTACATTTGTTGCATTTGATCGCTATTGTCCACAATATCAAAGATTTTGACACGACTACAATTAAAAACCTTAATCAAAATCATTGGAACCATCACCTCAAAAAACCGTATTAAAAGAGAATTCCTTCAAAACTTGCAAAACTAACTCTTACATCACACAAGTGTTCCTATACATGAGAGTGAAACAATTACAAATGAATCAATGATTTGATACAAGTCTTGCAATGACACTCCCTTCTTCAATAACCAAACCACTACTTTGCTTATTCCATAGATGAACACCATAAGTTTCACCACTAAGTTGATTCAATTTGGCCTGAACCCATTTTTCTTCAACTCTAGTACTACCCTTCCTAAAGAAACCACCTATCCTATTCCAATCAGCTGGATAAAAGGCCATAGGTGGCAAAATGGTAAAATTCAAAGCATGTATTTTCCCAAGTTTTTCAACAACTCTAGAAACAAGGTAAGGACCATTATGCCCCCATTTGTTTCCATCAAAAGTCAAAGCAAATTCATCAATAAACCTCAGAAGAAGTGGATGATTCTTGTCAAAAATAAGAACAGCATTGTTCAATCTTGTCCAATGTTTAAACCCTAAATCCATGCTCTGTGCTCCAATACAATTCCTCAAACCATTTAAAGGCTTCAACAGTATAAAATCCATGTCTAAATAGACACCACCATATTTATACAAAACAGCTAGTCTTATCAAGTTAGATAGATTTTGAGACAAAGGAATCTCACCAGGATCTTTTTTCCCTTTCCTTAACTCATGAAACCAAGATTCAGCTAGAGTACCTTTGAACAAAAAGGGCAAATTTGGTGTTATAGCTTGGACTTTGAACCCTTTATCCATGAATGGTTTGAGAATTTTGTAGCCATGGATTGAGTCCAAACTTCTTGATAGAATTGTTAAGCAAGCTTGAGGTTGAACCTTGAAGAGACTTTCTATAGCCAAAAACTCTCTTCCTCCAAATGAACTTGAAGGTGAAATCCATGTCATGAAGAATTGTGTGTCACATGAATTCTTTTTGAGAAATTGTTGGATTCTAGCATGGAATTGTTTTGCCAATTTATCTGACTTTAGAATCTTGAACTCTTGGAGATTCTCTTTAAACCATGCAATCCTTTGTTCTTTCTTGAGATTTAATGGAGCTACTACCACTCTTTGATTTACATAATCATCTTTCTTCTCTTGAATGGAATGAAATAAAGGTTTGTGATTATGATCAAGAGTACTAAGAGTTGACCTTTGACTTTGAGCTTGTAACATGACAAGAAGTTCTTTATTTGTGGCATGGAGTTTAAGGGAATCATGGTAGATAAAATGATTACCTTGAATGAGAAAAAATATGGTAGATAATGTGATTAGAAAAAAGACACAAAAAACCATGGTATAGTGTTTGAACATTATTCTAGTAGAGTTAGAAGTTGTTCTATTTGTGATGAGAGATTTAGGGGGAAAGGGATTGTGTATAATAGACATAGGATTAGGTTTGACTTTCATGTTTCATGATGTTTTTTGAGGAAATTCTTGTAGGTTGTCTTTATTTGAAGCATTCAAAATTGAGTGAATGTTAAATTTTTCGACCATAGGATAGCCGCCAATGACATACTACATTATTTTATACATTTCATTATTTTTATAAGGAAAAAAATTGAAATTAGAAATAAATTGTTATTTATAGTATTGAGTGAAATAATACTATTTAGTTATTATTGTTATTTTCATTTAATGAATGATAATGTATTAAGTCTATTTAGTAACAATTTCGATTTGACTTTCTATAAATTCGTTGAAAGTCAATTTGACTTCTTTTATCCTTGTAAAATTGAATACTATGTTATATTTTACTATAAAAAATTGAATTTCAATTCAATTTATTAAGTAATTAAAATATTTAATACTGAAATTTGGCATATTAATTATTTAATAAATTCAATATTTCTTTTATAATAGAGATTATATGGAGTATTAATTTTTTTAAATATTTTCTAAAAAGTATATATCAACTTATTGAAGAGTTTACCCCGCACCCCCCAGTTATACCTGTACCCCCCAGCAATTTTTTTTGGACCAAAATGCCCTCATATAAATAGTTACTAATTGTAAACCCATAATTTCGACAAGACTGAAATTAAGGGTTTGAGGTCATCTTTGTCGAAGGATAATAAAAGGGAGAAAATTCAAGAATTGCTGACAGGATTTTAAGACTCCATTGCTTCGACAGAAAGGCAAATGTTGTTCTGGCAGAATAGAGTTGGGAAGTTATTTAGCTAAGTGTTTGACAGAAGAAGTTGGTCTTTTGACGATTTCGACAGAAGAGGATTTTTGACAAAAGACAGTTCTTGTTAGATGCTGAAAGAGTTTGTTTCTTCTTGAAAGGGCTTCGACAGGCTGAAGAGGTACAAGGTTTCGTCACCAAAGAAGGGAATTCAAATTCAAAAGGTTGTAACCTTTGGTAGTTAGACACATGGAAGTTTCAGAGAAGAAAATTACATGCAGGCTGACACTTGTCATTTAGTTATAGTTTTTCCGTTCTAAGCAGTTATTTTGTTTGTATATAAATAGGATAGTTTGTGTTTAGAATAGGTGTGTGAAAACTGATACAAAATTCCTGTAAAATACTCTAAGTACCCAGTGTGAGAGAAAATGAGTTTGCTATTTGGAACCATGTACGTTTAAACACCATTTATATTTCAAAGTTATTTAAATTACTTGTTCATTCTTCAAGTTCCTGTCATTTTAAACTTTATTTACTTTTCTGCAAGTTTTTAGCCTTCGACATTTCTTCTTCTGCTTGTTTAAAACTTTTTACTTTATTTCATTTTAAACTTAAACTTTACTTTACTTGCAAAGATCAAAGCTCTTAACACTTTGACAATATTGATGAAACAAACCACAAATTTATCACAAACTCTAAGAACAGTTCGACAAAACCAATGCACATGTATCCCAGGACTTGTTTGGTTGGTCCTGCAAGTAACCCAGTTTTCTGAAGAAATTGGTTAACCAGAGGTTGTTCGCCAGAAACCACTGCGAACAAATTGGCACGCCCAGTGGGACCAGTGCATTAGAAATTATCTAATAGAGAACTTCTTAGACAAATTGTCCCTTGCTACGTTGTATGATTCTTAGAAGCGGTAAACTAGCCGTAACCGACGTAGAGAGACCAAAGAGAACAAGAAGAAGAAACATGGCTAACTTGCCAAATACTTCAAATATTCCTGACGAAACCATTCCAGTTTCCAATCCTATCCCTTCGTCAGGAACAATACCAGCGTCTGGCCCTGTTTTAGAACAAATTAGGCCTTCTTTGGGGGATTCCATACCAACAGGTTCAGGATCCCAGAATGCGCCTAGTTCTTCCACCATGGGACACGCCAGACCTCTTGGAACCCCTCCCCCTGGAGGAAATACAATCAGACCATATCTGAATTACTCTCAGCCTTTGACTGGGAGGGAACAACCATATGGAATGCCAACTTCAATGATGGCAAGCCTATATAATTCGTCACCATTATTCTCTGATGCTATGGTTCAAGTGTCATCACCATTGCAGGGATCAGGATATGGTGGAAATGGAAACAGAATGAATCAAATTCCACCAGGTTTCCATATGCCCGCTATGACAAACCATTCTGCACAAGTAATTCGTCAACAGATGGATGAAAGCAATCATGATATGGTGCAGGCTTTGACACAACAAATGGGAGAAGTGTTCAACCCCTTAATACAAAACACTACCCAAACAAACCAAATATTGGCAGAACAAATGGCACGCATTGCTGACTTTTTTGGAGTCCCGCAAGCACAACAAAGAATGCAATTAAATCAGAACCCTGCCAATAGGGTTGTCGAAGAGGAACTTACTATAAACCAAAGGCCATTGGGGAACCCTCATGAAAATCCCAGGGGCCAAGAGGTGGTAGTTGAACAACCTAATGTAGAAGAGCCTATTCGACAGGAACCAAGAAGGATAATAGTCCAGAGAAACCAAAATGCTGACGAAGTATTACAACAGAGAATGCGTTACAATAACATGCCTGTCGAAAATAATATTGCCACCATGGTTGAGAGAATAATGGCACAAAATGGAGTAAACGTAGGATTACAAAGGCCTAGTTATACTTCCCCCTTGTCTGAATTTGTCTTACAACAAGAGTTACCACCAAGGTGGAAAGTCCCCAAATTCACAAAATTCTCAGGGGATACTAGTGAGTCCACCATAGAACACGTGGCACGTTATTTGATAGAGGCAGGAGAGATTGCTAATAATGAGAACTTAAGGATGAAATATTTCCCAAGTTCTTTGACGAAAAATGCTTTCACTTGGTTTACATCACTTCCTGCAACTTCAATTTTTACTTGGACCCAATTAGAGAGATTGTTCCATGAACAATTTTATATGGGACAAACCAAGATAAGTTTGAAAGAGTTGGCAAGTGTCAAAAGAAAATTTTCTGAACCTATAGATGACTATTTGAATAGGTTTAGATTATTAAAAGCCAGATGCTTTACGCAAGTGCCGGAACAAGAACTAGTCGAAATGGCTGCAGGGGGTCTAGATTATTCCATAAGGAAAAAACTGGATACCCAGTACTTGAGGGACATGGCACAACTGGCAGACAGAGTGAGGCAAATAGAAAGACTAAAAAATGAAAAATTTAGATCAAACAAAAACAAGAAGGAAAGAGTGGCCTATGTAGGAATAGTTCAAGAAGATGATTATGACGAAAACGAACCAGTCATTTTCGACCAGCAAGAAATTGATCTTGCAGAATTAAAACAAGGCCCTCCATATTCTTGTAAAGTTTTAGCCCCGTCGAATGGAAAAAATCCAGTCGAAGTGGAAAAGAATGACAGGTTCCCTAAAAGAACCTATACATTCGACATCACCAAGTGTGATGAGATATTTGATTTATTGGTCAAAGATGGTCAGTTAATAAAACCAGCAGGCACTAAAGAGCCTCCTGTAGACCAACAGAAAAAGAGAGGTTTTTGTAAATACCATAATTTCTTGGGTCATAAAACTTCTCAATGTTACCTTTTCAGGGATCTTGTCCAGAACGCAATCCAAAATGGAAGGCTGAAGTTTGGAGACAAAGGCAAGCAGCAGATGAAGATTGACTCCAATCCCATGCAGGTTGTGGAGGCCAACTATGCTGAACCAGAAATGGTAAACGTGGTCGAAATGGAGATCATGGCAGAAGAAAATTTTGAAATGGTAGAAGTTACTGAAAGCTTCGACACCAACTTCACCATGATAGAAGCTGCTGAAGGTTTCGACACCCATGTCAATGTGGTGGAAGAAGGTGATAATTCTACTGACCAAGCTGAGGAAAAAGAAGTCAAAGTTTCTGAAGACTTCGACAATGAGAATGCCATTGAAACTACTGAAGGTTTCGACGGAAGAAATACAGTCAAAGTGGGAAGAAGTTTCGACAAGAAAAACTATGAAAGAGATGCTGAGCAAGGGGTGATCTGGGACACTTTGGGAGAGTCAAATGGGAAGTTCGACTTCATGGTGAAATATTCAGCACCACCAAGCTCCAAAACAGATATTAACAAAATCAAACCCACAGGGTGGGGAGATTCCTTCAAAAAGGATGACGAAGAGGAGGATAGCAAAACCCTCATTGTCCAAAAAGAGGCCACTGAGGGCCCTGACCAAGAGGAGATCAAAACAGCAGGAGCTGATGACAATTCCCTCACTGTCGAACCAATAAACAGTGGTACCACCAGAACTGAAGAACATCCTGTCGAAAGGGTTGCACATTGCTGCAAATACATCTATAAGGGCTTACACCCAAAAGGCAATGTGAGTCAGTCAAAGGAGGACATCCCAGAGGAAATCATGCTAGTCGAAAAAATGAACAAATTGAAAATTACAACTGAACAGAGTGCTGGGATTCATATGGTGGAAATCACTCAAAAGGGAGGACCAAACGCCAACAAGGGAAAGAAAAATCAAGAGAAGCATCAGAAGCTGGTTTACCCAGAAGAGAACGAGAGTCTTGTCGAATTCATCCAGAGGTGTCAAAGGAAGAATGCAGAAGTCATGCTTTGTCCAAGATGCAGTGCTGTGTTCGACAGGAAAGCAGCTGATGACTTAGAAGCAGCAGAAAAGACCCAGAGAAAAAGAAATTGGGGAACAATCCCACCAACCAGAAACGAAAGATTCGACCCAAGAAGAGGGAAGCATCACAGTCAAGGGGTGGGAGAAAGACGTTTCAACACTTACAAACCATCCAACAGGCCAAATGATGACAAATGGGTTCAGCCTATAAGGGATGCCCAAGGTCAGAAGAGATGGAAGAGTTTTGAAGTGAACAGGGGTCCCTCATTGGAAGTTAAAAAGGAGGCAAAGCCAAAATACGTCTCTGAAAACTACAAAGGGAAGAATCCTATGTCTAGATCCCAATGGAGAAGATTCCAAAGGCAGAAGAAAATTGAAAAGAAAACTGTAGAACACCAAAGGGTTGGGCAGAAGGAAGCTGAATCTAGTAAATGTGTGCAGATTACAAACAAGGGGATACCTCTGGCAGAAAAAGAAACCTTTCAGGAGAATAGATCTGGTGACACCACAGAGATGCAGAAAGCAAACAACAGAATGCCGGTGGACGAAGAAGTCACAGATGAATTTAGTTCAGAATCAGATGCCTCTTTCGACGTAACTTGCAATGTGGTTTCTGTGCTGCCCAGAGACTATGACAGGATAATGGAAGTCGAAGATGAAGAGGATGACATGGCAGATGACAGCATAGGCTTGAAGCCTGTATGCTACTACATAATGAACAATGGCTGTGTCGAAGAGCAAAATGCTTTCTTCGAAAAGCCAGATGATGCAATGAAGGCTCACTTAAAGCCTCTCTTCATAAAAGGAAAGTTAGAAGGTGTGGGTGTCAACAAAATTCTGATAGATGGTGGAGCAGCTGTAAATTTAATTCCTCATTACATGATAAAGAGGATTGGAAAAGATGACTCCGACACTAAGCCTCACAATATGGTGTTGTCCAACTATGAAGGTAAAGTGGGAACAACACTGGGAGTAATACAACTGAACTTGACTGTAGGATCCATCACCAGGCCTACGATGTTTGTGGTGATAGTATCAAAGGCAAATTACAACTTACTGTTGGGAAGAGAATGGATCCATGGGATTGGGGCTGTACCATCCTCCATGCATCAAAGGATAGCAATCTGGAGGCCAGATGGGATTGTCGAAAACATAGAAGCAGATCAGAGTTACTTCACAGCTGATGTGAACAATGTCACTGGTCGTAACTTCGACAAAAACTTAGCCCATATAGCACCATGTAATCCTGCTGCTTTCGACCTAACAGCTTCCGACAATGCTTACTGTTCCATGTACCTCCATCCTACGCATGGTTTCCAGTGGGATAAAGAAATAATTGGGGAGACAAATTACACTTGGGGAACTGCCCATGTCAACCCAACTGGATGGGGGAGTGAATTCAGTGAAAATGACTGAATTTTCAGCAATGGAAAGGATTTCGGCTTATATAGCCGGAAAAAAACTCAAAACGGCCCTTGAGGCTGAAGTTAGGAATATGGCTGTCGAAGCCAGCACTCAAGTTGTCGAAGAACAACATCCTCAAGAAAATATTGAGGAGCAACATGCAAATCAGAGTTTTGAAGAAGACTCAAATGGCGAATGGCAGAATCAAAGACTTGATGCCATTTATGATGACGAACCTTTGGGGTTCGAAAAGGATCCAATCTCCACCAATATGAAAATGGTGGCACAGGACCCTTTAGAGGAGATTAATCTGGGACTGGGGGCAGAGAAAAGGCCCACTTACATCAGTGCCAAGTTGAATCCTCAACTCAGAGTCGAAATAATCCAACTGCTGAATGAGTTTAAAGACTGCTTCGCCTGGGATTATGACGAAATGCCTGGTTTAGACAGAAGTTTGGTGGAATTGAGGTTGCCAATACTGGAAGGGAAGAAGCCAATAAAGCAGACCCCCAGACGTTTTGCACCTGAGATTCTGTCGAAAATCAAAGAAGAAGTCGAAAGGCTTCTAAAATGCAAATTCATCCGTACAACAAGGTATATCGAATGGATTGCTAATATTGTTCCTGTGATTAAGAAAAATGGCACATTAAGGGTGTGTATTGATTTTAGAGATCTAAACTCAGCCACCCCTAAGGATGAGTATCCTATGCCAGTAGCAGAAATGTTAGTAGACTCTGCAGCAGGCCATGAGTATTTAAGTATGCTTGATGGCTATTCTGGTTACAACCAGATTTTCATTGCTGAAGAAGACGTTCCAAAAACAGCTTTTCGTTGTCCAGGAGCAATAGGAACATATGAGTGGGTAGTCATGCCCTTTGGTTTGAAAAATGCTGGAGCTACTTACCAAAGGGCCATGAATTCTATTTTTCATGATTTCATCGAAACATTTATGCAAATTTATATAGATGACATTGTAATTAAATCTGCTTCAGGCTTGGACCATATTAACCATCTTCGACAGTCCTTTGAAAGGATGAGGAAGTTTGGTTTGAAAATGAATCCTCTTAAATGTGCTTTTGGTGTGCAGGCAGGGGATTTCTTAGGCTTTGTGGTCCACAAGAAAGGGATTGAAATTAATGAGAACAAAGATAAAGCAATAATGGAAGCAAAAGCGCCATCGACAAAGAAGGAATTGCAGTCTTTACTAGGGAAAATCAACTTTCTCAGAAGGTTCATCTCCAACCTTAGTGGAAAAACTCAGGCCTTCTCACCTCTGCTTCGACTGAAGAAGGAGAGTTTCACTTGGGGGCAAGAACAACAGGATGCCTTCGACAAGATCAAGGAGTATCTGGCAAATCCTCCAGTCTTAATATCTCCTTGTCGAAAAATGAGCATGAGGCTTTACATATCAGCATCTGATAAAACATTAGGAAGTATGCTTTGTCAAGAGGATGAACATGGCGTCGAAAGAGCCATTTATTATCTCAGCAGAGTCTTAAATGATGCTGAAACTAGATATAGTATGATAGAAAAATTATGTTTATGTGTATATTTCTCTTGTACAAAATTGAAGCATTATATAAAACCCATTGATGTACATATATCTTCTCATTTCGACGTAATAAAACATATGTTGTCTAAGTCTATTTTACATAGTCGAATTGGAAAATGGGCTTTAGCCCTGACTGAATATTCTTTAAAATATATGCCTCTAAAAGCTATTAAAGGGCAAGTAGTTGCTGACTTTATAGCTGACCACTCTATACTTGGAGAGGAGACAAATTATGTCGAAAAAGAGCCTTGGAGGTTATATTTTGATGGCTCCAGTCATAAAAATGGAACAGGTGTTGGGGTATTAATTATTTCTCCCAATAAAATTCCAACAAAGTTCAAGTATAAAATAGAAGGATTCTGTTCAAATAATGAGGCAGAATATGAAGCTTTAATTGCTGGACTTGAAATTTTGTTGGAACTGGGGGCAACAGAGGTCGAAATAATGGGTGACTCTGAATTGGTGATAAAACAACTGACGAAAGAGTACAAATGTGTCAAAGAAAATTTGATCATGTACTTTGTGATAGCCAACAGACTCCTCAAGAGATTCGACAGTGTAGTTTTTAGACACATTCCCAGGTTAGAAAATCAGGAAGCAAATGACTTGGCTCAATTGGCTTCAGGGTATAAAGTGTCGAAGGAAAATCTGATGAAGGTTGTCGAAGTGAGAGGCAAGGTTTTATCCACTAGGCTGTCCCCATCTGATTTGGAGACAATAAGGTTGGGATATGGTGATGAAGAAAACTTTGAGATTTTCAATATAGATAATCTAGAGGATGGAGATTGGAGAAAACCTATCAAAGATTATTTACAAAATCCAAATCAGACAGTCGAAAGAAAGATAAAGTACAGAGCTATAAGTTATGTACTCTTTGGAAATGAATTGTTTAAAAAGACTGCAGAAGGAGTTCTACTAAAGTGCCTGGGAGAGACTGAAGCTTATATAGCTTTGTCGAATGTGCACAGTGGTGCATGTGGTGCCCACCAAGCAGGACATAAGATGAAATGGCTATTATTTCGACAAGGGATGTATTGGCCAACCATGTTGAAAGATTGTGTCGAATTTGCAAAGGGTTGTCAGGAATGTCAAATTCATGCAGGCATACCTCATGTGCCAGCAAGTGAGTTACATTCTATTATAAAGCCTTGGCCATTCAGAGGTTGGGCTTTAGATTTGATTGGTGAAATTCGACCAGCCTCTTCAAAAGGGCAGAAGTACATTTTAGTAGGAGTAGACTATTTCACTAAGTGGATTGAAGCCATACCTTTGACGAATGTAGATCAGGAAGCAGTCATAGACTTCATCCAGAAACACATAATGTATAGGTTTGGAATACCAGAGACTATAACCACTGATCAAGGATCTGTGTTTACTGGAAGAAGTATGCAGGAATTTGCAAAGGAGACAGGTTTTAAGTTGTTGACTTCGACACCCTATTATGCCCAAGCAAATGGCAGGTCGAAGCAGCCAACAAAGTAGTAATAAACTTGATAAAGAAGCATGTGGGTAAAAAACCCAGAAATTGGCATAAGACTCTGGATCAAATCCTTTGGGCTTGTCGAACATCTCCTAAGGAGGCAACTAATTCTACCCCATTTAAATTAACCTATGGACATGATGCAGTATTGCCAGTCGAAATCTGTTTACAGTCAATACGAATTCAAAGACATTATGAGATTCCATCTGAAATCTATTGGAGTATGATGATGGATGAATTGGTTGATTTAGACGAAGAAAGGTTGTGTGCTTTAGAATTAATAAGAAGGCAGAAAGAGAGAGTTGAAAAGTTTTATAACAAAAAAGTAAAATTCAAAGCCTTTTTACTAAATGATTTAGTTTGGAAAGTGATCTTGCCCATGGAGAAGAAAGACAGAGTGATGGGAAAATGGTCCCCTAAATGGGAAGGACCTTTCAAAATTCTAAGAGTTTTTTCCAATGGTGCATACGAAGTCGAAGAAATAGAAAAAGATAGAAGAGTGCTGAAAATAAATGGAAAGTACTTGAAGAAGTATAAACCAATATTGCAGGAAATAAAAATAGGAACAAATTAAAATTGCAAATGAAACTTGTCTTCGCCAAACAGATGGCGTGAAATAGCATTACATATGAAATTGTAAAAATAAAGTATCCTTAGACAAAATAAATTTTCCTAAATCCTATTACAAAACTACTGTCGAAGAAAGGTAGCTTTGAGTTCGTCGAATTTTTTCTTTTGAAGTTGAATTCGACGCTCGCAGAGACTCTTGCTGACAGTCATTTCATCAATCTCCCTGTGAAGTTGCTGGGCTGTTTCTGCATGTTGTAGCCCCTTTTGGAGTTCACTGTCTATTGCTTCTTGATTTGGTTGTTGGAGAGAGGCCTGGCGTTCTTTTTCTTGGAGAATTTTCCTTTGAAGATCAGCAATCTGGGCCTGGTAAGCTTGAATATTGCTTTCACACTCAGCGGCAGCTTTGGTGTATTCGTCAGAAAGCTTATTCAGCTTTGAAATCTTTTCTGTCGAAGAAGCCATTATGTTCCATTCTGAAACTTGCTCTTCAGACTTGGCTGTGATTTTTTGGGAAAACTCTTTTTGTCGAATTAGATCAGCACTGACAGAATCAATTAAGGACATCAAGTCCATCACCAAATGGCTTTCTTCAGTTGAAGCCTCCAACAAATTGGCACTTTTCAGGAGCTTCTTCAGATCATATTGAGCAGAAGCATTCTCAGCCAAGACTTCAAACAGGTCAACTCCAAGGATTCTTGTCTTGATCTCATCCATAATGACACTGATTGGTTGAAGGTCAGAAGTGGCCCCTGAAGCTGTCGAACCACTAGGAGAGGAGTCTTGGAAGTTATACCTGGTGTCGAGTAAGGCTTTTAAATATTCCAAGGGTTTTCTAACTTTCAAGCTCTCAATCTCTTCGTGTGACAAGCTCGTCGAATTAGTACCCACAGAAGTTTCAGCAGGAACTTTTGTTGAAGAAGGAATGTGTTGAGAAGTGCCCCCAATGCTCAGGTTGACTCCTGGTTGATTCGACAGAGTGACCTCCTCTTCGACATTCTCTTTGTCAGCTGGTGTGGTGTCAGTTGGATCTGGAGTTTGTGTATCCTGAGCAGGGACATCTTCATCAATTTCTGGTATAGCAGCTGGTGTTGGAAGTGGTGCATCTTGATCTGGAATTATTTTTTCTGCAGTGAAGTCTGGTCGAAAAGGAGAATTGTTGCCAAAAGATTCAGAATCACTGAGGTCGAATTCATCCAAGGTTTGAGGTCCATGGACACCTGCATCTGGAGTGGCATCATCTTGAAGTCTTTCAGCCAGAGTCCTCTCAGAATTAGAAGGGACATTCTCTTCTTGGAGTGTAGAAGTCTCTTCGACATCAATGACAACCTACAGAAAACATGAAAGAAAGTTATAAGATAGATACATGCAGTCAAGATATGGGAATGTTGTTTGTCGAAGTGATTACCTGAGGGATTTCAGTATGTACACTTGAGTCTCCACTTCTTTCACTCCTTGTGGGAATTTTGTTGACTGGACTGGCAGGGGGAGTTCGTCTTTGAACCAGAGATCTTTGGGATGCTACTGTTTTTATTTTTAAACCTTTGTTTATTTTCAAAGGCTGGGGTTCAGGGGATTCGTCTTCAGATTCTTCGACGCTTGCCTCCTTTTCTTCTGGTTTCCTTTTCTTTGCTGGGGTACGAGTTACCTACAATAGAAAAAGAAATATTTAGTATAAAGAAGTGCTGAAGTACATAAATAAGGAGGGTTGCTCTTTTTTGTCGAAACCTTCTTGGAAGTTGAGGGAGATTTTTCGACTGTTTTGGAGGAGGTTCCTTCACCAGCAGTCTTCCTGACAATTCTAACAGCTGAAAAAGAAAAGTTGCATGAACATTGATATAGAAATAAAAGGAGTTAGAAACAAAAAGAGGAATGTAATTTCTTGACACCTTCAAGAATGGGTTCATCCACAGTAACATGTTCTATCCCAATGTGAAGGTGCCCAGTGAAGTTGTCCAGATGATACTTCGTCGCAACCACGCGTTCGGCAGGTTTTTTGTTTCTTTCACGGAGCAGTTTTAAATCAGATCCACACACAAACCAATCTGGAAATAGAGGACACAAGGCCACCCCAAATTCTGCAGAAGGGAGTGGAGGGAATTTTGGAGGAAAAGTTGTGAATGCAAAGTCATAGTGTGCATGTGGTGGAAGAGATGAAGGAAAAAATAACTTATTCAATTTTTCTGTGAATTTGTATTTTAAAGATACTGCTGCCTCGCTTATGGTTCGACGAAGATCATCAGGCCTGTAAATGGTTTCAAAATACTTTTGAAACTTTTGAATTTCTTTGATATGCTGATCTGTACCTTTTTTCTTCTTGTCCTGCACAAAGGTAAAAGCATTTGTCAGAAGAGTAGTAAAGGTTGCTACATCGAAAACTCTGTTGATATAATATTCCTTCCACCAGACGTCGAATTCTTCAGTACAGAGGAAGTTTGGTAGAAAGATGGTGGGATAAACCTCCAAAGATGGGTCGAAAAACTTGTTGTACAACTCTAAACTTTTGTCGAAGTGGTGAAATGAGTTATAGAAAATGATAGCACCTTTCTTGTGGTAGATAGGCTTCGTCTTCGTCTGAATTAATCCAAACTGCCTAGCTACCAGATTGGGTTGGTAAACAATGAGGGATACCTTTGTGTTGTTAAGACTATGGTGGGAGAAAAAGTGTCTGGGCATGAGAAAAGCTTCCCAAATGGAGATATAGGAGTCTTCGTCTTTTTGGTTCTCCACTGGGAGTCTTCTGGTAAACCATCTTGGACCTACTTGTCTGTTGGCGAATGGTGCCATCGAAGGAGAAAATTTGTAGCGTTTGGCGAACATCATGATGTAGCCAGTGAATGCTTGTTGAAGGCTTGTATTATCATCTGTAGGGGTCAGTTGAACCAGCCTAGGCCATTCGACGCGTCTTTCTTTTACTGCTTCTTCGACAATTGGCATTTTGATGGGGATGAAATGTTCAAAAGTGGCATTTAGCCATAGTTGTAGGAGCCAAAAAGGGCCTGTAAGACTAATGTTACCTTTGTCCTTAAGGGTTTTGAGGTTGCTTACACTCTCACTTAAGGATTCATAGAGGTTTGCCAAAAGTAGTTCACTCAGGCAGAATGCAACTCCATTATGAAGTTGATTAGCCATAATGATATAACTTCTGGCCACCTGAAGAGACCTAGTACAGAAGACAAATTTGGCTAACCACGGGGAGAGGAAAGCAATGTGCTCTCTATCAGAGACTTCTTCATTGTGTTCACCTTGGTGATGGGCTATGAAAACAGAATACCCAGCATGCTTTGTGTCGAAGCCTATGGGATCCTTGTTCAAGTGTTCAGGGTTAAAGATTTCCCCTAAAGGGCTAAGGCCAGTTACGGCTGCTATGTCGAATAGGGTAGGAGTTATCATTCCACAGGGTAAGTGGAAAGTATTGTAAGTACTATCCCAAAAATACAAGGAGGCTAACAGCATGTTTTGGCAATAACGGGGACCCTCCTTCGACAATTGGATTAAGTCATAAATACCAGTTTTCTTCCAAAACTTTTCTTTGGCTTTTTCGATCCTAGTAAGCCATGCTAGGTAGTCAGAGGGATCTTTCGTCAAAGGGGGACTCCTAAAAATCCTATTTTGATTTAGATAAGACAGATCTATTTCTGTCGAAGCCATAAGGACTTCAGGTTCTTTTGATGAGGTTTCGACATGCTTAGGGTTTTTGTTAGCAGCTATGGGTTTTGAAGCAGAATAACAGGGATAAAATTCTTTCAGACGGTTAGGGTCAACAGTGGGATCAAAAATAGGACCTAACATAGCATGATGAACTCCAGAAACAGAAATGGGAATCATTACCTGTGACTTGTAGATGCTTGCCTTTTCCCTTTCATTTGGGGGTTCTGGAAAATACTGTTGGTGCTGCGTTTGTGTAGGCCCAGATAATATGTGAGCAGGAGGAAGGTCCATGGTCATCTTTGTCTTCTTTGCACTGTGGCCAGTAGTAGTCTTTGGAGGGGCCATTGATTTGATGAAGAGGTTGAAGAAACAGGAGCTTTGAAAGGTTTGGAAATGGAGTTTTTACGCTTGGGTAAGAGAAGATTTTGAGAAGGTGAAAAGTGTGAAATGTTGTTGAAAGTGGTATTTATAGAGGGTGAAATAAATGATTAATATTAAATAAAGGGAAAATGAAAAGATTTTCAGTTGGGAAGTGGAGACGTGCGTTTCTGATCCATTGGTGGAAGTTAGAAAGTGGTAGTTGGTAGGGAGCCATGATTTACCTATAATATAGGGTTATGGGAGATTGTGTAAAAACGTGGGCTAGACATGACGTTTTCATAAAGTGGAAATCATGATGTTTTCTTGGGACTCAACAAAATCACTTTACAATAAATGCAACTGACAGGAAGTCAAAGGTCACTTCGACAGCAAAAGATATTTCTCCAAGGATAGTCGAAAACATCTTTGCTGGGGGGCAATTTGTAAACCCATAATTTCGACAAGACTGAAATTAAGGGTTTGAGGTCATCTTTGTCGAAGGATAATAAAAGGGAGAAAATTCAAGAATTGATGACAGGATTTTAAGACTCCATTGCTTCGACAGAAAGGCAAATGTTGTTCTGGCAGAATAGAGTTGGGAAGTTATTTAGCTAAGTGTTTGACAGAAGAAGTTGGTCTTTTGACGATTTCGACAGAAGAGGATTTTTGACAAAAGACAGTTCTTGTTAGATGCTGAAAGAGTTTGTTTCTTCTTGAAAGGGCTTCGACAGGCTGAAGAGGTACAAGGTTTCGTCACCAAAGAAGGGAATTCAAATTCAAAAGGTTGTAACCTTTGGTAGTTAGACACATGGAAGTTTCAGAGAAGAAAATTACATGCAGGCTGAAACTTGTCATTTAGTTATAGTTTTTCCGTTCTAAGCAGTTATTTTGTTTGTATATAAATAGGATAGTTTGTGTTTAGAATAGGTGTGTGAAAACTGATACAAAATTCCTGTAAAATACTCTAAGTACCCAGTGTGAGAGAAAATGAGTTTGCTATTTGGAACCATGTACGTTTAAACACCATTTATATTTCAAAGTTATTTAAATTACTTGTTCATTCTTCAAGTTCCTGTCATTTTAAACTTTATTTACTTTTCTGCAAGTTTTTAGCCTTCGACATTTCTTCTTCTGCTTGTTTAAAACTTTTTACTTTATTTCATTTTAAACTTAAACTTTACTTTACTTGCAAAGATCAAAGCTCTTAACACTTTGACAATATTGATGAAACAAACCACAAATTTATCACAAACTCTAAGAACAGTTCGACAAAACCAATGCACATGTATCCCAGGACTTGTTTGGTTGGTCCTGCAAGTAACCCAGTTTTCTGAAGAAATTGGTTAACCAGAGGTTGTTCGCCAGAAACCACTGCGAACACTAATTCAAATTCACTTTCCATTTTTACCGTTCGTCCAAAAGTTACAGAGAGAAAAAAAATTTTGATTTTCGCACGTGTTTACCGGAAGACTACAAGTAAGTCTTCCAGAATGTAAAATTTTGTACCGGAAGAGTTTGTGAAAGTCTTCCGGTACCGGAAGACTTTATGAAAGTCTTCCGGAATGGTTTAAATGACTACCGAAAGACTTCATCAAAGTCTTCCGGAATGTTATTTTAAAAATTGCCTACCGAAAGACTTTGATGAAGTCTTCCGGAATGGTTTTGTGTGTACCGGAAGACTTCAAGAAAGTCTTCCAGAAATTTAATTTTTTTTTTTTATTAAATAATTGTTTTTCTGTTTTTTTTCAGTGGTGCGATCACGCGGCAGAGATGGGAGGATTCCAGTGCGATCGATGGGACGGGGCGAGACGAGTAGGTCACGCGCAGATGATGCTGGTACATCTGCAGCTGCAGCTGACCCTGTGGGGTATCCTGGTGGTCCGTACGATACCAGTCTTTTGGTTTCGTATGAGCATCACGTGGCGAGACGTGTATGGTTAGGCGAGGAAATGAAATTATAATTATTTAGTTTTGAATAATAACCGAAATTATATAATTTGTTTATCTAATTTGTTTAATTTTATTTGATTTCAGGAGAGGGGGGCGAAGAAGGAACTGAAGGTGGCGGGACATGGGTTGAAGTTGACCCAGATGGTTCCACAGCAGCTTCCACCGGAGATTGAGGGTATCATATCTAGATCCGGTTTAGCTTCCTTACAGAGATCGAGTTTGAAGAAGATTGATGCAAACTTGGTTTCTGCATTTGTGGAGAGATGGCATATAGAGACATCTTCATTTCACCTGCCGTTCGGTGAAATGACGATTACTCTCGATGATGTGGCATGTCTGCTTCATTTGCCTATTAGGGGGGTATTCTGGAACCCTCAACCCATCAGTGAGGAGTTAGCCATTGAGTGGGCTGTTGACTATCTTGGAGTGACATCGAGAGTGGCACTTTTCCAGGTTCGTGAGTGCAGAGGATCGTACTTCAAGATAGAGTGGTTATATGATCGATTCGTAGAGCATCGAGCAGCTTCACGTTGGGCATTTGCGACCCGATGTTATTTGATGGTGTTAGTGGGCTGCACCATCTTTGCGGATAAGTCATTTACACTCGTGGAGGCGCGATACTTGGAATTATTTAGGGACCTAGATGCGTTGTCCACCTATAGTTGGGCAACAGCTGCATTGGTGACATTGTATAGGTTTCTTGGAGATGCGTCTATGTTTAGCTGCAAACAGCTTGGTGGTTATCCGACTCTCCTACAGGTATATATTTAAATTCAGTTTATTATGTTAAAGTTATATATTAAATTTAGTTTATTGATTTTCTTTTAATTCTAATTTTAATTTTATTATGTTCATTATGTTCTATTTAATTATTATGTTATTGTTTTTTTAACAGTGCTGGATTCACGAGTATTTTCCTACACTTGGGAAAAAAGGAGAGAATTGGATACCTGCTCAGAACTGTGGACTCCTGCGAGCGATGAGGTGGACGTACAAATAGGGGGCGTTAAAGGTGGATGAGTTGCGACCCATTATGGATGAGCTGACACCGACTGATGTCATATGGAGGCCGTTCGAGGATCATAGAGTTCATCGTCGTTTTGATGAGATTTCTCTATTCAGGGGTTGTTTGAGGTGGGGAGATACTATTGTTCCATACATGCCTGACAGGTGTCTTCGACAGTTTGGATACCGTCAGTCCATTCCACCTGCACCCATTGATCCTAGGATGGCTGGTGACATTGATGTTGAGTGGATTAGTTACACCCAGAGCGCTGGCCAGGTGATTCGTTCTGCTGCACGGGCGACTATCCCATTTGAGGTAGAGGATGGATACCTTGAGTGGTATTATCGTGTTTCGCATCCTCGATTGGTACCTCCTACCTATGATGAGCCGCCAGTTGCATCTATTCCTGAGTACGATGCGGGACCATCTGATCCTGCATGGGGTTCTGTGTCCACCTTGATTCATCGCTACCTTCAGCAGAATGCAGCTGAAGAGGATGATCCACATTTTGCTGATCTGTTTGCAGCTTTACGTATTGCTCGTTCACAGTGATGTATAGTTATGTTTATGTCATATTATTTCTTAGACTTTGTTTCTTAATATATTGACATTTGAACTGATATTTATGTTATATGTTATTTATAGTTTTTATGTTATATGTTATTTAAGTGAAAATAAAAATGAAAAACATAATGAAATTAAAACATATAATATAATTCATGAATAAAAATGAATAACATAGTTTATAATTTATAATGAGTTTGTAATATAGGCGTAAGTTGTTGCCAATGTTGTAGACGCGCAACAAATCCTACCATCCACGATGTTGCTGCTGGAGAACGAAAGTTCCTCCAATCTGTTGTCACTGGTGGCAATGGAAATCCTTCTTTCATGTTAACCTATATTCAAAATTAAACAATACATTATTTAATGTTACTCAAATAATTTACTAATAATATCAAATTATAACAATGTTTACCCGAATCCAATGATTTGAGTTTACAAATCCAATGCAATAAAATGAGACATTGGGTGAGAATGTAGTTGTCATAGGGAAGAAAGTCAAACATTCGACTCCTAGACAGACAAGTACCACGTTATACCGATTCGCAATCACGTAACCCATATCTGGTAGAGTCAACCATTTCTCTATTGGTTGAGAACCACTTCCCTCTATCTTCAAAGAATCTCTCACTTCAGCTAACCGATCAGCAAATAAATTGTCATATAAAGCTGATCTTTCATTATGTATAATTTCCAATTCTAATTCCCGACGAACCATTGGCCAACCATCTTCGGCATAACCCCGCAATGAAGCAATCACTCTAAATCCACAATTACCATCTGACATTACGTTGACAACGTCATCAATAAATGACCTAATATGATAAGGAAATTGAAGGATGAACCGTTTAGATGACTGTGAAGTTTGTGTTAATTTTAACTTCTTTTTCACAGGTTGTGATGGTTGAGATGGTTGAGATTTCTTTTTTGAATTTTGTGATGGTTGAGATTGTCGTTGTGAAGATTGTGATGCTTGATCAACATATTCATGATACGAAGGATCCCTGTAAACATCATACCCTTCAGGTTTTTTGTCTTTTTTCTTGACTCCACCTTTTGTCTTTATTTTTTCAGGTGGTGCTAACAAAGAAGTCGTTGTGGGAAATGCAAGTTCATAAACCCTACTATGTAATGCCCTTCTTCCAACAACATCTTGTGACCTATACCTTTTCCATAACTCATCCATTGCAGATTTCATACCCACATCTGATTCCTCATCTAAGTCTTCTTCCAACTTAATTTCCATACTTAGTTTCCTCCAATGTACATGCACAGCCTCAATTGGTATCGGAATACCACTAATTCTATACCCTGCCAACTCACACGCGCAAGGTAATCCATAGGTGGATCTAAGAGTACATCGGCATCTGTCTTTGTTAGTTCCAATATAATCAACTCTCTTTAACTCTTCAGCAACGCGCCTCAATGCAGCTCGCGACACTGAAGTACGTAAATATGTGTAAAATGGACTTGAATGGACATGTGCAACTTCATACACACTCTTTTGAAAAGAAGCTTGAATGTTGCTAATTTGTATCTTTAAGTTGTCATTCATGGCCTCCCAACATTTGACCATGTCACCAATACTGTTACCCAACATCTGCTTTAACTTCCAATGAGCAGACTCAACCCTATAATAATACATATTTAAACTAAGTAAGAAAAATAAAAAATTCACAAAAAGTATATTTTGGGATCTAAAACAAAACATACCGATTAGTCGTCGTGTTACCCATATGTAGGACTCGATTAATCCATGCGCAAACAAACCTTTGTCTATGTGGTGTCAACCATGTGTCGTTCACGTACTCAAAAAATTTAGGACAATCAACACACTCTTGCTCAAGTTCTTTTAAATGTTGTGCATACTCAACCTCATCACTAGCCCATACAACATCCGTCCATAATTTGCCAATTGACTCCTGCTTATCAGGATCCACGAATAGTTTCCTTTTTGCACCAACATTTTTGTTAATGTGAAACTGACATAGCAAATTATTTGTCTTCGGAAACACAGTTTCAATGGCTTTCATCAAAGCAAGATCTCTATCTGTCATCATAACTTGTGGAAATAAATCTTTTTTCACAAACAATTTTTTAAGCTTATCTAACACCCAACAAAAAGTCTCAGTCTGCTCAGACTCAATATACGCAAATGCGACAGCAAAAGTCAACTCGGTAGATGTCATTCCAACAATTTCAAACAAAGGTTGTCTGTATTTGTTTGTCTTATAAGTGCTATCCATAACTAACACAATAGGAAACATATTCAACAACTTAACTGAATCTGGATGTGCCCAAAATATATCTTTAATAACTTCAGAGTCATCTCTTTTTCTACTCCAATAAACATAACCTGCAGCCTCGATAAGCTTAAACAAATGTTGTATCTCACTTCTAGGACCTCTTATCTCTTTTTCCATCATACTCTTTTGCTTGTATATTTGTGTGATACGAGTGACACAATCTGGATCAAGCTCGTACAAGGAATGCAATATATTTCTGGGTGCAACCTTTCTCTTTGTTAAATCAGCAACATGTTGCTTCTGATCCGCTGTCAACCTACCAACAAATGAGTGACCTTCTAATCTATCGGGTAAATCATGGTTATGAACGCCACATTTTACATCAATCTTCCATCCAGATCCATCTTTTGTCGGAATCGACCTGATCTTAAATGGACATCCACATTTTTTCGTCGCACTTTCTATTCCACTACGAATATCCTTGTATTTCCCACCTTTATCGCAACCAAATATTATTTTGTTCTTTCTTCCTCTCTTGCCTGTTTGTGTATCTGAACGAGTGATGACGACCGTCACTTTATTTCGTAATCCGGTGTCTTTGACCCATCTTATCACCTCTTCTCGTGTACCAAATATCTCTGTCGTTGTAAATACATCTGATGTATTCACACATATCGGTTCTTTTTCGTGTAAAGGTACTGCACCTACAAAATAAAAATATTTTTTTAAAAAAAGAATTAAAAAAACTTAAATAATAAAAAAAAAAAATCAAACCGGAAGACTTTATGAAAGTCTTCCGGTATTGTGCTCTTACAATACCGGAACACTTACATAAAGTCTTCCGGTACACATATTCATTACTACCGGAAGAGTTAATAAAAGTCTTCCGTACCGGAACACTTTTATTAAGTCTTCCGGTGTACAAACAGCATAATACCGGAAGACTTACATTAAGTCTTCCGGTATGTTAATTTACGTACCGGAACTCATTACCAAAGTCTTCCGGAACGTATATTTTTGGACAAATTTTTACTTTAATCTGACGGTCTGACACAAATGGTAAAAAAAATAAAAATAAAATAATAATATAATAAAATAATCTAAGGTTAAATTGGGCATTTTTTAAAAAATGTGGGGGTACGGGTATAGGTGGGGGGGTGCGGGGTAAAATCTTCCAACTTATTCTACCATCCATTTATGGATTTGGACCCAAAAACAATTTAATATTCTAAAAATTACATACTTTAAAAAACATTTTATTAGGAGATGGAGTATTAATTTGAGTTAAGGGTGTTTGCGGTTTAGTTTGGATCAGTTTTAAAATAAAATATCATATGACCTAAAGATAAATTTAGTTATGATTTGATTCGATTTTGGATGATTGGTTAAAAAAATCCGATACGATCCAATTTCATGCGATTTAATTTAGATCGATTTTTTGGATATCCAAATTATAAAATATAACTTTATTATATTCTAAAAATACTAATAAATGGTAAGTTTGAGATAATATATAATATACTATATCAAAAGTTTTTTTTTAAGCAAGATGTATATTGATAAAGAGTACAAAACGTACTCACACTTGATACAAAAGAAAGCGATCATTCGCTCGAACAAAAAAGGAGAAAATTCCTACCAATTAAATCTAAGACAAATAGATCAAAGGAGCTTTGTCGAATTCGTATAAATTATAATTGGATGAAGAATTTTTTCCTATGAGCGACCATCACCAAATGTGAAACTCCACTTTCCAAACTATGTCCATAACATTCCACCCCGAGTTTCTACAAATTAATTCGTTCCTGAAATTTCATAAGCTCCAACAAATAGCTAACCAAACTAAGCCTTCTCTTCCGGCCTTAATCCGTTTTCTATTACAAACGGAGTGCCAATTCAAAAAACTCTCATTGCAACCGGTACCACTACCAACAGAAACGCCTAACCAATCCTCTATCTCCGCCCAAACCAATTTAACCACCGTGCATTCCCGAAAAAGATGATTGATTGATTCCGAATGGGAATTACAAAAACTACAATTTAAGTCCGGAGAAGAGAATAAAATACCTCTATTTGAGAGAGAATCTTTTGTCGGTAATTTGTTCGACAAACACCTCCAACCGAATGAATTTATTTTCATAGGAACCTCCATCATCCATACCAAGGTAAAAATCTTCTCGTATCTATTACAAGGCCCGTAAGGGATACGATACGAATAAAGCCTCCGATAACATGTTCTGACCGAAAAGTCAACATCTTCCTCTAATTTCCATCTAACTATATCCTCCTTGCAAGTGGAAGGAGCCAATCCACCCAGCCGAACAAAGAAGTCCCTCAGATTTAAGCTTAAACGCCACTGAGCTGCAAACTGAGGATGTAAATCTGCCTGAACATCAATAGAACTAGGTGAACCAAAGGTTGTATCAGATGCTGCGATAACAGAAGCAGAATGACCAGAGGCGATATCAGAACCAAAAATGCCAGCCGAAATTAAAGCATGAAAAGCGTAATCGAGTTCACTAACGGAAGCAACAACATTGTTACCATGATTTGTGCTATCAGCAACCTGCATCGGGACACTACCATGATTCAAATTATCATCAGTCTGCAACGATAAGAAGTGGATACCGCCGGTGGAAAGGAATTTCCGCAAACTGAAGCGAGCAAGATCAAAGTAAACAAAAAACGGAACCTCCATGGAGGAGGGAACCGCTACCGACTCTGAGTTATCATCCAAATAAGCCATAGAACCTGCAGAAGAACAAAAAAAGTTAGTAAAACCAAAGTCTCCCCAAAGCCATCTTCCATCCTTCCATCCTATCATCTCCGCAACCGAGACATCTTTTAGATTTGAAATTGAGAATAAGGACGGATACAAATCCTTCAAACTTCCCTCCCCCATCCAATTACTCCTCCAAAATGAAGTATGATAATTGTTCCCAATTGAGAACAAGCAATTCTTCATTAACTCGTCTTCATTAAATTTAGTCGATATAGATAACAAGTCAATCCACCAAGAGGAATAGGATTTCCACCGCGATTTCTTAATATCGCCCCCGACACGTGCATCCCGATATCTCTGTATCTTGCTTTAAGAATGTTAAACCACATCTCATCCAATCCTAATAAAATCCTCCATCTCCATTTATTAAGGAGGATAAGATTAAACACCTCGATGTCTTTTATATTAAAACCTCCTCTATCAAACGGAAGACAAAGTGTTTCCCAATTGACCCAATGAATCCTCCTCTTGTCGCTCGAACTAACCCAAAGAAAACTACTTTGAATTTTGTTAATCTCCCTCTAAGCCTTCACCGGAGCCTTGTAGAAGGATAAATAGAATATAGATAAACTTCCTAAAACCGATTTTAGAAGAGTTATCCTACCTCTAATACTAAGAAACCGCCCATGAAAACAAGACAACCGTTTCTTAAACTTAGCTAAAAGATTGGACCACGTCGAAATCCTTCTAGGATTGGAACCGATGGGAATTCCGAGAAAATTAATTCTTTTGATTCCGTCATACACGCCAAGAACAAAGCCGTCGCTTCAAGAAACAAAGGGGTAGTGTTAATCCCTATCAATTTACTCTTATGGAAATTAATACTAAGAACCGAAACGAGACCGAATCCTCTTAGAACCACTTTAATAGCCCACAAATTATTCCAACTACAATCTCCAACTAATAAAGTGTCATCCGCGAATGGAAGAATATCAAGAAAGAAATTATTATTAACATTAAATCCCGTGTAATTCCCTATCTCAACCGACCTTCTCACCAACATAGAAAGGCCTTCCATAACCAAAACGAAAAGAAAAAGAGATAAAGGGTCTCCTTGTCTCAATCCCCTTTCCACCATAAATTCTTTAGTCGGGCTCCCGTTCACCAACACGGATATCTTACTAGAGAAGATCAAAGCTTCTATCCAACTCAACCATCTAGATCCGAAACCCATTCTCCTCATCATGTATCTTAGAAAATTCCAACTATCTTTTTCATAAGCTTTCTCTAAATCCACTTTGAAGAGCGATACCGCTTTCTTCTCTTTACAAGCAAAATCCACTAACTCATTTGCCACCAATACTCCGTCTAGAAGTTGTCTACCCTGGACAAACGCGCTTTTCCATTTGGAAATAAGAGAATGCAAAACTTCCTTAATCCTAGCCTCCAAGAGTTTTGCAATGATCTTATATAAGCAACCAACAAGGCAAATGGTTCTATAGTCATCAAGACCCAAAAGAGACTCGACCTTAGGAATCAAAGTAAGAAACGAGGAGATGATTTACTTGGAGAGGACCGCCTTTTCATAAAAATCATGAAAGAAAAGAATAAAATCTGATTTAAGAAACTTCTAACACATTTTGATAAAAAACAAAGTGTACCCATCCGACCCCGGACTTTTAGATCCTTCACAACCCCAAACCACTCCTTTGATTTCCTCCTCCAAAAAGGCATATCTAAAAAGATTTGGTTTTCAATAGAAAAAGACTTGAATTCCAAAACTTCCAACGCCGGCCTATTAAATTCCGATTCCGAACATTTGGAAGCAAAATGATTTCTCACTTCTTCCTTCACATCTTCTACCAAAACTAGTACCCCTCTAATAGAATTTAAACAACCAATATGATTACGCCTCCTCCTTTACTTCACGACATAATGAAATTACCTAGAATTATTGTCTCCATCATTTAACCACTTCATTCTAAGCTTTTGAATTAGAAATGTTCTTTGATCCGAAGATTCATCCAAAACCGGCTATTCTCCTTCTTACGAGTCTCTATATCCTCCTCCGATAGAGAACCACTAACCAATTCGGCCGCTACGTCCCCCTCATTAATCTTTTCAATGCTATCTTCGATTTCCAAATAAAACATACCAAAGACCTCTTTATTCCACTTGTGAAGACTACCTTTAAGTAATCTTAACTTCTCTTTCAACACAAAATCACTTCTTCCTTCAATGATCAAATCTTTCCATTCATTCTCCACAAAAGGAAGAAAATTCTTATCTTTAAACCAATCTTTGTTGACTTTGAACGGTTTAGGCCCCTAATCCAATAAGTCTTCCACCAACCACACCGGGCTATGATCGCAAACATCTCTACTCCCAATGAATTGCCCAACAATACCCCATTTGTCAATAGCTTCTTCCGAAATCAAAACCCAATCAATACGACTCATGTAAGAACCATCGCCACTAACCCAAGAAAACTACTTACCTTTGCAAGGAACGTCAACCAAATCAATGTCCAAAATGAAATCCACGAACTCCTTCATCTCCGTGTTACGACTCCCCATCGAACTACCCTTCCTATCACTCTCCCAAGTAATCGCATTAAAATCTCCCGTAATGCACCAATCACCATCCGTAAAAATAGACTTCAAGACAAGCAACCTACTCCATAGAGATCTTTTCATACTTAAATCACAAGAAGAATACACATTAATAATATAGAAAAGATTTCCTCTCCAAACCACCTTAACTCCTAAATAACCTTCTCCTTTAAAACTACAAAGAACTTTAATACTACTCTCCCTCCACAAAATAATGAGACCTCCCGCCGCACCCGAAGATCCGGAAAAGACCACCTGATGTTCTCCCTTGCCCAAAAACTCCTCGCCACATAATCAAACAACTCCTCCAATTTAGATTCTTGAATAAGAAATAAGTCTGCCCTGCCTTTCTTGATAATGTGACTAATCTTTTTTCTCTTTAATAAGCTGCCACCCCCTCTAATTTTAAAGGAACCGATAATCATTTACGGTTTCTTTGATCCGCCTTCCCTTCCCATTTTCTGTTTTTGTCACGTTTCTCCATCTCCTCCAAGGTCCTCAAATACTGTTGTTTAGTATCTCCCGCCACTATACCCAAGTTAGACATCGCTTCCCATAATTTACTTCCAACATTCAATTCCAAATTGTCCCATAACCGAATATTACTCCTAGCTATGTCTGAATCCACCGAATTATTAACATAGTAACCTGTCGTGGATGCGTTTTCCCCATCATTCTCGCTATTTCCAGAATTTGCACCAATACAGTTTTGCAAAGAATACTTTCCTGTCTGTTTCATCCTATTGCCTCTAGTCTTAAAAGTATCTTTGTTATTAATTCCAATGCCATCCAATTTCCTGAATTTGACTTTTTTAAGTTTATTATGTGTACCTACCACAACTCCGCCTCCCTTGCATCCACATGGACCAGGTTTAAAATAATTAAACCCCACCTCCCTTGCATCCACACCGCCTGCCTCATAATAATATGTGGGTCTCGCTGGGAGATTTCCTATTGAATTAAATGATGAGATAGTGTCTTCGCGGGAAACGATACAGGTGGATTTAATAGATTCAACTGCACCATCAAAAATCCCGTCCCGAGGTTGACACAACCCTTTATCTCTTGCACACCCACCTGTTTCCCATCTACTTTACTGCCCCCTGTTATACTAGAAATGTCAGCCACCCTAGTTAAATCAAGATTATGACTAGGTGCCTTATAATCTGCTAAGTCTCCTTTGTCCAAACACATGTTAACATCGATACCTGTGACAGGAACCCCGACATCAGTGAAAAGACTCGTACCATTCAATTATTCACCAGAGTTCACTCTGACTTCACTATCTTCCAAAATATTGACCGAACCTCCCCTATTGTCAAAGCCAGCCTAATCTTCTTCAAAGAAAAAGTCTTCATCGGAAGAGGAAGAACACATCTTTTTTCCAGTAATTGTAGACTGAGCTATTCTTACTGGCCCATATGTATCTTCACACAAACACAAAGAGAACATATTTTTATCGATCTCCACCACCATATTCTCCTGAAGAACAAAACCAACTTCTACTCTCACCATAAAACGAGTACGTCCATCGCTGATCTGTCGGATGAGTTCTCATCAGTGCAGATAAAGGTTCCAAGTTTATTAGCAATGAGTTCGAACAAGACAACATTCCAACCATGGCAAGGAATGCTGAAAACTCTTACCCAGATAACTCTTTCTAAATCGACATCAGACTCTCTCCATCTCCCCACTTCTGAAAACCATTATTGCCACCATGATGAACTGCTTGCTAACAAATCTTCCATTGCCCCTTCTTCCCTACTTTCTAGTAGACACAAATTTGATCCCATGGGAGTAACCTTAATGAAGAAAACCCCTTCCATTTAGAAATAACTTTGAATGTTGTATGACATACCTGAAGAAAGAGTCTTGCTCACATATTCCCTCTTCAATCTACTCATATCTTCTACATTTGCTTTATAACATAAGTCCACTTCCACGTTAGTATTTTTCTGATTATTCAAAATGTCAGCATAAGAACACGACCCTGATGCGGAGTTGAAAAATTTATGGTTTTTCTGAAAATGAAATTTCTCCTTCCATGTATCATCCTTTACTCCAACTCTCACTCCCTGATTCATCTTCCTGAAAGAATTCTTCGCACCCTCTGTAACTCCCTTTACAAACCTTGGAGGATTTACATGTATTTTCTTCCCATCGACATGTACGTTGTCGAGTTTAACACCCAAGATTCTAATGTTCTCTACATCCTTAAACCATGCAAAGCCGAAAGGTTTACCATATTTATTGCGTCGAGGTGAGATCATAACCTCAATACCATTGCCGATGCAACCGAAAAGAACATGGATATCCCTCGCTCGAATTCGGTTTGGAATCTCCAAGAAAAATATTAAGCTGATTTCTTCGTCCTCTGCGACTCTGTGAGCTCCACCATAGGGAAAGACATCCCATATGTTAATGTGTTTCCGATTTTCTACCTTAGTCCAAGCCATATGAGCAGTTGAATAGATGAAAACAATATTAGAGATGGAACAGAGGTTCTCTCTCTAAAAACATGTTTGCTGATAATGATTAATATTACTATATCAAAAGTTAATATTACAAGATGAAAAAAAATAAAAATAAATAGATTAAATCAAATTAATAAATAGTATTTTAAAAAATAAGTATCATATAATATTAAATTAACCCAAACATATATAAAAATAAAAAATAAATAAGTAAAATATATATATACACGCGGTTTACTTTGGTTTGGATCGGTTTTGAAAAATCAATCTGAAATCCAACCCGAATCGTTCAGTTCTTACAAAATGATATCCAAATACATCCAACAAAATTCGGCTTTTCTGGTTTTTGTTTTTTTATTTATTTATCGATTTTTGGTTTTTATTTAGATTGATTTGGATTTGAACACCTCTAATTTGAGTATTGTGAGCAGAGAGGAAAATATGTCAGACCGATAACAGAGACCTACAGCCTAGGACTATATAGACTGAGGTCAGATCAATTTTTTTAAATAGAAAATATATAGGTTTTATTATAAGTCTATTTAGTTAAAAAAGATTAGGTTTCAGATCAATAAAAAAGTTTTTTAGGTCTAACAAACCGACCTATCTAAATAAATATGAATAATTTTTTAATTATCATTATATTATGTTTTGTACTTTAAACTAAAATACATAAATAAAAATTGGTTATCTTTGAGAACTTATGAAAATAAGATGAAAACACGATTGTTCATAAGTTATTTTCATAAGTCATCTTAAACAAATAATCTCACAAAACTTATGCTAATAAGTAGGTTAAAACAAATCAATACAAATACATTTTTAGTCTCGTTGATTTTTTTAGTTTGTTAGTTTATTTAAACATTATTTTAATTTTTTATAGTATTGAGTGGAATATACTATTTAATTATTATTGTTATTTCCATTTAATGAATGATAATGTATTAAGTCTATATAGTAACAATTTCGATTTGACTTTCTATATATTTGTTGAAAGTCAAATTGACTTCTTTTTTTTAAATTGTAAAATTGAATACTAAGTTATATTTTACTATAAAAAATGAATTTCAATTCAATTTATTAAGTAATTAAAATATTTAATACTTAAATTAGGTATATTAATTATTTAATAAATTCAATATTTTTTTTATAATAGAGAATATATGGAGTATTAATTTTTTTTATATATTTTCTAAAAAGTATATATCAACTTATTCTACCATCCATTTATGGATTTGGACCCAAAAACAATGTTAGCAATGAAATTTGAATTTAATATTCTAAAAAAGTTACATATTTTAAAGAACATATTTTAAGGAGATGGAGTATTAATTTGAGTACTATGAACAAGGATTAAAATAGGTCTGATCGATAACCGGAATCTACAATCTAGGTCTATATTGACTCAGGTGAGATCAATTTTTTTAAATTAGAACATGCATAGATTTTATTATAAATCTATTTAGTTAAAAAAACTAGGTTTCAGATCAAGAAAAAAGTTTTTTAGGTCTAACAAATCAGCCTATCTAAATAAATATGAATAATTTTTTTATTATCTTTTTTTGACAAGAGAAAACTTAATTCATTTCATTTATAATAAGAGTTTGGATACATGTTGGAATATCAGTAAAATTGTGAAAACTAGCATAAAACGGAGCCACTTGTGCCAGAGCATGAGCAACTTCATTGACTTGTCTTCTAGTGAACTTAACATGCGAGTTCGTGAATAAACGGGCTAACAGATGGTTATATTCCCTAATGATAGAGCCAAAATCTGTATAATTTGGATGATGACTATATACACCATCGACGATAATTTTTGCATCCATCTCGAAATCAATATTGTCATAGTCGAGATCATGCGCCCACTTTATAGCAGCTAATAACCCTAGGGCCTCCCCTGTCACAATTTTCGTGATGGGTGAGAACCATTTTGTACGGGCCGCAATAAAGGAGCCAATGTCACTTCTGATGCAAGCTCCAATACCCACTTTATCATTAGAAAAAGAAGCATCAATGTTGCACTTAACTCGACCTGTCATTGGCTTTCTCCACTTGGTGTCTGGTGGAGTTTGAGGAAGGTGTGCGATGTTAGCCTTTAGTTGTTGGGCATTTCTCCATCCTTGAATAAGGTGCGTAGCACGACTGCAAATGGTATCCGAAGACTCCACCACTTGGTTCCAAACATGGTTATTTATGCTTTTCCATAAACTCCACAAGATGGTAGCGAAAGTCACTTGCTGGTCCTGATTAGATACCTGCAAAACAACAAAAATAATAGCAGTCAACGATACATGAATGTTCTGCAACTGTTGTATCATTGCCCATAATCCGACTTTCTCCCAACAGTTATTGCTTTTCAGACACTGCAGGAACAAATGTTCATTACTCTCCTCCTCGTCGCCACACACGCCACAAATAATAGGACAATCTACACCTTTATCCTTAAGGAGAACTCTAGTAGGAACACAATTCCTGCAAAGTCTCTAAATAAAATTCTTCACTTTTGGCGATATTTTAATTTTCTAGATTAAGTCCCAATTAGCATATATTCTGAGATTGGATGTATCAATAACCTCATCAATGCAGAAACGATAAGCATTGCGAACTGAGTAATTGCCATTCCTTTCAAAATTCCCGGTGATTTTATCAACCTGAACCGACTCAAAAAGTGCAGTATGAAGAATTTTATTTGCTGCTTCCTTACCAACTAACAGAAAAATCAAATCAAAGTTCCATTGCTTACCATAATAGCTAAGTAAATCTGATACTCTCAAATTGGATATTTCAGGAACATGTGGCCAAGGGTTAGTTAGGGAGGTATGGTCGTGCAGCCAGTTTTGATTCCAAACCGAAATGCTCTCTCCGGAGCCTATGCTCCACTTGTAGCCACCGCGTACCACAAATTTAGCACTCCAAATACTTTTCCACACATAGCTTGGATTGTGACCCAAGGCGGAATCAAGAAAGTTACTATTTGGAAAGTAACGAGCTTTATAGAGTCTAGATACAAGATTATTGGGCTTCGTCATGAGATTCCACGCTTGTTTTCCAACCATTGCAAAGTTGAAAGCGCTAAGGTTTTTGAACCCTATACCTCCATATTTTTTGCCATAGACAAGCGATCCCAAGATCGCCAGTTCATACCTTTTGCATTTTCTCTATTGTGCCCCCACCAGAAAGAGTTCATCATTTTTTCAATTTCATCACTAAGCGATGAAGGCAACAGGAAGATACTCATGATGTAAGAAGGAGTAGCTTGAAGAACTGATTTGATGAGGATTTCTCTACCCGCTTGAGAAAGGCTTTTGCTACTCTAAGAATTGATTCTTTTCCAAATTCTATCTTTGATGTACTTGAAAGTTGCTTTTTTACTTCTTCCAATCATTGACGGAACCCCCATATATTTACCCATTCCCAAGACTTGCTGGACCTCTAAGATATCAACCAACGAGTTCTTGAGTGTCGAAGGTACATTCCTGCTGTAGAAGAATTTTGATTTTTGTAGGTTTATAGCTTGACTGGAATCTTCTTCATAAGTCGACAAAATACTCTTCATCTCGATAGCTTCTCCTGAGGTAGCTTTGAAGAAAAGAAAACAATCATCTGCAAAAAGTAAATGGGATAAGATGGGAGCATTATTACAAATCTTTGTCCCATGTATGTCCCCCTAGCTTCAACCTGTTTGATGAGGGCTGACAGACCTTCAGAGCAAAGAATGAACAAGTAAGGCGATAAGGGACCCCCCCTGCCTTAATCCCCTAGCCGGAGTGATTGGACCGACCGAATTACCATTAAGATTAATAGAGTAATCAACAGTTTCCATGCAAAGCATAATCCATTGAATCCACTTTTGATTGAACCCCATAGTAAATAGAACATCCTTTAGGTAGTCCCAATCAATCCTATCGTATGCTTTACTAATGTCGATTTTAAGAGCTATCTCTCCAACCTCACCCTTTGTTTTAGACTTCATATAGTGAACCACCTCTATGGCTGCCATCGCATTATCTAGTATAGATCTCTCAGGGACGAACGTCGATTGATTGTCGCAGACACACTTGAATAAGACCTTTTTAGGCGATTGGCCAGGACTTTTGAAATCACCTTATAAAGCACATCACAAAGAGCAATAGGTCTCCAATCTTTTAAAGACGTTTGAACTTTACCTTTAGGAATAAGTGTGATGTTTTTCTTGTTTAGATTGGGAGGAAAATAGCCACTGTCTAACCACAAACAACCTGCAAGGAAAATCTCTTTCCCACATAAATCCCAAAAGTGCTAATAAAATTTTGGGTTATATCCATCGGGGCTTGGACTCTTGTCCCTTTGCATCGAGAATAAAGCTTCTTTAAATTCCTCAAAAGCAAACAGTGTTGTCAGCATGTTGTTATCAAAATATGATATGGATTTGGGAATAACTTGCAGTACTCTCTCTCTCTCTCTAGCACTAGGCTTCTTCTGGAAAAGATTAGAAAAATAGTCGTAAGTAATGTTGCACATCTCCTCCGTCGTAGAACAAACTTCCCCATTATTATTGGTAATGGATTTTATTGTATTTATCTTCTTCCTGATAGTAGTTGTAATATGAAAGAATCGGGTGTTGAGGTCGCCGTCTTTGAACCAATGAGCTTTAGCTCTTTGCTTCCAGTAAAGGTCGTCTTTGATTAGGAGAGAATTCAGATGTTTCTTTAGCGCGTGGAAGTAATTAACATTTCCTTCTGTGACTTGATTACGAATTCTTTCAATTTTACAAAGAACTTTATCTATGTCTTTTCTTATCTTATGGCAGTTCTGTTTGCTCCAGTGCATCATTCGTTCCCCGCAAACCTCTAGTTTACCACTTATTGAATCGCTTTCAATATTACGCCATTGCTCTTTAAAGAAATTTTCAAACCCGGGTTCAGTTAACCAAGTATTCTCAAATTTGAATCCAGTTTGATTTCGTTGGTGAACCGTAATGTTGTCACATTGTAGCAGAACTGGATAATGATCGGAAGTAGTAGTCGTTAGACACCTCGCCCAAGCTGCAGGAAATAGTGAGGACCAATCATTGTTTTTCATTGCTCAGTCTAATTTTTCTTCATCCACTCTATTCGTACCGAGGCTCTTGAACCATGTAAAACAGTGGCCTTCCATAGGGATGTCCGTCATTCCCGCATCTTGGACAGCTTGGCGGAAGCCGTTAATCAACCAACTAGGTCTCTCGACTCTTCCTTTTTTTTCATCTGTGGAATGGATGTCATTGAAATCACCCATAATGCACCATGGAAGATCGAATGTTTCAGACAACTGACGAAGGAGGTTCCATGAGGTTCTCCGGTTCGAAATGTCAGGATGTCCATAGAAACCTGTAAGTCTCCATGTACCACGGGTTGTGTCATTCACAGTTGCATCAATATGATTCTGAGAGTAATTTTGAATAGCACAATTTGAAGATTTCTGCCATAAAATAGCAATACCACCTCCCTTCCCTACTTTATCCACCGCAAAACAACAATCATAACACAAGATATACCGTAATTCATCAATTTTATTCGCATAGCTTATTGTTTCATACATCAATAGAACATCTAGTTTATATCTTCAGATGAGGAATTTTAAATTCGGAATTGCACTCGGGTAAAACATAACTACATTAAAAAAAAGATTTGTCAATTTTGTAGGGTATCACTTTATTTTAATGAGATTTTTTCTTGGCACCTCACTCATATCTGATATTCCATAACTTTTCGTAATATTTAAAATAATTCTATTTAATTTTTATTAAAAATACACATAAAAAATTCGATAGTATAAATTAAAAATTGGATAAGATGAGAAAAAACCGTAGTGTATTCTTAAAATATGTATGCATTTTTATTGATTTTTTTTTATTTTAAAAATCGGTGCGTGGAAAACAGTTTTTTTTAAAGAGAATTTCTCAATCCACCCTATAACTAATACTCTCAATCACCTGTTGCATTTCCAAATATGTCCCCTGTTTCCGTTGATATACTTCCGGACGCACCAATTTTTTGTTTTATGTTGAAATCTTCCACTGATGCATATGTGGAATTTTAGTAGAACATTTTTTTTATAAAATTAAACCAGTTTTATTAGTCAGAGACGCATATACAATAATTCACAAATATGAATAAAGTATAATATATATATATATATATATATATATATATATATATATATATATATATATAATACATCAATCTCATCATCCAAAATAAATACATCACGGTCATAAAAAAATACATATAACTACTGTGTATGCGAGAGTACATGCTATCCACCCTGTGTGTGCGATAGTACATCGTCAAGGGTGATAGTAATCTTCCCGTGTAGTAGATGGAAAAAGGATGTCTTTGGATTCCACCTCTCCACAAAAGTCACGAGCATACCGATATGTATCACAGAATACCCAATCTCAGCAAGGTCCTTCAGAACAGACGCAACGATGGCTGTTAGGAGCCATTCACCATCTGTTAGAGTCACTCTCTTGCGTCCATGGTTATAAAACCTCTGAGCTTGGCGTGCCTGAGAAGCAAATTTTAATAAAAAAACAATGGTACATATAATATTTTTCAAATGAAAAGAAAAACAGAGTAATGTTACCTCACCACGCCAGACACGTGAGGCTGCATGCTCTGCGTAGCCCAATGGCAAAGACATGTCAGATGGACCCCCCAAATAATTCTCAGGAGCAGTGGCAGCAACATCCACTTGTGTCTCCTCAACTCCCTCCTGGGCCTACTCAGGATCCTCAACATCGCATTCCGGTAGTGGAACCAGACTCTCCTAGTGTCTCCCCTTGGAGGGTGAAGACTGTGAAGTACCCTCAGAAACATCTTGTGGCCTCCAGGATGAAGAAGTGTTTACAACTCCAGATGTAGACGGTACGTCTGGCTGGACATGGGCCTTCACCTTCCGGACGGAGGCGTTCTGGGAAGCTCGATCATGTATTCATCTCTCTATAGGAATCTGTTAGTCTGAGTCTGAAGAAGACATAATGTCTGCAAACCAATAAGTTAAATTAAGATACAACGAAAATGAAATAAAGGAAAAAAATTAACATTCAATTGTTCCGCAAGTGTATATACTGAAGCACCCAGGATATAGAAAGTTTGGGTTGTTCGGCAAGTGCATCTACGAAACGTGTTAACTTTCAATTGTTCCGCTGATGTACTTGCAGAAGCTTCTGAAACTTGAGAAAACAGTGACGAACACCATTAACGTCCCACTTGAAGAAAAGTTCAAAAAAAAACCCCTGATCATCCGTTTAAACCCCAAAAAAGTATCTACATTGTGTTTAAACTATGTTTCTAAACTTATCCATGGATTTCTACACCTAAATAACTATTCTAAATCGACTACGGAGAATATTCGAAAATAACTCAAAAACTCGAAAACTTACCGATTGAAATGAGCTTCGAATGTTTAGGACGTAGTTGATCGTCGCAGATGATCCTCTATGTCAAAGTCGATCGAAAACTATACGATTTGGTGGAATTTGAATTTTTGAGGTTTGAGAGAGTTTGGAGAGATTGAGGTTGGGGAAGATGAAAAGTGAAAGTGAGGGGGGAGATGGGTTCTGCGCGAAGTATCCACAGAAAAAATTAACGTTTAAATAAAAAAGGGTGCGTTCAAAGATGCATCAGCGAATGTAGTGAGGGTAAAAATGGAAACGCACATGGTGCCTGAGAGACCCATGGGTGGGATAAGAAATTCTCTTTTTTAAAACACCATATATTATCATACTTTTTCAAATTGTTGAAATACTCGGTAGTGTAAAATCACCTATTTTTTTAAAAAGCTCATGCATTTACCAGACTTTTAAATGGGCAATAAAAATTTCGATAGTGTAGTTTTTAAGGATTGAGATTTTGCATATTGTTTTGTATGGTTGTGATCGTGCTGATTGTTGTGTGTGGTCCATAATGAATCCAAACTTGTATAAATATGGATCATGTGTTGTTAAAAAAACCTTAGAATGTCTCAATATTCGTTTATGGCAGTTGTGTCCTTCAACGATGTGAAACCTCTTGTTGAATTTTGACTACCCGAAGACACCACCATTATCACTATTCTGAGATCCTTTTTGGATAATTTGCTACCTCACAACGAGAATAGAAAAGGTGGGTAAGAACGAGTTCCATGCACTGATGATTGATACTAAAGGAAATGTGAAATACAACAATATTGAGTTGAAGACTGATGAAGATTTGAAAGTTATATGGAAAACATATCACCGTTGGAAAAGAAAAGGGCCAGTCGAGTTTGATGTGATAATCACTAGATATGTTGACGATATAATCAAGATGTTGAAACTTCTAGAACCATCTAATAATGTCTAGGTTTTGTTATTTATTATTGTTTTGTTAAGTTATGTAATCGTGTCTGTTTAGTTATGTTAACACTCATGTGTCAAGTTATGTTAATCGTCATGTGAAGTTATGTTAATCCCACAATAATGAAAGTGATAATGTTTTATCTAATAAGTTGTGTATATCGTATGATTGAGTAAATAATACAAGTAATATATGAATAATTCAAAAAATAATACGGGTGTTGCGTGTTGCTGTTCACACGTGGATTTCGCGCGAACAAGTTGCTTGCCTCCTTTACGAGAGGTTTACTTGCGGGACCGGCCAAACAAGTCCCAAAACTGCTCTGTCCGATTAGTTATGTTGAGAACTCTTGTAATGTAAGAATGGTAAGGGAGGTTCTTGTATATTTGTGGTGTTTTTGTGTTTTAGAATACTCTCGCGGAATGCTTGAATGAAAAGGTAAAAGAGAAAAAAAAAACAAAAGAAAAGAAGATAAAGGCAAATGCAAGTATTTAAATTGATTTAGAGTTAAAATAACTTGAAAAACACAAGTGTTTGGATGTTATCATACATTTTTCATAGAAGGTCAACTCGTTTCTCCGACACTCGATACTTTGAGTGTGTCCCTTTTATAATATAAAGAAATGCGACCTTGAATAATGATAATGAAATCTACTTATATAGACATACAAAATAAAATGTCAGACACTCTCCAACAAATTTGGTTTTCACACCTGTCATCCCACTCACTTGGTAACTGCCCACTACTTTGTCCCACTCACTAGAGCAATTTCTTCATAACGTTTTGAATGATCTTGTCGAAAAGGTCTTTGAGCTACTGGTTTCTTTGGGATGCATTGAAGTGCTTCAACTTCTTCCTTCTGCAAGCTGGACTTCTTCATTTTCCTGTCGAACCATTGCTTGTATTTCCCTTTCCTATGGCTAGGTCAAAATGCTCCTTTTGGACATTTTCAGGGACTTGCTTCAAAACACAATTTCTTGACCTAGTCGAAATCTCCAGCCAACAGTTGTCTGCGATGGCAAAGTATAAATTGATCATTTGGGTTTTCTAAACCCGTAGGCTATCCATAATAACATATATAATCTGTAGACGTTATTGGTCAACCACAACATGTGGAGGCAATGAAACATCATTAAAAGGTCCCTCAACATCGAAAGATCTACCATAATCTCCATGCTTAACTAGTGTGATGATGTGAGAGTGTGATACAATAAGGTACCACTCTAAGTAAACATCCATGCACTACGTAGGGAACTGATCCTCCACGACATGATCTATAATGGGATTGGAAGAGCTGACAATGTTACCCACAAACCATCTATCAATTCCCTCAGCTAGAACATCGAGGATTAGTCGTGGAATTTCCTAGACATAATCAAACAGGCGCATACACCTCTTAGGTAAGTGTCTTGCTACGAAGATCTCCAGTCGCAGATAACTAGAAAAGGGAAGTTTCATCAAACTTCTGATGCACTTTATTGTCTGCGTAGGGTCTCCATATGACATCATCTAAGATCAACTCATTCACCCCCCTTCTGTACTCCAGAAGGTCACATGGGTGTACATGCCTGGCCATCTATCTCTTGGCTTGTGTGGAGCTAACATTGGTAGGAATAACCCGCTTATCACAAATGGACAATAAATGTTCGCATACCAAACACTGCACAAGAACATATGAAAATTAACAAATGTCATAAATAAGAACTAAATTAATAAGAAATAATACATTTTTATATCGTTTATAGATTTATACAACTGATAAGTTGCATAGTCTCAAAGACGGTTTTTTCGTTGTGAATATGGAAGTTGAAAAATGGTCTAGAGGGGTGAATAACCCTTTAAAAAATCAATTGCTTTTTCAAAAAGTTAACAGAGAGTTTTTAAAAGCTGTTGGCGGAAGGTTTGATACGAGAATATGAAAATTATACTTTTTGAAACTTGATCACGTTAACTCTAATTTGATTCATAAACACCAAGATGAATGTGATAATACACAAGGTATTCAATTGATTTGGTTGTAATCCACGAGGTGAGTTTATACAATGATTCAATATAGTGAATTCTAACCTCAATTGTTTCTCATAATTTAATAAACAATTCAACTCAATAAGGTATCCAATTCTAACAAAACCTAATGCTTACGTAGTAAATTGCTATCAATTTAATGAACGATAAACTACGATAGAATTGAAATACCTAAGCATGAAAATACTACAAAAAATAAATGCAAGAGTGAATGTCTATGTGTGTTTGTGTGTGTGTGAGAGAGAGAGAGAGAGATAGATAGATACATAAATAGATAGAGAGAGAGATGCCACAAATATTTATAGTGCTTCATTGTTCGTCCTCGTTTTTTCTACATACACTTTTCAATTGTTTCCCATTGGAACTTGCATTTTTTCTTTTTATATGACAAATATTTGCAAGAGTTCATACAATCACCAAACCAAAATAATTATAAAAAAAAAACTAATATCTCCTATCTGGATTTTAACTTGTATAAAGCGTAATGATAAACTCTTCTACATAATACTTACTCGATTAACGCTTCTTAAATCTTCCAATATTACCAATTTGCTCCAATATTTCATGTGTAACAATCAACCATTCTATCTTATTGATTCCATGAGCGATGAATTGTCCGAAGATTTGAGAAGAACTCCACCTTATTCGTAGTCTTAGCCTTCCACACAATGACTACTAAGACAATCTAGAGAGAAGAAAGTACTTCTTTTAAATGGAATTTGTTAGCACCATTTACAATCACCTCAATATTGTAAACCACCTTAAAATATAAACCAAATCTTCAAGAAAGATTAGTTTCAAAAGTGTGCCTCTTTCAATCAATTGCAAATCTCTTTTTATCAAGATCAGGATCAAATTGAAGTTGAAGATGTAAGAATTTGAACCTTCGTTACTTGAGTCACACACAAATGCACATGAATTTGTTGATTCATTACTTGAGAGATGATGACAAAAAGGGTTTATACGTGCGTGAGATTAAGCACTAAAAATGGTTGAAAAAATCAGTTAGATTCGAATCAAGATCATTTCCTAATTTGAATCAAATGAAAAGTGAAGTGGAATAAAAGAAAAACAAAGTTTTGACCCATTTTTTCAATTTATTCAAATCAAGAGGAAAGTGTGATTCAAATCAAATACTTTGTGATTTAAATCATGTGTTAAATTTGATTCGGATCAAACAGGCTGAGATATTTGAAAAATGTGGAAAACTCTTATTATTCAAATCAGATGTAAAGTTTGATTCAAATCAATTGTGCCAGAGGTCACACATAGTTTGATGATTCGATTCATATGTAAAATTTGATTCGAATCAATTTGTTTTGAAACTTTATGGTTTGCCATTGTCCAAAATGATTTGAATAAGGATTTATGCTTGATTTGAATCAAACACCCAAAATCCCAATTTTTCAAGTTTTTCAAAAGACTTTGAGATTTTTCTTTCCACTTAACTTGAATCAATACCAAATATGGCTCTTATTCCACAGACTCATGCAATTTTTTAAAGGAATCATGATCGAGTTCAAACCTAACCAATGGTTTATGCATGCTAAAAAGGAATCATTTTAAAACTTGATTGAGAGTGGTGCAATCATAAAGGAGACTCAATAATTGAGAGTAAATCAAAGTGAAAGAGTTAAGACAAGCAACCAAATAATCATATTAGGATTCTCCCCTTTAAGGTATTAGGTACATGCAACTACAACAGTCACATCTCAAAGTTTCACATATAGAACAATCACTGCAACACACCTCATGCCCAACTAACATGGTTAACTCTATTATACATCCACATATACCTTGCATCAATATATACATGAGACTTATCCGCTAAGATAATACATTTTATAAGAAGTAACATGTATATATACCATAATGGCTACCTCTTACATAAACTGCCTGACCAACTCAACATACCAATCTCGGAGTAAAGATACGAGAAAAGGATCACCTTTGTTAACCTTAAAACCATCTCTCACCAGCGCTTCAGTAACCACAAAGTCTTATATTGCAGTAATACATTCAAGATTTTGGTTAATGAGAGGAGCAGTGAAGAAACTACCTGGAAGAGGAGATGGAACATGGAAGAGACATCATCTAAAGTAATCGTCATTTCATCAAATGGAAGCTGAAACAAATATGTCTCCTGATGCGAACGCTCAATTAAGGCTGACAATAGTGCAATGCTGATCATGGTCAACAAACAGTCCACCAATGACACCATAATCATCGATAATCTCCCTGACCTCCTAAGGCATCAACACATATAAGAACTTCTTCAGCTTCGTCCCTGTGGGTGGGAACCATCTACGACACTCAATTTTATACAAACTAAGTAAAAAGCATCAATTATTTTCAACGTATCAATATTTAATAAAATCAAGTTCAACATACACACACGTATATATATATATATATATATATATATATATATATACCTCTCCCTTCCATAATCTCAATGTTACATGATCGATAAATATGATGGGAACATAATGTTCATTGGGACTCTAGGAACCCCTGTTTATCCCCAAAATTGGTAAGCAATCGTTGGTCCTCTGAAGATACCAAAATACCCTCAGTTACTCGCAGGATCGACCAGATTGATCCTAAGACATGTGCTAAAAGGTTTGTGACTTATAATGTTTTTGGGAAAAAAGGTCTTGAATCCTTCGACAAGATTCAGAAGGTGATTAAAATAAAAGAAATGAAGTAAAAGCAAAGACTTTCAAAGTAAAGAAAAATAAAGGGGAAGGCTTGAAGATTTAAAGGAAAAGTAAAGACAAGACCTGAAGGTAAATGAAAATTAAAGGCAAGGCAATGGAGTTTAAATGACTAATAATGTAAAGGAAAGATAAGTGTGAGGCGGAATGTTAAAATGCTGGAAAAGTAAAGGGCGAGAATTGTAAAGGAAATGCAGTAAATTGCTTGGAAAGTAAATGACTTTGAAATATAAATACTTTAACATAAAAGGATTTTAAAGTTTAAATGGATTCAAAGATAAATAACTTAAAGATAAATTGATATTGAAGATAAATTAGTGGTGTTTCAATCACGTACATTCTCACTACACTATTTTCTCTACACACAGATACTTTGAGTATTACGGAGTTACTAGTACATATGATTTCCACACACTTATTCTAACACTAGACTAAGCTATTTATATACATTACAAAGCAACCATTTTCGATGGTTTCTTCCTAAGACTATCCTAAGATGATGACACTTGTCCCACTAACATGTTGAAGAAGCTTGATCTTGCGCCACTTGTCTCTGCATTTGAATTGAAAATTACATATTTTCCCTCCAAACTTGAACGTGTCAAACTCATGTAACTGCCTTCCTTGTTTAATTACTGCGTGGTTGAATCATCCCAACACTTAGAAAATATTTCAACTCAGAATTTCTCTAAGTACGAAACCTGTAAGTAGATTCCTTTGACTCTCATCCTTTTAATGAGTAAGGTCGAAAACCTCACTTTTAGCTTATAACAAGAAAACTCTTTACTAAGCCAAAATGACCTCATTAATGCTAGCGTCAAAATTTAGGGATAACAAATCCCCCCCCCCCCCAAAAAAAATGTTCTTTTCGACCATCTTGATGAAAAGATCATTTTTTTATATTCATCATTTCGACGCCAACTTTGGTCAGACGAAAGTATGGCTGGAACCACCTAACCCACGTTCTAAAAACTGTTGTGATTCTCCACCCACACGCATGACATCATGTCATAATGGAAAAAATCCCAAAAGTCCCATCAGTCGTATCTGATGTTTCCCGATCATGAGCTTTTCCTTGAAACAAGCCAAAACGTCTTTTGCATTAACTGCTACCTCAACGCGTCAGATCCCAAGTGCCACGTGTCCCACCACTTCATATATGCATTAAGTGGTTGGACTTCACAACTTCTTATTCCCTACTGTTGCACCCCAAAATTTGCCCTCACAATACAAGACTTTGTGTGCTAAGAAGGTTCACAAGGTTCACAAGTTTCCCAATGCTTTCAAGACCTTTCATGAGGTTCATGAAGTCTACAAGTCACTTTATGAAGGTTCACAAGGTTCACAAGCTTCTCAACATTTACAAGACCTTTCATGAGGTTCATGAAGTCTACAAGTTACTTCTTGAAGGTTCACAAGGTTCACAAGTTCCACAATGCTTACCAAACCTTTCATGAGGTTCATGAAGCCTACAAGTCACTTCATGAGGTTCACAAGGTTCACAAGCTTCACAACACCTCCCATGAGTATCACAAGACACTTTATGAAGATTCACAAGGTTCACAAAGTTCATAATTGGTCAGAAGAGTTGACAATTCCCTCAGACAATGCACCTCCTAAGCAGTGCATCCAAAACTAGGGTTTTGACTTTAATCAGGCTAAATGAATTTCCAAGACTTCAAGTGAGCTTCATAACATCTTATATGTGTGTAAGAACCCCCATGACAAGTTTCAAGACTTTTCTCAAAAGTTTGCTCAGTCAGATGATTAGATAAGTCAAAATCAGTCAATACAGTTAAAAAGTCAAACTGAGGTCAACTGTGGTCAAACCAAAGTCAAACTTCATGATTTTTTGCCAACATCAAGTATATGAAGTAAAATTCATCATTTGATCAAGGGTTGATCATGATTCATCAAGGAGATTCCAGATCATCAAGAATCAAGAGTTTCTAAATTAGGGTTTCCTCAGTAAAAGTCAACTGAACTTTGACCAGCCATAACTTTCATATATTTCATCACCAAGTCTCCATCCAAAGCTCATTTTGAAGGAAATTGAATTCTCTACAACTTTGATCTTGCAAGTTAATCCCCAAAATGCTTCATTTGGAAGATATGAGCTAAGACATTATAGGTCATTTCAAAAGTCAACAAAAAGTCAACAACTTCAAAAGGGCATAACTTGAGATTGGTAAATGATATGGACCTGAAACCAATGGGGTTGTTTAGAGGACTCTTCAAGCTTTCCAAAATGTCCAAGAACACCCTCATACCTTTAAAATTGAGGGAGATGTGCCCTTGCAAAGTTGGGAAATTTTATGATGGTTTATGTTGAAAATGGAGGTTTAAAACCACTTCTTTCCAAATGGGCTTGCTAAATTGTGATCCAATCCATACACTAGTACTATGCACGACCCAAACCATTTAAAATCTGATTTTTATTATTTTTATTTCTATTTATTTTGATTTAAATCATTAAAAATCATTTTAAATGAAAATAAAATATGAAAATAAGAGATTTTATTTGGATAATGCTTCTAGAAAGTCTTAATTGATGATTGGAATTAAAGAGGAAGGGAATCATGAGATTGGTACAAAAATAGTAAGATTTCATGAGCAAATATTGAAATTTCAAAGCATGATCAATCTCAATCTTTTTAAATCAATTCTTGCACACAACCAATGAAGTTTTTGACCTAGAATCATTCACATATAAGTATCAAACATAATGCAAACCCTCATTCACGAATTCCAGCAGCCAAAAGTAAGTTTCAAAACCTCAAAAATTCATCAAAAGTTCATATTCGGATTCTTCAATCCAGGGCACAAAAAGGTAAAATAAGAACATGGAGATGTTCTTTAGACATCACTGAAGCTAAAGCATCACTCATATGCATCCCATGTGCACCATATTGGCCAACCCGAGCTCACTTTTACCTTGAATAAATTTTTTCCGATTCCATTGATTGGTTGTGTTTTATTGAAATTTGTTTACATAATCTTGTTTGTGACATTGTATAGATTGTTTCTGGACCAATGGATTGAAGCTTCCTTGCCTAAAACAGATTCGGCCATTGTTAGGGTTTAGCTCTTGAAATTAGGGTTTGATGGTTTAGTAAGTTTAAATGAATTCTGGACACATAGGAATGTTCTATAAATCACCAGGATCACAAAACATTAACCAATTTAATGAATCGATGCTGTTTTGCTTGAGTTTCATTTTCGTAGGTTTTGAACATTGAGAAATTCGCAGGAAAAGTTGTAAGTGATTTCGCAGGAAAAAGTGCAGGTATGAGGAAGAAGATGATGCTGATGGCGCGCTCAGGACAAATTCAAATCATGTTAAAATATTTTATGTTGTTTTTGTTATTTTGTTATCACAACAGCTTCGTTGTCCCAGTGGAAAGGCTTGTACGCGTTTGATCAAAGGGGAGGGGATCGAATCCTGCCTCCAGCCAATGTTTTGATATTTTCTCATTTTAATTGTATTCTTAATATATTATTATTGGTGATTGTTTGACTATCAGTTAGGCTCTCCCAGCCAGGCGGATACGCGTGCATGCTTGTAATCAGAAGGACCTGGGTTCAAGTCCCACCCCAGGCCTTTTGTTTTCATTATTTTTCTGGATTTTCTAGATGAAGCACAAAACAAATTTCATGCTCTCACTTATTGCCTGCGTACACAGTGGCCTGGTGGTTGTTCTTCTTGCTGGAAAACAGGCTGACCTGGGTTCAAACCCCAGTCAGGTAAGTTTTCACACTTTTTCTTCTTTTATTTGTTTTAGGCATTATGATATTAAATTAATATAATTTTATGGATATATGTTTCTAAATAATAAAAAATGATAATAAAGCATGTTTGTTTTTTTAAAAAAAATTTCTAAAATATATAAATATTCTTAAATTATTTTCTTTATCTTGTGATTAAATTATAAATATATGTATATTATAAATTAAACCCTAAAAATATTTTTTCTAACAAAACCCTAATTTATTTTCTAAATACCTATTAAAACCTAATTGTTTATTTTCTAATTTGTGATATAATTATTATTGTACATGTTTATTTAGAAATAATTATAACTTATTTGTAAATATATTTATAATCCCAATTATTTTTCTTTTAATATATGTATAGAAACAATTTAACTTATAATAATTATATTTTTGTATATGTTTAAAATAATTTGTAAATATAATAACTAATAAAAATTAAAATTTATAAATATGATTAATTTTGTGAATATGATATTTAAAACTTATTTTCTTCATATAATGTATAAATATTTTTTTTTTAATAATTGTTGATATATGTTTAGAAATAATTAAATTTTGTAATGATTAAAATTTATAATTATATTATGTTTTAAAATTTTTTATATTATAGTAATTATTCAATTATTCATAAATGTTTATATATTAAAAAATCCTATTTTGTGTTTATTATTCTAATCATGTCATTATAATATTTTTTTTAATTATTGTTACTAACCATATTATTATTTATTATTTTTGTTTATTATTATCTTATATTTTATATTATTATTTCTCTAACCTTGTTTATTTTTCTAATTATTTCACTAACTTTATTTATTTTTAATATTTTTACTAACCTTATTTTTTTTAATTATATTTATCACTAACCCCTATTTATTTATTTATTGTTATATTTGCTTATTTATTTATATTTTTGCTAATTATTTATTTATGCTATTTATTTTAATTTGCTTATTATAATTATTATGTAATTGCTTCTTGGTGTAATTTTGTAAATATTTTAAATATTTAATTTTTATGCTATGGTTAGTAATTTAGGGAGTGTAAACATGTATTCAATTTAAAAATAAACTTAGCTCATTTTAATTAAAGATAAATAATATTGAACACTCACACACGTAAGTCGATTTTTAATCGCCGTCTCACTTTCTAAGGCTATCCCTCAATGTTGCCTAAATCATAAGGTCAAGTGGGGTGTATAAAGCAAGTCCCTTAAAGAAAAATCATCAAGTCCCACATGGTTGCCTTTAAAGATCAAGTCCCTTTTCGAATAATGATGATAGTCCCTCCTATATGCTTATTACACCCCACAGTTGCCTTCATAAAACAGAATGTCCCTCTCATGTCCCTTACATCCAAGGTAATGACTACCTACTCCTTAATAGTAGGGATAGTCTTACCAATTAAAGGATAAAGAACAAGAAAGACTTAAAACTTTAGGGTAGTTTCCTCTTATGTACTTGCTCACTTCAAAAACTTTTCAAACTTTCCACAATTTCAAACAAATTTTCAAAAACAAGTTTTTACGCATCCGTACATGGATCATTATTAACTCATATGAAAATTTTCTATTCACACACTTCACATTTTCAAAAACAATTCAAAAGTGAGCTAAGTAACTAAGAGCCCATGGATAACCATGGATGTAAAGGGTGCTAACACCTTCCCTTTACATAACCTACCCCCCGGACCCAAAAATATCTCTTAAGGTCTTTCCTGTTCTTTTATACCCTTTCCTTTTTTGGATAAAATAAAAGTCGGTGGCGACTCTTGCTATCCGCAACATAACTAAAGTCAGTTCTCCCACCGTGTTACACCTACGCCTATAAATACATCCTTCATCACACAAAATAAACCTTTCCAAACTCTTGCAAACTTTGTCTCTTTCTTATTAAAGTCTTATTATTTTCTTTCAAAAAACTCCAATTTCATTTCCAACAATGGCGTCCTCCAAGGATAACACTTCCCAGAAGAAAGGTCAAAAAACAAAGGCTTTCACCTTCGAGCAAGCTCTTCCATCTTTCAACAACATCACTGAACCAAAGACGATCAAAAACCCTTAGTTCATACCAGAACCCAAGGATGCTGAAATGAGGAATTTGTACAAATCCCAGGTAATGATCCCTTTTACTGTCAATGAATGCCCTTAAGCTATGTCTGCCCCCTTGGCTAAGGTTAAGAACACAGATGAAAAGCTGAGTGAGTTCTTTCCTTGCAACCGTAAATCTTAACCCTTAAGGCACAAAAATCTCCATAAAGCTGATGATTCTTCATCTAACCCACCTTCTCTCAATTAACTGGACTTAAAGTACCCTTATAATGGCACTAGGTTGGTTAGGGTTGTAAGCCAATTCAAATATTTTGATCTTTGGATGGCTAGGATGGAAAAAACTAAGGCTGATCAATGGAAAGCCATAGGGGTCTATGATCTGTTGATGTTGTCGAAGACACATATCCTCTACTGCTTGAACATTTTGGTTGTTTCCCTCTACTTCTGGGACTGCACCTATTACACTTTCCATATCCCTTGTGGGATGGTTACCCCCAATCTCTTCGACATAGCTGATATCATAGGGCCTGACGGTCCAACATATGACCCTTATGTTGATGTTGAGGATATTATTGGCTTTAATGAGTCGAAGCTAACATATACTCACTTCATCAACCATCACTCTAAACCAAATGATGAGAAGGTTTCTGATAAGGAACATATTGCCTTCCTCACTCTCTGGTTATCAAGATATGTCTTCTGCACCAAGTCCTTACAAGTAGCAAATAAATACTTACCTTTGGCAAACCAGATCGACAATAATATAGGGTTTTGCTTGAGTGAAATTATCTTGGCCAGCCTCTATGAGTCTATCAGTGAGTGGGTGGCTCGACTAAGGAACCCAACAACAACTTCTAGTGCCATGATTCTAACTGGCCCTCTTTGGCTTCTTCAACTCTGGCTAAATGCCACTTTCGAACATGTACTTCCCAGAAAGGGGATAGTTGATGAGGACTCAGAGGAAATTAGGCGCTGGAGCATTGAAGGTGTTCGAATGGAGAGACTTACTCCTAATGATGAAGGTGAAACCATGAAAGGGGCCTTCTCTAGCTTCATAATTATGTTTTCACATTAATATGAATTTGCACCATTCATGGCTCCTTTTGCTGAAAGGAAGTGTGACCTTAAATGGTTTACTAGATCCTTCCCAAATTCTCCTTCAAAAATGCTTTACATGGACTTTTTCTCAGTTTGGGAAGCCTTTTAAATTCCCATATACATTGTCCACATGCTGAATGGTGGGAGATCAGACACGGTCCTCATTGCTTACCAACTAAACTTGGTTTCTAGGCAGTTTGGACTAGGCCAAAGCTTCCCCAGATGCCTTTATGATAAGAAAGTCCAAGTCATTTTTCACAACAATCTCTTCGACGAGAATTCCCTTGCCGATATCTTCGACAGATGGGATGCCCAAAAAGCAATCCTATCTCCAGTCTTCTTTCAACCTACTACTTTGTGCACCCACCCCTTTAATGATTGGTGGCGCAAGTACTACAGTGACAACCTTCTCATTGCCATTGAATTTTCTGCTTTGCTTGACCTAGCTTTTGTTAATGTGAAGGAGAAGGTCAAGAAGATTAATTCTACTCACATCAAAGAGATACAAGATTTTCAAAAATACTTTGAAACTGTCTATCGACCAGATGATCTTAGTTGAACTGTTTGCGAGGTTGCTGTCACTTTGAAGGAGAAAGTTTTGCAAAAGATGGATAAGTTGAATATCCTTTCGAACGTTCCTCGTGAGAAGCGTTATGAGGTGGCTTTCTAACTCTTTCCTCCAACATTTCCTTGACTGCCTACTTCTGATTTTAGAGTGGCCCTTGCCCCTCCATTTCCAAACTGGTTCATCTGTTGGGATTCAATAAAAATCCTTCGACAACAGTCTCAGCCGAAAGCCCAAAGGATGGTTGTGACTAAGCACACACTGGACAATTTCAAAGGGCACCTTCATATAGGGATCAAAGACGTTCATGTCGAATCCGACATATATAAAGGTTTGGGGTCTTTATTTACCTCTTAGTGACTGATAAATTATTAAATCATAACAATTGTCTTTGTCATTTCCCACGGTTACCAGAAAACCCACTACCAATAGAGAAGTGGTGATAAAGTCTGAAAACAAAGAAGGCACTAAGGTACTTCCCACTTCTTAATCATGCATTTTTTTACATGTTTTCCTTCTAATATATTGGGTCTCTTTTCAGAAAACCAAAAAGCCTTCTTCACCCTCGAAGAAGGGTAAAAAGGCTTCCAGCGCTATCATCCCCTTAGATGATGATGAATCCCCTGAAGAGAAGCCCCTCAAGAGGAAAAGGAAGACTTTACAATCTCATAGTGCTGTTGGCCAACCGTCCTTCAAGGAGGCAAAAGTTGTGAAAAAGACACCTATTGCAGGTGATGTCGAAGTTGAACCTCCAACCCCTATGGTGAAACCCACTGGTGGTCCTCTTGAGAGTGCCAACTCCAGTCCAGGTGGTGGAGTGAATAAGGTATTTAACCTTTTTCCTCTTACCTTTTTAATCTCCTTTTACAGCTTCAACCTAACCTTTCTTTATAATAGGATGGAGCAGGTATTTCCCAGCCTCCTTCGATTGCCACTCCTTCACCCACAGTTCTTCTAAACATCCAAGGTGAGCCAACTTATCACCCAACTTCTGATTTTGGCTCTGGTTATAATTCTTTAAGTGAGATTAACCAACCCCTTAATATAGCAGTTGTTTCATCCTCCCCCTGTGGTCGAAGCTACCAGGAACTCTCCTACTAAAACCACTGATTTTGGCCAAGCAAGCCAGACTGTCAGGGCAATAAATGCAGCCTTTGTTGCAGAAGAAGAAACTGAGAAAACTCGGGACCTTACCCCCTATAATCCAAAAAATAAAGAATCAGAGCATATGGGAGAGCCCGAAGTTGATGCTTAAGATGAGGTTATGAATAATCTAGGACAGGAGGAAGAAGAAGAGGATGAAGACGAGGAAGATGATCAACAGGACAAAGGTGAGGTTGATAAAGAAAAAGAGCCTGAAAAGACTCAACAATTCATGCCTGAGGAAAATCTCCAACACCCTTCTACCTTTCAAATTTCGACCCCAAAAAAAGACATCACTGGTGACCGACTATTGGCTCTGAAGTGCTCGAATCCCAGGGAGTAGGCCAGAATTAAGCTTGGGAAGAGTTTTGGCTCTTCTGGGAGCAACTCTTTGACAACTCTCGGGGCCTCAGCTCCATATGACTTTGTTGGTCCCCTTCTAAAAAAGATCAAGGACACGTTCTTCAAAAAGGATATCCACCTTACCTTGAATGCTGATCCAATTGCCCGTGTCTTCCTGAAGGAGTCTCTAGAACAGATAAATATTTAGAAAATTGATTTTAAGATCTCCAACTCCCTTATTGAACTAACTACTCTGGTGAACCAACTGGCGCAAAGAGTTGTAGCACCTGAGATCAAGCAAGGGAAGCCGAGGGTGAAGTCGAAAGACTGAAACCCTTATTTGCCGATTCACAGCAAAGGTGAGAAGGCTTGCATCTTTCCACTTAGGTTTGATATGAACCTCCTTAGGAAGTTGATTTTACCCAAGAGTGAATGCAGCTCCTTCTTCATTGAAGGCGCTTTAGGCTCCATGATAGCTTTAGTCTTATTTTGATTGATTTCAATCCCTTTTTGTGGACCACAAATCCCAAAAAGTCTCCTACCTACACACAAAAAGCACATTTGAGAGAATTCATTTTAAGACCATGTTTTCTCATTCTTTGAAAAGAACATCGAAGATGATTGACATGGTTTAGTCCTAAAATAGACTTTACAACTATGTCATCAATATAAATTTGGATAAATGTATCTATGAAATCATGGAAAATTGAATTCATTGCTCTTTGGTAAGTTTCCCCTGCATTTTTCAAACCAAAGGCATTACTACCCATTCATAGGTTCACAAGGCCCCTGGGCATCGAAAAGCACTTTTAGGGACATCTTCCTCAGCAATGAATATCTGATTGTATCTTGAGTAGCCATCCAGCATACTTAGATACTCATGTCCTACAATAGAATCAATTAGCATTTCTGCCACAGGCATTGGATACTCATATTTAGGGGTTGCTGAATTTAGATCTCTAAAGTCTATGCACACCCTTAAAGAGCCATTCTTTTTAATTACTTGTACAATGTTTTCTAACCATTGGACGTACCTAGCTATGCGAATGAACCTGAATCGAAGCAACCTCTAAATTTCCTCTTTGATTTTGATGAAGATTTCTAGGGCGAACCGTCTTGGATTTTGTTTGACATGCTTCTTCCCAGGCTTGATTGGTAGCTTATGTTTGACAAACTCTCTTTTCAAACCAGACATTTCATTTAGTCCCAAGCAAAGAAATCCTTGAACTCCTTTAGCAAGTGTACCACTTCGACCTTGAGTTCTGGGTTGAGGTTGGCACTGATGTAGGTAGGCCTTTTCAAATCCCTTTCTCCCAGGTAAATTTCCTCTGACAAAGGGTCCTTTTCAAATTCCAAAGGCTCATTATCATAGATTGCATCAAACCTTTGGTCCGAGTCTTCTTGAGCCTTATCTGGAGGCTCTTGGTCGAAATCCTTCATAGGATTTTCCTCAACAAACTCTGTAATGGCCTCAACAGCCATATAATTTCCTGCAGCCTCTAAGGCCGCTTGTATTCTCGTTTCAGCCACGTAGACCAAAATTCTATTCAATGCATCAAAGTCAGTCATTGCTATTGCCTTCGCTTCCCCACCCTGTGGAATGAATTGCAGGATCTGGAAAGTAAGGTGGGTAATTGCCTGCTTCTTCTACAATATCCATATACCAGTGGAAACCTTCGACGTGATGGAGGTGCAATGGGAAAAATGCATGATCATTAGGTGTGAACTCGAATTCCGCTGGTGCACATGGGCCAATGTGTGCCAAGTTCTTGTCGAACTCTACACCTTCCACATGATTTACTGGCACCTTAAAGTACCCTAAATCAGCTTCAATGTTTTCAACAATGCCATTTGGACTCCATATGGTGACCCTTTGATGCATTGAAGATGGAACTGCACCTATGCCATGTATCCACTCCCTCCCTAGCAAGAGGTTATAGTTAGCCTAACTTTCGACCACCATAAAGAGAGGGGGCCTTGTCACTGTTCCCACAGTCAAGTCAACTTGTAGGACCCCCATAGTAGGTCCAGTCTTGCCCTCAGAGCTTGACAGGACCAGGTTGTAAGGTTTAAGGTTTGTGTCGAATTTGCCAATTTTGGCCAGAAAGAAGTGTGGCATTAAGTTCACTATGGCGCCACAATCAACCAGAATTTTGTTGATGGACACGTTCTTCCCCTTCCCAGTGATATATAGAGGTTTTAGATGCCCACTCATAGCCTCAATGGGTCTTTCAAAGAGTGAATTTTGTTCTTCGACACACCCATTGTTCATCACATAGTAGCACACTAGTTGATGTGTTGCAATTTCTGCCTCAGTGTTTGCATCCAGATTTTCAACCTTAGTGATGCGATCATACTCTCTAGGAATTACTGAAACTATATTGACCAGGACGTCCAAAGAAGCTTCAGATTCACAGTCAAAATTGTCTGTCATATCCTCATCCTCGACAGCTCTCAATTCAACCTTTATCTCTGCCCTGATCTCAGCTTCTTTGTTTCTGAACGAAAATCCTTTGCAAATATGAGGAATGTTATGAACAAAAAGAAGTGAGTTTTGTTATGACTTGTAAAAGCCATGAATGTGTAACAACGTTGTTGGCTTGATGATGTTTTTTTAGGAATACTAGGATTTAGTTTGGTTTGATGATGTTTAACTAATATATAGTTAGTGAAATGTAGAACTTGATGGTTAATTGTTGTAGTTAGCATTATGATTAATTATAAATATCTATTAGTTAAATAATTTGAATTATTGGTAGTTAATGTTGTTTTGAAGTTGATATTGATTCCTTTTAATTGTGATTATTCTTTTCAGATTGTTGTTTGAGGAGAATTTGTTTTGAACCAAGTGCTACTACGAGAAAGATATTTTATTCTTGCACTCAAATCTTCATATGGTATTTTTTTTACCTTTATAAGTTGGAAAATCATTGATAAAAAATGGATGTATGCCAATCGATTGTCCAAAGAATACGAGAATGGGATTGTGGAATTTGTTAAGTTCGTTGTTCAACACGTTGACGACCCCAGTCGAATCAAATGTCCTTGCTTGGGTTGTTGTTATATGGGTAAGGTTGATGCAGATGGATTGAAATTGCATTTACTGAGACATGGAATTGATCGAAGTTATAAGTGTTGGATATTTCATGGTGAGAAAATTAACGAGAATTTTGAATCGAGGGGGAAAAGTAATACAACTTATGCTTCAGACGACAAAGACACGAAAACATACGATTGTGATCGAGTCGAAGAGATTGCAGAAGCACTTGAAGAAGATCTTCATAATTGTCCCAAAATGTTTGAGAGGTTGGTAAGCGATGCAGATAAACCATTGTATAAAGGTTGCACTAAATTCATAAGACTGTCTATGGTATTAAAGTTGTACAACTTAAATGCGGGCAATGGATGGTCGGATAAAAGTTTCACAGAGTTGTTGACCCTTTTGAGAGAAATTCTACCAGAGGATAATGTTCTTCCTAATCGAACCTATGAGGCCAAAAAAATATTGTGCTCTATTGGAATGAGCTATGATAAGATACATGCTTGTCCAAATGATTGCGTTTTGTTTTGAAACGAATATGCATCGTTAACTGAGTGCCCTAAATGTGGTTTGTCTCGATATAAGAAAAACTTGTCTCCAGCAAAAGTCTTATGGTATTTTCCTATAATTCTGAGATTTAGGCGCATGTTTCATAGTGAAACTGATGCAAGGAAGTTGACTTAGCATGCAAATGAAAGAATTATTGATGGAAGCTATCGACATCCGGCTGATTCACCACAGTGGTCGAAAATTGATAATGATTATCCTGACTTTGGAGAAGAAGCAAGAAACCTTCGCTTGACATTATCTACTAATTGAATGAACCCGCACGGTCTTCAAAGTATCTCACATACCACATGGCCTGTGATTCTTATGATTTATAAACTACCTCCATGGCTATGTATGGAGCGTAAGTACTTGATGTTATCTATGTTAATCACTGGGCCTAAACTACCAGGGAATGACATAGACATATACTTGACACCTTTGATCGAAGATTTAAAGATTTTGTGGGAGAACAGTGTGATGGTTTATGATGGATATAGGAAAGAAAGTTTCAATTTGAGGGCGATGTTGTTTGGCACAATTAATGATTTTCCAGCATACGGGAATCTATCTGGGTATAACATTAAAGTTCAACATGCATGTCCTGTTTGTGAAGATGGAACTGATACGATGCGATTGGAACTTTGTCGGAAGAATGTGTTTCTCAGTCATCGTAGATTCTTAAATTCTAAACATCACTACTGTGGGTGGAGAAAAACATTCAATGGAGACACTGAACTGCGTAAAGCTCCACCTGCATTGTCAGGTGACCAAATTTTTGAAAAGGTGAAAGATGTGCGTACTGAGTTTGGCAAGCCTTTTGCACATAAGGTTATCAAAGGTGGGTGGAAGAAGTAGTCGATATTTTTTAAATTGGCATATTGAAAGTCTTTGTACATGAGACATTTTCTCGATGTTATGCATATTGAAAAAAAAAGTATTTGAAAGTGTTATTAGTACGTTACTCAATATAAAAGGAAAGTCTAAGGATGGCCTTAAAGCAAGGGAGGACATGTTAAAAATGGGAATAAGAACTGAATTAGCACCCATGAAGGAAGGAAGACGAACATATCTACCATCTACTGCTTTTACTCTATCTACAAAGGAGAAAAAAATATTGTGTAAGTTTCTGAGTGAAGTTAAAGTTCCAGAAGGATGCTCTTCAGATATTAAAATACTTGTGTCTATGAAAGACCTCGAGTTGAAGATTTTAAAGACACATGATTTCCATGTTATAATGGAACATTTTCTACCAATGGGTATACGTTCTATTTTTCTATAAAAAGTAAGAAGCGCCATATCTAAATTGTATTTTTTTCTTTAGGTTAATTTGTAGTAAGGTGATCGATCCCGAGATCTTACTAACACTACAAAAAGAGATAATTATTACCTTGTGTGAGCTTGAAATGTATTTTCTTCCCTCTTTTTTTGACATAATGGTACATCTAGTTATTCATCTTGTGAAAGAGACACAATTGTGTGGACCAGCTTATCTGAGATGGATGTACCCTGCTGAACGTTATATGAAAATATTAAAAGGGTACGTGAAAAACCGAAGTCGACCAAAGGGTTGTATTGTTGAATGATACATTGTTGAAGAAGCGGTTGAGTTTTGTATTGAATATTTGTCCAATGTTCAATCGATTGGACTCCCCAAATCTCATATTTTCAAAAAAAAAGGAAGGTAAAAAATTAATTGGAAATAAAATTGTGACAATATCAAGGGATGAATGGGATCAAGTGCATTTGTATGTTCTACACAATGATAATGAGGTTGAGCCATATGTTGAAATGCACAATGATGTACTCCGAAGGTTAAATCAGAACAGAAATGAAAATTGGATAGTACGAGAGCACAATCAAAGTTTTATACAATGGTTAAAGGATCATATTTATTCGAAGAGCTCTTCAGATCCTGCTTCAGTAACAGAAAGGTTGAGATGTTTGGCATATGGTCCAAGTTTGCATGTGTTTTCTCATAACGCATACGCAATTAATGGATACACATTTTATACCAAAGAACAAGATGATAAAAGTAATATGCAAAATAGTGGTGTCACCGTGCTAGCCGAAGCAATGCATATATCAAGTACGAAGGACTTAAACCCCAAATATGCAAATTTGTCATATTTTGGAGTTATTGAGCACATTTGGGTGTTTGATTACAAGAAGTTTCAGATTCCTATATTTGGTTGCAAGTAGGTAAATAGTAGTGGCATACAAATGGATAAGTCTGGATTTTTGCAAGTGGATCTTAGTAGGGTGGGGTACAAAGATGAGCCTTTTATTCTAGTATCTCAAGCTAAACAAGTGTTATATGTCACTGACCTGACGAGTACGAAATGGTCTATACTACTTTTATCTAACATAGTGGTTGATGATAGCGGTGTAAATTAATGTGATATTGATGTTGAGAATGAGTCATGCATTAGACAGAATGAGTTGAATAGAAATGATTAAGATGAGGATCTTATAGCGGATGAGTCATATATCAGAAATGATCATAACGAGGGAATTTGGATCAATTCATCTGTCTGCATTGCTAAGAAACAAGTAATTCATATTCCAACCAAGAAAAGAAAAAGATGTTAGTGAAATAGGTAGTATAATAAAATGTTATATATTATGTCATTTTCAATAAATTTATATGCTCTTCTTTATTTTTCATTTTATATATATCACTTGGTATCAAAATTTATAGCTTAGACAAGTACTTTCATTATAATTTATATTTGATATCCTTGGTTTCTTTATTACAGATTATATGGCTACGGAAGAGGACATTAAAAGAGGAATAATAGTTATGAAGAAAGTGATTCATGCTAGAGATTGAGGCATCATTTTAGATGTGCATTAGAGCCCATAAGGCCATCTTATTGAGCCTAACGGTTATACCTTAACAAGTTTCATTAGTGCACTTGTAAGGAATGAGATTCCAATTACTTGTGATGATTGGAGAAATAAACATTTGAATGAAGCTAAAGAAAAAATTTGGACTGAGAAAAAGGTACCATAATTATGTCTTTAATTATGCGAACTAATTATGTCTTATAAATTACTTGTACTAACGCACAATGTGTATGTTTTACTTAGAGGTGTTTCAACATTGATGATGATAGAAGACCTTTTTGTCTCAAATTGGTCGGAAAGCTACTAAGAGGGTTTAGAACATTTTTCTCATCCAAGTTTCTTAGGGATGCATATGGTAATTTTGTTGATGCAGAGCTTCCATCTAAATATGGAAGTTTGATTTCACAAAAAGAATGGGACACGTTTAAATCCAAACGAAAACCCCAGAATTTAAAAGTATAAGTGAAACAAATCAGGAAAGAGCATCAAGTCCCGCATATCCATACAGAAAAGTACGTGTTGGATATTGTAACACGGTGGGAGAACTGACTTTAAGTAATGTTGCGGATAGCAAGAGTCGCCACCGACTTTTATTTTATCCAAAGGAAAGGGTATAAAAGAACAGGAAAGACCTTAAGAGAATATTTTGGGTCCGGGGGGTAGGTTATGTAAAGGGAAGGTGTTAGCACCCTTTACATCCATGGTTATCCATGGGCTCTTAGTTACTTAGCTCACTTTAAATTGTTTTTTGAAATTGTAGTGTGTGAATAGAAATTTTTTTCAGAATAGTTAATAATAATCCATGTACGGATGTGTAAAAACTTGTTTGAAAATTTATTTGAAATTGTGGAAAGTTTGAAAAGTTTTTGAAGTGAGCAAGTACATAAGAGGAACCTACCCTAAAGTTTTAAGTCTTTCTTGTTCTTTATCCTTTCCTTGGTAAAACTATCCCTACTATTAGGGAGTAGGTAGTCATTACCTTGGATGTGAGGGACATGAGAGGGACATATGTTGTTATGAAGGCAACTGTGGGGTGTAATAAGCATACTGGAGGGACTATCATCATTTTTCGAAGGGACTCGATTCGTATAGGCAACCATGAGAGACTTGATGATTTTCTTTTTAAAGGGACTTGCTTTATACACCCCACTTGACCTTATTCGTAGGCAACTTGAGGGATAACCTTAGAAATGTGAGACGGCGATTAAAATCGACTTACGTGTGTGAGTGTTTAATTTAATTATCTTATATTTAAAAGTGATCTAGAATTAATTTTAAGAACATACATGTTTTGCACTCCCTAATTACTAACCATAGCAAAAATAAAAAAATATTTACAAATTTACATCCAGGAGCATTTACATAATAATTATAATAAGCAAAAAATAAATAAATAAATAAATAGCAAAAATAATTAACAAGCTAAAATAATAAATAAATAATAATTAGGGGTTAGTAAATAATGACAATAAGCATAATTAAAATATAAATGGATTAGTGATAATAAAATAATAATAATAGTAATTAGAAAAATAAACAAGGTTAGAGAAATAATAAGAATAAAATTAGTGAAAATAAATAATGAGAAAAAATACACAATATTAGAGACATAATAATAAAGATATAATATAATAGTAAATCACAATAGAAAAATATTATAAATGATATGATTAGGATAATAAGCACAAAATTTAATTTTTAATATTTAATAAGAAAAATTTCTAAGCATAATATAAATCATTTACAACAATTCAATTATTTATCAACAATTATTAAAAGATATTTATACATTATGAGAAAATAAACTTTAAATGTCATGTACATAAAAATAACCATATTAACAAAATTTATATAAATCATATTAAATTAGAAAATCATTTAGAAAAAAAAATAGAGTTAGGTTTTATTTTAGAAAATGTTTTTTAGAGTTTGAGAATTAGGGTTTGTATTTTTTAGGGTTTTATTAGAAAATAATCTTAGGGTTTAATTTATAATACAAAATCACATACATATATTTATAATTTAATTACAAGATTCAAAAATTAATATATTTTTAGAAATTTAAAAAAAACAACAAACATGCCATATTATCATTTTTATTATCTATAAACATATATTCCAAAAATTATATTTTATTTAAGATTATAATACATAAAACAAATAAAATAAGAAAAAGTATAAAAATAAACTTACCTGACTGGGGTTTGAACCCAGGTCAGTCTGTTTCCCAGTAGCATGCCTTACCACCAAGCCAATCCACACGCCGACAATGAATGAGAAGGAGAAATTGGTTTTATTCTTTGTCTTGTAAATCCAGAAAAATAATGACACAAAAAGGCCTGGGGTGGGATTTGATCCCAGGACCTTTATACATTCACACACGCGCATCACCACCCGGCTGGAAGAGCCAATCTGTTAACATGTTGGCTACAAACAATAATATGTTAAACCTGAAAAACCAACGAAATAAATGAACAAAATGTTACCAACGGGGAATCGAACCCCAGACCAAGCCAGCATACACGCCTGCCTCCATCCACTGCGAATTTTATTGCCCTTTTTCCTGCAAGTTTTGTTACGAGTTCTTCATGGTTGAAACCCTGCGAAATTCAAACACACACCAAACAGCAACGATTTATGAAATTAATTATGGTTTTGTGATCCTGGAGATTCATAGAACACTCCTATGTTCTCAAAACTCATTTAAACTCAGTAAATCAAAGGTCCCCATTTTCGACCTCTAAACCCTAACCATGGCATTTGGTCCATTAGGCTATGAAACTTCAAGCTATTTGTCCAGAATCGTTCCTTAGATCATCACAAACACAAAGGCACAAACAAAATTCATTAATAATGCACAAAATAACAGAATCGAAAATTTTAAATTCAAGGCAAAGTTTGATTCGGGTTGGCCAATATGAGATGATTTTGATGCATATGATTGATGCTTTACAATCAGTGATGTCCAGGGAAGCTAGCCATGTCCTTAAAATACCTTGTAGTGCCTTGAATCTCCAAATCCGAATCTCACTTTTGGAAGAGGTTTTAAACAATGAACTTACACTTTTGGCTGCTGGAATTCGTCCTCTAGGGTTATGCTTATGATCAATACTTATAGGTGAATCAATCTAGGTCAGAAACTTCAATGGTTATGTGAAAGATTTGATTTAAAAAGATTGAGAAAGATGGTGCTTTGAATTTCAAATATTTTTGTACCAATGCTTTCTATTTCAAGCCACTCCATATAATTCTTGCATCAATTTGTTCCATATTGATTTTATGACTTTCTAGAATCAATAAATCAATTAAATCTTCACATTTAATATTTTATTTAAATTTAAAATGATTTTAAGAATAAAAAATCATAATAAATTAATTAAATAAAATAAAAATTATGAAAATATTATGGAAATTTCGTGCAAGATGTTATTGTATGGGTTGGGTCATAATTTGGCCAGCCCATTTGGAGAAAATTGTTTTTAGACCTCCATTTTCAATATAAACCATCACAAAATTGCCCAACTTTGCAAGGGCACATCTCCCTCAATTTTAAAGGTATGAGGGTGTTCTTGGACTTTTTGGAAAGCTTGAAGAGTCCTATAAACAACCCCATTGGTTTCAGGTCCATATCATTTACCAATCTCAAGTTATGCCCTTATGAAGTTGTTGACTTTTTGTTGACTTTTGAAATGACCTATAATGTCTTAGATCATATCTTTCAAATGAAGCATTTTTGGGCTTAACTTTCAACATAAAAGTTGTAGAGAATTCAATTTCCTTCAAAATGAGATTTGGATGGAGACTTGGTAATGAAGTATGTGAAAGTTATGATTGGTCAAAGTTCAGTTGACTTTTACTGAGGAAACCCTAATTTAGAAACTCCTGATTATTGATGATCTGGAATCTCCTTGATGAATCATGATCAACCCTTGATCAAATGATGAATTTTACTTCATATACTTGATGTTGGCAAAAAATCATGAAGTTTGACTTTGTTTTGACCACAGTTGACCTCAGTTTGACTTTTTAACTGCATTGACTGATTTTAACTTATCTGATCATTTGACTGAGCAAACTTTTGAGAAAAGTCTTGAAACTTGTCATGGGGGTTCTTACACACATATAAGATGTTATGAAACTCACTTGAGGTATTGGAAGTCCATTTAGCCTGATTAAAGTCAAAACCCTAGTTTTGGATGCACTGCTTAGGAGGTGCATTGTCTGAGGGAATTGTCAACTTCTTTGACCAATTGTGAACTTTGTGAACCTTGTGAACCATCATAAACTGTCTTGTGAACCTCATGGGTGGTATTGTGAAGCTTGTGAACCTTCAAGAAGTGACTTGTAGACTTCATGAACCTCATGAAAGGTTATGTAAATGTTGAGAAGCTTGTGAACCTTGTGAACCTTCAAGAAGTGACTTGTAGACTTCATGAACCTCATGAAAGGTTATATAAATGTTGAGAAGCTTGTGAACCTTGTGAACCTTCAAGAAGTGACTTGTAGACTTCATGAACCTCATGAAAGGTTATATAAGCATTGAGAAACTTGTGAACCTTGTGAACCTTCTTAGCACACAAAGTCTTGTATTGTGAGGGCAAATTTTGGGGTGCAACAGATATGAACACTTAGAACAATCTATGGTAAGTATCTATAAATTGCAACGATATACTTGTTTATGATGATTCATATTTGATCATATTATTTGGCTTAATGTGTAGTTACAAAAGGACAATAGTTCTGAAACATCTCTTCCTGCACATGTTTTGTGGAAGGAAGACCGTGTGGGCAGGTCTGGAGTTGTTAAAGAAGATCTTCTACAAGTATTTCAGAAATGTGTAAGTATAAAATTATTTCTTTAATTAAATCAAAACTTTATTAACAAATATTTGACAAATATTCGATAATCATCTGATTTTCAGGAGGCACTATCCCAGTCTTTATCTCTAGATGATTCCAGAAGCATACTTAGTCGGGCATTAGATGTCCGTGAGTATTCTGGTCGGGTGAGGGGTAAGGGATTTGGGATCACTCCGACCCCCTTGAATATTAAAAAAAAGGAAAGGCTGCTAGTAATAAAGAACTTCATCAAACATTAGAAGCACTACAAGCTGAAGTTCGTGAATTAAGAAAGGAAAAAGAAAGAGATAATGCTTCAGGTTTTAAAGATGCTTCAGACAAAGATAGTATCAACTGTAACTTTCAACCTAATATTCCAGAGGTAATTATATATGTTTTTATGAAATTAAATTTTTAGCTTAAATTATTTAATTGACATATATACACATTAACAATGTCATATTTATTATTGGTTTTAGGGCATTTCCCCTTGTCACCTCTACTTATCGTCACCAACTTATCGAATGGTTGACAAGGGAAAAATGTATAACACTTTGGGAGAATCACTTCACACTAACCCAATCCCTACTGGATGTTTGAAAGTCTCGGTTGATATTGCTTTAGAGACGAATGCATTATTGCCATATCTTGATGATGTTTCAGATGCAATATTGGTGGGAAAAGCAGTAGGTTCGTTTGTTGCATGGCTGACAATCCTCATTAGCGTAGGATATAAGGTATGCTTAAAACCATTACGAACATCTGTTAACCTTAATGTGTAGATTCAAAGTTTTTACGCGCATTTTACGTACAATTTTTACATGGTAATGTTAATTAGACTCCAACAAGATTCAAAGCAAAAGATAAGGGGATTCCGCAGCATACCGAGTCTGTTGTTTCAAAAGAAGAGGTACATTATAATTATATAATATTTATGCATGGAAATATTAAATTCGTGATCTTATATTTCATCTAACTAATTATATGATATATAGCTTCATGGTAAGGAGATTAGCAACGTCTCCACACAAAAAAGGTTGATGCTAAGAAGACCGCAACTAGAAGAAAAACCTACCTCTAAGTATAGGTCATGCCTTCAGACGTTTCTAGAATTGACAGATATTCCAAACGGAGGTATTTGTCTTATACCTATGGAGGAAGGTCTTTATGGCTTTGAATATGAACAATCAATTGGTAATGATGAATTTGAGCAAGTTTTTCATCATGAAGAATTAGGCGTCAATGTTGTCAATACATACGTGAGGTATATCTGATCTACTTTGTTATATTAATTGAAAAACTTATTTACTTTATGTTTCAAATGAATAGTCTAATGTTAATGATGTTTTTATTTAAGGTTTCTGTATGACAAAGTGATGCGCCCACGTGGATTGGAGCAAAAATTTGCATTCTTAAGCCCCGCATCTGTCAACTTATCTTTAATCATAAATAAACCAGATGAGGTCATGATGTATGTACGCAACCTCTTTATGGCCAACAAAGATACGAAAAAGTTGTTCTTTTTACCGTTTAATACTGGGTTAGATTTTCATTCTAAATTCATCTATTATAATTTTTTGTATTTTGACGTCGTATAGAAAGTTTCCATCTAACATTTGTTTAATCTTATAGTGGACACTGGTTGTTGGTCGCAATTAATCCTATCAAAGAATTTGTGTATTATCTGGATTCATTAGGAAATGATTGGACAACGTACCCGAATATGAAGAATATGATTGACACATAAGTGAGATTGTTCTAAATATTCATGTGTATATTTATTTATTTATGTGAATTATTCTAAATATTCATTTATATTTTATTAGCATTATACAAGCTTTTCGAGCACAACGATATATCCAAGTACCAAAGAGGAGAGCCAACAACATTACATGGATAAGAGTGGGGGTATATTAATTATCACATTTTTTATTATATTAGTGATGATACTTGATAAAACTTATGATTTATCCATATTTTCTTTTCATGTGTAGTATCCTCGGCAACGTAATGATATAGATTGCAGATATTTCATGTTGAGGTTTATGAGAGAAACTCTTTTTTTGGATCGAATAGAGATTCCATCCGATGTATGTATTTCTAACTTATGATTTATTTTAATATTTAACACATATTTCTCATATAATTAAATAGTTGAAACTAAATCAAATTATGTTATATTATTATGTAGTACTTTGATGAATTCAAGTGTGCGTATTACTCAAGAGATCATTTGGATGAAATTAAAGAGGATTGATGTCAATTCATTATGGAGCTCTGAGTTTTATAAGGTATTTTGTACTCTTACTTTAATTGATGAGAATTTTGAGTATATGTAACTTTGTAACTATAGACATTGTTTATGTCTTGTTTTAATTGAATTACAATATTTTTGTGTTGTTTCAGGTTATATGAAGCATAAAAATTGTTAGATGCAACGTATAAATAATATGTAGATTTGAAGTAGAAGATAGATTGTTTTGTATATATAAATTGGTGCAAAGTAGAAGATAGATTGTTTTGTATATATAAATTGGTGCGTATATATTGGTTTGAATTGCCAATTGTTTTGTATATAGAAATTGCTGCATAAATTGATATGTTTAAATAGGCAAAATTGGATTTGGTTTGAAGCTCCAATTTATGATATTTTTCTGCAAAATGTGGTTGAAAAACATGTGCAAATTGTGGTTGAAACCCTAGTGAAATTTGTGGTTTAAAACAGGTGCATATAAACTGTATAAAACAATGCTTTTTTAAGTAATTTATTTAAAAAAAATCGTATACCTTAGACAACGTTTTACACTAAAAGCGCTGTCTAAGGTGGGGTTTAGAAAGCGCTTTCACCAAAAGCATTGTCTAAGGTGGGGATTAGAAAGTACTTTCACAAAAAGCATCATCTAAGGTATACTAAAATAATGTCAAAAGCGTTGTCTAAGGTACCATTAAAAAAAAGGAAAAAAGGGTTGTCTAATGGTACTTCAGACAACGTTTTTTCAATAAATTTACCCCCCTTTAGACAACGCTTTTGACATTAACAAAAACGTTGTCTAAACCTTTAGCATCGTCACTTTAGACAACGCTTTTAAGCACTGTCTAATGGCAAAAAAACGCTGTCTAATGTCTTTTATGGCATAGTGCTTCGACTCTCATCCTTTTAATGAGTAAGGTCGAAAATCTCACTTTTAGCTTATAACAAGAAAACTCTTTATTAAGCCAAAATGACCTCATTAATGCTAGCGTCGAAATTTAAGGATAACAACTGCTCCGATAGTGTGTACAAACAACTCCGTCGAAGCCAGAGTATTCGACTCCGTATCAGTCGAGGGTAACCTATATATCTCTCGTAACAGATACCTTCATATTTGTTGGAGAAATATCATTTATATTTGTTGGAGGAATCACCTTTGTATCTGCAGCTTGAGAAGTCACCCCCGTATTAGCCAAGCATCCGTCTTAGTATGATGGGTCACCTCTATCTCAGTTACCATTTGCCTGTCATCCTGACCCTCTTCATCCTCAACCATTGCCTGGTCATCATCAACAAGATATTTTAAAAATTCAGAAATAAAAATGGCTTTGTTGGATTTTTCAAAATATCTAATTAACCATCTGAACATTTTCTTCTATCGGTTTATTTGAAAAATTTGGTATGCTTGTATGTAGTTGTACCCGAGTTTTTGAAATATCCGGTAGAAATGCATGCATTTTTGTCAGATTTTTCAAAATATTCGACAAAAATGCATGAGAAATATGAGCTTTTATCAAAAAATTTAAAATATTCGGTAAAAATGCATAAAAAAACATGAATTTTTATTGGATATCTTAAAAAAATATGATAAAAATACATATTTTTTATAATAAAAAAATCCTATAAAAACCCTAAATTGTAAATTTTTGATAATTTGCTCAAAAGAATCTGATAAAATATCATATTTAAAAAAAATAGAAATGAATTTTTAATACAGAAAGGTATTTTAATGTATATATCTTTATTTAAAAGACTTAGACCAACGTGTTACGTGTTGAAATTCAACTTTAAGTTTTTCATTAAATATACGAACTTTCAAATATATAAATAAGTGATATAGTTATGATGGTAAGTTGATTGAGAAATTTATAATTTTTTTTCTTAGGGGATACTTATAATCAAATCACTCTTATAACTTATAAGGCAAGTTTCACGATACGCATGCAACGTGCAAGAGGTGGAATTGTTTGTTTAATTACAATAATTATCATTCATCTGGAATATCATTTTTATAAGAAGAGATTTCTTATTAATTTAGGTTAATAATGCTATTTTATTATTCAAGTAAATCCCACTTCCTTCCCATTCCCCTAGCTGCATTTATGTCAACACGGAAAGGGTTGTCGTGTAGCTAACTAACTAACTATATATATATATATATATATATATATATATATATATATATATATATATATATATATATATATATATATATATATATATATATATATATATATATATATATATATATATATATATATATATATAAAATAATCTTGTTCGTCTTCTTTCTCTTCTTCTTCTCTATATACCACACAACAAAGTCATGTTATTGCCACTTTTATTGGGTTATGCATGAGCTTTGACATGAGTAAATATTTTTAACTAAATTCTTAGGGCACTGATTAATATATATATATATATATATATATATATATATATATATATATATATATATATATATATATATATATATATATATATATATATATATATATATATATATATATATATATATATATATATATATATATATATATATTTAGAATTAAATCAATAATTAATTATATATACATGTTTTACGTATTATGTTATATACTTTTGTGCGGAATAGAATAGATAATACAAACATGTATATAATTACAAGATCTACGACATGTTAGTATATGAGAGAGGAGATTGAAGGAATATCTGGATCTATTGAGAAAGATTTTGTTGACGGTAATCCTGGAAGTTAGAAAATGTAAAGACAAGTAACTGACACTTGTTGGCTTGTGGATCTTCCTCAACCGGTCCTAATGCCTTCAGATGGGGAGAAGAGGTAAACTGCTTGTGTACGGTATATTGGGGACCATAGCCTATATATAGTGTGATGGGCAATTAGGGTTCTCATTATTCCCAAATGGACCATCTTGACATTCACTCATATTTGAGCCCATAACTAATTATTTAATTTATTAATTAATTAAGTAATTCCTAAATAAAATCTAAATAGCATCTTAACCTTATTTGATCACATAATTTATTCAAGGCACTTTATTTGATAAAATAGCTAATATAATTAAATTTATATTTGGCCACATAATTATTGGAATAATATTAAATCCCTAAAATATTTCAACAATCTCTCACTTGACCAAAATATCTTAATAATTATATTATTCTTTAGGCGCGCATCTGAATGCTATTTATCTTTAGATTTCAACTTTACAATCTGGTCTACCTCGTACATCAACAATGAGACCATCGCGGATATCGTCACTAACTTATAACATGACAGAACCCCGATGACCACCATATCAACGTACTTGGTAACATAGATTAATATGGATGAGTGGCATGAAAATTTCATGTAATGTGATCTCTGAATCATGCCTATTTCTAATTGGTCCAACTGGATTCTTTATTAAGATCAAATTGAAGTTTGCAAATTCAATATTTGCACAAACGATACAAAAAATGTTTATAACAATAATAACCTCATAAAATTTATCTCTACAGATAATCTTAACATAAAGTATGTATCGATATCAAAACAATATTATAAAATGTAAAGAATGAGTGACTCCCACTAATCTAGGATATCCTTAGTGACAACAATCATATAAAATACCTTATATGTCAAGCCTTTGATTAGTAAGTCATCTAACATACAATTTCTATCTATATGTCATATCCTTCAACAACAACAACTTATAAGTCAATGAACATTATAAAATAGTTGTTGAAACATTATCCGACTGATTTATGTCACAATATAGCTCGAGTTGTCTTTCAAAACCTTTTACTATATGCAACCAAGTGATATAAATACTTATAGTCATTTATTGAGTTAGAATGTCCATTATATATAGACATCCAAAAGAATCAAAGTCGAACATCCTGATGATCTCCAAATTATTCGATCTCTAATATGTGAGCACAAGTTCCTTTTTTCTCTATAACAATCATTATGGTTGTCTCATTTCAACAATTCAAAATTTCAATTTTCGTATCTACCAAATGATCTCATTATATATACGCTTATTTCAGATGTATATACATAAGATTCCCAAAAGTATAGAAAAACTTTATTTTCTAAATTTCGAGATTCTTTTATTTTGGACAGTGACTGAGACATAATAGTCTTCCTTGATAACTGAGACATACTCTAGTTTATTGCATTTCATGTCAGTTTTATTTTCAACTTTATTGATATATATATATATATATATATATATATATATATATATATATATATATATATATATATATATATATATAAATATTGTGATAACCGGATGATACCTTGAGAATAATCTTTAAGTATCTAAATACCCAACACAAAAGAGATGTGCCCAAGATCTTTCATCGCTAAGCTTTTGTTAGAGATATCTTGGTTTCACACAACAATCATGTATCATTTTGACTAAATAAAATAAAATCGACACATTAAACTAGGCACATAAACTTACTCCCACTGAACTTGTAAAACCCAATAATTTTTCATAATAGACATCTCAAACCAAGCGAGACAATTACATTATGAAATATCGTGGTAACACTAATGAGACAATTTCATTAACTCATAAATGAATTTTATTTGTTCACAAACCATAAACTTTGTATCTATTGACACAAAATTTTCTCTCGTTGCACCATATTGTATTTCTTAATGACGTCATTAAGAAACACTAACTTGATATTCATCTTATGAATCTCCAAAATTATAACAAGTAACAAGTGTCACAACTATCATAATAGAATCTTTCAATCATACCGAATATAATTTCTCTTTTCAGTTAATTCCTTATGACACTTGGTGCTCTAGTTCTTGAGGATGTTGAGTTTGATCTTCAAGAATTAATTTCTTAATTTAATTGAGAGAAAGAATAATAATATCCTCATGAGGGTCCAAATTTGCTATATAAATAGCAACTATATGAATCGAGTTAGAACCAATTCTTTTCATTCAGTTTTGTTCTTTGACACTATCTCTCCCCCAAACTTAATATTCTAAATAAACATTACAATATTTGTCTCAAAATATTTTGTAACTTGGGACTAAGGTTTATATTTCTCAAACTTTTCAACAATTTTAGATTGTCACAAATCATGACTGAATTAACTATAATAATATTTGAATTTAAATGACAAATTGAATCCATCATTTAAAAAAAAAAAGAATTTATCATATTAAAACAATATTTTATTCATTCACCAAATTGTCTTTTAAATACAAATTTTTTAAACTTATAACGACAATTTAAAATAGTTAAATAATAATAATAATAATAATAATAATAATAATAATAATAATAATAATAATAATAATAATAATAAAACACCAATCATCACCAAATTTGTCTCTTTTAAATTGACGTATATTTCTACACCATTGAATATTTGTCAGTTCAGATCATATTTCCTTATTATTTCTTTATTTGTCCTTATCCTTTGAGGTATTTACCGAATGAGCACTATTTTATTTTCTCTTGCTTCAATCTTTTCTTTATTGCACACTTTATGAAATTATTATATTAAAGAATAATTTCTAACTTTAATAGTTATAAATTTAATTGTGCAAAGAGAATATCATATGCTAAATTTTCGACAAAGTCACCTAATTGACGAAACTATAACGCTTTAACAAGATTAAATAGTTTTATAATGTGCTTATGATGTTTTCTTTGCTTAATAATCTTAATGAAAAGTTATCACTCTAATGAGAGTTTATCTTCCGCTTTATTGCTTTAGAAGCACTAGAATTTAAGCAAAGATAATATGACAAAATTTATGTCATCTTAAATAACATCTTTAATGTCTCAGGATTGCAAAGCTTTAAGATCATAAACCTGTGTAATTTTGAGTGTACTCACTTTTTAAACTCGAGTCTCACTTTAAATATACTAAATTGTGAGAGAATTTGAGTTTCTCCATCCTCATGTATGGTCTAGATCCAAGAACATAATGTTCATATTTTAATTTTAAAAGTTAAAACTTTTGAGAATCAAAATATAACTTATTTTGCAGATACATGAACTATATTAGTTTATAGATTACCATAAAAAAATGTACTCACCAAAAATACCAAGTGCATCATTCATGTCAAGTCTTTAGACAACAACATCATTTGCTAGTGGTATTTTATTACAATGATAAAACATTGACAATTAATGTTGATAAATAATAAATTTTTACAATTGCCTAATCTTTACCTTATATGTGTGAGTGCAATCAAATAAACACTTGAAAGATTTACACTCATACAACATCATTACTGATACATGAATAGATTATTATATAAACATTCATCTTTACTTGTAAATTAAAAAAAAAAAAAACAAGATACCAAACACACCATTAATTCTCAATCTTTGATTGCAAAAATTAACTGTATACAGTACTCTCATCCAATGATCAAACATTAGTAATAAGTCCGATCTGATAGTGGATGTCTTTGACATCAATCATTATCCACATGGATAAAATTAATAATTACTACATATTTATCAACACAGGTATGCAATTGTTCGGCCAAACTGTGTCTTCCTTTTGGCCTACCATAACAGTTCGCATGAACAATTACAGACTACATCTTTTGTAATTCCGATTTAATCAAATTTACACAACAAAGATTACTTTTGCAACATGTTGTTTCAATCAACTCAACCAAAATTGCTAGACATTTTAATAAATTCAATGGAAAGAGTCTTAAATTTACAAGGTACTACCCTCAAATGTAGGTCGTATTCATTTAAGATGTTGTTTAATAATAATAATATTTCTTTAAAGTCCTTAATGTGAGAATAAATTCCCAATAAAACATAATTTTTATGAATTTATACAAATTACATAATTAAGAAAAATTGTATAAAACTTAATAATAATAAACTCAATCATGCTAAATGCATAACTTCAAATCAGATAAATATTAAATATTTATATATACCAAATAAATGTTAAACAAATTCACATATACACCAAATAATTCTTTAAATAAATCATTTTAGAATCAACAAAACCAATTCTAAAATCCAAAGTATTCAAAGTTTAAAGAATCAAATCTCTAGTTTTACCTTATAATTTTTTTAGAGACATTCAAAATAGTCACACACACAAAATATTTCCACAAATAATATATAATAACTAAATATATATTAAACAAATTAGTATTTATCTTATCTCTCAAAAATCTAAATTCATGTGAAGATTTTATGTAAATCAAAATGAAAGATAAAACAATAAGTAAAAAATCAAATAAAAAATTGATTATAAAACCAAAAATCAAATAACCAAAATAAGATTTAAATTCAATATTTATCTTTCCCAAATGATTGACATAAATATATATTTCTAAATATATACTCTCTAGCCACAAATTAAATGTTGAAAATCAAAATCACAGAAATATAATTTTATGATTTTCAATCATAGATCATTACAATATATGTGATTCCAAATATATTTTAGCATAATATATACTACTATTAAATAACATATCTCTAAAATAAAACAAAAATTTTCACAAACATTTTTCTTTCAAAAACAGTTCAAAATTTAATTTTTCAAACAAATCTTTATCATATAGTTTCAATGTCAAATTAAAAAGTTTCCATTATCACAAATATAATTCTAGAAATTATAACTTAAAATAGATCCTTACATATTATAGTTTTCAAATCACAAATATAATTTCAAATATGATCACTAAAGCAAATATCATTTAAATATATATTATAACCAAATTTATTTTAAAAGATTCACACAAAATATGGAAGATCCTGGATCCATATAAATCTTTTGAAAATAAATATAACACACAAACCATAAACTTAAAGTAAGTGTGACGAAAAAAATTATTAAAAAAATTTCATTAAAACTTCATGCCTCTTAAACATATATATGAATATTAAAAAAAAACTTTGAATTTCAAATATATGTTTCATGATCCAAAATAAATAAACATTGATGTTTAGAGGACAAATCTCAATAAACTAAACATGAAGACCTGCTCTGATACCACTTATTAGAATTAAATCAATAATAATTAATCATATATACATGTTCTACGTACTATGTTATATACTTTAGTACGGAATAGAATAGATAATACAAACATGTATATAATTACAAGATCTACGACATGTTAGTATATGAGAGAGGAGATTGCAGGAATACCTGGATCTATTGAGAAAGATTTTGTTAACGGTAATCCTGAAAGTTAGAAAGTGTAAAGACAAGTGACTGACACTTGTTGGCTTGTGGATCTTCCTCAACCGTTCCTAATGCCTTGAACACTCTTCAGATGGGGAGAAGAGGTAAACTGTTTGTGTACGGTATATTAGGGATCATATCCTATATATAGTGTGATGCCCAATTAGGGTTCTCATTATTCCCAAATGAGTCATCTTGTCATCCACTCATATTTGAGGTCATATCTAATTATTTAATTTATTAATTAATTAAGTAATTCCTAAATAAAATCTAAATAGCTTTTTAACCTTATTTGATCACATAATTTATTCAAGACACTTTATTTGATAAAATAGCTAATATAATTAAATATATATTTGGCCACATAATTATTGGAATAATATTAAATCCCTAAAATATTCCAATATATATATATATATATATATATATATATATATATATATATATATATATATATATATATATATATATATATATATATATATATATATATATATATATATATATATATATATATATATATATATATATATCCAAACACACTTCCACCATTGATTAAATTTAACATATTAGCCTTATTTATAAAAGGGAATTTCTTAATGCACAATATGTATTACTAGGACATTAAGTAAAAAAATACACAAATGCCTTAAGAATATAGAGATGTATCTTCGGACGCATCATAAGTCAATAGAAGTCTGATTTATTATGGAAAAACTATGGAGATGCATTTTCGTAAATATTACTGAGATGCATCTCTGAACGTTGCTTGTACATAACGTCTCAGAACGCCTCTTCTTCCTCACTTGTTAAAAATTTAGTTTTTTTCTCTAAAACTCTTTCAAAATCACACTGTTTCAAAATCAATCGAGCAATATCAAAGCTTCTTCAATTAACACAAACTACATCAAAGGTCTCATTCAACTACATCAACTTAAAATATTCCTCACTTCTAGTAAGTTTTTTACTATTGTAATATTTTTTAGTTTCGTATAAATTTGTAGAAATTCATGATTAATTATTGAAATACAAAGTTTATGCATGTTTGATAGTTGATACATTATGGTAAATGTGGTTCATAGTTAAAAATAATGATCAATGCACTAACGTTATTGACGAAAATGAAAGTTACAAGAAAATCTAGAGATACATCTCTGTATTTTTGCAACGTTTGGATTCCTAGAAATTGGAGATGCATCTCCGTTTTATCAGACTGCAATTTTTTGCTTTTCTTGCTTGTAGTAATTCTGTGACAGTTGTCTTGTTTACTTACAAGCATTATGGATGATATAAATGATAGATTGAGGCACAATATGATTGCAGAACATGCATCTCTCCATAGGGAAAAAAAGTCAGGTTTCGTAGGACCTTGTTCCCTCTATCCCGATTTGTAACACTCGAGGCCGGAGAGGGAAGATAATGGTTGTCACACCTGAGGCGGGAGAGGGTGGGGAGTGGTCCTCAAATTGACATTGGAGTGAGAGGATATTGAGGTTGTGCAGGTATGAGACTACATGATTGAAGGAACACTTATAAGGATTTATTGGTACTACATATACCAAGAAAATGCATATTCTTTTCGGTAGCTTAACAAATAAGAACTCCATAGTTAAATGTGCTTGACATGAAGTAGTATTTTGATGGGTGACCTTTTGGAAAGTTTTCCAGAAAGCGTGTGGATGAGGATAAAACATGTTGAAAAGACTCGTGTTAGTTTGTGGGGTCAATTTGTAATCCTGAAAGCAGTCTGGGGCATTACAAATGGTATCACAACATACCTCTCCTAATACATTGTGGTTTGGGGACGAACCAAGCATAATCTGGTGGACATGTAACACGCGAGGCCGAAGAGGACGAGGCGTGGTTGTAACACTCGAGAGCGGGGAGTGGTCGCCCTAATTTACATAGAAATGAGAGAATCTCAAGGTTGTCTTGGTATAAGACAACATGGTTGAAGGATGACTTATCATTATTGATTGGTACCACTTATACCAATAAGATGCATCTTCTTTTTTATAGTCTAACAAATAAGAACCCCATAGTTAAATGTGATTGACTTGGAGTAGTATTTGAATGAGTGACCTTCTATGAGATTCTCGGAAAATGTGTGAGTAAGTATAAAACATGCTAAAAAACTAATGTTAGGTTATATGACCAATCGGTAATCCTGAAAGTAGTATGAGGCGTTACACAGTTCATGAAAATATGTCAACTTGTAGGAATCATATATCTCTACCTTCTTCTTCCTGTAGGAGACGAGTGTCACCTAGTGACACATCACTGCCTCCATATTCTCGTAGGCAACATGTTTCACCTACTCAGGCAGCAGAGGTACCCGAGTCACCAGAGGAACCTTAGTCACTAGAGGCATCAATGCCACCACAGACATCAGAGGGACTCCAAGATGATGAGGCAACATAGGTATTTGGAGGAGGCCCGTTAGAGTTGTCAATGCTTCCTCTTTACCCGAACCATACTTCCAGACATATTTGAGACGAAAAGGTAAAATTAGTTGGATTCATTCTTTTTAAATTACGTTAGTTATTATATTAGAATTTTCTGAAAATGATTTATTTTTTGTCGGACCATGATCCACTAAAATTCATTAATCATGGGAGGAAGATTACTAACTTGCATCAGCCTACTAACAAGTGGTTTCAAGTTTCTTTACAGCTATATGGGATGAAGGATTTATGCAAGACTGGTTATATTAAGGTGAACCTAGAGATGCTTAATGCATTTTTAGAGAGATGGCATACCGAGACCTCGTTATTTCATCTATCACTTGGTGAAATGTCTATCACGCTTGACGATGTGTCGTGTCTACTACATCTTCTGATTAGGGTAAACTTTTAGATCATGGGAGGATTAGTAGAGTTTATGGTAGACTATTTGGGAGTTGTTCCAGACACTTCCTTGAGGGGGTTTGAAGCCATCAAGGGGCTCATACTAGGTTTCGATTCTTATTGAAGGTATATACAAATGAGCTAGTAAGCATAAAGCAAACTGCTGGTGATGAGGAGCTGGTGGGGCACCATAGAGCGTATGTTATGAAAGCATGCCTGTTATATTTGGTTGTCACTTCCATTTTTGTGGACAAAAGTTCCACTTATGTGGATGTCTTCTACCTATGATACTTTGAGCGTATCCATGAGTACAATGGGGGAGGCGCTTATTTGGTCTACTTGTACTCTAAGTTATTTAAGGGCCGTATATGGAATACGAAGCAGGTCACAGGTAACATCACAGGTTTAACGGTAATATTTCTTGGTCTTTTAGTGTTTATGCATCATTTTCATTACATTTTTGCAACACCCTTATTAATGATTCGTGTGTTCCAACATTTTTAAAGCTTGGATCCTATAGCACTTCCCACTTATCTTCGGGTGGTCGTGTGCATCGACCTATAGAGAGGATATGTCGTGGGCTTCTGGACTTTCCCTACTCAGAGGGAACCATGCGACATACCTATTTCAAATGTATCTTGACCTCTTGGTAGCAGAGGATATGTACTTTAAAACCTATATCAATCATCATGAGACGTGTCCATTTGAAAACATAGTGTTATACTTGGGATGGTTGGCTTGAGGTTTACATATGACATTTCCTCATCTCCCCAAGCGTGTCATGTGACAACTCGACTGTACCCAGACTATTCCCAGACATCACGTTGCCTCTACTCTTCCACTATGACACGTAGATATACGAATGCCATTTTTTATGATTATCTTAGTCATATGGTATCAGAGGAGGCACGCAGTACAATAGCTGAGAGCGATTAGAGCTATGTAAACTGGTACATCAGGTGGTTCTTCAAGGTGTCACATCCATATATGCTTCAGGATGTTCTAGGAGATCCATCGAGGCCAGCTCATCAGGATATTCTAGAGGAGGAGAAGGATATGTTAGATTACTTCACATGAATGTATTAACATATGCATATTTCCTAATGGCTCTAAGGCGAGGGAGGTCTTAGGTTCCATTATGATGGAGGCACTGATGTACCAGAGACAACATCGGAGCACGGGGGTAGAGGAGGTTGAGGAGCTCGTGTCTGGAATACACGGGAGTTGATAGTATTTGTAGTTTGGATTTATGTTCAGTTGTATTTCATTTTTATTTATTTCAACTTCATTATATATTTTGACTTTATTGAATATGTCATGATGACTTATTTTGACTCTGAATTTATATATGTCATTCTTGCATATCAATTGTATGATTTAATGCTCATCACATAACAGAGGCCTTAACATTTAAACATTGTCATTTTCATCTGAGTATACATAAAACTAACTTAACTTGCACTATTTTGACTGGTTACAAAGATACATCTTCGTAAACCCTAAACGAAGATACATCTCCAGATCAATAAATGTTTAAAACATGCGTTTTAGAGAGGGATGCATGAGGTGCATTTTAAAATATTTCGGAGATGCATCTTCTGATTCGTGTTTACAAAATATTTTGGTGTGGCTCAGTGGGATGCATGGGGTGTATTTTGAAATAATTCAGAGATGCATCTCCATATCAGTTGTAATGTTTTGACTTAAGACAATGGTGCGTCTGGAGACGCATCTCTCTAATCTGAGTGGAATTTTGGGGTTTCTATATGGTGTTTTTCCACCCAATGGGATAAGAAATCCCCTTTACAAAATTGAGATTTTTTCTATATGAAGTGGAATTTTTCTATGGTCGAAGAGTTACAAGCAATCGAAAGAAACAACACATGGGAGTTGGTTGAATTTCCAGCACATACAAAAGCTATCACGGTGAAATGGGTGTTCAAGTTGAAGCTCAATGTTGGTAGGTAGATAACAAGAAATAAGGCGAGATTGGTAGCTTGCAGATTTCTTCATAGAGCAGGACTCGATTACTCTGAAGTATTTGCACTTGTCGCAAGCTTGGAGACTGTCAAATTGGTTGTAGCTTTGACATATAAGCAAGGTTGGTTGACATTTCACTTAGATGCGAAATGAACATGTTTTAATGGACCTTTAGATGAAGAGGTGTATGTTACATAACATCTTGGGTTTTTGATTCAGGAGGAAACAAGGAAAGTATACAAGTTGCATAAAGTGCTACATGGCCTCAAGAAGACACCTAGGGCATGGAACAACAAGATCGACTCATACTTGGTTGAATTGGGATTTATCAAATGCAAAGTTGAGTATGGTGTCTATGTTCAGGTTTTGGCATAAGATATAACAATCACAACCAAAATAACAATCTAGATAGGTTGAAACTCTAAGATGGAATAAGATAAAGGCAATTTGTATTTTCCTTGAGTTTTAACCACTACTTGTTTAACTTTAGGCTGAGTTGGAACCATGCCATTGGGTGCCTTTTCTTTGAGTATCCTAGTTCTTGCAGATGTCAGGATTGAGTTTATTCACATTTTATCTTGACCTTCTATCCACTTTCCTCAGAGGCTGATGGAATTTTCTCCCAAGTAACTTGATAGAAATGAATAACCCTTCACCAGATATCAGGTCACAAGCTCCTACAGAGTATGGGACAAAAGCCATGCTCTTGTTTTTCTATTCAAAACTGTCATTCTTAAAGTCAACTAAAAAAAATTAAAGTAACCCAAAATATACATCTATGTTGATGATGTCTTAATCTTCTTCTTCAATAGCAGTCACATTCATGTCAAATTTCTTGGGTAGAGACCTCAGAACCTTGCTGACCAGATGTGCCTACATGAGAGGTCTTGAGAAGATCCCAAGCACCTTTGGCCACCACACATGTGTTTTAACAGTTTTAATATATGTTATTAACTCCATTAAATATGACATTCAAATCTCTAGAGTTAGCAAGAGCTAATCTATACTCTTCCTTAGACCAATCCTCTTATGGCTTCAAAGTAGCTTTCCCTTTTTTATCCTTAATAACAAGATTTCCACACATTTTGGTAACAAATTTCTAAGAAATGCTTTCCATTGATCCCAAGAGAACTACCATTCTAGCATTCCAATGATCATATAGTATCAATAAAAACTCCTTGAAGCTAAAAAATAGACAAACCAGGGTGCCTGCTTTGATGCCAATTGAAATTCTGGCACTCTAACACATGTTAATACTGATGTCTCAACATCAGAACACAAAGTCAAGACAAATGTTACGACATCTTTTTGACTAACAAAACAATTATATTAGACTATAAAATATGCATAATTGAATTGCAAAATGATAAATAACACAATCAATTGTTAACCCAGTTTGGTGCAACATCACCTACATCTAGGGGCTACCAAGTCAGGAAGAAAATTCACTATGATAATATTATTTCAAAGTTAAACTCCCCCGTTTACAACTTATCACCTAATGACTACCTTGTTCAACTTCTACCTAGAAACCTTCTAGATATGAGATCCTCCTCTCACTTTTTAACAGTCACAAACCAATGACAATACCACAAGAAATTAAAAATAGAAGAACATTTTCCAACTAGAATACTTAGTTTTGCTTAAAAGCTTTAAACTAAGAACAATACACGCATACTTAAAAGCTCATGAGTGAATAATAAACAATATGCAATCAATCTATCTCAATGTATCAAAAGATACATGAGTGACTTACAAAGTCAACCTAAAGAGACTCTCAAAACCGAAGACTCTAAACTTCCTTTAATTTTACAAAATTGTGAAAATCCAAGTTACATTAGGTTTAGGTTTCTCTTTATATACCCCTTAGCAGTCCATTGGCTTTGAAATCTTCACCAGATATTTTTTGGTCCACACGCTGAGGGCTGCATCAATTATGCAGAAAAATCTCCTTAAATATTGGAACAAATTATCAAGTTTCCTAAATTGTCTCAACATCCAATTTTAGAAACTTATGAATAGTTGGAGATCAAATCAAATGTTCCAAATTAAATCTTATTGACCTGCAAAAATAAGTGAGATATATCCAAAAGGAATCTCACATGATCAAATAAAATATGTCAAGAATAAAACAACAACTAGTATTGATGTTCTGGTAGAACATGTCACAACATCTGTCAGAACATCTGCCTTCAATGTTGACTAACCAACATATTAGGACATCTCACCCAACATCTTGTTGTGAACCATGTTTTAGAGAAATTGTTGTCAATCCTAAAACCATGGAACTAACGTTCTTCTATTTTTTGTTGCCATTCTTGATGTATGAGGCGTTGCTTTGAGCTTGTAATTGTTGTGCATGGCTTGTGAGAGGGGAGTGATAGCTAACGGTTTAACTCTGCTTTTTAGCAAGCTTCAATGTAAAGATTGCTCAACCATGGATGATGTGAGCTCTGGAGTGTGTTAGGGAGAATTAAAGAATGTAGAATGAGAGATTGAAGAGTCGATTCAGAGGAAAGTTCTGCAAAGTGAAAAATGATTGTCCTGAATGAGGATGACAAAACTGATTATATAGAGATTAGGTTTGGTTAGCATTAGGGAAAGGAATAAGGTTTGGGGTTAGTTAGATCTTGGAGTTAGTTGCAACTGAATTAGAGTTTGTTACTACTGGATGACAGTTGACTCAGTGAGTGAGAGTTAACCAAGATACAATTCAAAAGCAGTTGGTTTTTGTGGTTAATGATTTTGGTTAGTGAGTTTTTGATTATTAAACTGAATTGTAATGAAATTCTGCTAGTGAAATGCAAAAAATTAGAGTTACTGATAAAAATTTAGAAATCAGTTAGGTTTGTTATGTTTTGTTGTGGATTAGCAATGTGTTTTTCTTTTGTGTTAGGTGAAGGAATTTGATGATGTTAAGTGTGGTTGAAGAAGATTTGAGAAAGGAGATGGCTTTATGAAGGTTGTAGTTTGTGTATTATATAGTGAGCAAGTGGTTGGTTAGTTTATAGTTTAGGTTAAGAGGTGAAATGGTTAGAAGAAAAAGTATGCACACTATGGAAAAATAGTGTATCCTTGAAGAAAATGTGGTCTTATAATTATGAAAGAGGTGTGTTGGAGAAAGTTTCAGGGTGTTTAGTGGACAATAGATCATGGTTTTGTTGTAAGTGGAGGGAGAAGAAATATTTAAGTTGGGTTATATGGTGGTGATGATAGTTATGTAACAGTCAGATTATGCAATTAGAATAATGTTAGAGTTGTTAATTAAGATGTGAATTGGAAATTGATTTATTTTGAATTTTTTTTACTATGGATTGTTAGGACTTTATGGAAAAAATTAGGAGGTTAATCATATGATTGAAATGCAATTATTTTATGCTTTGAGATGTAATTATTTTGGTATTAGAGTTTGTTTAATTTGGTATGCTACTGCAGTTTGATTATTGGAATGTTTTTGAACTTTGTTAGCTATGAGACTAGTTTTTATGAATCTCTACTACTAAAAAAAATTATGTCAAGGAAATTTAATGTATTAGCTTACTCGATATCATGTTACTAAATTGCTTGGATGACTTGTTTGAATGTTTGAAACCTTTTGTGACTTGGCAATGGTTCTTAAGCAACTTGAAAATGATTTAAACTGGATGTTTTGATTGCTCACTTGTGAACTGTTTATGATGTCTAATTCATTGGTGCACTTGATTTTGTAGGTTTGAACCATTTGAAACAATGGAAAGATGGTCCTCGGGATATGGATTGCAACCTTATTTGGTTATGAGGTAAATTAACATCCTAGAGAAGTTGGAAAATCATGAAGAAATGGGAAGCACCAAGATATAGGACTTTGAACGTGAAAACCAAAATATACTAGAATTTAGATTTGTTTTACTTTGGTCAACTATTTAACCAAAATGTCAATAGTTGACCAAAAGTCAACTCAAGGTCAAATGTGGTTTGTGTGTGTAGAATTTGAAATTTTGGATTTCGTAATGGGATTTGAATGGTTGTAATCAGAGTATAGTGTTTTGGGATGTAATGTAGCTTGTTTCACAAGAAAAAGGCTTTCCCTCAAACATATGACTTTAAACATTTGAATTCTTGATATGAACATTGCTTTCTTGAATTAACTCGAATACTCTCTTAAATTTGAATCTTGAACTGCAATACTAGATGCAAACCACAGTGATCCAGGACCACATCCCATGAATTAGGGTCCAAAAGATGCATGATAAGTGCTAAATTGTGTTAATATGTAGTTTAGTTTTTGGCACTTTTCATGATCTTAAATTGTTATTTGATGTTTTTTCCCGTTGTTTCTGGTAAATATTTGTAGTATAGTTTAAATGCTTTAATAGTATCACTTATATAACTTTTGTTTTTATATTTGTAGGTTTTTTCGTTGGCTTGGAGAGCACAAATCAAGAGAACACTCTTTTGAAGACTTTTAAAGAAAGTCTATTTTTAAAGCTCGCTTAGCGAGCTCCTAGCGACCAACAACAACATAATATAGAGAGTTGCTCGCTTAACGAGGCCTGAAGCTCGCTTAGCGAGTTAAGGCGGTTTAATCAATAAATGATAGCTCACTTAGCGAGATCCTGCTCGCTTAGCGAGCTCTACGTATTTCAACCCCCTATATAATGGGTTGAACAACAAATTTTGTAGATATAACACTTTTTCATAGACACAAAAACCCTAAATTCGATATATTTCCTTGTTTTTGAAGATTCGACGCATCAATAGTCGGGAGATTGTATTTGATGCTACCATTGTTTTGTAAGCCACCATTGTTATGGCTAGCTAAGCCCCTTTTGTGTCAAGGTTAGAAGTAGATAAGTCTTTCCTTTGTATGTATCTGTGTTGATCATTGCGTATGAACTTGTGATGATAAATATATGGTGAAAAACTTTGTCTTTATGATATATTCCTTGTGTTGATTCATGATTGAGAAATGTGATCCACACTTTATCTAGGCTTTTCATCCATTAAAGAACATACTAGAGATAGTTATGAGACCTTATGTTCACTTTGTATTGATATTGAATGTTGCCATTTTGATAGATTGAGTGAGAGATCATCAATGGATCAAAATGGTAAAACTCACAATTCATGCTAGAAATAAACATTTTGAGAGGATATTGTGATTATGTTTATCGTCTAAATGAGCTCATCCGCTTGATCGATTCTATCCGTGAAAAATGGCTTGTCGAACCCTAATCTTGGCATGTGTTTTATAAACTTTCAAATCCCGAGAATTTTTACCGTTAGCTTTTTAATATATTATGCAAACGAAACGAAACGTTACTAAAAACCAAAACCCCATTTGTTACTATTACGTCCGAAACTAGTGCAATTGTAGAACGACGGTGATATCACAAAATAATCATTGTGGAACGATAACAAAAAACCTACTCTTTTTGTACTCCAAAAAATTGGCTCCGTTGCCGGGGATCGTTAATGGATATTGCAAGCATTGCATAGTTGCTTAAGTTTTAGACTTGTTTGAGCTTTTTCTTGAACTTGTTAATTTGTTTGGTTAGTTTGTGCAGCTTCTGTTTATGCAAGGAAAACTTCCTACAGACCAACTTTTTTTTGATCTTGAGATTGAGAGAGCCACAAGGAGGTTGAATAGCAAGACACGACAGAGGCAACTTGCTAAAGAAAGGCGAGAACAAGGACAAAGTTCAACTTCTACTTTAACACCGCTCACTCCATAGTTTACGCCAACCATGGCGGGCCTCGATCCACCTCTACCTCCACCTTCTACACCATGTGTAAATAGCCCATGAAACACGACTCAGTTTTCCAACAATGCCCACAATGGCCGGCAAGCTGAGATGAAGACGGGAATTTTGAATTTATTGTACGGAAGTTCATTCATGGGAATGGACCACAAAGACCCCTTCGCTTTTCTCACAAAATTTTATGAGATAACGTTGGCGGCCAGAGTCGATCCAACTTAAGAGTCAGCTTTGTTCAGAAGATTATTCCCTCATGCTTTGATTGGAAAAGCAAAGGATTAATACCTTGATCAAAGTACCGCTGTGATGACCGATTGGAATGTTCTTGAAGAAAAGTTCATTGAGAGATTCGTCTCACACAACCGTTTCATGGAATCTAAAACCTCAATCTCCGTGTTTTCTCAAGGTACAAATGAGTCTCTAAATGAAGCATGGGAGAGATTCAAATCTATGATCCGGAAGTGCAAAGGTCTCGGGTTCGATGAGTTGATGCAAATCCATATTTTCAGAAATGGCCTCCAACCGAATTGTAAAACTTTGTTGGATGCTACTGTGGGTGGAGCTTTGTTATCAAAGAGTGAGGAGGAAGCAACAAACATTATTAATTGCATGTCTCTCAATAATTTACAAAGTCAAAATCGTAACAATTCTTTGAAGAAACTCAGAGTTCTTGAACTAGGGACGAATGATGCAATACTTGCGCAAAATAAACTTCTATCGCAACAAGTGGAGCTCTTGACAAAACAATGTCAAAGCTTCCCCAACAATTGAAGGAGTTGCATGAGCAAATGGGCAAGAACAAGCAAGTTGCGAGTTGTGAATTATGTAAAGGTGATCACGATACTAGATTGTGTCCGCCACTGGGATCCGAAGAAGTCAACTACATGAACAACAATCAAGGGTACCAAAGACAACAACAATAACCTTATCAACAACAACATTACCAAAATTAACAACAACAAGGATATCAACCAAGAGGTAATTCCCAAAATAACCAAAGTTATGGCGGTGGTTCTTCTAATTGGCAAAATCCTTATCTTCCTCCACCACCTCCGGTTGCACCTTCCAAATTGGAAGACACTTTGATTAAATTTATTCAAATGTCTATGGCCAATAAAAAATCTAGTGATACGGCAATAAAAAATCTAGAAAATCAAGTTGGGCAACTTGCGAAACAAATAGTCGAGAACCAACCGTGACCTTCCTTTTACGCTAACACTCATGTGAATCCAAAGGAGCATTGTAAAACTATTGTTACTAGGAGTGGGAAGGAGATGGCCAAAGAAAAAGAGAAAAGAGTGGAAGAAGAAAATATTGATGGTATAATTGAGGAAGTTAGTGATGAGGAGGAAGTTGAAAAGAAGATAAAAATTGATGAAGTGGTTGAAAAGAAACTTGATGATGTGGTTGTAGTTGAAAATACAAAAGTGGAGAATGAGAAGAAAAAAGAAACAAATACGAGAGTTAGTAAAGGAAAAGAAATGATGAATAAAATTCCAAAAATATGACATATCCTCACGTGCCTACGAAGAAAGATGATGAAAGGAAATACTCTCGGTTTATGGATATATTCAAGAAACTTCAAATCAATTTACCATTTGCCGAGGCTCTTGAGAAAATGCCTAGGTATGAGAAATTCTTGAAGGATATTCTCACTAAAAGAAGGAAGTATACGGAGCCAGAAACGATTATCCTTGCGGAAAATTGTAGTGCGATCATTCAACGCACTATTCCAAAGAAGGAAGCCGATCCGAGGCAGGTGACTTTACTCGTCACAATTGTAAATATGTTTGTGGGAAATGGCCTTATTGACTTGGGTTAGAGCATAAATATTATTCCTCTTTCCATTGTGAAAAGGTTGAGAACATAGAAATCAAAGGAATAAGGATAAATTTGTAACTTGCCGACAAATCTACCACTCACCCGATTGGAGTGGCAAGAGATGTGTTGGTAAAAGTTGACAAGTTTTTCTTTCCGGTGGACTTCATTGTGATCGACATAGAAGAATATGAGGATTCACCTTTAATATTTGTTCTCCCTTTCATGAAGACGACCCGGAGGATGATTGACGTTCACGATGGTCTTATGAAAGTTAGGGTGCTTAATGAAGATGTTACCTTTAATTTGTTCTAAGTGATGAAGCACTCAGAGGATACGCATGATAGTTTCCTCATAGATGCATCCGACATGTATATAATTTAAGTGGCAAAGCATGTTCATGTGGAAACTCCTCTTAAACGAGCACTAGGTGAGGAAAATGACATACTCACTAGTGATGAAGAAAAAGATCTTGAAGAGTGTTTGAAGGAACTATAGATATTGAAAGAATTGTAACCTTGGGAGATTGAAGTTGAATAATTAAAAAAAGAGGAAAGTGATGAAAAAGTGCAAGTGTAATTGAAGGTGTTACCTTCAAACTTGAAGTATGCATTCTTAGATGGGAGTGGAAACAAATCGGTAATCATTAGCAATGTGTTGTCTATTAATGAGGAGTCCTGTTTGATTCATGTGTTAAAGAAAAATCAAGAAGCATTAGGATGGGTTATTTATGATCTCAAAGGAATAAGTCCAACTTATTGCATGCACAAGATTCTCATGGAGGAAGACTTCAAAGCGGTAGCTCAACCACAATGTCGTTTGAATTCGACAATGAAATACGTAGTTCGAAAAGAGGTAGTGAAACTTCTTGATGTGAGAATGATTTATACCATTTCTGATAGCCCTTGGGTAAGCCCCGTGCATGTTGTTCCAAAAAAGGGTGGCGTTACCATGATCCATAATGAAAAGAATGAGCTTATCCCGACAAAGGTTGTCACGGGTTGGAGAATGTGTATAGACTATAGACGATTGAATATTACTACTAGAAAAGATCATTTTCCACTACCTTTTATGGATCAAATGCTTGAGAGATTGTCCGGTCAACAATTCTATTGTTTCTTGGATGGTTATTCAGGGTACAACCAAATTGCGGTTGACCCGACGGATCATGAGAATACCGTTTTCACTTGTCCTTTCGGGTTATGCAACGCACCGACTACTTTCCAAAGATGTGTACAAGCCATCTTCTCAGACCTTGTTGAGAATAAAATGGAAGTCTTCATGGGCGAATTTTCGGTGTTTGGAGCATCGTTTGATCTTTACTTGAAAATTTTGGAGACGGTGTTAAAAAGATGTGTAAAAACCAACTTGGTGTTGAATTGGGAAAAATGTCACTTCATGGTGAGGGAAGGGATAATGCTTGGGCATAAAGTTTCTTCTAGAGGCCTAGAGGTGGATCAAGCTAAAGTCGAAGTGATCGTAAAGTTGCCTCTTCCGACCAACATCAAGGGAATTAGAAGTTTCTTGGGCCATGCAGGATTCTATCGATGGTTCATCAAGGATTTTGCCAAAATGGCGAGACCACTAAGCAATTTGCTTAACAATGATAAGGTATTTATCTTTGATGACCTTTGTCTTATAGCTTTCCAAATCTTAAAAGAAAACCTTGTCACTGCTCCCATAATCATTGCGCCGAATTGGAATTTAAACTTTAAGCTTATGTGTGACGCAAGCAATTATGTCGTTGGAGCGGTGCTAGGGCAAAGAAAGGAAAATAAAACTTTCCATGCCATATACTATGCTAGAAAAGTGCTAAATGAGGCACAAGTGAATTATGCGACAACTGAAAAGGAATTTCTATCTATAGTGTATGCGCTTGAGAAGTTTCGTTCTTATTTGATAGGTTCAAAAGTTGTCGTCTACACTGATCATTCCGTGATTAAATATTTGCTAACCAAACTGAATTCTAAGCAAAGACTTATCTGTTGGATCCTACTTCTCCAAGAGCTTGATTTGGAGATTAAATATAAAAAAGGATCGGAAAATTTGGTAGCGGATCATTTGTCGCGGTTGATAAATATGGATGTGACTAAATCTGAAATGGAAATCCGAGAAGAATTTCCGGATGAAAAATTGTTTAAAGTCCAAGTTAGGCCTTGGTTTGTCGACTTTGCTAACCACAAAGCAGCTGGTTGGATTCCCGAAGACCTAACTTGGAATCAAAAACATAACTTTTTTGTCGGATGCACAATTTTATGTGTGGGATGAACCTTATTTGTTTAAAATTGGTGGAGAAAATTTGTTGTGGATATGTATGGTAAGTGACGAAGCTCAAAGTATTCTTTGGCATTGTCACAACTCACCATATGGAGGACATTTTGATGGATCTAGCACGGCCACTAAAGTCATTCAATCGGGATTTTATTGGTCCACTATTTTTAAAGATGCAAATCTCCATGCGAGGAGTTGTGATACTTGTCAAAGAACAGGTGGAATTGGTAAACGAGATGAAATACCCCTCCAAAATATCCAGGAGGTTGAATTTTTTTTATTGTGGGGCATTGATTTTGTTGGACTGTTTCCACCATCTTTCACAAATGAATATATTTTGGTGGAAGTTGATTACGTATCGAAATGGGTTGAAGTTATTGCTTCACTGAGGCGGACAAAATATCGGTGATAAAATTTCTAAAGAAAATAATCTTTTTCCCGATTCAGAACCCCTTATGTGCTTATAAGTGATGGTGGGTAGCATTTTTGTAACGTACCTCTTGAAAGTGTTGTAAAGCACTATGGTGTGTCGCATAAAGTTGTGACTCCATACCATCCCCAATCAAACATTCAGGATGAGGTCTCGAATAGGGAGGTAAAAAGGATTTTAGAAAAAAATGTCTCTGGCTCGAGAAAGGATTGGTCCCAAAAATTGGACGAGGCTTTGTGGGCATACCACACTGCTTACAAAGCTTCAATCGACTTAACTCCATTTCAAATTGTTTATGGAAAGTCATGACATTTATCGGTTGAAATGGAGCATAAAGCACTTTGGGATTTAAAAATGTTAAATTTTGATCAAAACTCGGTCGGAACCAAAAGGAAAGTGCAACTAAGCGAGTTGGAGTAAATGTGAAATGCGACATATCACTCAAGTTAGTTGTACAAAGAAAAAGTCAAGACTTGTTATGATAAAAAGATTAAGCTGAAAGAGTTCAAAGTCGTGCAACTGGGTTTACTCTTCAATTCCCAGTTAAAGCTTTTTCTGAGAAAGTTGAAGTCTAAATGGTCCGGACCAATTCGTGTGAAGGAAGTGAAAGAATTTGGAGCGGTGGTGATTGAAGATTTAGAAAAGAAAGATAGTTGGTCGGTTAACAACCAACATCTCAAAATCTACCTTGGAGGTAGTTTCGATCGTGAGAATTGTTTTGTTCCTCTCGATGATTATTGATCATCTTGGACTATCGAGCTTATTCGACGTTAAACAAGCGCTTGTTGGGAGGAACCCCAATTCTATAAGTTTTTATTGTAAATTTTGTTAAAAATGGTGTGTAAGTGTGTTTTGGAGGCTAAAAAGTTCATTTTAAGCTACTGGGAGGTGTTTTGATATTGCAGAGCTTGCTTAGCGAGCATTTGAAAAAGAGAACCTTAACTTCCAGTAACTTTCTCACTTAGCGAGCATCCTGCTCGCTTAGCGAGCTGAGTGAAATTTTGGAAAAATAAATATATATGTTGCTGAATTGGGCCCATCTTGCCAGACCCGACCTAGCTCATGTTATGAAGGAGGGGGGCTATGGTTGTCTCTCACTTCATTTTTTCAAAATTCTCATAAAAGTTCCTACTCTTTTCTCCTCTCCTTCAAAGCTTCCAAGGTCATGCTCATTCTTATTCTTTTTTCCAAGCCTCCCTACATTTTCGTCATCAAAGGTAAGTTAGTTTATGTGTATTTTTCATGGTTTTTGTAAAAACCCATTTTTGGGAGTTTCGTGATGTTCTTGAAGAAACTCATCTTGTTCTTGCTTCTTAATGGCCTCTACTATCTCCCTATATTTCTATTTAGTAAAAATCATAATTGCATGTTGATAAGGGTAGAGAAATTTGGAAAATAGGGCACAAATTAGGAGTTTGATTCTGTTTATGTTAGTTATGGTTTGAATGCGTGATGTATCTCTATGAATTTGTTGCTTAGAAGTGCCATTAGGTATGATTGTCGTTTGGAATTACCTCTGTAACAATGGGGATTTTATTTGCAATTCCCAGTGCTCGCTTAACGAGCTTCTTCTTGCTTAGCGAGCCCTGGGAGTTTCAGAAAAATTCCCCTTTTCTTCAACTGTTTTAAATTACATGGGGCAATTGTTATGGACTTGTTAGGATTTTAAAGAATTTTTTATGTTGTTTTTAGTATCTAATTTTGTCGGTTTTCTTGTGTTTTGTTTGTTTTTGTTTTTCAAATGTCTGGTAGAAGTAAAAGAGGTCGTGTTGGATTTTCATCTGCCTCTAGGCGCCCTCCGTCCGTAACCTTTGATCGGGCCCGTTTTTTGAGCCCGACACATCATGAGAGGTATCTTCTGTTGGAAAAGAGGTTTGTTTGGGCTGACACGATTGTTCGTTTAAGTCCTGAGGGTTATTACCGAAATGTTGGAGAAGACTTGGAAGTAGGTGATTATGCGGTCCTTTGTGAACCACATCCTGCGTTTCACCTTGAGATAATAAGGGAGTTCTTTGCGAACACCCTTCCTACTGGTACTGAAAGTGAGCCATTTTCTTATAAGACTTGGGTGAGGGGGAAGAAAATTTATTTCTCTAGGGCTAGCATCAGTAGTTACCAAGGAGGTAATGTAGAGTTGTCAGATGATGGGTTATGTGATTTTGGGAGGATGAAGGCTCGGAGGAATTAGGATATTAAGTGTATTAAAGAGTGTATTTTCTTTGAGGACCATTCTTATAAGGTGAGTGCTACGGGAGCACCGTTACGATTCAAAAGAGGAGCTTTGTCCAATGCCGCTCAAATCATTATGTCGGTTGTCTTGCACAACCTAATACCGAGAAGACACACTTCTGATGTTATTATTGAGGTGGCCGCTCTCATTTATTGCATTATGGTTGACAAGGTGGTCGACCTTACTCGTATTATTTCTGTGGAATTTATGCGAATTGCTACTAGTGGTACCCCTCATGGTTCGAGAGCGACTTGTACGGTTACTCATCCTGGTTTGGTCATGGCTTTATGCAAGCAAGCTAGTGTCGCACTTCCCTCACAAGGGAATGTGAAACTAGGTTTTATTGATGATGATTTTGTTACCATGTTCTGCTTGCCTACTTCTGGAGTTGCTCCTTTTGCTGCTGCTGCTCCTCCTCCTCCTAGAGGTGCACCTTCTACTGGGCACACTTTTGATCCGAGTTTTGTGGCAAACGGGTCCATACACGAGGCTAATCATCATGCATTATATTTTGTTTATGAATCTATGCTACAACTGCAGATTCAGATTAGGGAGCCACATGTGGATCATTCCTTGTGTTCCATGGAGGAGTTTTGAGCTTATGCTGGATGGCCTGAGGACAGACCTACTTCTTCGAGGGGGGAAGCTGGTGCTGGTGTTGGTGATGTTGATGGTGTAGATGATGATGATGACTCGAGTTCTAGTTCTTATTGATGACTGATGGTTTGATCGTTTATTCCTTTATTTTTGCTATGTTTAGTATGTTGTTAGGATTTTGTTGTAGTTCATCAGGGTGGATGATGACATTAGTTTAGTTTTTGAATATTTTGGTAGTTAACATCCTTTTACATTCGTTGTTTGTTCCCATCCGGGAGGATGGTGGGATTTTGTATCTTGAATACTTACTTTAGTTAACATCTGGGCGGATGAATATTTTTGGTTAATGAAGTTAACATCCGGACGGATGAGTTTGTCTTATGTTTATGCTTTTGTTACAATTTTTTGTGTTTGTTCTTAATTATGAGGTAATCGATTGATGAAGCAAGATTGATTTCTTTGTTCAAAGTTATGTGCTATACCAATCATTGATGGTGATGATATAATTCTCAATTGTTGCATGAAAAAGGTACTCTGTTTGTGCTTTGTAAAATGTTAACATGTGTATGAACTATTTGCTTTGCGTAAATTTCAAGCTTGGTTTCATTTTGCATGTATGTTCATATGTGAATCATTTAGGACAAAACCATAAATGTGAGTGACCTTCATTGTTCACAAAAGAGAGTGTCGTAATTGTTTCTTAGCTCATACGATTCATGTTTAATCTTGTATTCTTTAGTAAATCTTGGAAACATTGAAGTGATCAAGGCATTGTTTGAGATTGAGAAAAACCACCTGTTCTTTTTAGCTTTATTTTACCCAGTGAGAAGTGTGAGCATTTGCTAACCATTCTTGAGCTTTCACACAACATAATGAATCATAATTTAAATGTAGGCAAAAATGTCGATAAAAGCAATTGTGGTTGTTGTCGCTCCCGGGATTTTCATCCTAGTACAAACGCGAAAGTGGCGCGGAAAGGTTAGAGTCGCCAGCCAGACATTTTTATCCCAAGGGAATGGGAAAGGTAATGTTGCACAAACCTGAGGAAGAAGGAAAAGGACGAGGCCTTGCGAACCAAAGATCTGGATACGGGAGTCGGTTACGAATTGAGAAGGTATTAGCACCCCAATCCGTCCGCCGTATCCGACGGGATCCACGCTTAAAAGTCTGTTTTCAAAGGGTGAGAAAATATGCTGTTTAAAATAAAGGAATGACTATCTGGAATGGAATGGAAATGAGAAAAGAACTAAAATAAGAAAATGGAAAGAAAGGGGGAAATGTAGGGAAAATAAAGAATGTGCTCGAACGGGCCCTACCCCGCTGCCTACGTACCTCATCGGGATAATGAGGATCAGAGTCGACGTAGTTCGCCTAACTAAGGCTTACACTCATTTGTGGTTTTTAGGATGACGTTGTCATAGCTCTAGCTCAGGTGTTACCGGCTCTGACTCGAAGGTGTTTACTGTGTCGCTGTTTGAACTGTTGAGACAAGTCATGTTCGTCCGCAAAGAGTATGAGATGAGATGAGAAGACGTGACTTCTTGGTTTGTTGTCTTTTATAAGAAATATTTTGAATTTGTGTTTATTGTATGTACAACACTAAAGACTATGACACATGAGCGAATACTTTCCAAGATCGCCCCCAATGGAACGTTTGTAAAGCATCCTAGAAGAGTGAAGGAGACCTCCACTAGTCATTTCCTGTATAGCTTAAGGCTCGTGGCGCATTGTACACCTTTTCCTTTATTAAGTGTTTTTGATTTTCTTTTAAGATGAGAAGAGAGACTCAAGTTATAAAAGGAAAACTTCTAAGGGAAACTAGACTTACCCTAAGTTAATTGAATTCATGGATAACCTATGGTTAGTGAGGTTTGAAATTAAATCTACCTAAGAGCTATAAGACTAGAAATGAGAATATAAAAGGCAATAATGAACAATATGGTCCTCCTAAGTCATGGTGGGAAGAAAACGTGGATGAAACATAAATGGGATAACACGATGGATCGGGTGGGTCGATTGCGTGGTGCTAAGACGCACGACTTATGGTGTGAAGCATACAAGGCTTGCTTTTGGTTGAATGGAGTGGAACGATGGTAATCGAGGAATCCTAAGGTCACATGCATTTTTATTTGTTTACTTGAAAATTTACTCGACGTTGGATCGAGCCTTTTACTTATTTTTGAGATTTTCGTTTTCTAACGATTTGTTTTATCTTTTCTAACCTAGTTATAAAAACTATACAAGCATACAAGTTCTAAGCTATTACATCACAAAGCACACAAACATAATTGAGGCACAAAAATATCCAAGTCCATAAGCCAATCCTTGAAAACATACCTTGCACAAAAACAAATAGTTAGTGAATAATATGAACCATGAATATGCACAATGTGATGGAAATGAATTTAAATGCCAAAAATATTAAAAGTCATGGAAAAAATGTGAAATTAAATTCCTAAGGTCTTAAACCTGATTATAACACTATGTTAAAAAATCTTTTAAAAATTCTAATTCTAACTATGGTAAATAGTCACTTAATCCTACCTAAAGTTCAATCACGAATTTACACAAATTATACTACCAAAACAGTAGAAAAAATGTCCTAAAAAAATTCAACAAAAATATTCTAGGTACTTCTATTTGTCCTTTAATCATGGCAAAAAGAATGGGCACAAAATGTTACAGGAAGTGGCATAAATAAATTGTACAAATTTATATATCCAAATGGAAATTCAATATAAGTCCATTAAATTAAAAAATCGAAAATAAAATAGAAAAATGACAAAATTTAGAAAGTAAAAATTGGGAAAATTTCTAAATTGCATTAAAAAGCTAATATAATTTTTGGGGATTTTTCTTGTGCATTTTTATATTTTTCATGAATTAATTTTGAAACTATATAATATAGAAATTAAATAGAAAAGGGGCTAAAGAAGGGGGGGAAGAATAGAAATGTCTTTTAGTTAAAAACTGACTGGTGGGCTCGCCTATGAAGGTGCGAATAACACCATATTTAGGCCCATTAGACGCATGGGCTGAGGGTATACTGGAGTTGTAGTGTGGTGGACACGCGTGGGATCATGAAGGGTGGTGGATTTCATTAAGGGGATTAATGAGTTTTGTTGGTCTTAATTTTCATCTTAAACCACAATAATATTCAAATTAAAACACCATAATTATCACATTAAAGCATAGTAATCTCCAAATTAAAACACTCAGACCCTTTTTAATTTTTATAATTATTTTGGACTTGATTGGAAATATAGGACACCAAAACCACGTTACTCTCTTCTTCCTCTCACACAACCGCCCTCTTCTTCTTCTCACACAACAAAAACCCTAGCCCCCTTTTGCTTTCCCCGCCGCCGTTAACGCTTCCGCCATCACCTCCGTCCAATTCTTTTCCGGTCATCTTCATCCATGCCTTCTTCTTTCCTCTTCGCCATCAACCCTTTTCTAAAACCTAAAATCCTCACACAAGACCTAAACCGAGTCTTTACTCCGCCTAAGCCTACACAAGCGCCGCCGCCGCAACTCAATTGAAGAAGACGATGGCCTCCCCCCTCTCAATCATCGCTTAAACCTCATCTTTGTCCACAAATCCGAAACCCTAATTAACCTAATCCGCCTCCAAAGCTACGAATCGAAACAATAAAGATGCTCAACACCGAAACATGAAATGAAGCCTCATACCTTCCATTGATCCGACTACCAAGTCATCATTCTTCAAATTGACGTTTATTGATCTTCGGCGCGTCGGCCTTTTTCGCTCGCAGACTCTGAATCTTTTTGCTTTGTTGATGTTGATTCCCACTCTTGGGTCTGTACGCCGCGGATTGAAGGTGTATCAAGGACTCCTGGATCAAAATGCTACCCCACGATTCTGAGTCACTATTGATGTTCTCCTAGGTTTGTGAGTCTTCATTGTCATGTTGTGCGGTAGTAACTCGTTTTAGATCGATCTTGCTTCTGAGTTATATTGTTGATGAAGCGTGTTCTTGGTGCAGGTTGATTGATGATATGAAGGTTGTTGAAGTTGGAGCGGATTGGGTTCTTGAAGACCAGCTGAAGATGAAGATAGTGATTGTGATGAGACGAAAACAACGGCGATGGTGAGGAATGTTTCGGGTAAGTTTCTTGGCAAAACACCGCTTGAATTCGTTTCTCGGTATTGTTGTTGTTGAATCCTTGCTAAGTTGTATTGCACTTGCTCTGACTCGGTGTTACGAATCCTGATAATTTCCTTTTCTTTCAATTCCGTTTCTGTTATGGATGCAGGGCTATGAGAAGATTCGAAAGATTGATGCAGCTTGTTATATCAATGATGATGAAGGTTTGTTCCATTGGATATTGGAGAAGATAGATGAAGGCTTTTCGATTTCGATTGGGCTAGTAAATATGCAGGGGAGTTTGAAGGGTTGGTGTTGGAAATTGGTTGAAGGCTGAATTGAAAAGAGAGGAAAATTGTGAAGAAGTGGACGAAAACAGAAAGAAGGAAGGTTTAATGGAGAAGAGAGGATGAGTAATGGAGGTGGAGGATTCTGGGAATTGGGAGGAAAACCGGGAAGAGGAAAGCTTAGCGTTCAAGCCGACGAAAACTCGGTAATGAATGGATCCGTATCTATATACCAATCCATATGAAGCTTCTGGAAGTTTCGGTTAAAAGTTTCTAGATTCAGTTGGAAGTTTCTGTTAGTTTTTTCTGTTAGTTAGAATTTGTTGACTTTTGTTCAACTGATTTTTTGTAACTGAATTTTGGTTTCTTCTATTAGGAAATTTTCTGTTGTTACTAATTATTTGAGTTTGTAAACCTGGTGTGTTTCTGTTGTATGGGATTTTTCCTTGAAATTCTTCTGAGATTTTCTATTGTGAGAATTATTTTTTGTTCTCTTTTGTTTTAATATTAAGCTCTTATTTTGTCTATGAATTTGATAAGATTCTCTTCTTTTTTACTTGAAAAGTTGCTCTTGACCCCTGCGTTTTTTACATTTAATTAGTAACATACAACAATGGGCCTTGTGGACTAAAAGAAAGATTTGGAAATTTTTCCTTTTCAAACCCGAAAACAATTAATAGTTATAGGGTTTTTATTTGTAAAACACAACAATGGACACCCAACTTCGAAATGGGCTGATTCAAATGGGCATAATGTTAAGGAACATAGATTAATGAAAATGGTTTAATATGGTATCATGAGAGAGAAAAAAGAATATGGTCTAAGAATTTATTGAATGGTTTGAAAAAATGGTTTATGAAAAGATTGAATCTTGAGAATGAACAATGGGTGATAGATTTGTATAAAATGGTTTAGAGTTAAGGACTTGGCAATTTGAATAGATATGGCTTTTACTTAGATGAATAGATTACCAAGTTTTGAAAGAACTAAATGGACATGGACGGACGAAGAACGCTTCTTTTTTTCTCTCTCTTAAAAAGTCTAAAACGGATAAGGAATAAAATGAACTTAATTATGGAATCGAACTGAATTTCGGGCATGAACCAGGAATAGGAACAAATGGTTAGAAGCGGTTTCACAGTTTAAATTCAAAAATGGCCCATATGATCAATATCTATTCTCAATAAAAATCTATATCTTGCGAACTTTTGGAATATAGTAGCCTATTCTTGTCATGAATCCCGAATGTCCTCCTCAGCTGGTGATTGTCCATAAACCCAACCATAATCCATCCTGGAGCACACACCGACATGGATGAACCTGCAAAGGCGAGTAATATTCAAAATGGACCGGAAGATTCCCTGAGCGATTACTGAAGGGACTGTCTCCAAATTCAACCATGAATAATACAAAAACCCAACGTTCTAAGAAATACATAAAACAAACTCTACTTCAAGACCTCAGCGAGTTTTTGGAGAAGAATAGCCCTGGTAACTTGAGAGAAATCCAGGATAATCGTACTTCATCCCCCTTTAACCATACACTTCACAAAAACAATAACTTCTACCCGCGGAATCTTTGAAGACTAGTTAATCAAGGAGATAAGCCTTAATTAAGCATCAAGTATACAAGAAGATGATATTATCAATTGCCATGTGCCAGAAACTTTGAGTTCATATGATAATCATGTACAGGGTGTGCACCATATCTTCAATGGCCTTAATCCCCTGTCTCAGGAACTCATTGCCATGCATGATCATGAATTTTATGACCTAATAGGGATACATATGAAGGTGAAGCATAAGTCAGTTCGGTGATAAATATGAGGGCAAATTTTGGGGTGTTACAGCTGTTATCATAAAGAAAAATCGATGTGATTCATTCTAGTTGTTCTTAATACACTTACCCCTTTTGTTTGAACATACTTTCGTTTGAAACATTCTCATTGTGTATGGTGTGGTTTAATGTTGGGGAGAGTGTTTGTTGTATGAAAAAGAACTATTGTGGTAAAAAAATGGTCGCTCTTTGAAAGAAAAAGAAAATAGAAAAAAGTGTTATTTGTTATGCTTTGAACTCAATTATGAGTTGCTAAAAAATAAATATAAAAGAAGCATGTGAATCTTATAAGAGAGGGCACCATGAAAAGAAAATAAAAATAAAGGAGAAGAGTGAATTAGATTGAGATTTGATTAAGTCGGCTTGTTCTTCAAAATTTTGAAAATTTTTTGATAACCACTTTGAATCATTGGCCATTATATATATATATATATATCCCTTTATTGTTCACCCTTGCCAAGTTACAACATTGAGAAGCCCTTATGAGATCTTTGTTTCCTTGATTTCCTTGTTGAATTTGATAAATGAATGCATGAATTATTTTGGATGTTGGCACAATTATTTATGAGAGTGTTTTGTCCCTTGTAGATATTGATCATGACTCATATGAGTAAAGTAAGTGATTCCCATATGAACATTTGATTGCTTTTGATAAGTTTCTTGTTAGTTTTTCTTAGAAGTTAGTTCATAATCATGTTTAGATTTTGTTTGAAGCTGAACACTACTTGTTGCACATCAATTAAGTTTGAACCATCAAGTTTTGTGTGTTGTCTTTATCCGATCTTTTGCTTGTTTCAATTTGATCATACCTTTGTTTGAGGACAAACAAAGAAGCAAGTTGGGGAGAGTTGATAAGTGTTAAATTGTGTTAATATGTAGTTTAGTTTTTGGCACTTTTCATGATATTAAATTGTTATCTGATGCTTTTTCCCGTTGTTTCCGGTAAATATTTGTAGTATAGTTTAAATGCTTTAATAGTATCACTTATATAACTTTTGTTTTTATATTTGTAGCTTTTGTCGTGGATTAGAGAGCACAAATCAAGGGAACACTCTTTTGAAGACTTTTGAAGAAAGTATATTTTTGAAGCTCGCTACTAGCTCGCTTAGCGAGCTCCTAGCGGCCAACAACAACATAATATAGAGAGTTGCTCATTTAGCGAGGCCTGAAGCTCGCTTAGCGAGTTAAGGCGGTTTTATCAATAAATGATGGCTCACTTAGCGAGCTTTGCGTATTTCAGCCCCCCTATATAATGGATTGAACAATAACTTTTATGGACATAACACTTTTTCTTTGACACAAAAACCCTAAACTCAATATATTTCCTTGTTTTCGAAGATTCGATGCATCAATAGTTGGGAGATCATCTTTGATGCTTTGTCTTCTTTATCTATTTCTTGTAATGGAGGTTACCATTTTTATTGCTAGCTAAGCTCCTTTTGTGTCAAGGTTATAAGGTAGATAAGTTTTTCCTTTGTATGTATAGGTGTTGATCTTTGTGTATGAACTTGTGATGATAAATATATGGTGAAAAACTTTGTCTTTATGATATATTCCTTGTGTTGCTTCATGATTGAGAAATGTGCTCCACACTTTATCTAGGTTTTTCATCCATCATAGAACATATGCTAGAGATAGTTATGAGAATTGATGTTCACTTTGTATTGATCTTGAATGTTGTCATTTTGATAGATTGAGTGAGAGATCATCAATGGATCAAAATTGTATAACTCACAATTTGTGTTAGTAATAAACATTTTGAGGATATTGTGATTATGTTTATCATTTAAACGAGTTCACCCGCTTGATCGATTATATCCATGCAAATGGCTTGTCGAACCTTAATCTTGGCATGTGTTTTATAAACTTTCAAATCCTGATCAATTTTACCGTTAACTTTTTAATTTGTTATGCAAACGAAACGAAACATTACTAAAAACCAAAACCTCATTTGTTACTATTAAGTCCGAAACTAGCGCGATTGTAGAACGACAGTTATATCACAAAACAATCTTTGTGGAACAATAACAAAAATTCTACTCTATTTGTACTCCAACAATGCACCTCTCTCGTCAATTATGTCACCAAATTCCATAGGTTAGATCCTCATAGAAAACCTAGCTCAATGTTAGGTATTAATAACCAAGACCTTTGAATCAATGATACTTATTTAAAAAATGAATTTATAGATGAATGCCCTAAATGAATATGAGTATGCAGATGAAGTGATGAAAATCATGATCCAAACAAAAAAAATAGTAGGAAAATTTTTGGGGTATGAAAGATACTTAAGGCTTCCCCTAGCTCCTTCAACATCCAACAAAGTCTTGTGGACATCTATTATGGACTGACAAAATGTCCAATTGACTAAGGTCCAATCCATCTCAAATCCACTCTACTTGACCCAACGTATAAAATAGTTCACATGCTTAGAGCAAGGTAGACTATCTAATTTCCAATTTTATTATATTCAACTTAAATTTTGAATTGATTTGTGCGTTGGAATACTAACCATATAAATTCATCTCATCTCACCAAAAAGAAGATCAGAATCACCATTCAAGATCATCATTATCTAACTATCCTTCATAGAGCTAGATCATCCTTTTCTTATTTTCAAACAAAACATAAACCATTTTAATTTGAAAAGAACAAATCACAAACCATTTTAATTTGAAAATATGAAAATTATAAGCTTTTTTTTTATCCCATATATTTTCATGAATGATAATTAATGTGATACGTAATTATGTTTTTCTTTTTTAATTTTTAAATAACTCATTAAGATAACTTTTCTCATATATGTGTGAAGAGTTTATGTGTTCAACTTGAATGTATTTGAAATTTTTATGGTTGTCTAATTGATAGAAAAAAGATATATTTTCAATGATGATAGTGTTTTCAATCTCTCAAATAAACTAAACAACTATATGTTTTAAGAAGGAAAAATGCAAGCCAATGTGCAAAAATATTTTGTAGAGCACCTACATCCATCACCTAGATTCTTTAAATGAGTCTCACTCAATTTTTTATATTATATTTTTAAATGATTTAAACAGCTCACTTATATTTTTCTTAATATCCTTGCAACTTATCAAAAAATTTAAAATGGGTCCTACTAGATCCCACAATATATTTCAATCAGGGGTGGATGCACATATGGTACTAAAGGGGCACAAGCCCCCACAAAGATAAGAAAATATTTTCTGAAAATCTATATATTTTTTCATTTGTCCCCGTTACAAAAATATTTGTTACTTATTTAAATCAAATTTTAATATAATAAAATATAATAATAATATATTTCTTTATTATGTTTAATTAAATACACTTATTTAGCATAAATACATACGCCAAATATAGAATAAAACAATTGTCAAGAATATGTTCAATTAAATACACTTAGCATTAGAGCTGTCAAATGGGCTGACCCGACCCAGCCCGCATCGGTCCAGTGGACAAACACTTATAAATGGTTTGGAGTGAGCCTGCTCGATTACTTCATAGACTATCAAAATTGAATCTGGTTCAATTCCTTATGGGTCGTGCAACCCGATAGATAGATCCATCTATATATTTTAAAAATTTAATTTTAATTTTTAAATTAAGAGACAATAAAATACAATCATACATAATAAAATAATTACTCATCTAATCATTCAAAATAGATATATAAATAAATTATAAAGTAGATGATTTTTTGGCTTAGTCTCATGAGCACTTTGTGAATCCAACCATTGTCACATAGTGTAACTTTAGAGATGATATAATACATTCACACATACATAACCAAATACTTGAGTATTGAGTATTTCTTGATGAGCTTGTTGCAACCATATTATTTTGATATGCACCAAAGAGGTCATACAAATCACCTTCACTTTCTTTACCTGTCTTCACAGCCACTTGGATCAAGTTTCTTAAAGTACAAAATCATTATTCTATTTTTTTTTAATAACATCGGACCGTTTGGCTGACCCAAAAAGATAAGGTTTTTATTTTTTTTATGATCCGATTCATAGTAATATTTAGGATTTATGGATTGATCCAATGGATCAGATCCATTTTGATAATTCTACTTAGCATTAAATATGTACGTGTTGGTGTAAGCCCTAGAGGCCAATACTTTTTGGTACTTGTATCGGATTATTCGTTTAATAATAAAAGGCATTTCTTTATTATGTTTGTCTTTCAGAATAATAAAGTCCCTAGAATAGTTAGTCTGTTTAATGAAATGTTAAGTGTGACTTAATCATGAGATCCCATTAAACATAAAGACATTATTCTTAAAATATCCGTAGTCAAGCTTTATTGCAAAGTGGGATAACATTAAAGCATTGAGACTATTATGAAGATAGACTGATGATCACATCTCATGGATCATGGATAAAGGGTTATCAAGTCTTGACATAGGTATAAATATTAGGAGTAATATTTATACCGGATTGACCCGCTATGAGAATACTACATAGTATGTTATGCAAAGTGTCATAAGTTATTCTCATGGTGATAATGGTGTATTACCACCCTTCGACCTGAAACCACTATGGACCCTAGATGTAGAGTCGGGTGCTTTATTGCTGATCAAACATTATCCGTAACTGGATGATCATAAAGACAGTTGATGGGCACTCCACGAAGCATGCTGAGGGACATGAGTGTCCTAGATGGAATTTGCCAATCCTGCATAACAGGAGAAATGTCTAAGGGCCCAATATTGAACTGGACAAGGATGACACAGTGTATGCCTTGTGTTCAATATAGACATAGGGGCAAAAGGGTAATTGTACAAACATATATTATCACGAAAAAGGTTTTGTCAGATCACATGACATTTTCGTGACTTGGGTAGCAGTGATGTGTTGCTAGATACCGCTCACTGTTTATTATGTTAAATATATAATTTAATATAATTACCAACGTTACGAAATCCTACAGGGTCACACACATAAGGACAGTTTGATGAGAGATAGAGAAATCAAAGGAACACCGTAAGGTACGGTGCACTTAAGTGAAAAATAGAAATTCGGATAATATAATAATAATTATTGTTATTTTATAATGGTTATAAAATAATAATAAAATAAATATATTTATTATAATAATAGTTATTATAATAATATATAATATTATTATGGATCATGTGAATTGGGCTTTTAGCCCGCAGCCCACAAGAGAGTCTATAAAAGGAACCCTTGTGATGAAGCTTTTACTTGATGCAATTTCGTTTTTGATTCTCACTCAAATAATTCCGTTCGTAAGCAGCTAGCACTGTGACCGGAAGCTGTTCGTGTGGACTGAGTAGAGGCGTTGCACTTCATCAACGCTTGTGATCGCTGCATCAAAGATCTGAATCGCCACAAAGAGGTAACGATTCTATCACTGACCATGCTCATTCGTAAGGATCACTAAAGGAAAATTTTTGTTTTCCGCTGCGTTTAGATCGCAATTTTCCTTCAGTACGCTCAGTATGAAATAGAATAATTATCATGAGGTATAAAATTTATTTGCATCTAATTATGAAAATTTTATTTTTATAAATTAATTTCTAAATATTTTTACAAATATTTTTATCGGTTTGATTCAATGTATGTAACTGTAAAAAAAAAATATAAATTATGAATGTATAATTAATAATTTTTATTTAAATAAAGTCGTATTCTTAAGAAAAACATCCTTCTACATATTATAGAATTTTTTGTTTTGGAAATTTTGAAAATATGATTCTTAGTGTTAGTATAATTGTTTGACTATGATGATATTTTTTTATGTATAATTTTATATTTTCTTATTTTGATGAATACAATAAAAAAATTTGCCCTTTACTACAATAATGTTTGTTCATTTGATTTGATTTTTTCCTTGCAGGACTTCTTTTCTAGAGATTCACTTTTTTGAGAGATAAATCACATATTCATCCAAAACCTTAAGGTGATAGGTAGGTGGATTCTCTTACTTATAAATGCTCAAATTTCTATATTTTCAATCAATTTGAGACTATTACTCACTACTCACACTTGCTACATTCTCAACACTCTCCCTCAAGTGCGAGTCCACAATGTTCCCCCCCAAGCATTAGTTCTTCTTACTTCCTCAAACTCTTGTATCGCACGAAACGTTTCATACCCACCACCCTTGTGGCGTCGTTGTTACTCTTCAACGGAACATTTCATACTCATCACCCTTGTGGCGTCGTTGACTTTCGATACAATTAAGTCGGTCTCTTTCTCGAATCAACCTTTGATACCATATGCTGGGGGAGTTTTTCACTAGGGAGCATTGAACATTGTGAGACTTCTTCTTTTATAGCAACACATTTATGAGAGACACGTCACATGTTCATCAAAAACATTAAAAGGTCCCTATTTATGAGCAACACCTTTATGAAGGATTCTCTTACTTATAAATGTCCAAGCTCCCACATTTTAAACTAATATGGAACTATTATCCACTACTCATACTTACTACATTCTCAACAACTCTAGCTACATGTTTGTAATCTGAGTCTTTTCCTCATGTTCAAATTTTCATTTTCACTTTATATCTAGGCACAAATAAAGTGCTAATTGTTTGACGATAGCGCGGATCTAGAAGGGGGATTGAATAGATCCCTTTTTAAAAAATTAGTTATCAAATATTAATTAAAAATGTATTGCGGAAGTTTCCCGGAAAATCGTCTAATTAAATTTGAAGTCACCGAAGATCGGATATACGCTTTAACCAAATGGAAATAGAATGATGACAAGAATAATTAATACTTCACAAAAGGTTCACTTGAAAATGTCACAATTGATAAACTACTTTTAACAATGATATAGAGTAAGAAAATAAACACAAGCAATTTAATTTTGTGTGCTTTGACTTTTTGACAAACCCTTGGTGTGCAAAACACAAAGTGTAATTTTGTTGTATCAAGTAGTGCAGAATTTTACACAATGTAGTTATCACTTTTTGAGTGTGACAATTTTCCAAACACCTGGAGTGCACTACTTAGATACACAAGAATTTTATAACACACAAAATCAAAACGAGCAAAAGTAAAATGCGAGAATAGTAAAGAACACAAGGAATTTGTTTAGGCAGCTCATTCGTCGTCCTTGCTCGAAGTACTCTGCCTTCAATTCACAATCGAATTGGGCAATTTTATTAAATTGCAATTGTTTTACAAGAAGAAAAATAGATGAACCAACAAACCAAACTGTGTTGAATATGCTGTCAAATCTTCTTCTTGTCCCTTGATTCAAAGTAGAATCAAGTCCTTCACACGTGTCGAGAAAGCCTCTGATTAATTGCTCCCTTCTTGCAAGGATTTACGATCCTCCAAACTTTGAGCACGACTGAGTTTCTTCAAAACTTGTGAACCCACAAAGATCTTCGCAATCCTTCGTCTACCGTGATATGAAAGAACGATCCACTTGATCTTCAATCTACCTCACTCGGCTGAATCTACGAACGATAGTTGTGTGCAAAACCCCAAATCTTCTATGATCTTGGAGGAGAAAACCCTTCAGATTTTTCCAAGAAAAACCCACACTCTCTAGACCCAATCTGAAACACTAATTCACGATTGAACGTTATCTTCGAAGCAAGCACCTTAATCAACAAAGATTATTGTGTGTGATTATTGATGGATTCAAGAAGGAAGAAGATGAAGAGATAAGTGTGTATAGCTTTCACTTTTCTTGTTCACCCTCAAAAGAAATAAAATCAACTATTTATATTGGTTAGATAAAAATAGAAAAGTAGAAAACAAGAATTAATAAAAAAAATTGACAGCTACATGAACGAGCCTGCTCAAATCAACAAATGAGCCTGCTCAAAATACTAGATGAGCCTGCTCAAAATATGCTCAGTCATCCTGTTGAGACCCGCAAGAACCAGAGGGAAAAATGTCTTCAATGAGCCGACTCAAATGGAGGGATGAGCTGACTCAAAATTCCCAATGAGCCGGCCAAAATTTGGCCTCAGGCAGCCTGTTGGGACCCGTAAAATCTGGAGGAAAAATCACTTCAATTGAGCCTGCTCATGGCAAGCAGTGAGCCGACTCAAATCTGAATGAGCCTGCTCATGGAAAGCAGTGAGCCGACTCAAATATGAATGAGCCTGCTCGTTTAGTCAGCCTGTTGAGACAACACATGCATTCAAAATTTCTTCAATATGATTTTTCTTCATGAGATAATTCCTTCTTCTTGTGTTCCCTAAAACATTCTTGTGTTCCCCACAACATTTCAATCATACCAAGTTTTTTACATTATTCAAAACATATGCCATGTCTCACAAACTCCCTCTTTTTGATGATGGCAAAAACTTGATGAATTAGTCACCATATGTTGCAAAGCTCCCCCTGAATGTATGCCACAAATACGATCTATGATATATTCTATGCTTCCAATATCATCTCCCCTTTTGACAACATCAAAAAGAGTAATAGAACTATAAGTAACCAAAAACAAATATTACGCTGAGCCTGTATTCAAGATGAGATACCAATTGCAATAAAAGCACGCATTCACAAACACACAATATGGAATGACGTGAAAAAGTCGAAAATAAACAAAGCTAAAGAAGGAAACAGTCAAATGATAGAACCATGAAAGCATACATAATCAAAGTAGAATCCACCATCCATAACAAACTAAAAGGAAACTACACTAAAAGAGAAGTTAGTGACAAGATAAGTTGAGCCAAACAATAATATAAGACAATGCAATGATTATCAAGATCTATCTGATATGTCAAGAACACCAAGTTCCCTACGAATATAAAAGAAATGATCGGTAGCAAGTGGTTTTGTAAAAATGTCGGCAAGTTGATTCGAACTTTCAACATGCTCAAACACCACATCACCTTTCTCTACATGATCCCTAAGGAAGTGATGTCTTATTTCAATATGCTTAGTGCACGAATGAAGAATATGATTTTTGGTAAGATTGATTGCACTAGTGTTGTCACACAAAATTGGAATTTGTTTAAGAGAAATATTGAAGTCAAATAATTGTTGTTTTAGCCATAGAATTTGGGCACAACAATTTCCGGCTGCAATATATTCTGCCTCCGCAATTGACAAACAACTGAAACTTGCTTTTTTCTATGCCAACTAACAAGAAAGTTTGAAAAAAATGGCAAGTTCCACTAGTGTTTTTCCTATCCACTTTACAACTGGCAAAGTCGAAATCGGAAAAACCTACCAAGGAGCAATCACTACCCTTAGGATACCATAAACCAAACTTAGAAGTACCACAAAGGTACCTAAGTATGCGTTTAACTGATTTTAAATGTGATTCCTTAGGGAACGATTGGAACCTAGCACACCCACATCCTTTCCATTTTCATCACGATCAAGACTAACTACAGTAGGCATTGGTGTATCAATGGGCTTGGAATTTGTCATATCAAACCTTTTGAGTAGTTCATTTCAATACTTTGTTTGACTAATGAATGTCCCATCTTCAAGCTTTCTAATTTGGAGTCCAAGGAAGAAGTTGAGTTCCCCCGTTATACTCATCTCAAATTCACCTTGCATGGAACTTGAAAATTCTTTGACTTACTTCATATTAGTAGATCCAAAAATAATATCATCTACATATACTTGAACTAATATAGAGTGATTTCCTTCTCGTTTAATAAAGAGTGTTGTGTCAACTTTTCCTCTTGAAAAACCTTAATTTATCAAAAATTAACTTAGGCACTCATACCAAGCTCTAGGAGCTTGTTTGAGACCATACAAAACACGTTTAAGCTTATATACAAAATTTGGTTTTTCAATGTTTTCAAATCCGGGAGGTTGACACACATACACTTCTTCATTTATGTATTCGTTAAGGAAGACACTCTTAACACCCATTTGATATAATTTGAAATTCTGTGAACAAGCAAATGCAAGTAGAAGACGTATAGCTTCGAGTAGGGCAACAGGAACATAAGTTTCCTCATAGTATATGCCTTCCTCTTGGTTATACCCTTGAGCAACAAGACGGGCCTTGTTGCGAGTAATAATACCATTTTCGTCCATATTATTCCTAAATACCCATTTTATGCCAATTACTCGATGACCTCGCGGAGGTGGAACAAGGTCTCAAACCTCATTTCTTATAAACTGATTAAGTTCCTCTTGCATAGCTAAAAACCAATTTTCATCGAGTAAAGCATCTTTAGAGTTTTTAGGCTAAATTTGAGAGACGAAAGCATAATGAAAACAAAAATTACTTATCCTTGATCGAGTGGTGACTCTCTTTGAGATATCTCCAAGAAAATTTGTCGATGAGGTGATCTTTAGTAGTTTTCCACTCCAAAGGTAAGTCATTTTGAATTGATGCGCTATATTCATCTTTAAGATTAGATCCTATCTCCGGCTCCATCTCAATAAAATCCGGAAAGGGTTCAACACGAGACTCATCCTAATCTTTAACAATCTCTTCAGAGGAAGTACCTGCACCAATAACAACACTACCTTTTCTGACAACTTTCGAACAAGATTCATCAAATGAAACATGCACGGATTTAACAATAAGCAATCTCTTTTTGTATACTCTATATGCCTTACTTGAATTTGAGTATCCTAGAAAGATACCTTCATCCTCCTTTGAATCAAATTTACCAAGGTTTTTTTTTCCATTATTTAACACAAAGCATTCACATCCAAAGACATGAAGATGTGATACATTCGGCCACCTCCATGGTCACTTTGAATCGTTACAATGTTTGTGTTGAGTTTGTTTTGAGATATATTGGCAAATGTTTCAAATGCGGAGAAAGTGTCACTTTTACTTGCTAAGAAAATTGTCCAACAAAATCTTGAATAGTCGTCCACAATAGCAAAACCATAGTAATTTCCTCCTAGACTTTTGACTCTAGATGGACCAAATAGATCCATATGTAGAAGTTCAAGAGGTCTAGTTGTTGAGACTATGTTTTTGGATTTAAAAGATATCTTTGTTTACTAACCCATTTGAGAAGTATCACAAGGATGATCATTAGTAAACTTTATTTTAGGCAAACCAACTACCAAATGTTTGGAAACAATTTTGTTAAGCAAGTCAAAATTAATGTGTGCTAAACGTCTATGCCAAAGCCAAGAATCATCACTCTTAGAGACTAGACACTTAGGATCATTAATGGATAACATGCTCAAATCAAGCATGTATACATTATATACCCTCAAGCCCTTAAACATATCATCCTTCTTATCATCATGTTTAATTATGCAACCTTCTTTTGAAAAAGATACATTGTATCCCTTGTCACATAATTGACTAATGCTAATAAGGTTATGTTTAAGGCCTTCAACTAAAAGGACATTAGAGTTAGATGTAGAAGAGGGATTACCTACACTACCTTTGCCGAGTATAGCTCCCTTGTTATTATCACCATAGGTAACAAATCCTTTCTTCTTAGCCACAAAGTCATAGAATAAGGAGATGTCACCCGCCATGTGTCTTCAGCATCCACTATCAAGAAACCATCATTCTCCGTAGCCTCAAGACACTTCACCTACATGATTAAACTAGAGAAAGAGGTACCAAATTCTCATTGGGTCCTTGTGTTTGAGTGAAACTTTGATTGCATTTAGGAAACCATTGAAAAATCCCTTTAGGGACCAAAAATATCCTGAATCGACATTTAGCAATAGTGTGACCCCTCTTGCAATAATAAAGACAACACAAGATTGGTTTATAGTCATATTTGCTATTTTGATCTCTCACTACATAAGTATATCTTTGATATGGATTATTCATAAATTCTCCAAAATTTGAGGGATCAATAGTAAATGTCATCTTTTTCCAAATGCAACAAGTTTCACAACAATGAAAGTTATGTCATTCTCGTTTGTCTTCTTTAATAGATTCCACCATAGAGCGCTTAAGAGCTTCCAAAGCATTTTTATTATCAGAAACCTTTTTCTCTAAGTATTTGAAAATACGCTTATTGGATGCTACACGCTTAAAAGCTTCTTTAGCTTCTTGGTGGAGAACTTTAAAAGTACTAAGTAAATCAGAATAAGACAAATTTTCAAAGTTATCATATTCAGCATGTCTTACTTGATTTTTGCCCTTTTTGTGTGCCGTAAGACAAAGATTCACTTTCTCTTCCTCATCACTTGAGCTTGTTTTACTAGAAGATTCACTATCACTTTCCCATGCAATATATGCCCTTCTAGCTTTGTTGCCTTTCCTTTGATACTTGTCTTTGACTTTGTCTTTCTTTAGCATTGGGCATTCCGGTTTGTAGTGCCCCGTTTTTCCAAAATTGTAACATGATCCTTTACCTTTGGTACTTTTGTTTGATTTTTGCTTGGAGGGGTTAGATTGCCTTCTATAGTTAATAAGGCGCTTTTCCGAATGAGAGATTTCATTCTTTCTAAGATACCTATTGTATCTTCTAATAAACAACCTCATATCCTCATTGGATTCATCATCTTCATCACTTGAATCACTCTCACTATCTTTATTGGTGGAAGATTTTGAGGAAAAAGCCTTCAAAGCAATAAACTTCTTCTTCTTCTCATGATCTTTATGCTTCTCGTTCTTTCTTTCTTTTTGTTATCTTCATGCTCTTGTAAATTTAAGAGCTCTTGTTCATGCTCTTGTAGCTTTCCAATAAGTGTAGTCAAATCCAAGGTCCTTACGTCATTGGCTTCTTTGATTGCCATAACTTTTGGCAACCATTCCCTAGTAAGACATCTTAATATTTTGTTAGTAGCTACATCGTTAGGAGTAGTTTTACCAAGAGCGTTTAAATGATTCGTCAAGTGAGAGAACCTTTTTCCCATTTCACCAATGGTTTCCCCTTGGCTCATGTGAAATCGATCAAACTCTTGTTGTAGAGTATTAATTCATGCAAGCTTTACATCATCGGTTCCCTCGTGGGCAACTTGTAATGCTTCCCACATGGCCTTAGCCGTAGTATGATGAGAAACTCGAAAATATTCATTCGCTCCCAAAGAAGCTATAAGCATATTTCGAGCTTTCCAATCATAGCTATATTTCTTTTCATCATTCTCGTCCCATTGTGCTTCCGGTTTTTCAATTTGGACGTTATTCAAACCGGCCATAGTTATTTGAAAAGGGCCGTCTTGAATAACTTTCCAAATTTTTCTATCAACAGAGTTGATATGAATGCGCATACAATCCTTCCAGTGGCTATAGTTTTCTCCGGTAAAAACTGGAGCTCTATTGTACGCCTCCGTTGGATCATTGTCCATTTTCTAATAAGTTGTATGTGAAGCACTAGATGAACCGGTGCTCTTGATACCACTTGTTAGACGATAGCGCGGATCTAGAAGGGGGGGTTGAATAGATCACTTTTTAAAAAATTAGTTATCAAATATTAATTAAAAATGTATTGCGGAATTTTCCCAGAAAATTGTCTAATTAAATTTGAAGTCACCGAAGATCGGATATATGCTTTAACTAAATGGAAATAGAATGATGACAAGAAGAATTAATACTTCACAAAAGGTTCACTTGAAAATGCCACAATTGATAAACTACTCTTAACAATGATATAGAGTAGGAAAATAAACACAAGCAATTTAATTTTGTGTGCTTTGACTTTTTGACAAACACGATGTGCAAAACACAAAGTGTAATTTTGTTGTATCAAGTAGTGCAGAATTTTACACAATGTAGTTATCACTTTTGAGTGTGACAATTTGTCAAACACCTTGAGCGCACTACTTAGATACACCAGAATTTTATAACACACAAAATCAAAACGAGCAAAAGTAAAATGCAAGAATAGTAAAGAACACAAGGAATTTGTTTAGGCAGTTCCTTCGTCGTCCTCACTCGAAGTACTCTGTCCCTAATTCATAATCGAATTGGACAATTTTATTAAATTGCAATTGTTTTACAAGAAGAAAAATAGATGAACCAACAAACCAAATGTGTTGAATATGCGGTCAATCTTCTTCTTGTCCCTTGATTTAAAGTAGAATCAAGTCCTCCACGCGTTTCGAGAAAGTCTCTGATTAATTGCTCCCTTCTTGCAAGGATTTACGATCCTCTAAACTTTGAGCACGACTGAGTTTCTTCAACACTTGTGAACCCACAAAGATCTTCGCAATCCTCCATCTACCGTGATGTGAAAGAACGATCCACTTGATCTTCAATCTACCTCACTCGGCTGAATCTACGAACGATAGTTGTGTGCAAAAACTCCAAAATCTTCTATGATCTTGGAGGAGAAAACCCTTCAGATTTTTCCAAGAAAAACCCACACTCTCTAGACCCAATCTAAAACATTAATTCACGACTGAACATTATCTTCGAAGAAAGCACCTTAATCAACAAAGATTATTGTGTGTGATTGTTGATGGATGCAAGAAGGAAGAAGATGAAGAGAGAAGTGTGTATATCTTTCACTTTTCTTGTTCACCCTCAAAAGAAATAAAATCAGCTATTTATATTGGTTAGATTAAAATAGAAAAGTAGAAAGCAAGAATTAATAAAAACAATTGACAGCTACATGAACGAGCCTGCTCAAATCAACAAATGAGCCTGCTCAAAATACTGGATGAGCCTGCTCAAAATATGCTCAGTCAGCCTGTTGAGACCCGCAAGAACCAGAGGGAAAAATGTCTTCAATAAGCCGACTCAAATGGAGGGATGAGCCGACTCAAACTTCCCAATGAGCCGGCCAAAATTTGGCCTCAGGCAGTCTGTTGGGACCCGTGAAATCTGGAGGAAAAATCACTTTAATTTAGCCAGCTCATAGCAAGCAGTGAGCCGACTCAAGTCTGAATGAGCATGCTCATGGCAAGCAGTGAGCCGACTCAAATCTGAATGAGCCTGCTCGTTCAGTCAACCAGTTGAGACAGCACATGCATTCAAAATTTCTTCAATTTGATTTTTCTTCATGAGATCATTCCTTCTTTCTTGTGTTCCTTAAAACATTATTGTGTTCCCCACAACATTTCAATCATACCAAGTTTTTGACATTATTCAAAACATATGGCATGTCTCACACTAATGTGCATGATTGTATATATACATATTTTTTTGTGTAAGCAAGATATTATATATGGGAGAACTAAGGGTTCTCCAATCTGTTTACACCAGAAACGTGAATGACCCGACAAAAAAAGAGAGGAAATACTAACTAATTACAATTTACGAAAGAAAAAGTAATGGATATTTACTAAATTCGTAAAACCTACAATTGGCATGAGTACTCTCTCCATAAAAGGACCACTTCCAAATCAAACTTTTTATACCCCAAATCGTGTCGTTAAGGTTCCACTCCTCCAACCTGAAACAAACGTCATTCATTAACAACCAAAGGCTCCAAGAAATAGCTAACCAAACCACTCCTGATTTGCCCTTCTTTACTTTCTTTACACGACAAAACTCATATCATTCCATAAAATTTGGAAGGCACTCTTCCTCCAAAACTTCCAATTTACCTAACCAATTAGCTATTTCTTTCCAAATTGATTTAACCATAATACAATCAAAAAAGGAATGTTTCATGGTTTCCAAATCAATCCCACAAAAAACACATTTCAAAGAGTCAATGTTAAAATTAATACCTCTAAAAGTCAAAAGGTCCTTTGTTGGAAGCCTATTCACCAAAAGTCTCTAACCAAAAGCTTTTATCTTGAAAGGAACCACTTTTTTCTAATTGAGAGCCAACGCATCATCGTAACTATTAAAAGGACCAAACGGAATGCGATAGAAATCATAAGAGGCATAACACGATGCCACGGAAAACCGACTTCCAGTTGTAAAGCCCAAGATATATTATCCACATTATCCTTTGAAATTCCATGGTAAAAAAATTTTCTCCTTACATAAAACCAAATCGGTCAATAAGCCTGGATTATGATTTATCACCCCTACAAGACCAAAATCACTCCAATACCAATTACTGTCGCGCCATACCCCCATTGTCGTTATCGAAACCCTCTTCAAATCCGAAGCCTCATATAAAATCGAAAATTCCTCCTTCAACAAAACTCCTTCCATCCATCTAGCCTCCCAAACGGGAATATTAAAACCTCTTCCTACCTTGAATCTACTACTATCTGTAGCGCGATTTTTCGTGGTCTCTAATCACTACCGCATTTGTGCTACTTTCTAATTTCTATATTTTATCCTAGTGAAGCTGGTTAAGGAAGGAAAAATATATCTTAAATTAACCTAGATTTGCATATTGTTGATTGACAGATGCCCACATGGTTTTGGATTCTCCTTAGGTTATTTTGTTAGAATTAGGAATTTATACTGCTTGTTTATTAATTGAAAAAGTTTCTTCTTTGGGAGCTGACGAGATTAAAGTTTCACCAGGGAAAGAGAAACTCAAGAGAAAAGTCTCACCAAGAAACATCATATCTCTGAGGAGTTGAATTTATCTTGTAGATAGAATTATCAGAACCTTTTAAATGAGTAAATAGAAAAAGTTTTGTGGGATTTTATTGCACAAAAGAAAAGAAAAAATTTAAATATCCAAGAGAACGTTGGATGTTAGGAGACAGTGAAAAAAATAAAAAGGTTGCTCGCTAAGACTTTACAATGTTATGCCTATGTATCCTCAACGGGATCTTGAGGAATCAGAGTGCCATAGTTCGGCCCAAGGCCACTACGGAAAAGAAAGCATACACTGTAAAACATCGTGTGAATATAAAAGCATGGATAATGAGTTCAAGAAAACTTACCTATTGGAGCAAGGTCCAATGCCTCTTATTAAGTTTTCAAAAGAAAGATAATGATCCACAAGGTCCCCGAAAATGCTTTAAGCATCCCATGAGCGTCAATACGTCGTATAAAATTTTTTGTATAGGGAAACGAACAGAGAAAACCAAAGATCGCATAGAAATGTGCTCGATCAGATCAAGTGGATAGATATAAACATTGACGGAAAAACATCGCGAAATAAATAAACATATACACGGCAAAACATCGTGTCAGATAAAATCATTGATATACATCATGGAAAAACATCATGGAAAAATCAAGTATTTAATCGAGGAAAAACATCAAGATTGATAAGCATGGCATTACAAAAATTATAATAAGTAAAAATGTTTTAAGATAAATTCATGAAGATATACATATGGAATTAATTAGAAAACTAATTAAAATGGAAACAATCATTTAATCAAATAATTAAAAGAAATTAATATCTTAAAAATATTTTAGTTTATTTTAGTCATTAACCAAACTTAATTAAACTAAAATTAAAAATAAACAAAACCTAACTTTAACTTAGAATTTAATTAGGAAATAATGAAAGTCTTAAAAATGGATTAAGTTAAGTAAATTATGTGTGTAATTAGTGAAAATAAAATAGGCTAAGCCCAATTCAAAGAAATCTAAATAAATTTCAATTTAAAAATAAATAAGTTTATAATATTTTTTAATTTTAATACAAAATAATAATAAGTTTGTGTAGTATATATATGTAGTATGTATGTAAAGAATAAGAGGTAAAAAAAGTGAAGTAAGAGAAAGAACTGAGAAAACAAAATTAAGAGTATTGTTTTGGTGTCATTTTATGAGAATCAAAGTGTTCTATTTATAGGCATTTAGTAACTTGGAGAGCGAGTTTAAGACTTGCTCATAAAGAAAGTGATGTTACATGATGCATGGCAAGTGACATAAGTATAATGTCAAATAATAATAATAATAATAATAATAACTTGGAAGTGAAGTTTTGTTAAAATATATCAAATAATAATAATAATACAAATAAGAATAAGAAAATAAAATATCATAGAAAAAAAGAAGGAAAAAAAGGTGGTAAGTGTAACTTGTTTCTCATTTTATAGTAAAATTTCCATCTCTGATACACATAATTATCATAAACCAAATATATATATATATATATATATATATATATATATATATATATATATATATATATATATATATATATATATATATATATATATATATATATATATATATATATATATATATGTATATATATGTGTGTGTGTGTGTGTGTGTGTGTGTGAGAGATAAGAAAAATGGTGATAAAATAATAATGAATATAAAAATAAGTTTAGAATATAAAATATGATTAATAAAAATATTAGTAATTAAAATTGAAACTGAAATCAGTATCGGACGATAAAATTGTCTGATATCGAAGTGTCCGAAAAAATAAAATAAATATACCAAACCAATCAGTGAAAAATATATGTTTTAGAAGAAACGCGGCGTTTTGTCAAATTTTGAAAAGTTAGTTTTACCTGTAAAAGGGCTCATACGGGTCAGAAACATGACCGAAAATTGGTTGAAAAATTAAAATGAGCTTACACGAAAAACAGATTAAAGAATGATGTTTGAAAGTTCAATTTAAAAATGTGCCCAACACCGATTTTTTTCAGTTTGACCAGAATACCTAAAAAGGAACATGTTATTTTCGGCTGATAACTAAAAAATGAAAAAATGGTTATAAACAACTAAACTAAAAAAATACTAAATGAAAATAAGAGATACTAAAATTGATTTTAATTTAAAATAATAAAAAAAAAGTTTGGTCAAAATTTAGGATATGATAGATGCCCCAATTTAATCTTCTTAGACCTGAAGGTATGAAGAGCAAAGAGTTTTAGACATTCGAGGTATAAGAGGATTATATATTAGAGTACCTGGAATTTTGACCGAGAATGCAGATAAAATAAATGAAAGATTTTTTTAACACTGTGAGGAATGATGAGACATATCAATCAGACAGAGTTTTACTGAGGATGCAAGATATTGTGAAAATTTTGTCAAGGTGATAAAGAGTAATAAAAAATACTTGGAAAAAGAGGGATAAACCCTGGAACAAAGATTTGTACATTTGGAATAGCATCAGATCTAACAAAAGCATCACACTTGGGAAAAGGTTTTAGTCATCAGAAATTTTCAGAATGCATTGAACAACTCTAGAAAAGTGAAGTATCAATCATTAAAGATATTTAGAAGATCGTTAAATGAAATATTGGAACATAAGAAAAAATGATCATCAGAGACATTCAGAAAAGAATTGAATGAAACATGGCAAACAAAATCGAATACATCCAGAAAAGCTTTGCAAGTGATAGGAATTAATTTGGAGATTTTTCAGAAGGCATCTAGCAAAGCATTGGAATAAGTTGTTGACCAACTTGAAGATATATTAATGACATCCAAAAAAGTACTGAATGTATTAAAATATCTTTGAAGGTAAATCTCATAACCTTTAGAAGAGCGTTAAATGTACGGGAACAAATTCTGGAAGAGCATCAAAATGATGGACATACCCGAAAAAGGATAAGATCAGTACATCAGAGTACAAAGTACATCTGGAAAAGCATCATATGAGAGAAGTCATATCTGGAAGAGCATCATATAGACACGAACAAAGTCTTGGAAAATCAACAAGAACAAATGATATATATTCGGAAGAACATCGGATGAACAAGGAGAGTTCTGGAAAAACATTCGAACAAAGAGAGATATATTCGGAAGAACATCAGATGGAATTTTGGAAGAACTTCAAAACAAAGAGACATATCCGGAAGAACATCGGGTAAGCAAAATTATATTTGGAAGAACATCATATAGAGTTTTGGAAGAACTTTAAAACAAATAGACATATCCGAAAAGAACATCGGATAAGCAAAATCATATATGGAAGAACATCAGATAAGCAAAAAGAGATTTGGAAAAACATTAGAACAAAGAGAGATATATCCGGGAGAACATCAGATATACACAATCAAATCTGGTAGAACTTCAAATAAGACATAAATATAAAGGTTTCAGGTAAGTTGGGCCTTGTAGAAAGGTAAGATATTGATAACAACACAACCGCTAGTGAATGCAAATGAGGATTAAAACACTCTTGTAATGCAAATTATAGGTAAATCTTTACATGTATGATTAAATGTATGCAATGCAAATGAAAATTCTAGCAACAAGTTTAGACTCTTTGAGGAGTGGAGATCAACAAGTTTATACTCATTTAGGGAGTATAGATCAATAAGTTTATACTCTTTTAGGGAGTAAGAATTAACAAGTTTATACTCTTTTAGGGAGTGAAGGTCAACAAGTTTATACTCATTTGGGGAGTAGAGATCAACAAGTTTATACTCATTTGGGAAGTGGAAATCAACAAGTTTATACTCTTTTGGGGAGTAGATTTCAACAAGTTTATACTCTTTTGGGGAGTAAAGATCAACAAGTTTATACTCTTTTGGGGACTAGAGATCAACAAGTGTATACTCATTTGGGGAATGGTGACCACTCTTGATGCCTTCTTCGGTCTTTGGCCAATGGTGACCAAGTCGGTAAAGTTTGATGAGACAATGCCAATCCTCTTTTCCCAAAAGAATGAAGGAAAAGTGTCCAATAACAATCCAGTAAGTTCTTTCTCTCTAAAAGGAGGTTTGACTTGAGAAGCTAACTCCCTCCAGCTTTGAGCGTATTCTTTGAAAGATTCCTTCTTATTTTGAAACATGTTCTGGAGTTGACGATGGTCTGGAGTCATGTCCATGTTGTACTTGTACTGATTCATAAAAGTATTGGAAATATCTTGAAAGCAAAGGATGTTGCTTCGTTCCAGGCTCATGTACCATTTCAGTGAAGCTCCACTTAAGCTTTCCTGGAAGCAATGGATGAGTAACTTTTGATTGTTGGTATGGGCAGACATCTTCCTAAAGTACATAACTAAATGGGCTCTTGGGCAGGAGTTGCCTTTGTACTTTTCAAACTCGGGAGTCTTGAATTTGTTATGCATAACGAGATTAGACACGAGACACATGTTGTCTGCATTAACATCGAAGAAGTCGTTTCCTTTTACAGCCATGAGTCTCTTCTCTAGATTATGATATTGTTCATTGACATCCTCAAGTTCAACATCTACATTATCCTCACTTTGAGCACTAGCATTTAAATCAAAATTAGGATTCTCGTAGGGAATTCTTGCAGTATGTACCATGGGTCTGGATTCAGAGAAGATAGGATCTTGGAGTCCTGGTCTTAGAGCTTGACCAACCAGAGTGGTAGTGACTTGTGGTGGAGAGAAGTTATGAGGTAATCCAAATTCAGGCCATGTCGATGGTGGCATCTGGACAGGCTGAGACTCAATAGAAGCACTTCCATCTTCTTGGATAACAGCCCTTTGAGGCGGTCCCCCTTTAACAATTAAGACCTGAAGCATCTCTGTCAAATTAGTCACACTTGACTTCAGATCTTCAATTCCCATTTTGATATTTGCGCTATGAACTTCTTGTTCTACCATTTTGCGTCTGACGTTAGCTCTAGTCTGTATGAGCAATGAGGAATCAGTTTGACGACTTACATATGACTAAAAGATAGAAGGTTGGAATGAATTGACGATGACCCAGACGTATGAATGAGATATGTAAGAGATACAAATGCAATGCATGGATGCAGCAAACAAAAACATGTGGAAAACATGGGTCCAAAGGTTCAATGTCATGAAGTCAAGGCTCTACGCATTCTCAAAGGTTTTATTTTATAAGGATAAGATTTTTGTATCTGTATATCATGTAAGTCAAGGTTAATGGGTAAATGTTTACTAAATTCTCAACGTTGTGAGTATCCAATTTGAAATCTCCGAGTTTTCGTGGAGTACACTATAAACATTGATTTCACACCGGATACCTAGACACATTCAGGGACTTTTTAGACTTCACCTGGTCGGTATTGGACTCCCTACAAGCTATCTCAATTATGCCCTACCTATCTTAGAGTAAACTCGAGCTCACCCAGATGCGGATTAATCACATTCCCATTTTTTCAAGAAACCACCCCAAGGGTATCACATAGGCAGTATATTTTGCGAAAAAATAAATACGATATTTATAGTAAAATATAAAAGCGGTATAACAACAATATATATAGTTTGATCCTAAGTCTAAGGTTTCTACCTAAACAAAGTGGTTTCCCACATACGGTGCCATTTTTTTGTAGCGAATTTTCCGTGGTCTTTAATCACTATCACATTTGTGCTACTTTCTGATTTCTATATTTTATCCTAGTGAAGCTGGTTAAGGAAGGAAAATTATATCATAAACTAACCTTGCTTTGCATACTGTTGATTGAAAGATGCCCACATGGTTTTGGATTCTCCTTAGGTTATTTTGTTAGAATTAGGAATTTATATTGCTTGCTTATTAATTGAGAAAGTTTCTTCTTTGGGAGATGATGAGATTAAAGTTTCATCGGGGAAAGAGAAACTCAAGAGAAAAGTTTCACCAAAAAACATCGTATCTATAGGGAGTTGAATTTCTCTTGTAGATAGAATTATCAGAACCTTTTAAAAAAAAAGAGTAAACATAAAAAGCTTTATGGGATTTTATTGCACAAAAGAAAAGAAAAGATTTAAATACCCGAGAGAACGTCGGATGTAATGAGACGGTGAAAAAAATAAAAAGGTTGCTCGCTAAGACTTTACAGTCCTATGCCTACGTATCCTCAACGAGATCTTAAGGAATCAGAACGTCGTAGTTCGACCTAAGGCCATTACGAAAAAGAAATCATACACGGTAAAACATCATGTGAATATAAAAGCATGGATAATGAGTTCAAGAAAACTTACCTATTGGAGCAAGGTCCAATGACTCTTCTAAAGTTTCCAAGAGCGAGATAACGATCCAAAAGGTCCCCGACAAAGCTTTAAGCATCCAATGATCGTCAATACATCATATAAGAATTTTTGTATAGGGAAACAAGCAAAGAAAACCAAAGATCACATAGAAACGTCCTCGATCACATCAAGTGGTTAGATATAAACATTCACGGAAAAACATCACGAAATAAATAAATATATATACGCAAAACATCGTGTCAGATAAAATCAGAGATATACATCATAGAAAAATATCATGAGAAAACCAAGCATTTAATCGAGGAAAAACATCAAGATCGATAAGCATGGCATTACAAAGATTATAATAAGTAAAAATGTTTTAAGATAAATTCATGAGGATATACATATGGAATTAATAAACAAACTAATTAATATGGAAATAATCATTTAATCAAATTAATTAAAAGAAATTAATATCATAAAACTATTTTAGTTTATTTTAGTCATTAACCAAACTTAATTAAACTAAAATTAAAAATAAACAAAACCTAACTTAAACTTAGAATTTAATTAGGAAATAATGAAAGTTTTAAAAATGGGTTAAGTTAAGTAAATTATGGGTGTAATTAGTGAAAATAAAATGAGCTAAGCCAAATTCAAAGAAATCTAAATAAATTTCAATTTAAAAATAAATAAATTTATAATAATTTTCAATTTTAATACAAAATAATAATAAGTTTGTGTAGCATATATGTAGTATGTATGTAAAGAATAAGAGAAAAAAATGTGAAGTAAGAGAAAGAAGTGGGAAAACAAACTTAAGAGTATTGTTTTGGAATCATTTTATGAGAACCAAAGTGTTCTATTTATAGGCATTTAGTAACTTGGAGAGCAAGTATAGAACTTACTCATGAAGAAAGTGATGCTACATGATGCATGGCAAGTGACATATGCATAATGAGATAAGATTACTTGGAGATGAAGATTTGATAACTTAGAAGTGAAGTTTTGTTAAAAATATATAAATAATAATAATACAAATAAAAATAAGAAAACAAAATATCATAGAAAAAAAAGGTGGTAAGTGTAATTTGTTTCTCATTTATAGTAAAATTTTAATCTTTCATAAACATAATTATCATAAACCAATATATATATATATATATATATATATATATATATATATATATATATATATATATATATATATATATATATATATATATATATATATATACTCCTCCATTCCAATTTATAAGTAAATTTTGACTTTTTAGGGTTATTGAATAAAAGTGTATTTGGATTACATATAGGTTAGATACATCAATTATTCAATGAACCTTAAAAGTTAAAATTTGCTCATAAATAGGGTTTAGGGTTTATGTGTGTGTGTAATAAGAAAAATGGTGATAAAATAATAATGAATATAAAATAAGTTTAGAATATAAAATATGATTAATAAAAATTATTAGTAATTAAAATTGAAACTGAAATCAGTACTGGACGATTAAATTGTATGATATCGAAGTGTCCAGAAAAATAAAATATATATATCAAACCAATCAGTGAAAATTACACATTTAGTAAAAATGCGGCGGTTTGCCAAATTTTGAAAAGTTTATTTTTACCTGTAAAAGGGCTCAGACGGGTCAGAAACATGACCGAAAATTGGTTGAAAAATTAAAATGAGCATAGCAGATAAAAGTTCGCGAAAAACAGATTAAAGAAAGATGTTTGAAAGTTCAATTAAAATGGGCCCAACACCAATTTTTTGCACAATTGACTTTTTAGTTTGACCAGAATACCTGAAAAGGAACACATTATTATTTACTGATAATAAGTCAAATAATATTTATGAAAATAAATAATATGATAAGAATAACTAAAAAATAAATAAAAAAAAGTTATAAACAACTAAACTAAAAAATACTAAATGAAAATAAGAGATATTAAAATTGATTTTAATTGAAAATAATTAAAAAAAAAATCTTGTCAAAATTTAGGATATGACACTATCAACAAAAGGATCCAAGTGGAATTTCTTACAAATCGAAGAAATGTCCTTTCATGAAAAAGATGTTGAAGAAGAATTAACATTATTATTTTCTCCGCAAATAACATTCGTAGCAATATCACCATATCTAGCTCTTAGTAAATTATACCACATACTATTTTGATTTTGAAGTATTCTCCATCTCCACTTATTAAGAAGGGCTACATTGAAATCCTCCAAATTTTTAATGCCTAACTCTTTTTTCTCTATCGGTAGACAAACATTCCTCCAACTAACCCAATGAATCTTCATTTTGTCTTCTACACCACCCCACAAAAAGTTACTTTGGATTTTATTGAATTCTTTCACAACTTTCAAAGGCATCTTGTAGAAAGACATTGTAAAAATTGTTAAAGAACATAAGATGAACTTCAAAGGAGTAATCTTCCCCCCAAAATTAAGGAATTTGTTTTTCCACCCCATCAAGCGCTTCTTCATCTTCAAAAAAAGAGGATTCCAACTAGAGAACTTCCTAGGATTAAATCCTATCGGAATACCTAAGAATATGATGTTACTCTCTTTCACCTTGCAAGAAAGGACAACATAGGCCACTTCTAAAAAGTGAGTATTAGAATTAATACCGATCAATTTGCTTTTGTGATAATTAATTCCAAGTCTCGACACTAGCTCGAAAGCTCTTAAGATCGTCTTTATAGCCTAAACATGTCTCCAATTACCCTCTCCCACCAACAAAGTGTCATCTGCAAATTGTAAGATATTAACTGAACATCTTCTATGAATATTGAAGCTACCGAATTCCCCAATATCCCAAGATTTTCTCACCTACCCCGTTAATCCTTCCGCAACCAAAACAAAGAGAAAAGACAAAAGAGGATCACCTTGTCTCAAACCTCTTTCCACCACAAACTCCTTAGTAGGACTCTCGTTGACCATCACCGACATCTTACTTTGAAACACCAATAATTCCATCCATTTCCTCCATATCGTCCCAAACCCCAACTTTGATAACATGTACCTTAGAAATTCCAACTCACCTTATCATACGCTTTTTCGAATTCCACTTTAAAAAGAAAACAATTTCTACCCTCCTTCTTAGCAAAATCAAAGACTTCATTAGCTACCAAGACACCGTCAAGTAATTGCATACTCGGAACAAAGCATTTTGACACGGGAAATAATCTAATTTAGAACTCTTTTCAATCTCCCCGCAAAAATATTGCCAATCACTTTATATAAGCATCCCACCAAGAAATTGGGGTGGTAATCGTCCAAAGAAACCAAATTTGGAGACTTAGGAACTAAAGTTAAAAAAGAGGATGTAATCGTATTTAATAAATCGTTGCCCACATGAAAGCTATTTCAAAACCGTATGAAATCCTCTTTCAAAAAGTATCAATATTTCTTAATAAAAATAAAAGAGAATTTGTCCGGTCCCGGACTTTTTGATCCCTCATATCCCCATATCGCCTCCTTTAAATCATCCTCTTGGAAAGGTATTTCAAGATTCAATCTCTCCTCCACACTAATACATTTGAAATGAATCCCCTCCAACAACAATCTCTCCTTCTCTGGTTCTATGAATTTAGCTGCAAAGTGACTTCGAACCTCATTCTTAACCTCCTCAACCGACTCAATAATACCTCTAGAAGTTACAATACGACCTAAATGATTATGTCTTCTCCTTTTTTTCATGACCTTATGAAAGAATCCCCAATTAGAGCCTCTCTCCTTAAGTCACTTTAATCTCGATTTTTGAAAAATCATGTTCTCTTTTATTCTCAACTTTTTCCAAAACCTACTTGACGCTTCCTTCCTATTAGAAATGATGTCCTGATTCAACCCAACATCTTTAACCTCCACCCTTACATTGCCAAAATTAATGTCTCCAACTCCTTGTTCCACCTCCAAATCAATCCTCCTAAAGACCTCTGTATTCCACCATTTAAGATTATCTTTTAGAAGTCTAAGTTTCTCCTTCAAAATGAAATCTCTTATTCCTTCAACCTTGAACTCTTTCCACTCTTTCTCCAGAAAATGAATAAAGGAACTGTCACACCCTAAATTTTGATCGAACTTTTTTCTAATTTTTTTCATTCATCTGACGCATTTTATCGCAATATCGATAGTCAATCATTTTTGCATTTTTAGTCCATTTATCATGCATTACATGTCACTTTTTATTTTGTTTCATTTTTTAGAATTTATTTTGGCTTAAAAATATTTTTTTATCTCATTTTATATTTTAATTATTTTATTTTAGTTTTTTAGTCAAAATTCATATTTTGGATTATTTAGAGTTAGATTTTTATTTAGTTTATTCCAATTTAATTGTAATTAATTTTAATTAGATTTTATTTCTAATATAGTTCAACTTATTTAATTTACTTCTAATCTTCAGTTTAATTTTAATTTATTTATTTTTATTCATATTACTTTTTATTTCGTCTATTATTATTATTATTTAGAATTAAGTAGATTTGGTCTAATAGATTTAGTTTGATTTAAATTGGAAAAATTTGTAATTACTTTAATTAAGTTTAATTTAAGTTTAATTTTCTTATTATTAGTTTCTAATTTGTAATTAGCTTATATTTTAATTTGATTAAACATTTTAATTAGTTTAACACTTTTTTATTTATATTTATCTTGATTTATTTATTTAATTTAGTTTAAGTAACAAATTATTTTTGTCATTACCCAACATACAACCCCTCCACACAACTTGTACAACCATACCCTCTGCATATTTTGTACCTGCCGCAAAACAAACATCACAGTCATGCCACTTACAACCAAAACTCCATTACACCTTGGTCCCCATATTCCCACAACTCACTAAAACCATGTGGTAGTTTGTACCTGCGGCAAACACCAACGGCTACACACCTCATTCCATGTTCACTCTAAGCCAAAATTTTCATAATAATAGTCTCACAAACCTGCATTAGCAAAAGGGGATACTAAGACCTTTCCAAAACAAAAAACTTGCAAAGAAAAATTGTATATAGTCGGTAGAGAAAATAATTGAGAGAAGGCACACAAAATAGGAAGAGAGGAAAAAAATACTCTGCAGTAGAAAACCGTTGACCCTCCTTCAAAAAAAATTAAATTTATCAACACATATCTTTCTTTCTCAGAATTCCATCATCCCTCTAACAATTCGCCTCCCTCCATTCACATTTTAACTAGTTATACAAATTTTCCCCACCTCCATCCACAAACACACGAAATCGCACCTGTTTCAACAACCTTCAAAAAACCTTAAAAGAAAACCATCACCTGCAAATCACAACATAAACCAGAAACAATCCAAAACGTCGTCGTACAACTCGCCGGAACCGCCCCTAACACTCTTCCCGGTGACCGGATCCGCAACAAACACTCAAACCCGCCGCCGTCAATATAGAAACAACCACGAAACAGAAAGAATCGAAACAGACCGCATAGTTGCACCAACAACTGGAGACGAAGACGGCACCGCGTGCAGAGAGTGAGAGGGGAAGCGTTCTATTTCTTGTTTTCGCGCAGAGAAGAGGTTTGTGGGTAACTGATACTTTTATTTTCCTTTTTATTTTTTATTTCTATTTATTTCATTAAAATGATTAAATAATCTGAATTTTTAGATTTATAATTATTAGGTTTTTATTTTTTGTTTCTGTTTATTTCATTAAAAGGGTTAAATAATCTGAATTTTTAGATTTATAATTATTGGGTTAGATTAATATGAGTGTTAGTGTTGGGTTGTTTTCTTTTTGTTTGTTCAAAACCCATTATTATTATTATTATTATTATTATTATTATTATTATTATTATTATTATTATTTTCTACGTTTTGTTTGGTAAAGATATCCATCATTTAGTTTATTTTTTAGTTTAGAAAAAGTTTCCTTATATTTAGGATTTTAGTTTTGTTTTAAAAGAAATATCTATCAAAAATATATTTTATTTATTATTATTAATTTTGTTAATTAGTCTTAGGTTTGTGATTAACTTATTTTTTATATTTAAGTTATTTAGTTAGTTATGTTTTTTCTTTTTGTTAGAATTTTTTAGTTTAAATATAGTATTAGGATATTTAAGATAATAATAAGATTTAATTTTATTAATTTCTTTTAATTTATTTCCTATTTTATTTTATTTTATTTCCATAATATTAAAAATCCAAAAAATTTCTTTTTTAGTTTAAGTTATTTATTTTCTGTTTTTTTAGGTTACTTAATTAGTCTTTTAAATTTAGATTTAGGACATTTAATTTAGTTGTATTAAGTTAATTAGTTAGTAATTTAGTTATTATTCAGAATTTTTAGTTATAATTTTATTTGATTTTTAATTAATAGTTTTTTAGTTAAATATTTTTAGTTAGTAAGTTCCTAATTAATAAGTTTTTAGGTTAGTAATTAGGTTTTAATTAGTTAGATCTTAATTAGGTTTATTTTAATTTCTTCATTTTAAAATAGAGTTCGATATAGTTCGATTTAGTTATTTTGTTTTAGTTAGTTAAGTTTTTTTAAAATCTTAGATATAGTTTAAAATAGTGAAAACATATTAGGAAAAAAAAAGATATTTTAATTTGTTTATTTACCTTCATTTAGTTTATTCTATTATTTATTTATTTATTTAGTTTAGATAGTTTATTATTTTAAATATTAAAAAACCCCAAAAATATTAGTTAGATGTTAGTTTTTTTTCCGATCCACTTCTAGTTCCGATTCGATGTTGTTCTTACCGTCTCCTTGATATTTTGTCGTTGTTCCGTTTGTCTTGATGACTTTTTGTGATTCCGTTTATCACGATGTTTTGTCGTATGTACGCTTGTTCGACTTCGTTCGCTCCTAACGTTTTTGATCCGATCCAAGGGAAAGTGGACGTTTTGTTGACTTACTGTCACTTCGCTTACCGCTCGCTTGTTTCAATTTAGCTTTCTTCCTTTACCACTTTTAGACCCTCCATTCATTCCTTCATAAGAGATGGCAATTTATCTCTTCACCTTATAGTCATTTTCTTCACAAGCTTTGCATTCAAACTTTTCCTTCTTTTTACTTGTAGTTTTCCGAACTACGGTGCTCTGACTTTCCCATTGCACGAGAGAATACGTAGGCACGAGGTTTATCCTTGGCGAGCATAATTTTATTTTTCACATTCTTTTCTCTTTCACATTTTTATTTTCTTCATCTTTCATTTGTTTCTTTTTTCATCATTCCCATTTTAGTTCCCATTCAGCTAGCAGATAATTTAGCACAAACATAGATATTACAAGAGGTTCCCGTAGATTAGTACACATACTTAGGATGCTAGCACCTTCCCTGGGTATAACCAATCCCCATATCTTTGATATTTGTTTGCTTAGATTTTAGCCTCGTCTTTTAGCTTAGCATATTTTTAGGGTTTCTCAATCTTTTTCCCTTCCCTTGGATAAATTAAAGTTCGGTGGTGAATATAAATGTTTTGCGATACAAGTTAACTTAATAGCTTGTTATCTGATTCTCACCGTGACAGGAACTAAAGGAAAACCATTCGTTGTTAAACTTGAACAGTTTAGACTCCCAATTTATATTATCCATCATCAACCAAATTGGGCAATGGTCCAACAAGTCTCTAGAACCAATAAATTGATCAATAATCCCCCATCTATTGACTATAGAATCCTACAAGATGAAACGATTGATTCTACTCATAGACTTCTCGTTACCACTATACCACGAAAACTTATTCCCTTTACACGACACATCTACCAACAAACTATCTTCGAAGAATTACGCAAAAGAACTCATCTCAACATTATTTCCCAACTCCACCCTCATTTTCCTTTCCCTACTATTTTTAACCACATTGAAGTACCCTCCGATAATCCATTCTCCATCATTAAATATATCTTTCAATTCCAACAACTTAGCCCACAACAACTTCTTAAGAGAAAACACACAAGAGGAGTATACATCCACGACATAATAGACATAATATTCCAAATAATTATGATGCCCAAGAAGCCCTCCCCTTTTAAGAATGAATATCCAATGTCGGTATTACACCAAAATTTTTTGGCTAAGGAATCATGAATAACATTAAGTTTTGTTTATTGAATAAAAAAAATATCAGCCATCCCATTTATAATTAAAGAACTTATTCTTCTTCTTTTAAGAGTATTGCCACCCCCTCGAATATTCAGTGATCCAATAATCATTGGGAATTAATAATTTTCTCCTTCCTACCAAACTTCTTTTTCCTATCATTATTTTCCAACATATCAATGTTCCCCCTCCAATCCTTTTTCCCTCCTCCATTGACAACTCCCAATGCCTCGATCGCCGACCATAATTTACTCCCAACATTATAGTTTAAATACTCCCACTGTTTACCGTTGTTTCTGATAATATAAGAATTTTCCGATTGTTGTTTGTGATGAAAATCACTGCTGCCAGCATTAGGGGCCAAAAAATATTCAAGATTAAAAGCAGATACCGCTGAATGAACATGGCATACTGAGAGGTCTGGCTTTCTCCTACTATCCAATGAATTCTTATCCTTAGCCGCTAGACTCTTACTGCACTTTCCTAATTTTTTATGAGGTCAGGAGTAATTAAGTAACTTCATCAATTTCACTATTTCTGCTTAAATATTTTCTGCACTGGCTGAACTGACGAAGGACTCTTGTTCAACTCTGCCAACAAGCTGACACTTCCCTCACCAAATTGAGCCCGAACCTGAGTGTCGCTCCCTGGATTTCCATCCTGGTACAAACGCGAAAGTGGCGCGGAAAAGGGTAGAGTCGCAAGTCAGACATTTTTATCCCGAAGGAACGGGAATGGTAATGTTGCATAAACCAAAGAAAAGAAAAGAAAGGACACAGGTCCTGCGAACCAAAAAAATCTGGGTTCGGGAGCCGGTTACGACCTGGGAAGGTATTAGCACCCTAGATCGTTCGCCGTACCCGACGGGATCCACGCTTGCAAATAAATTGTTTCAAAAGGTGAAGAAATGAAATCTGTTACAAAAAGAAAAAACTGAAACTGGATAAGAAAAGAAAAGAAAGGGGGAAATGTAGGGAAAATAAAAGAGTGCTCGAACGGGCCCTACCCCGTTGCCTACGTACCTCATCTGGGCATGAGGATCAGAGTCGTCGTAGTTCCCCTAACTAGGGGTTGAAAGATTGTTTGTGTCTTAAGCTTGAACTGCTCATGTCAATGCTCAGGTGTTGTAGGCTCGGACGACGAGTGTGTAACCGTCTTGCAAAGTGACAAGTAGGAGTAGGTTCGTACGATGAGAGTGAGTGAGATGAGAAAAGAAGTCCCGAAGGAGAGACGCTTATTGTTTGTTCAGTGTTTTTCAGAAGTCTTTTATGAGTGTGGCACAAGGAAGTGAATTCAAGTCTGTTTCCATGGAATGTGTACTTGCTACTACATTCCAAGATGGAATAATAGAACAAGCACACCAAGTAAGGAGAATTTATCCAAGACTTATTTCCAAGGATTAGAGCCTAAGCTCATTAACTTGTTAAACTTATTAGATGTTTTAATGATTAAAATGAAGAGTGTTTTTTATTATTTTCTTGATGAATATGGTCTCATGATCAGACTTGTACATCATTATAGACAAGCCTACACTATTCCAAGATGGAATGAATATGAGTTCCCCGTGGAATAAGGCTATACAAAGAAGACCACTTCTTCCTTTATTAAGTGTTTTTTATGGTTTTGTTTAGAGATGAGAAAGAGAAGAAACCAAAGGAGAAAAGGTAAAATAATAATGGGGAAAGACTAATCCTAAAGTTATCATGTATGGAAATCCTAGGTTAGTGTGGTTTGAAATATATCCTAAAGACGAGGAGGAAAGAAGAAGAAAGAAGAGGAAGAAAGAACCAGAAGGAATCAACTTACTTCTTAAAAGAAGTTAAGATGATCCCAAAGGGGATGAAGAAGAAGTTAAACAAATGATGTCCTAAGCACATCTCAAACACAAGTTAAAAGAAGATGAAAGAATAAAATGGGATGTGGAAGAAATAAGTGTGCAAGTGAAGAAAGAGCGGCATCCGGTAATCAGACAATCACAGACAGAGCCTACATCGGTAGGACTTCAGATGCAGTAGCATGCAAAAGGTAAAATCGGGTCTTAGTGGTACATAACGGAGAAGGTTTGTTGCCTCTTCAATACGTGCAAGAGAAACTCAAGAAATATCAAGTCCAAAGTGGAGTCAACATTCAAGCACAATTGTCAATTATCAGGGTATTAAAAGTCAAGTATAAGCATCCAGCATCAAAGGTGACCAACAAAGAGAAGCAGAATAAAAATAATATTTATTAGGATGAGTCTTCAAGTCCAAGGAATAATCCAACACAAGGCTATCGCCGAAGTCAAACAATAAGCCTACAAAATATTGAGCACAAACTAGAACCAAAATTAAATACAATTATATTTAATTAAACTCAAATAAATGGAATAATTAAAGTTATATTAAAATTAATAAACAAAATTATAACAAAATTCTAATAGATTCTAAACTAAATATATAATAATTATTAACTAATAACTAAATAGTAATTAATTGAACAAAATTATAGACAAAAAATCTAATTACAAAAACAAAATAAAAAAAGAAAAGAAGAAAGAACAAAGAGAGAGGGTTGTCCGCTGGAAAGGGATGCAGTAGAAACTTATTGGGCTCAAGCCCAATTCCAACAACAATACAAGGAGGGAGGGTGTCCACTGAAACTGGGTGGTGTTAGCAACAGAAAGAACGGGCCAAGCCCATCCACTAACAGCCATCAGACTTCTGTGAAATGAAAAACAAGTTAACATAAAGAAAAATATAAAAGAATAAAAGAAAAGTTAACATATAATATATAAAGAAAAGTTAACAAAACAAACGAAAAAAAAGTTGTCGACCAAAGTAGGGCATAACGATCGGTTTCCCCCTCTTTGCGAAAACGCGACGTCGCTGTTTCTCATTCTGAGCATCAATGTCACCGTCAAACTCTCATCGTCGTGGTATGATTCTCGGTTTTGAATCGCGATTGCGATTTTTTTTCTGGGTTTCAGATCGATCTTCTCGGCTCTCCGTGTTCGTTGCTCTATTCTGGTTTGAAGGTTTTGACTCAGTTATGTGGTGGCGGCGTTTGCGGCGTAGCGTTTCTCTCACGGATTCGGTGGATTCATGTGCGATTTCGCAACGGTTCGGTGCAGTGAAGTTTTTGAATGTTTGGTTCTTTGTCTCAGATTCTGTTTCTTTCTCACTTCGACTCAATACTTCTTCTACTACTTCCTATTTCATCTGATTTTATGTGTTCTGTTTTCAATGTTTTGTTGTTGATGGAGGAAGATATGAAAGGGGGGTTTCGATTTGTGTTGAGTGGGTGATGATCGAGTGGTGATTGGAGATGAAGGTTGGAGGTTGATTGAAGAATAGGTTGTTTCTGAAGGTTGTATCGAGTGCTAAAGGATTCATTATGCCAAACAAGACATTAGACATCTCTTTTTTTGCCCTTAGACAGAGCTTAAAAGCGTTGTCTAGACCTGCGCTACTAAAGTTTTAGACAGCGCTTTTAATAATTTCAAAAGCGCTGTCTAAAGGGGCTTTAGACAATGCCTTTTTTTTCATATACTTTAGACAGCGCTTTCTATGAAAGCGTTGTCTAACCCCCCCCCCCCCCTCTTAGACAGCACTTTTTGCTGAAAGCGCTGTCTAAGGTGTACGAAAATTTAACATTATTCAACCTCATTTTCTCAGTATCCATTATGTTTGCATTAACATAACCATAATCCAGTACAACAACATTTAACTTATTCCTGCCTAACAGTATTATCATACTTTAGATATTTTAGCAACATTATAACATTAATGTGGTGCTTCTCATACTATAGATACTAAAGACACATCATTTAACACACATCACTTAACAGTATTACCATTCTATTTGCATTAACATACTATAGATACTAAACACACATCACTTAACAATATTACCATACTATAGATACTAAAGACACATCACTTAACTAATTCTGGTTCTTTTTCGTCACAGAAACGGTAACTCGGTCTCCAGGTAGAGCTATGTTGAACCTAAGCATGTCACCCCTCCTCAGTTGATGATACTTGGCAAACTCATGCCACCCACGATACATAAATGTTTCCATCTTCATTATCCTTCCTTTATGCTTGGCGCATTTAATCTTCGCAGCATACAAGTATCCATAGTCTCCGTCCTCCAGAATTATATCCTTCTGATGCAATGCAAGATACCTCTTGCTCACATGCTTCGGAAAATGTTGCAACAATTTGATCACTATCATTATTCACTAACTATACACATATACTGCATATACATACTTTTAACTTTTGGAGTGAATACTTACCATGACGTTGTTAATCACTTTGTACCCATAACTCACCTCCTTTTCCCATTCAACATGATCATCTTCCTCCGTACCCTCCTTTTCATTGAGGTGCGCTGCGACGTTTCTGCACAAACACAACATTTTCATTTTTAAAATAAAAGGTTTGTATTCACAACAAATGGCAGGCACCATTAAATTCTTGCTCAATTAAATTCTCAACACATGCAACAAAAAATTATCTTTTTCTATACCTTTGTTGTCTCTCGCAGATTTCTTGCCAACGTCCCTTTCCTTTCGCCATCTCTCCCCTACTTTGTAAAACTTCATCAACCATCTTCTGAACAATAGTTGCAGCTTCAGTATCGTCCATCTTTCCTACACAGTATATCAAAACAAACTCTATTAATTTATCCATGCACAAAACATAACATATATAACAAACTTTCATTTCTCACTTTTATTTCATTACATTCCCTCAAACTTATTTATATCTCTATTTATATCTTTATTTCATTACATTCTAAAAAAATATCATCTACATAATCTACTTCTACAACAATGTAAACTATATATAAAAAGAGCTTAATCTAATAAACACTTCTACAACAATGTAAAAAATGTCATATACAAAAGGATATTAAACTAATAAGCACTTCTAAAAAGAATGTAAACTATATATAAAAAGAGCTTAAACTAATAAGCACTTCTACAACAATGTCAACTATATACAAAAAGTGCTTAAAATAATAAGCACTTCTTCAACAATGATATCAACTATATTAAAAAAGAAATAAGTTATTTTCTTCTTTATACTCTTCTGATATCATCAATGTCATCTACATAATCTACTTCTATCATCAATGTATCCTATTTTCGTACCCTAAACTCAGACTTGCACTAAACAGAGACAGAGAAGAAATTTTTACGAAAAATGAGTGTATAGTGGAGGGAGGAAGGAGCAAGGCGGCAACAGTAATGGTCACGGAGGAGCACGGTGGTGGACAGCTGTGGCGATTGAAGCTTCTGTTAGGGAAAAAAATGGTGTTCGTAAGTTTCGTTCGCAAAGAGAGGGAAAATGAAAATAGTAACTGCGTATGTTACATATAATTAGAGGCCATAAACAGCGCTGGCTAAGGGAGGCCATAAATAGCGCTTTTTAAAAGCGCTGTCTAAGGTCAACCTTAGACAGCGCTTTTGGTTTTATTTATTTTTTAAATTAAAAACCCTTAAACAACGATTTCTTCAAAAGCGTTGTCGAAGATATAACTTTAAAAGCGCTTTCTAAAAGCGTTGTCTAAGGTTTATCTTAGACAACGCTTTTCAAAAAGCGTTGTCTAAGGTATGACTTTTAGCAGCGCTTTTTTTTATTATTATTTTTGAACAGTTTCCATGTTTTCTTTTAATTTTCACTTATAGCAGCGCTTTCTATATAAAGCGTTGTCTAATGTGCGCTGTTAATGCCATTTTTGTTGTAGTGGTTATGCGGTGGAGTGATGAAGTTTTGAAATGGTTGGTATGAGTTGGTGAGAGTTTTGGAGTTATTTGTTGGGTTGTTGTGCGATTTGAGGTGAGGTTGTAGTCGTGTTTGTTTGAGAGGTGATGGTGAAGGTAGTGGTTGTAGTGCGGTGAATGGAAATTGTGGGCCCCCTGAAAATTGGTAGCAGAATTTTGGTTTTGTATTTGGTATGCACTAAAATCTTGTGAGTAGTAGCTGGCATATGCGTGACTTTGAAGGCTGTGGAGAGCAATACGAGTTGCGTCTTGAAGAAAAAAAAAAGGTAGTGGTCATGTGTTGTGTTTCGTACGACATTGAGTGTGAGGCTGCAAAAGTTTGAAATTTGTTATGGCCATGAGGTGTGGAATGTTCTATGTTGTTGAGGTATTGGCTGGAGGCAATAGCTAATTCAAATGGCTCTCTTTTTTCTTAAACTTTTTCTTTGTATGTAGTAATGAGTTTTATCCTTTGTAAACAAAAATATAGAAATGGGTTTAATGATACGGACTCTTTGGAATTGATTATTAATGATAAATGATGAATAAAATGTGAGTGATAAATGGCATAGATTTGGATAACAAGATATTGGTAAAGAATGAGTAAAGGTTTAAAAAAGAAGTGGATTTAGAGATAATGAAAATTGATTGGTTTAAAGAAAATGATATGGATATGGATGAAATAAAAAGAATTGAGAAATTGGTTTAATAAAAATGGGTATAAAAATGGAAAAAATCGGGTAAATGGATAATGATGGAAATTAATAAAATGGATAGAAATGTGGGTTATGAATATGAATTTGATTATTATGAATGGTATGAGCGATGTATTTTAGAAAAGGATTTATTTTTGTACCTCCACTAATATTTTCCAACAACATGGCCATAAAACCATGATTTTCAAATCGGAACCAAACTTGCACTTTCCACAAAAATCACTGATTAAGAATAAAACAACTACCATTAAACAATTCACCACTGAAATAACAATTATCTGAATTAAACATCTTTTAAAATTTCTGGCTAAACCAATCAAGGACCACTTTGAATCAGCCTGGATCGATCATAGGGGAAAAACAAGACCCACAGATGAACACAATTGAACTTAACATTAAATACGCCCCGCCTGAGAAATGAACCAACGAGAAAGATAACTTGTAACTGAAGCGAAATCCTGATAGTTTGACCAAGATTAGGTCAAACGTCCAACTGGACTGGATCGTAATTGAATAGCCACATTTGAACTGAAACCAAAGCCTTTGAGATATCGAAAAAGAAGAAAAAGCTTAAGATGCTGAGAAGAGAATAACGGCCTTGTAAATTGTAACTTGATAAGGAAGAAACCCTGATGATAGGCCAGATGCATATTGGATAATCCTTGCAAGTGAAATCCCTGAAGACCACTGACTTAGGGAAATAAACCCTAATTCAGTAACAAAAGCAATAAGAGGATGATGGCATTGATGACTGCATAGCTGAAACTCTGAATTCTCTGAAAATAGGGTGTGAAACCCTAATGACACTGATCCCATGTCTCTAGAGCCTATGCAAATGATATGAATGCAAGACGTATGACCTAATGATGATGCATATGAATGCAAAACGAAAATCAGACAAAGATAAAAAAAACAGAGGGCAAATTTTGGGGTGTTAAACTGAGAATCTTGCACCCCCGGAATCTTCCTCACACTGCACTGCATTACTAGTAGTGGCAGTTGCAATAGCCAAATAAAAGGCCTCGTGATTATTGTTACTACTATGTAAACTAGTCAACATCTTACTACTACAACTAACCTCATATTGTTTTCCGCTGCTACCATATTATCACATTTGAAATCCCTGCACCTTCTTCCAAGAACTTTGTTACCACAAGAACTAACGGGATCATGAAAACTACTGCTAACTGTCTTTTCCTGATTACCATCCTCCTTCAAATTAACGTAGGGATTCTTTTTGACCGAGAGAAAATGCTTATCAAAACCGAGAATCCTATGACGAGAATACCTTACATTAATGTCTTCCGGAATTGGCTTGTCCATGTTACCACTCTTCTTTTGAGAACAAACGGGATTAATCGAAGTAGAAAATTCTTTAATACTATCATCAGAGCCTTCATTACCAGATGTGATTTCCTTTGCGAAAGAATCAAGTGAACATCCCTCTTTTCAATCAGAAGAGGTAGAATCAATAATTTGAGGTGAGAAAATACCTGAGTTAGAATTGAAGCTTTTGGTCGCCTCTTCTCTGATATGCAGAATGACAGACCTACCGTCGATGGATACCCGTAACGAATTAGGGATATTGAATGAAAGAGATATTCTCACCCTAATTCTTGTTATATCCAACGAAACTCCCTTCACCATGGTATTGTCGATGCTTGCAAAAGACCTTAAAGCATTTTCCAACTCCACAAAGAAGTCATCGCTCCAAGCATCAACGGGGATTCCATAAATTCTAAGCCACACCATTCTACCATCATCAATGTCCTTCTCCTTCCAACGTCTAATCTCATTGAACCATTTCTTCCACCATTCGTCACCCTCCTCCATTAACTCTTCGATATTACCTTTCATGTTTCCTCGATTAAACATAGATTCGGTCCCATCAATGAAAATTTTATCAAAAAAAGGCCTTCAATCTCTAAGTAAGATTGAATATAGTAAGTTGAACCTGGGATGCTTACTTCTCCCACGAACTCCTTCGGGAGTCTCGATCTATCCTCCTCCTTTGTGTAAAATATGACCTATTCTTTGTCACCTTCATTACCCACTTTGGCAGAACTCCTTTCGAACCTAGGAAAATTAGTGTTGCACCCCAAAATTTGCCCTCACAAGACAAGACTTTGTGTACTAAGAGGCTCACAAGGTTCACAAGGTTCACAAGACATCTCATAATGTTCACAAGGTTCACAAAGTTCACAATTAGTCAGAAAGTTTGACAATTCCCTCAGACAATGCATCCTCCTAAGCAGTGCATCCTAAACTAGGGTTTTGACTTTAATCAGGCTAAATGGACTTCCAAGACTTCAAGTGAGCTTCATAACATCTTATATGTGTTTAAGAATCCCCATGACAAGTTTCAAGACTTTTCCCAAAGGTTTGCTCAGTCAGATGATCAGATAGGTCAAAATCAGTCAAAGTAGTTAAAAAGTCAAACTGAGGTCAACTTTGGTCAAATCAAAGTCAAACTTCATGATTTTTTGCCAACATCAAGTATATGAAGTAAAATTCATCATTTGATCAAGGGTGGATCATGATTCATCAAGGAGATTTCAGATCATCAAGAATCAGGAGTTTCTAAATTAGGGTTTTCATAGGAAAAGTCAACTGAACTTTGACTAGCCATAACTTTCACATTCTTCATCAAATTTTTCCCATCCAAAGCTCATTTTGAAGGAAATTGAATTCTCTACAACTTTGTGTCTCACAAGCCAAGCCCAAAAATGCTTCATTTGGAAGATATGAGCTAAGACATTATAGGTCCTTTTGAAAGTCAACAAAAAGTCAACAACTTCAAAAGGGCATAACTTGAGAATGGTAAAGGATATGGACATGAAACCAATGGGGTTGGTTATAGGACTCCTTAATATTTCCAAAATGTCCAAGAACACCCCCATAGCATTAAAATTGAAGGATTTGTGCCCTTGCAAAGTTGGGAAATTTTTGAGAAAAATATTGAACAAAAGGGGTCTTAGAATCAATTTTTTCCAAATGGGCCTACTATTGTGCAACCCAATCCTTGAGATATCATCCCACACGACCCAATTCAAGCATTTTCATGATTTTTATTTAGTATTTAGTATTTATTTGAATTTTATTCATTAAAAAGCAAATTAAATCAAAATAAAATATTTAAATCAAATAGTTGGGTGAGATATTGATTCTAGAAGGTCATGAAAGTTAATTGGATCAGATTGATATGAACATTATGGTGATTGTCTTAAAATAGAAAGGTTGTATTCAAGAATATTTGAATTTTAAAGCATGATCTTTTTCAATCTCCTTGATCCAAAAAGTCCAAAGAATAATCACATGTTTTGACCTAATTTCATCAAGTGGTATATATACAACATGAACACAAGCATTGGACACGAATTGGCTGCCTCAAGAGTAAGTTTCAAGTTCTCAAAATTTCATCAAAAATTCCAAATTCGGATCCTTCATCACAAAGCTTTTCAAGGTATTCTAAGGACACTACAAGCTTCCTCAAGCATCCCTGAATCAAAACCATTCCTCACATGTCTCTGAATCATACTCATATGCCATAACCGAATCAATTTTCTCTTGATTTTTCAAATTTTCGATTCATTAAATTCATGCAATATTATTGTGTTTTGAATTTGAAATATTGTTTGTGATAGTATGTAGATCGTTTCTGGATAAAAAACTTGCAGATTCATGGACAAATGCGTGAGAAGCCATTGTTAGGGTTTGAACCTTTGAATTAGGGTTTCATCATATACTTAATTTAAATGAATTATAAGACCATGACAGGAATGTATGAACTATAAATGATTGATCTGGGTTGTTAATTGTTAAGATTGGTACGATTTTCATGGTGTTTCAAAATCTAAGTTTTCTGTGAAATTCGTGTGCAGGTAAATTCGCAGGAAATTCTGTGGATAATTTCGCAACTAAATTCGCAAGTCTCAAGGAAGAAGATGGAGTCTTGGCGCGCAGCTGAGATTTGAATTTTTGTTTTAATATTTTATGAAATCATTTGCATTTTATTTCACAGATGGATTGGTAGCTCAGTTGGTTGAGGCGCATGTGTGATGGATGAGGAGTCCTGGGTTCGAATCGTCCCCAGCCCCTTTTGTTTTTTTGGTAATTTTCAATATATTTGCAAGATAAGGCACAAAACAAATGCAACCTATATCACCAACACAAGCGCAGGCTTGTCCTAGTGGTTGGCGTGCTAGTCTTGGGGGAATGAAGCCTAGGGCCTGGGTTCGAATCCCAGCCCCAGGTATGTTTTCTTTTCTTTTATTTTGTTCTATATTTTATAATTAAACTTAAATAATTTCCTTAAAAATGTTAAAATAAATATATGTATTGTTTGTTATATCTAAAATTCATTTTTTTTTCTAATCAAAACTTTATTTCAAAAATTTAATTGTTTATATATTATATGTTTATTTTGTAAATTAATTACTTAACCCTAATATTTTCTAAAACCCTAAAAATATTTTATATAAAACCTAATATTCTCATAAACCCTAATTTATTTTGATTAACCTTAATATTCTTATAAAACCTAATTATATTATAACTTTTAATTTATTTATTTGTAAATTTTAATTATGTACATTATTTTATAATTTGTTTATAATTGAATATAGTTTTCACATGTAAATAATTTTAATTAAATAGTAAACCCTAGATTATTTTTAAAACAATTAAAAATCCTAATTTGATCTTATGAATATAATTTATTTTTATAGTATGTTTATTTAATTATAATTAACCAATATTTTTATAATATGTATATAAAATTAAATAATTAGACAATTAATCATATTTTTTTCTAAAAATAATTATTTATTTAAAAAATTGAACTTTTTTTTTTATTATTATGCTAATTTCTTTTTTCTTATATTATTATTATTATTACTAACTTCTTTATTTATTTATCTATTATGTGATTATTTATTATTATTATTACTAACCCAATTATTTATTTATTTATTTACTTATTTATTATTATAATGTAATTGTATCCCTTATGTAATAGTTGTAATAATCTTTATTATTTATTTTTAAATGCTATGGTTACCTCTCCAGTTGTCTAAACAAAAGGTCAAGTAAGGTGTAAAGCAAAGTCCCTTCTCTAATATCATCTAGTCCCTTAACAGATAAAAAGATCAAGTCCCTTAATGGTTGCCTTCGTAATGATCTTGTCCCTTTCGAATAAAGATGATAAGTCCCTTCGAATTGCTTATGCACCTTACAGTTGCCTAAATAACAGTTGTCCCTTCACATGTCTCTTATTACATCCAAGGTAATGACTACCTATTCCTTAATAATAGGGATAGTCTTACCATTTAAAGGATATAAGAACAGAAAAGACTTAACTTAGGGTAGGTTCCTCTTACGTACTTGCTCACTCTTCAAAAACATTTCAAACACTTCACATTTTCAAACAAATTTTCAAAACAAAGGCTTTATATATATCCGTACATGGATCATTATAAAGTACTTAAAGAAAATTCTAATCACACACTACACTTTTCAAAAATATTTTAAAGTGAGCTAAGTAACTAAGAGCCCATGGATAACCATGGATGTGAAGGGTGCTAACACCTTCCCTTTACATAACCTACCCCCCGAACCCAAAAATCTTTTAAAAGGTCTTTCCTGTTCTTTTATGCCTTTCCTTTGGATAAAATAAAAGTCAGTGGCGACTCTTGTTATCCGCAACATAACTAAAGTCAGTTCTCCCACCGTGTTACAGAACTGGCGACTCTGCTGGGGATTTAATAAAAGAGGGGTACCCTTAGGAATTAGATCACTTAAATTGTTTGCTTTGTTTGCTTTATATTACTTGTTGGGCTTTATGTGTGAAAGATCCTAACCCGGATCTAGTGTACCTTAGGTAAATGGCAATAGACCAAGGAAACTGTACTACGTATACTGATATGGTTGATCTGGTGGCCATAGTTAGTGTGACTTCTTGGTTGGTGCTTATGTTCCTTAAGTCAAGTTGAGGATAATATGAGGCTGCCATATGTTGTCAATACACTAACTAACTTTTAGAACCCTAGTTATCCCATCTTAGCCTTTAGAAAGTAGTGAGATAACCGGCTTTGGTGAAGACTGAAGTTGGTTGATACTCGATACTACGCTCATTTAGATTCTAAACTTGGAGGGTTTTGGTTGGCAAGTAAGTTGCCTACTGAACAACCACCCTTGTGAAGGATCAATGATATTGAGATCCCTTAGAACCTGGTTACTTCATAGGACGGGATGAACCAACTAAACTTCAGGGGAGGGTACGTACCTTTAAACCTCATGCAAGCCTTCAAACCTAGGGCTATTGTGTGACTTGCTTGTGTGTGCCACATCTTTGTGATTGAGCATAACATCATGACATCATCATGCATCATAAGCATAGCATTTTCACTAACCATTTCAAGGACCAAAGGATTTATCTTTGTTCTTTGTTGCAGGTCATGGCTTCTGCTCGTAGAAACACTATCAGGATCAACTTTGTAGGAATACCTCCTAAGCTTAAGGAGTTGGTTTCTCAAGTTTCTGAAAACTCCCAGTTCATCAAGAGACATGGTCACCTACTGGATCTAGTGACCTCAGGGTTCAATGAAGACATGATGAGTGTTCTGTTTCAGTTCTTTGATCCTAAACACCATTGCTTCACATTCCCCGACTATCAGCTGGTTCCTACAATGGAAGAGTTCTCTAAACTTCTGGGTATACCTGTTCTTGATCAAAGACCCTTCACAGGCTTGGAAAAAGAGCTTAAACCAGAGGTTATTGCTGCAGCTCTACATCTAAAGAAGTCAGACATTGTTTTAGAAACAAGAAGCGGAGTTAAGGGTATTCTTGCTAAGGTGTTGATAGAGAAGGCTCAAGTGTTCTTGAAAGTTATGAGCTATGATGCTTTTGAGGAGATCTTAGCCTTGTTGATTTATGGCTTAGTGTTGTTCCCCAATCCAGATCAGTTCATAGATGTTCATGCCATCAACATATTTCTGAGTCACAATCCAGTGCCTACATTGCTTGGAGATATTCTGCACTCTCTTCATACTCGTACTACAAAGGCACGAGGAACTCTGATGTGTTGCATACCTTTGCTATCTAGGTGGTTTATTTCTCACCTTCCTCGATCAGTGATGAAGAATGAACAAGGGTTCAGGTGGTCCAAGAGGATTATGTCACTCTCTCATTCAGATATCCATTGGTGCTCCAGATCTATGGAGAATGTCACTATCATTGACCGTTGTGGGGAGTTTCCTAATGTGCCACTTCTAGGCATAAGAGGAGGCATTACTTACAACCCTTCCTTAGCTTTACGACAGTTTGGTTACGCTCGGAGTGATGGTCCACATGACATGTTGATTCAGGGTATTGTGTTTGACTACGACAACGATCTACAAGGTTACCGTCAAAGGTTCATACGAGCATGGGGAAAAGTGAACAAGGTTGACAGCAAGACTCTGGAGCCCAAGTACACTATTCCTATGGAAGCTTACCTCAGATGGGTGCGATCTCATGCTCAGACTCTCATGATGCCATATCCTGCCATCCTGCCAGTTACTATGGAGCCTGTTGCTGAAGGAGATACCTCTTATACCATCCTTCACCCAGACATGCCCACTGACATGGAAGACTTACAGAGGTCCTGGATCCAGTTGAAGGAGCAAAGGGATACTTTCGAGGCTCATTACAAAGCAAGTCAAGAAAGAATCTTGGAGCTAACAAAGCAACTTCATGAGGAGCGGAATCTCAACTCATACCTCAACACAAAGAGGAAACATCCATGGGAGACTTAAAACCCCATCTTTTGTATTTATTTCATTTCATTTTGTAAGCCCAAAGAGCAAACAAATTTATTACTAATAAAAGTTTACTTTCGTGGTTATTTAAACAAATTTAAATCCTGCGGTCCTTGGAAACATTGCATACGCATTTATACACCATATCATTGCGTCACAGGTTTATTGTGCACAGGTTTCTTATCTTCTCGCTGTTTATTTCAGCAATGGCTCTTGAACAAACAGTTAAAGATCTCCAGGCACAAAATGCACAGTTTCAAGAGCTGATCCTGAACTTGTCCAAGGGGCAGGATGAATTGAAGACACTACTGGCTAAGAAGACTAAGAAGACTAGAAGGTCAGGAGGCCTGATCAACATGGGAAGAAGGTTCAGAGGTCCTGTCAAGACCAAAGAACAGGTTGAAGATTATGAGTCTGAAGAGTCTGAGAAAGAGGGAGTCAGTCTCCATAATACAATGGGGGACTCTGATTCTGAAGCTAACTACTATCATGAGCCTAATGAAGATAAGTTCAAGATGCTGGTGGATAGAATGGATGTTATGGAATTGCAAAAGTCTTCTGGGCTGGATTTTGAAGACCTGAGTTTGATATCTGGGGTGGTTATACCCATTGGTTTCAAGGTTCCTACTTTCGTAGTTTATGATGGTGTCTCTTGTCCCAAGCTGCATCTGAGGTCTTATGTCCGGAGAATCCAACCCCATACTGCTGATAAGAAGTTGTGGATCCATTTCTTCCAAGAGAGCTTATCTGGAGCTCAATTGGAATGGTCCTATCAGCTAGAGAGTGTCAACATCCGTGATTGGAATGATCTTGTTGAAGCCTTTTACAAACAATATCAATACAATGCTGACCTAGCCCCTACTCGCATGCAGCTACAAAGCATGTCCATGGGTGCTAAAGAAAATTTCAAGGAGTATGCCCAGAAATGGAGAGATTTGGCTGGAAGAGTGCAACCCCCTCTAACTGACAGGGAGTTAGTGGATATGTTCATGTGTACGTTGAATGGTCCCTTTTACAGTCATCTCATTGGAAGCTCATCATCTGGCTTCACTGAGTTGATAATGACAGGAGAGCGCGTAGAAAGTGGTATAAGGATTGGCAAGATCCAAGTGGGTGCTTCTTCATCCAGTACTACAAAGAAGCCCCCTAGTGGGAAGAAAGAGTCGAATGTTGTTTATGGTCAACCTGATCATAATAGGAGGCATCAGTCTGTGAGTACAGTTCATATCTCCAATCCAACTCCTGCAACAACAGAGCCACCCCAAGGCAATCAACAAAGAACTAGAAGGCAGTTCACTAAGATCAACATGTCACTGGCCCAAGCCTTGCAACACTTGTTGAAGGGTGAACTTATCACTTTGAGGGACCCTCCTCAGAATCCCAATGTTACCTCTCCCAGGTACAATCCTAATGCACGATGTGCATATCATTCAAATTGTCAGGGACACGATACCAATAGTTGCTGGGTATTGAAGAATAAGATTCAGGATATGATTGATGCTGGAGAAATTGAGTTTGACCCTCCGGGTACTCCAAATGTGATTACTGCTCCTATGCCAAATCATGAGAAGACTGTCAATGCCATTGATGAAGTTTCACATATTTCCTCAGTTGCAGATTTGACTACACCATTGTCTGTTATTAAGAAGAAGTTGGTACAAGCTGGGTTCTTTCCAGGTTGTCGTGAAGATTGTTTATATTGTGCTTATAAGCCGGATAGCTGTTGGAGGTTGAAGGATGGAATTCAACGCCTCATGAATAATTACACCATAGTGTTTGAGAGGACCCCACCTTCTGTGGAGAGCATGGTTGATCATATAACTAAAGGTGCGAAGGTTGAAGAGGTGGATATGGTTGATAAAGTGCCGGTAAGGATTACTTCCAAGGGCCCTATCAAAATCACTCATAAGGGTCCAATTAAGATTACTGCTGAAGGCCATGTGAAGATTGTTTCTGAAGCTAGAGTGGCTCCTATGATCATCACCACTCCGGGTCCTATTCCATATACTTCTGATAAAGCTGTGCCTTGGCATTATGGTTCCGATGTTTATATCCATGGTGTTAAGCAGGAACCCTTAGCTGATACGCCTGTTGCTGATGAAAACCTTGATGTTGATAATATTGCTGGATCTAGTAAGATCACACGAAGCGGAAGAGTTTTCTCTCCTCCAGTTACCTCCAAGAATGCAGTTACTCCAGCTACTACCTCTACTGCTGATGCTCGGGGCAAAGGTCCTGTTATTGAACCTATACAAAATGATGTGCCAGCTGCTGATGATCTCTCTAAGCAAATGGAAGAAGTACTGAAGATCATTCGCAAGAGTGATTATGACATTATTGACCAATTGGGGCATACTCCCTCCAAGATTTCTATGTTGTCTTTGTTGTTGTGTTCTGAGGCTCATGCCAAGGCCTTGATTAAATTTCTGAAGACTGCTCATGTACCAAATGAGATCTCTGTAGACCAGTTTGAAAATTGTGTTGCACACTTGACCTATGATAATGGGTTAGGTTTCTCCGATGTTGATTTGACTCCTGCCAAGAGGGATCATAACAAGGCTCTACATATCTCTATTGAATGCAGGGGCACTACCCTGTCACATGTGTTAATAGACAATGGTTCCTCGCTGAATGTGTTGCCCAAAGAAGTTCTGAACAAGCTTAGCCCTGAAGATGTTGTGTTGAAGCCCAGTAATATAGTGGTTAAGGCTTTTGATCGCTCGAGAAGAGTGGTGCATGGAGAAATTGATCTCCCAATCAAAGTAGGTTCTCAGGTCTTCAATGCTACCTTTTATGTCATGGATATTCGTCCGTCGTATTCTTGTTTGCTTGGGCGTCCCTGGATCCATGGGGCGGGTGCTGTAACCTCCACTTTACATCAGAAGCTGAGATATCCAGTAGAAGGAAAAGTTGTCACTGTTTACGGAGAGGAAGGATATATTGTTAGCCATGTGAACACCTTTAAATAACTTGAAGTGGAAGGTGAATATGTTGAAACTCCGTGCCAGACGTTCGAAGTAGTTCCTTGGATTGTTAATAATTATGAAGCTCCTCCTGTTGTCAAGAAAGTTCCTGTGGTCACCAGAGTACCTCCTACAATGGCTTCCCTCAAGGATGCTAGAGCTGTGGTGGATGAAGGTGGTTGTACTATTTGGGGTCAGCTTCCTGACATTCCTTACAAGTCTGACAAATTTGGTTTGGGTTTCACTGCAGAGTCCCAGAAGGCTGTTCATCGTGCTCGTGCTGTTCGTATCACCAATCAGGGGATTATGAAGAATCTGATCAATGCTATGGGTGACTATGATGAAGACTACAACTTGGATGCTTGGATTTTTCCTACTGTGGGTGCTGGGCTCAATAATTGGAAAGCTGAAGATGTTATTCCTATCTCCTTTAGTCAGGAGTAAATACTATTACTGTGTTGTTACTTTTAAAGTTTATAATTTTTGAACAATTGAACTCTTAAAGCCTTGTGCCTTACCCATGGCACAATGGTATGCTTGTTTCGGGATGTCATTTCATTTGCATACTTCATTCAATAAAAATTAGTGGACGTTTCGTTTTCGTAAATATTGTGTTCCTTGTCTTTCTTTTCTTTTATTTTTGTTTTATCAGCTATGTGTTCTTACACACACCCACATCACTAAAATGCAGATCCTCAACCACTCTGGATCCTGTTGATAACAGTTCTACTATTGCCAATTATAATTTCGAGAATCTGATCTATCAAGCTGAAGATGGAAATGAGGACGATTGTGAAGTACCTGTAGAGCTTGCTAGGTTGTTACAACAAGAAGAGAAAGCCATACAGCCACATGAAGAGCCAATCGAAGTTGTAAATCTGGGAACGGCAGAAAACAGGAAAGAGGTCAAGATAGGGGCTGAATTAGAAGATGGTGTCAAGAGCAGATTGATTCAGATGTTACTGTTGCACCCCAAAATTTGCCCTCGCAATACAAGACTTTGTGTGCTAAGAAGGTTCACAAGGTTCACAAGATTCACAATGCTTACAAGACCTTTCATGAGGTTCATGAAGTCTACAAGTCACTTTATGAGGTTCACAAGGTTCACAAGATTCACAATGTTTACAAGACCTTTCATGAGGTTCATGAAGTCTACAAGTCACTTTATGAGGTTCACAAGGTTCACAATACCTCCCATGAGGTTCACAAGACATCATATGATGGTTCACAAGGTTCACAAAGTTCACAATTGGTCAGAAAAGTTGACAATTCCCTCATACAATGCACCTCCTAAGCAGTGCATCCAAAACTAGGGTTTTGACTTTAATCAGGTTAAATGAACTTCCAAGACTTCAAGTGAGCTTCATAATATCTTATATGTGTGTAAGAACCCCCATGACAAGTTTCAAGACTTTTCTCTAAAGTTTGCTCAGTCAGATGATCAGATAAGTCAAAATCAGTCAAAGCAGTTAAAAAGTCAAACTGAGGTCAACTGTGGTCAAACCAAAGTCAAACTTCATGATTTTTTGCCAACATCAATTATATGAAGTAAAATTCATCATTTGATCAAGGGTTGATCATGATTCATCAAGGAGATTTCAGATCATCAAGAATCAGGAGTTTCTAAATTAGGGTTTCCTCAGTAAAAGTCAACTGAACTTTGACCAGCCATAACTTTCACATACTTCATCGCCAAGTCTCCATCCAAAGCTCATTTTTAAGGAAATTTAATTCTCTACAACTTTGTGTCTCACAAGCCAAGCCCAAAAATGCTTCATTTGGAAGGTATGAGCTAAGACATTATGGGTCCTTTTGAAAGTCAACAAAAAGTCAACAACTTCAAAAGGGCATAACTTGAGATTGGTAAATGATATGGACATGAAACCAGTGGGGTTGGTTAGAGGACTCTTTAAGCTTTCCAAAATTTCCAAGAACACCCTCATAGCATTAAAATTGAAGGATGTGTGCCCTTGCAAAGTTGGGAAATTTTGGGTTGGTTTATGAAGAAAATGGAGGTCTAAAACCAATTTCTTCCAAATGGGCTTGCCAAATAATGACCCAATCCACATCAAAACATCTTGCACGAAATTAAATTGATTTATTCATAATTTTATTCATTTTGTTTTTATTTATTATGATTTTTATATTAAAAAATCATTTTAAATTCAAATAAAATATAAAATAATGAAAATTTAATTTGATTTGGTTTCTAGAAGGTCTTAAATTATATTTAGACTTGATTGATACAAGAGTAATGAGAATCATCCTAAAATAGAAATGTGAGATCAAGAATATTCAAATTTTAAAGCCAATCTTTTTCAATCTTCAAATGATCCAAATATCCATCAAATTGGTGAAGTTTTTGACCTAATTCACTCACTCATATATAAGGAACACTTAACAATTCACAAGCCACGAATTTGCAGCCTTCAAGAGTAAGTTTCACAAATCAAAAAACCATCCAAAAACTCAAATTCGGATTCATCCATACTAGGCATTAGAAGGTAATTTGAGGACACAACTATGATCCTTGGACATCATTGAGTGGAAACCAATGCTTGGTTGCATCCAAAACCATTCACATAGCATAACCCGAATGCATCTTGTTCTTGATATTTTGGTTTTCGATTTCTCATATTTAAGTAATACTAATGAATTTTGATGTTATTTATTGGTTTGTGATGAGCTTTAGATTGTATCTGGACAAATTGATTGAAGTTTGGATGCCTGAGATGAGTTTCACCATTTTTAGGGTTTCGGCCCCCATTTAGGGTTTTAGCATTTGACAAACATAAATAAATTCTAAAGACACAGGACGATTGCAAATGTTGTAAGGAACTCAATGGTGTTCTCAATTTCATGAAATTTTGCTGTTTTGTTGGTGTTTGAATTTCATAGGTATTGCTGCAGTTTGAAAATCGCAGGTAAATTCGTAAGTGAAAACGCAGGAAAATTCGTAGGGCTGGAGGAAGAAGATGGTGGCCTGCGCGCGAATTCCAGATTTAAATTATGGTTTTAAAATATTATGATTTGATTTCTGTTTTATTTCACAAGCATACAGCTTGTCCCAGTGGTGAAGCCAACGCGTGTATTGTTAAAGGGCAGGGGTTCGAATCCTGGCTTCCCAATGTTTTTTTTTTCTTATTTTTCAGCTTATTCATTAGACATTATATATTATGTTTTATTGCCACTATATTATCAGATGCGCTCATCTAGCAGGAATGGTAATGTGTTTGTGTATTGCTTGCAAGGCCCTGGGTTCGATTCCCCCCCAGGCCTTTTGGTTTTTCTTCTTTTTTGTGATTTTTTCAGGATTAGTGCATAAAACCAATTCGACCTATCCTTGTACTACCTGCGCATGCTGGCCTGGTGGTGGGTGTTGTTGGCCTGGGTATTTGCAATCAGAATGTCCTGGGTTCAAACCCCAGCCAGGTAAGTTTTCTTTTTACTTTTTCTTTCTATTTGTTTTGATTTTTATTAATATTAATTTAATTAAAATTATAATTCTAAAATCCTAATATCAATCTTAAAATATTTTCTAAAAAACTAATTTCTTTTTTTTTTAATATGTGTATATTGTTATTATATATATAATTTATTTGAATTAATATTTATAATTTTTGTACATAAAACCTAATTTATTTTATAAACCCTAAAAATATATTTTTTTAAAAACCCTAATTAATTATGTTAATTTTCAAAACCCTAATATCTTTGTATATAAATTAAATCCTAATTATTTTCACAACTCTAATTCTTTAATATTATTATTTGTATATATATTATATTTATGATGTAATTAAAAATTCTAATCCAATTTCTAATTAAACATATAAATTGCTTATAATTTAAATTTTTTGTACATGAAAATTAAAATCCTTAATTTATATTTTTATATATGACATAAATTGTTTATTTTTGGTTAAATTTTTATAGTTAAAAGTTGTTAATTTAATTTTATAATTATAATATGTTCATAATTGATATAATTTTATAATATGCATATACTTTAAAATTCTATAATAATTGTTCATATTTTCTTATTAACATTTAAAATTTTTGTTTATTATAATACTTTTTGTTTATTTTTATTATTATTATATGATTATTACTAACCCCATTTATTTTTAAATTGTGATTATTATTATTTTCACTAACCCCAATCATAATTGTTTATTTATTTTGCTTATTATTTTATTTTTGCTATTTATTTAAATTGCTTTATTATTATTGTAATTGCTCCTGGATGTAATTTTTTGTAATATTTAAATTATTTATTTTTATGTCATGGTTAGTAAATAGGGAGTGTAAACTATTTGTATTTAAAATTGATTTAGATCACTTAATTCAAAAGATAAATATTAAAATTGAACACTCACACACGTAAGTCGATCTTTGATCGCCATCTCACTTCCTTAGGGATACCTCTCATTGTTGCCTAATAAAAAGGTCAAGTAGGGTGTATAAAGCAAAAGTCCCTTAAAAGAAAAGTCATCTAGTCCCTTAACAATCAAAGATCAAGTCCCTTAAATGGTTGCCTTCGTAATGATCTTGTCCCTTTCGAATAATGATGACAGTCCCTCCAAAAATGCTTAATACACCCTACAGTTGCCTTCATTAAACAGATGTCCCTCCATATGTCCCATACATCCAAGGTAATGACTACCTATTCCTTAATAATAGGGATAGTCTTACCATTTAAAGGATTCAAGAACAGAAAGACTTAAACTTTAGGGTAGGTTCCTCATAGTTACTTGCTCACTATTTCAAAACAAATTTCAAATACTTCACAAATTTCAAACAATTTTCAAACACAAGTTTTTTACGCATCCGTACATGGATCATTATCAAACTCTTATGAAAATTTCTATTCACACACTCCACCTTTTCAAAAACAATTCAAAGTGAGCTAAGTAACTAAGAGCCCATGGATAACCATGGATGTAAAGGGTGCTAACACCTTCCCTTTACATAACATACCCCCCAGACCCAAAAAAATCTTTTAAAAGGTCTTTCCTGTTCTTTTATGCCTTTCCTTTGGATAAAATAAAAGTCGGTGGCGACTCTTGCTATCCGCAACATAACTAAAGTCAGTTCTCCCACCGTGTTACAGAACTGGCGACTCTGCTGGGGATTTAAATTTAAGAGGGGTATCTTTAGGAATTAGATCACTTTAAAATTGTTTGCCTTGTTTGCTTTATACTTATCTGTTGGGTGCTTTTATGTGTGAAAGGTCCTAACCCGGATCTAGTGTACCATAGGTAAATGGCAATAGACCAAGGAAACTGTACGGCGTATACCGATATGGTTGATCTGGTGGCCATAGTTAGTGTGACTTCTTGGTTGGTGCTTATGTTCCTTAAGTCAAGTTGAGGATAATATGAGGCTGCCATATGGTGTCAATACACTAACTAACTTTTAGAACCCTAGTTATCCCATCTTGGCCTTTAAAAAGTAGTGAGGTAACCGGCTTTGGTGCAGACTGAAGTTGGTTGACACTCGATACTACGCTTATTGAGATTCTAAACTTGGAGGGTTTTGGTTGGCAAGTAAGTTGCCTACTGAACAACCACCCTTGTGAAGGATCAATGATATTGAGATCCCTTAGAACCTGGTTACTTTTGTAGGACAGGATGAACCATCTAACTTCAGGGGAGGGTACTTACCTTTGAACCTCATGCAAGCCTTTAAACCTAGGGTTGTTGTGTGACTTGTTTGTGTGTGCCACATGTTTGTGATTGAACATAACATCATGACATCATCATGCATCATAAGCATAGCATTTTCACTAACCATTTCAAGGACCAAAGGATTTATCTTTGTTCTTTGTTGCAGGTCATGGCTTCTGCTCGTAGGAACACCATCAGGATCAACTTTGTGGGCATACCTGCTAAGCTTAAAGAGTTGGTTTCTCAAGTGTCTGATCACTCCCAGTTCATCAAGAGACATGGTCGCCTATTGGATCTAGTCACTTCAGGGTTCAATGAAGACATGATGAGTGTGCTGTTTCAGTTCTTTGACCCTAAGCACCATTGCTTCACATTCCCCGACTATCAGCTGGTTCCTACAATGGAAGAGTTCTCTAGACTTCTGGGTATACCTGTTCTTGATCAAAGACCCTTCACAGGCTTGGAGAAGGAGCTTAAACCATAGGTTATTGCTGCAGCTCTACATCTGAAGAAGTCTGACATTGTTCTAGAAACGAGAAGCGGAGTCAAGGGTATTCTTGCTAAGGTATTAATGGATAAAGCTCAAGTGTTCTTGAAGGCCATGAGCTATGATGCTTTTGAGGAGATCTTAGCCTTGCTGATATATGGCTAAGTATTGTTCCCCAATCCAGATCAGTTCATAGACATTCATGCCATCAACATATTTCTGAGTCACAATCCAGTGCCTACCTTGCTTGGAGATATACTACATTCTCTTCATACCCGCACTACAAGGGCAAGAGGAACTTTGATGTGCTGCATACCTTTGCTTTCTAGGTGGTTTATTTCTCACCTTCCTCGCTCAGTAATGAAGAATGAGCAAGGGTTCAGATGGTCCAAGAGAATTATGTCACTCTCTCATTCAGACATTCATTGGTGTTCCAGATCTATGGAGAATGTCACCATTATTGACCGTTGTGGGGAGTTTCCTAATGTGCCACTTCTAGGCATAAGAGGAGGCATCACCTACAACCCCTCTCTAGCTTTACGACAGTTTGGTTACGCTCGGAGCGATGGTCCACATGACATGTTGATTCAGGGCATTGTGTTTGACTACGACAACGATCTTCAAGGTTACCGTCAGATATTCATACGAGCCTGGGGAAAAGTAAACAGGGTTGACAGCAAGACACTGGAGCCTAACTACACCATTCCTATGGAAGCTTATCTCAGATGGGTGCGATCTCGTGCTCAGACTCTCATGATGCCATATCCTGCTATCCTGCCAGTTACCATGGAACCTGTTGCTGATGGAGACAGTGCTTATACCATTCTTCACCCAGACATGCCTACTGATATGGAAGACTTACAGAGATCCTGGATCCAACTGAAGGAGCAAAGGGATACTTTCGAGGCTCATTACAAAGCAAGCCAAGAAAGGATCTTGGAACTAACAAAGCAACTTCACGAGGAACGGAATCTCAACTCATACCTCAACACAAAGAGGAAACGTCCATGGGAGACTTAAAACCCCATCTTTTGTACTTATTTCATTTCATTTTTTGTAAGCCCAAGAGGCAAAACAAATTTATTACTAATAAAAGTTTACCTTCTTGTTTGTTTAAACAAATTTAAATCCTGCGGTCCTTGAAAACATTGCATATACATTCACATACCATTTCATTGCATCACAGGTTTATAGTTGTGCACAGGTTTCTCATCTTCTCGTTGTTTATTTCAGCAATGGCTCTTGAGCAAACAGTTAAGGATCTCCAGGCACAAAATGCACAGTTCCAAGAGCTGATCCTGAACTTGTCCAAGGGGCAAGATGAATTGAAGACACTGCTGGCTAAGAAGAAAAGTCCTGAGGACAACAAGGATGGTCAGTTGAAACAATTGCAAGCTGAGATAACAGAAATGAGGATCCAGATGAATGGCCAGGTGGCCCTTATCCAAAGTTTAGCTCAGGGGCAAGAGGAGCTGAGAACCTTTGTCCACAAACTTCAAAGTGATAGAGTCAGGGATCTAATTGTCAATCAACCTCCGTCAAAACAAGCTGATTTGGTTGAAAGGAGGATGAGGATAAAAGAGGGTAAGAGACAGGTTGCCATTGATTGTTCTTCAATTGAAGAAGAAAGACCTGATAAGGTTAATCCACCTCAACACCAGAAATGTAGAAGGCAGTTTATCAAGTTCAGCACTCCAATGTCACAAGTTCTGCAATGCTTGTTGGAGATTGTAAACACCCCAAATTTGCCCTCACCCATTTCACCATGGCTTGTGATCATTCTCATATGCATAAACACAATCATAGCATCTCATGTCTCATTTTTGATCCACTGCATAGATTCAAAGTCATCTGCACCTAGGGTTTGTGATCTGAGCAATCTCAGGGCATCTTGAGCCACTCCAAAGGCCATCAATCACTTCAAAGGGATCCATGTGTGTTCAAGCATCATATTACATCCTCTCAAAGTCAAAATTCCAAAGAATCACAAGAACCAGGGTTTGAATGGATGCAGAGCCAAGTTTGACTGCACAGTTGACCTAAAAATTAGGGTTTTGGTTTCAGAGGCCATAACTCCAAATTTTTTGGTCATTCTTGTTTCCATTGGTCTCTATATGGTATAGGGAGTATGCATATCAATTTTCATGAAGAAATTCCATGGGGAAGTCATCTGATCAAGGGTTGACTTTTCAGACAAGTCAGTGTAAAATCAGGGCATCTGAGGCCCCCAATGACCCAACCAATGGGTGATCTTCATCATTTTGAGTGTACATGATCTTTATTTGATTATGAAAGAAGTTTGAAGTTCATAGAAATTAAGAATTTGGAAGTTTTGCAAATGTTGACTTTTTGGGCATAGTTGACTTTTCAAGAATGCTTCATTTTAGGTCATTTTTCAAGCCTTGATTCTTGATCCAAAAATGCTTCAAATGGAAAAACTTTGGTCATGAAAGTTGTAGATCACATTTTTGCCTTTTCAAAAAGTACAAGAACATGATCAAACTCCTCTTGGATCAAAAGTTATGGTGTGGCAAAGTTGGCTAAAATCATTGATTTTCAAGGCATGCTTCAAATGAGAATTTTGCAAAATCATGATCCAAAGCCAATTGTAACCTCTAATTCACTTCAAACCATGACACAAACATTCCTTAGGCCTTAAAAGTCAGAATTGGATCAAGGTTTCTCATGTTTTGGTTCATGTAACAAGACTTTTCTTCATGAAGTTCAAAAAGCAAGCAACTTGCAAAATCATCATGATCACTTCCTACAACTTGTGACATTGGCTGCTGACTTTGGCTAGCCTTTCCCCTCACCCTTGCTGCGCAGCCCCATGCTTGTACTTGCCTAGATCATGAGCCATACTTTCCTTACACAAAATTTGACTTTTGAGCAAAAGCAAACTTACCAATCACTATAGGCCAGGTCACATCATCTGACCTATAGGATTAAAATACAATATCATTTGGCAAGCAAAAGGTATCAAGAGGCCAAGCTGAAACACTTCATATGATCACATACACCAAAACACTCCATTTTGCATCTTCCTTCGAATTTGTTTTCTCAGCTTGCAAACACAAAAACCATTTCCATAGATCAACTCACCATACTTCATAGACCCCAAACCACCAAGAGCCAGGCCTGAAACAAGCAAGAACACCCCACTGCCATTTCTCACCTCAACTTGCAGTTTCATTCGAAACTCTTTCCACAGCACACAAACATCCAAACAAACACCACAAAGCTTCTCCACCCACCATCTGGATCACAAAGAACCATTTACAATGACCTGAAGCTGCCTGAAACTCCATTGCCATTTCTGACTGAGCTTGAGCAGAAGCTTGTCAAACTCCTCATCCAACCAACATAAATTCCTTTTGAGCATTCAAACATCATCTGGGGATCAAGTGGGGTGGATTGCACTGAAGGAAGTGGCCAGAAAGTCATCAGAGTGAAAGCTTCGAATCTCAGGTAGCTTGAAAAATATTTTTCCAGAAATCATTTTTCTTGTTCTAAACTTGCTCTTTGTGCCTTCCTGATCATGAATATGCTTTTAGTTTTTGAAATGGCTTTGAAATGAGTATTTAATTAGCTTCTGAAACTTGCGTGCCCTAGTTCTTATTTGCTTCGATTCAGATTTGTTAGGGAAAATAAATTTGTTTTGAGTGAGGGTTTTGGTTCGTGAGGGTGTAAGGATCATTTCCCAGTTCTTGGATTTCATTTTAGTTAGGTTTTTGGGGTTTTGGGGATTTTCAGGGGAGATGCTGGCCGGAGAAGACGACCGGAAGTCTTCTCCGGCCACCTGAAAGTAATTTGTGCCCTAATCATGTCATTAACTCAAGTTTGAATCTGGAGCGTACGATCCCTTTGACCAGTTGACCTCCCGCGTGTGTGTGTGGCCTGGATCTCTCTGATTAGCCCTAATCCACGTGTTTAATATAATTAATCCATAATTTAATCAATTAAGTCAGAAACAACCTGGACCCTTGGATGACGCGCGTGGTCAACAGATTCAAATCCAGACTCAATCTCATCCCTCCATTCTGATTACTTTCCCTTTTATTTAATTTTAATTCATTTTCTTTTCATTTTATTTGCATAATTTATTAAAAATAGCAAAAATGTCTTAAAAATTATGAAACTTTTTCTTAAAAGTTTTATTAATTTTTAAGACCCAAAAATATTTTTATTTTATTTTTTATCATTAAAAAAGTATTTTTAAATATTTAAAAGATTATTTTTAATTGATTAATGGAAATTAATTAATTAAAAATACTTTTAGGTATTTAAAAATCACCAAAAAATTCATGAAATGTTATAAGACATTTAGAAACATTGTCCAACCTTCAAACCAAATTTCTTTTTTGATCTTGATGCATTTTGAGAATATTTCATTGAATTAAATCATTTTTGGTGCATTATTTTGATCATAAGTTCAAAAATTCATTTCTGCCTATCTAAGAGGAGTTGGACATTGGTTCTTCTTGCATTGTTTTGTGTTTAGCATGTAGTTTCTAGGATTAAAAGGCCATGATTTGTTCCTTAATTTTCAATTTACTTGGCATTTCTTTTGTTTAGGAACCCTAAAAACCCTAATAACTTAGAAAAATCATAACTTGAGATTGGTTAAGAGTTGAGAGCCCCCCTTTGGACATTGGTTTAGTATAGGTTTAGGGTTTCTTTGGGTGGCATTTTCCATTTTTTATATTAGGTTTTGCTTCTGTTTTTGGTTTTTGTTTGTTGTTTGATCCATAAACCCTAATTTGGGCTTTCTTTTGCATACCTCTTGCATTCTCTTGCATAACATGACTTGCCATGCCATTCCATGCATCCATGTGATTCATTTGACATCATAAGACATATAGAAAGCATGTTTGATCATTGCACCATGCATATGCCATGTTGTATGCCATGTATGCCTTATAACTTTTCATGTATGTCCATGCTTCTTAGCTTGCCTCATTTGCATCCATGATCTTGTATGAACATCTCCATGCCTTGCCTCATGTTTGCAGTATCTCATAACATCATTTTCATCATCAACATGCTTCTGGTTTTGTTTAGCATCATACCATTTCATTTCATTTGGCATTGCATTGCATTTCTTTCTAACATTTCAGGTGGTAAGTAAACTTGAGAAGTGAATTTGCCTTCACTTCTCATAACTTTTCTTTTCATCTCTCTTGCATCCATTGCTGCATTTATGTATGTGTTTGAGATTGAGCTTGCTCATTCTTGTTCCTCCCACTTTCTACCTTCAAGTGACTTGACTTCTTGAATGAAGCAAGTTGCTTTGCTTCTCTTGATCTTGTTCATCTGCTTCCTGGTGGTTCTCTTTGAAGACTGTTCTTGAAAACCTCACAAACCTTAGGAACAACCAAGCATGACAATGAATTAGGGTTTTGATTAGTCTACCCTCATAGTTTTACCTTTGTGTCTCTCTTTGAGTCCTCTCTTCTCATCTCATAATCAGGGACTAAACCCTAAAGGCTTTAAGGCTTTGTGATTAAGTTTATGCCTGCATCCTTCTCTTAGGATGGAGTGTATAACTTTAATCCTAAGTGTTAAACCCTTAATGTGTTTGAATCTCTTAATCAATTCACTTAATAAGTATCAAGACATTACACTTGTAACTTGGGCCTTGCATTAGGGTTCTAATTCTTCCTTAACTGGTTAAGAAGGACTAACCCTAGTGTTAATGGACAAGTCCCCCTCAAGTTGTCTTACAAACCCTAAAAAACACTTCATCATCATACCATCAACTAAAATCCATCTAATAAAGGTTTGTTTTGTCATGAGTTTAATCCCTAATCATGGATTAAGTTGAGGAGCTTTCCTCAGCTTAAACATTCTCATCTATTATCCTTCTATTAGGATGATGTAATGAGTCTGTTTAATCCCTGATTATGGCTTAACCTCATTACTTAACACTAAACAAAACCACAAAAACACCTAAATAATCACAAGTAGGTTAATGATCTTAATCCTACACCAAAGGTGATTAAGTGTGAGAATCTGACTTCACACTTAAGGTATTCTCATTACCCCTAATCAGAGGGATGATGTGATGAGTTTACTAAATCCACTGGTTTAGGCTTAAGCTCATTAACTTATGACAAACTTCAAAAAGCAATAAAAGACTGAAAACACAAAAACAAATAATAATCGTCTCCTTCGGGATTCTTTTCTCATCATCTTCACTCACAAACGAGAACTTGCTTCTCCCGTCTAATGCAAGACAGTTTGCATCTGTGCCAGACAGATCATACACTTGAGCATAGGCAAGTAAGCAGTTCATAAGTCAATTCATCTTTCAGTCTCTTTGGGTCGAACTACGGTGTTCTGACTTCCTCATTGTACGAGAGGATACGTAGGCATAACTTAACAGTTATCGAACAAAAGTCTCTGTATATTCCCCCTCCTTCTAGCATTATTCTTTGAGCCTCATTATCATGAGCATTTCATTCCTTTCTTACACTGACGCTTTCATACTTCACATCACTTATACACTGACACCTGTACATCTCTTCCAGCTATTTCATACACAGATTGCACTGACACTACCCCTTTAAAACACAAATCTTCTAAGCGTGGATCCCGTCGAGTACGGCGGACAATCTGGGTGCTAATACCTTCCCAGGTTGTAACCAACCCCCTTTCTCAGTCTCTTTGGTTCGCAAACCGTCTTATCCGTATCTTTCTAGGTCTATGCAGCATTGCCTTTCCTACGGGATAAAAATGCCTAGCTGGCGACTCTATTCATTCTCCAGTGAGTTCACGGCTGTGTGTTCTCACTGTTCCCTTCGCCGACCGTTCGCGTCTGTACCTTCATCTGATCCTTTTCATTTGTCGGGAGCGACAGCTTGGCGACTCTGCTGGGGAATCTTATATTGCAACCAGGGCTTCTGGTTCTTTTTGTGGGTTCCTCCTAGCGCTTGATTGATTTGTGTTTACTGGGGTGTTATGTGCTTATTTGTGCTTGTATTTATTTTGCTTTATGTACAGTTGTTTACTGCTTTCTTTATAGCTTTGCATATTATCATACTGTTGTACTGTACTGCTGGCTGGATCTGGTTTTTCTTTGGTGGGTGGGTATTTCATTGAGTGTTGAGGTCCTATACCTGGGACCTGAGTGACACCTAGGCTAGAGTGAATCATATTCTTTCCCATTCCATTTCGGTCTGGTGCGGGAATATGAAACACGGTTCAGATATGGGTTTCTTCTTGAGAACTCTGTGTTGCAGATTTCCTGCAATGCTAGGGCTATCTGGGAAGCCTGCTAAGTCTGGATGACCTTTTAGTATTGACCTTCAGAAACTGAGGTGAATTAGAGGAGGAACTTTTATGGTTATTGTAAACACTGTACCTCCGGGTTAGAAGTGTTTACACTTCTCATAATTGATCCGAGTCTGAGGATCCTTGTTTTAGAACACCACCTGTGAGGGGGTTGGGCTGTTTACAGGTTTGCAGGTACCTTGACCTCAGAATACCTTGTTACTTTGATTGTTTAAGAATACTCCAATTTGGGACAGTTCTTGTGATTCTAAAACCCTGGACATGTGGCTCTTTATTTGAGTCCCCCACCTTGGTTACTGGATTTATAGACCTCCATCTGGAATTCTTGAACATACTTGGACCTATATCAGGGCATTTTGATCAGATCCAGCTCAGTCACAGACCCTTGCATTTCATTTGCATACATAATCATTGCATCATATTGACATTTGCTTATTTGTTTCAGGGTATCCATCTTCATTTGGTTTTGGTTTTGACCCCATCTTCAGTTTTGACTTGTCTTCATCAGCCATCTGCTTCAGTTATCACCTGCACCAGCTAGTCAGTGGCCTACTTCTTCAGTATTATCATCAGCACCTGTCTCTACTCAGTCTCAGTATCATGGCTCCTAAAAAGAGCAACATCGCCTATCACTTCTTCTAGCCAGAGCTATCAGATATCAGGAGGGTTCAGACCCTGATCACTCCAGATCACATACCTTTGTTCAGGGAGAATTATGGAGATATACTTGACATGGTTATGGATCTGGACCCATCACAAAGAAGCCTGATCCACACCTGCATTCAGTTTTATGATCCTCCACTAAGATGTTTTACTTTTCAAGACTTTCAATTGGGCCCTCTTTTAGAAGAATACTCAGCATTGGTTGGTTTGCCCATCAGGGGTGGAATCCCTTTCAACCCTGAGATGGTCTTTCCTGCTAATGGAGAAGTAGCAAAAGCTTTGCATCTGGAACCTGTTTTGATTGAGCAGCATATGACCTCTAAAGCTGGAATCCCTGGCTTTCATCTGGACTTCTTAATTTCTCAAGCTACCCTGAAAGCTTCTTTAGGAGAGTGGAAGGCTGTCTGTGCCTTGTTGGCTTTGAGTATATATGGAATTGTATTGTTTGCAGATGAGCCTCGATTCATTAGCAGGAATGCAATCCATCTGTTCATCTTGAAGAACCCAGTGCCAACTTTATTGGGGGACCTTTACTATTCAGTGCATCAGAGGAATGAAAAGCAGAGGGGAAGGTTAGTAAGGTGTTGCGCTCCATTGTTCCATACTTGGCTTCTCAAGCATCTACCCAGGACAGATGCATTTCTGAACCCTCATCAGCAGAGTAACTGGGCTAAAAGACTCACTGTTCTAACTTCAGCAGACATCAGATGGTGCACTCAGAGCACCAAGGGCAGGGATATCATCACCAGCTGTGGGCATTTTCCTAATGTGCCTTTGATAGGAGTTAAGGGCAGTATTAATTACAATCCTCTGCTGTTCAGAAGGCAACTGGGCTATGCACTGGTCCATACTCCTAGGACACAGGACTTGGTTGAGACCCTCTATTGTGAGAACAAGATTAGTTTGACTGTTGTTAGGCAGGCTGCTTGGGCCTGGGATAATGTTCGAACCAAGGGAATAACCATTCTAGGGAAGTGCAACAATGTGGCATCAGCACAATATTATGAGTGGTCCCGTGCCAGGGCCCAATTCTCTGGGATGCCCTTTACCATAGAAGACATGCCTGAGTCATCTTCAGCACCACCCCCTGCCACTATCAGTTTGGAAGAGTTTGAGAGCTTGAAGGAAAGGAATGAGAAGCTAACCCAGGCTTTGCAGAAGACCCTCCGGGAGAGGAGTGAAGGTATGAGGGAGATTGAGAGGTTGGAGAAATTGAGAGTAGAGCATCTGACTAAGATTGAGAAGTCTGGGGATTATATCAAAAAGTCTAAGGCTGGTGAGCAAATCCTGAAGAATGCTTGTAAAGAAGCCCAGTTCCAGAGGGCAAGGACAGACTTGTATCTGAAGGAGAGTCAAGCCCGGTGGGTCAGGATCACCGAGGCTCGTACCCTGGAGGACAAGAGAGTCCAAGACAAGATGGAGCAACTAGAAGCTAGTGCAAAAGAACAACAAGAAGCCTTGGCAGCAGCCCAGAGGGAGGTGTCAGAGCTGAAGATCAAGGCAGGGGTGAAGAGGTCCAAGGACCAAACTCAGCACAAGAAACTAGCAGCAGCTATTGCAACCCGGAATCTCCTCATCAGGAACCTCACGGAGCGTCCGGCTGATCCTGTGACCGAAGCACTTCTCAAGGAAGTTCGTGAGGATGAGTTTGGTCTTGGTGTTTGACCATTTGTTTGTTGTTGCTTTCTTTCCATGTACTTTTATTTTCTTGTACTGTATTTTGACCCCTTAGAGGGCTTGTGTTGTAAAATGAACAAGTTGTATTATTTCACCTTCTGTAATATATTGGTGTTAGTTTGCCTCATCTGAGTTTTATTCAAGCAACAACAACATCTTTAAGGGTCTGGAAGGGTCAAAACTGAATGCCAAACCGGATACCTTGAGAGCAAATAAGCATAACTGCATTGCATACTAACCCTTTGTTTGTTTTGTAGGTTTTGTTTTATTGTTGCTAACCTCTGTTGTGATGTTCAGGAACTATTGCTAGGCGCCGAGTTTTTCCCCTCAACCGTCTGCACCGTTATCCAACCCGAAATAACCTTCCGGGAATTCAGATGGATCAGATGCAGCAGGACCTTACTGAGGTCAGAAATCAAATGGCAAATGAAAGGCTAGAAATGAGGAATCAAATGACTCAGTTTATGGAAGTTATGAACAACATGGCTCAGAGCCAGGAAAGATTGAGAGCCATGGTGGAAAGGCAGAATCAAGAAGAGCCCCATGTGGGAACTGCTGGCACAAGTAACAACGAGAGGGTCCAACCTCATGTCAATCCCCCAGTTTTTGGACCCCATCTCCATCCAGAGGCCAACATCCCTGTCAATATACAAGGGACTGCCACAGCAGGGAGGGTACTACAGGAAGACCCTCAAGAAGACCAGTTCACAGTAATGGGTGCTGGGGAAGAAGCTTATGATAGGAGATTGGATGAGATAGCTGAGAAGTTGAGGTCCTTAGAATCTCAAAACTCTTTGGGCTTCGATGTCATGGATATGGGCTTGGTAGACGGGGTCAGGATCCCCCATAAGTTCAAGCCTCCTTGCTTTGAAAAATACAACGGGACTTCATGCCCCCGGACTCACTTACAGTCATTTCTGGGAAGGCTGAAGGCCTATACAATGGATGAGAAGCTCTGGATGTTCTATTTCGAAGACAGCTTAACTGGAGCGTCGAGAGAATGGTACTCTCACTTGACAAGGGCAACTATTAGATGCTGGAAGGACCTGGCAGAGGCCTTCATCAGACAGTATCAGTATAATCTCGACATGGCACCCAACAGGACCCTCCTGATGGGAATGTCACAGTCTTCAAGGGAGAGTTTCCGAGAATATGCCCAGAGATGGAGGCAACTGGCTGCTGCTGTTCAACCACCTATGTCTGAACGGGAAATGGCAGATATGTTCATGAACACCCTTCAGGGAACATATATTGACAGGTTGGCTGCTTTCTCTTCCACTAGCTTTGCAGATGTTGTCATAGTCGGGGAAAGAATTGAAAGCTTGTTAAAAATGGGAAAGATCTCAGACAACGGTGCAAGCTCGTCCAGTAGTACAAGAAAGCCTTTTGTAGGCCCGAGAAGAACTGGCGAGACCAATGCCATCCATTCAAACAGGGGCAGGCCCCAGTATGTTCAGAGGCCGATAGCAGCAGTCACCATTCCTGCTCCAGCTCATCCTCAGCCAGTCTATCAACCTCCTCAGCAAAACTATCAGCCGCAACCTCAGTACCACCAGCAAAGTCAGTATCCTCCAAGGAATTACAACAACAGCAACACCAACAACAACAGTCAACAGAGGCCATTTCAGCAGAGGCCTTCTCAAGCTAACAGAGTGATCGATCCGATCCCAATGCCATATGCTACATTGCTGCCACAGCTTCTGAAACTCAACCTGGTTGAGCTAAGAACGTTGGCACCTCCGGATCCCAACAGTCTGCCAAGGAACTATGACTCCAACGCTAGGTGTGCCTTCCATTCAAACGCACCTGGCCACAGCACAGAAAAATGCAGGGCTCTGCATATGAAGGTACAAGACCTGGTAGACTCCAAGGCTCTGAATTTCGCACCACCACCCAATGTCAATAAGAACCCGATGCCGAACCATGGTGGTCCCCGGATTAACGCTATTGAAGAAGACAAGCCGTCTTATTTAATAACCAGTGTGGGACAGATCAGGACGCCATTGGTAGAAATCAAGGCTCAGCTCTTGGAATGTCAGATGTTCCCAGGGTGTGAGTTAGGCTGTGCTTACTGCAATATCTATGTAAATGGGTGCGATAATTTGAGGAATGGTATAGACAGCCTTATTCAGAGTGGCCAACTTCAGATCACTACATCATTTCCAACAAATCCAGCAAACTCCTCAGCAACGGTTTCAGAACCTCCTACAACTGCAGCAACTATTGTTCCCGACAATTCTTCGGTTTCATCAACAAGTACTTCATCCATCATCTCAACTGATCAATTTACAACAAATCTTCCTGCTACAACTTCAGCATCACTCCATTTTGAGACTTCTACAACCACAACATCATTTCTTCCGACGATATCTCCTACAACACCAGCAACAAATCATGAAGATGTCTCTACTGTCACAATATTTTATGATCCTGAGAATAACTCTGCCTACCATTTAGAAGGTGCTGCTCCCGTCAGAGCACCAGTTACAATCTTTTATGATCCACAAACAATCACAGTCCCTTCAGCAGTAGCAATCAGTCCAGTCACTGTCACGGTGCCTGGACCAGTACCATATGAAAGCAATAGGGCCATCCCTTGGCACTATGGCTCTGACGTGTACTGCGAAGGAAAAAGAATCACTCTTGAAACATCAACACCTGCACCACAAGTAGATAATGTGGGGGGAGGCGGAGGCTTCACTCGAAGCGGACGTCTCTTTGCTCCACCAATTCAAAGACCTACCGCCGAAGCAGAAGCTGCTGCTAAGGCAAAAGGGAAGAGCCCTGTGCAGGAAGATCAAGCTGTTAAAGAAGCCTTGAAGACACCGTTCGATCAAGAAGTTGATGAGTTTATGAGAATCATCAAAAAGAGTGATTACAAAATTGTGGATCAACTTCACCAGACGCCATCCAAAATCTCTATCCTCTCACTGCTTATGTGCTCCGAAGCCCATCGGAATGCACTACTTAAAGTCTTGCACGCAGCGTACGTGCCTGAAGAGATCACTGTCAACCAGTTGGAAACCGTGGTTGGAAATGTTACTGCTAGCAATGGGCTAGGGTTCACCAATACTGACTTGACAGCGGATGGCCGCAACCACAACAAAGCCTTGCACATAACCATGGAATGCAAAGGAGCAGTCCTTTCTCATGTGCTGGTAGACACGGGGTCATCCCTTAATGTCTTACCAAAGAAGGCTCTGGTGAAGTTAGAATATGATGGACTGGCACTGAGACCCAGCAACCTGGTGGTAAGAGCCTTTGATGGTTCTAAGAGATCGGTTCTGGGAGAGATTGAGCTGCCTGTGACAATTGGCCCACAGACCTTTAAAACTATCTTTTATGTGATGGACATTCAGCCCGCCTACAGCTGTTTGTTGGGTAGACCCTGGATTCACGCCGCCGGCGCAATAACGTCTACCCTTCACCAAAATTTAAAATATGAGTGGGAAGGCCAAGTTGTTACAATCTGTGGGGAGGAGGATATATTTGTTAGCCATCTGGCTACTTATAAGTATATTGAAATGGATGGGGAGATCCATGAAACAATGAGCCAAGGATTTGAAGCCTTGAATGTCAATGAAGCATCTGCTGTATCTGGGATCTCCATGTCATCTTACCAACAAGCCCGGAAGGTTGTTGAGGAAGGAACCGCCCAAGGCTGGGGTAAGCTGTTATCGGTAGAGAAGAAAGAAGACAGATTTGGGTTGGGTTACAAACCAACTCAACATCAAGCAAAGGCTGCTGGAGAGCCTGGTTTTGTCAGTGGGGGGATGCTTACCCCTGATGCTATCAACTGTCTGGAAGACGAGCTGGAAGAGGAGCGCAACCTGGAAAGCTGGATTCGTCCAAAGATCCCGGGGAGCAGTGTCTCGAACTGGTCTTCCCAGGAAATTATAAGAGTTACTCATGCAGAGTAATTATTATTTCCTGCATTTTTATAAGCATGCATCAAAGTCTTGCATCTTGCCCAAGATGACAAGACTCATTTTGTAATCGGGCCATCTGTACTTTTTGTGCAAACAAGATCAATTAATGAAATATCAGACATCTTTTTGCAAACGAGTCTTTTTTCTTTTCGTTCACTGTTTTTCCATTTTTTTTCTTTTTGTACAAAAAATGAATGGCGGTGTTTTCAAAATGATAACTTTATTTCACTTTTTCTAAGGCAAGATTAAAATTAATCACTAAAATGAACAAATTAAACCCTTGCAGAGAATGCCTTCCTGACAGCACCGACAACAGCACGGCTATGACTTCGTATGACTTTGACAATCCAATCAATCAAGCTGATGAAGGGGTTGAAGAAGAATATGAGCTTCCTGAAGAGCTAGCCAGGTTGTTAAGACAAGAGGAAAAGGTTATTACTCCTCACCAGGAGGAGGTTGAAGTGATCAATCTTGGTACAGATGAAGACGTGAAAGAAGTTAGAATCGGGGCCTGCCTGCAAGACTCAGTGAAGAGACAACTGATAGACCTGCTTCAAGAGTATGTGGACGTGTTTGCTTGGTCGTACCAAGATATGCCCGGGTTGGATACCGATATTGTTGTGCACAAGCTGCCTCTGAGAGAAGAATGCCCGCCAGTTAAACAGAAACTGCGTCGTACTCGCCCAGACATGGCTATGAAAATCAAAGAGGAGGTACAAAAGCAATGGGACGCCGGGTTCCTTGCTGTAACTAGCTATCCGCCGTGGGTTGCTAACATAGTACCTGTGCCTAAGAAAGACGGAAAAGTAAGAATGTGTGTTGATTACAGGGATCTGAACAGAGCTAGCCCGAAAGATGATTTCCCATTACCTCACATCGATGTATTGGTGGATAATACGGCTCAGTTCTCGGTATTCTCCTTCATGGATGGATTTTCAGGATACAACCAGATCAAGATGTCACCTGAAGACATGGAGAAGACAACATTCATCACACCTTGGGGCATGTTCTGCTACAAAGTGATGCCATTTGGGCTCAAGAATGCCGGTGCGACGTATCAACGGGCTATGGTGACATTATTTCACGACATGATCCACAAAGAGATAGAATGTTATGTGGATGACATGATTGCCAAGTCCCTTACAGAGGAAGATCACCTGGTGAATCTGCTCAAGTTATTCAAGCGTCTGAGGAAGTACCAACTGAAGTTGAACCCCAACAAATGCACATTCGGGGTGCGATCCGGTAAGCTGCTGGGCTTTATTGTAAGCGAGAAAGGGATTGAAGTGGACCCTGATAAAGTCAAAGCCATTCAGGAGATGCCTGCACCGAAAACTGAGAAAGAAGTTCGAGGGTTCTTAGGTCGATTGAACTACATTTCAAGGTTCATATCTCACCTTACAGCAACCTGTGAACCCTTGTTCAAGCTGTTAAGAAAAGAACAAACGGTCAGGTGGAATGAAGACTGCCAGAAGGCTTTTGACAAGATCAAGGAATATCTGCAAGAGCCTCCAATCCTCATGCCGCCAGTTGAAGGAAGACCTCTGATAATGTACCTGACAGTATTAGAAGAGTCAATGGGGTGTGTGTTGGGCCAACATGACGAGTCTGGTCGAAAAGAGTATGCAATATACTACCTAAGCAAAAAGTTTACCGACTGTGAACAACGTTATTCGCTGCTCGAGAAAACTTGCTGTGCTTTAGCGTGGGCTGCTCGCCGACTGAGGCAGTATATGTTGACCCACACTACTTTATTGATCTCCAAAATGGACCCAGTCAAGTACATATTTGAGAAGCCAGCTCTTACCGGACGGGTTGCAAGATGGCAAATGATTCTCACAGAATACGACATCCAATACACTTCTCAGAAAGCCATCAAGGGCAGTGTATTGTCTGAATATCTTGCTGAGCAACCTATTGATGATTACCAGCCAATGAGATTTGACTTCCCCGATGAAGACATCATGTTCATTAAAGCAAAAGATCATGAAGAGCCTATTCACACTGAAGGGCCCGACCCGGAGGAAGAATGGATTATGATGTTCGATGGGGCTGTTAACATGAATGGCCGTGGTGTTGGTGCAGTACTCATTACACCTAAAGGAGTTCACATGCCTTTCTCGGCAAAACTCACTTTCAACTGCACTAACAACGAAGCTGAATACGAAGCTTGCATTATGGGTCTTGAGGAAGCCATTGACCTCAGGATCAAAACATTGACCGTATTCGGAGATTCAGCTTTGGTAGTCAATCAGACCAACGGAAAATGGTACACCCACCAGGATCATCTGATACCTTACAGGGATTATACAAGAAGGTTATTGACTTTCTTCACAACAGTCAAGCTTTAGTATATCCCACGGGACGAGAATCAGTTTGCAGATGCTCTCGCTACCATTTCATCCATGATCAAAGTTCAAGCTGCTAACTTTGTACCTCAGATTTCAGTGTCGAGACTTGATAGACCAGCATATGTATTTGCAGCAGATGTTGTCAAAGACGATAAGCCTTGGTTCCATGACATTAAGTGCTTCTTGGAGGATCAAACATACCCCCCTGGGGCATCTTCCAATGATAAGAAGACTTTGAGAAGGCTTGCTGGAAGTTTCTTTCTGAACACTGATGGATCTTTATACAAAAGGAACTTTGATATGGTACTCCTCCGATGTGTTGACAAGACGGAAGCAGGTTTATTGATGCATGAAGTGCATGAAGGCTCTTTTGGTACCCATGCTGGAGGACATGCAATGGCTAAGAAGTTGTTAAGATCAGGCTATTATTGGATCACAATGGATGCAGACTGTTGTGCTTACGCCCGAAAATGCCACAAGTGCCAGATCTATGCAGACAAAGTGCATGTGCCTCCCAATCCTTTGAACATCATGTCTTCACCATGGCCCTTCGCCATGTGGGGCATTGATATGATCGGCAAGATTGAGCCAACTGCTTCAAATGGCCACAGATTCATCCTAGTCGCCATTGACTATTTCACTAAGTGGGTTGAAGCAGCCTCATATGCAAACGTTACAAGACAAGTGGTAGCCAGATTTCTGAAGAGAGATATCATCTGTCGATATGGAGTGCCCGAGCGAATCATTACTGATAATGGTTCCAACTTGAACAACAAAATGATGGCTGAGTTATGCCGGGACTTCAAAATCCAACACCACAATTCTTCTCCTTACAGGCCAAAGATGAATGGCGCTGTTGAGGCAGCAAATAAGAATATCAAGAAGATTGTGCAGAAGATGGTAGTCACTTACAAAGACTGGCATGAAATGCTACCGTTTGCCTTGCATGGGTACCGCACGTCAATCAGAACATCCACTGGGGCAACACCGTATCAGCTTGTGTATGGTATGGAAGCAGTCCTACCTGTTGAAGTTGAATTACCCTCTTTGTGGGTATTAATGGACGTTAAACTGAGTGAAGCAGAATGGGTTCGGGCCCGATACGAACAACTGAGTCTGATCGAAGAGAAAAGGTTGGCTGCAATCTGTCATGGGCAGTTATATCAAAAGAGAATGAAGAGAGCCTTCGATTAGAAAGTCAGGCATCGAGAGTACCAAGTGGGAGATCTTGTGCTGAAAAGAATCCTCCCTCCTCATACAGACCACAGGGGCAAATGGACTCCAAATTACGAAGGACCATTTGTGGTAAAGAAAGTTTTCTCTGGTGGAGCACTGATGCTCAGCACCATGGATGGTGAAGATTTCCCATCCCCTGTGAATTCAGACGCAGTTAAAAAATACTTCGCATAAAAATGACCCGCTGGACATAAAAACAGAATGTAAGTCCAGGCAAAAATAGGGCATCCCGGCGAGTCAAAAACAGAATAAAAGACTCGGGCAAAAATAAGGGAAAATAAGCAAAAAAATGTACACCCGCTGAGTTGAAAAGCCGCATTGGACAACTCAGGCAAAAATGGGTATCCCGATGGATTGAAAACCCGAAAGGGCGATCCATGCAAAATAAGGGAATAAGCGAACAACTGCATTCTGAATTCGTCTGTATCACTTGCAACTTGGAAAGCTCCAACAAAATCAAGCTTCAATTAGAATCAACTTTCTCCAGAAAGCAAGACGAGAAGAACGTCATTGTCATACGAGTCATAGTAGAAGAGGAAGCTCCTTAAAGCGTCGTCAACACCGCCAGCACTTTGTTTCTCAATTTGTAACAATCTCCTCATTTCAGGAGATATGTTTCTTTGACTGTATCTTGCCAATTCAGGGCACATGAATTAATAAAATCAGACTTTTCAGCCATGTTTCGTTTTGTATATTTTTATTTGCAAAGGATGTCTGATGTCTCTAAAAAATCAGTTGCATAAGTACAGATGTTTTTCTCCAAAAAATGATGATAATAAAACACATGCTTGCAGGGAATATACTTACTCTCGAAGGTACTTAACTCCTATGACGGAATCCAGTAAAGGATACCTCGGGGCCTTTTGTGCGTTTCTTTATCTTTGCAGGATTGCGGGTATCCAGGACGCAACTTGGGGCATGCAAATTACATCTCAGCAAGCTGACAAATCAACAAAAGACCTCAGCACCCGAAATGCTCTATCCCCAGCTGAGTTGCCTCTTGTTGCTCTCCCCAGCTGAGTTTCCTCTCATAATTCCTCAGCCAAGTTGCCATTTCATCCTCAGCTGAATGCAAAAGTCAGGGAACCATCTCCCCACAGAGTTCCAGCCTCTATCCAGAAGAGCAACGCATGAAGATCACAACAGAGTGAAGAAGGCTTCTACAAACTCCAGCTGGGTTCCGCATTATAAGGATATGTCAACCAGGTGGCATATATCCCCAAGTGGATACATCTCCCCAAGTCTATCAATGATCTCATCCCCAGCTGGGAGGTCCATTTCAAACAGATCAGCCAGAGATCTTCGCGGCAACGGGATCCGAATCCCGGTTTGATATCTTTGCATAATCATGGCATTTGCATCATACTGTCCCCTCAGAGCGTAGCATTCCGTCTAATACGGAGCATTACGGCAAAAATCAAACGCATAGCATAATCATTAGCCATGTTCTAATAACCGTTCATTATCATTGTATAAAAATCCCCACCAGAATCCCAGCAAAAGCAGTTGCCTCACGAATCACAAACACCAGTATATATTTCCTTTTGATACCCGTCCATATCATCACTCCCCAGTAAAGTCGCTGGAACACTCTTTACAAACAAGATCACCCGTATTACAGATACTTCCTGACACCCATCCGTGTCACATCACCAGCAGAAAGCCAAGGACATCATCTTTGCACTCACCTATACCTATATATACACTTTCTTGGCACCCGTCCGTGTCGTTTCCCCAGCGCAGTCGCTTACACTTCTACAACCCATATACTTGTTGATATTATTACACCTCCCTCTCTTGACACTCGTCCGTGTCACTCTCCCCAGCAATTTAAAGCACTCATTTATACAATACAATACTCACTACTCATGCTACACTCATACAGATACTCGTCCGTATCTAATATACACCATCTATATCCCCACAGATTCGACAGTAGTCCGTGTTCTTTGTTAACCAGTTGATACTCGTCCGTATCATCATCTCAGAACATTGCGTCTAATGTTTGTTTCTACAAGATACTCGTCCGTATCTTAGTCTTAAGGATGCTCGTCCGCATCTTTAATCCATACACTGTGTCAAACACTTTTGTCTTCTTGAATATAGATACTTGTCTGTGTCTACTATTCCCCAGAAGAGTTCTTTCAGATTCAACACTCGTCCGTGTTCGTTGTTAACCCGTTGATACTCGTCTGTATCATCATCTCTGAACATGTGTCAGTACTTGTTTCTACCGGATACTCGTCCGTATCATAGTCTTGAGGATGCTCGTCCGCATCTTTAATCTATACACATCTAAACACTTATACTTTCTTTTCTTGGTTGTAAACGCTCGTCCGTGTTTACTATCCCCAGCGGATCACCAACACAACAAATTTTCCTTTTTATCTGGCACTCGTCCTGTGTCCTGATAAACCCTGAGAGCAGCCGTACCCTGCTGAGTGGTCGTCCTCCACTTCTTGATGGTCGTCCTCCATCATGCTCGTCCGATGGCCGTCCCCATCGTTGTCTTTTAGCAGCCGTCCCCTGCTAGGTGGTCGTCCTCCACCTTTTAATGATCGTCCTTCATCACTTTATCCAATGGCCGTCCCCATTGTTGATTTCGGTTGTCTAACATTCGTCCTGTGTTATGACAAACCTTGAGAGCAGCCGTACCCTGCTGAGTGGTCGTCCTCCACTTCTTGATGGTCGTCCTCCATCATGCTCGTCCGATGGCCGTCCCCATCGTTGACCTTTTCTATCCGATGGCCGTCCCCATCGTTGATATTTTCGGCAGCCGTACCCTGCCAGGTGGTCGTCCTCCACCTTTGATGGCCGTCCCCATCATAATTCCTTTATTACCCAACAGAGCAGCCGTCCCCTGCTAGGTGATCGTCCTTCACTTTTGATGGCCGTACCCCATCATCTGTTTATTTCATTTATCCTTTAACCCGATGGCCGTACCCGTCGTGGTCCCTTTTCCTCTTCTTTTAGCCCGATGGCCGTCCCCATCGTCGGTTACCTTGCTTTATGAACTTGATGGCCGTCCCCGTCATGTTTCATTAACTCCCAGAAAATTTTACAGCTTTATCCTGATGGCCGTCCCCATCATATTTTGACATTCCCCAGCTAGTCGGTCGTCCCCGTCTTAGCTTTACCTTTTATCCCCAGCATGTCGGCCGTCCCCGTCATTGCGTTGTTTCCCGCTTTACAATATACTTTATTTTTCTTTTACAATCTATATCCCTTTTCTTCTTCATTCTGTGAGTGCAAATTTTGGACTGTCTTTGGTATTCAAACACAAGTTATCTTGTTTGCCTGTTAAGCCGTTGCTTACATCCTGCACAGCTAACTCACGTTTGAATAGGGGCAGCTGTAAACACCCCAAATTTGCCCTCACCCATTTCACCATGGCTTGTGATCATTCTCATATGCATAAACACAATCATAGCATCTCATGTCTCATTTTTGATCCACTGCATAGATTCAAAGTCATCTGCACCTAGGGTTTGTGATCTGAGCAATCTCAGGGCATCTTGAGCCACTCCAAAGGCCATCAATCACTTCAAAGGGATCCATGTGTGTTCAAGCATCATATTACATCCTCTCAAAGTCAAAATTCCAAAGAATCACAAGAACCAGGGTTTGAATGGATGCAGAGCCAAGTTTGACTGCACAGTTGACCTAAAAATTAGGGTTTTGGTTTCAGAGGCCATAACTCCAATTTTTTTGGTCATTCTTGTTTCCATTGGTCTCTATATGGTATAGGGAGTATTAATATCAATTTTCATGAAGAAATTCCATGGGGAAGTCATCTGATCAAGGGTTGACTTTTCAGACAAGTCAGTGTAAAATCAGGGCATCTGAGGCCCCCAATGACCCAACCAATGGGTGATCTTCATCATTTTGAGTTTACATGATCTTTATTTGATTATGAAAGAAGTTTGAAGTTCATAGAAATTAAGAATTTGGAAGTTTTGCAAATGTTGACTTTTTGGGCATAGTTGACTTTTCAAGAATGCTTCATTTTAGGTCATTTTTCAAGCCTTGATTCTTGATCCAAAAATGCTTCAAATGGAAAAACTTTGGTCATGAAAGTTGTAGATCACATTTTTCCCTTTTCAAAAAGTACAAGAACATGATCAAACTCCTCTTGGATCAAAAGTTATGGTGTGGCAAAGTTGGCTAAAATCATTGATTTTCAAGGCATGCTTCAAATGAGAATTTTGCAAAATCATGATCCAAAGCCAATTGTAACCTCTAATTCACTTCAAACCATGACACAAACATTCCTTAGGCCTTAAAAGTCAGAATTGGATCAAGGTTTCTCATGTTTTGGTTCATGTAACAAGACTTTTCTTCATGAAGTTCAAAAAGCAAGCAACTTGCAAAATCATCATGATCACTTCCTACAACTTGTGACATTGGCTGCTGACTTTGGCTAGCCTTTCCCCTCACCCTTGCTGCGCAGCCCCATGCTTGTACTTGCCTAGATCATGAGCCATACTTTCCTTACACAAAATTTGACTTTTGAGCAAAAGCAAACTTACCAATCACTATAGGCCAGGTCACATCATCTGACCTATAGGATTAAAATACAATATCATTTGGCAAGCAAAAGGTATCAAGAGGCCAAGCTGAAACACTTCATATGATCACATACACCAAAACACTCCATTTTGCATCTTCCTTCGAATTTGTTTTCTCAGCTTGCAAACACAAAAACCATTTCCATAGATCAACTCACCATACTTCATAGACCCCAAACCACCAAGAGCCAGGCCTGAAACAAGCAAGAACACCCCACTGCCATTTCTCACCTCAACTTGCAGTTTCATTCGAAACTCTTTCCACAGCACACAAACATCCAAACAAACACCACAAAGCTTCTCCACCCACCATCTGGATCACAAAGAACCATTTACAATGACCTGAAGCTGCCTGAAACTCCATTGCCATTTCTGACTGAGCTTGAGCAGAAGCTTGTCAAACTCCTCATCCAACCAACATAAATTCCTTTTGAGCATTCAAACATCATCTGGGGATCAAGTGGGGTGGATTGCACTGAAGGAAGTGGCCAGAAAGTCATCAGAGTGAAAGCTTCGAATCTCAGGTAGCTTGAAAAATATTTTTCCAGAAATCATTTTTCTTGTTCTAAACTTGCTCTTTGTGCCTTCCTGATCATGAATATGCTTTTAGTTTTTGAAATGGCTTTGAAATGAGTATTTAATTAGCTTCTGAAACTTGCGTGCCCTAGTTCTTATTTGCTTCGATTCAGCTTTGTTAGGGAAAATAAATTTGTTTTGAGTGAGGGTTTTGGTTCGTGAGGGTGTAAGGATCATTTCCCAGTTCTTGGATTTCATTTTAGTTAGGTTTTTGGGGTTTTGGGGATTTTCAGGGGAGATGCTGGCCGGAGAAGACGACCGGAAGTCTTCTCCGGCCACCTGAAAGTAATTTGTGCCCTAATCATGTCATTAACTCAAGTTTGAATCTGGAGCGTACGATCCCTTTGACCAGTTGACCTCCCGCGTGTGTGTGTGGCCTGGATCTCTCTGATTAGCCCTAATCCACGTGTTTAATATAATTAATCCATAATTTAATCAATTAAGTCAGAAACAACCTGGACCCTTGGATGACGCGCGTGGTCAACAGATTCAAATCCAGACTCAATCTCATCCCTCCATTCTGATTACTTTCCCTTTTATTTAATTTTAATTCATTTTCTTTTCATTTTATTTGCATAATTTATTAAAAATAGCAAAAATGTCTTAAAAATTATGAAACTTTTTCTTAAAAGTTTTATTAATTTTTAAGACCCAAAAATATTTTTATTTTATTTTTTATCATTAAAAAAGTATTTTTAAATATTTAAAAGATTATTTTTAATTGATTAATGGAAATTAATTAATTAAAAATACTTTTAGGTATTTAAAAATCACCAAAAAATTCATGAAATGTTCTAAGACATTTAGAAACATTGTCCAACCTTCAAACCAAATTTATTTTTTGATCTTGATGCATTTTGAGAATTTTTCATTGAATTAAATCATTTTTGGTGCATTATTTTGATCATAAGTTCAAAAATTCATTTCTGCCTATCTAAGAGGAGTTGGACATTGGTTCTTCTTGCATTGTTTTGTGTTTAGCATGTAGTTTCTAGGATTAAAAGGCCATGATTTGTTCCTTCATTTTCAATTTACTTGGCATTTCTTTTGTTTAGGAACCCTAAAAACCCTAATAACTTAGAAAAATCATAACTTGAGATTGGTTAAGAGTTGAGAGCCTCCCTTTGGACATTGGTTTAGTATAGGTTTAGGGTTTCTTTGGGTGGCATTTTCCATTTTTTATATTAGGTTTTGCTTCTGTTTTTGGTTTTTGTTTGTTGTTTGATCCATAAACCCTAATTTGGGCTTTCTTTTGCATACCTCTTGCATTCTCTTGCATAACATGACTTGCCATGCCATTCCATGCATCCATGTGATTCATTTGACATCATAAGACATATAGAAAGCATGTTTGATCATTGCACCATGCATATGCCATGTTGTATGCCATGTATGCCTTATAACTTTTCATGTATGTCCATGCTTCTTAGCTTGCCTCATTTGCATCCATGATCTTGTATGAACATCTCCATGCCTTGCCTCATGTTTGCAGTATCTCATAACATCATTTTCATCATCAACATGCTTCTGGTTTTGTTTAGCATCATACCATTTCATTTCATTTGGCATTGCATTGCATTTCTTTCTAACATTTCAGGTGGTAAGTAAACTTGAGAAGTGAATTTGCCTTCACTTCTCATAACTTTTCTTTTCATCTCTCTTGCATCCATTGCTGCATTTATGTATGTGTTTGAGATTGAGCTTGCTCATTCTTGTTCCTCCCACTTTCCACCTTCAAGTGACTTGACTTCTTGAATGAAGCAAGTTGCTTTGCTTCTCTTGATCTTGTTCATCTGCTTCCTGGTGGTTCTCTTTGAAGACTGTTCTTGAAAACCTCACAAACCTTAGGAACAACCAAGCATGACAATTAATTAGGGTTTTGATTAGTCTCCCCTCATAGTTTTACCTTTGTGTCTCTCTTTGAGTCCTCTCTTCTCATCTCATAATCAGGGACTAAACCCTAAAGGCTTTAAGGCTTTGTGATTAAGTTTATGCCTGCATCCTTCTCTTAGGATGGAGTGTATAACTTTAATCCTAAGTGTTAAACCCTTAATGTGTTTGAATCTCTTAATCAATTCACTTAATAAGTATCAAGACATTACACTTGTAACTTGGGCCTTGCATTAGGGTTCTAATTCTTCCTTAACTGGTTAAGAAGGACTAACCCTAGTGTTAATGGACAAGTCCCCCTCAAGTTGTCTTACAAACCCTAAAAAACACTTCATCATCATACCATCAACTAAAATCCATCTAATAAAGGTTTGTTTTGTCATGAGTTTAATCCCTAATCATGGATTAAGTTGAGGAGCTTTCCTCAGCTTAAACATTCTCATCTATTATCCTTCTATTAGGATGATGTAATGAGTCTGTTTAATCCCTGATTATGGCTTAACCTCATTACTTAACACTAAACAAAACCACAAAAACACCTAAATAATCACAAGTAGGTTAATGATCTTAATCCTACACCAAAGGTGATTAAGTGTGAGAATCTGACTTCACACTTAAGGTATTCTCATTACCCCTAATCAGAGGGATGATGTGATGAGTTTACTAAATCCACTGGTTTAGGCTTAAGCTCATTAACTTATGACAAACTTCAAAAAGCAATAAAAGACTGAAAACACAAAAACAAATAATAATCGTCTCCTTCGGGATTCTTTTCTCATCATCTTCACTCACAAACGAGAACTTGCTTCTCCCGTCTAATGCAAGACAGTTTGCATCTGTGCCAGACAGATCATACACTTGAGCATAGGCAAGTAAGCAGTTCATAAGTCAATTCATCTTTCAGTCTCTTTGGGTCGAACTACGGTGTTCTGACTTCCTCATTGCACGAGAGGATACGTAGGCATAACTTAACAGTTATCGAACAAAAGTCTCTGTATATTCCCCCTCCTTCTAGCATTATTCTTTGAGCCTCATTATCATGAGCATTTCATTCCTTTCTTACACTGACGCTTTCATACTTCACATCACTTATACACTGACACCTGTACATCTCTTCCAGCTATTTCATACACAGATTGCACTGACACTACCCCTTTAAAACACAAATCTTCTAAGCGTGGATCCCGTCGAGTACGGCGGACAATCTGGGTGCTAATACCTTCCCAGGTTGTAACCAACCCCCTTTCTCAGTCTCTTTGGTTCGCAAACCGTCTTATCCGTATCTTTCTAGGTCTATGCAGCATTGCCTTTCCTACGGGATAAAAATGCCTAGCTGGCGACTCTATTCATTCTCCAGTGAGTTCACGGCTGTGTGTTCTCACTGTTCCCTTCGCCGACCGTTCGCGTCTGTACCTTCATCTGATCCTTTTCATTTGTCGGGAGCGACAGAGATGAAGCTAATTTCCTTGAAAAATCCTCCTCAAAATCCGAAAACTTCCTCTCCTCGCTATAATCCCAAGGCAAGGTGTGGATATCACTCCAACTGTCCTGGACATGATACTAATAGTTGTTGGACATTGAAGAAAAAGATTCAAGACCTGATTGACGAAGGAATCCTAGAGGTTACTCCAGAAGGTCAAATTGAGTTCTACTATCGTCCATCAAACACCGAAGCTGCAAGACAAGTTGCCCAAGGTTGCAAGAAAGAAAGCCTACCTGTTCCTGTTGAGATATGAGGCACCTTGGGACATCCAAGTGGTAAATTTGATTTCATGGTGAAGTATACTGCTCCTCCAAGTTCACAGATTGCAATTGAAGACATTCAGCCAACTGGATGGGGCAACATTTGAATTTTCATTTGTAATTTCTTTGTTTTGTTTAAACGCTTACTATTATGTTAAACTTTTGTTTTCATTAATGCATTGCGTATGTTTGTCTTGAATTAATCCATTCATTTTGAATTATACTTCTTATTTCTATCTTGTGATATTTAAACTCCTGATAAAGCTATAAGCCTGTAGAGGGAGGATGACGAAAACAATACCATAATATTAGGCAGTATGCTTTTGAACAGACTATGCTGACGATGTACAGGCATTGTTTCAATTCCTAAACAGTGGAGATATAAGGAAGTTAATCCCTAGTCAACCCTTTTGAGCCTATGAAGTAGGAGTTTTTATTCTCGCACAAATTAAAACCCTTATTCATAACCTGGGGCAGGGTAGTTACTCGGTTAACTCAAATATGCCAATTATCTGTGTTGTACACAACTAATGATGGTTCCCTGTAATCATTAAACATGACAGTCAATATCTAAAAATAAAAAAAAAGCTCACTAAGTCAAAACCTATGAAGGAGACTTAGTAAAACATTAAGACATCCCGCTGACTGTAACCTTGAAATAAACAGTTCAGGCAAAATGAAGGGATAACAAAGTCAGAAGAAAAAAGGAGGTCACTATGAATCCTCAACAAAGAAAGATGACTGAATATTCAAATAAATTTTGGGTTTCTGAACCATCACAAATGTTTGTGTTACAATTCCAAACTCATTTGAGCCTCAATGCATAAGTTAACTGAGCATAGGACTGAAGAACATCATGGAGATTGGGTTGGGTACAAATAAAATTTGAGCCTATATCCTTTGTTTCTTAAACCATGAACCAGGCCACGTTATAACCCTTTAAAAGTCCTAACTGAAGCATGGTTAGTTCGAAAGCGTACTGATACAAAAAGGTATCCTGACTCCTTTAGGGCTTATTATAAAACTTGAGTTAATATCACAGTTTTCACAAAAAAAAAAATAGTTTTTCTAAAACAACTTGTTTCAAAACTTCAAGACAGACATAAGCATTGCATTTTTGAATATATATTTGTTTGCATATACCTGAGTGTTTGACAAATGGAGAAACTTACAGGATGAATGTTCAATGAGCCAAAATCCTTCCGATAAACAAAGTTGCTTCCTGGATAAAAGTCCATGTATGCCAGGGGCATAGTCATTATCTCCCAATCAAAGGGGGCATGCCATGATACTGCCTAACTCATGTGGGGCAATCAGGATAAGATTCAACTATGTTTAAGCAGCCAGAGGCAGATCTCCTCATCTATCTGAAGTGCAGAGGGTAACATTACAGAAGTCATAATGCCAGGGGCATAGTCATTGCTTAATAGCCAGAGGCGGCTCTCCTCACATATGTGAATTTCATGATGTCAGGGGTATATTATTGTGAGGCACTCTGTTTATTTCTCTTACATTCAGATACTTCCATTATGGTATAATTCATCCTCAACCAAGGGGCAATGCTTTCTCTTCAAATCTAATATCCGGAGCGTATATGGTCCATCACAATTTGAAGACACGTTCCTCTCATTGTATTACCTTGATATTGGATTCTCAGCAGAAGCCATTGTGGAAATTAATTGTCTACGCCAGTGGTATCAGATGGTGTCAGTATCATGTCTTCAGATCCAGCTATGAGGATTTCTGGGAAGGTATTCAGGAAAGTTAAAAATTTCAGGAGCTCCAAATCCAATTGGTTATACACTCTCGAAGTTGAAACGATTCTGTTTTCAAGTTCAGCTTTACTTTTCCCTCTGAATCCAGATTTACTTTTACCCTATTTACATAAGCGAAACGTCCATTGGTAGTGTTTGAATGTATGTATGCTTTTGAATATGATTGATGTTTACAAGAAATGCATGAATGCTTAATATGATCGATGTTTACCAGAAATGCATGAAAATGCAGTAATAGTATTTACTAAGGACGCACGAGGGAAGGGTCTCAACGAAGCTTCACCGGTTCATCTTTACAAGACAGTTACAAATCCTCAGTAGGGCAAGTCCATCTTCGTAAAGTCACATCTCCCCTGGAATTTATATCCATCTCTTTTATCCTCATACGGATATTCGGGAATTTACTTTCCAATAAAAGTACGACGAACGAAGACGGAGGTTATATCTACCCTACTATCGAACAAAGACGGAAGGTTATGTATACCTTGCTATCCCCAGCAGACGGGAGGTTATATATACCTTACTATCAAACGAAGACGGGAGGTTATATATACCCTACTATCCCCAGCAGACGAGATGTTATATATACCTTGATATCCCCAGCAGACGGAAGGTTATTATCAAACAAGACGGGACTAAGTTCCTCATATTCTTCAGCAACGAATCGGGATTTATTTTCCCTGGCCAGCAGTTGTTATACAAAGATATCCAGACGCTTCCGGCAGCATCATATCATACATACATCATTTACATCATACCATAACATACATATCCATAGATACATAATGCATCATTTAAGTACATCATATTATCCACGCATACATAATGCATAAACTAATATTTTTATGCAAAATGCTACCTTGTTTTCAGGTTAATTCTCCAGCAAACAGACTTGTGATTATCAGGACTGCTTTATCCTCCTGAAAGTTATCAATCCCTCAGGACTGCTTTATCCTCCTGAAAGCTATCATCACTACCTCAGGATTGCTTCATCCTCCTGACAGCTTATTATCTCTTCAGGACTGCTTTATCCTCCTGAAAGCATATTATTACCTCAGGACTGCTTTATCCTCCTGAAAGCTATCATCATTACCTCAGGACTACTTCATCCTCATGAAAGCATATCATCCCTCAGGATTGCTTTATCCTCCTGAAAGCTTATCATTACCTCAGGATTGCTTTATCCTCCTGTAAGCATATTACTACATCAGGACTGCTTTATCCTCCTGAAAGCATATTATTTACCTCAGGACTGCTTTATCCTCCTGAAAGCATATCACTACATCAGGATTGCTGTATCCTCCTGAAAGCATGCCATTACCTCAGGATTGCTTTATCCTCCTGAAAGCATATCATCCCTCAGGACTGCTTTATCCTCCTGAAAGCTATCATCATTACCTCAGGATTGCTTTATCCTCCTGAAAGCTATTATCATCACCTCAGGATTGCTTTATCCTCCTGAAAGCATATTATCTCTTCAGGACTGCTTTATCCTCCTGAAAGCATATTATTATCTCAGGACTGCTTTATCCTCCTGAAAGCTATCATCATTACCTCAGGACTGCTTCATCCTCCTGAAAGCATATCATCCCTCAGGATTGCTTTATCCTCCTGAAAGCTTATCATTACCTCAGGATTGCTTTATCCTCCTGTAAGCATATTACTACATCAGGACTGCTTTATCCTCCTGAAAGCATATTATTAACCTCAGGACTGCTTTTTCCTCCAAGTGGCATCTTTAAGCCCACTCAAGCATATATAACCAACCATCAATATCAATTTACGCACCGGTGAGTGCAAATTTTTGGGCTTTTGTGTTCAATCCCCTTCAACCTTCCAGGTCACGACTGGCATATATACCAATCTAACCCCTCAGGTTTCAGAAAATTGAACAGGGGCAGCTGTTGCACCCCAAAATTTGCCCTCACAATACAAGACTTTGTGTGCTAAGAAGGTTCACAAGGTTCACAAGATTCACAATGCTTACAAGACCTTTCATGAGGTTCATGAAGTCTACAAGTCACTTTATGAGGTTCACAAGGTTCACAAGATTCACAATGTTTACAAGACCTTTCATGAGGTTCATGAAGTCTACAAGTCACTTTATGAGGTTCACAAGGTTCACAATACCTCCCATGAGGTTCACAAGACATCATATGATGGTTCACAAGGTTCACAAAGTTCACAATTGGTCAGAAAAGTTGACAATTCCCTCATACAATGCACCTCCTAAGCAGTGCATCCAAAACTAGGGTTTTGACTTTAATCAGGTTAAATGAACTTCCAAGACTTCAAGTGAGCTTCATAATATCTTATATGTGTGTAATAACCCCCATGACAAGTTTCAAGACTTTTCTCTAAAGTTTGCTCAGTCAGATGATCAGATAAGTCAAAATCAGTCAAAGCAGTTAAAAAGTCAAACTGAGGTCAACTGTGGTCAAACCAAAGTCAAACTTCATGATTTTTTGCCAACATCAAGTATATGAAGTAAAATTCATCATTTGATCAAGGGTTGATCATGATTCATCAAGGAGATTTCAGATCATCAAGAATCAGGAGTTTCTAAATTAGGGTTTCCTCAGTAAAAGTCAACTGAACTTTGACCAGCCATAACTTTCACATACTTCATCGCCAAGTCTCCATCCAAAGCTCATTTTTAAGGAAATTTAATTCTCTACAACTTTGTGTCTCACAAGCCAAGCCCAAAAATGCTTCATTTGGAAGGTATGAGCTAAGACATTATGGGTCCTTTTGAAAGTCAACAAAAAGTCAACAACTTCAAAAGGGCATAACTTGAGATTGGTAAATGATATGGACATGAAACCAGTGGGGTTGGTTAGAGGACTCTTTAAGCTTTCCAAAATGTCCAAGAACACCCTCATAGCATTAAAATTGAAGGATGTGTGCCCTTGCAAAGTTGGGAAATTTTGGGTTGGTTTATGAAGAAAATGGAGGTCTAAAACCAATTTCTTCCAAATGGGCTTGCCAAATAATGACCCAATCCACATCAAAACATCTTGCACGAAATTAAATTGATTTATTCATAATTTTATTCATTTTGTTTTTATTTATTATGATTTTTATATTAAAAAATCATTTTAAATTCAAATAAAATATAAAATAATGAAAATTTAATTTGATTTGGTTTCTAGAAGGTCTTAAATTATATTTAGACTTGATTGATACAAGAGTAATGAGAATCATCCTAAAATAGCAATGTGAGATCAAGAATATTCAAATTTTAAAGCCAATCTTTTTCAATCTTCAAATGATCCAAATATCCATCAAATTGGTGAAGTCTTTGACCTAATTCACTCACTCATATATAAGGAACAGTTAACAATTCACAAGCCACGAATTTGCAGCCTTCAAGAGTAAGTTTCACAAATCAAAAAATCATCCAAAAACTCAAATTCGGATTCATCCATACAAGGCATTAGAAGGTAATTTGAGGACACAGCTATGATCCTTGGACATCATTGAGTGGAAACCAATGCTTGGTTGCATCCAAAACCATTCACATAGCATAACCCGAATGCATCTTGTTCTTGATATTTTAGTTTTCGATTTCTCATATTTAAGCAATACTAATGAATTTTGATGTTATTTATTGGTTTGTGATGAGCTTTAGATTGTATCTGGACAAATTGATTGAAGTTTGGATGCCTGAGATGAGTTTCACCATTTTTAGGGTTTCGGCCCCCATTTAGGGTTTTAGCATTTGACAAACATAAATAAATTCTAAAGACACAGGACGATTGCAAATGTTGTAAGGAACTCAATGGTGTTCTCAATTTCATGAAATTTTGCTATTTTGTTGGTGTTTGAATTTCATAGGTATTGCTGCAGTTTGAAAATCGCAGGTAAATTCGTAAGTGAAAACGCAGGAAAATTCGTAGGGCTGGAGGAAGAAGATGGTGGCCTGCGCGCGAATTCCAGATTTAAATTATGGTTTTAAAATATTATGATTTGATTTCTGTTTTATTTCACAAGCATACAGCTTGTCCCAGTGGTGAAGCCAGCGCGTGTATTGTTAAAGGGCAGGGTTCGAATCCTGGCTTCCCAATGTTTTTTTTCTTCTTATTTTCCAGCTTATTCATTAGACATTATATATTATGTTTTATTGCCACTATATTATCAGATGCGCTCATTTAGCAGGAATGGTAATGTGTTTGTGTATTGCTTGCAAGGCCCTGGGTTCGATTCCCCCCCAGGCCTTTTGGTTTTTCTTCTTTTTTGTGATTTTTTCAGGATTAGTGCATAAAACCAATTCGACCTATCCTTGTACTGCCTGCGCATGCTGGCCTGGTGGTGGGTGTTGTTGGCCTGGGTATTTGCAATCAGAATGTCCTGGGTTCAAACCCCAGCCAGGTAAGTTTTCTTTTTACTTTTTCTTTCTATTTGTTTTGATTTTTATTAATATTAATTTAATTAAAATTATAATTCTAAAATCCTAATATCAATCTTAAAATATTTTCTAAAAAACTAATTTCTTTTTTTTTAATATGTGTATATTGTTATTATATATATAATTTATTTGAATTAATATTTATAATTTTTGTACATAAAACCTAATTTATTTTATAAACCCTAAAAATATATTTTTTTAAAAACCCTAATTAATTATGTTAATTTTCAAAACCCTAATATCTTTGTATATAAATTAAATCCTAATTATTTTCACAACTCTAATTCTTTAATATTATTATTTGTATATATATTATATTTATGATGTAATTAAAAATTCTAATCCAATTTCTAATTAAACATATAAATTGCTTATAATTTAAATTTTTTGTACATAAAAATTAAAATCCTTAATTTATATTTTTATATATGACATAAATTGTTTATTTTTGGTTAAATTTTTATAGTTAAAAGTTGTTAATTTAATTTTATAATTATAATATGTTCATAATTGATATAATTTTATAATATGCATATACTTTAAAATTCTATAATAATTGTTCATATTTTCTTATTAACATTTAAAATTTTTGTTTATTATAATACTTTTTGTTTATTTTTATTATTATTATATGATTATTACTAACTCCATTTATTTTTAAATTGTGATTATTATTATTTTCACTAACCCCAATCATAATTGTTTATTTATTTTGCTTATTATTTTATTTTTGCTATTTATTTAAATTGCTTTATTATTATTGTAATTGCTCCTGGATGTAATTTTTTGTAATATTTAAATTATTTATTTTTATGTCATGGTTAGTAAATAGGGAGTGTAAACTATTTGTATTTAAAATTGATTTAGATCACTTAATTCAAAAGATAAATATTAAAATTGAACACTCACACACGTAAGTCGATCTTTGATCGCCATCTCACTTCCTTAGGGATACCTCTCATTGTTGCCTAATAAAAAGGTCAAGTAGGGTGTATAAAGCAAAAGTCCCTTAAAAGAAAAGTCATCTAGTCCCTTAACAATCAAAGATCAAGTCCCTTAAATGGTTGCCTTCGTAATGATCTTGTCCCTTTCGAATAATGATGACAGTCCCTCCAAAAATGCTTAATACACCCTACAGTTGCCTTCATTAAACAGATGTCCCTCCATATGTCCCATACATCCAAGGTAATGACTACATATTCCTTAATAATAGGGATAGTCTTACCATTTAAAGGATTCAAGAACAGAAAGACTTAAACTTTAGGGTAGGTTCCTCATAGTTACTTGCTCACTATTTCAAAACAAATTTCAAATACTTCACAAATTTCAAACAATTTTCAAACACAAGTTTTTTACGCATCCGTACATGGATCATTATCAAACTCTTATGAAAATTTCTATTCACACATTCCACCTTTTCAAAAACAATTCAAAGTGAGCTAAGTAACTAAGAGCCCATGGATAACCATGGATGTAAAGGGTGTTAACACCTTCCCTTTACATAACATACCCCCCGGACCCAAAAAAATCTTTTAAAAGGTCTTTCCTGTTCTTTTATGCCTTTCCTTTGGATAAAATAAAAGTCGGTGGCGACTCTTGCTATCCGCAACATAACTAAAGTCAGTTCTCCCACCGTGTTACAGTAACATGATTATGTGGAGATCTTTGCTTGGTCTTATGAAGATATGCCAGGGTTGGATACAGACATTGTGGTTCACCGTTTACCAGTAAAAGAAGATTGTCGTCCAAAGAAACAGAAGGTTCGTCGCATGCGTCCTGAAATGTCAGAAAAGATTAAGGCAGAGATAATGAAACAGTTTGATGCAGGGTTCTTAGCTGTGACTTCTTATCCTCAATGGGTTGCAAATGTGGTGCCGGTACCTAAGAAAGATGGTAAGGTACGTATGTGTGTAGATTACAGGGATTTGAACAAGGCCAGTCCCAAAGATGACTTTCCACTTCCTCATATTGATGTTCTGGTAGACAACACTGCTCAGCATAAGGTGTTCTCTTTCATGGATGGTTTCTCTGGTTACAATAAGATTAAGATGGCACCTGAAGATATGGAGAAGACAACATTTGTTACACAGTGGGGCACCTTTTGCTATAAGGTGATGCCATTTGGTTTGAAGAATGTCGGGACAACATATCAGCGTGCTATGGTGGCTTTGTTTCATGATATGATTCATCATGAGATAGAGGTATATGTGGATGATATGATAGCCAGGTCCCAGAATGAAGAGCAACATCTTGATCATCTGCATAAGTTGTTTGAAAGGTTGAAGAAATACAAGTTGAGATTGAACCCAAACAAGTGTACTTTTGGAGTTAGATCTGGTAAGCTCCTGGGTTTCATTGTCAGTGGAAAAGGTATTGAAGTAGATCCTGCAAAAGTGAAAGCTATACGAGAGATGCCAGCTCCCCGTACTGAGAAGGAAGTTAGAGGTTTCTTGGGACGATTGTGAAATTCTGGTATGACAGACTCAGATGTCGAATATGATGTTGAGACATCTTATCTGTTACTTATAAACATGGTAAGGCATACATATCAGTACTTAAATAATTCTGATATATCAAAGTCAAACATGCTTCAGGATGTTGGGACATCTGATAGGACATTCAGTTCAGGTACTGCATAAAACATAAAAGATATAAAGAACACAGCAGAATTGTTGACCCAGTTCAGTGTATCTCCACACTTACATCTGGGGGCTACCAAGCCAGGAGGAAATCCACTATAAGTAATATTAATTCTAGACTTAAATCACCCTGCTTAATCTTTCACTTAATAACTACCCAATGCAATTTCTACCTAAGACACAACTTAGATATGAGTACCCTACTCACTCCCCCTCAATCACACAGTGATCTTTTACAATGATTAATAAAATTGAAGTCACACTTTAAACACAACAGCTTGATCTTACTTAGAAGTTTCAATCAAGACACAATACTTCTCTTGCTTACAAGCTTCGAGAATCACAAGTGAAACAGCCACAATAGAGTTACTTGTTACGCACGGCTGACACAAGGACACAACCCTAATAATGTTTACATTTTCGGTTGATTGGGTTGAATCCTAAACTAGGTTACAAGGTTTCTTTTATAACCTATTCCCAACTGGATTTGGGCCTAAACAATCACAACAATAGCTGCTACAAATATGCAGAAAAAATCTGCTACAAATATTCCAAAAGATCTTCAACTCCTAAAATATCTCTAAATATAGAAGCCTATATTTTTCAATATTTGTCTTCAATTTAAATTGAGTCTTTAAGATCTTCTAAATCAGCACCACATATGATTGCATAATATCTCCAGAATATTCTGCATAATTCAGATCTGATAAATCCAATGTCATCACCTTGAATTAGGGTTAGTTAGTTTTCTACCTCCTTAATTCAAGGTGAATTAGTTATTCTGTTATACTGAAATCAGATAACTAATCTCCCTAAAGATGCGCCTTGTATTGCTTATCTCTTTCCAATTAATTCCAGATAGATTCCCCTGAATTTACTCAGTTCTGTTATGCATTAATTAATTCTGGTAGCAGGTCTGAGATGTCACAACATCTGTTGGGACATCCTGAAAAACTGAACTTACTTCATTTACTGATACAATGTCACAACATCTGATGTGACATCCTATAAACTGAACTTATTCCATTAACTGATACAATGTCCTAACATCTGGTGTGACATCCTGATATCTTGACTTAAGTTCATTAACTGTTACTCTATTTGACAGTGTCACAACATCTGGTGTGACATCCTGAACTAAGTTCAACACTTCTTGTTTGATATCTATATGTAACATATGACAGTAATGTTGTCATGACAGTTGCAGATGTTTCAACATTTTCTTTGACATCTGTCATGACATTTGCAGATGTTTCAACATCTTCTTTGACATCTGTCTGTAACATATGACAGTAATTCTGTCATGACATTTGCAGATGCTTCAACATCTTCTTTGACATCTGTCTGTAACATATGACAGTAATTCTGTCATGACATTTGCAGATGTTCCAACATCTTCTTTGACATCTGACTGTAACATATGACAACATCTGTTGGGACATCCTGAATTAAGTTCTTATACTCTGTTTGATAATGTCCCAACATCTGATAGGACATTCTGAACTGAATTCAACATCTTCTTTGACAACTTCCTTAATCATGTCTTGACTTGTTCTTCCAGAGTCTATACCATGTTAATTTAACATATGGAACTTCTTATTCAACATTTTCCAGCCATATTAGTTTTACCAAACATAATGCCAATCATAAAATAATAGCATTAACAGATTGAATTACATTGCAAGATTTATTTCCCAATTAACTTCCATTTGTGAGCCAATCTTCAAGTTGTTAAAGAAAGATCAGGTAATGGAGTGGAATGATGAGTGCCAGACTGCCTTTGATGAAATCAAGAAATATCTGCTAGAACCTCCAATTTTTATGCCACCAGTTGATGGAAGACCCTTGATTATGTACTTAACAGTGTTAGACAACTCAATGGGGTGTGTGTTGGGGCAACAGGACGAGTTTGGTCGAAAAGAGAAGGCAATATACTACCTTAGCAAAAAGTTTACCGACTGTGAAACAAGATACTCACTGCTCGAGAAAACTTGCTGCGCTTTGGCATGGGCTGCTCGCCGACTAAGACAGTATATGTTGACCCATACTACCTTGTTGATTTCGAAGATGGACCCAATCAAGTACATATTCGAGAAACATGCTCTCTTCGGAAGAATAGCAAGATGGCAAATGATCTTAACAGAATATGATATACAGTATACTACTCAGAAGGCCATTAAAGGAAGTGTTGTGGCTGATCATTTGGCTCATCAAGCAGTGGATGATTATCAGTCAATGAGTTTTGAGTTCCCTGATGAAGATATTATGATTATTACCAAAGAACCTGGACAATATGACGGACCTGAACAAGGATCCCGATGGACTATGGTTTTTGATGGAGCTTCTAATGCACTTGGTAATGGTGTTGGTGTTGTGATCAGTTCCCCTGAAGGTTGTCATACCCCGATTACTGCCAGACTTTGTTTCTATTGTACTAATAACATGGCTGAGTATGAGGCGTGTATCCTGGGTATTAAAGCTGCCATTGATATGAAGATTCAGTTCCTGGATGTGTATGGAGATTCAGCCCTGGTAGTAAGTCAGATTAAAGGAGATTGGGATACCAAGCATGATAATCTCATTCCATACAGAGATCATGTGTTGTCTTTAATCCCACATTTCAAAGAGATTACCTTTGGACATATTCCACGAAGAGAGAATCAGTTGGCAGATGCATTAGCCACCATGGCATCCATGTTTAAGATCAGCTGGGATGATGAAGCTCCCAAGATTACTATTGATAGATTTGAAAAGCCTGCATACTGCAATGAGATTGACACTGAAGAAGCAGAGGAGAAGCCTTGGTTCTATGAAGTGAAAAGATATCTTGAAACTCAGGAGTTCCCTGAAGGGGCATCTGTCAAAGATAGGAAGTTTCTGAGGAGGTTTTCTGCTAAGTTCTTTTTGAGTAATGGGATTTTGTACAAGCGCAATCATGATTCAACTATGCTTCGTTGTGTGGATAAGAAGGAAGCAACTGAAATTATGGAAGATATGCATGATGGGATCTTTGGCACTCATTCTAGTGGTCATACTATGGCAAAGAAGATATTGAGAGCAGGTTACTATTGGTCTACCATGGAAGCTGACTGCTATCAACATTCCAGAACATGTCATAAGTGTCAAATCTATGCTGATAAAGTACATGTACCTCCATCACCTTTGAATGTGTTGACTGCTCCTTGGCCTTTTGCCATGTGGGGCATTGATATGATTAGTGAGATCAAGCCTACTGCTTCTAATGGGCATCGTTTCATCCTGGTTGCTATTGATTACTTCACGAAGTGGGTGGAGGCAGCTTCATATGCATCTGTTACTAAGAATATTGTGGCTCGATTCATTAAGAATAATCTCATATGTAGGTATGGCATCCCTGAAAGGATTGTTACTGACAATGGCTCTAATCTGAACAACACTATGATTACTGACCTCTGCACGCAGTTCAAGATTAAGCACCATAACTCTTCTCCGTATCGTCCGAAGATGAATGGGGCAGTAGAAGCTGCTAACAAGAATATTAAGAAGATTCTACAGAAGATGACTGTCACTTATAAGGATTGGTATGAGATTCTACCATTTGCTCTTCATGGTTATCGTACTACAATACGCACTTCAACAAGGGCAACCCCGTTCTCCTTAGTCTATGGTATGGAAGCAGTTTTGCCCATTGAAGTTCAGATCCCCTCCTTAATAATTATGAAGGATGCAGGCTTGGATGAAGATGAGTGGATTCAGACTCGATTTGACCAGATAAATTTGATTGACGAGAAGAGGCTAGCAGCAGTTTGTCATGGCCAGATGTACCAGAAACGAATGATCAAAGCTTTTAATAAGAAGGTTAAGCTAAAGGTATATCAGGCAGGTGACTTGGTAATCAAGCGTATCATATTACCACAGGGTGACCCGAGGGGCGAGTGGACTCCTACATATGAAGGACCATTTGTAGTCAAGACAGTATTCTCAGGAGGTGCCATGATACTTACTACTATGGATGGTGAAGACTTCCCACAGCCTGTAAATGCAGACATAGTTAAAAAATACTACGCATAAAAAGAGACCCGCTAGGTTGACTGGCCTGGGCAAAAATTAGGGATATATATATAAAAAATGTACACCCGGCAAGTCGAAAACCTGAAAAGGCGGCTTGGGCAAAAAAGGGTATCCCGGTGGATTGAAAACCTGAAAAGGCAATCCAGGCAAAAGTTAGGGATTAAAGTGTATGACTATGTCTCGTTTGGATCACCCATGAAACTACAACCAGTTGTGTTACTTACTCAAGCTCGAACAGATAAAAATCAATCCAATCATTTCCGTCTCAACAGCAGAAGATGAGATACTTGAAGATAATGGAAATAGTAGAATTGAAACTCAATAGGATTATTTCCCACATAGCTGATTTTCTTTGTTTTGTAAAAATTTTACGACAAATTCCTCTTACTAGGATTTTTGTTTCCTTGTACAAACTTGCCTATGTATAGGTCACTTTGTGATATAAATAAAATTCCATCTTTGAATCCAGATTTACTTTTACCCTATTTACATAAGCGAAACATCCATTGGTTGTGTTTGAATGTATGTATGCTTTTGAATATGATTGATGTTTACTAGAAATGCATAGATGCTTAATATGATTGATGTTTACCAGAAATGCATGAAAATGCAGTAATAGTATTTACTAAGGACGAACGAAGGAAGGAATTCAACGAAGCTTCGCCGGTTCACCCCCACGAGACAGCTACAAGCTCCCCAGTAGGGAAATTCCATCTTCATAAATACTTCGAGTCACATCTCCCATGGAATTTATATCCATCTCTTTTATCCTTAGAAGGATAATCGGGAATTTATTCCTCCAATAGGAGTACGACGAACGAAGACGGGAGGTTATGGATACCTTACTATTGAACGAATACGGGAGGTTATGGATACCTTACTATCGAACGAAGACGGGAGGTTATGGATACCTTACTATCGAACGAAGACAGGAATTTATGAATACTATATTATCAAACGAGACGGGAACGAGTTCCTCATATTCTTCAGTGCCAAATTGGGATTTATTTTCCTGGCCAGCAGTTGTTATACGAAGATATCCATACGCTTCAGACTCATGATTCGTACATGCATCATTTACATCATACCATAACATACATATCCATAAGTACATAATACATTACTTAAGTGCATTATACTATGCATGCATACATAATGCATAAACTAATATTTTCCTTACAGGATAGTTATATGCAGGTAAAACAATATCAACAACTTATACCTCGGGACGTTGTTTATCCTCCTGAAAGCTATCATGACTTTGGGCCGTTGTTTATCTTCCCAAAAGTTATACTTATACCTCGGGACGTTGTTTATCCTCCTGAAAGCTATCATGACCTTGGGCCGTTGTTTATCTTCCCAAAGGTTATCTCATTATCTTGGGACGTCATTTATCTTCCCGAAGGCTATCTTGAGACGTCGTTTATCTTCTCAAAAGCCATATTGTTACCTTGGGCCGTTGTTTATCTTCACTTATAGCAGCGCTTTCTATATAAAGCGTTGTCTAATGTGCGCTGTTAATGTCATTTTTGTTGTAGTGGTTATGCGGTGGAGTGATGAAGTTTTGAAATGGTTGGTATGAGTTGGTGAGAGTTTTGGAGTTATTTGTTGGGTTGTTGTGCGATTTGAGGTGAGGTTGTAGTCGTGTTTGTTTGAGAGGTGATGGTGAAGGTAGTGGTTGTGGTGCGGTGAATGGAAATTGTGGGCCCCCTGAAAATTGGTAGCAGAATTTTGGTTTTGTATTTGGTATGCACGAAAATCTTGTGAGTTGTAGCTGGCATATGCGTGACTTTGAAGGCTGTGGAGAGCAATACGAGTTGCGTCTTGAAGAAAAAAAAGGTAGTGGTCATGTGTTGTGTTTCGTACGACATTGAGTGTGAGGCTGCAAAAGTTTGAAATTTGTTATGGCCATGAGGTGTGGAATGTTCTATGTTGTTGAGGTATTGGCTGGAGGCAATAGCTACTTCAAATGGCTCTCTTTTTTCTTAAACTTTTTCTTTGTATGTAGTAATGATTTTTATCCTTTGTAAACAAAAATATAGAAATGGGTTTAATGATACGGACTCTTTGGAATTGATTATTAATGATAAATGATGAATAAAATGTGAGTGATAAATGGCATAGATTTGGATAACAAGATATTGGTAAAGAATGAGTAAAGGTTTAAAAAAGAAGTGGATTTAGAGATAATGAAAATTGATTGGTTTAAAGAAAATGATATGGATACGGATGAAATAAAAAGAATTGAGAAATTGGTTTAATAAAAATGGGTATAAAAATGGAAAAAATCGGGTAAATGGATAATGATGGAAATTAATAAAATGGATAGAAATGTGGGTTATGAATATGAATTTGATTATTATTAATGGTATGAGCGATGTATTTTAGAAAAGGATTTATTTTTGTACCTCCACTAATATTTTCCAACAACATGGCCATAAAACCATGATTTTCAAATCGGAACCAAACTTGCACTTTCCACAAAAATCACTGATTAAGAATAAAACAACTACCATTGAACAATTCACCACTGAAATAACAATTATCTGAATTAAACATCTTTTAAAATTTCTGGCTAAACCAATCAAGGACCACTTTGAATCATCCTGGATCGATCATAGGGGAAAAACAAGCCCCACAGATGAACACAACTGAACTTAACATTAAATACGCCCCGCCTGAGAAATGAACCAACGAGAAAGATAACTTGTAACTGAAGCGAAATCCTGATAGTTTGACCAAGATTAGGTCAAACGTCCAACTGGACTGGATCATAATTGAATAGCCACATTTGAACTGAAACCAAAGCCTTTGAGATATCAAAAAAGAAGAAAAAGCTTAAGATGCTGAGAAGAGAATAATGGCCTTGTTAATTGTAACTTGATAAGGAAGAAACCCTAATGATAGGCCAGATGCATATTGGATAATCCTTGCAAGTGAAATCCCTGAAGACCACTGACTTAGGGAAATAAACCCTAATTCAGTAACAAAAGCAATAAGAGGATGATGGCATTGATGACTGCATAGCTGAAACTCTGAATTCTCTGAAAATAGGGTGTGAAACCCTAATGACACTGATCCCATGTCTCTAGAGCCTATGCAAATGATATGAATGCAAGACGTATGACCTAATGATGATGCATATGAATGCAAAACGAAAATTAGACAAAGATAAAAAAAAACAGAGGGCAAATTTTGGGGTGTTACACTGAGAATCTTGCACCCCCGGAATATTCCTCACACTGCACTGCATTACTAGTAGTGGCAGTTGCAATAGCCAAATAAAAGGCCTCGTGATTATTGTTACTACTATGTAAACTAGTCAACATCTTACTGTCGCACCTCGAAAAATACGATCCTAAAATAAACAACAGAGTCGCCACCTAATTCTATTTATTCTACGAGAGAAAAGGAAGATATAGACACGACCTAAATAAAGGATAAGAATGGTCAACAAAACCAATAATCTAAGTTCGGGAGTCAGTTACGCAAGGGGAAGGTGTTAGGCACCCCTCACGTCCGTTGTACTCAACGGAAACCTCTTAGTCTAGTTTGCGCTTAAAATGTTAACTTGTATAATTGTCTTCATTTAATGATTAAGTACCGATGCTTGTTTATTATATGTTATGGACAAAGGTTAAGTTTTTTATTATTGTGACGGAGAGATAGTTAATTTTTATTTATTGTGACGGAGAGATAGTTAATTTTTATTTATTGTGCTCGCTAAGGATTAAAATCCCCGTGCCTACGTATTCCCCTGTGCAATGGGAAAGTCAGAGCTTCGTAGTTCGTGCTACTACGATTTGTGTTTTTTAAATGAACGATTGTTTGAAAATGCATTCTACTGCTAAGCGTTGGCTTATCTGCTCGCGATAGGAGGCTGAAGCGCTAGCTTGTTTGCGAGATAGAAAGATTTAAACAATGTTCGTTTTTGAGAAAAGATGTTTGATCTTTGTTAAAGATGTTTTAAAACGAGAGGGAGAATGAACCACGCGTGGGGCTAGCCCATGTTGCGGTTGCATTCAAGAACGTGCGGAGTGCGAGACTCCGGAGTTCAGTTACTCGCTAATTAATTATAAAATGATTTAAATTTGTTGGTAAGTTTTAATTTGTATTTGAAAGAAAGAGAAAAGTCGTCATCTTTAAGAGAAGTATCTCATCTATTCCACCACAAACATTTGAGAAATGGGAAATCGAAAGAAAGCTTTAAACTTGGATATAAGATCGACAAGCAATGCCACATTCTTCCTTTGAAAGTAAATAAAATCGGAAGAAGCTTTAAACTTGGATATAAGTATCGACAAGCAATGCCACGTTCTTCCTTTGAAAGTAATTGTTTGTAAGATTTTTGTTTGTGTTTGTGGGGATAGGAGGAACAACTTTCCTATGAAGATGAATCATGCCTGATCCTTTAAGATTGTTGAATTGTTTTGAATACGAAAGGTGATTGAACCATCGCGTGAGGCTAGCCCATTTGCGGTTCAATCCAGAACGTGCGGAATGCTAGACTCCGGAGTTCCTTTTTCGTAAATTAATTAAGATGAATTGAATTGTTTTTATACGAACGGTGATTGAACCAACGCGTGAGGCTAGCCCATTTGCGGTTCAATCCAGAACGTGCGGAATGCTAGACTCCGAAGTTCCTTTTTTCCGTAAATTAATTAAGATGAATCGAAAGTTTTTATACGAACGGTGATTGAACCAACGCGTGAGGCTAGCCCATTTGCGGTTCAATCCAGAACGTGCGGAATGCTAGACTCCGGAGTTCCTTTTTTCCGTAAATTAATTAAGATGAATTGAATTGTTTTTATACGAACGGTGATTGAACCAACGCGTGAGGCTAGCCCATTTGCGGTTCAATCCAGAACGTGCGGAATGCTAGACTCCGGAGTTCTGCTACTCGTTAATTAATAAGTTAAAAGAGTTAGAGGGAGAGGCGCGAAGCACTCGACTTACGGGTAAAATGCAAAGTAAATACTTATATGAATACAAATGACATAATGTCAACAAACATTATCTTTCCCTTGGATCAGGTCAAAAGCGTTCGGAAGAAATCAACAGACAAATGATAAAAGTATCGTGGTATCAAAGAATGATCGAGGATAATGCTGCTAAAAGTCAACATGAGTCAAAAAACATCCGCAAAGAAAACTAAAGGAGGAAACTAAAATCTATCTAGTATTTTTTTGTTGTTTTTTTTAATATCGAAAATAAATAAATAAAATTAAAATATTTTTATTATAGTTTTTTTAATATTTCAAATAACACTATTATAATCTAACTATATATATTTCTATCTTAACTTGAGAATTAGATTAACCTAAATCTAATTAAATTATACCAATTAAAATCTTAAATCCAAAATAAAATTAACTAACTAAAACTAAATAGCCCTAATAAAATAAAATAGAAAGAGGTAAACTACATGTTTTTACAAACTGACACATTATACATATATTTACATAATATAATAATAATAATAATAATAATAATAATAATAATAATAATAATAATAATAATAATAATAATATAAAAAGATTCACTAAATGGAATTATATTCATGCGACATAGATGCAAATACTATGATGTTCAAATAATAATAAACTAAATGGTATATTAGTGACAACAACATGCATATATGATCTTTATAATTAGCGCATGACAGACATACAGTGAAAGTCATTTTTTTTTATTTCGTTCGCACACAGTAAACCAAAACATGTCTCTAAAAATCATCTAATGAAATTATTTGTGCATATGAATAGTAAATGTGTACTATAAAAATAAATATAGAAAAAAAAAAACATAAACTATATATGAACCAAAATGTGTGTATAGAAAAATGAACCTCCTTGAAAAAATCAATGGATTCGTGGTTCCTCTCTTTCCTGTCCTCTCCTTTTTTTTCCGTCATGACATACTCTCCTCGTCTCTTTGCGTTTCAGCGTTTCAATTTGTTGCTCTTTGAGTTTCACGATCTCTCTCAAGCTCGGTTTCCTCCGTTTGTATTCGTTCTCAGATCTCACCGAGCCTTATGGTGGTTTTCAGTGGTTTGTTTCTCACGTTCTGTTGGCTTCGGTTTAGACGGTTATGGTGGTTTCCGCCATGGCTGTTTTGCAGTGGTGAAGTGATTGGTGGTAGCGGCGGTGTTTTTATGATCTCCGTGAAGAGTGTTTTGAGTATTGAAGGTTCAATAGTGAAGCAGATTTTTGTCAAAGTTTGGTGAGGTTCAAGGGCGGAGTAAGGGGTTTCGAAGGTTCTGCGATCCTGAAGGTTGAGGGCTTGGTTTCAGCGGGTTTTGTTCATGGTGGTATGAAGGTGGGTTTCATGAAGGGTTTTTTTGAGATTGTGTTTGAGGGTTCAAGGAGATGGCTGTTGTTCTCAAAGTTTTTTTTCTGTGTGTTTTTGTTTGCAGGTTCTTCTTGGCTTTTTTCTATTGAAGGTTTATGTTAATGGTTTTTTTACAGGTTTGGTGTTGCTTCCCCGTTCTCAAAAACTTTCCCTCTGTTTTGTTTTGCAGGAAGGGTTGTTGGCTGTTGATGGATGAAGATTGGTTATTCAGTGTTGTTGAGTTTTTTGGTAAACTCCCGGAGAGATTTCGGAGGGTTCAGTTTTTGTCAAAGGGGATTATGCCGGATCCCCAGAAGAGAGTCAGCGGGGGTCTCCCTTTTGCAGGTTTGATGTTGTTGTTTTAAGTCCCCCCTTTCTTTTCTGTTCTGGCACCATAAAAAAAAGGGCTGCCAGTTGTCTTTTCTTTTCTTTCTATTGACCTGTCTCTTCAACTTTTTGGATGCAGGTTTTTGATGTCCATTCTGGTGCAAGGACACAGGCTGGCATGTAGCTAGTATAGATCAAAATTGTTTTTATTGTAGGATGGTGTAGACTGGTACAGATAATAAAAATGTGACAAAAAATTGTGACTAGAAAAGTAACCAGATTTTCTAACTAGTTTAACTAAAAAAACTAATTAAACTATAAATATTTTTTAATAACAGAAAATAAACTAATGAAATAAAATTAAAACCAACTTAAATTTAATTAGAAATTAACTAAAACCTAATTGCAATAATTGGATATTAAATTTAATTAGACTAAATAAAACACACAAAAAATATTAAACTAATTGAAAGAGAAAAAAAACCAAAACTAAATATCATAGAAAATATCAATTAAAATGAATTAACAAAAAAACCTTAAATTAATTAAGAAATTGGATTAAACAAAATATACTTAAAATTAAATAAATAAATAAAATAAAAAAAATAATTGAGACTAAATATAAACATAAATGAAATACATAAATAACTGAGACGGACATTAAACGAAGAAATAAATAAAAAATGCACGACGAATGACAAATACGAAAGAGAAAGAAAATAAATGATAGATTAATGATATTGCGATGAGAATGCTTCAGACGAATAAAAATTCGAAAATTGGGCATAAACTAAACTTAAATATTTTTTGAATTATTATTATTTATTTTAAAATAAAGAAAAAGAATGACTAATTAGCTTAAAACATAATAATCATTTGTACTACAAGACATAACTCATCATCAATCCCGACATCTAGAACAAAACTAGAAAGTTAGTGAAATGATAAAATTGAAGAAATATGTATGATTAATGGAATATGAAATGTTAAACAAATGTATGCGAAAAATGATCGATTACGATTAATGCTATGAAATGCACTAGATGAGCAAAAAAAATCAAAAATTTCTGGTCAAAATTTAGGGTATGACAGCTGCCCCTATTTAATCATCCTGAATCTGAATGTCTGAGTAACAAAGAGGTTTTTTGGACATTCAAGATGGAGGAGGATTAAATATCAGAATGCCTGAAATTTTGACCGAAAATGCAGATGAAAATGATATGATATGCAATGCAAAATGCAAGACGAAAGCTATAACGCCGTCGGGAAGAAAATTGACACCACTGGGGATGAGACGCACATGACTGGAATACCGACCACACGAGGGATTTATCTTGAGCGAAACCAGACGACAACTGTCTACGAATCCCAAGATGACTCGAAATCTTTGAACAAACATTCCACTTTGAGGAAATCTACTATCGAGATTTGAAAACTCAATTGGAAAAACTTTCTGTTGGTCTATCGAAACGAAACAGAAATCTACTGCCGAGATTCTGAAACGAAAATCAATTCTTCCGAAGTCTACTGGAGACCTAACTACCGAGATGACCAGAGAATTTAAAAATGGAATACCTTCTGCCGAGGTATCCTAAATGAACCAAAAATCTACTGCCGAGATCTTGGAACGAAAACGAATTCTGTTGAAGTCCGCTGGAGACCTACTGCCGAGATGACCAGAGAATCCAAAACGGAATACCTTCTGCCGAGGTATACTAAATGAACCAAAAATCTACTGCCGAGATCTTGGAACGAAAACAAATTCTTACGAAGTCTGTTGGAGATCTACTGTCGATATTGCTAGAGATTCTAAGAAATGGAATACCTTCTGCCGAGGTATCCTAAATGAACCAAAATCTACTGCCGAGATCTTGGAAAGGAAATACATCCTGTTGAAGTCTGCTGGAAGTCTACTGCCGAGATTACCAGAGATTCTAAGAAATGGAATACCTTCTGCCGAGGTATCCTAAATGAACCAAAAATCTACTGCCGAGATCTAACTAAGGATGCCATCGTCGAAATCATACAAAGTAAATACCTGTTGCCGAGGTAGACTGGAAATCTTCTGCCGAGAATTGTCAGAAGTAAAAGGAATCACTTATTGCCAAATCTTCTGCCGAGATTTAACTAAGGATACACCAATGAATAGAACTTTCACCATACTTCTCTTCTTCTGAAAGAGACAGCCATATGATGAAAAAATAAAAGAGATTCATATCAAACTTCTCAACTTGTATGGAAGAGATAGCCATTTGATAGAATTTGGAATCACGACAAACTTCCCACCTTGTCTGGATGAGATGCCATTGGCCGAATAAACTTCTCACCTTGTCTGGATGAGATGCCATTTGTTGAAAATTGGAATCACGACAAACTTCCCGCCTTGTCTGGATGAGATGCCATTTGCCGAACAAACTTCTCACCTTGTCTGGATGAGATGCCATTTGTTGAAAATTGGAATCACGACAAACTTCCCACCTTGTCTGGATGAGATGCCATTTGCCGAACAAACTTCTCACCTTGTCTGGATGAGATGCCATTTGTTGAAAATTGAAGAATCACGACAAACTTCCCACCTTGTCTGGATGAGATGCCATTTGCCGAACAAACTTCTCACCTTGTCTGAATGAGATGCCATTTGTTGAAAATTGAAATCACGACAAACTTCCCACCTTGTCTAGATGAGATGCCATTTGCCGAACAAACTTCTCACCGTGTCTGGATGAGATGCCATTTGTTGAAAATTGGAATCACGACAAACTTCCCACCTTGTCTGGATGAGATGCCATTTGCCGAACAAACTTCTCACCTTGTCTGGATGAGATGCCATTTGTTGAAAATTGAAATCAGATTCATATCAAACTTCTCCGCCGAACAGGGGAGATGCCATTTGATAGAACATAAACCTTGCTGAGGATGAACAAACTGCTCAAAAAGAGCATGCCATCTGTTGATTTACTGGGAAATCCATGGACAAGAAAACAAGCTTCTCAAATAAAGAGATGGCCACTTGTTGATTCCACTTAGAAGTTCAAAGACAAAACAAGCTTCTCGAATAAAGAGACTGCCACTTGTTGATTTACTCAAATAATCTAGGAGAATGTTGTAACAACACTGCTGGAGAGCACAGATTTGTCTTCAATGGGGAACCTTCAATTCCTTCTAGGAGACAAAGTGTTAACAGATGCAAAATGAATTCACTTTCCATCTGGAATCGCTGGGGGTGGATCGACTGCTCGGAAAGAGACTGCCATCTGTTGATTCCACTTGGAAGTTCAAAGACAAAACAAGCTTCTCGAATAAAGAGACTGCCACTTGTTGTCAGGTATAAGTAATCCAAGGGAATGTTGCAACGACACTGCGGGAAAACAAAGTTGTCTTCAATGGAAGCCTCCAACAAATTCCTTCTGGGAAACTAAGCATCCAGAGGTGCAAAATAAATGCACTCCAATCGGTAGTTCAATCATCAAAAATTGCCAACGACCAAAATTCAATCCAGGAACGAACTGGAAAGAAACTGTCAAGCAAGACACTAACCCATGAGGGAGAAACTCGACCGGGATTTATCCTATCCAAGTGTGGAAAGGAGAACTAAAGCAAAATCTTCCACGAGGGTAAAATCTCAGTGGGGAATTAGAAAGAATGTACATTTTCTGCCTAAGGCTGACAACTCTATTTGGAGAGAGACATATCACTTGGGGATAAACATGACCAAGGTGAAGGAGGTATGCATTAATGAATGCAACATGAATATGAACATGAAATCAAATATGATGTACATGTATGTATATGCGTTATGTATATGCTGACAAACAGACAAAACAGACACAAGAGATAAACTGGTGATGAAATAAATATCACAACAACCGGATACTCGACCAATTTCGTCAAAGTGTACACAATCACTGGGGGTATGTTGGAAAGCCATCCATGGAACGAAGTCCTGCTACAAGGCTCAAATCTCTTCGAGGAGAGAAAGATACTTCATTTGGGAAATAAACCCAGGCAAATCTTCTAACTTCAACATCTATCAGGAGGAAGCGACCATACAAACTACGTTTGCTTAGGAGGAAGTAAATTTGTACTCCGTAGGGGAGAGAAAATCAGATTCCTGCTGGAGAAGCTAGAATCAAGGCTCAATTGGGGGTACTAGACTTAGTAACCCACTGGAAGCACTAAGTAGTAAAAGAAATCCACCAGAAAATAATGAGTCATGCCCCTGACATACCATAGCAACTTGGCGTGAGGGCCCCGTTATCTGGAGGTACTTGCAAGATATATCCCAAGAGCGTCTTGCTTAGGAGAACACGTGGTCATGCGCCCACAAAAGGGTTTGTGAGAAAAGATCATCTCAAGAGGATTTTATAGAAGGCTTGGTATTAAAGATGCCCCAGTGCCTTCAAAATCTTGTAGAGATTCGTCGAATCTCGACGTCACTGCTTCAGATTAACTGTACTTGGCACAAATGAGTCTTCAATACTTATCCCTTTAGGGATGATAAGAATGTGTAAGCATAAATTGGGAAACGACTTGCCCCTGTTTAGCAAAGTCTTCAAGCAACATGCCCCTATCTGGAAAAGTATTCAAACAACATGCTCTTGCGGCGAAGTCTTCAAACAACATGCTCTTGCGGCAAAGTCTTCAAACAACATGCCCCTGTCTAGCAGAGTCTTCAGGCAAAATGTCCCTGGCTGGCTAAGTTTTAAGGCAACCTGCCCCTGGCTGGCTAAGTTTTCAAGTAACTTGCCCCCGACTGGCAAAGTATTCAAACAAAATGTCCCTGTCTAGCAGAGTCTTCAGGCAAAATGCCCCTGGCTGGCAAAGTCTTCAGGCCACATGCCCCTGGCTGGCTAAGTTTTCAAGTAACTTGCCTCTGACTGGCAAAGTATCCAAACAACATGCCCTTGTCTAGCATAATCTTTAAGAAATTTGCCCCTGTCTGGCAAAGTTTTCAAGCAACATGCCCCTGGGGGTGATCATTCTCTGAAATGGTTGCTCAATTACTCATCAGAGTTTCAAATCTCAAGAGATTAAGCTCATCACTGATGCTCATACATAGGTTTCTATGATATCAAGCAGATGTTTAACAAGCAAAAGTTATTAATGTTGAGACTGCTAATGCAACACACATGTTTGTCTCGAAGTTTTTTTGTTTTTGAAAAGATTTTCACAATAGCCTGTGACCGAATCACTAGCTAGGGGGTGATATTCATTTTTTTTATAAAGCCAACACAAATTTTTGAGCCAAGCTCATGGGAGTCGGGAAACATTTTCTCATCGAGTGTGCTTTCGAAATAAACCCTACTTCAATTAGGACTTTTGAGGGTTGTAATGTGGTTTGGTTCACGGTTTTAGAAACAAAGGATAAAGGCTCAAAGTTTATTTGGTGCCCACCCACTCTCCGTGATGTTCTCCAATCCTAGGTTCAGTTAAATTGACACATACATTTGTCTTGATAGCGTAGAGATGATGCTCCAAGGTCCGCTTGAAATGACAGTCATCTTATTTATTCTTCGGGGATATTGGTGACCCTTTGATTTTGGTATGGCGGTCACTAAATCGTAAGCTTTTAGGTTGAGGATTGAAAGGCCTCTTCTAACTCGAACTTCTCTTTGGTCCCTGATTTTTGCCTAAGTCTCTTTTTGGGTGCTTGACTTAGCGGGATTTTATTTTTCTCTCTTTTTTTTAATCATTGGAAGGCTGAAAGTTGTGACTGTCAAGTCATTAATTGTAGTGGATTTCCTGATGGGATGTTTCATCTTATGATTTGAATGTGTAGCCAGATTAACTGAACACTACCCTGCCCCGGGTTAAGCGTAAGGGTTTGAATTATCCAAAATAAACTCCTACTTCTAGGCTCGAAGTGGTTGACTAGGGATTAACTCCTTATTTCTCCAGTGTTTGGGAATTTGAAACAATGCCTGTACATCGTCAGTAGGACTTTATTCAAAAGCATTCAACTAGAGAATTTGTGTTTTAATTTCGTCATCCTCCCTCCAATTCTTCGCTTAGGCAAGGGATGGGATAATGTTGACATTATAAAAGTAGAAAAAGTATTATGAGTGAATACGAATGGATTACTTCAAGACAAACATATTCATTGCACTAATCATTCAAAACAAATAAGTTCTTACATGCCAAAACAAATGCATTAACAAAACATAGCAAAATACATATGAAAAGCAGTAAACGAGCTAAACATCTGAGAGGATAGCTTCAAAGCATCGAACAATCGCGTGCATTGAGGAACTGGTTCTAGGCTCCAGTAATAAGCTGACTTGGAAAGGAACTTCTTGAGTTTTCTATCAGCACAAAGGCACTCCGTCTACCGATGGGATTCCTCCATTGAAGGCCAACACCCCGTAGTCGATCATCTCTTGAACCTTTTCCTGGAAGACTTTGCACTCTTCAATTGGATGCCCCTGTACTCCACCATGAAATTCACAACTGGTATTTGGATTGAACCAATGAGGGCGAGACCTCATGGCTCTTGTCTTCCTGGGTGCCATCACTGAATTCCTGGCGAAACAAGTCCACAATTGACCGTAAGTCATTGGGATTGGATCGAACTGAGGAGTCTCTCTTGTTGGTCTATCCTGAGATCTCTGTTGATTATGGCGCTGATTTTGACGTTCTCCATAAGGCACTGGAGCTTGCAAGATTTTAGGAGAATCCCTAATCGCATTAACTTCAAAATTTCCTTCCTCTTGGGAATCACACACAAACTTCTCCTCAACAATATGGCAATCTGACCCCTCTTGGATTCTTCCACATTTGAATGTGTTTTCAATGTTCACTCCAACTTCCACAATTTTGGAGAACTCTAATGGCACAACGCCTATCATTCTGATATAATAAGAATCTGACAATGTTTTTAGAAACACTTTGGCAAGTTCTTTCTCTAAGAGTGGTGGATGAACTTGGGCTGCCAATTCCTTCCATCTTTGTGCATACTCCCTAAAAGATTCATCGTCTCTCTAACTCATTCCTATCAACTGGTCACAGTCGGGAGCCATGTCTAAATTGTAGTCATATTGCTTCACAAAAGCGCCGGCTAGGTCTTCCCAAGTCTGTATATGGTTTCTTTCTAGCTTCGTATACCACATCAAAGATGCCCCATACAGACTTTCTTGAAAGTAATGAATCATCAGCTTATCGTTATCGACATGAGCAGTCATTTTTCGACAAAACATCGTCAAATGATATCTTGGACAACTTACACCCTTGTATATTTCAAAAGTAGGAATTTTGAAATCTGGGGGAATAATCACGCCCGGGACCAGACACAAGTTATGAGCTTTTAAACCAAATGCATTGAGTTCTTTCACCATCTTCAGTTGTTCTTCGAGATCACGAATTCCTTCCTCAACTTTCACCACCTTGGGATTATTCACCTTCGTCACATGATGGACATTCTGAGATTGGGGAACATCCACCTGTTGAGCATCGTTGTCAGGAGGAAAATCGTACATCGGGTTGGTCATTACAGTAAAGCCTGACATGGAATCAGCATTCTCTGCCATATTTGTTGTTCTTCAGTGACTATTTCAGGCTTGAAAGAGACGTCTAAGAGTCAACAAACTGGTAGAAGGACAAATGAGTGAGCTTTTTGTTTGGTGGAAGAATGATATGCGCTGCAAATGCAAATGATATGCGAATGAAGGCAAAGCTCAGAATCACAAATACAAACAGTTCTAGCATGAAGGCAAGATGTTGGGTCTAAGGTACAAGAAAATTCGGAACTTCCTGACTGGTAAGCCTTAAATGGAGAGTTCTAAATTCTTTACCCATAACACCCACTCACAGGGTAGCTTCTATGGTGATGGTATAGGGAAACCCAAGGTCATGGACGTTTATCATACTAACGCCCCGCCGCAGGCTAGCTGCATTATGACGATAATAACGATAAGGTCTACCTTGAGTGGAGTTCTCATGCTAGGCGTGCAAGAAGCGAGTCCTTGGAGCCTAACATTACACAACTACCAAAATTGAAACAGGTTCTAGGGGGTCCCAGAATCACATCCCTTTCATGAATCAGGTCCCGCGACAGGCTAGCTGCGTTGTGACAAGATCTATGAAAAGTCTAACTATCTGGGGGAGCTTTCATGTTAGGCGTGCAAGGAGCGAGTCCTTGGAGACTAACACTAATAACATCCAATTCTAACTTAAGTGTTCCCTCTTCTTTTTCAAAACTCAAGTACAAATTCAAAAACCCGCGATATCCCGAGATCCAACAGGCAGATATAATGAACAGATAATAAAGAAGGAAGCAATAGATAGAATATCAACAGTAAATAAAGAAAACAATCAAACAAATCAGCAAACAAACGCAAACTATCCTAAGTTAGGCTCGACTCTCTTATGCACAAGGCAATAATCCCCAGCAGAGTCGCCAGCTGTCGCACCTCGAAAAATACGATCCTAAAATAAACAACAGAGTCGCCACCTAATTCTATTTATTCTACGAGAGAAAAGGAAGATATAGACACAACCTAAATAAAGGATAAGAATGGTCAACAAAACCAATAATCTAAGTTCGGGAGTCAGTTACGCAAGGGGAAGGTGTTAGGCACCCCTCACGTCCGTTGTACTCAACGGGAACCTCTTAGTCTAGTTTGCGCTTAAAATGTTAACTTGTATAATTGTCTTCATTTAATGATTAAGTACCGATGCTTGTTTATTATATGTTATGGACAAAGGTTAAGTTTTTTATTATTGTGACGGAGAGATAGTTAATTTTTATTTATTGTGACGGAGAGATAGTTAATTTTTATTTATTGTGCTCGCTAAGGATTAAAATCCCCGTGCCTACGTATTCCCCTGTGCAATGGGAAAGTCAGAGCTTCGTAGTTCGTGCTACTACGATTTGTGTTTTTTAAATGAACGATTGTTTGAAAATGCATTCTACTGCTAAGCGTTGGCTTATCTGCTCGCGATAGGAGGCTGAAGCGCTAGCTTGTTTGCGAGATAGAAAGATTTAAACAATGTTCGTTTTTGAGAAAAGATGTTTGATCTTTGTTAAAGATGTTTTAAAACGAGAGGGCGAATGAACCACGCGTGGGGCTAGCCCATGTTGCGGTTGCATTCAAGAACGTGCGGAGTGCGAGACTCCGGAGTTCAGTTACTCGCTAATTAATTATAAAATGATTTAAATTTGTTGGTAAGTTTTAATTTGTATTTGAAAGAAAGAGAAAAGTCGTCATCTTTAAGAGAAGTATCTCATCTATTCCACCACAAACATTTGAGAAATGGGAAATCGAAAGAAAGCTTTAAACTTGGATATAAGATCGACAAGCAATGCCACATTCTTCCTTTGAAAGTAAATAAAATCGCAAGAAGCTTTAAACTTGGATATAAGTATCGACAAGCAATGCCACGTTCTTCCTTTGAAAGTAATTGTTTGTAAGATTTTTGTTTGTGTTTGTGGGGATAGGAGGAACAACTTTCCTATGAAGATGAATCATGCCTGATCCTTTAAGATTGTTGAATTGTTTTGAATACGAAAGGTGATTGAACCATCGCGTGAGGCTAGCCCATTTGCGGTTCAATCCAGAACGTGCGGAATGCTAGACTCCGGAGTTCCTTTTTCGTAAATTAATTAAGATGAATTGAATTGTTTTTATACGAACGGTGATTGAACCAACGCGTGAGGCTAGCCCATTTGCGGTTCAATCCAGAACATGCGGAATGCTAGACTCCGAAGTTCCTTTTTTCCGTAAATTAATTAAGATGAATCGAAAGTTTTTATACGAACGGTGATTGAACCAACGCGTGAGGCTAGCTCATTTGCGGTTCAATCCAGAACGTGCGGAATGCTAGACTCCGGAGTTCCTTTTTTCCGTAAATTAATTAAGATGAATTGAATTGTTTTTATACGAACGGTGATTGAACCAACGCGTGAGGCTAGCCCATTTGCGGTTCAATCCAGAACGTGCGGAATGCTAGACTCCGGAGTTCTGCTACTCGTTAATTAATAAGTTAAAAGAGTTAGAGGGCGAGGCGCGAAGCACTCGACTTACGGGTAAAATGCAAAGTAAATACTTATATGAATACAAATGACATAATGTCAACAAACATTATCTTTCCCTTGGATCAGGTCAAAAGCGTTCGGAAGAAATCAACAGACAAATGATAAAAGTATCGTGGTATCAAAGAATGATCAAGGATAATGCTGCTAAAAGTCAACATGAGTCAAAAAACATCCGCAAAGAAAACTAAAGGAGGAAACTAAAATCTATCTAGTATTTTTTTGTTGTTTTTTTTTTAATATCGAAAATAAATAAATAAAATTAAAATATTTTTATTATAGTTTTTTTAATATTTCAAATAACACTATTATAATCTAACTATATATATTTCTATCTTAACTTGAGAATTAGATTAACCTAAATCTAATTAAATTATACCAATTAAAATCTTAAATCCAAAATAAAATTAACTAACTAAAACTAAATAGCCCTAATAAAATAAAATAGAGGTAAACTACATGTTTTTACAAACTGACACATTATACATATATTTACATAATATAATAATAATAATAATAATAATAATAATAATAATAATAATAATAATAATAATAATAATAATAATATAAAAAGATTCACTAAATGGAATTATATTCATGCGACATAGATGCAAATACTATGATGTTCAAATAATAATAAACTAAATGGTATATTAGTGACAACAACATGCATATATGATCTTTATAATTAGCGCATGACAGACATACAGTGAAAGTCATTTTTTTTTATTTCGTTCGCACACAGTAAACCAAAACATGTCTCTAAAAATCATCTAATGAAATTATTTGTGCATATGAATAGTAAATGTGTACTATAAAAATAAATATAGAAAAAAAAAACATAAACTATATATGAACCAAAATGTGTGTATAGAAAAATGAACCTCCTTGAAAAAATCAATGGATTCGTGGTTCCTCTCTTTCCTGTCCTCTCCTTTTTTTTCCGTCATGACATACTCTCCTCGTCTCTTTGCGTTTCAGCGTTTCAATTTGTTGCTCTTTGAGTTTCACGATCTCTCTCAAGCTCGGTTTCCGCCGTTTGTATTCGTTCTCAGATCTCACCGAGCCTTATGGTGGTTTTCAGTGGTTTGTTTCTCACGTTCTGTTGGCTTCGGTTTAGACGGTTATGGTGGTTTCCGCCATGGCTGTTTTGCAGTGGTGAAGTGATTGGTGGTAGCGGCGGTGTTTTTATGATCTCCGTGAAGAGTGTTTTGAGTATTGAAGGTTCAATAGTGAAGCAGATTTTTGTCAAAGTTTGGTGAGGTTCAAGGGCGGAGTAAGGGGTTTCGAAGGTTCTGCGATCCTGAAGGTTGAGGGCTTGGTTTCAGCGGGTTTTGTTCATGGTGGTATGAAGGTGGGTTTCATGAAGGTTTTTTTTGAGATTGTGTTTGAGGGTTCAAGGAGATGGCTGTTGTTCTCAAAGTTTTTTTTCTGTGTGTTTTTGTTTGCAGGTTCTTCTTGGCTTTTTTCTATTGAAGGTTTATGTTAATGGTTTTTTTTTACAGGTTTGGTGTTGCTTCCCCGTTCTCAAAAACTTTCCCTCTGTTTTGTTTTGCAGGAAGGGTTGTTGGCTGTTGATGGATGAAGATTGGTTATTCAGTGTTGTTGAGTTTTTTGGTAAACTCCCGGAGAGATTTCGGAGGGTTCAGTTTTTGTCAAAGGGGATTATGCCGGATCCCCAGAAGAGAGTCAGCGGGGGTCTCCCTTTTACAGGTTTGATGTTGTTGTTTTAAGTCCCCCCTTTCTTTTCTGTTCTGGCACCATAAAAAAAAGGGCTGCCAGTTGTCTTTTCTTTTCTTTCTATTGACCTGTCTCTTCAACTTTTTGGATGCAGGTTTTTGATGTCCATTCTGGTGCAAGGACACAGGCTGGCATGTAGCTAGTATAGATCAAAATTGTTTTTATTGTAGGATGGTGTAGACTGGTACAGATAATAAAAATGTGACAAAAAATTGTGACTAGAAAAGTAACCAGATTTTCTAACTAGTTTAACTAAAAAAACTAATTAAACTATAAATATTTTTTAATAACAGAAAATAAACTAATGAAATAAAATTAAAACCAACTTAAATTTAATTAGAAATTAACTAAAACCTAATTGCAATAATTGGATATTAAATTTAATTAGACTAAATAAAACACACAAAAAATATTAAACTAATTGAAAGAGAAAAAAAACCAAAACTAAATATCATAGAAAATATCAATTAAAATGAATTAACAAAAAACCTTAAATTAATTAAGAAATTGGATTAAACAAAATATACTTAAAATTAAATAAATAAATAAAATAAAAAAAATAATTGAGACTAAATATAAACATAAATGAAATACATAAATAACTGAGACGGACATTAAACGAAGAAATAAATAAAAAATGCACGACGAATGACAAATACGAAAGAGAAAGAAAATAAATGATAGATTAATGATATTGCGATGAGAATGCTTCAGACGAATAAAAATTCGAAAATTGGGCATAAACTAAACTTAAATATTTTTTGAATTATTATTATTTATTTTAAAATAAAGAAAAAGAATGACTAATTAGCTTAAAACATAATAATCATTTGTACTACAAGACATAACTCATCATCAATCCCGACATCTAGAACAAAACTAGAAAGTTAGTGAAATGATAAAATTGAAGAAATATGTATGATTAATGGAATATGAAATGTTAAACAAATGTATGCGAAAAATGATCGATTACGATTAATGCTATGAAATGCACTAGATGAGCAAAAAAAATCAAAAATTTCTGGTCAAAATTTAGGGTATGACACTTACTACTACAACTAACCTCATATTGTTTTTCGCTGCTACCATATTATCACATTTGAAATCCCTGCACCTTCTTCCAAGAACTTTGTTACCACAAGAACTAACGGGATCATGAAAACTACTGCTAACTGTCTTTTCCTGATTACCATCCTCCTTCAAATTAACATAGGGATTCTTTTTGACCGAGAGAAAATGCTTATCAAAACCGAGAATCCTATGACGAGAATAACTTACATTAATGTCTTCCGGAATTGGCTTGTCCATGTTACCACTCTTCTTTTGAGAACAAACGGGATTAATCGAAGTAGAAAATTCTTTAATACTATCATCAGAGCCTTCATTACCAGATGTGATTTCCTTTGCGAAAGAATCAAGCGAACATCCCTCTTTTCAATCAGAAGAGGTAGAATCAATAATTTAAGGTGAGAAAATACCTGAGTTAGAATTGAAGCTTTTGGTCGCCTCTTCTCTGATATGCAGAATGAGAGACCTACCGTCGATGGATACCCGTAACGAATTAGGGATATTGAATGAAAGAGATATTCTCACCCTAATTCTTCTAATATCCAACGAAACTCCCTTCACCATGGTATCGTCGATGCTTGCAAAAGACCCTAAAGCATTTGCCAACTCCACAAAGAAGTCATCGCTCCAAGCATCAACGGGGATTTCATAAATTCTAAGCCACACCATTCTACCATCATCAATGTCCTTCTCCTTCCAACGTATAATCTCATTGAACCATTTCTTCCACCGTTCGTCACCCTCCTCCATTAACTCTTCGATATTACCTTTCATGTTTCCTCGATTAAACATAGATTCGGTCCCATCAATGAAAATTTTATCGAAAAAAGGCCTTCAATCTCTAAGTAAGATTGAATATAGTAAGTTGAACCTGGGATGCTTACTTCTCCCACGAACTCCTTCGGGAGTCTCGATCTATCCTCCTCCTTTTTGTAAAATATGACCCATTCTTTGTCACCTTCATTACCCACTTTGGCAGAACTCCTTTCGAACCTAGGCAAATTAGTGTTGCACCCCAAAATTTGCCCTCACAAGATAAGACTTTGTGTACTAAGAGGCTCACAAGGTTCACAAGAAATCTCATAATGTTCACAAGGTTCACAAAGTTCACAATTAGTCAGAAAGTTTGACAATTCCCTCAGACAATGCATCCTCCTAAGCAGTGTATCCTAAACTAGGGTTTTGACTTTAATCAGGCTAAATGGACTTCCAAGACTTCAAGTGAGCTTCATAACATCTTATATGTTTTTAAGAATCCCCATGACAAGTTTCAAGACTTTTCCCAAAGGTTTGCTCAGTCAGATGATCAGATAGGTCAAAATCAGTCAAAGTAGTTAAAAAGTCAAACTGAGGTCAACTGTGGTCAAATCAAAGTCAAACTTCATGATTTTTTGCCAACATCAAGTATATGAAGTAAAATTCATCATTTGATCAAGGGTGGATCATGATTCATCAAGGAGATTTCAGATCATCAAGAATCAGGAGTTTCTAAATTAGGGTTTTCACAGGAAAAGTCAACTGAACTTTGACCAGCCATAACTTTCACATGATTCATCAAATTTTTCCCATCCAAAGCTCATTTTGAAGGAAATTGAATTCTCTACAACTTTATATCTCACAAGCCAAGCCCAAAAATGCTTCATTTGGAAGATATGAGCTAAGACATTATAGGTCCTTTTGAAAGTCAACAAAAAGTCAACAACTTCAAAAGGGCATAACTTGAGAATGGTAAAGGATATGGACATGAAACCAATGGTGTTGGTTAGAGGACTCCTTAAACTTTCCAAAATGTCCAAGAACATCCCCATAGCATTAAAATTGAAGGATTTGTGCCCTTGCAAAGTTGGGAAATTTTTTAGAAAAATATTGAACAAAAGGGGTCTTAGAATCAATTTTTTCCAAATGGGCCTACTATTGTGCAACCCAATCCTTGAGATATCATCCCACACGACCCAATCCAAGCATTTTCATGATTTTTATTTTTTATTTAGTATTTATTTGAATTTTATTCATTAAAAAGCAAATTAAATCAAAATAAAATATTTAAATCAAATAGTTGGGTGAGATATTGATTCTAGAAGGTCATGAAAGTTAATTGGATCAGATTGATATGAACATTATGGTGATTGTCTTAAAATAGCAAGGTTGTATTCAAGAATATTTGAATTTTAAAGCATGATCTTTTTCAATCTCCTTGATCCAAAAAGTCCAAAGAATAATCACATGTTTTGACCTAATTTCATCAAGTGGTATATATACAACATGAACACAAGCATTGGACACGAATTGGATGCCTCAAGAGTAAGTTTCAAGTTCTCAAAATTTCATCAAAAATTCCAAATTCGGATCCTTCATCACAAAGCTTTTCAAGGTATTCTAAGGACACTACAAGCTTCCTCAAGCATCCCTGAATCAAAACCATTCCTCACATGTCTCTGAATCATACTCATATGCCATAACCGAATCAATTTCTCTTGATTTTTCAAATTTTCGATTCATTAAATTCATGCAATATTATTGTGTTTTGACTTTGAAATATTGTTTGTGATAGTATGTAGATCGTTTCTGGATAAAAAACTTGCAGGTTCATGGACAAATGCGTGAGAAGCCATTGTTAGGGTTTGAACCTTTGAATTAGGGTTTCATCATATACTTAATTTAAATGAATTATAAGACCATGACAGGAATGTATGAACTATAAATGATTAATCTGGGTTGTTAATTGTTAAGATTGGTACGATTTTCATGGTGTTTCAAAATCTAGGTTTTCTGTGAAATTCGTGTGCAGGTAAATTCGCAGGAAATTCTGTGGATAATTTCGCAGCTAAATTCGCAAGTCTCAAGGAAGAAGATGGAGTCTTGGCGCGCAGCTGAGATTTGAATTTTTGTTTTAATATATTATGAAATCATTTGCATTTTATTTCACAGATGGATTGGTAGCTCAGTTGGTTGAGGCGCATGTGTGATGGATGAGGAGTTCTGGGTTCGAATCGTCCCCAGCCCCTTTTGTTTTTTTGGTAATTTTCAATATATTTGCAAGATAAGGCACAAAACGAATGCAACATGTATCACCAACACAAGCGCAGGCTTGTCCCAGTGGTTGGCGTGCTAGTCTTGGGGGAATGAAGCCTAGGGCCTGGGTTCGAATCCCAGCCCCAGGTATGTTTTCTTTTCTTTTATTTTGTTCTATATTTTATAATTAAACTTAAATAATTTCCTTAAAAATGTTAAAATAAATATATGTATTGTTTGTTATATCTAAAATTCATTTTTTTTTCTAATCAAAACTTTATTTCAAAAATTTAATTGTTTATATATTATATGTTTATTTTGTAAATTAATTACTTAACCCTAATATTTTCTAAAACCCTAAAAATATTTTATATAAAACCTAATATTCTCATAAACCCTAATTTATTTTGATTAACCTTAATATTCTTATAAAACCTAATTATATTATAACTTTTAATTTATTTATTTGTAAATTTTAATTATGTACATTATTTTATAATTTGTTTATAATTGAATATAGTTTTCACATGTAAATAATTTTAATTAAATAGTAAACCCTAGATTATTTTTAAAACAATTAAAAATCCTAATTTGATCTTATGAATATAATTTATTTTTATAGTATGTTTATTTAATTATAATTAACCAATATTTTTATAATATGTATATAAAATTAAATAATTAGACAATTAATCATATTTTTTTTCTAAAAATAATTATTTATTTAAAAAATTGAACTTTTTTTTTATTATTATGCTAATTTCTTTTTTCTTATATTATTATTATTACTAACTTCTTTATTTATTTATCTATTATGTGATTATTTATTATTATTATTACTAACCCAATTATTTATTTATTTACTTATTTATTATTATAATGTAATTGTATCCCTTATGTAATAGTTGTAATAATCTTTATTATTTATTTTTAAATGCTATGGTTAGTAAAATAGGGAGTGTAAAACATGTTTGTATGTAAATTTGAATTTAGATCATTAAAACTTAAAGATAAATATCTGAATTGGTACACTCACACACGTAAGTCGATCCTGGATCGCCATCTCACTTCCTAAGGGTTACCTCTCCAGTTGTCTAAACAAAAGGTCAAGTAAGGTGTAAAGCAAAGTCCCTTCTCTAATATCATCTAGTCCCTTAACAGATAAAAAGATCAAGTCCCTTAATGGTTGCCTTCGTAATGATCTTGTCCCTTTCGAATAAAGATGATAAGTCCCTTCGAATTGCTTATGCACCTTACAGTTGCCTAAATAACAGTTGTCCCTTCACATGTCCCTTATTACATCCAAGGTAATGACTACCTATTCCTTAATAATAGGGATAGTCTTACCATTTAAAGGATATAAGAACAGAAAAGACTTAACTTAGGGTAGGTTCCTCTTACGTACTTGCTCACTCTTCAAAAACATTTCAAACACTTCACATTTTCAAACAAATTTTCAAAACAAAGGCTTTATATATATCCGTACATGGATCATTATAAAGTACTTAAAGAAAATTCTAATCACACACTACACTTTTCAAAAACATTTTAAAGTGAGCTAAGTAACTAAGAGCCCATGGATAACCATGGATGTGGAGGGTGCTAACACCTTCCCTTTACATAACCTACCCCCCGAACCCAAAAATCTTTTAAAAGGTCTTTCCTGTTCTTTTATGCCTTTCCTTTGGATAAAATAAAAGTCGGTGGCGACTCTTGCTATCCGCAACATAACTAAAGTCAGTTCTCCCACCGTGTTACAATTAGCATGAATCTTCTTTCCATCGATTGAAACGTTATCCAATCCACCGCTAAAAACTTCGCATAAGCCATTTCTTTGAATCTCGCAAACCCAAAAATTTTCCCGAATTTATTTCTCCTTGGTTAAATTGACACCTACAACATCTCTAATACACCTGAATATGTCATAAAAATCCTTCGCTTTGCATCTTTTTGGAAATTCTGAGAAAAAAATCGAAATTACTGACAACACCTTTTCTTTGATAAACCTTCTTCCAACAAGGAATGAGTCCCAATGAGGAATCCAGTCCTTGAAAGCTTTCCGTCTGACCTTCGTTCATCCTTCCCTGTGTTCATATTGACCACCGATCATGATAGGAGAAATCCAACCCTAACCTTTTTTAGAGAGAAGCTAGAGTGAAACTGTTTACCCCCAAAATTGGTAAACAACCACTGGTCCTCTGAAGATACCAAAAATACCCTCAGTTACTCGCAGGATCGACCTGATTGATCCTAGGACATGTTCTAAAAGGTTTTTGATTTGTAATGTTTTTGGGAAAAGGGTCTTAAATCCTTCGACAGGATTTAGAAGGTGTTTGTAATAAAAGAAATTAAGTAAAAGCAAAGACTTTCAAAGTAAACAAAGAAATGGGCAAGACTAGAAGATTTAAAGAAGAGGGTAAAGAAAGGACTTGAAGGTAAATGAAAATTAAAGGCAAGGCAAGGAGTATTAATGACTGAAAATGTAAAGGAAGGATAAATGCAAGGCAGAATGTTAAAGTGCTGGAAAAGTAAAAGGCAAGAATTGTAAATGAAATGCAGTAAATTGCGTGAAAAGTAAATGACTTTGAAAGATAAATGCTTTAACATAAAAGGCTTGAAATTTTAAATGGCTTCAAAGGTAAATAACTTGAAGATAAATTGACATTGAAGATAAATTGGTGGTGTTTCAATCACGTACATTCTCACTGCACTCTTTTCTCTACACACGAATACTTTGAGTTTACGGAGTTACTAGCATATATGATTTCCACACACTTATTCTAAAACTAGACTAGGCTATTTATATACATTACAAAGTAATCATTTTCTACGGTTTCTTCCTAAGAATATCCTAAGATGATGACACTTGTCCCACTACATGTTGAAGAAGTCTCATCTTGCGCCATTTGTCCCTGTATTTGAATTGGAAAATACACATTTTCCCTCCAAACTTGTAAGTGTAAAACTCATGAAATTGCCACCTTCGTCCAATTGATGCATGGTCGAATCACCCTAACATTTAGAAAATATCACAACTCAAAATTTCTCTAAGTACAGAACTTGTAAGAGGGTTCATTCGACTCTCATCCTTTTTATGAGTAAGGTCGAAAACCTCACCTTTAACTTATAACAAGAAAACTCTTTCTTAAGCCAAATGACCTCATTAATGCTAGCGCCGAAATTTGGGGATAGCAAATTGCCCCCCAAAAATGTTCTTTTCGACCATCTTGATGAAAATACCATTTTTTGATATCCATTATTTCAATGCCAACTTAGGTCAGACGAAAGTATGGTTGGAACCACCAAACCCACGTTCTAAAGAAAACTGTTGTGATTATCCACCCATGAGCATGACGTCACATCATAATGGAAAAATCCCAAAAGTCCCTTCAGTCGTATCTGCTGCTTTTTGATCACGAGCTTTCCCTTGAAACAATGCGCTAAAACGTCTTATGCATTAACTGCTACCTCAACACGTCAGATCCCAAGTGCCACGTGTCCCACCACATCACATCTACATTAAGTGGTTGGGCTTCATAATTTATCATCTTCTACGCCTATAAATACATCCTTCAGTATAACAAAGAAACTTTTACAAACTCTTACAAACTTTGTCTCTTTCTTGCTAAAGTATTTTTACTTTCTTCCAAGAAACTCTAAAAACTCCATTTTCTTTTCCAACAATGGCATCTTCTAAATCTAAAACTTACCAGAAGAAGTGTCAGAAATCAAAGGCTTTCACCTTCGAGCAAGCTCTACCTTCCTTCAACAACATCACAGATCCAAAGACAATAAAAAACCCTCAGTTTGTGCCAGAACCCAAAGATGCTGAAATGAGGAGTTTGTAAAAATCTCAGGTAATGATTCCATTTACTGTCAATGAATTCCCTTATGCTTTATCTGGTCCTTTGGCTACAGTTAAGAACACAAATGAAAAACTAAAAGAGTTCTTTCCTTGCTACCGTAAAACTCAACCCTCAGAGCATAAGCATCTCCCTAAAGTCAATAACTCTTCATCTGACCCACTTCCTCTCAATCAGCTGGACTTGAAGTACCTTTAGGAAGGTACTAGGTTGGTTAGGGCTATAAGCCAATTCAACGATTTTGATCTTTGGATGGCTAGATTAGAAAACTAAGGCTGACCACTAGAAAGCTATAGGGATCTATGATCTATTGATGTTTTCGAAGACACATATCCTCTACTGCTTGAACCTTCTGGCTTCTTCCTTGTACTTCTGGGACTGCACCCATTATACTTTTCATCTTCCTTGTGGAATAGTTACCCCCATTCTCTTTGACGTAGCTACTATCATAGGGCTTCAACCTGATGGTCCAACATATGACCCTTCCATTGATGTTGAGGATATTATTGGCTTCAATGAGTCGAAGCTAACATATACCCAATTCATCAACCATCACTCTAAACCCAATGATGATAAGGTTTCTGATAAGGAACACATTGCCTTCCTCACTCTCTGGTTATCCAGATATGTCTTATGCACCAAGTCCTTACAGGTGGCAAAGAAATATTTGCTCTTGGAAAACCAGCTCCACAACACTAGGGGGTTTGCTTGAGTGAAATAATCTTGGCCAGTCTTTACGAGTCTATTAGTAAAGGGGTGACTCGACTGAGGAACCCAACAACCACTTCTGGTACCATGTGTCTTACTGACCCTCTCCGGCTTCTTCAACTTTGGATAAATGCCACTTTCGAACCTATACTTCCCAAAAAAGGGAAGGTTGATGAAGACTCGGAGGAGATTAAGCATAAGAGCACTGAAGGTGTTAGACTGGTGAAGCTTACTCCTAGTGATGAAGGAGAAACCCTGAAAGGGGACTTCTCTAGCATCATAATGATGTTTGCACATCAATATGATTTTTCACCATTCATGGCTTCTTTTTCTGAAAGGAAGTGTGGCCCCAGATGGTTTACTAGGGATTTCCCAAATTCCCCTTCAAAGAAACTTCACATGGACTTTGTTTCAGTTTAGGAAGCCTTTTTAATTCCTAAATACATTGTCCACAGGCTGAATGGTGGGAAATCAGACACAATCCTTATTTCTTATCAACTAAACTTGGTTTCTAGGCAGTTTGGGTTGGGCCAGAGCTTCCCCAAATGCCTTTATGATAAAAAAAAGTTCAGGTCACTTTCTATAACAACCTCTTCGACGAGAATGACCTTGCTGAAATCTTTGACAGATGGGATGCCCAAAAAGCAGTCCTATCTCCTGTCTTTTTTCAACCTACAACCTAATGCATCCACCCCTTTAATGATTGGTGGCGCAAGTACTACAGTGACAACTTTCTCACTGTCATTGAATTTTCTGCCTTGCTTGACCTAGCTTTTGTTAACGTGCAGGAGAAGGTCAAGAAGAGTAAGTCCACTCAAATCAAAGAGATACAAGCCTTTCAAGAATACTTTGAAATTGTCTATCGACCAGATGATCTTAGTCGAACCGTTCGTGAGGCTGTTGTCACTTTGAAGGAGAATTTTTTGCAAAAGATGGATAAGTTGAAAATACCTTCGAATGTTCCTCGTGAGAAGCGTTATGAGGTGGCTTTCCAACTCTTTCCTCCAACATTTCCTCGACTGCTTACTACTGATTTTAGAGTGGACTTTGCCCGTCCATTTCCAGTTTGGTTCGTCTGTGGGGAATCAATAAAAATGCTTCGACAACAGACTCAATCGAAAGCCCAAAGGGTGGTTGTGACTAAGCACACACTGAATAGTTTCAAAGGGCACCTTCATATAGGGATCGAAGACGTTCATGTCGAATCCGACATATATGAAGGTTTGAGGTCTTCATTTACCTCTTACTGAATGATCAATTATTAACTTATAACATTGTCTTTGTCATTTCCAGCGATTACCAGAAAACCCACTGCCAACAGAGGAGTGGTGATAAATACTAGAAACAAAGAAGGCACTTAGGTATTTCATAACCCTTACTCATGCAACTTTTCACATGCTTGCCTCTTAATGTTTGGTCCTCCTTTTACGTCCCCAAAGAAGGGTAAAAAGGCGTCCAACATTGTCATCCCCTTAGATGATGATGAATATCCCGAGGATCAGACCCTCAAGAGGAAAAGGAAGACTGCACAACCTTCTAGTGCTGCTGGCCAACCTTCCTCCAAGGTGGCCAAAGTTGTGAAAAAGGCATCTGGCGCAGGTGGTGTCGAAGCTGAACCTTCAGCCCCTATGGTGAAGCCTGCTGGTGGTCCTCCTGAGAGTACCAACTCCAGTCTAGGTGGTGAAGAGAATGAGGTACATAGCCTTTTTTGCCTCTTACCTTTTTTAATCCCCTTTCACAGCTTCGACTTAACTCCCCTTTTTTTATCAGGCTAGAGCATGCATTTCTCAGCCTCCATCGACTGTTACTCGTTCATCCACAGTTATTCTAAACAGACAAGGTGAGCCAGCGTATCACCCAACTTCTAATTTTGGCTATGGTTATAGTTATTTAAGTGAGATTAACCAACCCATTACTACAATTGTTACTCGTCCCCCTGTGATTGAAGTTATCAGAACATCTCCTGCTAAAAGCACTACTCAACAGTCTCATACTGATGATTTTAATCGTGAGTATGATGATATTTCGATCAAAGACTATATTGGCCAAACAAGCCAGACTGTTAGGCCAATAAGTGCAGCTTTTGCTACAGAAGAAAAAACTGAGAAGACTTCGGACCTTACCCCTCTTTTATCCACAGAATACAGAAACAGGGCATATGGGAGAGCCCCAAGCTGATGCTCATGATGATATTATGAATAATCCATAGCATGAAGAAGAAATGGAGGAATAAGAGGATGAAGACGAGGAAGATGATCAACATGACAAAGATGAGGTTGAAAAAGAAAAAGAGCCTGAAAAGACTCAACAACCCTTGCCTGAGGAAAATCTCCAACATCCTTTTTCTTCTCAAATTTCGACCCTAAAGGAAGATACAACTGGTTACTGTCTGTTGACTCTGAAGTGGTCGAATCCCAGGGAGTATGCCAGATTGAAGCTTGGGAAGAGTTTTGGCTCTTCTGGAAGCATCTCTTCGACAGCTCCTGGGGCCTCAGCTCTAGATGACTTTGTTGGCCCCCTTCTGAAAAAGATCCAGGAAACATTCTCCAAAAGGGATATCCACCTTACTTTGAATGTTGATCCAACTCCTCGTCTTTTCCTGAAGAAGGCTCTGGAACAGATGGATCTTTCGACCATTGATCCTAGGATTTCTAGCTCCCTTATTGAACTAACTACTCTGGTGAACTAGATGTCTGATGATTTTAAGTTCATCCCAAAGGTTGAAAAAATCATTGAGTCAATTGGCGCAAAGAGTTGTAGTGCCTGGGATCAAGCAAGGGAAGTTGAGGGCGAAGTCGAAATGCTAGAGCTTATCAAGGCAATGGGGGAAGCGGAGATAACTACTAATAACATAACCATTGAAGTATGGGAGAAAGAAGTTGAAGAACTCCAAAGGAAGAGTGTTGAAGCTAAACAATGCAACCTTGAGCTTAGTCAATTTGATGGTACTGAATTAGCGGCTGAATTAAAGTGTACCATTGACCTCATTAATGTTGCTGAAGTTCTTCTCAAGGAGCTTGCGGAAGCTAAACTCGACAAGGCTTTGTGTGAGAATCATCTCTAGACTAATAAGCAAAACTTTCTTAAGCTACAAGGAAAACTCCCTTTTTGATTTGAATGTTTTTGTAATATCTTAGGATTTTATGTTTTCCTTTTTGTATGTTGATCTTTTGGCCCTGATGAGGCCTTTATGTAATGACATTTTTGGGCACTATTTCCCTATTACTCTTTATTCTTTAAGCCTTTTATTACTCTTCGACTTGTATTTTATCTTTTTGCATAAGTAAAATTATGTGAGCGTCAAAACAGTCTTTAAGTCAAAAACTTCAACTTAAAAATTTGGGTCAAAAGATAAGATTATCTTGACCTTGGTCATCAACATTATAGCTTTTAATGCCTTACATAACTACATGGCACAAGTTCCCATTTAACGGCTAGAATTATAACACATCTTTAGGGTGTTATTTCCAAAGAAGAATTCACGTGCTTTCAAGCTGCCTTTTGACAGACCAATCAACGCACATGGGCTTCCTCTATAAATAACTCTCTACTCTGAATTCATCTTCTCCACAACAAAAAACATGGATAATTCTGCGAAGAAGGTAGATGGTATTGTTTCACACAAGCAAGGAAAAAGCACCAAGAATAAGGATACTCCTTCTTCTCACGTGGGGATGGTCACCCGCTCCAAGACTAAGGAAGGTAGGACAACCTCTCCCAAAAAGGAGCCTCCAAAGGCAGAACATCCAGATGATGATGGTGAAGATTGGATGAACTACCTCAACTCCATTACCTGTGAGGATCTTGAGTAATATAGTTTTTCTTTTCTGGTTGTTAAACCATGTTTTGAATTTCTTTACTTGTAGGCTATTTGTGGCCTTTTAATCATTAATAAAATTTATGTTCGTATCTGAATCTCTTGAAGCATTAACCTATATCTTTTTAAATATTTCCCATTTACTTTCAAGGTTCTTAAATCAACTTCAATTTCATGTATCTCATAAGTGTTGTTATTAAATACTTTAGCAACTTGGAAGGGACCTTCCCATCTGGGTGACCATTTTCCAAGAGATCTACTTTTTTGATCCATAGGAAAGATGACTTTCCACACTAATTCACCAAGTGAAAAGGTATTTACCTTACCCTTCTTGTTGTAAGATTTCTCTATTCTTTTCTTCTGCCTTTCTAGTAATTCTAAGGCATGAAGTCTCTCTTCGTCCAAATCTAGTAATTCATCTAGCATCATATTCCAATAAACTTCAGATGGAATCTCATGGTGCCTTTGGATTCTTGTGGACTGAAGGTAAATATCAAGAGTCAAAACTACATCATGCCCATAAGTGAGTCGAAACGGGGTAGCATTGGTTTCCTGTTTAGGTGAGGTTCGACATGCCCAAAGGATCTGGTCCAATGTCTTATGCCAATTTCTTGGCTTCTTACTCACATGTTTCTTGATCATACTAATGACTATCTTGTTTACTGCTTCGACCTGGCCATTAGCTTGGGTATAGTAAGGAGTAGATGTCAAAATTTTGAAACCCATTTCTGTGGAAAACTCTTGCATCTTTCGATTGGTAAACACAGATCCTTGGTCTGTAGAGATTGTTTCTTGGATGCCATATCTATAAATGACATGCTTCTGGATGAACTCAATCACATCTTCTTGATTGACATTAGGTAATGGAATGGCTTTGACCCAATTAGAGAAATAGTCAATTCCTACCTAAATGTATTTATGATTCTTTGAAGATGTTGGTTGAATCTCTCCAACCAGGTCCAAAGCCCATCCTCTGAAAGGCCAGGGTTTAACTATAGAATGCAACTCACTTGCAGACACATGTTGGATGCCAGCATGTACTTGACATTCTAAGTAGTCCATTATGGGATTTTTCCAATCCTTATCACTTAAGTTGTCGACCATCAATATTGCAAAACTTTCTTCATCAACATACCCAAGCTTAGTCTCTTCTAGATTTGATGGGGCCAATCCTAATGATACAACTTTTCCTCGGACCTCAATTGTGCTTTGTAATTTCTCCTTTGAGATTTTGTACCCTGATGAAATTTGAGCCAAATCATTTGAAACTTGATTCTCTAGTTTAGGAATGTGTTGAAAGGTAACTGCTTCAAATTTCAGCAGTCTATTTACTAATACAAAGTACATAACTAAATTTTCTTTTATGCATTTGTATTCTTTAGTGACTTGTTTTATTACCAACTCTGAGTCTCCCATTATTTTGACATGAGTTTCCCCCAATTCTAACAATACCTCAAGTACAACTATTAAAGCCTCATATTCAGCTTCATTGTTAGAACAATGGCCATCTATTTTATACTTAAGTGTTGCTGGAATTTTATTATGAGAAATAACAAGCACTCATATACCAGTCCCATCTTTATGATTAGACTCGTCGAAGTATAACTTCTAGGCCTCAATCTCAAGATAATTTAAAGGACTTTCATTTATAGAGTGATCGACTATGAAGTCTGCGACCACATGCCCTTTAACAAATTTTAAGGGTTTATAAGTTAATGAATACTCAGTTAATGTTGGTGCCCATTTCCCAATTCGACTATGAAAGTAGGTTTGGACAACATATGTTTAATAACGTCAAAACGATAAGAAACATAAACATCAACTGGTTTTATATATTGTTTCAATTTAGTACAAGAGTAATACAAACATAGGCATAATTTCTCTATCATGTTATACCTAGTTTCTGAATCATTTAAAACTCTACTAAGATAATAAATGGCTCTTTCGACGGTATCACCATCCTCTTGGGCTAACATACTCCCTAAGGTTCTATCTGAAGCAACTATGTACAATCTCATACTTTTCTTTCTACAAGGTGGAGAAAGAATTGGAGGATGGCTCAAATACTCTTTGATCTTGTCGAAAGTTTCTTATTGAGCTTGGCCCCATTGAAACCCTTATTTTCCCGTTCGTAACAAAGGTGAGAAGGCTTGTATTTTTCCACTTAGGTTTGATATGAACCTCCTTAAGAAGTTGATTTTGCCTAAGAAAGATTGCAGCTCCTTCTTTGTTGAAGGCGTCTTAGCCTCCTTGATAGCTTTAGTCTTATTTTGATTGATTTAGATCCCTTTTTTATGGACCACAAATCCCAAAATGTCCCCTGCCTGCACACAAAAAGCACATTTAAAAGGATTCATTTTAAGCCCATGTTTTCTCATTCTTTCAAAATAACGTCGAAGATGATTGACATGGTCAAGTCCTGAAATATACTTTACAATTATGTCATCAATATAAATTTGCATAAACATATCTATGAAATCATGAAAAATTGAATACATTGCCCTTTGGTAAGTTTCCCCAACATTTTTCAAACCAAAAGGCATTACTACCCATTCATAGGTTCCCAAGGCCCCTGGGCATTGAAAAGCAGTTTTAGGGACATCTTCCTCAGCAATGAATATCTAATTGTATACTGAGTAGCCATCCAACATACTTAGATACTCATGTCCAGCAGCAGAATCAATTAGCGCTTCTGCCACAGGCATTGAATACTCATCTTTAGGGGTTGCTGAATTTAGATCTCTAAAATCTATGTACACCCTTAAAGAGCTATTCTTTTTAATTACTGGTACAATGTTTGTTAACCATTTGACGTAACTAGTTGTGCGAATGAACTTGGATCGAAGCAACCTCTCAATCTCCTCTTTGATTTTGGTGAGGATTGTTGGGGCGAACCATCTTGGATTTTGTTTGACAGGCTTCTTCCCATGCTTGATTGGCAGCTTATGTTCGGCAAGCTCTCTTTCCAAATCATAAATTTCATTATAGTCCCAAGAAAAGCAATTCTTGAGTTCCTTTAGCAAGTGGACCACTTCGACCTTGAGTTCTAGGTCGAGGTTGGCACTGATGTAAGTAGGCCTTTTCAACTCCCCTTCTCCCAGGTCAATTTCTTCTAAAGGATCCTGAGCCAACATTTTTGTGCTTTTTGACAAAGGGTCCTTTTCAAATATCAAAGGCTCGTTATCATAGATTGCATCAAGCCTTTGGTTTGAGTCTTCTTGAGCCTTATCTGGAGGCTCTTGGTCGAAATACCTCGCAAAAATATCCTCAACAAACTCTGTAATGGCCTTAACAACCATATAATTCCCTGCAACCTCTAAGGCCGCTTGTAGTCTTGTTTCTGCTACATCGGCCAAAATTCTTTTTAATGTGTCGAAGTTAGTCATTATTGCTGCCTTCGCTTCCCCATCCAGTGAGGTATATTTCAAGCTCTGGAAAAATAGGTGGGTAATTGCCTGCTTCTTCTACCACTTCCCTATCCCAGCGGAAACCTTCGACAGGATGGAGGTGTAATGAGCAGAATGCATGATCATCAGGTGTGAACTCAAATTCTGCTGGTGCACATGGACCAATATGTGCTAAGTTCTTGTCAAACTCTACACCTTACACATGATTGACTGGTAGTTTGAAGTAAACTTGGTCAGCTTCAATGTTTTCAACAATGCCATTTGGCCTCCATACGGTGACCCTTTGATGCATTGAAGATGGCACTGCGCCTATGTCGTGTGTTGTACCCCCAAAATTTGCCCTCACATATTCAAGACAATGTGTCTCAACAGTTCTCCTAATAGTCACAAGATTCACAATTGCTCAAAAGTATTCAAGGTTTCATCAGACAAAGCCTCCTCCTAAGCAATGGATCTGAAACTAGGTTTTGATTTTCCTAAGGTAAATTGGACTTCTAAAGCCTCAAGTGGACTTCATGACATCCCATATACTTCAAATAATCCTCATGTCAAGTTTCAAGACTTCCCCTACAAGTTTGGTCAGTCAGATGCTCAGATAATAAAAAATCAATTAACTTGGTCAAAAAGTCAACTATGGTCAACATAAAGTCAAACTTCAAGATTTTTGGTCAACATCAAGAATATGAGGATAAATTCATCATTTGATCAGGGGTTGATCATGATTCATCAAGGAAACCTCAGAATCATCAAGAATCAAGAGTTACTAAATTAGGGTTTTGTGTAGGAAAAGTCAATTGTACTTTGACCAGCCATAACTTTCACATGCTTCATCAGAAATTTCCCATCCAAAGCTAGTCTTGAATAAAATTCAATTCTCTACAAATTTGTGCCTCACAAGCCAAGACCAAAAATGCTTCATTTGAGAGATATGAGCCAAGACATTACAGGTCCTTTTAAAAGTCAACAAAAAATCAACTTTTTCAAAATCTCGTAACTTGAAAATGGAAGATCAAATGGACATGGGACAAAAAGTAATAGTTAGAGGACACTCTAAGCTTTCCAAAAAGTCCTAGAACACCTTTATGAGATAAAACTTGAGGGAGTTATGCATTGTGGTAGTTGGTCAATTTTGAGGAGGTGTATGAAGCAAAAAAGGCCAAAACTCAAATTTTCTTCAAATGGGCCTATAATATTTCAACCCAAACTCAATTCTAAGACTATTCACGACCCATTAATCATATTTTCTGATTTTTATTATTTATTTTATATTATATTGAATTTTAATCATTTAAATTCAATTTTAATTGAAATAAATCATAAAAAATCAAATATTTGATTCCAAAGTTATTTTGAGATCAAATATTCGATGATTATATTGATTGATCACATCCAATTTCGTGCAAGACTAAAGAAGGATGATTTTATATGATTTTTGGACAAATTTGGCAACTTGATTTCTTCACATCCAAGCAACCACAAATCCATCCCTCAAGGCCCAAAGTTTTACCCTAAATTACACCACTATATAATCACAACATGATCACAAGACCTGGGAACGAAAATCCAGAGCTAGAGGATTACTTTCATACTTCAAAAAATTCACCAAAATTTCAAATTCGGTTTCATAGATTTAAGCCTTTTCCAAGCTGTTTGAAGGTTGAAAACGATTTCTCGAGGCACCTTGAATGTATTCCAATCCTCACCATCATCAAATTCATGCCATAACGCACAAACTTATTCACTTTTTTTCTTGTTTTTCATGATTTTAGATTTCTTATATTTACATGTTATAAACTATATTTAACCATGGATTTGTGTTTGTTTTGAAGTGTGGATGTTTTCTGGATAATCTATTTGAAGTTTCATGGCCGTATATGAGAACCATCATTGTTAGGGTTTAGAACTCAAGATTAGGAACTTCTGATTTAGGCGTTTTCAAGGACTTTTGATGGCATATTTGAACTCCCTAAGTCATGGGCAATTTATCTGTATAATTATTTTGGACTAATCTTTCGTATTTTGAACATTCGAAATTCACAGTTAATTAGCTACGAAAAATTTCGTAGCTAATTCGAAGCAAAACCATAGCTAATTCCTATGGTCTGGAGGTTGAAGACGACATCGCGTGCGGCTTTGAAATTTGAATATTCATTTTATTTTATATATTATGGTTTACGTTATTTTTCACAGGTAAACAAGTGGCCTGGTGGCAAAGGTGTGGAAGCTTTGAAGGGGAGGTCCTGGATTCGAATCCATGCCTCCCCCTTTCCTTTTTGAGCGCTGATTTTCTTCTCTTTTTTTTTTGCTATCTTTTTCTTAATAATTATTACTATTTATTATATTAACTAATTAATTACTCCTAATTAACAACTAACCATTAAATTAATCATTCACTAATCTTTTCTTTAAAAAAATAATTTTATAATAATTTTCAACATTTTTCTCACAAATTTTTTATAATAATTAGTTTATTAGGTTTTTTTATTAATTTAGTTAATTAGGTTTTAAATTAATCAACCCTGATTTTTTCTAAAACCCTAATTTATCAACCCTGATTTTTTTCTAAAACCCTAATTTCTTTACTAACCCTAATCAAAACCTAATTTTTCATTAAAAAAATAATAATTTCTTTTCTTAATTTAATTTTATTTGTTTTATTTACTTTATTAGAAAATTGTATAGAATTTTTTTTTCTTATGAAATTTATTTTTCCGCTCGATTTTGTAACTGCTTCTCTCAGGTAATAGCTTAGGTTTAATTTTCCGTCTTTTATTTTCCGCAATCCCCCCTAAAGACTAATGTACCCCCTCCCCTAATGTAATAGCGTAGGATTTTAATTTCCGTTTTTAAATTTCTACAAATAACTGCGTGGTTAGTAATATAGGGAGTGCAAAGATTGTATGATGAATAAACCGGACATAGCCCACTAATTACAAGATAAATAATTAAAACTAATATTTACACACGTAAGTTGATCGTTCCACGATCGCCATCTGCACCTCCTAGGGTTTCCCCTCTTGGTTGCCTTCAATACATGGTCAAGTCCCTCGAACATGGGGGTGTCTTAATAAATGTCCCTACAAATTAAAAATCATCAAGTCCCTTCAAGATAAAAGATCATAGTCCCTTTGAAGTTGCCTACGAACAAATGATCTTGTCCCTCGATGACCCTACGAAAATGATGATAATCCCTTTGAATTACTAAGACACCCCTACAGGTTACCTTCTATAACCATACGATGACCCTACGTTCGTCCATTATAACATCCAAGGTAAAGACTACCTATTCACTAATAGTAAGGACAGTCTTACCCCTAAAGGAAATAAATAACAAGGAAGACCTTACATACTTAGGGTAAGTAGTTCTTAAGTACTTGCTCACGTCTTTTCAAAACACTCTTTACACCCCCACTTTTCAAAATACTTTCAAACTAAACACTTTGTATATATCCATACGAGGATCATTGCAAAGTTAAAGGCTTATGAAAATATTTTCTAAACACACACTACACTTTTTTTCAAACAAAAGTAAAGTGAGCTAAGTAATTAAGAGCCCATGGATAACCATGGATACAAAGGGTGCTAACATCTTCCCTTTGTATAACTTACCCCCCGAACTCAAATATTTTTTAAAGGTCTTTCATGTTCTTTTATTCCTTTTCCTTATTGGATAAAATAAAATTCGGTGGCGACTCTTACTATCCACAACATAGTTTTTGGAAACAAAAACACCCAAGTCAGTTCTCCCACCGTGTTACATCATGTATCCACTCCCTACCTAGCAGGAGGTTATAGTTGGCCTTACTTTCGACCACCATAAAAAGAGTGGGCCTTGTGACTATTCCCACAGTCAAGTCAACTTGTAAGAACAATATATTAGGTCCAGTCTTGCCCTTATAGTTCGACAGGACCAGGTTGTGAGGCTTAAGGTCTGTGTCGAACTTGCCAATTCTGGCTAGCGAAAAATGTGGCATTATGTTCACTATGGCGCCACAGTCAACAAGAATTTTGTTGATGGACATGTTCTTCACCTTCACAATGTTATATAGGGGCTTTAGATTCCCCCCTCATGGCCTCAGTGGGTCTTTCAAAGAAAGCATTATGTTCTTCGACGCATCCATTGTTCATCACATAGTAGCACACTGTTTGATGTGCTACCATTTCTGCCTCAGTGTTTGCATCCAGATTTTTGACCTCAGTGATGCGATCATACTCTCTGGGCATTACTGAAACTACATTGACCAAAACGTCCAGAGAAGCTTCAGATTCACAATCGAAATTGTATGTCATATCCTCATCTTCGACAACTCTCAATTCAGCCTTTATCTCTGCCTTGATCTCAACTTCTTTGTTTTTGGACGAAAATCCTTTGTGCCCCACAAGAATTTTGTTTGTTATTTTTATCTTAAGTTTGTCTCCAACTTCACCAAGCACACTAGTTCTTGATCCAACATAATCACATTTGGAGGCTTCTCTCTATGCCTTCCTCCTACGTTATTCCCTATGCCATTGGACCTAGACATAAGGTTTTTACCCTTGTAATTTTCAGATATATACACAGCTTTGTTTGATTTTCTGACCTCCTTTCTGTATCCCATTGAAGGCCCTCTTTCGACATCGAACTTCCTCCACTTTTGGCTTCCCCTCTTGCCTGACTCATCAAGCTTAAACCACTTGTCATTAGGAACTTCCCCACTTGGTTTGAATGTGGGTTATTTTGAATTGAGGGATTGGGGAATACAGCTTTGTTGGTAGGAATTAGCACATCTTGGGTCAAAGCGGCCAAGCTTTGGGAAGCCTTTAGTCTCTGCCCCCCCCCATTAACCTTATTCACTTGTTGAAGGCTCTGGCCAGCTTCTCTATCAAAGATGGAACTTCATCTTGGACAAAGCATTACTTCTGACTTCTTTCTTTGGCATTTATGCAAGAAATCAACAATTGTCTAATCCTCTTTAGGATAAGCCTTCTTGTAGTGATCCCTCTGAGGTGCAGAATGGTCCACCTTTGCCACTTGGTCATCTGCAACTTCGACCATATTGACATTAACCTCATCCCTAAGTTCCATCTTAGAGAAGTTTAATTCAAGGACATCAGTAGCCTCGTCCATGTTCACAAAATTCTCAGCAGTTTCTTTTGTGATTAATGGGAGATTCGACTTTTCGACCTCCTCATGTGAGACGATGGTAACCCCCAAATTGAACTTTTCAACATCAAGTGATGTCTTGAAGAATCCTTCAACAGCCTTGCATATCAGGTGTTCCCATTGCTCGTTGGTTAGCTCTTCATTAGTCTTGAACAACATAGCATCATTGTTGAAGTCTTCAGTAACCTCAACTACCACAGGATCCACTATAGCTTCAATTGAATTAGGGTTATTGTCGTCATCAGCAACTTGCTCAGCAACCTCAATCAAGTTTACTGCAGAAGGTTCAGTATAGTTTGCCTCAGCCACTTGAAGAGGATAAGTATCAATCTTCATCTATACCTTAGGCTTGTCTCCAAAATTGAGTATTCCCTCCTTAATTTCGTTTTGCACCAAATCCCTAAAAAGAAAACATTGATAAGTTTTATGACCCAAATGATTATGGTATTTAAAAAAACCTCTTTTCTTTCTTTGATCTAAAGGTGGAATTTTAGCACCAGGAGGCACGAGTATTTGGTCATCCTTAACTAATAAATCAAAATTTTCGTCACATTTGGTGACGTCTAAAGTCTATGTTTTCTTTGGAAACCTATCATTCTTTTCAGTTTCGACAAGACTATTTCCATTTGAGGGAACTAGACGTTTACAGGAATAAGGAGGACCCTGCTTAAGTTCAGCTAGGTCTATCTCATTATCATCTAGAGGTGGAGTTTCGTCATAGACGTTTTCGACCTCATCTTGATACTTTACATAAGTTATTTTCTTATGTTTGTTTGCCCTAGCGTTTTCATCCTTCAGGCGTTCCAGCTGTCGAACTCTATCTGCTATTGGGTCATCTCTCTCAAGTATCGGGTATCCAGTTTCTTCCTAATAGAATAGTCAAGGCCACCGGCAGCCATTTCGACTAGTTCACACTCAGGTACTTATGTGAAACATTTGGCTTTCAGCATTCGAAATTTTTTCAAGTAATCATCAATGGACTCATTGAACTTTCGATTAACACTAGCCAATTCTTTCAAACTGATCTTGGTCTGACCCATGTAGAATTTCTCATGTAACAACTGCTCCAATTGAGTCCAGTTACATATTGAACCAGGCGGCAATGTAGTGAACCAAGTAAAGGCATTCTTAGTGAGGGAACTAGGGAAATATTTAATTCTTAGACTTTCATCATTACCAATATCTCCAACTTCTATCATGTAACGGGCCACATGTTTGACCGCAGATTCAGTCGTATCTCTTGAGAACTTAGTGAACTTGGGAACCTTTGTCATAGGAGGAAATTGTGACTGAAGTATATATTCTACTATTTGTGAAGTGAAATTTGGCCTGGAAAAACCTGTATTAATCCTACTTCTAGCCATTATTCATTTGACAAGAGTTGTCAGATTGTTTTTTGCTGCCAAATTATTATGTCGAACTTGTTGAACCATCTGGTCTGCATCCTAATGTCTATTTACCACCATCACCCTTGGTTCCTCCTCTACTGGGTTTTTCCTTTGATTCCTGATGGGTTCGAATTCTAATGGTTCGACTACTGGCAGATTCTCTTGATTTGGTGGCTGCATAACATCTCCTACATTTGGTATATGATTGGTTTGTCAAACTGGTGATGGGACTCGCATGAATTTTGCTATGTGCACCATTTGAGACATCATCTGTTGATTCTTCAGAGTTGTATTTTGAACCAAAGGCTGACAAACCTCTCACACAGTTTAAAATAGAGTGTGGACCATTTGCATGTTGCTCTCATCCATATGTTGTCTTAAATAGGTTGCAGACTCATTTGTTAACACATGACCTTGAGTTGAATGCCCCACACCACCAGGTTGGCTATTCCTTCTCATGTTTATTACAGAACCAGATTCTTGCAGAGGTGAAGGAACAACATTTTCTGAAAAAACTGGAGGTGCATTCCTCAGGCTCGCCATCATGGTTGTTGGCATACCATAAGGTGGATTCCAGGTCACAGGCTGAGAAAATCCTGTAGGCATGTAAGGTTTGAATGAAGATGAATTTGGTGGTGGAGTTTGAGCATTTGGCTCAATATAATCCAACACTAGTTGATCATAGTAATTATTATACGTACTTGTAACCATTGCTCATGGCCTTGTCGAAGGGGTAGGTTCTTACACCACACTTGGCATCGTCGAAGCCCCTGTCGAAGGGTTGGAGACTGGGATGGCCTCACTCCTAGGAACATCTTATGTATTCACACTATGAACATTTGAACTGCTCACTTGGGGATTCGACCTACTTATTACGGGAATTGAATCACTTGGGTTTCCTTAGCTAGATGCCATTTTCCTTGTATTTCTTCTTATGGGTATATAATTATATGTACTTGCTACTTTCCCACTTCTCAAATGCATGTAACTAAAGTAACCGTTCTTTCGATCAGTATGCCCATGTAAAATAAGTTACAAAAGAAGTTATAAAAATGAAGTTTTGAAAAGAGAAGTTATGAAACTTCTAAAAACCGTTTTTAGCACTGCCCCACTGGGCATGCCAATTTATTTACCCCCAAAATTGGTAAACAACCACTGGTCCTCTGAAGATACCAAAAATACCCTCAGTTACTCGCAAGATCGACCTGATTGATCCTAGGACATGTGCTAAAAGGTTTGTGATTTGTAATGTTTTTGGGAAAAAGGTCTTAAAACCTTCGACGGGATTTAGAAGGTGTTTGTAATAAAAGAAATTAAGTAAAAGCAAAGACTTTCAAATTCAAAAAAAAAGAAAAGGGAGAGACTTGAAGACTTAAAGAAGAAGGTAAAGACAAAACTTGAAGGTAAATGAAAATTAAAGGCAAGGAAAGGAGTTTAAATGACTGAAAAATGTAAAGGAAGGATAAATGCAAGGCAGAATGTTAAAGTGCTAGAAAAGTAAAAGGCAAGAATTGTAAGGGAAATGCAGTAAATTACGTGAAAAGTAAATGACTTTGAAAGATAAATGCTTTAACATAAAAGGCTTGAAAGTTTAAATGGCTTCTAAGATAAATAACTTGAAGATAAATTGACATTAAAGATAAATTGGTGGTGTTTAAATCACGTACATTCTCACTGCACTCTTTTCTCTACACGCGGATACTTTGAGTATACGGAGTTACTAGTACATATGATTTCCACACACTTATTCTAAAATTTGTTCTTGAGGGATACCTGAGTCGGAGTTCTTCAAACTGGAGCTTTCAAGGCCTTCCCTTTGTGCAAACCAACTCCTTTTGACCTCCTGAAGCTATTGAGATGCTTGGATGAAGTTTATTTTGGCTAGTTTGTGAGATACAATTCTGATATGACAGAAATCGTGTGTGTGTTTAAGGTTGTTTCAGGTCATGGTGATGGGAGGGTTTTGTTCCTTGAGTGATAAGGAGTTGAATGGTGAAAGAAAATGTGATTTTTGTTGGCTGGATTGAGAGTTTCGAAGAGAGAAAGTTTGAGAGGATTTTTGTGAATCTGAGCTTGTGTCTTTGTTCAAGGCTTGCTGTGATGTGTTTTATGATCTTGAGGCAATGCATAAACAATTGGAATGAGTCAGAAGAGTGGTTGTGCACGGTGGGAATGGCATGACTCCATTGGCCAAAAAGTCAAAAGTTTGTGTACTTGAGGTATGGGCCATGGCAGAGCTGATTTGAGGACTTGATATGCCTCAGCTGGCTTCAAGGAGGGCGTTAGGATCAAATGTTGTGAGCTGTATGGCTTGGATCAAGAGCTTGCATAGTTTTTGCAATTTCACAACTTTGAGAATTCTTGAGAAGCAAGTCATGAAAATCCTTGGTTCTTGGCACAATTCTGGTCTAAACAAGTTGCATTATGTTTCTATGATGTGTAGAAGTGCATTAGAGGTCATGAGAAGGCTTGGAAAGCAAAATTGCACATTTCCCTCTTTGGCGTGAACTTGAAAATTATGTGATTTTTGCCAACTTTGATCCATCATAACTTGAGTTCTAGGATGAATCAAGAGGAGTTCTTGTACTTTTTTAAAATGGGAAGATCCAATCTACAAATTTCATGTTTGAAGAAAAATCATTTGAAGCCTTTTTGATCAAGAAAGAGGAGGTTGAAAATCTTTCCCAAAATGGAAAGTTTATATTACAAGTCATGTCCAAAAATGGCAACTTTGCAAATGGCTCAAAATTTTCAAATATTGTGAACTTCTAACCATTACCAAGATCAAATAAAGATCATAGAACCTCAAATTGATGAAGATGACCCTTTGGTACCCTTGATAGAGGCCTCAGATGCCCTGATTCTGACTTTTCTTGCACAACAAGTTACCATTTGATCAAATGACTTCCACAATGAATTTTTGCTTCAAATTTGATACACATGTTCCTTATAACATATATAGACCAATGGAATCAAGAATGGCCAAAAAAATTAAGTGTAAGGGCCTCAAACCTAAAACCCTAATTTCTGGTCATTTGTGCAGGAAACTCTGAGCCTACCTGGGTGGCTCTGCAATCTCTTGTGATTTTTTGACTTTCAAGAACCATTGGGGTATAATATGATCTTAGAACACTCAAAGACCTTCTTATCATGCTTCATGGTCATCCGGATGCCTCATACTCTTTTAAAGATTCAACTGATCACAAACCCTAGCTGTGCAGGTGCAATGGGATGATAATGGTGAATATGCAATGTAAGATGTAGTGATATGCTATGTACTATGTTAGATCATAAGTCAAATTATAGAAAAAAAGTGAGAGGGCAAATTTGGGGTGTTCACACAAACCAAACCAATTAAAACCGATGTTAATTGGTTTGGACAACGAATTTCTAATTTGCTATCCGTAAACGCAAACCAAACCAATAACAATCAACATAATTAATTCATATAATAAACTTTGTTTTAATTGAGTTATTACTTATTTATTTGAATGAAGAGAATAATTGTTATAGCAATTATCAAGTACAAACCATAATGAAAGAAATAAAAGGGGCATAGTCTCTAGACATTTTCAATGAAAAACAAAACGACATCTTTTTAAATTATCACAAGCATATCAACCAATGATGAAATAAAGAGAAATGAAACATTAAAAATCACAACCATTATAAATCAAACTCACAAATTGCAAACTACAAGTATATGTAAACCACACGCTTCTTCCCAAATCGCAAAACTTCAAATCACAAGTATCTACAAACTACAAACCTTCAATTTTATGTTATGGAATAGAGTATAAGTATGCAATAAAATTGTTTTAAGATACTAAATATTTAAGTGAAATACAACAATTATATAAATATGGTGGTCATAACATATTTAAAAATATTTGTGTGTCATGTGTTCAATATTTATTTTTCATATTTTAGCGTGTAAGCAAATAATTTAAAAAATATATTTTTTAATATTTATTTTTAATATATCCGATCAATTCAATCCAAACCAATCCATTATTTTTCGGATCGGTTTGGTTTGGGCTTTATTGCAAAAAATATAGAAATTCAATACAAACCAATCCATTTATTTTCAGGAAATTTTACCTTGAACCCTTACGTTTGTCCCAATACCCCTACATATTTTAAATATTCCAATTTTATCCTTTTTATTTATTTAATTATTTTTAACTTTTACCTTGTACCCTTACGTTTGTCCCAATACCCCTACATATTTGGAAATTTTACCTTGTACCCATATGTTTGCCCCAATACCTCTATATATTTTATAATATTTCAATTTTATCATTTCTATTTATTTAATTATTTTTAACTTTTACCTTGTACCCCTACGTTTTCCCCAATACCCCTACATATTTTTAACTTTCAATTTTATTTTACGTTTGCCTCAATACCCCTACATTATAAACATTTATTTTCCGATACTATTATATTATTTATTTTGCCATCTCACTAATATATTTTGTAACAGGTAAACATGAAGGAAGAATTTCCCTTACCGCCAGGCATAGTGGATTGGCAGAATAATTGCACATCATATGCAACATCTTGGATACCAGGATTCTCTGGACGGTTACAACATTGGCACAAGCTTACACCGATTCTCCCAAAACATATTATATTATGATATATTTTCATATTTTTTTATATTTCTAATGCACGTTTGTTTACATGTTATTTTTTTATGAATTCATCAGAATAATTATATGCATCAAAATTGTCATTCCATCAGGAAACCGCCGAAGAATATATTTGCCGCGTGCGAGACACTGAAAAAATAAACCAAAATAAAATTAAAAAATATATAAACAAAAAAAATAAAATAAAATTTAACCAAAAAACAAAATAAATAAATAACGAAACTCAACCGGAAGTAGCACAAAGGCTAATTTCGGTGTGTAAACCCAGAATAAATGTAAACCGGAAGTAGCAATATAGCTACTTCCAGTGTGTAACTGGAAAAAAAACTAAACCAGAAGTAGCAGTACAGCTACTTCCGGTGTGTAAATGTAAAAAATTATAAACCGGATTTAGCTTACTTGCTAGTTCCGGAGTGCAAAAACCTAAACTAGATCTCTTGTTCCTGGGTGTTCCTGCAGCGAAATATGTTTTCCAAAAGTTTAATTTTTGAATTACACCCTATTTATATGAGAGCATTTTCGTCTAAAAAAATTATTCGTAGGGGTACAAGGTCAAATTTCCTTATTTTCATTGGTTCGGGTATCAGATTCTCTCAAAACCGAACCAAATCGACCCACGAACTCCCTTAAATTTGATGGAAAAAAAACCGACCAAGAAAATAAGAAAAGTAGATGCCACGTGTTTGCATTGAGGCCCTATATCTAACTAATATAATAAAAATACTTTGTTCCCGGTTGTTGTTGATTGAGATTAAGATGAACATTCTAAAGTCATTATTGTGGACTTAATTGGCATAACCACTATTATCTTTTACATTAAGCAGAAGTCTTAGATTCGAATTCAGTTGTGAAATATCTGATTTATACCGATAAGTCTTAACATGTCTTTGAATTGTGTGCCTCCACCTTTGACTTACTGAATAATTGGCAATAAAACCACCATTTCTGAATTCTGAACTAACAAAATGAAAATGAAAATGAACATCAATTCTTCATGTGTAATCTCCAACAGAATAGCATTCAAATTCATCTGTAGTTTTCTTTTATACATCACCACTTCAACTGCATCATCAACCATGCAAGGAAATGAAACTGATTTACATGCTTTACTCGACTTCAAGGCTAGAATAACTCAAGATCCATTTCACTCACTGACTTCATGGAATCATTCCATCCACCACTGCAACTGGTTAGGAATCACTTGTAACATCTCCAATGGAAGACTCATACATATCATCCTCCCAGACATGGCACTATCCGGAACTCTTTCACCATCCATAGGAAATCTTACATACCTCACAAAACTCAACCTTAGAAACAGTAGCTTCCATGGAGAGTTTCCTCAACAAGTTGGCAACTTATTATATCTTCAACATCTGAATATTAGTTATAATTCTTTTCATGGCGTCATTCCAGATAATCTAACTCACTGCATAGAGTTAAGTATATTGAGTTCCGGTCATAACAATTTTACCGGAAAAATTCCGACTTGGATAGGAAATTTCTCTTCTTTATCTATACTTAATCTTGCTGTCAACAATTTGCATGGAACCATACCGAATGAGTTAGGGAAATTATCGAGGCTAACACTTTTCGCGATAAATGGAAATCACTTGTATGGAAAGATTCCTACTTCAGTTTTCAATATTTCTTCCTTGTACTTTCTCACCTTCTCTGAGAATAATCTGCATGGTGATTTACCTTCTGATGTTGGTTTTACTCTTCCTAATCTAGAAACATTCGCCGGTGGATTCAATCGTTTCACTGGAACAATACCTGAATCACTTTCAAATGCTTCAAGATTGGAAATTCTTGATTTTGCTGATAATAGTCTCGTTGGAACACTTCCGAAGAACATAGGAAGGTTGAATCTGTTGACAAGACTCAATTTTGATAGCAATAGGCTTGGAAATGGGAAAGATGGTGACCTGGATTTTATTGCCTCATTGATTAATTGTACAGTTCTTGAAGTTTTAGGTCTCGCTGAAAATAATTTCGGAGGAGAATTACCGAAGTCGATAGCGAATCTTTCAACGCAGTTGAATGAACTTGCATTAGGTACAAATTCTATATATGGAAGTGTCCCTATTGGAATAAGTAACCTTGTTAACTTGACCACTTTGGGATTGGAAAACAATATCCTAAGTGGTTTTGTTCCTTACACAATAGGCATGCTTCAAAATTTGGTTGATTTGGAATTGTATAACAACAGTTTTTCTGGTGTGATTCCTTCATCCATTGGAAACTTGAATAGATTAACAGTGCTACTAATAGATGATAACAACTTTGAGGGAAGTATACCTGAAAGTATTGGAAATTGTCGAAACTTGTTGCGGCTAAATTTGAGCCATAACAAGCTCAATGGTACTATACCAAGACAGGTATTTTCCTTGTCTTCTCTTTCAATATACTTAGACCTGTCTCATAATGCTCTCATAGGGTCCTTGCCTTTTGAAGTAGGTAAGCTAGTTAATCTAGAAAAGTTGGATCTATCAGGCAACAAATTGTCGGGCGCGATTCCATCCTCGCTTGGAAGCTGTTCTAGTTTGGAAGGGCTGCATATGCAGGGTAACTTTTTTGAAGGTAACATTCCTTCAACTATACAGAATTTAGGAGGTCTACAAAATATTGATCTGTCATGCAATAACTTATCTGGGAAGATTCCTGAATTTCTCGGTGAGATCAAAGGGCTAATGCGTCTCAATCTTTCTTACAACGATTTCGAGGGAGAAGTATCGATGAACGGAATCTTCCAAAACGCATCATCCTTTTCAATTGATGGAAACATTAAGCTTTGTGGTGGTGTCTCAAAATTAAACCTACCTTCATGCACTATCAAAAAATTTCATAGCCCTAAAGTGATTATCCCTATAGGTAGTGCACTAGTATTTGTACTCTTTCTATCTTGTTTTGTAGCAATCTTCATGAGAAAAAGATTAGGAAAGAAAATTTCAAGAGAAAGAGTTACTACAAAGGAATTGGAACTGAACATTTCCTACTCGGAAATTGTGAAGCGCACTGGTGGATTCTCCGAGGATAACTTGATTGGCAAGGGAAGTTTTGGTTCTGTATACAAAGCAACTCTTAGGGATGAAACAGTTATTGCTATAAAAGTGTTGAATCTTGAACATATAGGAGCATCAAAAAGCTTCATTAGTGAATGCAATGTTCTGAAAATTATAAGGCACCGCAACCTACTCAAGATCATAACTGCTATCTCAGGTATTGATCATAAAGGTAATGACTTCAAAGCACTTGTGTACGAATTCATGTCGAATGGGTGTCTAGAAGATCGGTTGCATCCTAAGAATGAGAGAAAAACACTGTCTTTTGTCAAAAGACTGAACATAGCAATTGATGTTGCTTGTGCACTTGAATATCTTCACCATTCTTGCGAAACTCCAATTGTTCATTGTGACATAAAGCCAAGCAATGTACTTCTTGACAAAAATATGGTAGCCCATGTTGGTGACTTTGGTTTAGCTACATTTATGTTTGAAGAATCATGTGATTCTCCTAAACATTCAACCGTGATAGCTAGCTTAAAGGGCTCTATTGGATACATCGCTCCAGGTATATCTTTTTCTTAAGTACTATCTTACTATTATCATGTACTGGTCTGTCTTAAGTTTTTGGAGACTCTGTGTTGATTAATTACGATTCAACTGTGATTAACTCGGTTACAAATTATGCAGAGTATGGAATGGGTGGACGCGTGTCTGCAGTTGGAGATGTTTACAGTTATGGTATACTACTGCTAGAGATTTTCACAGGAAAAAGGCCAACTGATGAAATGTTTGAAGGTGGCATGGGAATTCAACAATTTACAGCCTTGGCTTTACCGAACCATGTCATAGATATCATTGATCCTATGTTGCTACATGATCAAGACTTCGATGGATATAATCAAGATTACAGTGAAGAGATAGTATTAAGGTATGAGAATGAAGCTGGAGAGTTGTCTAGTATGGAGAATTGTTTGGTTTGTGTGTTGGAGATTGGAGTGTCATGCTCTTCAACTTCACCAAGTGAAAGAATGCATATGACTGAGGTTGTTAAAAAATTGCAAGCGATCAAGAATTCATATTTAAGACTTAATGAGTTAATTTAGCATTGATGAAGAATGAAAAAGAAGAAAGGGAAATGGCTTTTCTAATTAAATTATTTAAAATTAAATGTATAGTTCATATTGAAACCATTTGTTTTTTTACATAATAAATATTGTGTTAAAATATACATGATATTTTTATATATTTTCAGTATGGTTTGAATAAGGTTGAGGCAAGTGTCATTGATAGACCACATTTGATGAAATTTGAACTAGGATCTAGTTCTAACAAAATTAAAATTAAAGTCAAAGATGATTGGGAAATGATCAGATTTAATTTTAGATAAATAAATTACATTCCACTTAATACAGTTATACAACCACGCTCGGTTGCAGAGAACTCCATCCAACCTCCTTTCAACAAGGCCAGAGCCAGATCTACCATTACTCCAAGTAAAATAAACTCCAGAAGTTTAAAGATCAACCAAGTTGTTTTGGTCAATCTATGTTGCAAAATCCAAAAAAGTGTATCTATTTGGGGGGACTCTACTTCTATGCTCACAAGAACGCAGAATTGTTGAGAGTGATGTTTGTAATTCAAGTGTTGTGATCAGTTAACACGGGGATATAACTGGTCACACAAGTGCAAAAGCACTTTTGAGTAGTAGAAAAGTGAAATATTCAAAGTTGTAATCGGTTAATTTGAGATTAACTGGTTACCACCTAAAGTATTTAATTTTCATGTCAGTTGTCATTGTAACTGGTTAATCAATTGGAATAATCGGTTACAGGCTCAAGTTTGTGTATTTTTCTGTTATGTAGTTGTTGTCAATCAAAGCATGATAATGGATACCGGAAAGTACATTAAATTTCCATGTCTCATCCGCCATACGATATTCGCGCAATTTAAACGGACATCTACATTTTCTCAATTCAGTATCATCTCGTTTCAACTTCCTAATCCTTGATTGATACATGTCACTTCTTTTGCATATCATTGTTACAAATGTTTGTCTTCTATCTGAACCATTGTCGGGCAAAACCCAATTTTCTGGCCTCCCTACGGACCCATTGTAGCATATGTTCACGAACAATGAACACTTATTTATGTGTAAACTTTGCACGAACATCTTCCTCAAAAACAACTGGTCTAGCACTCGGCTTTAACATCACAATTTGTTTCATCCGATTTAAAATCATCATCATTTCACCCGTAAATATCATGCTTCACTTCGACCGATTTAACAACCACACTCACAATAGTTTTGGAAAACATATATGTGTGCACCGTGTAACGTCTCAGTTTTTAAATTAATTTATTTTATTGTGTTTTATGTGTCGATGTGATTCATTTGATTTCTATATGTATTTTTGTGGGAGTGTATGAGGTGAGAATTTATATTATTTATCACTGATTTCAATTAATTAAAATAATGGAAGAAATAGTAAGATAAGAGGTGAAAATTGGTATAATAATAAGATTGGTGAGGTAAGGAGTGAGAGATCAAAAGTTGGGGAGAAATTACTAAAATAAAAGAGTTGGGTTTTTAATTTAAAAGAAAATTGGAGAGAAAATTAGAAGAGGTGGTGTATAGAATTTAGGGCATAATAGGCATTTGAGAGGCAAGAGCAAAACCTAAGATTCCAAGTAAGAATTTGGGTTGGGGGATCATTCACTATTGGGTGTATATTTAATAAAGGATGGTGAGAGACTCTCACCCTCTTCATTGTTGTGTTTTTCCTCCATTTATGTTTGGGGATGAGGAGAAGGTTTATGCATAACCTTTCTTCCTATTATTGTGATTGGTGTTAATTCGCGTTTTGATTTGTCTTTGAAATTCGTATATGATTTGTAAGTAAAAATTTGAATGTTGATTATTTATGTTGTTATGTCTAATATGAGAAACATGTGAATTGATTTGGTAAAAATATGTTTAATAAATGATGAGCTAAAGATGGAATAATTATGTATGATTTTTTTTGTTTGAATTGAGTGGTTAGGGTTGACATCGGAGCTTTAGAAGTGTTTTCATGATATAAAATGCAGTTTTGCCTTCTGCCCAATGGTGACATGCTTCATCTGGATAACAAGTTGATCATCACTCCGTTAGGTGTTGACGGGGCGACCGTCATGGTCCCTGAGACGTGCTTCTTGCCCCGGACGTCACAAGGTGAGGGATTTGTGCGGGGGAATAGTGACGGGCTGAAATGATATATATATAATAAAGAAACTTTATTAAACCATAATAAGAGGAAAACAAGGTGACAAAATGTCCAACCCCAGACAAGATAAAACAAGGCCATACAAAACAACTTTAATCCATCATAAGATTAGCTATGTGTTTCCTAATTCTAGGATAGCACCACCCTCTATAAGTAAGAGTATCAATCAATATGCCCCCCAATATCTATATTATTTACATTGTTTCCAAAAACCAAGTTGTTCCTATGTCTCCAAATCTCATAGATCATTTCAGCTACTGCACTGCGAACCAAATGAGTTATCCACCCTTTTCCTTTACCAACCTTTATCAACCATTGAATTTCCTCAAACCAACCTTGAGGATCATGATCAACTTTCAACCAATTGAGAACCTATTTCCACCACAACTTAATACTCAATCAAATAAAGAACAAATGCTCAATTTTCTCAACCTCGGGGCAGAAAATGCACTTTTCATCAGCCATCAAACCAAACTTCTTGAGCCTCACTTTCGTGGGCAACTTGTTGTGTCACGCAAGCCAGAGAATGAATAAAGCTTTAGGACAAGCCAAGTTCTTGTGGAGCAAGCCTTTCTAAAGGTAGAGAAAAATACAAGAAATGGGGGTTTGAATAGGGTTTTCTAAATTTTTGGTTTTGACTTCCAAACACACGCACAAACAAATATATGAACAGGGAAAGAAAATAACACGATTAGTTTATCATGCTTCACTATTAATGAAGCTAGTCTGGTCTAAATGCCAATGTGATTTCTCCTTAGAAAATGACTTAATTTAATAATCTTATACAAGATTACAAACAACCTCTAAGTGTTAGACAACAACTTAGCTCTCTCGATTATACATACTAAAGACCTAGTCACTCAAGGAAAATCAACCTCTAAGTTGTTAGACAATAACCTAGTCCTCTCGAGTATACAAACTAAATAATTAATCACTCAAGGAAAATCACTTAGAAAAGGATTACAATGGTGTTTACAATAATGCTTCTAAATAAGCAAGTTCAAACAATTTTAAGAACATATTTTCTACAAACTTATGAGCAACAACTCTTTATGTTTTGAGATTTTCTTTGACAATATTTGTACTAGATTTTTGACTTGTGAAGATTGTTGTTCTTTGCACTGCTGATAGTCTTCTATTTATAGTCTCACAAGAGAATTTTGAAGCATTGAAGAGTCTTTTAACATTAGCTAGTTGTATCAACGGTAGAATCCTTGGATAGCAGATGAAGTAAAAGCTTAAAAAGCTTTCTAGTCAATTTTGAGTGTAACTTCTGCTTTTTCCATTTTAGGAAAGAGTCGTTTGTACGGATTATTGGCCTTCACGTTTTGCATTGGATTTTGAGTTTTGAATCATCTTTTGATGATATGTTCTTGATTTAAATAAGTGACGTTGATCAGAGTCTTCATAATCTTGCTTGTCTTAGAAGGATTCTTCTTTGTATAAGAAGTTGTTAAGTATTAGCAAGTCTTCAGAGATAGAAACAAACACTTTCTTTAGAAATCATATATTTATCTTTTCTTCAGAAACTTGGTATTTTCCAAAGCTTTCTTGAGCAGTGCTTAAATTTGATTCTTATGAGACTTATCTAGAAACCAACCAAATAAAATGTATGCACACTTAAGATAGGATCATAGTACAAAATTGTTACACATAAAATATATGCATTGTTATCATCAAAACTTGAGATTATATGCAGAACCAAAATCTTGTTTTAACAATCTCCCATTTTTTTATGATAACAAAATCATATATTTTGATGGAACAATGTATATGTGTTAGTGTGCAAAAATCATCAGAGTCTAGTTTACAATACTCCCCCTGAGATAGATAAGCTCCCCCTGAGTTTATAACTCGTAAGAATCTGAATTTTCATTTTCTGAGCTTGGATTAACAGGATTCTTTGGCAGCGTATATCAAGGCTTTTATCCAGAAACTTTTGTCACAATGTTCCTGAAATTCACTCACATACTAGTATATATATATATATATATATATATATATATATATATATATATATATATATATATATATATATATATATATATATATATATATCAAAATCATTACTGCTACTCCCAGTTTTGTCATAATCAAAAATATTTTTATAGCCAAGATAAAGATACATGAGAGAAAAACACAAGCCAAAAGCAAAGAACATAAAGTATAGAAGCCCTAAAGTGCCTAAGTTTGAGAAGTAGGAGGGGTTCTCTCAAGAAGTTTAGTTAGCATCTCCTTAATGGTGCGGTTAACTTCTTCTTGATTGTCAAATCTTTCTTTGACCACTTTTTGCTCTTTCTTAATGTCTTCCATAGTTAGTGCCATAAGAGGAAGAATATTTTCATCTAACTCCGATGATTTATCTGCAGAAATTTTCTCAGCAGTTGCTTGTAATGGAGCTTCTTTGTCCTCAACTTCTTTCTTAGCAGTTTCTTCAGCTATCCTCTCAGCTTCTCTCGCAGCAGCCTCAGTAGCGATTGTTTCATCTTCCTTCTTAGCTTCAGCAGTCATTCTATTAGCCCCACTCTTAGCTTCCAACCTTTATTTTGCTTTTCTAGCGAACGAGTCTCTATCTTGATCAGGAAGGTTTTTAACCTCTTGAAACTCATATGTGAGCCAAGTGTTAAACAAATTCTAGCTTTCCTTCAAAAATGAAAGCTCAGAACTAGAACTGAAATCCTCATAGACCTTTTGTGCTCTAGTAACAGCATTATCCAGAAAAGTGGAGATAACTTCTTGAAGAGTTTTGGAAGGAGATGGAAGGTTCGAAGTCTGAGAATCATGATGAGTGACATCATCAGAAGCAGATTATGTAGAAATGGTTGTTGTGGAGTTTGAAGAGGCATTGTGTACTAGAGGCGAGGAAAAGGGTTGGAGAGGGATAAGTTTCTAAATAGTGACATAAGGGATTGGTGAGGTGGTTAGGATGATTTCTGAAGTAGGTAAGGGTGTAGGTGTAGGATGTTGAGAAAGCTAATGCAAGAAGTGTTTGAGAAGTATTAGGGATGGTTGTGGTAGTGATGGTGGTAATTTCTGGTGATGGCTGGGGGATGGTTGTTAAGGAGGTTGTTGCTTTGGAATTTTATAGAGGATTGGAAATAGTAGGTGATGTAAGTGGGATGGAGGAAGCAGTAATTGTGGTCGAAAATGATGGAGGTAGTGGAGGAATAGTATAAACAAGATTTATGTTATCAGAACCAGAAACAACCATAGTAAAAACATCATGGGACACACTCACAGATACAGAAGTAGATTCAGCAAGTTCCGAATAAATTCTAATATCTTTTAATTGAACAATCATTTTCTTCTTCTTTGCAACCTTTATCTTTAATGAAGAGACATGCTTCCTTTTGAGCAGATTTGGAGTATTTTCCATAAGCATATCGGGAGTGAAACTAGGCATATTATATCCTTCTTCTTCACGAATCTTGATAAAAGGTGTTACTGCCTCTGGAGGCTCAATCTTTGAGAAGAGAGGAAAGTTGTCAACTAGAATTCTCAGATCCTTTACACTATCCACATCAGTAGGGATGAATGGTTTCTTCATAACTTTGTTAATAATTCTCATGTTTTTTAGAAGCTTAGAGCTCCAATGCCTAATCCTCAGCACAATTCTATCCACCAACCCCATATAGTGATTGATGGAAAGCTTCCTATTGGTTAGAGGGACCCCAAGGTACCTGAAAGGAATGATCCCCTCGGGAAAGGGGTGATTCCAAAGATAGTTTGTTTAACAGCAGTCTCCATTCCCCCATAAAAAAGATGTTACACTTGATCATTAGTTAAATGAGGGACCTCCCATATAGCAACTATGTCAATACCAATAAACTCCTCATTAGCTTTGCCCATAAGATTAGCATAGAAATCCAAAATCTCCTTCTCGATCTCATTTTGATTGGAAAGAAGAGTGTCATCATCTCTGCAGATTGTTGTCATCTCATTTCCACTGTGATTAGCCTTGACTCTGGGCATGGGAGTATTTATTGTTATCATCCCTCAATCTAAGCCAATCAATCTTAGATCTTTGTCTAAGATTTTGTTCCTCAATTTCACTCCACTTTAACTCCTCTACAACAGTCTCTTTAACTTTTTGAATTAACTCATGATTCTCCCTATCATTCATGAGAACCTCTTGATTATCTATCAGTAGCAATCTAGCTCTCTTCAAGGAATCAGAAGCTCCTAACAGAGGTTTACTCAACTTCCTGATGGTGGATTGGGTTCTAACCAACTTCCTCAACAAAACAAACATAGGGCTTCCATGGATAGGAACCATCCAACACTTATTGAGCTCCTCAAGGAAGTTAGATGTGTCAATCACATTGTTCATAAACTTGAAGTGATAATGCATCTTTTGTCTAACTGTGTCAGGGTTCTTGAGCAGTAGCAAGGAATGATCTGAAACACTAGGGGCCAGGATGTTAAGAGTAACATTAATTTCTTTCTAATACCAATCAGCATTGGTTAGGGCATGATCAATTCTAGAGTAGATGACATTCTCACTATGCTTGTTGGACCGGGTAAAATTGTCATCAGAGCTATCCATCTCACTCAAGTTGATTTTATTCATCATAGAGATTGGTGAGAGACTGATAACGAACAAGTACCGCGAAGTAAAGATGAAAAGGACTTTGAAAAGAGAGTCAAAGAGTGCTTGAAATTGTCGAAATGGAAGCAGATAAGGATCACCAATGTGTCTCGATTGGATGTGGAACGATTCATGCCGATCCTCCAATTGACTTGAGACATCGACCGACGCGGATTGTGATGGTGGGGCGAGACTGGGTTATTGAAACTTTTTTTTATAAAAAAAAAAAAACATATTTTCTTATTTTTAAGAAAACAAATTAGAAAATAAAATTATTTTTATTTTTTGGAAAAAAAATTATATTTCCTGGAAAAAAAAATGTTTTTGATTTTGAAAAAATATATATTTTTTGAAAAATAATGAGTTTTTGTTATTTTTGGGAAAAAATATTTTTTTTAAATCTTCTTTTCAAAAAAAATGCATGTTTTATTTTTTTTTTTAAAAAAGAAAAAAACTGAAAATAAAAAATTCTTGAAAAAAAATATATTTTGTAAAAAGTTTAAATCAAATATTGATTTAATCGACTAATAATTGATTTATAATCATTTAAAAAATGAAAATCGATTATAACAATTAGTTTTAATAACCGATTATAACATATGAATTATATATGATTATAGATCGTTGACAATAAAAATTAACCGTCCATAGGCAACTTATAGATCCTTATAGAATAAAGTAAGAATATACCATAAATATAGTCATTTGACAAATGTAACAAAATGAAATCCATTGGAGGTCATGAAATGCTTGACAGGTTTCCAGCTGAGTCTCAGTTGTTTGTTGTGATTGAAAATTCCTGGAGTGTATGTTGTTGCATATATTTGCTACGCTGCCATATCATATCATTGTAGGAGTTGTTTTTCATATATAAATGAAAAATAGGTAAGAGAAATCACTCCAAGAGCACTTCCACCAGATGTACATCCATAATACCCACAAACAATCAATAATGAGATTCCAACCTACATCTTTGTAAGATGAGTTAAATTCTTACCAAAAGTAAACTACTTTGGCCATGAAAAGCTATGACCCGCAAATGAAGTACAAACACATTTTCAACATCAATTCTTGTTCTACTTTCTAATTCATGTTTTAACCATTTTAATTTTCAAAACTTCTCAAAATCAACATGAAATCTCTTAAATGCTTGTTCCACTTTCTAATTCATGTTCTAAGGATTGTACTTTTCAAAACTTTTAAAAACAAGAACAAAGGGGGCTTGTTAATGTTTTTCATCTGTTGATGAAACAAAGGTTTTACTAAGAGTATATACTTAATTCGATTATTAAAAATTGCCAGGTTGTATCAACCTATCTCTAACTAAATTGATAATATTTTAAATCTCATTTTTAAAATTAGAATATAATCAGATTCATCAATCTATTGATATTTATAAAGACTATTATAACGATTAAGTTTGTCATAATTGCACTCTCTTGCCAACAATAATCCCATTGAAAATTTTCCAAGGTTGAGTCTAATCCTAACAAACAACAGCTTCAGAGGAAACCGATTATAATAATAACATGTTGGTTTGGCTGGTTTCACAGTAGATGACCTGTGACTGCAGAAGCTACAATACAATATGGAGCTTCATCCTAGAAGCAAGACATTCAACTACAGTAGCGGATCAAAAAAGAAAAGTAACTACAAAGTAAAAGAAAATTAACTCAATCGAACTAATACAACATTGAAATTGTGGCTAGCCAGACAACATTGAAAATGAGGCTAGCCTGACAACATGGGAAATGCTCGGGTAAAAAACAATGCCCTTCTCTATGATATAACATAAATTAGCATGGGGGAAATCCCTTCAGCATATCTAAAACCACCAGGCTAGAGGTTTTACATGAGCAAAGGACATAGATCAAAACATTTCGCCCCCAAAATGTTGTATCATGAATATCACATTCTTTGGTTGCTGCAATGATGGTTGTTCTTGTTCATCTAGCTGCATTTTCATTCCTTCATTCGTTTGCTATGAACAGACTGATGCGTTCTGAAATTAAAACTAAGAAAATTAAGCATAGATCCCTTGTATATGAAATGCTCACATTCACTCCTACAACTAAAGTTAGTGGTCTAACAAAATGGGGAAAATTGAACAATGGTTTTCCTTTTGGATGGAGGCAAAGACTCAAATGTTGTAGTAGCATTTGTCTAACAGATCATAGCGAACCATTAAAGAAAAAAATATAGATCAAGATTTAGGAAATATAAAATTCTAAAGTCATGCTACCTAGCTTATGTTACCTTGGGAAGCTAGTGCGTTTTTCCATTTGCTGAATGATGATGGGATTGGGATTTAATGGCCGGGTCTCAGCATCTGGAGCCTGAAAATCAGTGAATTGTCACAAGGTAGATCAACCTTTTACCAAAGATAGAATATACAACAAGAATAATACTAGGAACACACTCTCTAACACACATCTAAATATACTTTCTTCTAGTTATTGAAATTAATTCGGATCCTACCAAATTATGTGGGTCCCATGTAAATTCAGTGGGATCCATATGATTTTAACTAATGGAAGAGAATATGTTGGAATGTGTGTTACATAGTATGTCCCTAGTAGTCCTCTATACAGCAAACCACAATGAAATATTCCAAAATTGACCAATATAAGTGAATCTTGCAGTACCAATTATCTGATTCTGTAAAAATTCCAAGACTAGCCCCTCCCTCAAACTACTGTTATGAGAATAATTAAACCCGGAGCATAAACTCAGTAAAAAAAAATGGTTCCTAAGCAACAATGATTAAGTATGCAACAGCATTATGGCAGAAATGACTGCAAGGGAGTACTTGGATAATGGGTAAATTATCAGGACTGACACCAAGCCCATACCTTTTCAGTAGGAATTTAAGAAGCCTGTCTAAGACAGCAGTAGCAGACGTGAAGCGAGTTCACTCCTCATTCTGTAATTTAGTCTTCACATTGATGCTACACAATTCCATAAACGATCTGGAATATCTAGTCCACATTACCCCTTATCCAAGCATCACCTATTCCCTTAATCAAAACAGGTCACACAAATCAACTACCAAAAGCATTAAAAAATTCCCACCTCAGAAGCACTTTCTCTTGGTAATCCATCTTCTCTCTGCAGTTCACTGGACTCCGCATCGACCACATCCCATAAGAAACCATTTTCATGTTCAATAGAAAGCTTGTCAAATTCTTTATCAACAGCTTTACATTGAGGCTCCATATGTGTTACATACTTCTCTGTATTTCATACACCGAAAATGCATTTAACAGTTTAATATAGGTTCAGTAAAGAACAGGCTAAAAAGAAAATTGATGTAGCATGGAGAAAGATTTAGTGCATAAATAAATAGCATTGGGCTTACTCAAGCCCACACAACAAATTACAAAAAACAATATTTACCTCTACATATACAATAACATTGGGTTTACTCACAAAGAAAGATTTAGTGCATAAATAAATAAATAACAAACTGAAATACAGTTAACCACAGCTATTCTTCAATTTGAACTCACTATAAAATGTTTATTTGTTAAGCTTAAAATGCTTCAATAGGCACAACTTTGTAGGTTCCCGACACAGAAACTAGGATAATAATCTACATGTATACAAAGTGCTACAAGGGCATATTCAAATGCTTGTCACCATGGAAATGCTATCTCCCACCAAAAATGAAAAAGGAAACTCTATGCATGAAAAAAATTATAAATAACAAGAAATAATGTCCCACCACCAAATGCAGCAACAGTTAATAAATACAGAATTGTTTGACAGAATTATAAATATAACCTAAGTTCCATTAATTTTATCTTCATTACTACAAAAGAATATCACAAACACAATTTTAGGACAGCTTAAAAAAACTTGCCATACCTGCTAAGCTGCGAAGGGCATTCTCGGCAGCTTGTTGTTGAGCATCCTTCCTTGTCCTACCCATACCAAAGCCTATTTTCTCACCAGTGAATAGTACCTAAAACAAAGCATCAGACAATTTACAGCACAGGTTATGAGTATAAAACAGAATACTAGACCTAAAGCTAAGGTTATTTCAGACTCGAGTAAAATATGAAAACAACTTTGCCCAGAGGTTAAACAAATGAAACATGCAAATATGAAGAGCAATGTCAACCAAAAGTGGCAGCGCAAACTATTAGGCCACAATAACATCTTTACAGGAAATTGAGTGCAAAGCCAATAGCATTTAAGATGATGATAGATGATAGAAGAACTGGGAAATGACATTGAAAAATAAATAGCCAAGCAGTTCATGATAAGTTTCTTTAAGTACAAAACCAAGAAAGCATCCAAACTAAATTATGTGAGATAAAGCCAAATAGAAAACAGACCTTGATATCATTAATCTACAAATCACAACATAAAAATTTCTTACAGTTTAAAAAACCACCAATCAGTAATGCATCTTAGATAACACAACACAACACATACTTACTACATAACCCTAGAAAGATATAATATTTTATAGAACAACTTTCACTTACCTCCACTGAAAACTGCAAATCTTTGCTGGTGCTTACAATTGACTTAAATTCAACCTAATAAAAGGAATACATAAAAATGCACTTCAGTGGAAACAGAGGAATTAAATGCTCACTTGAGAGCAGAAACCATGAATACCTTAGAGCAACACCGCCTCCCAATTTCTTGCAGCACACCAATAGACAGAGATGGTACAAAGTTCAACTTTCCAACTTCATTTTGAAAATCTTTGCTATTAGAAGATGCACGATTCAGAGATATTGTACTCTCTGCAAAGATTTTGGTCCATAACAAAAGGCAAAACATCAATGATTCTCGAAAGTAGATGAAAATAAAATACTAATGAGAATTTTAAAAACAAGCTTGTGCAAAACTGTCTACACTTCTCCAGCTCTTCAAAACCAGATAAAGAATTTTTTGGAAAATTCAGTAAGACAACTTTCAAATTCTAAATTCCCATTAAATTAAGAATGGGAACGGGGAAGATCTCATAAAAATGAAAAAAATCCGTGCCTCCCTCAGGTATTTATGTTCTGTCCATAACAAAACACAAAACACAAAACATCAAAGATTATAGACAGTAGATGAAAATAAAATGCTAATGAGAATTTTTAAAACAAGTTTGTTTAAAACTATCTACACTTCTCCAGCTCTTCAAACCAGATAGAGAAATGATTGGAAAACTCATAAGACAACTTCAAAATTCTAAAATTATATGAAATTAAGAAATGGGAGGGGGGAAATTTCATACAATTTAAGGTCTCAAGTCTCAACCTCGTTAAAAAAATGTGTATATACAGGTCAGGTGACTGCATAAAATATAGTCAAAACAAAGCAAACAAAAAGTAAAGGGTGTTGCTCCTGCATCATTTACATTACAAATGATGAAATAAGAATAGGGGAGAGATCAAAAAGTTGAAATAGAGCAAAAGACCAGAAAAATATTAAACTAAATGCTGCTTCCAATTTAGCACTTGATCTTTTAAGAAAATACATCTAAACTTCACTAATTCCTTGGCCAAGCCCATTAAATAATCATGTAAAATCTATCTTAAAGCCAAAGTAAACCACCCATGACCCATTACTCTATTAACATTCACTTAGTTTGTCATTGTTAATAACAGTATTAGATAAAATTCAAAGACTTCACATATATGTTACGAAAATAAGTATCAAGTTATACCTGATAAATGCAACTTAGTTGGAATATTCTGCCTCCGAAAATCAGATACAGAAGTTGCCTGCGTATAAACAACATTTTCAGAATAGGAAAGTTCAAGACTCAAAACAACATTTTCACAATCAGAAATGAGAAGCCGCATAACATTCATCTACAAACCTCTTCAGCCTTAAGTTGTGGTGTTTGTGAGAGTGGTACATTGGAAACTGGAACTTCCATTTTATGAGAAAATTGTTTTTGTTGAGCCTGGTGCTTTTCAGACTTTACCACATTAGATTCTTTAGCAGGTGCAAAAGGCCAATTATTTGTCTGAGTTTTGTTGCTTATATCATCTTCTACCAACCAACTTCCGTATGCAGGAACAGGTGGCCTCGATATCAGAGGGGGTTCAGCTGAACTTTGTCCTCTTATATCAGGACTATGCCTCATATTTAATATTCCTTTTTTCATTTCATAATCACGATCAATAAAACTTCCGTCATGTTTGACTGGAGGTCCCAGCAGACCTGGTTCTGAAACAAGGTTGGAAAATGTAACAAACATTAAAAGATAGCATAAACTTTCAAAACTGCAATATGCAAATCAAAACAACATAAAAAATTGTCCAATACTCTGAGAAGGAATCAAGGGCCTTGATGATCCAGGACCAGTGACATTTGGAACTATGCCAGCAGTTGACTGAGAGGTTTCATGCCTGAACTCAACACTATTTGCCATGGGCCGGCTGACTAAATCAGCAGAAAGCTTATCATCCTGAAAAGAATAACATATAAAAAATGCTAGGACTATTTTACTATCTACTAATGTTCCACGCACATATAAAATAGAATGGGCTTGAACACTCATCACATACACACAACAAAAGAAATACCCCACCAAAATTTGCTAGAATGTTTGAGAAAATGTTCCCATAACAGAGATTGCAAGTAACACTTCAAAAAACATGGAAACTTGGAGTATGTTTCAATTGAAGTTGCAAACTTAAGCTTAATTACACCAAATTTTGCAAAAAGTGGTTTTGCTATGGCGTGATTTGTCTGGGTACTTTTTAAAAACATATTTTTGTAAAAATGAAATTTGATTGGACAATTCTAATTAACAAGCCTGTTATTTCTTTGTTTGGAGCCAACCCTAGTTTGGCTAAAAGAAACAATAAACCAAACAAAAAGTCAAATTCCATTTTGCATGGAAACATAATTTGTTCTTAAATGTCCATTGTCAACATTGAATCAGACGTGCACTTACAGGTTGGTTTAACCTACGCTCAACCTCTGTGCCGCCAATTCCTTCACTGATAGGGGCATTAGCATGTCCATTACCATTTGGCACCTCCTGTCATCCAGTAGATAAGCCAATATTAAACCAGCAGATAAACAAGCATCTACAGTGTCAAAATGATAACATATAACTACAGATGAGTTAATGATCATCAGTGAATTTAAGAATCACGTCCATTCCAATCCAATACCTCAGACATCAAGTAGCTGCTCACATCCGGAGGGTGAGGCAAACTTCCAACCTCGTCTTCAAAGAAGACGTCAGCAATTCTTTGTAAAAAGCTCTCATCAAACTCTCTGAACACATGGACAATAAATTAAAGGCATAAAGAGAAGAATATTTGAGCCAATAAAATACTTGATTGCTAAACTTACTTGAAAAAACAACCCCTGACGTTGCATGCAACATTTCTCGCTACACATAGGACTGGGACAGCATTGGCTGTCTAATGGAAGAAAAAAAAAACAATACTCAATTATCAATAGATAATATTAGAGAAGATGTATCTTTTTGCAAATAATACATGTAAGCCAGTACCTCTGCTTGAGGAGCATAGTAAGGAGTAAAGGCAGGAACCACATGAACCCTCGGCTGGTCCTTGTCCTCCCAAACCTTTGAACGGTCATCAATCACCATTGCCATTTTTGGATGGCACATACCATCGTGAAAAACATTTAGTAAAGATTTTCGAGAACCTGCAAATTACCATATAAGGACACGAACAACAACAACAACAACAACAAGAATAAACTAAACCTTTATGAGAATAACAATATTACATAATAAAACATGGTAGCTAGACCAACAAACTTACACAGCTTGTATTTGTTACAAAAACCAACAATACCCTATAGAAAAAATTGTATCCAAAATGTTGATAAGATTTCTTTTTAAATTCAATTCAACTTCAAATCATCTTAAAAACATCAAAGTTACAAACACTAAGGAAATAATATGAGCCGTACCTGATTTAACACAAATAACCCGATCAAAGACTTGCTTTGAACTTATAAGATGTGCCCCTGGGTCAAGAAGCCTCCACATTTCCAAGGCATAATCCCTTTCAGCCATAGTACAAACATAAACTTCAAACCGCTTGCGTCCTCTTGCAGTTAAATAGCATCGTAAATCCTCCCAAGCAGGCCGTAACCTCACTAGTACACTAGTATCACGGATCTATGTGAAGAAACAATAATTGGGAATCAATCATAGGCATAGCAAAACTATTCCAAACACAACTCACCAAATTAAATGCATAATACATTGCATATAAACAATTTCATAGAAAATTTGTCAATTTTACCATTTTATTCTATTAACTCTCAAGAGATGGGGGAGGGAAGGGAAGAACTATGCTAAGCAACTGGAAAAATAAATAAAATGAATATGATTTGGAAAATGGCCACCCAAGTAAATTTGTTAGCATATACATTCATTAAAACTTGATGTCGTAGATCCCACCCACAACATATATACTAACATTCTGACATTTATCATTCCAAAAAATACTAACATTAGCCCTTTTATCATTCAGCAATGGCATTAATAATTTTGAGCACATATGAAGATACTACATCTCAAAATGTCGTACAAGCAAATATTACAAAAGTAAATAAACAAATCAAAGCTCTTAAATGCCCAATCATCCTAAATACAAGATGCCGAAAAGAGGACTGTATTGATATTGATCTTATTGATATTGTTAAATAGACGCTATAGCATCGCATAACTGGGACAAATCACTATTGTTCCGCGATATGTTATTTAGTACAAAATATTATAAATAGACGCTATATAGTGGCGCTATAAATTTTAACAATCTGCTATCGCAATTGACAGCATTGGGTCTTGGACCCTAAAACAAGTGCAAGAAGAGCCTTAAAAGAACAGGATTTTTCTTCTTGTGTTTGGGGGTGGGAAGAAAGACTTACTCTCAAGTTCGAAATCTGGCCATTTGGATAAAATATAACCATCAGTATGTATGAATTAACATGAAAGAAAGGGATTATTTGCGGGAAAGAAAGGGATTATTTGCGGGAAAAAAAGTATTCTAGATAATTTGACTCAAGTACCTAGTTCTACTTTAATTTCTTGTCATTAAACATTACCTATTTAGTACTCACGCTTACTTCGGACCAAAGACGTGTCTAGTGTCTGAAACCAATACAACAGCGACACGTGTGGTTACATTAAATTACTTGCATTTTCTCAAATTAATAGTGTTGATGGGTTGGTGTCAATATTCTAAGTCCTAACAATCTATCCGACAAACCGATACTAAGTTTTAATAATTTATCTACTCCCAATCTTAAATAGTTAACAACAAGCAATCTCCGATTACCACCACTCGCACTCCATCCATCAATCAAAACCATTAACCACAATACACAATTTTCTTTAGAGAGACTAGAAATATAAACCTCGGGATTGATTCGAGTAAGAACAATATTCCTATCTTGAACCCTAACAACAGGGCGAAGAACTTTCTGTTCAGTCAAAGATGGCACTTCCTCCATCTGAACTTGATACAGCTTTCCGTTACTATCAACTACGGAATTAGTCTCAATGAATTGCTTCAACAGCAACCTATCCTCCAAGTAACGCTTGAGCTCAGCAGACATACCCTGCACCCTTGACGGATCACTCTCCCGGGAAAGCCAACTCCGCAAAGCCTCAATCCTATCTTCAAACGACTTCATCGTGTTGGCAACAATCAAAGTCTCATCCAAATCAAACACAATCGCAAGACACCTCAAATTCAACATCCCCATGCACGCATCGTAAAGTCTCGCCGGAACAGCATAACACCAAAAACACGGAAACTTCTTCCTCTTGCTCGGCATCGCCACTAGATGAAGCTCTTCGTCCCCAACCACAGCCACCGCAGTCTAAAACGCACAGTTTAAAAACAAATTCTCAATATTAGAACAATTCAGCTAAAAATAATGATAACTTGAAATGAGATTTTTCAGCTTATTGTGTTCACCTTCATTTCATGGAAACACGAAGCGTGGAGGTTGATTAATGCCGGTTGCTCAACCGGAAACGATGAATCCAGTTTACATCGAACATTGAATGCGGAAACCGCTTGAAGAATCGAAAGCGGAGGACAACGCTCGCTTCTGAAGGTTCTACGGTGGATGCGAATCTCGTTGTTCGGGAATCGGAAACTCTGAAAAGCCGTTACCGGAGTAACATCAAGTTCGCCTAAACGCACGTCGCCTTCGAACACTTCGATTTTGAACCCTAACCGATTCATGTCGTACACGGTAGATTACAAATGAAAACGACGTAAGAAAGGGGGAAGAAGACGAAGAAGAAGAAAAAACGCGGCTATGAGAATTATTTTGAAACTGTTGAGAAAAAGAGAGGTTCGTTTTTGTTTAGATTTGTCTAAGCCATTTTTTCTGAGTTTTGTTTCTGCTTTTGGTTTTCAAGTTTTCGTCATGGACACTGACACAGTCTCACTCGCTATTGAATTGAAGTCTCTCTTTCTCTCTGTTGCAGTTTCTCGGGAATTTCTCTCTCCTGAGCCTGCGGTTTTTAAAATTGCTACAGCGATTTGGTATTTATAGGTGAGATGTGGTTAGATTGAACAGCCAACGTGTATGATGTGTGAGATTACTTTTCTGCCCTGAATGTGTTGACAAGGGAGATGTTAAGGTTACATGTTTGTGAGATGGAATGTGAAACTTTTGGACACGTTGCTGAAGAATCTACCGTTTGTTTTGTGTTTTTGTGTGGTTTTGATTTTTGAGTTGGGATAAAAGTATGACTTGAGGGGGAATGATGATCATTCAAGCAATAGAGGGTAGAGTCCTAAAATAGGAAATGAAAAAACTAAATAGATATTTATTAATATGAAATTTGAAAATATATCCAAGAATATTTAGATGAGATGGTAAATAATTTTTTTCTATCTAACTAGAGTTTATGGTTCCAACTCGATCTTGGATTAGAGACATTAATCATTTAATATTAGATTAATATATTTGTGCGTAGAAGATATTTGATTTCTATAAAAAAAATCAAAATAACTCATAAAAATAAACATTTTTAAATTTTATTAGAAAAGCCTTCAAAATCAATCATTCAAAAATGCTAAAGTTAGCAAGTCAATCTTATATTTTTCATGCATCATGTTTTTCGCACGCAAAGTATTGCTAATTTAGACATGTAATCTTAAATTATAGAGTTAATTAATATTTATGTAATATTGTGCGTAATATTTTTCTTGTGATTCTAATTTAGACATGTCATCTTAAATTTAAAAGCTTTTAAATTGGCAAATTAAAATAAAGATAATCTCAATAAATTTGTAATTCTCGTTAATTATGGTAATGAAAATTTTAAGTCATTTTTTCTTTAAGATGTGATATGTAATTTTTTTTGTTTAATCAATGTTATGGTCATTTGTCTAATTTTATTTTTATGCAATTCAAAATGTATGTGTTAAAGATAAAGAGGAGACATTGCAACTAGGTTGGGATTCTACTTTGAACAACCAAGAACAAATCATTGTGTGATGCCCCGACTTATTTAATTAATTTTTGTGAGTAATAATATGTTATTGTATGAATTGATTGATGATTTGATGTGCTTGAGGTACCCTTGAGTATATGGTAGTAGCCTTCGAAATTAAAACTTAAGGTGGTAGGGTGTGTGAGTAAAAATGTAGAGACATGTAGTGATGGGAGTAGTATTATTTGTTACTAATATTAAATAATGAGATTATTTAAATAAATAAATAATAGTAATGATAATAATTAAATGTTATTTTTAATTATTATGGTTAAATAAATAATTATTTTATTTTGTGGGAATAATGATTTATTAGAGAGAAAAATAGAGTATTATAATAAGAATATAAGGGAATTGAGGTAAAATTATCAGAACATGTGAAAAAGAAAGGAGAAAGAAGAAGAGTGATATGGCAAGAAGAAGCAAGAGTGAAGGTTCCAATTCAAACTTTTTGCAAGAAAAATTAAGGTATGGGTGGGATTTCCTCTTATATAAGAGAATTGTAAGTTCACATGTAGGTGGGTGTTTGGTTCTCTTTGATATGATTATCCTTTTTATACTATGAACTATGTCAGGGCTGGATTTAGGCCTGTGCAATCTGACCTACTTCACAGGACCTCACAAAAATCCAAAATCTAGGATCTCAAATTTTTAGTTTATAATAGATATAGATTCAGCCCAATAAATTAATAGTTTTAAAAAGAACAACAAGTCAATTCAGAATAAAACAAACCGCATATAACATTGACCCAACCCATAAAACACACACTGCATTGATTATATATAATATAATATGTTATTAGGTTATCATTTAGATTTACTAATAGCAGCTGCACTACACACCGTACATCGTACACGACAGTGAAAGTCTTCAAATACGGTAATCGACATAGATAAATAAAGTTGCATTGCATCTATCAAATTAAAAGATTTGCAATTTATTATGCATATATAATATATTATATTATATATTGCTTAATCAATTTCAATTTAAAAGTAGAAGAAGAAACATGACTACTTTTTTTATCATTTTTATTTAATTCTAGAAAAAAATTGTTTATATTTTAGTAGGTAATATAATTTAATTGTTAATATTTTTTTGACATGCTATAACTTTTAGTATTTCTTTTTCATTATTAATTCTCTTAATTTTTTTATCATCTTCATTGTTACTCTATTAATTTATGATTTTAGTTGTTAATTACTAATTTTTTTAATTTTATTTATCGGTTCAACTTCAACGTTGTTTATCTGGTGCAAATTCTATGTTGCGGATTCGATCAAGAACAGTGAGAAATTTCAGGTTCTAATTTTTTTCATATTTCTAACATGTCTTCTAAATTGCCTCCAAAGACTAGAAAGTTTGATTCTTGATATGAAAAGCGTAAAAAAAAAGACTTGATGAGTTAACTCAATCTCAATCAGGAGCTCTTGATAAATTCATAATAAAAGAATCAAAAGTTTCGGTTGAAAATCAGAATGTTGTTAATGTTGATGTAGGCATTATTGAAAATATGGTTATTTCAGAAAATATGGAGAGTATTATTGATCTTAATAATGCTACTGAAAATATGGAGAATAATATGGATGTTAATGCTACTGAGAATGATAATTTAGATGTTGAAAAGGTTAGTGTTGATAATGTTAATGACAATGGGAAAGATATATTTGATCCAAGAATTTGGGATTCTCTTGAGTCTAAATTCATTGATTTATTAGCTATGAAAGGTCCTAAAAGAGATTTAACTATTATGAAGGGTCCTAAAGATAAATCATCTATACGCTTTACGGCTAATTTGTCTACTAGAGTTTTATCAAATGGAGAGAAGTGTGATAGAGATTGGCTTGTATATTCAAAAGAGCTTGATAAAGCATTTTGTTTTTGTTGTAAGGTTTTTAAAAAAAAGGATCGGTAAAGGTCAATTAGTAAATGAGGGTTTTGGTGATTGGGCACTGTCGCTCCCGAAGATTTGCATCCCGGTACAAGCGCGAACGGTCGGCTAAAGGAGAAATGAAGGTGAAGATGAATAGAGTCACCAGTTAGGCATTTTTATCCCGGAGGAAAGGTAATGCTGCATAAACCTATAAAAAGATGGATAAGATGGTTGTTGTTGCACCCCAAAATTTGCCCTCTATTTTAACTCTAACCGATTTTTTGTTTCACATTCATTTGCATCATCTTCATAGCATAACATTTTTTTCTGTCTTAATATTAGCCGGAATAATTTCTCGGAATTTACAAACAGACTGGTCAAATTAATTTTCAATTGTGCCTAAAATCAGTAAACGAAAAAATGTCAAGTTTAAGTTTGCAAATGTCGGTAATATTAATCTGCGGTTCACGTGGTTTAATTTGACATGCTAAAAATATTTTTACGACTATTTTTGGTCATATGTTGATCAGTCTGAGCGGCTTAAACGGTCATAATTTTTATTTTAAAATCCGACCAAACGCTGTATTTTTCCGAGTCATTTATTTCGCGCTGATTATTTTGACGTGTTTATTTTATTTTTTCGAGCATTTTGGTGCCCAACTTTTATTTTTTTGAGTCTATTTATTTTTATATTGGGTCTATAATAAATAAATAGGTTAATTAATTTTTATTTTAATTTTAATTATTTTTATTAAACTTTATTTAATTATTTATATTAATATTTTATTGGGTTTCAAAATAAGTCCAATTGACATTAACCCTAATTAGTCCTATAAATATTTATATGTGTGTTGCTGCTAAGAGAGGACAGACCGAAAAATAAAATAAAATGAAAAAGACCAAAGCGGCGGATCTAACTTTTTCTTCATATTCATATAAGGTGGCGGTACATATATATGCAAGTTTGTCTGGTTTTCCATGAACCTCATGTCTTAATATATTATATATAGCATTTCGTTACTGTGTATGGTTTTTTTTTCAAGTGTTATATCGTTTGCTAATACTCTTTTTCATTTCGTTACTATATGTGCAGGGTGTTTCAAATTTCACTTTGTTTACTGATACTTCTTTTAATATAATATATAATATGTATAGTAATATATAATATATATGATAATGTATAATATATAATCTATAATATATATAATATATAATAATATATAATGTATAATTATTTTGTTAAATAATTTTTTATTTATAATTTGATAATTTTATTTGGATCGTGTCGATACGCTGTTTGTACATGGATATGCAAGATGCGTGACACTTATTGTTGATCTGGTCCAGTTGCGATGATCGCATTTTTTGCGTTAGTTAGCAACGTCGTTGTTTGCTTTAATTCATATTATTTTTTATGTTATATATTTAGATCTGCACAGATAACTAACTCCCCTGATTTTTTCATAAACCTTGACAATTTCGCCATAAACTCTAAATTTCAAACCTAAAACTTTGACCCTGATTTTTTCCTAAAACTCAAACTTTTCATAAACCTTAATTTTTCATGTAAACCTTAAAACTTTCTCATAAACTTTAACCGTGTTATTTCCTCTAAACCATAAACATTTTCTCAAACCTTAACCAACCTTATTATTATTTCCTATTTTCGCTCATATTTATGTTATTCATACACTGTAACTGCTTCGCCCTTGTAATATTTTAAGTTTTAACTTGTAATATTTTCAGTTTTACTTTTCGCCATCTTTATTATGTAACTGCACCAAAGCGTTGTAATAGTTAGGATTTTATTTTCTGCTATTTATTTTCTGCCATTTTATTTCTCTGCCATTTATTTTTCTGTCATTTAAATTCCTGTCATCGATCCTATATTAACTGCGTGGTTTAGTAATGTAGGGCGTGAAAACCTACTAAATTAATTATTTAATATTTTTCTATAACCTTTATATTTTTTGTAAATAAATAATAAATACTAACTATTTTAATAACTTTTTTTAATTACTTACTTATAATAATAAATCCTTATATATTTTGTAAATAAAATCTAATTGACCATTTTTCTAATTGAATAATAATAATTTTAAAATCTTGAATAATAATAATAAATCTATTAATCTAATAATTTGATATTTTCTATAATCTTTATTTATTTTGTAAATAACTAACTTAATATTTTTCATATAACTCTTTTATTTTATAATTTGTACATTAATATTTTTTAAATTCTTTTATTATTACTAATTTATTTTAAACTCATATCTTTCTAATAACAAAATCTAACTTGTTTAACCTAAAATAATTTCTTTTTAAATTCTAACCTTTTTATTATCACTTTATTATTATTGTTATTTTATTATTGCTTTATTACCATTGTTTATTTATTATTTTATTATTATTTGCTTTTATCTATTCTATTTTTGCTTCATTATTTTTCTTATTTTAATTTTGTTTTATTTATAATATTAGGAAAAAATGTATAGGTTGTAAATTTACTCTTTCTCGCCTGATTATTATGTATCTGTCCCATAGTCATGTAATAGTTTAGGAATTTATTTTTCTTGTTTTTATTTTTGTAAATTTTTATTGCGTGGTTAGTAAATAGGGTGTGAAAACATATTTGTGATTAATCTGACTTAGATAATTAATTTAAATAAGATAAATATTTGAAATAAAACACTCACACACGTAAGTCGATCTTTGATCGCCATCTCACTTCCTTAGGGATACCTCTCATGTTGCCTAATCAAAAAGGTCAAGTAGGGTGTATAAAGCAAAAGTCCCTCAAATTCACATCATCTAGTCCCTTAACAAATAAAAGATCAAGTCCCTTTCGAATGTTGCCTTTCGTAATGATCTTGTCCCTTTCGAATAAAGATGATAGTCCCTTCGAATTGCTTATATACCCCACAGTTGCCTAAATAACAGATGACCCTTCACTTGCCCCTCACATCCAAGGTAATGACTACCTATTCCTTAATAATAGGGATAGTCTTACCACTTAAGGTATTCAAGAACAGAAAAGACTCAAACTTAGGGTAGTTTCCTCATAGTTACTTGCTCACTCTTCAAAACTTTTCAAACACTTCACAATTTCAAACTAAAATTTTCAAAACAAAGGTTTATACGCATCCGTACATGGGTCATTATAAACCCTTAAGAAAATTTCTATTCACACACTTCACATTTTCAAAAACATTTTAAAGTGAGCTAAGTAACTAAGAGCCCATGGATAACTATGGATGTAAAGGGTGCTAACACCTTCCCTTTACATAACCTACCCCCCGGACCCAAAAATCTTTTAAAAGGTCTTTCCTGTTCTTTTATGCCTTTCCTTTGGATAAAATAAAAGTCGGTGGCGACTCTTGCTATCCGCAACATAACTAAAGTCAGTTCTCCCACCGTGTTACAGAACTGGCGACTCTGCTGGGGATTTAATAACAGAGGGGTACCCTTAGGAATTAGATCACTTTAAAATTTTTTGCCTTGTTTGCTTTATACTTATCTGTTGGGTGCTCTTATGTGTGAAAGATCCTAACCCGGATCTAGTGTACCTTAGGTAAATGGCAATAGACCAAGGAAACTGTACGGCGTATACCGATATGGTTGATCTGGTGGCCATAGTTAGTGTGACTTCTTGGTTGGTACTTATGTTCCTTAAGCAAGTTGAGGATAATATGAGGCTGCCATATGTTGTCAATACACTAACTGACTTTTAGAACCCTAGTAATCCCATCTTGGCCTTTAGAAAGTAGTGAGATAACCGGCTTTGGTGAAGACTGAAGTTGGTTGATACTCGATGCTACACTCATTGAGATTCTAAACTTGGAAGGTTTTGGTTGGCAAGTAAGTTGCCTACTGAACAACCACCCTTATGAAGGATCAATGATATTGAGATCCCTTAGAACCTGGTTACTTTTGTAGGACAGGATGAACCAACTAAACTTCAGGGGAGGGTACTTACCTTTAAAACCTCATGCAAACCTTCAAACCTAGGGCTATTGTGTGACTTGTTTGTGTGTGCCACATGTTTGTGATTGAGCATAACATCATAACATCATCATGCATCATAAGCATAACATTTTCACTAACCATTTCAAGGACCAAAGAATTTATTTTTGTTCTTTGTTTCAGGTCATGGCTTCTGCTCGTAGGAATACTATCCGGATCAACTTTGTAGGGATACCTCCTAAGCTTAAAGAATTGGTCTCTCAAGTTTCTGAAAACTCTCAGTTCACTAAGAGACATGGTCACCTACTGGATTTAGTCACTTCAGGGTTCAATGAAGACATGATGAGTGTTCTGTTTCAATTCTTTGATCCTAAACATCACTGTTTCACATTCCCCGACTATCAGTTGGTTCCTACAATGGAAGAGTTCTCCAAACTTCTGGGTGTACCTATCCTTGATCAGAAACCCTTCACAGGCTTAGAGAAAGAGCCTAAATCTGAAGTCATTGTTGCAGCCCTACATCTGAAGAAATCAGACATTGTCCTAGAAACGATAAGCGGAGTTAAGGGTATTCTTGCTAAGGTATTGATGGAGAAAGCTCAAGTGTTCTTGAAGGCTATGAGTTATGATGCTTTTGAGGAGATCTTAGCCCTATTGATCTATGGCTTAATGTTGTTCCCCAATCCAGACCAGTTCATAGACATACACGCCATCAACATATTTCTGACTCATAATCCAGTGCCTACATTACTTGGAGACATTTTACACTCTCTCCATACCCGTACTACAAAGGCACGAGGAACTTTGATGTGTTGTATACCTTTATTGTCTAGGTGGTTTATTTCTCACCTTCCTCGATCAGTGATGAAGAATGAACAAGGGTTTAGGTGGTCCAAGAGGATTATGTCACTCTCTCATTCAGATATTCATTGGTGCTCTAGATCCATGGAGAATGTTACTATCATTGACCGTTGTGGGGAATTCCCTAATGTGCCACTCCTTGGCATAAGAGGGGGCATTACTTACAACCCTTCCTTATATCTACGTCAGTTTGGTTATGCTCGGAGTGATGGTCCTCATGACATGTTGATTCAGGGTATTGTGTTTGACTACGACAACGATCTGCAAGGTTATCGTCAAAGGTTTATACGAGCATGGGGGAAAGTGAACAAGGTTGACAGCAAGACTCTGGAGCCCAAGTACACTATTCCTATGGAAGCTTATCTCAGATGGGTGCGATCTCGTGCTCAGACTCTTATGATGCCATATCCTGCCATCCTGCCAGTTACTATGGAGCCAGTTGCTGAAGAAGATACTTCTTATATCATCCTTCATCCAGACATGCCCACCAACCTGGAAAAATTGTAGAAATCCTGGATCCAACTGAAGGAACAAAGAAATACCTTTGAAGCTCAATTCAGGATTAGCCAAGAAAAAGTGTTGGAGCTGACCAAGCAACTTCACGAGGAGCGGAACCTCAACACATACCTCCATACAAAGAGGAAACGTCCATGGGAGACTTAAAACCCCATCTTTTGTATTCATTTCATTTTATTGTAAGCCCAATGGTCAAACAAATTTATTACTAATAAAAGTTTACTTTTTGGTTGTTTAAACAAATTTAAATCCTACGGTCCTTGAAAACATTGCATACGCATTTACATATCATATCACTGCATCACAGGTTTCTTATGTACAGGTATCTTATCTTCTCGCTGTTTATTTCAGTAGAAATGGCTCTTGAACAGACTGTCAAAGATCTCCAGGCTCAGAATGCACATTTCCAAGAGTTGATTCTGAACTTGTCCAAGGGACAAGATGAGTTGAAGACACTGCTGGCTAAGAAGAAGAATCCTGAGGACAACAAGGATGATCATCTGAAACAACTACAAGATGAGATGACAGAAATGAGGATCCAGATGAATGACCAGGTGGTTCTTATTCAAAGTTTAGCCCAGGGGTAAGAAGAGTTAAGAGCCTCTGTCCATAAATTTGAAATTAATGAAGTTAGGAATCTAATCGTCAGTCAACCTTTGTTAAAACAAGCTGATTTGGTTGAAAGGAAGAGGAGGATAAAAGAAGGTAAGAGACAGGTTGCCACTGATTGTTCTTTAGTTGAAAGAAAAAGACCTGATAAGGTTAATCCACCTCAACACAAGGAATGTAGAAGGCAATTTATCAAATTCAGCACTCCAATGTCACAAGTTCTGCAATGCTTGTTGGAGATGAAGCTAATTTCTTTGAAAAGTCCTCCTCAAAATCCTAATACTTCCTCTCCTCACTATAATCCCAAGGTAAGGTGTGAGTATCACTCCGACAGTCTCGGACACGACACAAATAACTGTTGGGCATTGAAGAATAAGATTCAAGACCTAATTGACGAAGGAATACTCGAGGTTACTCCAGAAGGCCAGGTTGAGTTCTTCTATCGTCCATCAAGCATCAAAGTTTCCAGATAACTGGAGTGACGGGTTTAGAGGAAGAGGCTTTGAGAACATTTGAATTTTCGTTTGTAATTTCTTTTGTTTGCCTAAACACTTACTATTATGTTAAACTTTTGTTGTCATTAATGCATTGCATATGTTTGTCTTGAATTAATCCATTCGTTTCACTATATTTTGAACTATGCTTCATATTTCTATTTTGTGATATTTAACTCCTGATAAAGCTATAAGCCTATAGAGGGAGGATGACGAAAACAATACCATAATATTAGGCAGTATGCTTTTGAACAGACTATGCTGACGATGTACAGGCATTGTTTCAATTCCTAAATAGTGGAGATATAAGGAAGTTAATCCCTAGTCAACCCTTTTGAGCCTATGAAGTAGGAGTTTTTATTCTCGCACAAATTAAAACCCTTATTCATAACCTGGGGCAGGGTAGCTACTCGGTTAACTCAACTATGCCAATTATTTGTGTTGTACACAACTAATGATGGTTCTCTATAATCACTAAAGTCTGCAAGTCAATATCTAGCAAAAGAAAAGATCACTAAGTCAAAACCTATGAAGGAAACTTAGTAAACATTGAGATATCCTGCTGACTGTAACCTTGAAATAAATAGTTCAGGCAAAAAGAAGGGATAACAAAGTCAAAAGAAAAAAGAAGGTCACTATAGAAGATGACTGAATGTTCAAATAAATTTTTGGTTTCTGAACCATCACAAATGTCAGTGTTACAATACCAAACTCCTCTGGAGCTTCGATGCATAAGTTAACCGAACATAGGACTAAAGAACATCATGAAGAATGGGTTGGGTACAAATAAAATTTGAGCCTTTATCCTTTGTTTCTTAAACCGTGAACTAGGCCACATTACAACCCTGTAAAAGTCCTAATTGAAACATGGTTAATTCGAAAGCGTACTGCTACAAAAAGGTATCTTGACTCCTTTAGGGCTTATTATAAAACATGAGTTAATATCACAGTTTTCACAAAAATTGTTTTTTCTAAAATAACCTTTTTTTCAAAACTTCAAGACAGACATAAGCATTTCATTTTTTGAATACATTTGTTTGCATATACCTGAGTGTTTGACGAATGGAGAAACTTACAGGATGAATGTTCAATGAACCAAAGTCCTTCTGATGAACAAAGTTGCTTCCTGGATCAAAGTCCATGTATACAAAGGGGCATAGTCATTATCTCCCAATCAAGGGGGCAGGCCATGATACTGCCTAACTCATGTGGGGCAATCAGGACAGGATTCAGTTATGTTTAAATATCTAGGGGCAGATCTCCACATATGTCTAAATTACTGAGGGTAACATTACAAAGTTCATAATGCCAGGGGCATAGTCACTGTTTCCCAGTCAAAGGGCATACCAACTTACTGTTCAATTCATTTGGGGCAATCAGGTCCAGATTCAACAATGCTTAATAGCCAGAGGCAGCTCTCCTCATATATGTGAATTCATGATGTCATGGGCATATTATTGTGAAGCACTCTGTTTATTTCTCTTGAGGTAACTACATTCAGATACTTCCATTATGGTATAATTCATCCTCAACCAAGGGGCAATGCTTTCTCTTCAAATCTAATACCCGGAGCGTATATGGTCCATCACAATTTGAAGACACATTCCTCTCATTGTATTACCTTGATATTGGATTCTCAGCTGAAACCATGATGGAAATTAATTGTCTACGCCAGTAGTATCAGATGGTGTCAGTATTATGTCTTTAGATCCAGCTATGAGGATTTCTGGGAAGGTATTCAGGAAAGTTAAGAATCTCAGGAGCTCTAAATCCAATTGGTTATACACTCTCGAAGTTGAAACGATTCTGTTTTCAACTCCAGCTTTACTTTTCCCTCTGAATCCAGATTTACTTTTACCCTATTTACATAAGCGAAACGTCCATTGGTTGTGTTTGAATATATGTATGCTTTTGAATATGATTGATGTTTACAAGAAATGCAGGATTTCAACGAAGTTTCACCACGATACACTAAAAATCCCCCAGTAGGGCAAATCCATCTTCATAAGTACTTCAAGTCACATTTCCCCTGGAATTTATATCCATCTCTCTTATCCTCATACGGATAGTCGGGAATTTATTTTTCCAATAGGAGTATGACGAACGAAGACGGGAGGTTATGGATACCTTACTATCAAACGAAGACGGAAGGTTATATATACTATGTTATCAAACAAGACGGGAACGAGTTCCTCATATTCTCCAGCAACGAATCGAGATTTATTTTCCCTGGCCAGCAGTGGTTATACGAAGATATCCAGACGCTTCAGGCTGCATGATTCATACATACATCATTTACATCATAACATACATATACATAGATACATAATACATTACTTAAGTGCATCATATTATACATTCATACATAATGCATAAACTAATATTATAATACAGAATGTTATAATCTTGTTTTTCAGATTAATTCTCCAGCAGACAAACTTCATCAGCAACTTATGACCTTGGGTCGTTGTTTATCTTCCCAAAGGTTACTTCATACCTCAGGACGTTGTTTATCTTCCTGAAAGCTATCATCATTACCTCATGACGTTGTTTATCCTCCTGAAAGCTATCTTGACCTTGGGCCGTTGTTTATCTTCCCAAAGGTTACTTCATACCTCAGGATGTTGTTTATCTTCCTGAAAGCTATCATCATACCTCAGGACGTTGTTTATCCTCCTGAAAGCAATTATTACCTCAGGACGTTGTTTATCCTCCTGAAAGCTATCATGACCTTGGGCCGTTGTTTATCTTCCCAAAGGTTACCTCATTATCATGGGACGTCGTTTATCTTCCCGAAGGCTATCATGAGACGTCGTTTATCTTCTCAAAAGCCATATCATGACTATTGGGCCGTTGTTTATCCTCCCAAAAGTTATGTTTATACCTCAGGACGTTGTTTATCCTCCTGAAAGCTATCATTATACCTCAGGACGTTGTTTATCCTCCTGAAAGCTTCTTATACCTCAGGACGTTGTTTATCCTCCTGAAAGCTATCATTACTCTTGGGCCGTTGTTTATCCTCCCAAAAGTTAAACTCATACCTCAGGACGTTGTGTATCCTCCTGAAAGCTACCATTTCCTCAGGACGTTGTTTATCCTCTTGAAAGCATATCATGACCTTGGGCCGTTGTTTATCTTCCCAAAGGTTACATCATTATACCTCAGGACGTTGTTTATCCTCCTGAAAGCTTCTTATACCTCAGGACGTTGTTTATCCTCCTGAAAGCTTCTTATACCTCAGGACGTTGTTTATCCTCCTGAAAGCTATCATTACTCTTGGGCCGTTGTTTATCCTCCCAAACGTTATTCTTATACCTCAGGACGTTGTTTATCCTCGTGAAAGCATATCATGACCTTGGGCCGTTGTTTATCCTCCCAAAGGTTACCTCATTATCATGGGACGTTGTTTATCTTCCCAGAAAGTTATATCTTCATATCTTGGACTGCTTTATCCTCCAAGAGACGTATTTGAAGAAATTTTCTCCAAGTGGCATCTTTAAGCCCACTCAAGCATATACAACTAGTCATCAGTATCCCTCCATGCACCGGTGAGTGCAAATTTTTGGGCTTTTGTGTTCAATCCCCTTCAACCTTCCAGGTTACGACTGGCACATATACCAATCTAACCCCTCAGGTTTCAGAAAATTGAACAGGGGCAACTGTTGCACCCCAAAATTTGCCCTCTATTTTAACTCTAACCGATTTTTTGTTTCACATTCATTTGCATCATCTTCATAGCATAACATTTTTTTCTGTCTTAATATTAGCCGAAATAATTTCTCGGAATTTACAAACAGACTGGTCAAATTAATTTTCAATTGTGCCTAAAATCAGTAAACGAAAAAATGTCAAGTTTAAGTTTGCAAATGTCGGTAATATTAATCTGCGGTTCACGTGGTTTAATTTGACATGCTAAAAATATTTTTACGACTATTTTTGGTCATATGTTGATCAGTCTGAGCGGCTTAAACGGTCATAATTTTTATTTTAAAATCCGACCAAACGCTGTATTTTTCCGAGTCATTTATTTTGCGCTGATTATTTTGACGTGTTTATTTTATTTTTTCGAGCATTTTGGTGCCCAACTTTTATTTTTTTGAGTCTATTTATTTTTATATTGGGTCTATAATAAATAAATAGGTTAATTAATTTTTATTTTAATTTTAATTATTTTTATTAAACTTTATTTAATTATTTATATTAATATTTTATTGGGTTTCAAAATAAGTCCAATTGACATTAACCCGTCCTATAAATATTTATATGTGTGTTGCTGCTAAGAGAGGACAGACCGAAAAATAAAATAAAATGAAAAAGACCAAAGCGGCGGATCTAACTTTTTCTTCATATTCATATAAGGTGGCGGTACATATATATGCAAGTTTGTCTGGTTTTCCATGAACCTCGTGTCTTAATATATTATATATAGCATTTCGTTACTGTGTATGGTTTTTTTTTTCAAGTGTTATATCGTTTGCTAATACTCTTTTTCATTTCGTTACTATATGTGCAGGGTGTTTCAAATTTCACTTTGTTTACTGATACTTCTTTTAATATAATATATAATATGTATAGTAATATATAATATATATGATAATGTATAATATATAATCTATAATATATATAATATATAATAATATAATGTATAATTATTTTGTTAAATAATTTTTTATTTATAATTTGATAATTTTATTTGGATCGTGTCGATACGCTGTTTGTACATGGATATGCAAGATGCGTGACACTTATTGTTGATCTGGTCCAGTTGCGATGATCGCATTTTTTGCGTTAGCAACGTCGTTGTTTGCTTTAATTCATATTATTTTTTATGTTATATATTTAGATCTGCACAGATAACTAACTCCCCTGATTTTTTCATAAACCTTGACAATTTCGCCATAAACTCTAAATTTCAAACCTAAAACTTTGACCCTGATTTTTTCCTAAAACTCAAACTTTTCATAAACCTTAATTTTTCATATAAACCTTAAAACTTTCTCATAAACTTTAACCGTGTTATTTCCTCTAAACCATAAACATTTTCTCAAACCTTAACAAACCTTATTATTATTTCCTATTTTCGCTCATATTTATGTTATTCATACACTGTAACTGCTTCGCCCTTGTAATATTTTAAGTTTTAACTTGTAATATTTTCAGTTTTACTTTTCGCCATCTTTATTATGTAACTGCACCAAAGCGTTGTAATAGTTAGGATTTTATTTTCTGCTATTTATTTTCTGCCATTTTATTTCTCTGCCATTTATTTTTCTGTCATTTAAATTCCTGCCATCGATCCTATATTAACTGCGTGGTTTAGTAATGTAGGGCGTGAAAACCTACTAAATTAATTATTTAATATTTTTCTATAACCTTTATATTTTTTGTAAATAAATAATAAATACTAACTATTTTAATAACTTTTTTTAATTACTTACTTATAATAATAAATCCTTATATATTTTGTAAATAAAATCTAATTGACCATTTTTCTAATTGAATAATAATAATTTTAAAATCTTGAATAATAATAATAAATCTATTAATCTAATAATTTGATATTTTCTATAATCTTTATTTATTTTGTAAATAACTAACTTAATATTTTTCATATAACTCTTTTATTTTATAATTTGTACATTAATATTTTTTAAATTCTTTTATTATTACTAATTTATTTTAAACTCATATTTTTCTAATAACTTCTAAAAAAATCTAACTTGTTTAACCTAAAATAATTTCTTTTTAAATTCTAACCTTTTTATTATCACTTTATTATTATTGTTATTTTATTATTGCTTTATTACCATTGTTTATTTATTATTTTATTATTATTTGCTTTTATCTATTCTATTTTTGCTTCATTATTTTTCTTATTTTAATTTTGTTTTATTTATAATATTAGGAAAAAATGTATAGGTTGTAAATTTATTCTTTCTCGCCTGATTATTATGTATCTGTCCCATAGTCATGTAATAGTTTAGGAATTTATTTTTCTTGTTTTTATTTTTGTAAATTTTTATTGCGTGGTTAGTAAATAGGGTGTGAAAACATATTTGTGATTAATCTGACTTAGATAATTAATTTAAATAAGATAAATATTTGAAATAAAACACTCACACACGTAAGTCGATCTTTGATCGCCATCTCACTTCCTTAGGGATACCTCTCATGTTGCCTAATCAAAAAGGTCAAGTAGGGTGTATAAAGCAAAAGTCCCTCAAATTCACATCATCTAGTCCCTTAACAAATAAAAGATCAAGTCCCTTTCGAATGTTTCCTTTCGTAATGATCTTGTCCCCTTCGAATAAAGATGATAGTCCCTTCGAATTGCTTATATACCCCACAGTTGCCTAAATAACAGATGACCCTTCACTTGCCCCTCACATCCAAGGTAATGACTACCTATTCCTTAATAATAGGGATAGTCTTACCACTTAAGGGATTCAAGAACAGAAAAGACTCAAACTTAGGGTAGTTTCCTCATAGTTACTTGCTCACTCTTCAAAACTTTTCAAACACTTCACAATTTCAAACTAAAATTTTCAAAACAAAGGTTTATACGCATCCGTACATGGGTCATTATAAACCCTTAAGAAAATTTCTATTCACACACTTCACATTTTCAAAAATATTTTAAAGTGAGCTAAGTAACTAAGAGCCCATGGATAACTATGGATGTAAAGGGTGCTAACACCTTCCCTTTACATAACCTACCCCCCGGACCCAAAAATCTTTTAAAAGGTCTTTCCTGTTCTTTTATGCCTTTCCTTTGGATAAAATAAAAGTCGGTGGCGACTCTTGCTATCCGCAACATAACTAAAGTCAGTTCTCCCACCGTGTTACAGTTGCGAACCAGAGAAATTGAGAAAGGGGGTTGGTTACAACCTGGGAAGGTATTAGCACCCAGATTGTTCGTCGTACTCGACGGGATCCACGCTTACAAGATTGTGTTTAAAGGGGTAGTGTATGTGCTATCTGTGTGCAAAAGCTGGAAAAGAAATATACAAGTGTCAGTGCAAAAGAGAGTGAGATGCTCAGGAATTGAGGCTTTAGAAAAAAGAATGCTGAAAGAGGGGGAATACACAGAGACTTTTGTTCGATAACAGTTAAGTTATGCCTATGTATCCCTTCGTGCAATGAGGAAGTCAGAACACCGTAGTTCGACTAAAAGAGACTGAAAGATAAAATTGACTGTGAACTGCTTACTTGTCTATGCTCAAGTGTATGACTCGTCTGGCTCGAGTGCTAACTGTCTTGCATTAGATGGAAGAAGCAAGTTCTCGTTTATGAGTGAGGGTGATGAGAAAAGAATCCCGAAGGAGACGATTATTGTTTGTTTTTGTGTTTTCAGTTTTGTTATTGTTTTTGGTGTTTTGCATAAGTTAATGAGCTTAAGCCTAAATCAAGGGCTTGTAAACTCATTATATCCTCCCTGATTAGGGATAATGAGCCTACTTAAGTATGAGATAAGCATCTCAACTTAATTACCATGATGATGTAGGATTAAGATCATTAACCTAATTGTGATTAATTAGATGTTTTTGGGTTTTTGTTTAGTGTTAAGTAATGATTTTAATCTCTAATCACAGATTAATGAACTTATTACACCATCCTAATAAAAGGATAATAGATGAGAACACTTAAGCTGAGGAAGATACCTCAACTTAATCCATGGTTAGGGATTAAATTCATTATATAACAAAGCCTTTATTAAGTGGATTTTAACTAAGGGATGAGATTAAGAAGTGAATTTTATGGTTTGCAAGACAACTTGAGGGGGACTTATCCATTAAACACTAGGGTTAGTCCTTCTTAACCATAAAGGAAGAATTAGAACCCTAGTGTAAGACCCAAGTTACAAGATGAAGTCTTAGTGATTATTAAGATGATTTGATTAAGAGGTTTAAACAAATTAAAGGTTTAACACTTAACATTAAATTTATACACTCCATCCTAAGAGAAGGATGCAGGCATAACCCTAATTCCAAAGTCCTAAAACTTTAAGAGTTTAGTCTCTGATAATGAAGATGAGAAGAGAGACTCAAGGAGACTCAAAGGTAAAAACTAAGGGGGACTAATCACAACCCTAATTATTATCATGCTTGGATGTTCCTATGGTTTGTGAGGCTTAAGAACGATCTTCAAGGAAGCCACCAATGGAAGAAGCAGATGAAAAGAGGATGAAGCAGAAGAATAAGTTACTTACTTCATTGAAGAAGATTAGTAACTTAAAGAAAGAAAGTGAGAGAAATGGAACACAAGTGAACAAATTCACTTAAAAGACAAACAAAATGCAAATGAAAGAGATAAAGAGAAGTGTGAAGTGAAGGCAAATCCACTTCTCAAAGTAACTTACCACCTGAAAATGTTAGCATGAATGCATAAAGTACAAAGCATAAAGAAATGAAATGAAATGAGATGAAAATCATGGAAAATGAATGAAGAAATGATCAAGAATGGCTCTAACATGTCCTAAGATGTCTAAAATGATTTATGAATGCAAGAAATTTCATGGCAATTTCATGTATTGATGCATATGCAAGGTGAATGCAAATGAACACATAAAATTAGGGTTTTATGGACAAGCAAGATGCAAATGAACAAAATAGAAGAAGATGACATGATAAAAATTGCAATCAAGTTCAAACAAACCTTAATCCGATACTAGGTCACACCCCAAAGGAGGAGGTCAGAAGCCTAACCAATCAAAAGTTATGAATTTCCTAAGTTTCCTAGGGTTTTTGGGTGGTTCAAAGGGAAAAATGCAAATCAAATTGAAAATGCAAGATAAATTCATGAGGAAAATGTCCTATAAACTACATGCAATATGTAACACAATGCAAAAAGAATCATTTTCAAACTCTTCTTGGTTAGGCAGAAATGATCTTTTAAAGTTAGAGTTCAAAAATAAGATTTTAATTACCCTTAATTCAAAGAAAATTCACAAACTATGATCAAACCTAAAAAGAAATTTGTGTGAAGAGTTTGAAAATGTTTCTAAATGTATTGGGATGATTCATGATTTTTTTTGGTGATTTTTAGAAACCTAAATGTATTTTTAATTAATTAAAAGACTTTAATTAATTAAAAATAACATTTAAATATTTTAAAAATGCTTTTTTAATGCAAAAAGTAAAATAGAAATTATTTTTGGATGAAGAAAAATATTTGAAGTCAGAATGAAAAAGAAAATATTTTTTGAAATTTTTTTGATATTTTAAATTAATTATGCAGAAAATACAAATAAAAATGAATTAAAATGATTTAAGTGGATAGTCAATTGATCCTAAGGCTGAGATTCAAATCCAGGGGGTGAGGGTTGACTGCGCACGTGAATCAGTGGTCTAGATCACTCCTGACTAATTAAACCTAATTAATTTAATTAATTATATTTAGGGTTTGATGACTCAATCCTAGCCATCCACGCACGCGGGCAAAACAGATCCAATGACCACCATTCAAACTGGAAACTAAACCCTAATTAAAACCCTAATTACTTTCAGATGACCGGAGCAAGCTCCGATCATCTTCTCCGGCAAGCCAAACCACTTATCTTCTTCCCTAGGCTAAATCAAACCCTTTAACTCTCCAGAAATGATCTACTAACCTCCCTCAACAAGAATCCATCATCAAAACACATTTATCATTCATCAAAAACAAGATTCGAAGCAAATCGTGAAAAACATCAAAACTTTCAGAAGTTCAATACATGCTCATTTCTTAACCATTTTCAAAACAAATCATATCAGGGTGATCAGTGAAGCATGTAGATTCATTTAGAAACTTAAATAGAAGGTTCTGGAAAAAAGTTCATGAAGCTACCTGAGTTGAAGCTTTGTGTTCTTGAGCTTTCTAGCCTTCCTCTTGGTTCAAATCCACCCCAATGATCTTCCTGATGATGAAGATGAGCATAGAGCAAGCTTGTGATGGCTATTTTGAAGGTTTTGGTTCTGAGGTTGCAGAAATCGTATTTCTGATTCAGTGGCTTTTTGGCTATGGTGAAGGGTGCTTTGTGATCCTTAGGTTATGTGGAGATGATTGGTGAAAGAAAATTGAAGTTTCAGTGGTTGGTTTTTTTGTTCCGAAGAAGGGAAGTTTTTGACAAATTTTGTGGATTCTGAGTTCTTGGAAGATTCAGGCTTCAATGTTGTGTGTTATGAGTTGCTTATTGTCCACATAAACAATGTTGATTGGCCAGAGAGTTGTTGTGGCACAGGCTGATTGGTATGGGAGCTTTTGCAAAAAGTCAAGATTTTGTACTTTGAAGTATGGGCACGGGTCAGAGGAGATTTCATGGGGTGTCTGGCCTCAGTTGGGTTCAAGGATGGCCATGGGATTGGTTTTGATGTGCTGGATGGCTTGGATGAAGAGTTATCACATGTTTTGCAAAATTCCCTCTTTGAAGTTTCTTGGATCATAAGTCATGGAAACCCTAAGTTCAATGCACATTTCTGATCCTTTGAGGTTTGTTTGACATATTTTGAAGTGTTTGTGTACATTTGAAGTCATTAGAATGCTTGAACATGCCAATTTGCAAAATCCCTCTTTGACATGAAACTTGAAATTATAGGATTTTTGCCAACTTTGAAAGGCCATAACTTGAGTTCTATGATGAATCAAGACATGTTCTTGTACTTTTTGAAAAGGGAAAGACCCAATCTACAACTTTCATGACCAAGATTTTTTCATTTGAAGCATTTTTGGTTAAGAAAGAGGAGGTTGAAAAACTTTCCCAAAATGGAAAGTTTGCATTTCAAGTCATTTCCATTTTTGGTAAGTTTGCAATTGGCTCAAAATTCTTCAATCTTGTGAACTTCCAAACTCTTCTAAGATTAAATAAAGATCATAGAACTTCAATTTGATGAAAATACCCCTTTGGTTCCATTGTTGGGGGCCTCAGATGCCCTGATTTTGACTTAACTTGCTCAAGAAGTTACCCAGTGAACATATGACTTCCACAATGAATTTCTTCATCAAACTTGGTACATATGATCCTTATAACATCTTAAGAACATTAGAAACAAGAATGGCCCAAAAATTTGGAGTTAAGGCCTATGAAACCAAAACCCTAATTTTGGTCATCTGTGCAGTGAAAACCCTAGCTCTGCCTCCATGCCTTTGCCAGTTCTTGTGATCCCTTGACTTTCATGAACTCTGAGGAGCATAATATGATGATAGAACACACATGAACCCTCTTGGAAAGCTTTTGAGACCTTTGGGATGGCTCATATGGAATCTTGGATTGCTCAGATCACAAACCCTAGATGCAGATGAACTTGAACTATGCAGATGAAACAAATATGCCATATGAGGTGGTCTGCTTATGCTTATGCAAAAATGAAAGATCACAAGCCATGGTGTGATAAAGAGTGAAGGCAAATTTGGGGTGTTTACAGGCACATGTTGGAGAAAGACTTATAGAACATGAAATTGGCATGGAACATGTTAAGAATATGACTACTTTGTATGAATTGCGCCAAAGGATGCAAAACTTCCAGAGTATTGATAAAACATATCAAAGATTGATTAACAAAGAAAAATATCATTGGAAAAGTGTTTTAAAAAGAATTATTTCAATAGCGAAATTTCTTGCTAAACATAATTTGGCCTTTCGTGGTTCTAATGAGAGATTATACCAAAATAACAACGACAATTTCTTGGGGTTAATTGAAATGTTAGCTGAATTTGACCCAATAGTTCAAGAACAAGTTAAACGTATTACAAATGATAATGTTCATGTTCACTTTCTTGGACATAACATCCAGAATGAGATAATACTTTTGATTTCTTCTGCAATTAAAACTGAAATCATTAGAAAAATCAAACAAGCAAAGTATTTCTCAGTGATACTTGATTGTACCCCTGATGTTAGTCACCAAGAACAAATGTATAATATGATATGTGAATGTTTCATCAAATTCAGTTTGCATTGAGGAATCTTTTTTAGGATTTCTGAATGTTGATGATACAACTGGTCAAGGGCTTTTTGACGTGTTACAAAATGAATTGAAAAAGCTTGATCTTAACCTATTTGATGTGCGAGGACAAGGATATGATAATGGATCAAATATGGAAGGAAAATATCAAGGTGTACAAAAGAAATTTTTAGACATAAATTCGAGAGCTTATTATACTCCATGTGGTTGTCATAATCTTAATTTGGCTTTGTGTGACATAGCTAACCGTGTATTAAAGCTAAAGATTTTTTTGGTGTTGTTCAACGCATTTATACTATTTTTGCCAATTCCACTAAGAGATGGCAAATTCTGAAAGATAATATAAAAGTTTTGACTCCAAAATCATTGTCATCTACTCGTTGGGAGAGCCATGTAAATAGTATCAAAGCTATAAAATCTCAAATGTCAGATTTTAGAGAAGCATTGCTTCAAGTGTCAGAAATGGATCTTGATTCTAAAATTAGAAGTGAAGCTAAATCTTTAGCAACAAATGAGCTTGGTAATTTTGAGTTTTTAATGAGTATAATTATTTGGTTTGAAATATTATATGCAATTAATTCTGCTAGCAAGATTTTACAGTCAAAGAACATGCTTATTGATGTTGCAATGGAAAAAATAACTGGGCTGATTTCATTTTTTGAGAGTTATAGAGAAAATGGTTTTGATAAGGCATTGAATTACGCTAAAGAGATTTCTATTGAATTGAATATTGATCCAGTATTTCCTCAAAGGCGTTTAATTCGAAGAAAAAGACACTTTGATGAGAATTTGAGTACCTCGTCAGTTGAGTTGTCTGAAGTGGAATCTTTTAGAGTTAATTACTTTCTCTACCTTGTTGATCAAGCCATTATATCTCTTAAAAAGAGATTTGAGCAGTACCAACAATATGAAAGTGTCTTTGGCTTCTTGTTTACTTCTCATAAGTTACAATCATTGGACGATGCAACTTTGGAGTCTTGTTGTAGTCATTTAGAACAAAGATTAAAACATAATGATCAATCTGATATTGATGGAAGAGAATTGTGTGTGGAGTTAAAGTTTCTAAGAAATTTCTTGTCTGAAGAAATAACAGGACCTATTGATATATTAAAGTTTTTAAAAGGAATGGATTATTTTCCTAATACAATTATTGCATGTCGAATTTTATTGACTATTCCTGTAACAGTTGCTTCTGCCGAAAGAAGTTTTTCAAAATTAAAGTTGTTGAAGTCATATTTGCGGTCTACCATGTTACAAGAAAGAATTAATGGCTTAGCACTAATAGCAATTGAGAATGATATCTTAGAGACGATACAATATGAAGACTTGGTTGATGAATTTGCTTCAAAAAGTGTTTGAAGGATGGCTCTTTTTAAGTAGACAGAATGTTAATGATAATATTTATTTAAAATTTTATTTTGACATTATTGATTAAAATATAACTATTTTTAATGTTATGTACGTGGATTGTTGATTTTGATGTTATTGTTGATATTTACTATTTAATTATAGAATAACTTAATTTAAAATTTTTGTATATTTATTTATGAAGGGTCCATTTTTAATATTAGAACAGGGCCTCTAAATTGTTTGAGACGGCCCTGAACTATATGAATGTGTGATAATGCTTTGATGTGGTATGTTTGGATGTGTTGTATGTTGGATGAATGTGTTTGATGTTATATGTTGTTAGGGATTAGAATGAGATAGTCTCATAAGTTAGAAGTTCATTGCGAATATATAGCTTGGGAGTTCAAGATCATGAAAAATGGATGTTGATTCTTGATATAGGTTACTCTATTGCGTATATATACAATGTGATATTGGTTTCATTGTCAATTAACCTTAACATCACTTTCTTCTCACTTGTGGTTTCTCCATCTATGTATGTGAGTAGACATAAAATGTTTGCAATTGGTTTTGTTAATACCATTCATTGGGTTCAGGTGAAGTTGAAACATAATTGTCAATTGCCTCTTGTAATTGATCGTTGGAGACAAAATTATAGTGAAGGTGCAAGAGCATGGGAAATAATATATGTAGGACATATAAAGCATATGGAAGAAGTTAGGACGTCAACATAATTTGTTTTGTATTGATATTATTGTATAGTTTTGATTATGTGTACATATTTGTTTGGGCTGTGATTGTACCGAGACTTTTAAACCATTTGTAAATCATCTTAAAGTGTTTAGTTCAATTTTCCATAAGCATGTGCTTGATGCTAGAAGAAATAAACTAGATGATAAAAGTGAAACAATAATACTTGTTTGATATCACAAAACTGGAGCTTATTGATTATTTAATCCAATTACTTAAAAGCTTATAATCGGTAGAGAGATCATTATTGATGAGAATGAAGCATGGAACTGGGCATCTGATAACACAAATAAAAGCCTTTGATGAAATCAAGTTTGGATGAACAATATAGAGAGGCACATGAAACCTCACCAAAAGAAGTATATAAAATGTTGTTAATTTTGAGGATGTTTTGAATGAAAGACCTCACATAACAAGAGTAGTTCCAGCTAGATTGCAAGACTATGAAATGATAGTTGATAATGAAGTTACATAAGATGGATATTTGGTATTTTTATTTACTAGCATATGTTGAACCTATTAACCATAATTAAGTCGTGAAGAATTAAGCATGAAAAGATGCAATGATAAAAGATATGTCAACTATTGAAAGGAACAATATATGGCAACTTGTCAAATTGTCATCTAACATCAAAGCAATTGAATTCAATTGAGTGTACAAGCTAAAACATAACCCTGATAGTTCATTTTCTAAACATAAGGCTAGGTTAGTATCAAGAGGATTCCTTTAAAGAGTAAGCCTTGACTATTATGAATTTTATGCCCCAGTTGCAAGGTTAGAAACAACCAGTTTAGTACTAGCACTAGCTTGCAAGAGAAATTGGTCAGCATTTCACCTTGATGTGAAATATTTTTTCTTAAATGGACCATTGGATGAATTAGTTTATGTCACTTGTGAGTGCCATTCCTTTTAGAATTGTTTTGTATGATATCAAAACTAGGATACTTTAGCATTTGTGTATATTGGACGGTATCCTCTGAGTCTAAATTTGCATCTTAGTATAAGGAAACATAACAACATTTTGGAAATAGTTTAGCAAAGGTTTAGAAAAGTTTCCATGCATTAAAAAATGGTTTTTATATGAAAAATATGTCTATGTGTCGACACATACATGCTATGAGTCGACACATAGAAGACAGATTTTCCTATGTATTGATACATACGAGTTACAAGTCGACATGTGTAAGTCTCTTTTAAAGCCTAGAACTTTTGTTTGATGTGCCACATATACAGACCGACACATGCATCATATGTGTTGACACATGACTTACATTGGTCAGCACATGCATTAAAAACCTTGAAAATTTGCATTATTTTCTAAACATCTTGCATTCGTTTTGCTTCTTTCTAGCACACACACACATATATACGTTTTGCTTCTTTCTTGGACACACACACACAGACATATATATATATATATATATATATATATATATATATATATATATATATATATATATATATACACACACACATATACGCACACACACACACACACACTTCATACATGTATCATTTGATAACAATGAAATCAGGGATATCAAAGAGTTTTCTTCATATTCAACCTACATTTTATGCATACACACACACAACTTGCTCATTTAAACTAAGGGATTGAAGATTGATAAGTTCTTATCTCCTAAGAAGAAATTAGGAATAATTCAAATTTATTGATTTGTATGTTTTGTTTTGTCATAAGTTGGATTATAGGGAGCATGTTACTGATAAATCCAACTTATGGTTGTTATAACAATTAGTTGGTTAATTACTTGTGAAACAAGTCATCACACATTAGTTTATAAATACTTGTGTTTGTAATCAATTGAACTATCTCAATTCATAACTTTACATTCATAAATCTATACTCTTTTCATATTCATTATTTACAATCTCTTTTTATCTCTTCCTTGAATTCAACTATAAAGCTTGCACTAACAAAACTCATCCTTTTGTATAAATGTTCATTGGTGGTAAAAGTTAGATAACTTAAAAGCCTACATGATAATTTCACGAGGGAAATATGTTAAGAATCCTAATATTTGTGAGGGATGAGAAAAGAATCCTTAACATGTGATGGGCCAGGTGAAAAACATTCACATCCTGGAGAAGAAGTCTGAAGAACATTCAAGGACTTAAGAGGCGAGAGCAATACTTAACTTAAGAGGAAGATTTTCATATTTGATGAATCCATAAGAAGTGGTTTAAGTTTTATTTCTAAATATTATAATACAAGAATCTTGAATAGGTTTTGAAAAAAATTAATAAACACCTAAGAAGAGGTTAATATACTTGTTTAACCAGTTTTGTAATAGTGGATTAAGTCCTTCAAGTTAGAAAGGAAAATATTTGTAAAATTATTCATTTGGTTCAAATCTAATATAAAAAAAATGAGTGTGTGTTTTCCTCTTTCTCTTTTATCTTTAATTTAAAGTTTCTTTATGTAATTGCTTCAAGCATTTTCATCAAGATACAAACCCTTTGATAAAGAACTTAACAAAAATATGATGTACATGAAATCATGTGAAAAACAAACACCATTGAGTCATCATACTAAAAAACATTAAATAGAGAAGTATGATAAATAAAATGTGCGATCAACTAAACATTTTCATGTCATAAAATAACATGTAATCAATAATGCACAATAATATAATATATATTGCGAGACATTGGAATGGAACGAACTCTAGGTTTAGCATGTCGTTGAAGTCCGCTCACATGTTGTTGTCAAATTGGGCCTTGTGTTATGAATTCAATTGTTTAAGTTAACTTGTACCCTAAGTTAGCTTATAATGGGTAATTGTTAAAAAAATCCATTAGGTTAGTATGCTAATTTTCTTATAAATAGCATACTAGTCTCTCATCTTTTGAATAAGGGAAAATAGGAAGATAAAACCCTAATTCAAAAGTGAGAGGGTTATTTGTTATTCTTGTATACTTGTAATCTTGTTTCAAGAGAAAGGAAATAATAGTAGTTTATAATCAATCCTTGTTGTTATCCTTGGTGACCCTAAACCCTAACCCTTATGGGTTTCTTGATCCTAAAAAAAACTATTTATACTTTGTTTCCAGGGCATCCAATTCACAAAAAATTGGTGTGGTGAGCATGGAGAAGATGCCTTCAATAAAGTATGAGATTGAAAAGTTCACCGGAGTGAACGACTTCAGTTTGTGGCGCTTGAAGATGAAAGCCTTGCTTGTTCAACAGGGTTGTTTGGAAGCGTTGAAGGGAGAGACAACCATGAACATTGCGTTAACGAAAACTGAAAAAAAGACCATGATTGAGAAAGCACACAACGCAATATTGTTGAGCCTTGGTGATAAGGTTCTTCAGAAGGTATGAAAGGAGAAGAAGGTGTCAAGGTTATAGTTGAAACTTAAAGGTTTGTACATGACCAAATTGTTGGTGAATCAACTCTACCTGAAGCAAGCTTTGTATTCATTCAAGATGAGTGAATGTAAAATGTTGGCTGAGTAGTTAGATATGTTCAATAAGCTGATTCTTGATCTTGAAAATATTGATGTGAAGATTGATGATGAAGATCAAGCGTTGTTGTTGTTATGCGCTTTGCCCATAACACATGCTCACTTCAAAGAAACCCTCTTGTATGGAAGAGAGTCCTTGACCTTTGAAGATGTTTAATCTGACTTGTACTATAAGGACTTGAACAAATGAAAGGAGCATAAACCTTCGAAGGTTGGTGAAGGTTTGGCCGTTAAGGCAAAATTCTTGCGAAAGGATGGCAAGTTCGACAAGAAGAAGGGTAAAAGTTAGCAAAAGTCTTATGGTGGTGAAGAATCTGGTGTACGATGCTATCATTGTAAGAAGGAGGGTCACATTTGAAAGGTGTGCCATGAACGTCTAAAAGACCATGGAGGTAAGGATAATGGCAATGCGGACATTGTTTAATATGATTTTGAATCATTTGATGCTCTTATGGTTTCAAGTAGTGACTCAAGAAAATAGTGGATTATGGATTCAGGTTGCACTTGGCACATGACTCCAAACAAAGATTTATTCGAGGAATTATATGACCAAGATGGTGGATCAGTGCTACTAGGAAACAATAAAGCTTGCAAAATTGTAGGTATGTACCTGACTTGAAGTGAAATCTGATTTATCTTGGTGAATTCGACAAGAAGGGATATGTTTTTCAATTAGAGAAAAGTATCCTAAGAGTCATGAAGGGGTCAAAGGAAGTCTTAAGAGGCGTGAAGAAACAAGGCTTATATACCTTGAGGTTGAAGTTATAAGTTGTTCAATAAATGTTGCATCCATGAAACTATTTTCGAAGAAAAAATTATGTCACATGATATTGGGCCATGTCAGCGAGAGTGGCTTGATCGAACTAGGGAAACAGAACCCGCTAGGCGGTGACAAAGTCGAGAAGTTGGAGTTTTGTGAACCTTGTGTATTTGGTAAATCTTGTAGGGTAAAGTTTAACAAAGGTAAACAAATAATACATGGATCCCTTGATTACATCCATGTTGATCTTTGGGGGCCTGCAAGGAATCCTTCACATTCAGGTGCAAGGTATTTTCTATCCATAGTTTATGATTATTCCATAAAGTTATGGGTATTCATTCAGAATAATAAGGATGAAACTTTTGAGAATTTCAAGAGTTGGAAGGTTCTGGTTGAAACTCAAACTGGAAGAAAGGTAAAAAGATTGAGAACTGATAATGGCCTTGGATTCTGCAATGAAGCTTTCCACGGTTATTGTGTCGAGTCTGGGATTGCAAGGCATAAGACTGTAGCAGTTACTCCTCAGGAAAATGGTATAGCAATCCTTGAAAAGGTTAGATTCATGTTGGTAAGTGCTGGATTGTAGAAGGTGTTTGGGCTAAGGTTGTTTCGACGACAATATATCTGATAAACAGATGTCCTTCGACTGTGTTAGATATGAAGACACCTGAAGAATTTTGGTCGGGACATCCACCAGATCTCGACAAACTTAGAGTATTTGGCTAAGTAGCCTATGCTCACATTAGGCAAGACAAGGTCGAACCTAGAGCTATGAAATGCATGTTCATGGGATACCCTGAAGGAGTCAAAGCTTATAAGCTATAGTGCCTAGAGCCAGGTCACTGGAGGTGTATTACCAGACGAGATGTAGTTTTCAATGAAGTTGATATGGCTTTCAAGAAAACTCATTATGTTAACAAAGAGCTGGAACAAGGAGAAATTCCTGTTGAGGTGGAGCAAAATGATGCTGAATTGCAAGATGAAGTCGAAGAAGAAGCAGAAACTATTGTCGAAGATGATGAGACTGATAATGACTACCTCCTGGAAAGAGACATATCAAGAAGAGTCATCAAGCCACCTCAGAGACTTGGTTATGCAGATCTTATAGCTTATTCTTTAATCTCTGAAAGTGAGGTTCTATACGAAGAACCTATAGACTATAAGGAAGTTATGAGGATTCGAAATATGATTGAATAGATGAAGGTCGTAGATGATGAGATTAAATCTCTTCATGATAACAACATATGGGAATAAATGAAAAAACCTGATGGAGTCTGATTAGTTAGTTGTAAATGGATTTTCAAAGTTAAGGAAGGAATCAAAGGAGTGACGTCGAAGAGATACAGGGCAGGGTTGGTTGCAAGGGGTTTCACTTAGAAATAAGGTGTTGACTTCAATGATGTATTCTCTCATATTGTGAAGCACATGTCCATTCGAATGTATCTTTCCATGGTGGTACAGTTAGACCTTGAACTAGAACACATTGATGTGAGGCTACATTTCATCAGAGGGGTAATTGAGCATGGAGAAGTCCAAATGTAAACGGTTTTGACAGATCATGATATTTCTGATTTGATCACCAAGACGTTGTGTTGCACCCCAAAATTTGCCCTCCACAAGACATGACTTTGTGTACTAAGAGGTTCACAAGGTTCACAAGACATCTCATGAGGTTCACAAGGTTCACAAAGTTCACAATTAGTCAGAAAGTTTGACAATTCCCTTAGACAATGCATCCTCCTAAGCAAGACATCCTAAACTAGGGTTTTGACTTTCATCAGGCTAAATTGACTTCCAAGACTTCAAGTGAGCTTCATAGCACCTTATATGTGTTCAAGAATCCCCATGTCAAGTTTCAAGACTTTCCCAAAAGATTTGCTCAGTCAGATGATCAGATAGGTTAAAATCAGTCAAAGTAGTTAAAAAGTCAAACTGAGGTCAACTGTGGTCAAACCAAAGTCAAACTTCATGATTTTTTGCCAACATCAATTATATGAAGTAAAATTCATCATTTTATCAATGGTTGATCATGATTCATCAAGGAAGTTTCAGATCATCAAGAATCAGGAGTTTCTAAATTAGGGTTTTCACAAGAAAAGTCAACTGAACTTTGACCAGCCATAACTTTCACATGCTTCATCAAATATTTTCCATCCAAAGCTCATTTTGAAGGAAATTGAATTCTCTACAACTTTGTGTCTCACAAGCCATGCCCAAAAATGCTTCATTTGGAAGGTATGAGCTAAGACATTATAGGTCCTTTTAAAAGTCAACAAAAAGTCAACAACTTCCAAAGAGCATAACTTGAGAATGGTAAAAGATATGGACATGATACCAAAGAGGTTGGTTAGAGGACTATTTAAGCTTTCCAAAATGTCCAATAACACCTTCATAGCATTAAAATTGAAGGATTTATGCCCTTGCAAAGTTGGGAAATTTTTGAGAGATTTATGAAGCAAATAGGGTCTTAAAACCATAATTCACCAAATGGGCTTGCTTTTTTGTGATCCAAATAGTTCCATGACATCATGCACGAAATTAAATTAATTTATTCATAATTTTATTTATTTTAATTTTTATTTATTATGATTTTTTATATTAAAAATCATTTTAAATTCAAATAAAATATAAAATAATGGAGATTTAAATTGATTTGGTTTCTAGAAGGTCATAAATTATATTTGGACTTGATTGATACAAGAATTATGAGGATCATTCTAAAATAGCAAGGCTAGATCAAGATATTTCAAAATTTAAGAGCTAATCTTTTTCAATCTCCCAAAGATCAAATATCCACCAAATTGTTGAACTCTTGACCTAATTTGATTGACTCATATATAAACAACACAATGCCAAGCACTATTCACGATTTTCCAGCCTCTTGCACATTGTTCTAACTTCACAAAAACCATTCAAAACTCAAATTCGGTTTTCTTATTACAAGGCGTTTAAAGGTATTTTAAGAACACATGAAGGATCCTTGGACATCACTAAACCTATCCCAGCTCTCAAAAACACCTGAAGCTTGCTCATATGGCATAACCGAATGCATTTTCATACTCATATAACTTGTTTTTGATTTCACATATTTAAGCATTATAAATTGAAACTAACTATTGATTTGTGTTTGTTATGAAGTTTCGAAGCTTTCTGGATGGTTTGATTTGATTTTTATGGACTATAATAAAATCCACCATTGTTAGGGTTTTCGGCCTCCATTAGGGTTTTGTGATTGGGCTAAAATAAATTAATTCTAAGAACGTGGGAAGATTGTAGGAGCTCTGAGGATCATGCTTCACTAATCAATTTGTAAAAATTTCACTGTTTTGTTGATGTTTGAAATTCGTAGGTTCTGTACATGATGAAATTCGCAGGAAAATTCGTGGTAAAATTCGTAGCAAGATTCGCAGGTCAAGAGGTAGGAGACGAAGTAGTCTGACGCGAAAATCATATTTGAAATGTTGACAGGGCTTAAAACAAATTGATGCCGTTTACATATCACAATGAGCGCGTAGCTCAGTTGGTTTTGGTGTGTGTATGATGGACTGAAGGGCTTGGGTTCAAAACCAGCCAAAACAAATTTTTTTTGCTTGATTTATTTTGTTTTAAGGATAACAACAAAACAATGTGGAATGTATTACTATCACAAGCGCGCAGGTGGTCTAGCTAGTTTTGGGAAGTCTTCATCCAGGTAAAGGACCTGGGTTCAAATCCCAGGTCCTGTTTTTTGGGGTTTTGTTTTCATTTATTTTTGATATTCCTTTATTTTATTCTTTAATTAACCAAAATGATTTCTAAAAATATCTAATTCATTTTATAATTAAATTTTATCTTCTTTTAAAACTTATATTATTTTCTCAAAACCTAAATTAATATATTTATTTCTTTATATGTTTTAATATTTATTAATATGTATATATTTATTTAACTATTAAATTAATGTTGTAAATTAAGCTATAAACCCTAATTTATTTTCTAAAATTTTCTAACCTTAATATTTTTATTAAAACCCTAATTATCTTAAACCCTAATATTTTTTATATGTATAATTCTAACCCTAATCTCTAAAAAAACCTAATTTCTTTTAAAAACTTTAATTTCTCACTTTAATTATTTTTGTTTAATTATACTTAATAAATATTTCTAAACCATGTTCATTTTTTAGTATATAATTATTATTATTATTTTATTTTCATCTCAAAATTCTTTAAAAATTGTTTATCTAAATCTAAAAATATTTAATTGATTTCTATATTGTATATTATTGTGCTAACCTCTTTTCTCTTATAATTATTTTTATTACTAATATTTTTATTATTTATTTATATGCTTATTATTTAAATTATTTTATTATAATGTAACTGTACAAGCCATGTAATAGTCGTAGTATTTTATTGTTTATTTATTTATAAGTATATTGCCATGGTTAGTAAATTAGGGAGTGATAACATGTTTGTATTGTAAAATTAATTTAGATCACTAATTATAAGATAAATATATGAATTTGTACACGCACACACGTAAGTCGATCTTTGATCGCCATCTCACTTCCTAAGGTTATCCCGCATGTTGCCTAAATCAAAAGGTCAAGTAAGGTGTCTAAAAAGCAAAGTCCCTTCTCCATTAATATCATCTTGTCCCTTTACGATTATAAGATCAAGTCCCTTCGATGTTGCCTTCGTGAATGATCGTGTCCCTTTCGAATAAAAGATGATAGGTCCTTTCAAATTGCTAAGACACCTTACAGTTGCCTAATCACAGATGACCCTTCATATGTCCCATACAACATCCAAGGTAATGACTATTTATTCCTTAATAATAGGGATAGTCTTACCATTGAAAGAACATTTAAGAACATAAAAGATTTAATTTAGGGTAGGTTCCTCTTAAGTACTTGCTCACTTCTTTAAAAACATTTCATAACACTTCACATTTTCAAACAATTTTCAAAACAAAGTCTTTATATATATCCGTACAAGGATCATTATAAAGTACTTAAGAAAATTTTTAATCACACACTACACTTCTCAAAACAGTTTAAAGTGAGCTAAGTAACTAAGAGCCCATGGATAACCATGGATGTAAAGGGTGCTAACACCTTCCCTTTACATAACCTACCCCCCGAACCCAAAAAAATCTTTTAAGGTCTTTCCTGTTCTTTTATGCCCTTTCCCTTGGATAAAATAAAAGTCGGTGGCGACTCTTGCTATCCGCAACATTTAACTAAAGTCAATTCTCCCACCGTGTTACAGAACTAGTGACTCTGCTGGGGATCTATTAAAAGAGGGGTACCTTTAGGAATTAGATCACTTAAATTGTTTGTTTTGTTTTCTTTATACTTATCTTGTTGGGTGCTCTTATGTGTGAAAGATCCTAACCCGGATCTAGTGTACCTTAGGTAAATGGCAATAGACCAAGGAAACTGTACGGCGTATACCGATATGGTTGATCTGGTGGCCATAGTTAGTGTGACTTCTTGGTTGATGCTTATGTTCCTTAAGCAAGTTGAGGATAATATGAGGCTGCCATATGTTGTCAATACACTAACTAACTTTTAGAACCCTAGTCATCCCATCTTGGCCTTTAGAAAGTAGTGAGATAGCCGACTTTGGTGAAGACTAAAGTTGGTTGATACTCGATGCTACACTCATTGAGATCCTAAACTTGGAGGGTTTTGGTTGGCAAGTAAGTTGCCTACTGAACAACCACCCTTGTGAAGGATCAATGATATTGAGATCCCTTAGAACCTGGTTACTTTATAGGACAGGATGAACCAACTAAACTTCAGGGAAGGGTATTTACCTTGAAACCTCATGCAAGCCTTCAAACCTAGGGCTATTGTGTGACTTGTTTGTGTGTGCCACATGTTTGTGATTGAGCATAACATCATAGCATCATCATGCATCATAAGCATAGCATTTTCACTAACCATTTCAAGGACCAAAGGATTTATCTTTGTTCTTTGTTGCAGGTCATGGCTTCTGCTCGTAGGAATACTATCCGGATCAACTTTGTAGGAATACCTCCTAAGCTTAAAGAATTGGTCTCTCAAGTTTATGAAAACTCCCAATTCATCAAGAGGCATGGTCACCTATTGGATTTAGTCACTTCAGGGTTCAATGAAGACATGATGAGTGTTCTGTTTCAGTTCTTTGATCCTAAGCATCATTGCTTCGCATTCCCCGACTATCAGCAGGTTCCTACAATGGAAGAGTTCTCCAAGCTTCTGAGTATACCTATTCTTGATCAGAAACCCTTCACAAGCTTGGAAAAAGAGCCTAAACTTGAAGTCATTGCTGCAACCTTACATTTGAAGAAATCAGACATTGTTCTAGAAACAAGAAGTGGAGTTAAGGGTATCCTTGCTAAGGTATTGATGGAGAAGGCTCAAGTGTTCTTGAAGGCTATGAGTTATGATGCTTTTGAGGAGATTTTAGCCTTGTTGATTTATGGTTTAGTGTTATTCCCCAACCCAGATCAGTTCATAGACGTTCACGCCATCAACATATTTCTGACTCATAATCCAGTGCCTATATTACTTGGGGACATCTTACATTCTCTCCACACCCGTACTACGAAGGCACGAAGAACTCTGATGTGTTGCATACCTTTGCTATCTAGGTGGTTTATTTCTCACCTTCCTCGATCATTGATGAAGAATGAACAAGGGTTCAGGTGGTCCAAGAGGATTATGTCACTCTCTAATTCAGATATTCATTGGTGCTCTAGATCTATGGAGAATGTTACTATCATTGACCGTTGTGGGGAGTTCCCTAATGTGTCACTCCTTGGCATAAGAGAGGGCATTACCTATAATCCTTCCTTGGCTCTACGTCAGTTTGGTTACGCTCGGAGTGATGGTCCTCATGACATGTTGATTCAGGGTATTGTGTTCGACTACGACAACGATCTGCAAGGTTACCGTCAAAGGTTTATATGAGCATGGGGGAAAGTGAACAAGGTTGACAGCAAGACTCTGGAGCCCAAGTACACTATTCCTATGGAAGCTTATCTCAGATGGGTACGAGCTCGTGCTCAGACACTTATGATGCCATATCCTGCCATCCTGCCAGTTACTATGGAGCCTGTTGCTGAAGGAGATACTTCTTATATCATTCTTCATCCAGACATGCCCACTGACATGGAAGATTTACAGAGGTCCTGGATCCAGTTGAAGGAGCAAAGGGATACTTTTGAGACTCATTACAAAGCAAGTCAAGAAAGGATCCTGGAGCTAACAAAGCAACTTCACGAGGAGCGGAATCTCAACTCATACCTCCACACAAAGAGGAAACTTCCATGGGAGACTTAAAACCCCATCTTTTGTATTCATTTCATTTTTTATTGTAAGCCCAAGGGGAAAACAAGTTTATTGATTACTAATAAAAGTTTACTTTCTGGTTGTTTAAACAAATTTAAATCCTGTGGTCCTTGAAAACATTGCATATGCATCTACATACCATATCATTGCATGACAGGTTGTCACAACAGGTTTCTCATCTTCTCGCTTTTTATTTCAGCAGAAATGGCTCTCGAATAATCTGTCAAAGATCTTCAAGCTCATAATGCTCAGTTTCAAGAAGTGATTCTGAATTTGTCCAAGGGGCAAGAAGAGTTGAAAGCACTCCTCTCTAAGGACATGAAAAAGAAGAATCCTGAGGACAACAAGGATGATCAGCTGAAACAACTACAAGCTGAGATGGCAGAGATGAGGATCCAGATGAATGGCCAAATGGCTCTTATCCAAAGTTTGGCCCAGGGGAAAGAAGAGCTGAGAAGCTTTGTCAATAAGCTTCGATATAACGGAGTTGGGAATCTAATCATCAGTCAACCTCCGTTGAAACATGCTGACGTGGCTGAAAGGAAAGTAAGGATAAGAGAAGGAAAGAGACAGGCTACTACTGACCATCCTTCAATGGAAGAAAGAAGGCCTTGTAAGGTTAATCCACTTCGAAACAAGGAATGTAGAAGACAATTCATCCGGTTCAGCACACCAATGTCACAAGTTTTGCAATGCCTGTTGGAGATGAAGCCGATTTCCTTGGAAAATTCTCCTAAAAATCCTAATACCTCTTCTCCTCGCTATAATCCCAAAGCAAGGTGTATGTACAACTCCGACAGTCCCGGACACGACACAAATAACTGTTGGGCATTGAAGAATAAGATTCAAGACCTAATTGATGAAGGAATACTCGAGGTTACGCCAGAAGGCCATGTTGAATTCTACTATCGTCCGTCAAACACCAAAGCTGCAAGATAAGTTGACCAAGGTAGCAAGAAAGAAAGCTTACCTGTTCCTGTTGAGATATGGGGCACCTTGGGACATCCAAATGGTAAATTTGATTTCATGGTGAAATATACCGCTCCTGAAAGTTCACAGATTGCAATTGAAGACATTCAGCCAACTGGATGGGACAATATTTGAAATTTCATTTATAATTTCTTTTGTTTTGTTTAAACACTTACTATTATGTTAAACTTTTGTTTTCATTAATGCATTGCGTATGTTTGTCTTGAATTAATCCATTAGTTTCACTATATTTTGAACTATGCTTCATATTTCTATTTTGTGATATTTAACTCATGATAAAGCTATAAGCCTGTAGAGGGAGGATGACGAAAACAATACCATAATCTTATGCAGTGTGCTTTTGAACAGACTATGCTGACGATGTACAAGCATTGTTTCAATTCCTAAACAGTGGAGATATAAGGAAGTTAATCCCTAGTCAACCCTTTTGAGCCTATGAAGTAGGAGTTTTTATTCTCGCACAAATTAAAACCCTTATTCATAACCTGGGGCAGGGTAGTTACTCGGTTAACTCAAATATGCCAATTATCCGTGTTGTACACAACTAATGATGGTTCTCTATAATCATAAAACCTGACAGTCAATATCTAGCAAAAAAAAAAAGCTCACTAAGTCAAAACCTATGAAGGAGACTTAATAAAAAATTAAGACATCTCGTTGACTGTAACCTTGAAATAAATAGTTCAGGTAAAAAGAAGATATAACAAAGTCAAAAGAAAAAAGACGTCATTATGAATCCTCAACAAAGAAAGATGACTGAATGTTCAAATAAATTTTTGGTTTCTGAACCATCATAAATGTCAGTGTTACAATTCCAAACTCCTTTGAGCCTCAATGCATAAGTTAACTGAGTATAGGACTGAAGAACATCATGGAGATTGGGTTGGGTACAAATAAAATTTGAACCTTTATCCTTTGTTTCTTAAACCGTGAACCAGGCCACGTTACAACCCTTTAAAAGTCCTAACTGAAGCATGGTTAGTTCGAAAGCGTACTGCTACAAAAAGGTATCCTGACTCCTTTATGGCTTATTATAAAACTTGAATTAATATCACAGTTTTCACAAAAATTGTTTTTCTAAAATAACTCTTTTTCAAAACTTCAAGACAGACATAAGCATTTCATTTTTGAATATATTTGTTTGCATATATCTGAGTGTTTCATAAACAGAGAAACTTACAGGATGAATGTTCAATAAACCAAAGTCCTTCCGATAAACAAAGTTGCTTCCTGGATCAAAGTCCATGTATACAAATGGGCATAGTCATTATCTCCCTATCAAGGGGGCAGACCATGATACTTCCTAACTCATTTGGGGCAATTAGGACATGATTCAACTATGTTTAAATAGCCAGGGGAAGATCTCCTCATCTATCTAAGTTACCAAGGGTAACATTACAAAGTTCATAATGCTAGGGGCATAGTCACTGTTTCCCAATCAAGGGGGCATACCAAGTTACTGTTCAATTCATTCGGGGCAATCAGGTCCAGATTCAACAGTGCTTAATAGCCAGTGACAACTTTCCTCATGTATTTGAATTACCAAGGGTAACATTACGAAGTTCATGATGTCAGGGGCATATTATTGTGGGGCGTTCTGCTTATTTCTCTTGAGGTAACTACATTCAGATACTTCCATTATGGGACAATTCATCCTCAACCAATGGGCAATGCTCTCTTTTCAAATCTAATATCCAGAGCGTATATGGTCCATCACAATTTGAAGACACGTTCCTCTTATTGTATTACCTTGATATTGGATTCTCAGCAGAAGCCATTGTGGAAATTAATTGTCTACGCCAGTAGTATCAGATGGTGTCAGTATCATGTCTTCAGATCCAGCTATGAGGATTTCTGGGAAGGTATTCAGGAAAGTTAAAAATCTCAGGAGCTCTAAATCCAATTGGTTATACACTCTCAAAGTTGAAACGATTCTGTTTTCGAGTTCAGCTTTACTTTTCCCTCTTTATTCAGGATTACTTTTCCTCTTTTACAAAAGCGAAAAACGTCTATTGGTTGTGTTTGAATGTATGTATGCTTTTGAATATGATTGATGTTTACCAGAAATGCATAAAATGCTTGAATATGATTGATGTTTACCAGAAATGCATAAAATGCAGTAATAGTATTTACTAAGGACGAACGAGGGTAGTAGTTCAACGAAGCTTCGCCGGTTTATCCCCACAAGAAAACTACAAATCCCCAGTACAACAAATCTATTCTTCAAGTTACATCTCCCCTTGAATTTATATCCATCTCTTTTATCCTCAATCAGGGTACTCAGGAACTTATTCCTTCAATAGAAGTACGACGAACAAAGATGAGAGGTTATAAATACTATACTATCAAACAAGACGGAAACGAGGTTCTCATATTCCTCAACAACAAGCCGGGATTTATTTTCCCTAGCCAGCAGTCGTTATACAAAGATATCCAGATGCTTCAGGCTGCATAATTCATACATACATCATTTACATCATATCCATAGCATACATGCATAACACATTTACATAGATGCACCATGCCATGCATGCATACATATTGCATAAACTAACATTCCCCTTGCAGGATAGTTATATGCAGATAAAATAGCATCAACAATTAACAACAGGTCAGAAATGATCCATACATTACTCAAGATGTCCTCGGAGAGTAGGCAAACGGTCTGTAAAAAGATCCATTCCCTAATCCAGGATATTTCCAGAAGATTTCATCTATCTGGTCTTGAATAGCAGGCAAACGATCTATACAAAGATCCATTCCCTGGTTCAAGATATTTTCAGAAGATTTAATCTATTGGCCCTTGAATAGCAGGCAAACGGTCTGTACAAAGATCCATTCCCTGGTTCAAGATATTTTTCAAATGAACTAATCCTGACGTTCTTTTGGCCCTTGAATAGCAGGCAAACGATCTGTACAAAGATCCATTCCCTGGTTCAATATATTTATCAGAAGAACTAATCCTGACGTTCTTTTGACCTTGAATAGCAGGCAAACGGTCTATACAAAGATCCATTCCCTGGTTCAATATATTTATCAGAAGAAATAATCCTGACGTTCTTTTGACCTTGAATAGCAGGCAAACGGTCTATACAAAGATCCATTCCCTGGTTCAATATATTTATCAGAAGAACTAATCCTGACGTTCTTTTGACCTTGAATAGCAGGCAAACGGTCTATACAAAGATCCATTCCCTGGTTCAATATATTTATCAGAAGAACTAATCCTGACGTTCTTTTGACCTTGAATAGCAGGCAAACGGTCTATACAAAGATCCATTCCCTGGTTCAATATATTTTTCAGAAGAACTAATCCTGACGTTCTTTTGGCCCTTGAATAGCAGGCAAACGATCTGAACAAAGATTCATTCCCTGGTTCAAGATATTTTTCAGAAGAACTAATCCTGACGTTTTTTTGACCTTGAATAGCAGGCAAATGGTCTATACAAAGATCCATTCCTTGGTTCAATATATTTATCAGAAGAACTAATCCTGACGTTCTTTTGACCTTGAATAGCAGGCAAACGGTCTATACAAAGATCCATTCCCTGGTTCAATATATTTATCAGAAGAACTAATCCTGACGTTCTTTTGGCCCTTGAATAGCAGGAAAACGGTCTATACAAAGATCCATTCCCTGGTTAATATATTTATCAGAAGAACTAATCCTGACGTTCTTTTGACCTTGAATAGTAGGCAAACGGTCTGTACAAAGATCCATTCCCTAGTTCAAGATATTTTCAGAAGATCTAATCTATTGTCTCTTGAATAATAGGCAAACGGTCTGTACAAAGATCCATTCCCTAGTTCAAGATATTTTACAGAAGAATTAATCCTGATATTCTTTTGTCCTTGGAGAGTAGGCAAACGGTCTGTACAAAGATCCATTCCCTAATCCAAGATATTTCCAGAAGAGATAATCGTCACGAAGATTTATTTCTACTGGTCCATTCAACAATTCAAAACATGTTGCATAAACGATTCAGAGACGGCCTATACGAAGACCTAGTACTGATATCCAGTATCGACATAAAGATATTATCACCTCCTAATATTATGAATGGCATCTATAAGCCCATTTCCATTTCTTCCAAGTGGCATCTTCAAGCCCACTCCAGCATATACAACTAATCATCAGTGTTACTTTACGCACCGACGAGTGCAAATTTTTGGGCTTTTGTGTTCAATCCCCTTCAACCTTCCAGGTCACGAATGGCACATATACCAATCTAACCCCTCAGGTTTCAGAAAATTGAACAGGGGCAGCTGTTGCACCCCAAAATTTGCCCTCCACAAGACATGAATTTGTGTACTAAGAGGTTCACAAGGTTCACAAGGTTCACAAGACATCTCATGAGGTTCACAAGGTTCACAATTAGTCAGAAAGTTTGACAATTCCCTTAGACAATGCATCCTCCTAAGCAAGACATCCTAAACTAGGGTTTTGACTTTCATCAGGCTAAATGGACTTCCAAGACTTCAATTGAGCTTCATAGCACCTTATATGTGTTCAAGAATCCCCATGTCAAGTTTCAAGACTTTCCCAAAAGATTTGCTCAGTCAGATGATCAGATAGGTTAAAATCAGTCAAAGTAGTTAAAAAGTCAAACTGAGGTCAACTGTGGTCAAACCAAAGTCAAACTTCATGATTTTTTGCCAACATCAAGTATATGAAGTAAAATTCATCATTTGATCAAGGGTTGATCATGATTCATCAAGGAAGTTTCAGATCATCAAGAATCAGGAGTTTCTAAATTAGGGTTTTCACAGGAAAAGTCAACTGAACTTTGACCAGCCATAACTTTCACATGCTTCATCAAATATTTTCCATCCAAAGCTCATTTTTAAGGAAATTGAAATCTCTACAACTTTGTGTCTCTCAAGCCAATCCCAAAATTGCTTCATTTGGAAGGTATGAGCTAAGACATTATAGGTCCTTTTAAAAGTCAACAAAAAGTCAACAACTTCCAAAGATCATAACTTGAGAATGGTAAAAGATATGGACATGAGACCAAAGAGGTTGGTTAGAGGACTCTTTAAGCTTTCCAAAATGTCCAAGAACACCTTCATAGCATTAAAATTGAAGGATTTATGCCCTTGCAAAGTTGGGAAATTTTTGAGAGGTTTATGAAGCAAATAGGGTCTTAAAACCATAATTCACCAAATGGGCTTGCTTTTTTGTGATCCAAATAGTTCCATGACATCATGCACGAAATTAAATTAATTTATTCATAATTTTATTTATTTTATTTTTTATTTATTATGATTTTTTATATTAAAAATCATTTTAAATTCAAATAAAATATAAAATAATGGAGATTTAAATTGATTTGGTTTCTAGAAGGTCATAAATTATATTTGGACTTGATTGATACAAGAATTATGAGGATCATTCTAAAATAGCAAGGCTAGATCAAGATATTTCAAAATTTAAGAGCTAATCTTTTTCAATCTCCCAAAGATCAAATATCCACCAAATTGTTGAACTCTTGACCTAATTTGATTGACTCATATAAACAACACAATGCCAAGCACTATTCACGATTTTCCAGCCTCTTGCACATTGTTCAAACTTCACAAAAACCATTCAAAACTCAAATTCGGTTTTCTCATTACAAGGCGTTTAAAGGTATTTTAAGAACACATGAAGGATCCTTGGACATCACTAAACCTATCCCAGCTCTCAAAAACACCTGAAGCTTGCTCATATGGCATAACCAAATGCATTTTCATACTCATATAACTTGTTTTCGATTTCATATATTTAAGCATTATAAATTGAAACTAACTATTGATTTGTGTTTGTTATGAAGTTTCAAAGCTTTCTGGATGGTTTGATTTGATTTTTATGGACTATAATAAAATCCACCATTGTTAGGGTTTTCGGCCTCCATTAGGGTTTTGTGATTGGGCTAAAATAAATTAATTCTAAGAACGTGGGAAGATTGTAGGAGCTCTGAGGATCATGCTTCACTAATCAATTTGTAAAAATTTCACTGTTTTGTTGATGTATGAAATTCGTAGGTTCTGTACATGATGAAATTCGCAGGAAAATTCGTGGTAAAATTCGTAGCAAGATTCGCAGGTCAAGAGGTAAGAGACGAAGCAGTCTGGCGCGAACATCATATTTGAAATGTTGACAGGGCTTAAAACAAATTGATGCCGTTTACATATCACAATGAGCGCGTAGCTCAGTTGGTTTTGGTGTGTGTATGATGGACTGAAGGGCTTGGGTTCAAAACCAGCCAAAATACATTTTTTTGCTTGATTTATTTTGGTCTAGCTGGTTTTGGGAAGTCTTCATCCAGGTAAAGGACCTGGGTTCAAATCCCAGGTCCTGTTTTTTGGGGTTTTGTTTTCATTTATTTTTGATATTCCTTTATTTTATTCTTTAATTAACCAAAATAATTTCTAAAAATATCTAATTCATTTTCTAATTAAATTTTATCTTCTTTTAAAACTTATATTATTTTTTCAAAACCTAAATTAATATATTTATTTCTTTATATGTTTTAATATTTATTAATATGTATATATTTATTTAACTATTAAATTAATGTTGTAAATTAAGCTATAAACCCTAATTTATTTTTTAAAATTTTCTAACCTTAATATATTTATTAAAAACCTAATTATCTTAAACCCTAATATTTTTTATATGTATAATTCTAACCCTAATCTCTAAAAAAACCTAATTTCTTTTAAAAACTTTAATTTCTCACTTTAATTATTTTTGTTTAATTATACTTAATAAATATTTCTAAACCATGTTCATTTTTTAGTGTATAATAATAATAATAATTTTATTTTCATCTCAAAATTCTTTAAAAATGGTTTATCTAACTCTAAAAATATTTAATTGATTTCTATATTGTATATTATTGTGCTAACCTCTTTTCTCTTATAATTATTTTTATTACTAATCTTTTTATTATTTATTTATATGCTTATTATTTAAATTGTTTTATTATAATGTAACTGTACAAGCCATGTAATAGTCGTAGTATTTTATTGTTTATTTATTTATAAGTATATTGCCATGGTTAGTAAATTAGGGAGTGATAACATGTTTGTATTGTAAAATTAATTTAGATCACTAATTATAAGATAAATATATGAATTTGTACATGCACACACGTAAGTCGATCTTTGATCGCCATCTCACTTCCTAAGGTTATCCCGCATGTTGCCTAAATCAAAAGGTCAAGTAAGGTGTCTAAAAAGCAAAGTCCCTTCTCCATTAATATCATCTTGTCCCTTTACGATTATAAGATCAAGTCCCTTCGATGTTGCCTTCGTGAATGATCTTGTCCCTTTCGAATAAAAGATGATAGGTCCTTTCAAATTGCTAAGACACCTTACAGTTGCCTAATCACAGATGACCCTTCATATGTCCCATACAACATCCAAGGTAATGACTAATTATTCCTTAATAATAGGGATAGTCTTACCATTGAAAGAACATTTAAGAACAGAAAAGATTTAATTTAGGGTAGGTTCCTCTTAAGTACTTGCTCACTTCTTTAAAAACATTTCATAACACTTCACATTTTCAAACAATTTTCAAAACAAAGTCTTTATATATATCCGTACAAGGATCATTATAAAGTACTTAAGAAATTTTTTAATCACACACTACACTTCTCAAAACAGTTTAAAGTGAGCTAAGTAACTAAGAGCACATGGATAACCATGGATGTAAAGGGTGCTAACACCTTCCCTTTACATAACCTACCCCCCGAACCCAAAAAAATCTTTTAAGGTCTTTCCTGTTCTTTTATGCCCTTTCCCTTGGATAAAATAAAATTCGGTGGCGACTCTTGCTATCTGCAACATTTAACTAAAGTCAATTCTCCCACCTTGTTACACGTTGCCCAGTTACAAGTTTTTCCACTGTATGCAATTGATAAAGTTGCATGAAGAAAGCTAGTTTGTTTCTTGTTGTCATAGAGTTTGTTCCAAGGTGGAGATTTGTGAGATATTGGAACAAACTCTAGGTTTAGCATGTCGTCGAAGTCCGCTCACATGCTGTTGTCAAATTGGGCCTTGTGTTATGGATCCAATTGTTTAAGTTAGCTTGTACCCTAAGTTAGCTTGTAATGGGTAATTGTTAAAATTATCATTAGGTTAGTATGTTAGTTTTCTTATAAATAACATACTAGTATTTCATCTTTTGAATAAGGGAAAATAGGAAGATAAAATCTTGATTCAAAAGTGTGAGGGTTATTTGTTATTCATGTATACTTGTAATCTTGTTTCAAGAGAAAGGAAAGAATAATAGTTTATAACCAATCCTTGTTGTTATCCTTGGTTACCCTAAATCCTAACCGTTGTAGGTTTCTTGATAAAAAAAACGTTTATACTTTTTTTCTAGGGCATCCGATTCACAACATATATGTTAAGCATTAACTAATTTACGATGCAGTTCCAACCAACTTTTGGTTAATACAAGTAGAAAAGTCACATGTCACTCCATGAATCGAAGAGTAACATGTGACTATAATAATGGACGATGGATCATGGAAACTTATATTATACAACGATAAGATCTTCATTTTAAAAATATAATTTTGACTTTTATTAAAAAAACTTAGTTTTTAAATCCGGGTCAAGCACATGCATGAATAATTTTAATTAGGCTTAATACCCTTTTTGGTCCTCTAACTATAGGCCAGGATCCAATTTGGTCATCTTTCATTTAAAAGTTCCAAATTGGTCTCATACATTTTTAAAATGGTCCAAGTTTGTCCAAACTATCAAAAAGATGCTAACAGTATTAAAAATGATGATGTGTATTTTGAGGTGGCATTATGAAATGTACAGTCAGCCTCTCCTTCTTCATTGTGTTGTGTTTATAATAAATTTAAGTCACATTTTCCATTCCCAATTCCAAAAGCTAGGTCACAAATTCTTCATCTTCAAATTGAAACGAAAATCCTCCCTAAATCACGAGTTGTCTCTCAAATCACGCTTTGCTGAATCCGAAGTCATTGTTTCTGATGTTTCCTATTTCGTTATTGATTGAATTCATGGCCCTGAACTTGGTTTAAAGTTCTTTGACTAGGCTTCCACTATAACCTTTTCTTCTCCTCTTAACGGAGTTGCTTATTCGTCTTTTCTCAAGCTCATGGCCATGTATAGAGTGTTCTTGCAGATGGAATTGGTGTTGGATTTGATGCTGGAAGTCTATTTGATGAAGAACAGTTGTGATATATTTCTAATTCAACTGCCAGCGTCTTGATTTAAAGAAAAGTCAAGTAAAATTTCATTACTATGAAAATGGGCATACATAAATTGATAGAGTGTATATATAATACAGACAATGCATCTTAATTAATATTGTAATAAAAACACAAAAAGCTAGAGTATATTAAATATCATCAAGGAATAAATCGATTCATAAGCAAACCAACAGTTTCTTCGATTCATAAGCAAAATGCTAGAATATACTAAATATCACCAAGGAACAAATTTTAGTTAATCTTTTTTATTTGTAGTTTTTTTCTCAGTATAAGAATTATGAATTAATGTTAGCATTATATATATATATTTTTGTTATGGATGAAAGAAACTAAACTAGGGGCATTGCATTTGGAGGACCTTGGAAGTGGTGGCACAGTAACGAAAAGAACACAGCTTTGGATAAAAAATTTACTTTAAAAAGCATAGTAATCTGTGGAACAGTCTATGCAAAGCCGTTAGAGCTTGAGATTAAATCGAAAACATCGAAATGTAGCTCTTTAACTATCTTAGAATCGATTCAATGTTAGAATCATTCTATGAGAAGTCGAGCGCCGTTTTATGCATCCAAATGGTTTTTGAAAGTTAAATCGAGTTTTAACTTCAAAATCGTAATGCAAAAGTAATCGAATAATCAAATAATTATTTAAATAAAATAATGTTCTCATCTTAATTATAATTTCATCGATTTGTCGACTATTATGATTTTAGACTTTCATCGACCATGAAAAAAATAAAAGAAATGCGATAAAAAGATGATTGGTCTCATATTGATCTAAATGACATCGATTTATTGAAATCAAACATTTAGATTATTTGTGTCGCTCCCACCAAATGACACCCGGGTCAGAAGGGGTACAGACGCGAACGGTCGGCGAAAGGAGAAAGGAAATGAATAGAGTCGCCAGCTAGGCATTTTTATCCCGAAGGAAAGGTAATGCTGCATAAACCTAAGAAAAGATATGGATAAGACGGTTGCGAACCAGAGAGACTGAGAAAGGGGGTTGGTTACAACCTGGGAAGGTATTAGCACCCAGATTGTCCGTCGTACTCGACGGGATCCACGCTTAAAAGATTTGTGTTTTAAAGGGGTAGTGTCAGTGCAATTTGTGTATCAAAGCTGGAAAAAATGCAAGTGTCAGTGTAAGAGAAAAGTGAAGTGTATAAGAGAAGTGTCAGTGTAAGAACAAGAATGAAATGCTCATGACCATGAGGCTTAAAGGATAAGGCTAGAAAGAGGGGGAATATACAGAGACTTTTGTTCGATAACTGTTAAGTTATGCCTACGTATCCTCTCGTGCAATGAGGAAGTCAGAACACCGTAGTTCGACCCAAAGAAACTGAAAGATAAATTGACTTGTGAACTGCTTACTTATCTATGCTCAAGTGTATGACCTGTCTGGCTCAGGTGCTAACTGTCTTGCATTAGACGGAAGAAGCGAGTTCTCGTTTGTGAGTGAATGAGATGAGAAAAGAATCCCGGAGGAGACGATTATTATTTGTTTTTGTGTTTTCAATATTTTATTGTTTTTTGGTATTTGTCATAAGTTAATGAGCTTAAGCCTAAACCAAGGGTTAGTAAACTCATCACATCTTCCCTCTGATTAGGGGTAATGAGAATACCTTAAGTGTGAAGTCAGTATCTCACACTTAATCACCATGATGTAGGATTAAGATCATTAACCTACTTGCATTTATTTAGATGTTTTTGTTGTTTTTGTTTAGTGTTGGGTAATGAGTTTAAGCCATAATCAAGGATTTAATGAACTCATTACACTATCCTAATAGAAGGATAATAGATGAGAACATTTAAGCTGAGGAAAGCTCCTCAACTTAATCTGTGATTAGGGATTAACCTCATGACAAAACAAAGCCTTTATTAAGTGGATTTTAGTTAATGATAAGATGAAGAAGTGAATTTTATGATTTGTAAGACAACTTGAGGGGGACTTGTCCATTAACACTAGGGTTAGTCCTTCTTAACCAATTAAGGAAGAATTAGAACCCTAATGCAAGGCCCAAGTTACAAGCTTGATGTCTTGATGATTATTAGGTGAATTGATTAAAGGATTTAAACACATTAAGGGTTTAACACTTAGGATTAAAGTTATACACTCCATCCTAATAGAAGGATGCAGGCATAAGCTTAATCACGAAGCCTTAAAGCCTTTAGGGTTTAGTCCTTGATTATGAGATGAGAGGAGAAGACTCAAAGATGACACAAAGGTAAAAGATAAATGGGGGACTAATCAAAACCTAATTATTATCATTCTTGGTTATTCCTAGGGTTAATGAGGTTTGCAAGAAGATCTTCAGATGAACCACCAGGAAGGAAGCAGATGAAAGAAGAAAGAAGCAAGGAGAAGCAAAACAACTTGCTTCACTTAAGAAGACAAGTTGCTTGAAGAAAGAAAGTAAGAGAAGAACATGAATGAGCAAGCTCAATCCAATACACATACAAAAATGCAGAAAAGGAAGTATGAAAGAGATGAAAAGAGAATGTGAGAAGTGAAGGCAAATTCACTTCTCAAACAACTTACCACCTGAAAAGTTAGCATAAGGAATGAAATGCAATGCAAATGAGATGAAATGTGATGATGCAAACCAAAACTAGGAGCATTTACATGATGTTAATGATGATAAGAGATGATACAAACATGAGGCAAGGCATGAGAATGATCAAACAAACATAAAGATGCAAATGAGGCATGTTTTGAACCATGGAAGTACATGAAAAGTTATGCAATGTAATGGACATACAACATGGCAAATGAAAGATGCAATGATAAAACATGATTCTAAAATGTCCTAAGATGTATTATGAATCATGTGGATGCATAAAATGTCATGGCAAGTCAATGGGTGCAAGCAAATGAAAGATGGATGCAAGGGAAGGCACATATTAGGGTTATATGCATCACACAAGGAAAAAATTCAAAACCAGAAGCAAATGACATGATAAAAATTTGAAAATGCAATCAAAGGTACCCTAAACCTATACAAAATCACTGCTCAAAGGAGGGGATCCAACTCTTAACCTAGTGAAAGTTATGAATTTCCTAAGATTGCTAGGGTTTTGGGGTGTCTCACAAAGAAAAATACCAAACAAATTGAAAATGCAAGATTAAATCAAACCAATTTTACTCTATAAACTAAATGCTATGAAGAGTACAATGCAAGAAGAATCATCATCCAACTCTCAATGGTTAGGCAGAAAGGAATTTTTGAAGTTTGAAGCAAAATATTGCCTAAAAATGAAATTAAATCCAATGAAAATGATCAAAAGGCACCAAGAACAAAAAAGAAATTTGGTTTGAGAGTTGGACAATGTTCCTAAATGTTTCTAAATGCTATGTGAATTTTTTTGTGATTTTTAAATACCTAAATGTATTTTTAATTAATTAATTTTCATTAACTAATTAAAAATAATCATTTAAATGATTTAAAAATAATTTTTAATGCAAAAAATAAAAATAAAAATATTTTTGTGTTCTGAAAATTCATGAAACCCTTGACAAAAATTTTCATAATTTTTTAATGGTTTTAGCTATTTTAAAATAAATATGCAAAACAAATGGATAAAAATGAAATAAAAATATAAATAAATGAAAGTAATTCAAAAGGATGGCCAGGATTGATTCTGGGGAATGGGAGGTTGACTGCGCGCCAGATCTTGTGGCTGAAATTCAAACTGAGTGGATTTAATTAAACCTGATTAATTAAATTAATAAATTAAGATTAGGGTTAAATGATGAATCTGGACCATTTGTTTGCGCGCGGGTCAATGGAAGTCAACCAAATCTAAGGCCTATATTTAAACTAAACCCTAAACGTGATTAACACATTAATGAATCTCAGGTGGCCGGGAATGACCTCCGGTCATCTTCTCCGGCCACAATCCTCCCTGAAAATTGCTATCTTCTTCCCTAGGTCACTAAAGTCTAATCTCTCTGCCCAGAAATGATCCCCACACATCATACATCAAGAATCAACAAACAAACAACATTTAAAACACATCAACAAGGAGAATCGAATCAAAACAGTTCTAGGTTAAAAAAATTTCAGAACACGAATACATACTCATTTCTCAACCAATTTTGAAGCAAAACATATCAACATGATCAGTGAAGCATAGAGAATCATTTAGGAACTTAAAAACATGTTTCTGGAAAAAATGTTCTTGAGCTCACCTGAACTGGAGCTTTGATCTTTGGAACTCTCTGGCTGCCTCTTTGATCCAAAACGCCTCTAATGAACCTCCTGAGGAGCTTGCAATGCTTGGTTGGAGTTTCTTTTGGCTGGTTTGAGAGATGGATAAAGTTCTGTTCAGAGAGGGGAGGAAATCGTGTTTTGATTTCAGGGAGTTTCAGGGAAAGGTGAAGGGTCAGGGATGATCAGTGAGACATGCTGAGATGTTCTATGGAGTTTGTTTTTATGTTTGATGCTTGTGTGATGTGTTTCGAATGAAAATGCATAAGTGGGCAAAGCTTGGTGCTATGGCTTGGAGAGTGTTTCAGGCTTGTGTATATGGTGTGTTATGTTGCATTTGGTCCACTTATCACTCTTGGATATGTCAGAGGAGTTGGTCTGGCCTAGCTTGATTGGTATGGGTCTTTATGCAAAAAGTCAAGTTTTGTGTAAGAGAGGTATGGGCTATGGCAGTGAGGGTACAAAGCATGGCTTGGCTGCAGCTTGAATCAGGGAGAGCCATGGAAAAGGATTAGAGGCAATGCAGCAAGTGGACTAGGGTTTATCATAGGTTTTGCAACTTTGTCCAACTTTGGCCCTTTTGAAGTTTCTTGATCCATAAGTCATGAAAATGGGCAAACCTTTAGTGCATTCTGAATTTTAGGCCTTGGTTTTTGTTTGTACAAAGATTAGAAGTTCATTTGAAAGCACAATTTGTCTTGGCAAGTGGTTTTGCAACTTTGCCTCTTTGGTACATAACTTGAAATTATGTGATTTTTCCCAACTTTGACAAGCCATAACTTTTGATCCAAAATGAATTAGAATGAGTTCTTGTACTTTTTGAAAAGGGAAAGATCCATTCTACAACTTTCATGACCAAAGTTTTCCCATTTGAAGCTTTTTTGAATCAAAAAGAAAGGGTTGAAAAAGTTTCCCAAAATGGCAAGTTTCCATTACAAATCATTTTCCCAAAAAGGCAACTTTGCAAATGGCTTGAAATCCTTCAATTTTGTGAACTTCTAACATCTTATATGATCAAATAAAGATCATACACAATCAAAATGATGAAGAACACCCCTTGGTTGGGTCATTGGGGGCCTCAGATGCCCTGATTTTACACTGACTTGCTCAAGAAGTCAACTATTGATCAGATGACTTCCCCATGGAATTCCTTCATGAAAATTGATATGCATGATACTTGTGACATATAGAGACCAATAGAAAAAAGAATGACCAAAAAATTTGGAGTTATGGCCTTTGAAACCAAAACCCTAATTCTAGGTCATCTGTGCAGTTAAACCTGGCTCTGCTTCCATGCCATTCTCAGTTCTTGTGATCCTTTGACTTTCTTGACTTTATGGGGATACAATATGATGTTTGAACATACATGGACCCCTTTGAAGTGATTTATGACCTTTGGAGTGGCTCAAATGGCTCTTGGATTGCTCAGATCATAAACCCTAGGTGCAGATGACTTTGAACCAATGCAGTGAAGCAAATATGCAATAGGAGGTGCTATGATTGAACTTATGCATATGAAGAGATCACAAGCCATGGTATGAATGGGTGAGGGCAAATTTGGGGTGTTTACAGCTGCCCCTATTCAAGCATGAGTTAGCTGTGTAGAATGTAAGCAACGACTTAACAGGCAAACAAGATAACTTGTGGTTGAATACCAAAGACAGTCCAAAATTTGCACTCACAGAATGAAGAAGAAAAGGGATATAGATTGTAAAAGAAAATAAAGTATATTTATAAAGTGCGGGCGACAGAGGACGACCGTCGAGCAGAGGACGACTGCTGGGGATAAAGCGATGACGGGGACGACCGACATGCTGGGGATATAAGAGATTGTGATGGGGACGGCCATCAAGTAAGACTCTCTGGGGATTATAGGTGAATGAAAAAAATGATGAGGTACGGTCATCCAAGGTGAAGGACGATCACCTAGCAGGGGACGACTTCTCCGTTGGGGGACAAGATGAGGGACGGTCATCTAATGGTGAAGGACGATCACCGGGCAATGTACGGTTGCCAAAAATATCACGACATAGGACGAATGTCGGATGAAAAGGGCGACGATGGGGACGGCCATCGGATAAGCATGATGAAGGACGATCATCAAGAGGTGAAGGACGATCACCCAGCAGGGAACGGCTGCTCTCAGGGTTTATCATGACATAGGACGAATGTCAGATAACAAGATCGACGATGGGGACGACCATCGGATAAAGTGATGAAGGACGATCATCAGGAGGTGAAGGACGATCACCTAGCAGGGGACGGCTGCTAAAAGAAATATCACGACATAGGACGAATGTCGGATAGAAAGGGGTTCTAACAATGGAGACTCCGTTGGGGAAAGGATGAGGGACGGTCATCCAAAGGTGAAGGACGATCACCTGGCAGGGTACGGCTGCCGAAAGTATCATGACATAGGACGAATGTCAGATAGAAAAGAAATAGTTCACTGGGATTTGCTGGGACAAGTAAACACGAACGAGTGTCTATATCCAAGGAATGAGAGGTATAAGTGCTTGGGTACTGTGTATATACTAAAGATGCGGACGAGCATCCTTAAGACTATGATACAAACGAGTATCAGGTAGAAACAAAAGCTGACACGTGTTCAGAGATGATGATACGGACGAGTACCAACTGGTTAACAAAGAACACAGACGAGTATTGGTTCTGCAGGGACTCTTCTGGGGAATAGTAGACACAGACGAGTGTCTAAATTCAAGAAGACACAAGTGTTTGAAATTGTGGCGATTAAAAATGCGAACGAGCATCCTTAAGACCATGATACGGACGAGTATCAGTAGAAACAAACGCTGACGCATGTTCGAAGATGATGATACGGACGAGTATCAACTAGTTAACAAAGAACACGGACGAGTGTTGAATCTGAGGAGGTATAAGTGGTGTATACAAGATACAAACGAGTATCTGTATGAGTGAAACAGGGGTAATAAGTATGAGTGGTGTACAGGAGTGTTTAAACTTGCTGGGGAGAATGGCACGGACGAGTGTCAAAAGAGGAAAGTGTAATATAAACAAGTGTATGGTTTACAAAATGTTTCCAGTATCTATGTTGGGGAAGGTGACACAGACGGGTGTCAGGGAATTTGTATAGATATATGTCTATGAGTGCAAAGAGGACGCTTTGGCTTTCTACTGGGGATATGACACAGACGGGTGTCAGGAAGTATCTGTTTCTTTAGGGAAAGTGCTTTGGTTCTCTGCCGGGGAATCCGGGGAGTTTTCTGTATATCTTTGATAGATTGTCAGTATTTACAAGTGTTTGATTCAGAACATGGCTTATGATTATGCAATATGTTTGATTTTTGCCGTAATGCTCCGTATTAGACGGAATGCTACGCTCTGTGGGGAAAATGTGATGAGAATGCTATGATTATGCAAAAGATACCGATCCGGGATTCGGATCCCATTGCTGCGAAGATCCCTGGTTGATCTGCTTGAAGTGGACATCCCAGCTGGGGATGAGATCATTGGTAGATCTGACACATGGGACTCTGCTTGGGGATATAGGTCACTGATAGACCTATTTTGGTAATGAGGGACCCAACTGGGGTTTGTAGAAGCTTTCTTCACCCTGTTGTGAGATCTCCAGGCGTTGCTCCTCTGGATAGAGGCTGAAGCTCTGTGGGGAGATGGTTCCCTGGCTTTTGTACTTGGCTGAGGAGGAAATAACAAATGGCAACTCAGCTGTGGAGAAAGCACCTTCGGTGCTAAGACTGAGTAGATAATGATTTGCCAGCTTGCTGGGAGGAAGTTTTCATGCCCCATGTTGTGCCTTGAATGCCTGCAATCCTGAAAAGATAGAGAAACGCACAAGTAATCCCGAGGTATCCTTTACCAGATTCCATCATAAGAGTTTAGGCACTCCTGGGAGTGAGTATATTTCCTGCAAGCACGTATTTTAGAAGAGAAGCATCTGTATTTATGCAATCAGTATCTTAAAGACATCGGACATTCTTGTAAATGAAAATAAAATGTTCGAAACGAAACATGACTGAAAATCTGATTTTATTAATTCATGTGCCCTGAATTGGCAAGATACAGTCAAAGAAACAAATCCCCTAAAATGAGGAGATTGTTACAAATTGAGAAATAAAAGGTATTGGCAATATTGATGACGCTTCAAGGAGCTTCCTTTTGCTATGACTCGTATGACATTTGACGTTCTTCTCATCTTGCTTTCTGAAGAAGGCTGATTCTGAAAGAAGCTTGATCCTTTTGAAGCTTACCAAGTTGTAGGTGATACAGGCGAATTCAGAATGCAATTGTTCGCTTATTCCCTTATTTTGCGTGGATCTCCCTTTCAGGTTTTCAATCCACCGGGATGCCCATTTTTGCCTGAGTTGTCCGATGCGGCTTTTCAACTCAGCGGGTGTACATTTTTTTATTTATTTTCCCTTATTTTTGCCCGAGTCTTTTATTCTGTTTTTGACTCGCCGGGATGCCCTATTTTTGCCTGGACTTACATTCTGTTTTTATGTCCAGCGGGTCATTTTTACGCGAAGTATTTTTTAACTGCATCTGAGTTCACAGGGGACGGGAAGTCTTCGCCATCCATAGTACTGAGCATGAGTGCTCCGCCAGAGAAAACTTTCTTTACTACGAATGGCCCTTCATAGTTCGGAGTCCAGTTGCCCCTGTGGTCTGTATGAGGAGGGAGGAGTCTTTTCAGCACAAGATCTCCTACTTGGTACTCTCGGAGCCTGACTTTCTGATCGAAGGCTTTCTTCATTCTTTTCTGATACAGCTGCCTATGACAGATTGCAGCCAATCTCTTTTCTTTGATCAGACTCAGTTGTTCGTATCAGGATCGGACCCATTCTGCTTCATTCAGTTTAACATCCATTAACACCCGTAAGGAGGGTAATTCAACTTCAACAGGTAGGACTGCCTCCATACCGTAAACAAGCTGATACGGTGTTGCCCCAGTGGATGTTCTGATTGACGTACGGTATCCATGCAAGGCAAATGGTAGCATTTCATGCCAATATTTATAGGTAACTACCATCTTTTGCACAATCTTATTGATATTCTTGTTAGCTGCCTCAACAACGCCATTCATCTTTGGCCTGTAAGGAGAAGAATTGTGGTGTTGGATCTTGAAGTCCCGGCACAGCTCTGCCATCATTTTGTTGTTTAGGTTGGAACCATTATCAGTAATGATTCGCTCGGGAACTCCATACCGACAGATGATGTCTCTCTTCAGAAATCTGGCTACCACTTGCCTTGTAACATTTGCATAAGAGGCTGCTTCAACCCACTTGGTAAAATAGTCAATGGCTACCAGGATGAATCTGTGGCCATTTGAAGCAGTCAGTTCAATCTTGCCAATCATATCAATGCCCCACATGGCAAAGGGCCAGGGTGAAGACATCACATTCAGAGGATTGGGAGGTACATGCACCTTATCCGCATAAATCTGGCATTTATGGCACTTCCTGGCATAAGCACAACAGTCGGCATCCATTGTGATCCAGTAATAACCTGATCTTAGCAACTTCTTGGCCATGGCATGCCCTCCTGCATGGGTACCAAAGGATCCTTCGTGCACTTCGTGCATCAACAAGCCTGCTTCTGTTTTATCAACGCATCTGAGAAGTACCATATCAAAGTTTCTCTTGTACAGGGAACCGTCAGTATTCAGGAAGAAACTACCAGCTAGCCTTCTTAATGTCTTCTTGTCATTGGAAGAGGCCACAGGTGGGTATGTTTGATCCTCCAAGAAGCATTTGATATCATGGAACCAAGGCTTATCATCTTTAACAACATCTGCTGAGAACACATATGCTGGTTTGTCAAGTCTGGACACTGAAATCCGAGGTACAAAGTTGGCAGCTTGAACTTTGATCATGGATGAAATGGTGGCAAGAGCATCTGCAAATTGATTCTCGTCCCGAGGGATATACTCAAGCTTGACCGTTGTAAAGAAAGTCAATAACCTCCTTGTATAATCCCTGTAAGGTATCAGATGATCCTGGTGTGTGTACCATTTGCCGTTGGTTAGATTGATTACCAAAGCTGAATCTCCGAACACAGTCAAAGTCCTGATCCTGAGGTCAATGGCTTCCTCAAGACCCATAATACAAGCTTCGTATTCAGCTTCGTTGTTAGTGCATTTAAAGGTGAGTTTTTCCGAGAAAGGCATGTGAACTCCTTTAGGTGTAATGAGTACTGCACCAACACCACGACCGTTCATATTAACAGCCCCGTCAAACATCATAGTCCATTCTTCTTCTGGGTCAGGCCCTTCAGTGTGAACAGGCTCTTCATGATCTTTTGCTTTTATGAACATGATGTCTTCATCAGGGAAGTCAAATCTCATAGGCTGGTAATCGTCAATAGGTTGCTCAACAAGATAATCAGACAGTACACTGCCCTTGATGGCTTTCTGAGATGTGTACTGGATGTCATATTCTGTGAGGATCATTTTCCATCTTGCAACCCGTCCGGTAAGTGCTGGCTTCTCAAAAATGTACTTAACTGGGTCCATCTTTGATATCAATAAAGTAGTGTGGGTCAACATATACTGCCTTAGTCGGCGAGCAGCCCACGCTAAAGCACAACAAGTTTTCTCGAGCAGTGAATAACGCTGTTCACAGTCGGTAAACTTTTTGCTTAGGTAGTAAATTGCATACTCTTTTCGACCAGACTCTTCATGCTGGCCCAGCACACACCCCATTGACTCTTCTAATACTGTCAAGTACATGATTAGAGGCCTTCCTTCAACTGGAGGCATAAGGATCGGAGGCTCTTGTAAGTATTCCTTGATTTTGTCAAAAGCCCTCTGGCAGTCTTCGTTCCACCTGACCGTTTGTTCTTTTCTTAACAACTTGAACAAAGGTTCACAAGTTGCTGTAAGGTGAGATATGAACCGTGAAATATAGTTCAATCTACCTAGAAAACCCCGAACTTCTTTTTCTGTCTTCAGTGCAAGCATTTCTTGAATGGCTTTAACTTTATCAGGGTCAACTTCAATCCCTTTTTCACTTACAATAAATCCCAGCAGCTTACCGGATCGCACCCCGAATGTGCATTTGTTAGGGTTTAACTTCAGTTGGTATTTCCTTAGACGCTTGAATAATTTCAACAGATTTACCAGGTGGTCTTCTTCTGTGAGGGACTTGGCAATCATGTCATCCACATAACATTCAATTTCTTTATGGATCATGTCATGGAATAATGTTACCATAGCCCGTTGATAAGTAGCACCAACATTCTTCAGTCCGAATGGCATCACCTTATAAAAGAACGTGCCCCAGGGTGTGATAAAAGTTGTCTTCTCCATGTCTTCAGGTGACATCTTGATCTGATTGTATCCTGAAAATCCGTCCATGAAGGAGAATACCAAGAATTGAGCCGTATTATCAACCAATACATCAATGTGAGGTAAAGGGAAGTCATCTTTTGGGCTGGCTCTGTTCAGATCCTGGTAGTCCACACACATTCTCACTTTGCCGTCTTTCTTAGGCACAGATACGATATTAGCAACCCACGACGGATAGCTAGTCACAGCAAGGAACCCGGCGTCCCACTGCTTTTGTACCTCTTCCTTTATCTTCATTGCCATATCCGGGCGGGTACGGCGCAGCTTCTGCTTTACTGGCGGGCAGTCTTCTTTTAAAGGCAGCTTGTGCATGACAATATCGGTGTCCAACCCTGGCATATCCTGATAAGACCAAGCAAAGACGTCCACATACTCCTGACGCATATCAATCAGTTGCTCTTTTACTGAATCTTGTAGGCAGGCCCCGATCTTAACTTCTTTCACATCTTCTTCGGTACCAAGATTAACCGTTTCAATCTCCTCCTGATGAGGAGTGATAACCTTCTCCTCTTGCCTTAACAACCTGGCTATCTCTTCAGGAAGCTCATAGTCTTCTTCAACCCCTTCATCAGCTTGATTGATTGGATTGTCAAAGTCATACGAAGCCATAGCTGTGTTGTTGTCGGTGCAGTCTGAAATGCACTCTCTGCAAGGGTTTAGATTGTTCATTTTAGTGATCGATTTTAATCTTGTTTAGAAAAAGTGAAATGAAGTTATCATTTTGGAAAACATTGCCATTTTATTTTTGTACAAAAAGAAAAATGAAAAACAGTGAGCGGAAAAGACTCATTTGCAAAAGATGTCTGATATTCATTGTTTGATCTGTTTGCACAAAATTACAAGATGGCCCGATTACAAAATGAGTCTTGACATCTTGGGCAAGATGCAAGACTTGATGCATGCTTAAAATATACAGGAAATAATAATTACTCTGCAGGAGTAACCCTTATAATTTCCTGGGAAGACCAGTTTGAGATACGGCTCCCCGGGATCCTTGGACGTATCCAGCTCTCCAGGTTGCGCTCATCTTCCGACTCATCTTCCAAGTTGTTCACTGCATCCGGGGTGAGCATTCCCCCGCTGACAAAACTAGGCTTCTTGGCAGCCTCTGATTGATCTTGTAGAGTTGGTTTGTAACCCAACCCAAATCTGTCTTCCTTCTTCTCCACGGGCAGCAGCTTGCCCCAGCCTTGGGCAGTACCCTCTTCAACAACCTTCCTAGCTTGCTGATAAGACGTCATGGAGGTTCCCAGTACAGCAGATGCTTCATTAATGTTCAGGGCCTCAAATCCCAGGCTCATGGTTTCATGGATTTCTCCATCCATCTCTATGTACTTGTACGTAGCCAAATGGCTAACAAAGATGTCCTCTTCGCCACAGATGGTGATGATCTGGCCTTCTCACTCGAATTTCAGCTTCTGGTGAAGGGTAGACGTAACAGCGCCAGTGGCATGGATCCAAGGTCTACCCAACAAACAGTTGTAGGCTGGCTGAATGTCCATCACATAGAAGGTAATCTTAAAAGTCTGCGGGCCAATCATCACAGGCAGATCAATCTCCCCTAGCACCGATCTTTTAGAGCCATCAAATGCTCTTACCACCAAATTACTTGGACGCAGTGCCAAGCCATCATACTCCAGCTTCACTAAGGCTTTCTTTGGTAGAACATTGAGTGACGACCCAATGTCCACCAGTACATGAGATAGAACAACACCCTTGCATTCTAGAGTGATGTGTAAGGCCTTGTTGTGGTTACGTCCCTCAGTTGTTAAGTCAACATTGGTAAAGCCCAGTCCATGACTGGTGTTGACATTTGCCACCACAGTTTCTAGCTGATTAACAGTGATCTCCTCTGGCACGTATGCTGCGTGCAGGACTTTCAGTAATGCATTCCGGTGAGCTTCCGAACACATCAACAGGGATAATATGGAGATCTTTGAGGGAGTTTGGTGAAGCTGATCCACTACCTTGTAATCACTTCTCTTTATAATTCTCATGAACTCATCTACATCTTGCTCAAAAGATGTCTTCTGAGTTTCTTTGATGATTGGTTCTTCAGGCACCACACTCTTCCCCTTTGCTTTGGCAGCAGCTTCTGCTTCGGCATTAGGTCTTTGCAATTGCGAGGCAAAAAGGCGTCCACTTCTGGTGAAGCCTCTGCCTCCCCCAACATTATAAATCTGTGGAGAAGAAGTTGAAGAGTCCAAGGTGACTTTCTCCCCGTTTCAGTAGAGGTCAGAGCCATAATGCCAAGGTATGGCATTACTGCTTTCATATGGAACTGGTCCAGGCACCGTGATGGTAACCGGACTGACTGCTGCAGAGGAAGGTACTGAAATGGTGTGCGGATCGTAGTAAATGGTTACTGGTGATCTGACAGGAGGTGCAACTATTTGTTGCTGAAAGTTGTTGTTTAGGGGAACATCTGATGGATCATAGTAAATGGTGACTGCTGAGATATCTTCATTAATTTCTGTTGGCGTTGTAGAAGATTCTGCTGAATAAATGGGTGCTGATGTTGTAGAAGAAATGGTTGTTGATATCTAGTTTGCTGAAGTGATGGATGGAGCCATTGTTGATGATATTGATGAATTGGTCGGAATGATTGTTGTTGCAGTTGTAGAAGAGTCAGGAATTGTTGTCAAAGGGATTGCTGGATTTGTAGGCGCCGTTGTTGTGATCTGAAGTATTCCACTTTTGATAAGACCATTTATGACGCTTCTCAAATTATCACACCCGTTGACCGAAATGTTACAATAACCACAACCGAGCTCACACCCGGGGAACATCTGGCACTCTAGGAGCTGAGATTTAATCTCGACCAGAGGTGTCCGAATTTGTCCAACACTGGTGATTAAGAAAGATGGCTTGTCTTCCTCAATGGCATTAATTCTTGGCTCTCCATGATTGGGCATGGGATTCTTGGTGACACTTGGAGGGGGTGCAAAGTTGAGGGCTTTGGAATCCACCAGATCTTGCACCTTCATTTGTAAAGCCCTACATTTTTCCGTATTGTGGCCAGATGCATTGGAGTGGAAAGCACACCTGGCGTTGACGTCATAATTTCTTGGCAGGTTGGAGGGGTCTGGTGGTGCCAATGTCCTTAACTCAACCAGGTTGAGCTTCAGGAGTTGTGGCAATAAGGAAGCATAAGGCATAGGGACAGGGTCAATTACCCTATTTGCCTGTGATGGTCTTTGCTGAAAAGGTCTTTGTTGTTGATTGTTGTTATTGTTGTTGTAGGCTCTCTGTGGCGGATACTGGACTTGCTGTTGATAATGAGGTTGTTGTGGTTGATATGTTGGTTGCTGAGGAATCGGAGCTGGGATAGTGACAGCTGCTACTGATATGTGGACATACTGAGGTCTGCCCCTACTGGCATGAATGGCATTTGTCTCACCGGTTCTTCGAGGTCCCACAAAAGGCTTCCTGGGATTACTGGACGAACTAGCACCATTATCAGAAATCTTACCCATCTTTAGAAGGCTTTCAATTCTTTCCCCGGCTATAACTACGTCTGCGAAGCTGGTGGAAGAGAAGGCAGCTAGCCTATCAATATATGTTCCTTGCAGGGTATTCATAAACATGTCGGCCATTTCTCTTTCCGACATGGGAGGTTGGACAGCAGCAGCAAGTTGTCTCCACCTCTGGGCATATTCCCTGAAGCTTTCTCTGGAGGATTGAGACATTCCCATCAGAAGGGTTCTATTAGGAGCCATATCCAGATTGTATTGGTACTGCCTGATGAAAGCTTCAGCTAGGTCCTTCCAGCTTCTGATAGTGGCTCTAGTCAAGTGAGAGTACCACTCCCTTGAAGCCCCAGTCAAACTGTCCTCAAAGTAAAACATCCACAGTTTCTCATCCATAGTATATGCTTTAAGTCTCCCTAGAAAAGACTGTAGGTGAGTTCGTGGACAGGAAGTTCCATTGTACTTCTCGAAGCACGGGGGTTTAAACTTGTGGGGAATTCTTACCCCATCTACTAAGCCCATATCCATAACATCAAAACCTAGGGAATTTTGAGACTCCAGAGATCTCAACTTCTCAGCAATTTCATCAAACCTCCTATCATAAACTTCATCCCCAGCTCCCATCACAGTAAACTGCTCTTCTTGGGGGTCTTCCTGTAAGATCCTTCCTCCAGTAATATTTCCTTGCACATTACCCGGGATGTTGGCTTCCGGATGTAGATGAGGCCCATATACCGGTGGGTTAACATAAGGCTGTCCCCTTTCATTGTTACTTGTTCCTCCAGTTCCCAGATGGGGCTCTTCCGGGGTTTGTCTTTCTACCAATGCCCTCAACCTTTCTTGACTTTGAGCCAAGCCATTCATTACTTCCATGAATTGGGTCATTTGGTTTCTCATCTCCATCCTTTCATTAGCCATCTGAGTTCTGACCTCTGTCAGATCTTGCTGTACTTGGTCCATTTGGATACCAGGAATACTGTTGCGAGTAGGATACCGGTGCGGACGGTTGAGAGGGAACATCCGACGGCGAGCAATAATTCCTGAACCACAACAGAGTTAGAAACAAATAACATAATGACAAAACCTACCTAACAAAACAAAACAAAAGTTAGCATGCAATGCAGTATGCTTATTTGCTTTCCAAGGTATCCGACTTGGCTCTTGGTTTTGACCTTTCCAGACCCTGAGGAAGATGTATTGATGTTGCTTGAGGGAAAGAAAACTCAGTGAAACAAACTAACAAATATATTACAAATGGTGGATCATACATAGTTTGTTTTTACAACATATGCCCCAGAGGGGTCAAAATACAACATAAAAGAAAAGTACATCAAATGGAAATAACAACAAGCAAAGTAGTCAAACATCTAAGCCAAACTCATCCTCCTTGACCTCCTTCAAAAGTGCTTCAGTTACAGGACCAGCCGGATGCTCTGTGATGTTCCTGATAAGAAGGTTTCTGGTGGCAATAGCAGTGGTCAGCTTCTTGTGCCTGTCCTGGTCCTTTGACCTTTTCATACCAGCCCTAAGCTTCAATTCTGAAATCTCCTTCTGGGCTGCCAGCAAAGCTTCCTATTGCTTCTTCTCATTGGACTCCAACTGCTCAATCCTGGCTTGAGTTCTCTTATCTTCTTGAGTGCGAGCTTCAGTGATCCTGACCCACCTAGCTTGACTTTCCTCTAGATAGAGATCAGTCCTAGCCTTCTGAAACTGGGCCTCTTTACAGGCATTCTTCAATATTTGCTCTCCGGCTCTAGATTTCTTGATGTAGTCCTCTGCTTTCTCAATCTTGGCCAGATGCTCCCCTTTAAGCTTCTCCAACCTCTCAATGTCTAGACGACCATCACTCCTCTCCCAGAGGGTCTTCTTCAGAGCTTGAGACAGATTCTCATTCCTCTCCTTTAGCTTCTCAAATTCTTCCAGGCTGACAGTGGCTGGAGGTGGTACTGTGGATGGTCCAGGTGCATCCTCAATGGTGAAGGGAATCCCAAAAATTTGAGCCCTAGCATGAGACCATTCATAATACTGAGCTGAAGCCACATTATTGCATCTTCCAAGAATGGCCATCCCTTTGGTCTGGATGTTGTCCCAAGCCCAGGATGCTTGTCTGACAATAGCTAGATTAGGTTTTATCTTACAATACAGGGTTTCAGCCAAGTCTTGCACTCTAGGAGGGTGAACCAAAGCATAGCCCAATTGTCTCTTAAACAACAGAGGATTGTAGTTGATGCAACCCTTTACTCCTACTAGAGGTACATTGGGGTACTGCCCACAGCTAGTAATTATGTCCCTGCCTTTGGTGCTCTGGGTACACCATCTGATGTCATATGAAGTCAAAGCAATAAGTCTCTTAGCCCAATTCCTCTGTTGGTGAGGATTCAGGAAGGCATCAGTCCTAGGTAAGTGTTTGAGCAGCCAGGTGTGAAATAGAGGAGCACATCATCTCACCAACTTCCCTCTCTGCTTCTCATTTCTTTGGTGGACAGAATAATAGAAGTCTCCCAGCAATGTGGGTACTGGGTTCCTCAAAAGGAAGAGATGAATGGCATTCTTGCTGATAAACTTGGGCTCATCTGCAAATAGTATAACCCCATATATACTGAGGGCCAACAATGCACAAACTGCCCTCTATTCTCCCAAAGAGGCCTTCAGGATGGCCTGAGAAGTTAGAAAGTCTAGGTGCAAACCAGGGATCCCTGCCTTTGTTGTCATGTTCTGCTCAATCAAAATAGGCTCCAGGTATAGTGCCTTTGCCACTTCTCCATTGCTGGGAGAAGTCATCTCTGGGTTGAAGGGGATACCACCCCTGACAGGTACTCCAATCAGTGATGAAAATTCCTCAAGCAGAGGTCCCAACTGAAAGTTCTGGAAAGTGAAGCATCTCAAAGGAGGGTCATAAAACTGTAGGCAGTTGTGGATCAAGCTCCTCTGAGAAGGTTCCAGGTCCATAACCATATCAAGGATGCCTCCATAATGCTCTCTGAATAATGGGATGTGGTCTGGAGTGATAAGTTCCTGGATCTGCCTGATGCCAGTCAGCACAGGCTCAAAGAAATGATATGAAATGTTGCTCTTCTTGGGTGCCATGACTGCTGATGAAGAGCTGAAAACAAATGCTGATGGTGAAGACTGATACTGGAGATGAGCCACTGATAGGCTGAGGATGATGATGGAGGTAGCTGAAGCAGGCAACTGATGAAGATAGCTGAAACAGATAGCTGATGAACAGGGGTCTATGCAGATGAAGGGGTCAAAACCAAGCCAAATACAATATGGATACCCTGAAAAACAAATAAACAAATGTTAAATGATGCAAATGATGAGTATGCAAATGATATGCAAGGGTTTGTGATCAAGCTGGATCTGATTATCTGTCTTGATATATAAGGTCCATGTATGTTCAGGAAGTCCAGATGAAGGTTCAGAAATCCAGTCACCAGGGTGGGGGGACTCAAATAAAGAGTCACATGTCCATGGTTTAAATCACAAGAACTGTCCAAAGTGAGGTACTCTTAAACCAAACAGTAACAGGGTATGATGTGTCCAATGGTACCTGCAAACCTGTAAACAGCCCAACCCCCTCACAGGTGATGTTCTAAAACAAGGATCCTCGGACTTGGACCAGTTATGAGAAGTGTAAACACTTCTAACCCGGAGGTATAGTGTTTACAATAACCATAAAAGATCCTCCTCTAATTCACCTCAGTTTCTGAAGGTCAATCATAAAGGTCATCCAGACTTAGCAGGCTTCCCGGATAGCCCTAGCACTACAGGAAATCTGTAGCACAGAGTTCTCAAGAAGAAACCCACATCTGAACCGTGTTTCATATTCCCGCACCAGACCGAAATGGAATGGGAAAGAACATGAACCACTCTAGCCTAGGTGTCACTCAGGTCCCAGGTATAGGACCTCAAACTCTCAGTAGAACCCCACCCACCAAAACAAAAACCAGATCCAGCCAGATGACAATATGATATATAAAGCTGTAAAGAAAGCAATAAATAATTATACATAAAGCAATAAATAAAGCAACTATATAAACACAATTAGCACATAACACCCCAGTAAACACAAATCAAACAAGCGCTAGGAGGAACCCACAAAAAGAACCAGAAGCCCTGGTTACAGTATAAGGGTCCCCAGCAGAGTCGCCAAGCTGTCGCTCCCACCAAATGACACCCGGGTCAGAAGGGGTACAGACGCGAACGGTCGGCGAAAGGAGAAAGGAAATGAATAGAGTCGCCAGCTAGGCATTTTTATCCCGAAGGAAAGGTAATGCTGCATAAACCTAAGAAAAGATATGGATAAGACGGTTGCGAACCAGAGAGACTGAGAAAGGGGGTTGGTTACAACCTGGGAAGGTATTAGCACCCAGATTGTCCGTCGTACTCGACGGGATCCACGCTTAAAAGATTTGTGTTTTAAAGGGGCAGTGTCAGTGCAATTTGTGTATCAAAGCTGGAAAAAATGCAAGTGTCAGTGTAAGAGAAAAGTGAAGTGTATAAGAGAAGTGTCAGTGTAAGAACAAGAATGAAATGCTCATGACCATGAGGCTTAAAGGATAAGGCTAGAAAGAGGGGGAATATACAGAGACTTTTGTTCGATAACTGTTAAGTTATGCCTACGTATCCTCTCGTGCAATGAGGAAGTCAGAACACCGTAGTTCGACCCAAAGAGACTGAAAGATAAATTGACTTGTGAACTGCTTACTTATCTATGCTCAAGTGTATGACCTGTCTGGCTCAGGTGCTAACTGTCTTGCATTAGACGGAAGAAGCGAGTTCTCGTTTGTGAGTGAATGAGATGAGAAAAGAATCCCGGAGGAGACGATTTATTTGTTTTTGTGTTTTCAATCTTTTATTGTTTTTTGGTGTTTGTCATAAGTTAATGAGCTTAAGCCTAAACCAAGGGTTAGTAAACTCATCACATCTTCCCTCTGATTAGGGGTAATGAGAATACCTTAAGTGTGAAGTCAGTATCTCACACTTAATCACCATGATGTAGGATTAAGATCATTAACCTACTTGCATTTATTTAGATGTTTTTGTTGTTTTTGTTTAGTGTTGGGTAATGAGTTTAAGCCATAATCAAGGATTTAATGAACTCATTACACTATCATAATAGAAGGATAATAGATGAGAACATTTAAGCTGAGGAAAGCTCCTCAACTTAATCCGTGATTAGGGATTAACCTCATGACAAAAAAAAGCCTCTATTAAGTGGATTTTAGTTAATGATAAGATGAAGAATTGAATTTTATGATTTGTAAGACAACTTGAGGGGGACTTGTCCATTAACACTAGGGTTAGTCCTTCTTAACCAATTAAGGAAGAATTAGAACCCTAATGCAAGGCCCAAGTTACAAGCTTGATGTCTTGATGATTATTAGGTGAATTGATTAAAGGATTTAAACACATTAAGGGTTTAACACTTAGGATTAAATTTATACACTCCATCATAATAGAAGGATGCAGGCATAAGCTTAATCATAAAGCCTTAAAGCCTTTAGGGTTTAGTCCTTGATTATGAGATGAGAGGAGAAGACTCAAAGATGACACAAAGGTAAAAGCTAAATGGGGGACTAATAAAAACCTAATTATTATCATGCTTGGTTATTCTTAGGGTTAATGAGGTTTGCAAGAAGATCTTCAGATGAACCACCAGGAAGGAAGCAGATGAAAGGAGAAAGAAGCAAGGAGAAGCAAAACAACTTGCTTCACTTAAGAAGACAAGTTGCTTGAAGAAAGAAAGTAAGAGAAGAACATGAATGAGCAAGCTCAATCCAATACACATACAAAAATGCAGCAAAGGAAGTATGAAAGAGATGAAAAGAGAATGTGAGAAGTGAAGGCAAATTCACTTCTCAAACAACTTACCACCTGAAAAGTTAGCATAAGGAATGAAATGCAATGCAAATGAGATGAAATGTGATGATGCAAACCAAAACCAAGAGCATTTACATGATGTTAATGATGCTAAGAGATGATACAAACATGAGGCAAGGCATGAGAATGATCAAACAAACATAAAGATGCAAATGAGGCATGTTTTGAACCATGGAAGTACATGAAAAGTTATGCAATGTAATGGACATACAACATGGCAAATGAAAGATGCAATGATCAAACATGATTCTAAAATGTCCTAAGATGTATTATGAATCATGTGGATGCACAAAATGTCATGGCAAGTCAATGGGTGCAAGCAAATGAAAGATGGATGCAAGGGAAGGCACAAATTAGGGTTATATGCATCACACAAAGCAAAAATTCAAAACCAGAAGCAAATGACATGATAAAAATTTGAAAATGCAATCAAAGGTACCCTAAACCTATACAAAATCACTGCTCAAAGGAGGGGATCCAACTCTTAACCTAGTGAAAGTTATGAATTTCCTAAGATTGCTAGGGTTTTGGGGTGTCTCACAAAGAAAAATACCAAACAAATTGAAAATGCAAGATCAAATCAAATCAATTTTACCCTATAAACTACATGCTATGAAGAGTACAATGCAAGAAGAATCATCATCCAACTCTCAATGGTTAGGCAGAAAGGAATTTGTGAAGTTTGAAGCAAAATATTGCCTAAAAATGAAATTAAATCCAATGAAAATGATGAAAAGGCACCAAGAACAAAAACGAAATTTGGTTTGAGAGTTGGACAATGTTCCTAAATGTTTCTAAATGTTATGTGAATTTTTTTGTGATTTTTAAATACCTAAATGTATTTTTAATTAATTAATTTTCATTAACTAATTAAAAATAATCATTTAAATGATTTAAAAATAATTTTTAATGCAAAAAATAAAAATAAAAATATTTTTGTGTTCTGAAAATTCATGAAACCCTTGACAAAAATTTTCATAATTTTTTAATGATTTTAGCTATTTTAAAATAAATATGCAAAACAAATGGATAAAAATGAAATAAAAATATAAATAAATGAAAGTAATTCAAAAGGATGGCCAGGATTGATTCTGGGGAATGGGAGGTTGACTGCGCGCCAGATCTTGTGGCTGAAATTCAAACTGAGTGGATTTAATTAAACCTGATTAATTAAATTAATAAATTAAGATTAGGGTTAAGTGATGAATCTGGACCATTTGTTTGCGCGCGGGTCAATGGAAGTCAACCAAATCTAAGGCCTATATTTAAACTAAACCCTAAACGTGATTAACACATTAATGACTCTCAGGTGGCCGGGAATGACCTCCGGTCATCTTCTCCGGCCACAATCCTCCCTGAAAATTGCTATCTTCTTCCCTAGGTCACTAAAGTCTAATCTCTCTGCCCAGAAATGATCCCCACACATCATACATCAAGAATCAACAAACAAACAACATTTAAAACACATCAACAAGGAGAATCGAATCAAAACAGTTCTAGGTTAAAAAAATTTCAGAACACGAATACATACTCATTTCTCAACCAATTTTGAAGCAAAACATATCAACATGATCAGTGAAGCATAGAGAATCATTTAGGAACTTAAAAACATGTTTCTGGAAAAAATGTTCTTGAGCTCACCTGAACTGGAGCTTTGATCTTTGGAACTCTCTGGCTGCCTCTTTGATCCAAAACGCCTCTAATGAACCTCCTGAGGAGCTTGCAATGCTTGGTTGGAGTTTCTTTTGGCTGGTTTGAGAGATGGATAAAGTTCTGTTCAGAGAGGGGAGGAAATCGTGTTTTGATTTCAGGGAGTTTCAGGGAAAGGTGAAGGGTCAGGGATGATCAGTGAGACATGCTGAGATGTTCTATGGAGTTTGTTTTTATGTTTGATGCTTGTGTGATGTGTTTCGAATGAAAATGCATAAGTGGGCAAAGCTTGGTGCTATGGCTTGGAGAGTGTTTCAGGCTTGTGTATATGGTGTGTTATGTTGCATTTGGTCCACTTATCACTCTTGGATATGTCAGAGGAGTTGGTCTGGCCTAGCTTGATTGGTATGGGTCTTTATGCAAAAAGTCAAGTTTTGTGTAAGAGAGGTATGGGCTATGGCAGTGAGGGTACAAAGCATGGCTTGGCTGCAGCTTGAATCAGGGAGAGCCATGGAAAAGGATTAGAGGCAATGCAGCAAGTGGACTAGGGTTTATCATAGGTTTTGCAACTTTGTCCAACTTTGGCCCTTTTGAAGTTTCTTGATCCATAAGTCATGAAAATGGGCAAACCTTTAGTGCATTCTGAATTTTAGGCCTTGGTTTTTGTTTGTACAAAGATTAGAAGTTCATTTGAAAGCACAATTTGTCTTGGCAAGTGGTTTTGCAACTTTGCCTCTTTGGTACATAACTTGAAATTATGTGATTTTTCCCAACTTTGACAAGCCATAACTTTTGATCCAAAATGAATTAGAATGAGTTCTTGTACTTTTTGAAAAGGGAAAGATCCATTCTACAACTTTCATGACCAAAGTTTTCCCATTTGAAGCTTTTTTGAATAAAAAAGAAAGGGTTGAAAAAGTTTCCCAAAATGGCAAGTTTCCATTACAAATCATTTTCCCAAAAAGGCAACTTTGCAAATGGCTTGAAATCCTTCAATTTTGTGAACTTCTAACATCTTCTATGATCAAATAAAGATCATACACAATCAAAATGATGAAGAACACCCCTTGGTTGGGTCATTGGGGGCCTCAGATGCCCTGATTTTACACTAACTTGCTCAAGAAGTCAACTATTGATCAGATGACTTCCCCATGGAATTCCTTCATGAAAATTGATATGCATGATCCTTGTGACATATAGAGACCAATATAAACAAGAATGACCAAAAAATTTGGAGTTATGTCCTTTGAAACCAAAACCCTAATTCTAGGTCATTTGTGTAGTTAAACCTGGCTCTGCTTCCATGCCGTTCTCAGTTCTTGTGATCCTTTGACTTTCTTGACTTTATGGGGATACAATATGATGTTTGAACATACATGGACCCCTTTGAAGTGATTGATGACCTTTGGAGTGGCTCAAATGGCTCTTGGATTGCTCAGATCACAAACCCTAAGTGCAGATGACTTTGAACCAATGCAGTGAAGCAAATATGCAATAGGAGGTGCTATGATTGAACTTATGCATATGAAGAGATCACAAGCCATGGTATGAATGGGTGAGGGAAAATTTGGTGTGTTTACAATTTTTTATATCATCGACCATAAAACAAATTAAAGTCGAAAAATGATAATGAAAATAAAGAAATGGCCTCATATTAGTTTAGATAACATCGATTTATTCGAAATCGAATATCTAAACTTTTTATCATAAGCCGAATAAAATTAAATCGGGACATGAATTAAATAAAGGAAAATAATGGCCTCATATTAGTTTAGATAATGTTGATTTATTCGAAATTGAATATCAAACTGTTTGTCATTGGCCGAATAAAAATTGAAATTCTGGTATCAGATACGTGATTTCGAAGGCGATGTCACAACATTACTATCTGAGTATTAACAAGTTAAAAGCAATATAAAGAACAACAGTAAAAACACATTAGATTGTTAACCCAGTTCGGTGCAAATACACCTACTCTGGGGGCTACCAAGCCAGGAAGGAAATCCACTAATAGTAGAACAATTCAAAGCCTAAATAGTCCCAATTTACAACTTCTCACTTGAACCTACCCAGTGCAACTTCTACCAAGGAATCAACATCTAGATATGAGAAATCTCCATCTCACTTCCCCTCAATCACACACTATGATAATCAACCAATTAAAAAAACAGAAGAGCATTCTTCCAAAACACAACACCTTGATCTGGCTTAAAAGATTTGATCAAGAACAAACACTCATGCTCAAAAGCTTAGAGTGCACATAATTATAACTTAATAATCAGTCCAATTCAAACATCTAGGTGATGTATAAATGGCTCACAAATTACAAAACAAAGTAAAAACCCTAATTCTTAATGCGCAGCTCTTCAGTCTCTCAAAAAATTCACTCTTGCAAATAATGTTACACCCCTTTAAGAAGAGAACAATCTTTAAGGACTAGGGAAAAGAAAACGAACATATATGATCTTCATAAAAGCATATTGATCTTCATATCTTTTTAATTTGGAAAGTATAAGAGTGGAACCATCTGAACCTTCCAAAAGCGAAATATTCAACTCTAATAATAAGCTTAATAAAAGCGTAACCAATCACTAACAATAATGCACAAAATATATGCCCAACAGACAATTATAACAATCTGGAAAAAAATGTTCTGATATAAAATGTCAGAACATCTTTCTTGACATCAAGAGCAGATTCCTGCAACAGCACAAACAACCTGCATTACTATTGGATCATAAAGTCAAGACATCCTTCATGACATCTTGAAAGCAACAACATATTTTACCAAAATTTCTGCCAACCACAGAACTAACAATCTCCCCCTTTGGAAATTTTTAGCTAAAACCATATTAGAGAACAAACCTATAAGAAACCAACCAGAGAGCCACCATGGCAAACAAAACAACTGCTAAGAACCAAACCACTCAGAGTAAACAAGAAGCACTAAAATCTTCTCCGCCTTTTTAGACATAATTAGTCAACCATAAAAAGAGAAGCCATAAAGAAAGAACCAGTGAAGGTAGAAAGAAGACCATAATTCTTAAGAGTCAAAAGAGAATTCTTAAGAGTCAATAAAAAATTTATTACCGCCCATGCACATTAAGTGCCAAAAGTCAGAAACCAAGACAAAAAACATTCAAACAGGAGCAACACCCGCAACATCAATCAGACCCAAAGCTTTCAGTTTTCTCACTAGCAGAAGAATTAACGTCCTTAGTACTTTCACCAGCTTCCTCTTCATTATCTTCAGCATCTTCAATGCTACTACCTTCAGTCTATTCCATATCCTTTATTAACTTTTCTAATTTCATCTTTCTCTCAGCATGAACACGAATAACCTCTCCTAATTCCCTACAAGCTTCCTTCAAGTCCAATATAACTCATGTTTTGGTGGTAGGTGTCTTCTTAGTAGATGTTAAGACAATATATGGGACATGTCTTCCTAAAAAGAGTTTGTAATGCACATACAAGGTAGATTCTCTTTTGCAAACATTTCCAGTACTAGAAAGAATATCAAAATGTTGATTGAGAATAATTCCACAAATAAGGGAGGGAAAATCAATGGGCATTTTGGTAGCATTTGTTGTAGCATGCTTCATAGTCTGATCAAAGATGTACTTTCCATAATCAAACCTAGTCTTTGTACCTATAACAAAGATAAATTTACCTAAACCAACAAAAATAGTGGAAGTGTGATTGGTGGGAACCCAATTGGCTGCTCCAATTTTGTGAAGAATAACATATTTCACACTAACTTCTCCACCAGATAGTTTCCATTTCATGGGCCAAACCTTCACTTGATTTGCAGTTATCACTTTGCAAATCTGATTGTCAGTAACTTCAAGTTCACTTTCTTCTTGTTCACTTCTTTCCAGATACTTGTTGATGACAATAGGAGAAAACTCAATACATTTACCTCTAACATAGACCATTATAAAATCCTCACTCCTACTATTGTCATTATCCACATGAATATTCACAATGAATTCCTAGACCAACATTTCATAATAATTTGAGAAACCAGACATAATCTTCATTAATCTAGCACTGAATATCAATTATATAACCTCCTTGATTTCAACAACATCGGTTCCCATCTCTCTTTCCAAAGCAATCCTTATTTGATACACAAATTTCCATTTGGTTACACAGTCCACAAAATGGAATGAAATGTTATCCAATGGAACATCTGGTATGCTGACAGAAGATTTCTTAACCACAAATTTTCTTGCAGGGGTGATGTTCTGGACATCATTATCAACATCATTATCAGTTGTTATATCTGATTTGGTCTTACTCTTTTTAGAAGTTGATTCAACTTTGCTCCAAGATCTAGCAGGTCCAACCATAGTCTTTTTCTTGAATCTCCTTGAGGGAGGGTTATCAACAATAAATTTTCCTTTTCTGGATTTCATTCTACTGACTATACCAGGGTTAACATTAGCAATCAACTCATTATCAGAGGGAACATCATATATATTAACAACATTTTCAGGGTCTTTATTTGGACTATCACTCTTCTCTTTGATTGAAACATCTATTCCAATATTTGTACTCTCTTTCACAATAACAGGGGCAACAATAGTGTGACGGTTCAAATCATCATGAATCTTCTAAGAATGAGAGGACTCAACCTTTTTATCCCTAGATTGATTGGCATCAATAGGAGGACATGCAGCCATTTGAGAGAGTGGTGTGGATATATCAGCAACACTATGTTCTTCAAACAAGATCCTACCAACAAGACGCCTAATAACCATATCTACATAGATACTACCTTCTTTGTAATTATAATCAGAAGGAAAGTCATGAGAGGCATCAACATTGTTACCTTTAGAAGATCCTTCAGAAGTGTGAGAGGTCTTAGATTTCTTTGTATCACCACCGTCATAGGAAACCATAGGGAGATGGGCAACATTCAGGGCTTCATCTAAAGAGATGTTCATTTGTGACCTAGAAATGGAATCAGACATAGTTGATTTTTAGGAGGAAGATGTTTGATGTTGAGACATTACGAAGTGGTTTGGAGGAGTTTTGCAAAATTATCCAAGATATTTTTGGAGGTATGGAGAGTTGGGGAGCAGTTTGTGTGAGAACAAATGAGAATGGGGTAGCGTGTGAGCGAGAAGCAGAAAGTATATTTGAATGATTGCTCTTGATAGTGGAGAGATTTTTGTTGGAAACATAAAGAAAAATTAAATATGTTTCCATATATCATTAAATGACTCTTCCATTTATTTAATGAAAAATGGCCTTGATACTCTTCTCACAAACCTTTAATTGCTATAATATTTCACAATCACAAGTTCCCAATTTACCCTTCATATTTCCAAGTTGAATATTATTTATGGCTTTAGTAACATAGTCATACAGTTTCCTTTAATTAGTCTCATATTCTAAGTTAATCACGTTGTTTTCAGCAGACTTCCTCATAACCTGGTGACAGACATCACTAAATTTGGACTTATTATTTTGGTTGAAGATGTTTATAGCAATCAGATTGTCACCAAAAGATGTTATGACATCTTGTTTGACATTATAATTTGCCAGAATTTGTTTATCAATTGTGAACAACTATCTCTAGTTGTTATATGCTCAGCTTTAGTTGTAGACAGAGAGACATAATTTTATTTTTTTGTTAAACCAAGCTATATCGTTGTTCCTTACACATAATTGCTCTTCCTATCCTTAGTACTGGTACTAATACCAGCAAAACTATCATTTGTATAGGTATCATTTGTATAGGTTCCATCAAGTCTCTATGAACAAGTTTCACCACTTTTGAATTAGTGTGATGTTCAATCTTTTGATGTGACATCTTGATTTGCTCTCCAATCTTGTATTCACTACATGCTCTTACTTCTTATTTTGCTAGAATACATGTAGTGGCCTGGCTAATTTTTTTAGGAATCCACACATAATATTTGTCCTTAGATATGACTCCTTTCATAATGACTTTATTCTTCTCATTAGTAAGTAAACATTCAGATTTAGTGAAGTTGACATATAGCCCTTGATTACACAGTTGACCGATACTAATCAGGTTTACAGTCAAACCTTTGACTAACAACACATTATTAAGACTTGGGACTCCTGAAAACGTCATCTTTACAACCCTTTGATCTCTTTCTTGGCTCCATCACCAAATATCACATGATTATGGGGAAGAGACTTTAAGTCTACCAATAAAATTTCAATCCCAGTCAAGTTTCTAGAACAACCACTATCAAAATACCATGCCTTCTTACCTGTAGTTTTGAGAGAAGTATGAGATATTAAACTAGTAGCATCAACCCTGGGAATCCATTTTTTTTGTTCATAGGGATGTTTTGATTTAACCTGGTTTGGGGAACAAGCTTAGGGAATCCATATAATATGTAACATAAGGGCTTTATATGACCAAAATGCCCACAATAGTGAACATGATTTGAGATAGGTTTTTCTCCTTTAATAAACCCTATACCAGTCACATCTCCATCAAACTTTCCAACCTGTAGAATCTCATCTAAAGTGTCTGAATTGTTGTTCAGCATTCTGACAGACTTGGTTATTTGATCAAGTTTAGAGTTTAGCAATGTTACCTCATCCTTCATTTTGGAGATGATTTCAAGATGTTCTTCCTTTTCAGTCTCCAGTTGGATTATGATTTTCTTTTGTTTCTCTCCTTGTTGACAAACTTCTTCACTTCTGAGGTCAATTCCTCTTCACTAGAGGCTGAGTAATATCTCCCAGTTAGAGCAGTAGCACCCTTGGTTGATCCTTCTTCAGTTTCACTCCCAACCTCCTCATCCGACTAAGCTACTGTAAGACTCTTCTTCTATTTCCTGTGATATGTGAGACATTCAGGTTTAATGTTCCCAAAACCATCACATCCATAACATTGCATTTCTTTGGCTTGAACAGATATTTCTCCAGCTCCCGTTTCTCTGCTGATGTCAGGTGAGATGTTCTTGACATATGGTTTTGTCTTCTTCTCCATCTTTCTTATCACTTGTTAAACTGTTTTCCAAGAACCACCAAGGCGTTTTAATAGACCTTCATCAGTATCCATATCACATTCTTCTATTCCATCTTCATTGTTGGAGATAAAAGCAATGTTTTTGTTCTTCTTATCAGATCTATCATTCATGCTTATCTCAAAAGTTTGAAGAGATCCAATAATTTCATCCACTCTCATCTTGCTAATGTCATGAGCTTCTTCTATGGCAGTGATTTTCATGTCAAATCTCTTAGGCAGAGATCTGAGAGTTTTCCTTACCAATTTTTCTTCAGACATTGTTTCTCCTAGAGCACTGGAGGCATTATCTATTTAAAGAATGTTCATATGAAAATCATGAATGTTCTCATCCTCTTTCATTCTCAAGTTTTCAAACTTAGTAGTGAGCAACTGGAGCCTATACATTTTTACCTTAGAAGTACCTTCATGAGTAGTCTTTAGAATATCCCAAGCATCTTTAGCCACAACGCATGTGTTAACCAATCTGAAAATATTTTTTTCAATTCCATTGAAAATGGAATTCAATGCTTTGGAGTTCCCAAGAGCAAGATCATCTTCTTCTTCTTTAGACCAGTCCTCTTCAGGTTTTAAAACTGATGTGGCCTTCCCATCTCTGTCTTTCACAATAGGATGATCACATCCTTTCAAAACAGCTTTCCATGCCTTGTTGTCCAAAGATTTTAAAAAAGTAACCATTCTTGGCTTCCAGTAATCATAATTAGTTCCATCCAGAAAGGGTGGTTTGTTCACCAATCCCACATCCTTGTCCATAATACCAGAAAGTAACTTTCCTAGATCTCACCCAGATATAGAGAAGGATGCCTGCTCTGATACCAATTGAAATTTTGGTATCAGATACGTGATGTACAAGGTGTAATACCCTAAAATTTTCCCTCTTAATTTATTGCCAACCTTAAGTGGTTTATGCTTCATTTCCATGTCATTGAGCATATCATTCCATACATTGCATAATAAAAAGAAAAAATAAATACAATACATGCATCATCGGTCAAGGCAGGGGGCATGTGATCAAGGGTTATTTGGCACTTATCGGGTCTCAGAAGAAAAATAATCTCAGAACGAATAATCGAGGCCGGATATCCAAGATTGCCTATCAAAAAGTAAAATTTAAAATTTTTGGTCAAGTGACCGGTTACCACTTAGGTAGTAACTGGTTACCACGTGTAAATTTGGAAAAAAAGACAATTTTTTTGGCTTGGAAGGATTTCCCACCACTTTTCCACTTTACCTTGCATTACACTTCATTTCCCTACTTCACTTTACCTTGCATTCCACCACTTTCTAGAACTTTCTATCATCTTCCTATGGAATATTCCAAGGAATATTCTAGAGAATATTCCAAGGAATATTCTAGAGAATATTCCAAGGAATATTCTAGAGGCTCCAACTAACTTTAACTAACTCCTAACCTAAATCCCAAGCCTAATTCCCCAAGCCTATCTCCTAACCCAAGCCTCACTCCAAACCTAACACATATATAAATCATTTTCACTCCAAATCAACACTTCTTTTTCACCATTTTTTTTCACAATTTCTCTCAATTCTCTCATTTTTCTCAATTTCCCAAACTCATACCAAAGCTTCATCATCATCAAGATTCTTCAAGTTTTTCATCGAAACTTGAAGAACCGGAAGCTAAGCCACCACCATTTGCATCAATTTCACGGATTATCGGAGAAGTTGCAACGGGTTTGGGGTTTATTTCACCTTACGGAAGTGCTTTTCGAAGATTTTTCATCAACCACATTTATTTTGCGCATTCACGGATCAAAGCTTTGAATCTCCGGTTTTCTATCATATCGCGCATTGTTTCAACATTGCAACAATTACCAAAGCAAGCCTCTGCTTTGTAGGTTGGTGAATCTCATAATCACTTCTCATTTTAACTTATTTATCTTCATCTTGACGCGCGCGTTCTTCGCGTTTTCTTAATTTTTGATGCTTTAATTGTTTGGATCTTTAGGTTTTAGAATCTTGATATATATATGTGGCTTTAAGTGGTGTTAAATAGTTGCATTTAGGTGTAATGTTCGTACTTAATAGATAGGCATTGAGTTAGAACTTATTTGAATAAGTTGATGCTGAATTTTCCAAGAAAATGCAGAATTTTTTATTTTGGTCCCAGAGTAACGGGTTACCGCATAGGTAGTAACAGGTTACCTGTGTAAAATTTTGCAAAAAACTGAATTTTTACACTGGTAACGGGTTACTGCCTGGGTAGTAACCGGTTACTAGTGTTAATTTTGCTGAAAACTCCAGTTTTTGAACTGGTAACCGGTTACCTCATAGGTAGTAACCGGTTACCACTAAACCAGAATGATAAATTCTTGTTTTTGTTTCTGGAATTTTTGATATCCATTCCCATCCAATCATCATGATCTTTAGTATATGATTTTAGGGAGTTTTTAGGAGCTGTTTAGGTGCAGGTGCTCATAGTTTCGACAACTTTTGACGCGCGTTTCGTTCATTTCCGAATTTTGTGCTTAATTGTGAATTGATGCTCAAAATGAATTGTGAATGTTGTTACCATGTTGGAACTTCTTTGTTAGCATGCTAATAATTGTTTCAAGTTCTGTTTTGCTTCACCTTTGTGATCGGTACATGTTTCGGATGCTTGTGCGCGTAAACAAAATGTTGCATATTGTTCAAAATTTCCAAATTCTTATGTTTGCACTTGATCTTGATTTCTGGTTCACTTGTTGCATTTAATTGTTGATGATTCGCTTCAGGTCAAGATGCATGCTAGTACATGTTTGCTTCTTTATTTGTTCACAATAAATGCCAATTTGTTGAAAATGCACTTTTGTGATTATGGAAAATGCTTGAAAATGTTGAAGTGCTTGCTCCTTTACATGTTCATATGATCACTAACTTGTTACATCCATTGATGGTTTTTGTGTGTATATCCATGATTTATAGTGTAGGCATTTACCATGTTAAAGAAAATGATTAAACGCTGCCATGTTTTCACTGCTATGTTTTAAAACATATGCTGTAAAATGTATGTTGAATTGCCTTATTTGACACTTTTTACACCTATTTTCATGTTGTGTGGTAGCTGTAATAGGTTGTTTGTGTTGTTAGTGGTATGTGGTAGCTGATTATGTGTTAGGGCGCTGCAGTAGGTGCTGAATTTAAGCTTCACTTAGCTTTTAGGCATCCTTAGGCTTAAGATTGAGTCTAGTTTAGGTCATTCCTTATGCTAGGACTTGTTTGGCATTAAATCATTTATTTCTTTTTATTCATTGTAAAGCTAACCTTTGTTTTGTAGGGAGGTTGAGGTAAGTTCTCTACAACTTACGCTTTTTACTTCTTTATGCATTTAATTTGCACTTGCCTTAAATTTCATACTTGTGTTTGTTAGGCTTTCCCCGTTGTTAGAAACAACTTAACTTCCTTGGGAAGTAAGTTGAGTTATAATTTTATTTTCTTCCTTTCCTTTCTTCATTAGGATTAGGAAACCTCACAAACCATTAGGACTCGCTTTTGTATACAACAAATAACTTAGGGTTGTGGCTTAGTCCCCTTAGTGTTTGTCCTTTCTCATTTGAGTCTTCTTCTCTCATCTTCAAACAAAAATCCAAAAGACACTTAATAAAGGATGGAAGTAGTCTCTTGTGTATAACCTTATTCCATGGGGCATTTATATTCATTCCATCTTGGAATAGTGTGAGCTTGTCTAGCATGATGTATAAGTCTGATCATGAGACTATCCTCACAAAGAAAACATAAAAGACATTTCTTCAAAAGCTACAAAAACATGTAATAAGTTCAACAAGCTAGTGAACTTAGACCCTAATCCTTTGAAACAAGTCTTGGATAAATTCTCCTTACTTGGTGTGCTTGTTCTCCTATTCCATCTTGGAATGTAGTAGCAAGTACACATTTCATGGAAAAGAGTTTGAATTCACTTCCTTGTTCCAAATTCATAGAAAACTCTTAAAAAACAAACAACAAACAATAAGCGACTTTCCTGCGGGAGTTCTCTTCTCATCTCATTCACTCTCAACGCGAACTTGCGACGACTTGTCTCATTTGCAAGACGGTAAACGCACTCGTTCAAGGCGAGCCTACAACACCTGAGCATAGACATAAGCAGTTCCATCGCATAAAAAACACAAAAAAATAGTTCCCGCCTTAGTTAGATGAACTACGTCGACTCTGATCCTTATTTTTCCGATGAGGTACGTAGGCAACGAGGTAGGGCCCGTTCGAGCACATTCTTTGTTTTCCCTACATTTCCCCCTTTCTTTCCATTTTCTTTTCTAGTTCCCTTTCTCATTTCTCACTTCCATTCCAGTAGCAGTTTTATTCAGCATCACTTTATTCCTCACCCTTTGAAACAAGCAAGTGTGGATCTCGTCGGATACGACAGACGGTCTGGGATGCTAATACCTTCCCAGGTCGTAACCAACTCTCGAACCCAGATATTTGGTTCGCAGGACCTTGTCCTTTCCTTCTTCCTCAGGTTTGTGCAGCATTACCTTTCCCATTCTTTCGGGATAAAAATGCATGACTGGCGACTCTACCTTTTCCGCGCCACTTTCACGTTTGTACTAGGATGAAAATCCCGAGAGAGACAAAAGGAAATGCCACGACATTACTATATGAGTATTAACAAGATAAAAGCAGTATAAAGAACAACAGTAAAAACACAAAGGATTGTTAACCCAGTTCAGTGCAAACACACCTACTCCAGGGGATACCAAGCCAAGAAGGAAATCCGCTAATAGTAGAACAATTTAAAGCCTAGACAGTCCCAGTTTACAACTTCTCACTTGAGCCTACCCAGTGCAGCTTCTACCTAGAAATCAACATCTTGATATGAGAAATAACCATCTCACTCCCCCTCAATCACACACTGGGATAATCAACCAATTAAAAGAAAATAGAAGATCACTCTTCCAAAACACAACACCTTAATCTTGCTTAAAAGCATTGATCAAGAACAAATACTCATGCTTAAAAGCTTAGAGTGAACATAATTACAACTCAATAATGAGTCCAATTCAAACATCTAGGTGATGTATGAAAGGCTCACAAATTACAAGACAAAGTAAAAACCCTAATTCTTAATGCATAGCTCTTCAATCTCTCAAAAATCCACTCTTCCAAATAGGGTTACACCCATTTAAGAAGAGAACAATCTTCAAGGACTAGGGAAAAGAAAACAAACATATATGATCTTCATAAAAGCATATTGATCTTCAAATCTTCTTAATTTAGTAAGCATGAGAGTGGAACCATATGAACTTTCCAAAAGCAAAATATTCAGCTCTAATAATAAGCTTAATAAAAGCGCAACCAATCACTAACAATAACGCACAAAAGATATGGCCAACAGACAATTATAACATTCTAAAAATAAGAATGTTCTGGTATAAAATGTCAAAACATCTTTCTTGACATCAAGAACAGATTCTTGCAACAACACAAACAACCTGCATCACTCTTGGATCATAAAGTCAAGACATCCTTCGTGACATCTTGAAAGCAACAACATGTTTTACCAAAATTTCTTCCAATCATAAAACCAACAAAAATAAATCGAGACAAGATAGAAAATAAAGGAATGGCCTCATATTAGTTTAGATAACGTCTATTTATTCGAAATCGAATATCTAACCATTTATCACTGGCTGAATAAAATCGAGAGATAAAAATGGATCTAAAAATTGAATTAGAAAATCATAAAAAAAACAATAGAAATAAAAGTGGTATCATATCGATTTAGACAATGTCGACTTTAAGAAATTGAATTTCAAAAATCGGGTGATAATATCATCGACCCTATAAAAAGGAGAATATCCAAGAGGAATAAATGAAATAGTCTCACCATTAATCAATGTCTTAAATCGATAAATCAACAAGTCAAGATTCTTAGATGCTCATTGACTAAAATAACAAGAAAGAAAGAAAATGGTCTCATATTAGCATTGGATAACGTCGATTCACAAAAAATCAAATATCCTAGCCATGATTAATATCATAGACCAAAATAAAGGAAATAAAATTATATATGCAAAAAAAAAAATTAGAATATTAACTAAAAAGGTTTATAAATCAAGAATATTAAAATAAAAATAATAAAAGAAAGAAAAATAAATAAAATAATTGAAATCAAAGGGAGAACGCGAACCGTGGAATCATAGGTGTGTGTATAGTGAATATCAACCCATGAATGCCTCAAAGGCCCAAATCAAAAACAAAAATTAGGTTTGTTTCCAAAAGCAAAAGGAACAAGTTTAGACCAAAGTAAAACACGACTCAGAGGAACAAAGTCCTCCTTCAATCACTTTATGGTATGAAGTATTAAATGCGTGATACAAAGATATTAATTTGAAGGTGGTGTGTTTCAGAGATTATTTGATTAGGTCTAATCATGTTTCTTTTTGGCAGAGGGATTTAATTTGCTTAGATAGGTGCATTCCAAATAATATTTTTGTCTAGAATTGTAGATTTTCCATTGCTAACGGATATGTCACACCCCAAATTTTACCCCTAACTGCTCGCACCATACATTCATCGCATTTAACAGAGAAATTCCAAGATTTTATTTTTCTGTTGCTTCTAACTCATTTTCAAGTTATTTATAAATTTAATTTTTTATTTCTTTTCCCTTCCAAGATTTTTTTAATTTAATTTCTATTTCATATTTCTAACTTTTTAATTTATTTTCATGTTTTAATTTTAATTTTAATTTCCTTTTCTTATTCTATTTTTCAAGTTTCTATTTTTTTCAAATTTCTACTTCTAATTCTTGTTTCAATTTCTACTTCTAGTTCTTAATTCATGCTTAAACTTTAAATTTCTATTTTACAAATATTTTCTTTTTTCAATTTCTATTTTTCTTGTTTCTAAATTCAATTTTAATTTCCATTTCTTTTTTAATTCAATTGTATCATAGGTTTAAATCCAATTTTAATTTCAAGTTCAAATTTATTTTCAATTTTTCCATTCAATTCCAAGTCCATTTTAGAATTTCTAAGTCATGTTCTATCCCATTTTATTTATTTATTCCCAACATCATTATTTTTTTTTAGTCCAATTCCAATCCCATCTTCCATTACATTTTAGGTTTCAATCTCATTTTTCCATTCCAATGCTTCTTCAAGTCACCAATAAAAATTCTTTGTCAAAAATTCCAAACCTTTCTTCAAAAATTCAATTTATAATTCCAAGTTTGTCTTTCATCTTTTTCCATATTTTTGTTCTATTCAAGTTTTGGTGCCAAGTTTCACTACCTATTTTCAAGTCCCATTTTATTTGCCTTCATCCAACTTTGTGCTAAATTCATGTCAAATGTTCTAAACTCAATTCCAAGTTTCAATTTCTATTTTAGTTCTATTTCAAGTGTTCGATACCCATTTCAATTCCGATTTCAAAGTTAAATTCAATTTCCAATTTCATTCCTAGCCTAAATTCATGCCAATTCAAGTTTCTCAATTAGATTTCCATTTTCCAAGTTTCAACCTCTATTTCAATTTCTGATTTCATGTTTCAGTTCTTATTTTCAAGCCTCATCCAATTTTTTAGCTTCATTCAAGAGTCATGTTTGTTTGTGTCATTTTCTACTCAAGGTGAAATCACCATTCTTAACAAAAACTCCAATTTTGTTCAAAGTTTCTTCATTCAACTTCTTTCAAAACTCATATCAAAATTACAAAACTTGTCCCAAATATCAAAGTCACAAGTATCATTCCAAAATCCACATCCAAACTTAGTTACAAGTTACAAGTTTTAAAACAACGTGCAATTACAAGTAAAGAAATAATACATTTTGTCATAAGCACGTCTTTGATTTAGACTATTGCTTTCATGCCAAGCTTTGCTCCACTAAGACTCCCAAGTTTCCATCCCAATTTTCAAGTCCAATGCTCTTTTCGTGTGTTGTTCGCGTCCTTCATGGCCGAGCCCACCATTTTCCTCATGACCGGCCCAATGCATATGAAATTAGAAAAAGCAAGGTGTTAGCATTCTTCATTCACAATAAGCTCAATCAAATCATTCATTCACCAAAATCATACATACATAATCATTTCTACATAATCGTGCTCATCATAGTCTTTTTTAAGCAATTTGACAAAATATTCAATTTCATCAAGTCATGCATTCAAGCATACCAATTCAAATCAAGCATAGCAGCATTCACAAGCCTATTTTCACTACTGTAAATTCACCAATGCATTCATCATAAGAGATAGTACAACAAATACAAGGGGACCACAGGGTTTGCTAACAGACAAAACCAACAGCACTCTGCACATAAGCAACATCTACAATAGCTGAACCGCAGGGCCTCTGCTCCACCTCTCCACTACTGCCGCAAAATTCAGAACTGTTCCCCCTAACCCTACACCCTTCCTTAACAAGTTTCTTAGTACAAAATTCAAACCCAAAAAACCCTAATTTCATCCTACATATATGGCACTGTTTCATTCATAAAAGAGGAGAACATTCACAGGAAAATAGATACAACTATCACCAGCAGACACAACAACCTAGCTCTATTATACCAAAGAATTCACAGAAAAAGAATAGCTTCATAGAACAAGAAGCAACAGAAACAAAGCCGCAAGAGAGAAATACAAACCTGCTCCTTAGCCCATCTGAATAACTTCACAGAACCACCATCAATCTTCATCCTTACAGCATCACCGCCCTCTCCTCCTAACACCCAGTCTCTCTCAAAACCGCACCTCATAATTTCTGCCATAACTGCGACAACTGCACCAACACAAAATCTTCATAATTTCCTCCATAATAAAGACCTTTAATCAATCGGTTGAACACTTTTTTTTCCTTCATCGATAGCAAACAACAAACCTGCAAATAAGAAGAAATAACCATCAAAGTTCAGCTTCCCCATTTAACAGCAACACAACAATAGCAAGGAGCAGGGAAGAAGCTACACGAAGGAGGAATAATAGAAGAAGGAAGCGTACAAGCGAAGCTTACCATTGTGGATTCGTCATCCCGATAACTTTCGGGTCGGTAATATTCTCCATTTCCTTCACCTTTTTTTGGAATATCGTCCATTTTGCTTGAATCCTCTTATAGCCATGTCTGTGTTTACGGCTGATTTCAATTTCGACTAGCTAGGTTTTTTTTTTCCAGTTTCATTTCATCACTCTTCACGCTGCATAACACTCACACTTTTTGCTAGCCACTCCCACCAAACTTGCAGCAACACGCATCGCACAGAATCCGAACCACCACCTTCTGTAACCTTTCCTCGCACCCTCCAAAACTGAGACCTGCATAATCACATCGCAAACATAAGTTTCCATTCACGGCAAAGAAAACTAAAAAAATCACAATCCTCTTCTTCATCGCCTCACCACCATCGAACCTCCAACAAACCCTTCAAAGCCTTCATCGTTCACAAACCAATTTCAATCTCACCATTAACTAACCCTCACCAGCCATCATCGCTAACCTCACTTCACCCTTTATCAAATCATCAACAACAACAGTAAAACACTCATCTCTCATCAATGACGCCGAGACTAACCAAAACAGAGAGGTTGAGTTGAGAGAGGCGCGAATCGCGAGAGGGAGAGAAGAGATCGGTGAGAGAGTTTGAGCGTGAGGGAAGATGAACAAATTTGAGAGTGAGAACGAGAATGGTCCACGGAGAGAGAGAGGACTGGATATCGTGGATTTTCGTGAGAGGTTCCGTTTGATTTTTGTTTGGCCGTTTCCATCAGTTTTAGGGTTTTCAACCCATTCTCCTTACCTTGACCAAACCGGGTCACAGTTTGACCCGCCCATGTTCCAATCGGGCTCATATGGACCGCCCCTTGTACTTTCTTTTATCCTTGATCTATATTTCTACAACCAGACCCATTAGTTCTTCTTTTTCTTTTTAGATTTAGTTTAGTTTTCTTTTCTTCTAAAGTTATTTTAAAATTGAAAACAAAAGATTTATTTTCCTAAATTTATTTTGGTCTCATTTTTGCTAATGTTGATTTAATTAGAGATTTTATTTTCTTAATATAATTTTAATTCAATATAGTAAAAAAAATTTAAATAGAGATGTTAATTCAGTTATAAAAAAATTTAATTAATTAAAACATTTTTCTATATATTTTGGATTAAACTTTATTTAATTAAATTTTACTTAGGGTTTATTATTTAATTTCTTTGGCAATTTCATTCAATATATCAAAAATACAAAATATTTTCTTTTAATTAAGTTTTTTATTTATTTTAGGATTTAATCTTTAGTTGTTTATTTGATAGTTCCTTTAATACATTCAAAAATCAAAAAATGTTTTCTCATAATCTTTATATTTATTTTCTTAATCCTTATTTAATTTTAGCTTATCTAATTAGGTTTTATATTTTTATTTTTTTAACTCAATTCATTTTAATTTAATTCAAAAAATCCTGAAAATAATGCCTTGTCTATATTTCCTCTAAGTAGTTAGCTTTAGATCACTTAGGGTGAGGGGTTTGAGCTTGGGTTTATTTTCTCTTTGGTGTGAGTGTGTGTTTAATTTTGCCATCATTTCGGTTGTATGCACACTATGTTTATATTTATTATTTCGCATCATGACCATATACCTGTTAAAATAAAATTGAAAGCGCACATTAATTTTCAAGATAATAATCCTTGGTCCAACGCCAAGTTGAGTTCATATACACCTCACTCACACACGTAAGTCGGTCGTTCTACGATCGCCGTCTGCACAATCTTTACGCTTCACAACTTTTCCGACTTAAGCAAATTGACGCACCACGCTTGTCTTCCACCCCCGCATTCTCGATCCATATATCGAGCCATAGCCCGTTTACTAAGCCTTTTACCTTGCATTTCCATTTACTTCATTCAGTTCATTTTTGCAAGTAGCAACCTATGCCTTAGACTTAGGAGCTTGCACCTTCATTTGTTTACTTTATTTTTCGCATTTCAATCCAAAAGGGAAAGAACTCCTGCAGTTGACTCAATGTCATAGGAAGTTTAGCCATCCCTAGTTCCTTTTCAACCTTAACCATTAGGAATTTTTATTTTACAACTTTTTGTGACTTTGCTAAAGTCACGTGAATGTTTGCCATAACACTTACCTTCCCCCGCGAACCTTGAGCGTAACCAAGTGTTCGTTAATCCTTAGAAGAACTACGAGTGCTCTGATTCTATACCCGATATGTAGGCATCGATGCGATGTTGTGCGAGCACCATTAGAAATAAAACCTTAGGTTCCCATAATTTTAGCAAGCAATAAATAACAATAACACAAATATTAACAAGAGGTTCCCGTAGGATACTGCGGATGCTTAGGATGCTAACACCTTCCCTAGGTATAATAAACCCCCGAACCTAGTTTCTCCTTATTTAGGGTTTTTACGATCTTTTTCCCTTTTCCCTTTGGATTAAATTAAAGTCGGTGGTGAACATAAAAGTTTTGCGATTCAAGCTTAATCAATAGTTTGGTATCCAATTCTCACCGCAACAGGATACACTTCTTCTTTTTGGCATTCTTGGTGGTTAAATGATTTTTGTCTTAAGGAGAAATTTCCTCTTCTCTTTAACCTTTCTTGTCTAAAGGATGTAGCGGTAGCTTGCATGAGAGAATGGGAATGAGATGTTTGGTCTTAGGGGACTTTGGGGTGGCTGACACCACCGATGAAGCTACTATTTTGGAGCAACAACAACCACGCCAGGCTCTGCTTCTGGTTCAGCTGATTGACACTGACAAGGTTATGTTCAGATGGCTGCTTAATCCGACGGAAGGCTATTCGTTGAGTATCTTTTTTGATATCTTGAATAAGTCTCTCATTCCTTTTGGGTCTAGTAATAATTATGAAGAGGCTTTGTGCTTAATTTGGAAGATGATTGTTCCCTTTAAAATCAAGGCTTTTAGTTGGAGGTGTTTCATCAATAGGCTCCCTTCAAAAGATTCCTTTATTATTAGAGGCTGTGCTTTCTCAACTAGAAATATTGGGTGCGTCCTTTGTTTGAATGAGAATGAAACATTGGCTCATTTTTTTTGTATTATAGTGTTTCTTTGTTGGTTTGGAAGAAGGTGGCCGATTGGATTGGTTTCACAGATTTTGGATCCAGCAATATCAATGAAAGTTTCTTGAAGTGGTGTTTGTTGTGTAAACAGAACATAGTGAAAAGATGGATGGAAGGTTGTATTTGGTTGGCTACTACTTGGTATTTGTGGACCTTGAGAAATTGTATTATTTTTAGGAATGGTTCTTGGAATGTTTTACATGTAGTTTGGAATATCAAGGCGTTGGTGTGGAGATGGTCATTCATTGGAAAATTTACTTGTTCCAATTGTAGCTTTTATGAATTTAGCAATTTCCCTTTGTTCAATTTATCTTAAGACTTAATTGGTTTGTAATCTTCCTTTTGTCGATCTTTGTCTCGTTTTCTGTAAGTGGGTTCGAGAACCCTTTGTTCTCATTTTAATATATCTTGCTTATTGAAAAAAAAAGATCAGGGTGTTACATGGTACCTATAAATACTCGGACGCCCAAGTCGATGACTAATATAGATAAAATGAGGTATTTTTTGTTCAAAATAGTGTATACTAGAGAGATTCCAGGGTTTTAGGGGTCTATAACCTTTTATAATCACTCATCTTAATTAAGTGTTTCCTTGAGGGAAGACTTTGCATGTTTCCAAATTCCCATGATCTTCTTCTTTGGGGGGTTTATTCTTTGTGTATGATAATCTCTTTGATCTAACTACACATGAGGTGTGGGTTAAATCAAGTTTTCTTTATCATGAGCCCATTTTTTACTCAGTGGTTTCATTCTTGTTTGTCGGCCTAAGCATGAATATATACCAATGTCTGAGATTTAAAAGTTGACTATACTTTTTTAAAACTATATAAATAAAAAATTATGATCTTTGGTGGTAGCCTACCTCTAGGGTCGGCTGTGATTGTGTACAAGTTTTTAATGTTAAATCACCTCAACCAAATTTAATTGAACGGTCAAATTCATCATGTTACATTCAACTACAAAACCAAATTAAAGAACTCATAAATAATTTATATTTAACAATACTTGAAAATCATAAAATTTATTAATAATGAAATGCAAATATCCAAAAATCAAAATGGGTCGGTCCTCTTCTGACAAAGGATAGAAATTATTGTTTGGGAAAATAATAAGTTAAGATTGCAAAAACAGTTTGTACTAGAGTGAGAACACATAGCACCGTGGCAACGAAGTTGTAATTTCGGTTCATAAATCTTAAAAGCCAATCATGACGATGATAAATGATTGAATTCCACAATATTTTCCAGATCCTCTCAATAAAAAATGCCTCAGAGTAATTGTTCATGTCATCAACCATTTGAATATAGTTACTTGAATCAACTACCTTATGATCAACTCCAAATTCAATTGTACGAAAAAAGTCCATTAACTCTTGGTTGCTCATCTTCAAATGATCCACAATGATTTTCTTGTCCTTAAGAAGTTGGACATCATCTGCACAACAGATCATACGGTTGAAAATCAAAGCAGCCCAAGTGAATTTTCCACCGCCTCCCGAAAAAAAAGTTTTTCTGCTCTCATCCATGTTGTCTTCGTAGCTTATGGCAAAACGGGAAAAATATTTGTTCTTTTTCTGATGCTCCCAAGCAATAAGATTGCACCACTTAGATTTTGTTGTTTTTGTGATATGTAGTTGTTCAATTTCAAGTTTCCCTTTTTCAAACTTAAAGTAAAAATCTAAACCTTTCACTTCTACTTCTTCAGGAATATGATCCAAATCCAAGTGCTTAGAGTTTACAAGGACATTGACAAGCCTAAAAAATATATCACATAAAGTTTTCCACGTAAAACTTAAACAAGAAAGCTCAAGTTGTTTATCTTTATCATCAGAAAGTGGTTTCATGGTAACTCCTGAAATTAGGAGTTTAAAAGCACAACGCTCCAGTTTATACTTTAGGACATGTTGTTGTTGAGTATCGATAATGTCCTTGATGTGATGTTCCTGGTATTACAGTTCCATGTACTGGGATCAAAACACGGTCTTATGAAATCACAACATTTTAAATTGATTGAAAACATCATGATTATAGTTATTTCCTGTTGGGTTCGAATGTTGGATCACTTATGTCATTGAACTGGTGTAAACCGGGAAAACCGAAAAAATCAGTGGTTCTCATAAACCGGCGATTTAATTGTAATTTTTTATTATTGTTTTAATTAAAAAATTAAAATAAAAAATGAAATAAAAATTAAAACATAATAATGATATCATTAACGAGAAAATTGTTGCGGATGCTGTTAATATTAAAGAAGGTGGTCCCAACATTGGAACAATTTTCTCTCCTTTAAACTAAATTTGATACACATTTCAATTATTTTGTTATAAACTATTTAATTAAATTATATTACAATTAGACTTTGTAATTTTATATTATTTTGTTATTTGTGATACCTTTATTTAAAATTTGAATTTAGATTATAAAAGTGTGAATTTATGATATAATATTTTAAAAAAATTTAAGTATTATTTATATTTTATAGAGATTGAATCATCTGATTCGACCGGTTTTATATCTATATAGTTTTTTTTCTAAAGACCGATCTATTTAACCGAATTATCTGGTTTAATCTGATTTGTTTTGACCAGTGATTTAGTGGTTCAACTAATAAACTAGTGACCTAGTATCCTCACCGGTTTGATGACCGATCCGATTTTTAAAATAGTGGTTATTTCTATCTACACGTTTGTTTCTAAGTTATCTTTAATTATTTCACATAAATAAATAAAAAATACAAAAATACAGATAATTTTATTACCTGGTTACTGGGAGTGGGACTCTCTGTTTTACTCTGCCTCCCACCTTTGGCGTTAACGAAGAAATGAACAACATCTAGAATGTGAGGGGATTCAATGCTCTGAACCTGAAGCTGAGAGTATCCTAAAACAGACAAGACAAGATTATTAATCATGGTCACCCTCTCCTTGAGATCCAATTCAAAAAAATTGCGGAAAAGCTTTCGAGAAAGGTCGTGGAGGACGAAAATCGGGATCTGGTTTTCCAACAGAGTAAGATCAGACAAGACATCTTGGTCTCTCAAGAGTTGAGGTGTGGGAGAAGGAGATTTCAATTGGCATGGTAGTTCATGATCTAACTCTTTTGATATGAAAAGCTCTAACAAAAAACAACCATCTACTAACATGATTTTAGCGAGTTGGTGCTGTTCTAGGCTAATATCAGCAACATAACTTGTTCGAATCTGATTGGTTAAATTCCAAATTACTTGGCAGCAAGCACTCAACTTTTCACGAGGGGACATATGGTGTTGCTCCCTATGAAAAAGACGCGTCATGCACTGTATTTTGATATCTTCCATGAGAAGTAAGTGTTCTCTAGTTCCATTGAATCTGGGGCCGATTGAGACTACCCTTGGTGTGTAAGCATCTTCATTTGATTTTTTAAGTGCTTCTGGAATGATTGAAATGCTATGTGATTGAATATAACCATCACAGTAGACAGAACTTAGTGAAACTTCCATAGAATCACACCACTCACTAAACTCCATGGCATGTATACTGGACTTTTTTATTTTTTTTCTTTGAAAGATGGATACATAATTGAGCTATATAATTACCAAGCACGCAACCTTCCAAAACCGCATTACCCTCGCCGACTTTGAGGAAATATTAGTCAACTCAGAATTATTCAATTACTCAAAGATAAATATATATTTACTTAGTCAAACTCAAAGTTTATCTACATACATGCATAAATGTCAATTGCAAGCACTACCAGGAAAGAAGCACGAAAGATTTGCTTTCAAGCATGAAACACATAATTAATTCCAAACTCCTCCCAATTTTTTACATTTAGATTCAATTGAGCGGTGATTCATAAAGGAAGTACTTTTAACCGCCTAAATTATATAAAGCTTTACATACATGATTTTCACATAAACTAACTTAAATGTTACTAACTTAGATGTTAGAGTGTTAATTTTATTTGTCCATCACATTTTACTGTATTGAAAACACGTTCAACGACTCAACCACATACAAATCGTATTTTAGTCAATCTTTAATTATTTTTGATCCATGTACGCAACAGGGACATCGTCGTGGGAATCTGACATCTAAATCACGCAAAATTCCATATGTAACCATCATTTCTTCATCGCAATTCAACAAACATCTAATCTTTTTCTCGTTCAAATTATTGATCAAACTAGCAAGATTGAAAGCTTCTAAATCAATCATTTAGCGCAATGTTCACTACTACAAAAAAAACCTTTTACCTCGGTTGAAAAAGAGGTCTTATCTCGGTTTCACAGGCGAGGTGACGAAGGGCGTCATGAAAAGTGCACGCTTTATCTATCGGTTTAATAAAACCGATGGGTACATGTAAATGTTATGGATTCGATCCCCAGGGAGATTATTTTGGAATTATGAAATGGCGAAAACACACGTCCCTTCGGTTTTGTCATTTCGCCGACGAATATACCACATTTTCACCTCGGTTCTCTCATAAAACCGAGGAGTAATTTTTTTTTGAGTTTATTAAATCTAACGTGGACCTATTATTTCACTAAACCTTATACTGAACATGTAACTTCTCAAAATTAGTTAGGAAAAAAATTATATGAATAATTGTGTTATATTTGAAGAACAACTTACATTGATTGGTGATTTTAAAGCATTATACAACTCATCATCCATCTCACACTCTTTTATGGTTAAAATCTCTCCAATATTTCAAGTTCTTTATTCAACATTTCATTTTCTACTAATCTATTCTTGAAAGCATAAACTTGATGCTTTGGAAAATGAACAAATATGGAAGAAAGTTGAACAAAAACTAGAAGTATTGGAGATATTTTAACGATAAAACAATATGAGATAAATGATGAGTTGTAGAATGCTAGAAAGTCATTAATCAATGTAAGATAAGATTCAGATACAACTATCATATGGTTATTTCCAAAATCAATTTAATAATTTATATGTTCTAAGAGGGGTTAGTGAACACAAACAATCCACATTAGATATAATAAACTCAACTCGACGGAACAAGATGAGAGATGCACAAACAACAACAACATCAAGAACAACAACGTCAATAACAACATCAACAACAAAAAAAACAAAAGCAACAACAACAACATCAACAACAATATTAAGAGCAACAACGTCAATAAACAACCTCTAGGGTTTAGGATCTCAACAACAAGAACAACAACATCGACAAAAACAACATCGATAACTACAACAAAAATAACAAGAAACCCTTTAGGGTTTTAGATCTCAATAAGACAATAACAACAATATGAGTAGTGATGTTTAAAGTACTATATCTCTGAAGAAGAATTAAAAGAAAGTGACTTTGAATCTCTGAAGAAAACCGAGGTGAAAAGTGGCGTATTTTAACACTAAAAAAATATATTCAAGAAGGCGCCAATTTTAATGAGATAAGACCATAAACTAAAGATATTGGGATTCAAAGCATGTACACTGAATAAGTTTACCCCTCGGTTTTCCAAATAATCGACAAAATATGTTATATATTTTTTAACAAGGCACGTCCATGAATTATACCTTGGTTTTTTGATAAGTGAGTTGAAATTGTTGTCATGAAATGTATGTTTTGAAGTAGTGGCTGTCACTACGACTGCTACAACAACCAATACTCTCGATCCCACAAAGGAGACTATGCTTCCTCATATGATCGGGGATGAATATGTTTTAGTGACTTCACATTTCACTCCTCAAACACAAAATCCAATTCCTCCGACAATCAACCAAGGCACATTTTAAGTCCTTCCGACTTTCTAGTTTTTTTCAAAAACTCCAAGGTCAGACCTCGAATAAACCTTTATTGCAATATTTGATTCCGAAACAAGAGATGTTTCAAATCCTCCAACGGTTGCAATTCAATCTAGGGAACATTGTGTGCACAAAGTAGTCTTGTGCACTTATCGGGGAGTTAAGCAAGAACTGATCCTTGTTGACCCCATCTCTCCATGCAGAACGGTCCTCAGATTCCCAAATCCCACCCAAAATCAAGATCATCGTACCCCACACACGAGTCCAAAGAAATATGAGTTAATTATACTCCACCAAAGATCCATCGTCCCCACCACTCCCAGTCACACTACTCTCGAAGAGATGAAAGGAACAAAGTCGAAGCTCAGACTTCCTAGAGTAAGAGGAACATGTTCTCGATGCACATCCTCGACGGTTGAATCCCAAAACCTCTAGAGAAACCTTCCAATTCGGAAAAGTATGATGGCTCAGGACCCATGTGGATCTATGTGCTTATTAGTATAATTGTCTATAACAGTTAGATGATCTTTTTTGTTTTGATGATAAACTTACCTTGTTTATGTTTGATGATATCTTTGGTGACAGCTGTCATACCCTAAATTTTGACCAGAAATTTTTCGATTTTTGTTCATTTTAGACATATTTTTGCCGATGTATCGAAAATCAATTATTTTGCATTTTTAGTTAAAAACATTTCATTAATCATACAGTTCACCATCCTTTATCTTTTGACATCATTTTTCTTAATTTTAGAATTATTTAGAAAGAGTTTGTCTGGGTTTATAATTTATCTTCTAGTTTAGTTTAGTTCAAAAATTAGTTATTTAGTTTAAATCCCATTTTAGTCTATATCATTTATCAATTCGGGTTGTGTTTAATCTTAGTTAAATCAATTTGATTAGTTTTTATTTTAGATTTGATTTTGATTTATATTTTGATTTGGTTATATTTTGTTTAGTTTATAATAGTTATAGGTTATTTAGAATTAATTTAGAACAGTTTTTTTGTCAATTGGAATTTATTAGTTTTTATTTATAAGTAGATTAGTTTATTTCAATTTAGTTTAATTTGGTTAGATTAAATTTAATTTATTTTTATTATTAGTTTTAATAGTGGGATTTATTTTTATGGTTTCATTAGTCTTTGTCACAAATTTCCTTCCCCAATAACTCTACAACCCACACATAGTACTCCTGCTATACACTACACTCCAAGCTTTTACATACAGCCAAAAACCTACAGCCTGTAACACTGCATTTTCCAACACACTAAGGTCCCTCTCACTACAGGCTTTTGACCAAAAAACTTAACATGGATTTGGCAGTTTCAAACCTGCAATAAAAAAAATCCCCTGCTAAATTCCCCAAAAAAATGCCAAGACTTTGCATCCTGCAATGGAAAGGGACAACACAACACAATACGAAAAAAGGGATCCTCTTCTTCAATGAAAAAACTCCTCATCTGTGCTTCCATAAAAAACAGACAAAATCGAGCCATTTTGAGGGGGAGAGCGACAAATCCGAAAAACTCTCCAAACCAGCAACGCCGCTAACATTCCTTCGAAAACAATGAAGAAATGTACCCAAAGAAACCTCAACCATCATCACCATAAACCCGTCAACAACCCTCTTCAAACACCCACGCCATAACCGCGATTCAAAAGCAGTGAACAGAGAGAGGAAACTCGCAAAAGAATCAAACGGTTCAAAACACAAAACTTCCAAAACTTTGAACATCGAATCCGCTGAAACCAATCCATAACAACCCAGCCTGAACCAACACCCCCACCGTCGCTGGAGAACTTCCCGTTCAACCCTTTAAACCACCTTAAATCCTCTTCTTCCATTAAAAAATCAACAACCGTATAAAACCCAAATCGCACAAAACACCTAAAACTGAGATGAAGAGCGAGACAGAGAGACCGACATCACTGTGTTGAGGACCACCGCGAAAACCACCTTTTTAAAAAACCGCCGACATCACACCACCGTGAAAACGTTTCAAGCTACGACCACCACCATTAACCGACAAACCACAACGACCCTAAACCGTAGAAGCCACCGAGAACCGCCGTGAGAACCGTGAGGGAGAAGAAAGATGAAGAGAAGTCTGCGAAAAAACCGAGAAGAAAGAATCAGCATCAGCAAGTCAAATCGGGATTGGGTGTGAATTTTGAGATTTGAACTTGTTGAGCTTTTGTGGTCTGAGTTATTATTTGCATTCGCCTCTTTTATTTATTTTTATGCTGACAATTGACCTTTTATTTTATTATATGTTTTTTAATTTATTTTATTTTTGACAAATCCTTCATGATTTAATTTAGTTCAGATTTGGGCTTTGAAGCTTCCATGAGCCCATCCGAGTTAGCTTATCTCTCACCTATATTCAGTTTTACACCCATCCTACATCTTTATTTTTATTTGTCTTATCTTTAATTCCTTTGTTTTCTTTTTCCCCTTATTCTTGTTATTTATTTTAATCTTTGATGTACTTTTGATAAATGTGTAGTTTAGAATAACTTTTGATTAGGATTTTAATGTCCATTAAATTTGCAATAGATTTTTTTATTGGTTGATATTCATGTTTAATAATTAATGTTTTGATACAATTGTGATTAGACTCTTGAGGACTTTGTTTAACTCTCAGTTTGCTTTAAGACTTGATGTTTTGTTTGATTCTTAATGTTTAGTTTTGGGCACTTTGATTATTCTTGAAGCTTTACGCGATTCACGTGATGACTTCTCTTGATGAATATTTTTATTGATCAATAATCTGGATGCACACCTTGGGCTTGATACTTTGGCGTGCTTTGGATTTGATATAAGTATTCTTGAACTTTTCTTGCGCGCATTTGAAGAGGCAACGGACCTTCTCCGTTAGGTATCACTAAAACTCGATGTTATCTTATTGGCGCTTCATCGTAGTCTTTATGTTATATTTGAGTTTGTCTGATCACTCGTACCTCACTGCCGATTTTAAATACTAAATCTCCTAGAACAAATTGCGATTTTCATCAAACTCTCAAATTAATCAATTTGCGAAAGAACTGAACTCCGGAGTCTAGCACTCCGCACGTTCTTGAGTGAATCACTCCTGGGCTAGCCCCACGCGTTGTGGATTCATCCGCCCTTTCGTATTTAAAACACTCGACTTAATCAATCAATCAAACCATTCGTTGCGCCTACATTTGCACATACATAAGTCGGTCACTTGTGATCGCCGTCTGCATGACCTAACGCGTCTAAATTAATTAACAAGGAACTGAGCTTCGGAATCTAGCATTCCGCGGGTCTTTAATGAACCACACCTGGGCTAGCCCCACGCGTAGTGTTTCATTTAATCTTTCGTTTCTAAAAAAACATTAAACCCTAAGACATCCAAAACGCAACGTCTTGATTCACAAATCAAATAACGAGTAACTGAACTCCGGAGTCTAGCACTCCGCACGTTCTTGAATTAAACCATTCCTGGGCCAGCCCTTCGCGATGTGATTTATTCACCCTCTCGTTTCTAAAACACGAAAATCCTTTAAATAAATTATGCGAAGAACTGAAAGGATTAGACAATTCATTCACTTTTTCATATTCAAAACAATTCAACAATCTTAAAAAAGATTAGACATGATTCATCTCCATAGGAAATATGTTCCTCCTATCTCCATAAACACAAACAAAATCTTACAAACAACTTTTCTCAAAGGAAGAATGTGGCATTGCTTGTTGATACTCATATCCAAGTTTAAAGCTTCTTCCAGTTTTTATTTATTCTCAAGGGAAGAATGTGGCATTGCTTGTCGATACTTATATCCAAGTTTAAAGCTTCTTCCGATTTTATTTCTCAAAGAAAGAATGTGGCATTGCTTGTCGATCCTCGTATCCAAGTTTAAAGCTTCTTTCGATTTTCCATTCCTCAAAATGTTTGTGGTGGATTAGGCGAGATACCTCCCTTAAAGATGACGACTTGTTTCTTTCTTTCAAATACAACTTAAAACTTATCAACCAATACAAACTATTCTTCATAATTAATCAACGAGTAACTGAACTCCGGAGTCTAGCACTCCACACGTTCTTGAATGTAATCACTCCAGGGCTAGCCCCATGCGTCGTGGTTCATTCGCTCTCTCGTTTAAAACACTTTAATAAAGATCAAACATCTTTTCTCTAAAAATGAACATTATTTAAATCTTTCTATCTCGCAAACAAGCTAGCGCTTCAGCCTCCTATCGCGAGCAGATAAGCCAACACTTAGCAGTAGAAATCATTTTCAAACAATCGTTCAATAAAAAAACACAAACCGTAGTTGTACAAACTACAAAGCTCTGACTTTCCCATTGCACAAGGGAATACGTAGGCACGGGGATTTTAATCCTTCGCGAGCACAATAATAAAAAATTAACTATCTCTCCATCATAATAATAAAAAACTTAATCTTTTCTCCGTCATAAGTCACAATAATAAAAAATTAACTATCTCTCCATCATAATAATAAAAAACTTAATCTTTTCTCCGTCATAAATCACAATAATAAAAAATTAACTATCTCTCCATCATAATAATAAAAAACTTAATCTTTTCTCCGTCATAAATCATAATAATAAAAAACTTAATCTTTTCTCCGTCATAAATCATAATAATAAAAAAATTTAATCTTTCCCCATAACAAATAATAACGAAAATATTTCTTTAAAAGTAATCTTAACAAACTTTTATCATTAGAAGAAGACAAATAATACAAGTTAACATTTTAAGCGCAAATTAGACTAAGAGGTTCCTGTTGAGTACAACGGACGTAAGGGGTGCCTAACACCTTCCCTTTGCGTAACTGACTCCCAAACTTAGAATAGTGGTTTCGTTGACCATTCTTATCCTTTATTTAGGTTGTGTCTATATCTCCCTTTTGTTTAGTTAGAATAAATAGAATTAGGTGGCGACTCTGTTGTTTATTTTAGGATCGTATTTTTCGAGGTACGACAACAACTATCCATCAATATTTTATTATGACATCTGATTAAAAATCTCTCTTGAGCCTCATTGTCGCGACACAGTAAATGACCACGAGCGTTCGCATGCTCGAGATAATATTGTCACCACCGAACTTTATTTATTCCAAGAAGGAAAGGGAAAATATCGATAAAACCCTTAAAGATGAAAAAGATATGTCCGTCGCAACAAAATCATGTTAGAGATTCGATTATGCAAGGGGAATGTATCAGTACCCTTGACTTCCATTGTACTCAATTAAATCCTTTTAGTTATACTTGCGATTGAATGTTAGCTACCGTCATTTGTTTTCATCGAGTGGTCAAAGTGTAAAGAGAAAAGAAAAGGATCATAAAAAGGTTTGTTTTATTAATGTGCCTGATAAGATTGCGAGATTTGCTCTTACGTATCTCTGAGTGCAATGGAGAACTCAAAGCTACGTAGTTTTGGGTACAAAATATTTGTTTGTTGTTCGATTTTAGCGAAAGCTATATTATCGCAATCGAACGAAAAAATTTCTTATCTAAAACAATTAGAGGGTCGGTCGTTTGCATCACATTGAATGGATTTCTAGATATCAACATTCATGGGAAAATACCAGTTATCTCACTCACACATATGTGGACAAGGCATTCTTTTGCATCACCTCGAGACAAAAATCTTTCTTTTGTGAAAAGAGTTTTACGATTGCATGATGGCGAGAAAATAGGTTTGATGTGTTGAGTATAATTTTTAGGCGAATGATGAATGCTCTATGAGAACGAGATGCAAGTCTCAGGACCATTTATTTGGGGTTCCACTGGAATGCTAGACTTCAAAGGTCTTTTTTCATTCAATATATTTAAGAAATTTGTTTGATGGACAACGAACGCTTAATAAGAACGATACATGAGCTTCAAAATCGATCGTTCAATGGTTCCACTGGGATGCTAGACTCCAATGGTCATTTTTTTCCAAGTTTATGTTAAGTGTTTTGGAACAAAAGAAATAATAAGTTGCTAGTCCAAGATGTGTGCCTCGGGACCAATTATTCGAGGATTCAAGGAATGTGAGACTCCAACATTCCTCTTCTTTCGCGTTTGCTAAAAAAAGATTTTAGTTACGCTTAATTCAGAAAGGATTTGAATCATGTCGAAATGAAATTATCGAGGGAAAAGAGTTTTTGAAAATTCACTTATCGTTGGACCAATGATTTTGATGTGTTTGAAAATACTCCCTTACCTATCTATCTATATTTAATATTATTATTATTTATGTATTTAATTAATTGTAACAATTAAAGAAATAAACAAATTGTTCTGGACTGGCCTAACATGTGCCCCACGCCAAATCAAGGCCCAATCCAGTATACGTCTGGGGACAAGCCCAATATGGTATCCATGAGGATATGACCGTTATGGAGTTATAGCCGTTGGAGACTTCCCCTTTATGCGCCAAACGCCTCACACACGGCCAATTGTCCAACGAATTACTGAGTCAGTTACACTTAGTCAAAGGCTATGCGCCTGTGCCATGCAAGCATATGCCCCTATCAAACTCTCCATCTTTGGAGAGTCGGGTATTCACTTTCTATCACCCTTTTTTTTTCCTCACGCTTTAGTTGTCATTCTGAAACTGACTCGAGCATTGGAGTACCTTGCAGGTATCCCACCATTTTCTCCCATCAACACTCCACAGTCCTAGTTGAAGGCTACAAAGACCTGTTCGAATTCTTTCTGTACAGTGGCTTCATCTGTGGGAACTAAAAGCTCCCCCGTCTTTCGTGATCAAGATTCTCCCTACCTTTCACCGCGAGACCAAAGCTCATCTTTCCATCTTCATGGCAACCCAGGTGCACGAGACTGTCAAAGAGACACCCACCATCATTCTTAACGATGGGGACTACACCGGTCACAGAGAAGGACACCCTCCTTCCCCGGCCTCGAATAACCTGAAACAACCATATGTTGTTCACGCAGATCCCATCTTCAAACCAATTCCCATCCTGGCGGAAGCGGATGTCAACACTCAGGCTCTCATCACCACCCTTAACAAGGAAAATCTCACTCTTCTTCAGCAGACTGAGCGCATACAAGTACTCTAGTGGAGCCGCACTCCCTTTCACCACCCAGGAGACGATGTCGCAGAGATTCTCCCCAAAGATCTCGATCTCCTCCACAACATTGGAAAGGGAGAAATCCCAAACACCCTTCTCCTCCCAGGGATCAGGATCCGCCCGAAAGCTAGCGTCTAGAATAAGCTCGAAAGTGCACCTGATCTCCTCCGCATAGGACTAGGCACTCACCGGAAGATCAAGATCGCGACAAGAAGTCCCGTTATGACGAGGATCATCATTGGAACAGGTCCCCTTATCCTGAATCCGACAGCAGCGATGACGAAGACCACCGTGGCCCCCTCAACCGCGAGATCATGGAGGCCTGCATTCCTCAGGGACTTGAGAAGCCTCCACCTTTGGCCACCTACGACGGGACAACTGATCCCGATGATCACATTGAAAAACTCGAGGCCATGCTCCACTATCACAATGTGGAGGGTGCTATCAAGTGCAGGCTGTTCCCCATCACCTTACACAAAGGCGCCATGTCGTGGTACAAGTATCTCCCCGCAGGATCCATCACGTCATGGAGAGTCCTGAAAAACCAGTTCACCAGGCATTCACCGCCTCTAGGCGTCATTCAAAATCTGAAGCTACCCTAGAAGGGATCGTACAGGGGAAGGAAGAACCCCTACGAGATTACATTGACCGATTCAACAAAGAGGTTGTGGAAGTGCACACCACTAACCGCATGAAACAGTATATCCTGGAGAAAGGCTTACGACCCAATAGTGAGTTCCAAAAAGCTATGGGTATCAAACCTCCCCAATCCCTTGCATAACTGCTCCATAAGGCCCAAGCGTACATTCAATACGAAGAGAAGGAGGTGTAACACGGTGGGAGAACTGACTTTCTATAAATGTTGCGGATAGCAAGAGTCGCCACCGACTTTTATTTTATCCATAAGGAAAGGACATAAAAGAACAAGAAAGACCTATTTTAAAAGATTTGAGTTCGGGGGGTAGGTTATATAAAGGGAAGGTGTTAGCACTCTTTATATCCATGATTATCCATGGGCTCTTAGTTACTTAGCTCACTTAAATTGTTTTTGAAATGTGTAGTGTATGATTAGAAAAATTTCTTTAAGTACTTTGTAATGATCCTCGTATGGATGTATACAAAGCCTTGTTTGAAAATGTTTGAAAGTAGTGAGGTGTAAAAAGTATTTTGAAATGTGAGCAAGCAACTAAGAGGTACCTACCCTAGATTAAGTCTTTCATGTTCTCGTATGTTCTGTCAATGGTAAGACTATCCCTATTATTAAGGAATAGGTAGTCATTACCTTGGATGTGTAAGGGACAAGCATAGGGTCATCGTATGGTCATAGAAGGCAACTTAAGGGATGTCTTTAGCAATTCGTAGGGACTATCATCATTTATTCGAAGGGGCAAGATCATTATTTCGTAGGCAACCTCGAAGAGACTTGATCTTCTAAATTGAAGGGACTTGATGATTTTTATAAGTGAAGGGACTTTGCTTAAGACACCCCTATATTCGAGGGACTTGACCATGATTTCAAGGCAACCAAGAGGGGTAACCTAGGAAATGTGAGATGGCGATCAAAGATCGACTTACGTGTGTGAGTGTTTATATTCAGGTATTTATCTTATTTAAATTAATTTTCTAAATTATTTTTAATCACATTTAGGTTATTCACACCCTAAGATTACTAACCATACAATAAAATATTTACGAAATAAAATAAAGACGGAAAGTAAACCTACAAGTATTACATGACTTTAGCAGATACATAATATTCAAATAAAAATAAAAATAATAAATATAATAAGAATAATAAATAAACAATAATCAAATATTAGCAATAACAAAATAATAGCAATATAATATAATAATAATAATAATGATTATAATAATAAATAAAGAAAATAAAAATTTAGAAGAAAGATTATTTTTAGGTTAAACAAATATTAGAAAATTTTGAGAAGTTAATTAAGAAAATATAACAAATTTAATAATAATAAACAAAATATTAAGTTATTTACATATTAATAGAAATAAAGATTAATATATTAATTAGGGTTTAGAAAAAAAAGTTAATTTTTAGGGTTAGAAGAAAAAGTAGGGTTAACATTTTAATTAAGAAAAATTAGGGTTAAGAATTTAGGTTTAGAATTTAAACAAGATTTAAATAAGTTATTTACAAATTATATAAAAATAAAGTTTATATACAAAATTATTTATGAAATTAATTAAAATGACTAATCAAGAAAAAATTATGAGATTTATGAAAATATAAAGTTTAATTATTATTTAAATAAAATTAATAGTTTTAATATAAAAACAAATTAATTAAGATTAATTATATAAAATAAATGAAAATAGGTGATAAAAAAGAAAGGTGGGGAGGCCTGGTTTTGATCCCAGGACCTCCCCCTTACCACAACAAAACCAGACCACTGGGCTAGCACGCGCTAGTGAATAAATAATGAATTCAAATCAATAAATATGAAACCTGTTGAATATGATGAAAAAGGCAAAATATTGGTGGGAGGTGGGATTCAAACCCCAGCCCTTTCCAATTTCAAACACAGCTCTTACCATTCACCCACATGGGGCGCATCTGCCTATGGAACAACAAACAATGATAATATATTAAGTTAGTTAAAATAAATGAACATATGAAAAAAAACTGGTTCCACCAAGAATCGAACCCACATCCTCATCACAACAAAACGCCTCCTTAACCACCAGGCCAACGCATGCGTTGTGATAATGATTTGGATCAAATTAATAAAATATAAAACAATCACTTGAATTCTTCAGAGCGCGCCAATACTTCATCTTCCTCATTTGAATTTCCTGCAAAATTTCATACAGTTTCTCCTGCGAATTTTCCTGCGGGCAATGCTAACCAGAAGAACCTAGGTTTTTGAAACATCATACAAACCATAATAACAATAAAAATTCATAACCCATATCAATTACCCAGTGTTCATACGTCATAACCGTGTTTTTAGAATCCATTTATATGCCCTAAATCCTAAGATCCTAAATTCGAGTTTCAAACCCTAACAATGGCATCTCCTTGATTCTGCAACAAAAACTCCATTCAAGCATATAAAAACATTCCAGAGATGTTAATAAACAAGTATTAATGCACAAAAATCATTTATATTGTATGAATTAATGAAATCGAAAAATCCAAAAAACTCAAGAATATGATGATTCAGTTTCAATGATTTATGAGGTTTTGAATGATGGTAATGATTGGGATAGCTTCAGTAATGTTCAAGGAACATGTTACAACCTTCAAAATGTCTTGATATGGCCTGCAATCCAAAATCCAAATGTGAGTTTTTTTGTGAAATTTGGAAGTTTGAATCTTATGCTTTTGCCTTTGATTTTCGTCCCCTAGTATTGTGTTATGCTCATGTACATATAATGAATGAAATTAGGTCAAAAAACTTGTCTCTTCTTTGGGCTTTTGGGTAACTTGATGGTGAAGAAAGATATGATCTTAAAAGTGAGAAAAATCAAATATTTTCAGACTCTTAAACCCTTGCACGAATTTGGAGTGTATCCAATCAAGTTAAATGATGTTTATGATCTTCTAGAACAATAATCAAATTAAAATATTGAGTTTTCATATTTTATTTTGATTTAAATTGATTTTTAATGAATAAAATAAAAATAAATAAAAAATAAACTATAAAAATCTGAATAAATTAAATTTGAGTCGTGCATGATGTCATGGTAAAGATTGGATCATAAAATTGCAAGCCCATGTGGAAAGAATTGGTTCTAAGACCCTATTTGCTCAATATACCTCTCAAACATTTCCCAACTTTGCAAAGGCAAAAATCCCTCAATTTTAAGGCTATGAATGTGTTCTTGGACATTTTGGAAAGCTTAGAGAGTCCTCTAACCAACCTCTTTGGTCTCATGTCCATATCCTTTACCATTTTCAAATTATGCCCTTTGGAAGATGCCCTTATGGCTGGTCAAAGTTCAGTTGACTTTTCCTGTGAAAACCCTAATTTAGAAACTCCTGATTCTTGATGATCTAAAATCTCCTTGATGAATCATGATCAACTCTTGATAAAATGATGAATTTTACTTCATAAACTTGATGTTGGCAAAAAAATCATGAAGTTTGACTTTGGTTTGACCACAGTTGACCTCAGTTTGACTTTTTAACCACTTTGACTGATGTTTGCATATCTGATCATCTGATTGAGCAAACCTTTTGGGAAAGCCTTGAAACTTGACATAGGGATTCTTGAAGACACGTAGGATGTTATGAAGCTCACTTGAGGCCTTGAAAGTCCATTTATCTTGATGAAATTCAAAACCCTAGTGTAATACCTCAAAATTTGCCCTCATGATTATTCCCTCTATTGGCTCATCATCTTGCATTCGTCAGCATTTCTCATCAATTCATTAACATCATAGTAGTTCATTTCGTTATTGCATAAGGCAGGTGATCAAGGCTCAAGGAAATTAGGGTTTCCTACTTTATTTATATCTATCAAGGATTGAACTGGTAGAGAATATTTGCTAGTAGATCTGACCCATTCTTGAGGGGTTCGATCAAGTTCGCTTTGAATAAGGGTGTTGGCTCTCTGTAACGCCTCGGGTTGTGTTCTTCTTCATTGACTATCTCAAGGAGATACTGGAATTCTTGTTCATGATTTGATCTCAAGGGCATTTCACCAGTGGAGGCTAAAGATATTAGAATATTGGTTTGAATTTGTATGTTTGTTGAATATTGATTTGGAATCAAGAGGAATTTATTATGGCATCAAATGGCTTAAGAGTGGAGCATTGTCAAAGGATTTGTGTCAAGATAAGGGAGAATGCACAGTTATGATGATGTCATCACCAATTCAAATATCATTACTATTTTCGACGCCAGAACTCATCAAAATCTATTAAATCCATGTCTCTATTCAAATTTGTCTTGTTCTCAGCTCACATGACAAAAGTTCACGTTCTCTTCGATCCCATATTTTATTAATTTCACAAGCCCAGTTTCCATTTTATTCTATTAATAATAGTCTTGAATGAGTTATAAATCCACCTTCATTAGTTTTGTTTGATCAATTCTCAAACCATTCAAACATATACTTAAGGGTTGACCATATTTTCTTTTCCAAATTCAAAAGCATTTCCATTGTAAAACCTCCATCTTAAATATTTGCATTCTTTATCCGAGTAAATTTCCGACCAATTTTAATCCCGTATGGGCCTTTAAGCCATAATCAAACTAATGGTTTGTTTAGTGTTACAAGTTAACAAATTTCAGTGTAGGAATGGTCAATCTGAATTAATAATCAATCGAATGCTATAGGTAAGAAATTGTCATCATCTAAAAGCATGTCAATATCAATCAGATCCTCCATACACAACAATATAAGACCCCATCAATTGTATCAGATGGTAATATGAACGATTTTGTCATATTCTTATTTAGCAAATTGTAACAGACAAGTACATTTGTTACATCATAGGGTTTACTCAGAACATTGTAACCAAAAAAACACTAATGATGTTCAGCAGCAATCCTTTAAATACACAACAATGAATTATGGACAGCAGGCCCTAATGGTGGTGATCCTGAACATATCGCAGGCCGCGGTATTTGCAGACAGCTGGCTTGGCCAAGTCAAGGCATATATATTCAATTGGGTGTCCAAGGGCGGGATCAGTATCTGAAAACAGGCAGTAATATCCAAGTTAATTACAATCCTACATAATCAACAAAACCTGAACTTTAAGGTCCATTGGAGATCTCTTTATGCAGCTATCCTTCACTTTTGCAAGGAACAAGAGAATAGAAATTGCAAAAAAATTGTACCTCCTTCACAAGCAACTATCCTGCCTTCGACCTTAACTGGTGGTACTTCATTGATCGGCTCCATTAAAGATTCCTTGCTTGTATCCTATTACAGAAGAAACAAATCCAATAGCGGAAGTGATAAAAGTATTACAGCGAGAGGAAAAAAAACAGGTAATAAAAGTAGTTCCTGTATTAGGATGGAAAATGTGCATTGCGCATGGTTTTACATCAGAGTACAGCATTTTAAACTCAATTTTAATCAAATCAATTGCATTCAAATTCACGTGATAAGCCAAAAGCGGAGGAGTTCTTTGGTACTTACTATAAGTTAAATGTCATGAAGCAAGTTTGCTGCAGTTTGTTCTGGACCTGTTTCATGTGAAGACAGAGTTAATATCTTTGGTCATGAAGGAATGGAAATTGAAACTAACAGCTCTGATAAGATTGCTCTACCTGAAAATAAGTTAGTTCAAGACAATCCGTTGGAAGAGAGATGTGAGAATGGTGATTCCCGTATCCTTAATTCTTATTCTAATTTTGAGGTTCCAGATGATGGAAAGTTGATTTCAAGCCGTGAATCGAATACCATATCATAAAAGTTCTCCATGGGGGAATTCGGGTAATGGAAATTAAAAGAAAATAAGAAGAACAAGAGTGAAAGTCAGTTATGTTGGAATGGCCCATTGAAAGTGAGAAACCAAGATCACAATAGAGGTTCAAAACAGAATAACTAACTCTCGATTCCAGTTAGAATAACTAACTCCTAACAGAATTCTTCAACTGACATAACTAACACTAACTAAATTCATAAATTATCCATAAATGAAAATAGTTCAAAATAACAGAATGATAACCGATATTTTACCTGAAGCTTCTGGACTCTTCCGTGGAATCTTCTATAAGTCAGAGCCATTCTTCACACAGGGGTTCTTCTTTTTCACTTTTCCAATTTACTCAATCTTCCCAATCTGGATTTTTCATCAACCTTTCATCCCCAAATTTTGACCTGCATTCACAAGAGTACCAATCTCAATTAATCAGAATGCAGGAATTCATACAGGATAATGATGAATTCAAGAGGGTGAAAGGTAAAGAGGAGGGTTTCGTATCTCTTTGATGTTACCTTCATTGTGCATCGACATCGGTTTTCGGTATTCATATTCATCAATTTGCACTCCACGAATCCCTAGTTTAGCAGCCTGAAATCATCACAAGCATTTCAGCAATCTGCATCACTTCATGATGATGACAAACAGGGTTAGAAGAAGAAAGGAGGCGGAATCGGTGAAAAGAGTGTGTCAAAGGATTCATACCTGAATGTTTCTTTGTGTGGCCATTTGAACGAGTCTGCCCGCGTCATCACCGTCATCGCACCTTCGAAAGTTTGGATTCGGATTTGACGAGTTCGTCTTGTTCGTGAATCGTCAACAGACACAGAGTTAATATCGTGTACCTGTACCATCATCCATTGCTACTTCTGATCCTTCGATAAACTTCATCGCACAAATTTCAGAACAATCTTTTCCGATCCACAAGGTACGCGGTGCTTGTTGTTGTAATCTCTGTGAATTTTTTGTTACACTGATTCAAGATTCATGGCGTTGGTCTTTGATTAGAGTAGGATTGGATTTTTCTTTTTTTGGTTTGAGGATTCAATTTGGATTTGAGAAAGAAGAGTGTTAGGTTAGGGTTACGGTTTCGGAATTGGGGGTTAAAAGAGGATTAGGAGATGGAAGAGGGATAGGCAAAGAAGATGAAGCCGAGGCAAGATGATGGCGGTGATGGGTCGGAAAGGGAAGGTGAAGAAGAAGAAGGGTGCGGCGGCGCTGGGGGAGGGAGAAGAGGAACTAGGGTTCCATCTTCAAATTTCTGATTTTATTTGATTTTTTTATTTTTTGTAATTATTTGTTTAGATTAAAGTTATAAATTAAGTTTTCTAGGATTATTTGTATTGTTTTAGATTAAGGTTGTGAATTAAGTTTCTAGATTATCAGTTAATTCATTCTTAGATTAAACTTTAAATTAATCTTTCTAATAAAACTACAGTTTAGTTTGGATTAAGTAGCTAATTTTAAGTTGTAAATTAAATTTTCTAATAAAATTAGTTTAATTCAGATTTTGGGGAAAATATTCTAATAAGATTAGAATTTATTTCATTTTGTTTTTTTAAAATTATAATAGCTTAATTCAAGCCTTTAGAAGAAAATTATAATAGTTTAATTTAAGATTTTCTTAAATTAAGTTTTTTAAAAAAATGTTTTTGATAAGTTTAAGTAAAATATTAAGTGGACAAAAATTAAGTTTAGTTTAATAAAACTTAAATTAGATTTTTTTAGAAAAAATACTAAGTATAAGTTTAGTACTAATCCTTTTCTTTTAATTAAGATTTTTAGAAAAAAGACATTATAATTAAATTTTATTTTTGTTAGAAAATATTATAAGGTTAGTTTAATTTTAAGTTAAGATTTAAAAAATATTAATGATACTTGCACCCCTGCTGTAAGGCCCATAAAAAAAAATGAACTAAGAATTCGTTTATTGCACCTCCCTCAATTTCCTGCATTCTGGGCCTAAGGATATTGCTACTCACACCTCTCTGTTACAGGCCCATGTGCAAAAATGCATAAAAAATAACTGAACTCACCTCCTTGTAGTTATTTCTTTAGAGTTTATTTTAAGTTAATATAGGTTCAAATTAAATCTAGTAAAAATAATAAAAAGCATGAGAAAATTCCCCAAAAATTAGAGTAGGTTGTTAATTCAATTTAGAAATTTATGATATTTTTATTTTCTGGAATTTGGTCATTTTTGAATTAATTCTGAATTATTCTTTTATTTAGCTTTATTGAATTTTTTTTCTTAATTGTGCTGAATTTTGTTTATTTTGTTTGAATAGCTTCCAACATTTTTTTTGAGCCATTTTTTTTTTTCTGTAATTAAAAGACCCCTAATAGCTCTTAGAATATTTTTTATGGATTTTTTAGATGTTTTTATCTTAGGTTTTGGTGATATAATCCTTAGGAATTAGTAGTTAATTCTTAGCTTGAAATAATTAGTTATTAGGCATAGAAAAAATAAGATTTTTTAGGATTCCTCTTATTATAATATTTTAGATAGTATTAGGACCTTACAATTTTATTTTCATAATTTTTCTAGGAGTTTTAGTATTTTTAGAACATTAGTTTAGGCCACTAGAAAAATAATGTCCAAATAAAAATAAAATGGCTTAGTTTAAGTTTAGTCCTAGAATTTAATATTAAACTTAGGATAGTTAAAACTTGATTTTTTTAGAATGAATATTAGGCTTAGATTAGTTTAATACTTAGGCTTGAAGTTTTACTTCCATGTAGAAATAGAATAAATAAATAAGAATATTTATTATTCATGCCTTTAAGGCATTTTTTAGAATATTATTTCTCATAGTTGATTTCTTTATTTTTGCCTCATTTTGATTTTACAACTTTAATAGGATTCCCCATTTGTTCTTAGAATCAACTTAACTTCATTAAGAAGTAAGTTGAGTTCTATTAGTTTCTAAGTTTCCATTAGGAATAGAAAACCTCACTAACCACTAGGATCACTTTGTAAATACATAACATATTAGGATTGTGTCTTAGTTCCCATTAGATTTTTTCCTTTTATCAATTTGAGTCATTCTCTTTCTCATCTCAAAAGAAAAGCAATAAAACACTTAATAAAAACCGAACAATCTTGTACGACACGAGACTTTGTTGCGGAGTGTTTATACGCGTCCTGTTTCGGGGCGAGGTGTAAATACTCACCGCGATGGATAGGTCTTAGTATGAGAATGTTCACAAACAAATTCAAAATACTTCTCTTAAAAGACCAAAAACAAACAATAAGCGACTATCCTGCGGGAACTTCTCTTCTCATCTCATTCACTCACAACGCGAACTCGCGACGACTTGTCTCGCATGCAAGACGGTAAACGCACTCGTACCAGACGAGCCTGCAAGACCTGAGCATAGGCATACGCAGTTCCAGCTGTAAAAAACCCAAACAAATAGTTCCCGCCTAGGTTAGGCGAACTACGTCGACTCTGATCCTCATTATCCCGATGAGGTACGTAGGCAGCGGGGTAGGGCCCGTTCGAGCACATTCTTTATTTTCCCTACATTTCCCCCTTTCTTTCCATTTTCTTATTTCAGTTCATTTTTCATTTCCATTCCCTTTCTTCCAGTCAGCAGTTTTAGTCAACATCATCTTATTTTCTCACCCTTTGAAACAAAACAAGCAAGCGTGGATCCCGTCGGGTACGACGGACGATCTGGGGTGCTAATACCTTCCCAGGTCGTAACCGACTCCCGAACTCAGATCTTTGGTTCGCAAGGCCTCGTCCTTTCCTTTCTTCCTCAGGTTTGTGCAACATTACCTTTCCCATTCATTCGGGATAAAAATGTCTGGCTGGCGACTCTAACCTTTCCGCGCCACTTTCGCGTTTGTACTAGGATGAAAATCCCGGGAGCGACAGCTGGCGACTCTGCTGGGGATCGAACCCAGAATCTCTGGTTCCCCTTGTAGAGTCAATCCTAGCGCCTGTTTGGTTTTATTCTTTGGGTGTATATTCGTTTGCTGTTGTGTGCTTTAGTTTAGCTTTACTGTTTTTATTTACAGTTTTATTTTACAGCTTTACTTTATCGCTTTCAGTATTTTATTTTCCATGCATCATATTATACTGGACTGTCTGGCTGTGCTGGTTTTCATTTTTTTCTGTGGGTGGGAGTTACTGTGAGATAAGCCAACTACCCGGCTTGAGTGCACCATAGGATTAGCGTGGACACGTTGTGCTCGCATGGTTACATGATGAGTGGTGATGTGTTCCACACCCAGGTTGCGACTGTCTTGGGACTATTCTGTGTGGGGGTTCTTCCCCACTTCAGGGTACAACCTTGATAGTTATGTGCAGCTGGGGACCGATCATTGAGAACCTTAATGGAAACAACCCTCTCCAGTGATGACAGTGGCATACCACATTTGTTGGCAAACCCACTCGCATCCGAGGGTCCATTGGGAACTCGCATAGGATGGCCTGGTTCTCTCATAGGAATTCAGTCAAAGCAAACTGTTCGTATGACGATAGTATTGTACCCTTCGGGATGAATGTACTATTGTTTCTCGATTCAGTGCTTGAAGCTGGAGACTTGTGAGGGATGCTTGTTTTTCCGGACTCAACTGAGACCTCCCTGCGTAGTACATAATACCAAACCGATTCCCTGATTTGGACATGAGCCATTTCTCGAAAATGGTGAACGTATTATTGCTATTCGGCTTTGAGAGTCCGTGATGTTGACCCGAGTAGCACACCCGTGAGATTGGGAGGGGTTTACAGGTTTGCAGGAACCCTGGTACCTTCAGCATACCCACTTTGCCTTTGGTTCAGTTTTGTGATCTGGATTTCTGTTCTTAAGTTATGGACCCCGGATCAGAGGGATGATTATTGTGATATCTGGATTTTGAGACCGTGCACCGACACCTGATTATATGATTGGCACATCACAGAGACTTCACTGATCACATGCCTTGTCTTGCATAAACATCATATCATCATTAATCATTTGTGTTTCTTTTATTCTCAGGGTCTACATTTATTCCCGGTTCCTGGCCATATTATTGCTTCAGAATGGAAGACGTCAAAAAGAGAACTGTGCACTACAAATTCTTCGATACTAAGATGGATCTGATCAACCAATTGGTGTCTCTGATTACCCCGGGTCATTTGGGCTACTTCAAGGAAACGTATGGTGATATTTTGGATCTGGTATTCAACCTGGATAGTTCTCAGAGGAGTGCCATTCACACTTTGTTGCAGTATTATGATCCACGGCTTAGGTGCTTCACATTTCATGACTTTCAGTTGGGTCCTTTGTTGGAAGAATATGCTGAGATTATGGGGGTTTCAATCAAGGATCAGCTTCCTTTTAATTCGGAGATGACAAGACCAACTCACAATGATATTGCTAAGGCTCTTTATTTGAGCCCGTCAGAGGTGTCTTCTAATCTGGTTTCCACCAAAGCAGGAGTACTTGGTTTTTCCTTAGAGTTTCTGGTCAAGAGAGCTGAAGAACGTGCCGTGGAGAAGCAGTGGGATTCAGTTTGTGCTATCTTGGCGTTATCTGTGTATGGGATAGTTTTATTTGCTGACATGGACAAGTTTGTGGACATGAATGCCATTCATTTGTTTGTGTTGAAGAATCCGGTGCCCACTCTCTTGGGTGATCTGTATTATTCTGTGCATTACAAGAATGAGAAGAGGCGAGGAGGTCTTGTTAAATGTTGCGCTCCTTTATTCTACAAATGGGTTATGAGACACTTGCCTACTACTGAGAGTTTTGCGGATCCTAATTCTACTTGGGCTCAGAAGCTGAGTACTTTGTCTGCTGGAAATATCAGGTGGTTTACTTTGAAGTTGAAGGGAAAGAATTTCATTACTAGTTGTGGTAATTACCCTAATGTGCCTTTGTTAGGAGTATCAGGATGTATTAACTACAATCCCATCCTCTTAAGAAGACAGTTAGGGTATGCGCTCAAGGAGGTTCCTGATGAGTCTGAATTATTCCAAACCTTCTATTTTCCGGTAAAAGACAATCTTCCTTTGGTCCGAAAAACTGCAGGGTCCTGGAAGATGATTAAGAGGAAGGGTATAGCATGTCTGGGCAAGAGCAACAATCGAATGTTTCCTGAATTTGAAGCCTGGATAAAGAAGGAGGTTCAAGCGGCTCCAGTTCCTTTTTCTGTGCCAACTCCACCACCTGCTACGGTACCTTTGGAGGAATATCAGAAGTTAGAGGCTTTGGTTAAGCAACTGAGGGTTGAAAATCAAGAGGCTCTTAATTCTTGTCAAGCGCTAATGATCCAGAACCATCAATTGAAAGATAGAGCTGTGCAAGCCGAGGAGATAGTCCGTCTTAAGCAGAAGGATTTTGAAGATAGAGAGCTCTACTTCCGAAAGAAAGGTTTAGCTGAGACTCATAAGACGGCCCAGCGCCGAAGAGAGAAGAAAGATCTTAGTGAGGCCAATGAAGCTGTCACTTTATGGCAGGAGAAATGGGACGAAAATCTGAAGAAACAAAAGGAGTTAGACGCCAAGCACAAACAGGAAGTCAAAAGCCTTCAGGATTCTTTAGATGGGCAGAAAGAACTTCTCAGGAAAGCTTATTATCAAGAGGAAGATCGTATCCGGCGCGTAACCGAAAGTCAGCAGGCACTGAAGGAAGCTCAAAAGGAGATTGAAGACTTAAAGTTGAAAGCTGATGTGAAAAGGTCGAAGGCCGAGTCGAGTCAAAGCAAGGAGAATGAAGCAGCATTTCTACAACAGATCGAGGAGTTGCACGCTTATTCTGATACGAGAGACCTCCTCATTCAGAAGCTTATCCAGGAGCCCGGTCATCCAGATGTGGTTCAGCTGTTCCAGAGCGTCAAATGCCTTAGCTGGAGATTGAAAGATATAGAGTTCCCTAGTGTTTAATTTCATTTTGTTGTACTTGGATTACCCACAGGCTTGTTGTGGGATTCCTTATATGTGATGTACTTTCGTTGTTATTTTGTTTGGTACCCTTCAGGGACGTTGTATTTCCAAATTCCAGTTTATATGTTTGATTTGATCCGGATTTCTTGTTCGTTATTTGCACCGACACGGGGTAATGAGCACCAATTCTTCATAGCCGTCATTATGTTTGAATAGTATTTGGGTCTTCTTCCCAATTCTTATCTTCTTAATGCCAGGATCGGACACAGGAAAATACTCGGGAATAAAAGGAACACATTGCATTGCATACACATCATTTGCATTTTGTCTTTGTCTTTGCAGGTTTTTCTTCGAGATGTCTAATTTATCTGTGTTCACCAGGCAAAGATTGCGAGGGCCGCCAAGACCCGGTACATACGACAAAATATTCCTCATCGGTACGCGACCCGCAGTAATCAAAGAACAGCAATGGACGCCATGCAGACAGAACTCAACGATGTCCGTACCAAGATGGCAGAATTTGTGACTCTGATGCAGGGGATGGCCCAGGGGCAGCAGGAGCTGAGAAATGCAATTCAAGGGTTAACTCCTCCTAACACTAATGCTCAGGCAACTACTTCCGGGGGACTAGGGGGTCCTCCCAACACTAACAACGGTACAGGTGGACCTCATGTTCCAGATCCAGCTATGGCTACGTATGTTCCTGTGCAGGACAGGCAGGAAGACCAATTCCAGTACTTCAACAACGATATGGGTTTCGGCGGTGACGGAAATCTCAACGACTTCTTGGTGCTTGCAGAGAAGGTCAAGGCCTTAGAGTGCAAGGACACTTTGGGAATTGACGTGTCAGATATGGGTTTAGTACCTGGGGTGGTCATTCCACACAAGTTCAGGCCACCAGCATTCGATAAATACAACGGCAACTCTTGCCCGAAAACTCACCTACAGGCTTTCTACAGGAAGATTGCGGCCCACACGCGAGACGAGAAATTATGGATGTACTATTTCCAGGATAGCCTTTCTGGAGGGTCCTTGGAGTGGTACATGAAGTTGGAAAGAAGCTCTATTAGAAGTTGGAAGGATTTGGGAGAGGCCTTCCTCAGACAATATCAATACAACATTGACATGGCACCTAGCCGCACTCAGCTTCAAAGTTTGACACAGAGGAGCTCGGAGAGCTTCAAAGACTATGCACAGAGGTGGCGTGAGGTGGCCGCCCGAGTGCAACCACCTTTATTGGAAAGAGAGATGGTTGATCTTTTCCTGAATACCCTCCCAGGGCATTTCATGGAAAGGTTGGCTGGTTGTTCCTCAAGTGGTTTTTCGGACATTATCCTGACTGGAGAAAGAATCGAAAGCTGGCTCAAACAGGGGAAGATTCAAAATGGAAGCGCTTCAGTATCTGGCATCAAGAAACCCTTTGTGAAAAGAAGGGAAGGAGAAACAGGAGCAGTATACGCACAGAGAGGAATGATGCACCAAGGATATTATCAGCAAGTGGCCCCCGTCACTATTTCAACTCCTCCAGTTCAACAGCGGGTCCAACCTCCGCAGCCGCAACGCTCACAGGGGTATCAGCCAAGACCCCCTCGTCCGTACTACCCTCAGAAGCCGAGGGATAGACATTTTGAAGCTCCACCAATGTCTTACTCCCAACTGTTGAAGAATCTCCTGCAGCTTCAAATGATTCAGCTCCGTACCTTGCAACCTCCGAGGCCAGGCCAAATTCCTGAAGGTTATGATTCGAATGCTAGATGCGAGTTTCATTCTGGAGCTCCCGGCCATAGTACTGAGAATTGCAAAGCATTGAAGCATGTTGTTCAGGACTTGTTGGATTCTAAAGCGATCAATTTCGCTCCCTCTCCTAATGTGCTGGAAAATCCCATGCCTCCTCACAGGGGCACGGTTGGTGCAATTGGTGAAGGGGAGAAATTGAATCTGGTGGATGATGTAGATGACTTGAAGACTTCATTGGTCGCTATCAAGGTTTGTTTGTTGAAGAAAGGCATTTTCCCCGGATGCAAGGATGATTGTTCAGAATGCGCAGAAGCTACCAACGGTTGTAAACAATTGAAGGCCGGAATTCAAAGTATGATTGATGAAGGAGTGCTACAATTTGACAAGATCGTGAAAGAAAGTGAAGTATCTACAGTGACTATTTTTTATGATCCATCCCAAGTTCCTTCGCGTGCCAGAGTGGCGCCAATAACTATTACTACTGCTGGACCCATAATGTACCAAAGTGACAGAGCAGTTCCTTGGAACTATGGTGGCGAAGTGTATTGCAATGGCCAGAGACAAGAGTTGGCCACGACTAGTATAACCCCAGCTCAAGTAGAGAATGTTGGAGTAGGGGGTTTTACTAGAAGTGGAAGACTATTTGCGCCGGAAGCACTAAGAAGCAATGTGATACCACCCAGGGATACTGCCGAAGCCCAAGCTAGAGCCAGGGGAAAACAACCAGTAGTTGCCAATGATCCAACTCCATCAACTGATCCAGATCTCACCTTTGATAAGGAAGCCGAAGAATTCCTGAGGATCATCAAGAAGAGTGACTATAAGATTGTAGACCATTTGCAGCAGACGCCGTCAAAGATCTCCATCTTATCATTACTCATGTGTTCGGACTCTCACAGGAAGGCCCTTTTAAATATTCTGAACAAGGCATACGTGCCTCAGGATATTTCTGTGAACCAGTTAGAAACGGTGGTGTCCAGTGTTAATGCCAGTCATGGATTGGGTTTCACGGACTTGGACTTAACTTCTGATGGGCGTGCTCACAATCGGGCATTGCATATTTCTCTGGAATGCAAGGGTGCAGTGCTCTCCCATGTGCTGGTGGATACTGGTTCATCTTTGAATGTCTTGCCTAAGAAGGCATTGATGAAGCTGGACTATGATGGGGTGGTGCTGAAGCCCAGTGATCTAGTAGTACGGGCATTTGATGGATCAAGAAGATCGGTATTTGGAGAGGTGGAGTTACCTATTAAGGTAGGTCCACAAGTCTTCAATACCACGTTTTACGTGATGGATATCCAGCCGGCATATAGTTGTTTACTTGGAAGGCCCTGGATACACTCGGCAGGAGCGGTTTCTTCTACACTTCATCAGAAATTAAAGTTCGTCTGGGAAGGTCAAGTTGTGACAGTCAGCGGGGAAGAAGATATCTTCGTCAGTCATCTAGCCTCATTCAAATATGTGGAGATGGATGGCGAAATAGTCGAAACTCCATGTCAAGCTTTTGAGTCTTTGAAGTCCGAGCAAGCATCCGCCGTAGCAACTTCTCCTGAGGTGCCGAAGAAGGGGGTGTCTATAGCCTCTTATAAACAAGCGCGTGAACTAGTAGAATCTGGAGTGCGAGAAGGCTGGGGCAGCCCAGTCGAGTTGCCAGAGAAGAAAGACATGTTCGGGATTGGTTATCACCCTGGGGGATCTTCGTCTGAAACAAGTGCAAAAGGTTGTCAGAGCCCGGTCACTTTCACAAGTGCAGGAGTGATAGACTACGGAAATATCAGCGCAGTACAGGATGAAGCTGTTGATAGTGACTGTGACTTGGATGAATGGATTAGGCCTGCCGTCCCAGGAGCTCAACTTAGCAACTGGACGTCAGAAAGGCTCATTTCAGTAACATCTTTTGAAGAGTAATGTTTTTGTTTTTGTTTTCCTGTATTAAAGCACTATGTCTTGCCCGGGGCATGGTGGCTCTTTGTAAGGGTTCATTTGTTCATTAACACAATCATTAATAAAATTGACGTTTCACATTCATTTCATGTTGTTCTCTGTCTTTCGTTTTTTACTTTTGTTTTTCAAAAAGAAAGAAAAGTTTTAAATGGCAATGTTTCTCATTTTATCAAGTTGTTGCTAAAGCCTTGCATGAATCATCATTCATGCAGGTGCTCGTCACCGGATCTTATCAATGACGACCCTGTTATGGCTAAGTATGACTTCGACAATCCAATTTATCAAGCCGATGAGGAAGGTGAAGAGGATTGTGATTTACTCGAAGAATTGGCCAGACTGCTCAAACAGGAAGAGAAGATGATTCAGCCGCATGAGGAAGATGTCGAAGTGATAAACTTGGGTACTGAAGAGGACAAGAAAGAAGTCAAGATCGGGGCTGCATTAGAAGAATCTGTCAAGACTCGTTTGATGGCTATGCTTCGAGAATACGTTGACGTCTTCGCATGGTCCTACCAAGATATGCCGGGTTTAGACACTGACATCGTGGTACACAAGCTACCCCTCAGAGAAGGTTGTCCTCCGGTAAAGCAGAAGTTGAGGCGCACACGTCCAGACATGGCAATCAAAATAAAAGAAGAAGTGCAAAAACAGTTTGATGCTGGTTTTTTGGCCGTGACTAGTTATCCTCCATGGGTTGCTAACATTGTGCCGGTTCCTAAGAAAGATGGCAAGGTCAGAATGTGTGTGGATTACAGGGATTTGAATAGGGCCAGCCCCAAAGATGATTTCCCTCTACCTCACATAGATGTACTTGTCGATAATACTGCTCAGTTTTCCGTGTTCTCCTTCATGGATGGATTCTCAGGCTATAATCAAATCAAGATGGCTCCTGAGGATATGGAAAAGACAACTTTCATCACTCCTTGGGGCACCTTTTGTTACAAGGTCATGCCGTTTGGTTTAAAGAATGCAGGAGCTACCTATCAACGGGCAATGGTGACGTTGTTTCACGACATGATCCATCATGAAATTGAGGTTTATGTTGATGACATGATAGCAAAGTCCCAGACGGAAGAAGAACACTTGGTCAACCTATCAAAATTGTTTGACAGGCTTCGAAAGTTCAGACTGAGGTTAAATCCGAATAAATGCACCTTCGGAGTTCGTTCTGGCAAGTTGCTCGGCTTCATTGTTAGTGAACGGGGAATTGAGGTCGATCCGGCCAAGGTGAAAGCAATCCAGGAAATGCCTGAGCCAAAGACGGAAAAGCAAGTGCGTGGTTTCTTGGGGAGATTAAATTACATTGCACGGTTTATTTCTCACCTGACGGCCACGTGCGAGCCCATCTTCAAGCTTCTGAGGAAGAATCAAGCCATTAAATGGAATGAAGAGTGTCAGCGAGCCTTTGACCGAATCAAAGAGTACCTGTTGGAACCACCAATTCTTATGCCTCCAGTGCCAGGGAGACCTTTGATTATGTATCTCACTGTGCTGGAAGGATCGATGGGATGTGTACTGGGTCAGCAGGACGAGTCTGGTCGAAAAGAGCATGCCATTTATTACCTTAGCAAAAAGTTTACCGATTGTGAGACACGATACTCACTACTCGAGAAAACTTGCTGCGCTTTGGCATGGGCTGCTCGCCGACTAAGACAGTACATGCTGACTCATACTACTCTCCTAATTTCCAAGATGGATCCCGTGAAATACATCTTCGAGAAGCCGACTTTGACTGGAAGAGTGGCCCGTTGGCAGATGATTCTTACGGAGTATGACATACAATACACTTCGCAAAAAGCAATCAAGGGGAGTGTGTTGTCAGAATACTTGGCCCAGCAGCCGATTGATGATTACCAACCCATGAGGTTTGAGTTTCCGGATGAGGACATCATGTTCCTCAAGTCGAAAGACCATGAAGAACCACTTCCGGAGGAGGGGCCTGACTCTGAATCCAGATGGAAGTTGATGTTTGACGGGGCTGTAAACATGAATGGGAGTGGAGTCGGTGCTGTTATTATCTCACCAGAAGGAGTCCACACACCTCTTGCCGCTCGGTTGACCTTCGAGTGCACTAACAACGAGGCAGAGTATGAAGCTTGCATCATGGGGATCGAAGAGGCAATAGACTTGCGAGTCAAGAACCTTGAGATCTTCGGAGATTCTGCTTTGGTGGTGAATCAGGTCAATGGCAAATGGCTAGTTCATCAAGCTCGTTTGATTCCTTACCGAGATTACGTCAGGAGGCTGTTAACCTTCTTTACCAAAGTAAAGCTGAGCTATGTTCCTAGGGACGAAAACCAGTTCGCCGATGCTCTCGCAACTTTATCATCCATGATTAAAGTATGCCAAGAGAATTTTGTGCCTCGAATTTCGATCTCTCGTCTTGAAAGACCGGCTTATGTCTTCGCAGTTGGTGATGGTGAAGATGACAAGCCTTGGTACCATGACATCAAACAATTCCTGAAAGCTCAAGAATACCCGGCTGGGGCATCCAGTAAAGATAAGAAAACTCTTAGAAGACTGGCAGGAGGTTTCTTCTTGAATCAGGATGGTGTGTTGTACAAACGGAACTTTGACATGATGCTGCTCAGATGTGTGGACAGACACGAAGCAGACATGTTAATGCAGGAGGTTCACGAAGGCTCCTTTGGTACCCATGCTGGAGGACATGCCATGGCCAAGAAATTGTTGAGATCGGGATACTATTGGATTACCATGGAATCTGATTGTTGCAAATACTCTCGTAAGTGCCATAAGTGTCAAATTTATGCCGACAAGGTCCATGTACCTCCAAATCCGTTGAGTGTCATGTCTTCACCGTGGCCGTTCGCTATGTGGGGCATCGATATGATTGGAAAGATCGAGCCAACAGCTTCTAATGGGCATCGCTTCATCCTAGTTGCTATTGATTATTTCACGAAGTGGGTTGAAGCAGCTTCCTACACCAATGTTACTAAACAAGTGGTTGCTCGATTTATTAAGCGGGACATCATCTGCCGGTATGGAGTCCCCGAAAGAATCATTACTGATAATGGTTCTAACCTCAACAACAAGATGATGGCTGACTTGTGTCGAGACTTCAAAATAGAACACCACAACTCTTCTCCATATCGTCCGAAGATGAATGGCGCCGTCGAGGCGGCTAATAAAAACATCAAAAAGATTGTGCAGAAGATGGTTGTGACGTACAAAGATTGGCACGAGATGTTACCTTTCGCGTTGCATGGGTATAGAACATCAGTACGCACTTCAACTGGGGCAACTCCATTCTCATTGGTGTATGGTATGGAGGCAGTTCTACCAGTCGAAGTGGAAATCCCCTCATTGAGGTTGATGATGGATATCAAGCTAGATGAAGCTGAATGGCTTCGATCCAGATATAATCAATTGAGTCTCATTGAAGAGAAGCGTCTAGCAGCTGTATGCCATGGACAGTTGTATCAGCGACGAATGAAGCAAGCTTTTGACAAGAAGGTGCGACCACAGAGGTACATGCCAGGAGATTTAGTGCTGAAAAGGATTCTTCCTCCTCTCAACGATCATAGGGGCAAGTGGACACCCAACTATGAAGGACCGTTCGTGGTTAAAAAGGTTTTCTCAGGCGAGCCTTAATGCTGACAACCATGGACGGAGAAGACTTTCCATCCCCTGTCAACGCAGACGCAGTAAGAAAATACTTCGTGTAAAAAGGACCCGCTGGATAAAAGCAGAATAAAGATCCAGGCAAAAATGGGCATCCCGGCGAGCCAAAAACAGAATAAAAGGCTCGGGCAAAAGTTAGGGAAATATTGAAAAAGATGTACACCCGCTGAGTTGAAAAGCCACATCGGACAACTCAGGCAAAAAAGGGTATCCTGGTGGATTGAAAACCTGAAAGGGCGATCCACGCAAAAGAGGGATTAACACGAACGACTGCGATCTGCGAGATCCATGACTTACCTATAGTTGAGGCTATTCTTAAGGGTTGAAGATCAGTCCATTTACTTTTTCTCAAGAGGCAGAGCGAGCGGAGCGTCTTGAAGATATACGAGTCATAACAGGGTTGAAACTTGATGAGATTCATTTCTCACATTGCCAATAGGGTAGTTTATTTTTCTTTTTAGTTGTTCCCTCATTCCAGGGAACTGCTTCCTTTGTATTGCCTATTCAGGGCCACCTTTCCAAATCAATAGAATTCAACTTCAGTCAATTGACCATTTTGTTTCTTTGTTTTTACTTTTTCATCTAGCATTGATTGATTGTGAAAACGTCTAACTTGCATTGTGTTATGAACATTTGAATGCTTTTCTAACTCGTGCAGGAGAATAGAAACATTTAATGTAACTCAGAAGTGGTGTTGAAATACCCGGACGATGACTCATGCTATGAGCCTGGGGCAAGCAGGTCCCAAACTAATTCTCTATGTTGCAGGTACTATCGATTGTGTTCATGCAAGTACAGGTACTGGTGTTACTAACAGAGCTAAGGACTATCATCCAGGAGGGGCATTCCTTTTTGTTTGAACAGAAGCAAGTATCTCCCAGGGTGTTTCCAATCATCCCCATCCATGTGCCAGTTGAAACTTCACCCAGCAAGGTGGCAGAGAGTGGGTGCAATCCCCAAGCAGAAGTCTCCTTGCAGATAGGGGCAATTCTTAACAGTATAAGGAGTGTTTTGCCTCCCCAGCAGTAGTCTCCTCAGCAGTGTCATGCCTTTGGTTCCCAGGAAGTCCTCACTTCCCCATCAGAGTTCAAGAATGGTCCATCTCCAGCAGGGTCTTGGCGTTCCAATCTCAAAGTCCAATTTATTTTTGGCAGTGGCGGCTATTCAGAGCCAGTGAATTATTAACAACTTTCCTCCGCAGAGTTGTTTCCTCCTCACCAGGATGAACTAGATCAATGCAGTGATCATTGTTTCTTCCCAGCCAAGTTATCTGGAATTACCTGCAGTCTCCTTATCAGGAGATCTCTTTGCATTGTCATTCGCATAATCATCATTGCGTCTGCATCCTCCAAAGCGTAGCATTTCCATCATCATGGAGCATTACGCCATAAATTCAAACATATGCATGCCAGCATGGGCCAGTTTTGAGGTATATTACGTACGACTTATAATATCTTTTCAACCTGAAGTACTCCGCACAGAGGATACCAATATCATTTTTCAGACATCCCTTGTTTTTTTCAAGTCAATGTTGGTCACTTATTCCGCGTCTTGTTTGGTACAACAGTCGCGTCACAGGTTCTCGTTTTGTACAACGGTCGCGTCTTGGGTTCTCGTTTATGTACAACGATCCCGTTCCATCTTGTCCTATTTTCTTTGTGTTTGGTTATCAGTCGAGGCTGGTATACCTTTGCGTCTCCATTCGAGGATGGTTTCGTGTTAGATCCGAGGATCTTTTGATTTGTCATTCGAGGATGGCATTTCTTTTCTTCAAGTCCTTCCGAGGTTGGTCTTGTTGTTGTGGCTATTATTCGAGGATAGTAGTTCACTTTCTGAGCTTATTGATCGAGGTCAGTTTGTCTCTTTTGCAAAGTTAGTCTGAGGTCAGCTTTGTGTTTAGTTATCAGTCGAGGCTGGTATACCTTTGCGTCTCCATTCGAGGATGGTTTCGTGTTAGATCCGAGGATCTTTTGATTTGTCATTCGAGGATGGCATTTCTTTTCTTCAAGTCCTTCTGCGGTTGGTCTTGTTGTTGTTGTTGTGGCTATTATTCGAGGATAGTAGTTCACTTTCTGAGCTTATTGATCGAGGTCAGTTTGTTTCTTTTGCAAAGTTTGTCTGAGGTCAGCTTTGTGTTTGGTTATCAGCCGAGGCTGGTATACCTTCGCGTCTCCATTCGAGATTGGTTTCGTGTTAGATCCGAGGATCTTTTGATTTGTCGCTCGAGGATGTCATTTCTTTTCGTCAAGATCTTCTGCGGTTGGTCTTATTTTTGTTTTGGTGTGGCTTTTATTCGAGGATAGTAGTTCACTTTTTGAGCTTTTTGATTGAGGTCAGTTCGCCTCATTTGCAAAGTCTGTCCGAGGTCAATCTTTGTTGTTGATGGTTATCGCCTGCGGCCGATATACTATCGTGTTTCTATTCCGGGATGGTTTTAGTATCGGATTCGAGGATCCCTTGTGAGTTGTCCACTCGAGGATGGCATTCTTTCCAGCATATCTCCACCTGGTCTTATTTTCCGCTACTTATTCAGAGGTCAAAATCAGAAAATTCATAAATAAATAAATGGGCGGATGGCATTTCTGTTGCCCTCAGTGTGCAAATTTTCAGGTTTTATTTGAGTATTCAATCACTCCATACCTTGAACGCCTAAAAGCTGTTGCAATCATCCGTTCAGGTCTGCAGTTGATTGAATAGGGGCAGCTGTAATACCTCAAAATTTGCCCTCATGATTATTCCCTCTATTGGCTCATCATCTTGCATTCGTCAGCATTTCTCATCAATTCATTAACATCATAGTAGTTCATTTCGTTATTGCATAAGGCAGGTGATCAAGGCTCAAGGAAATTAGGGTTTCCTACTTTATTTATATCTATCAAGGATTGAACTGGTAGAGAATATTTGCTAGTAGATCTGACCCATTCTTGAGGGGTTCGATCAAGTTCGCTTTGAATAAGGGTGTTGGCTCTCTGTAACGCCTCGGGTTGTGTTCTTCTTCATTGACTATCTCAAGGAGATACTGGAATTCTTGTTCATGATTTGATCTCAAGGGCATTTCACCAGTGGAGGCTAAAGATATTAGAATATTGGTTTGAATTTGTATGTTTGTTGAATATTGATTTGGAATCAAGAGGAATTTATTATGGCATCAAATGGCTTAAGAGTGGAGCATTGTCAAAGGATTTGTGTCAAGATAAGGGAGAATGCACAGTTATGATGATGTCATCACCAATTCAAATATCATTACTATTTTCGACGCCAGAACTCATCAAAATCTATTAAATCCATGTCTCTATTCAAATTTGTCTTGTTCTCAGCTCACATGACAAAAGTTCACGTTCTCTTCGATCCCATATTTTATTAATTTCACAAGCCCAGTTTCCATTTTATTCTATTAATAATAGTCTTGAATGAGTTATAAATCCACCTTCATTAGTTTTGTTTGATCAATTCTCAAACCATTCAAACATATACTTAAGGGTTGACCATATTTTCTTTTCCAAATTCAAAAGCATTTCCATTGTAAAACCTCCATCTTAAATATTTGCATTCTTTATCCGAGTAAATTTCCGACCAATTTTAATCCCGTATGGGCCTTTAAGCCATAATCAAACTAATGGTTTGTTTAGTGTTACAAGTTAACAAATTTCAGTGTAGGAATGGTCAATCTGAATTAATAATCAATCGAATGCTATAGGTAAGAAATTGTCATCATCTAAAAGCATGTCAATATCAATCAGATCCTCCATACACAACAATATAAGACCCCATCAATTGTATCAGATGGTAATATGAACGATTTTGTCATATTCTTATTTAGCAAATTGTAACAGACAAGTACATTTGTTACATCATAGGGTTTACTCAGAACATTGTAACCAAAAAAACACTAATGATGTTCAGCAGCAATCCTTTAAATACACAACAATGAATTATGGACAGCAGGCCCTAATGGTGGTGATCCTGAACATATCGCAGGCCGTGGTATTTGCAGACAGCTGGCTTGGCCAAGTCAAGGCATATATATTCAATTGGGTGTCCAAGGGCGGGATCAGTATCTGAAAACAGGCAGTAATATCCAAGTTAATTACAATCCTACATAATCAACAAAACCTGAACTTTAAGGTCCATTGGAGATCTCTTTATGCAGCTATCCTTCACTTTTGCAAGGAACAAGAGAATAGAAATTGCAAAAAAATTGTACCTCCTTCACAAGCAACTATCCTGCCTTCGACCTTAACTGGTGGTACTTCATTGATCGGCTCCATTAAAGATTCCTTGCTTGTATCCTATTACAGAAGAAACAAATCCAATAGCGGAAGTGATAAAAGTATTACAGCGAGAGGAAAAAAAACAGGTAATAAAAGTAGTTCCTGTATTAGGATGGAAAATGTGCATTGCGCATGGTTTTACATCAGAGTACAACATTTTAAACTCAATTTTAATCAAATCAATTGCATTCAAATTCACGTGATAAGCCAAAAGCGGAGGAGTTCTTTGGTACTTACTATAAGTTAAATGTCATGAAGCAAGTTTGCTGCAGTTTGTTCTGGACCTGTTTCATGTGAAGACAGAGTTAATATCTTTGGTCATGAAGGAATGGAAATTGAAACTAACAGCTCTGATAAGATTGCTCTACCTGAAAATAAGTTAGTTCAAGACAATCCGTTGGAAGAGAGATGTGAGAATGGTGATTCCCGTATCCTTAATTCTTATTCTAATTTTGAGGTTCCAGATGATGGAAAGTTGATTTCAAGCCGTGAATCGAATACCATATCATAAAAGTTCTCCATGGGGGAATTCGGGTAATGGAAATTAAAAGAAAATAAGAAGAACAAGAGTGAAAGTCAGTTATGTTGGAATGGCCCATTGAAAGTGAGAAACCAAGATCACAATAGAGGTTCAAAACAGAATAACTAACTCTCGATTCCAGTTAGAATAACTAACTCCTAACAGAATTCTTCAACTGACATAACTAACACTAACTAAATTCATAAATTATCCATAAATGAAAATAGTTCAAAATAACAGAATGATAACCGATATTTTACCTGAAGCTTCTGGACTCTTCCGTGGAATCTTCTATAAGTCAGAGCCATTCTTCACACAGGGGTTCTTCTTTTTCACTTTTCCAATTTACTCAATCTTCCCAATCTGGATTTTTCATCAACCTTTCATCCCCAAATTTTGACCTGCATTCACAAGAGTACCAATCTCAATTAATCAGAATGCAGGAATTCATACAGGATAATGATGAATTCAAGAGGGTGAAAGGTAAAGAGGAGGGTTTCGTATCTCTTTGATGTTACCTTCATTGTGCATCGACATCGGTTTTCGGTATTCATATTCATCAATTTGCACTCCACGAATCCCTAGTTTAGCAGCCTGAAATCATCACAAGCATTTCAGCAATCTGCATCACTTCATGATGATGACAAACAGGGTTAGAAGAAGAAAGGAGGCGGAATCGGTGAAAAGAGTGTGTCAAAGGATTCATACCTGAATGTTTCTTTGTGTGGCCATTTGAACGAGTCTGCCCGCGTCATCACCGTCATCGCACCTTCGAAAGTTTGGATTCGGATTTGACGAGTTCGTCTTGTTCGTGAATCGTCAACAGACACAGAGTTAATATCGTGTACCTGTACCATCATCCATTGCTACTTCTGATCCTTCGATAAACTTCATCGCACAAATTTCAGAACAATCTTTTCCGATCCACAAGGTACGCGGTGCTTGTTGTTGTAATCTCTGTGAATTTTTTGTTACACTGATTCAAGATTCATGGCGTTGGTCTTTGATTAGAGTAGGATTGGATTTTTCTTTTTTTGGTTTGAGGATTCAATTTGGATTTGAGAAAGAAGAGTGTTAGGTTAGGGTTACGGTTTCGGAATTGGGGGTTAAAAGAGGATTAGGAGATGGAAGAGGGATAGGCAAAGAAGATGAAGCCGAGGCAAGATGATGGCGGTGATGGGTCGGAAAGGGAAGGTGAAGAAGAAGAAGGGTGCGGCGGCGCTGGGGGAGGGAGAAGAGGAACTAGGGTTCCATCTTCAAATTTCTGATTTTATTTGATTTTTTTATTTTTTGTAATTATTTGTTTAGATTAAAGTTATAAATTAAGTTTTCTAGGATTATTTGTATTGTTTTAGATTAAGGTTGTGAATTAAGTTTCTAGATTATCAGTTAATTCATTCTTAGATTAAACTTTAAATTAATCTTTCTAATAAAACTACAGTTTAGTTTGGATTAAGTAGCTAATTTTAAGTTGTAAATTAAATTTTCTAATAAAATTAGTTTAATTCAGATTTTGGGGAAAATATTCTAATAAGATTAGAATTTATTTCATTTTGTTTTTTTAAAATTATAATAGCTTAATTCAAGCCTTTAGAAGAAAATTATAATAGTTTAATTTAAGATTTTCTTAAATTAAGTTTTTTAAAAAAATGTTTTTGATAAGTTTAAGTAAAATATTAAGTGGACAAAAATTAAGTTTAGTTTAATAAAACTTAAATTAGATTTTTTTAGAAAAAATACTAAGTATAAGTTTAGTACTAATCCTTTTCTTTTAATTAAGATTTTTAGAAAAAAGACATTATAATTAAATTTTATTTTTGTTAGAAAATATTATAAGGTTAGTTTAATTTTAAGTTAAGATTTAAAAAATATTAATGATACTTGCACCCCTGCTGTAAGGCCCATAAAAAAAAATGAACTAAGAATTCGTTTATTGCACCTCCCTCAATTTCCTGCATTCTGGGCCTAAGGATATTGCTACTCACACCTCTCTGTTACAGGCCCATGTGCAAAAATGCATAAAAAATAACTGAACTCACCTCCTTGTAGTTATTTCTTTAGAGTTTATTTTAAGTTAATATAGGTTCAAATTAAATCTAGTAAAAATAATAAAAAGCATGAGAAAATTCCCCAAAAATTAGAGTAGGTTGTTAATTCAATTTAGAAATTTATGATATTTTTATTTTCTGGAATTTGGTCATTTTTGAATTAATTCTGAATTATTCTTTTATTTAGCTTTATTGAATTTTTTTTCTTAATTGTGCTGAATTTTGTTTATTTTGTTTGAATAGCTTCCAACATTTTTTTTGAGCCATTTTTTTTTTCTGTAATTAAAAGACCCCTAATAGCTCTTAGAATATTTTTTATGGATTTTTTAGATGTTTTTATCTTAGGTTTTGGTGATATAATCCTTAGGAATTAGTAGTTAATTCTTAGCTTGAAATAATTAGTTATTAGGCATAGAAAAAATAAGATTTTTTAGGATTCCTCTTATTATAATATTTTAGATAGTATTAGGACCTTACAATTTTATTTTCATAATTTTTCTAGGAGTTTTAGTATTTTTAGAACATTAGTTTAGGCCACTAGAAAAATAATGTCCAAATAAAAATAAAATGGCTTAGTTTAAGTTTAGTCCTAGAATTTAATATTAAACTTAGGATAGTTAAAACTTGATTTTTTTAGAATGAATATTAGGCTTAGATTAGTTTAATACTTAGGCTTGAAGTTTTACTTCCATGTAGAAATAGAATAAATAAATAAGAATATTTATTATTCATGCCTTTAAGGCATTTTTTAGAATATTATTTCTCATAGTTGATTTCTTTATTTTTGCCTCATTTTGATTTTACAACTTTAATAGGATTCCCCATTTGTTCTTAGAATCAACTTAACTTCATTAAGAAGTAAGTTGAGTTCTATTAGTTTCTAAGTTTCCATTAGGAATAGAAAACCTCACTAACCACTAGGATCACTTTGTAAATACATAACATATTAGGATTGTGTCTTAGTTCCCATTAGATTTTTTCCTTTTATCAATTTGAGTCATTCTCTTTCTCATCTCAAAAGAAAAGCAATAAAACACTTAATAAAAACCGAACAATCTTGTACGACACGAGACTTTGTTGCGGAGTGTTTATACGCGTCCTGTTTCGGGGCGAGGTGTAAATACTCACCGCGATGGATAGGTCTTAGTATGAGAATGTTCACAAACAAATTCAAAATACTTCTCTTAAAAGACCAAAAACAAACAATAAGCGACTATCCTGCGGGAACTTCTCTTCTCATCTCATTCACTCACAACGCGAACTCGCGACGACTTGTCTCGCATGCAAGACGGTAAACGCACTCGTACCAGACGAGCCTGCAAGACCTGAGCATAGGCATACGCAGTTCCAGCTGTAAAAAACCCAAACAAATAGTTCCCGCCTAGGTTAGGCGAACTACGTCGACTCTGATCCTCATTATCCCGATGAGGTACGTAGGCAGCGGGGTAGGGCCCGTTCGAGCACATTCTTTATTTTCCCTACATTTCCCCCTTTCTTTCCATTTTCTTATTTCAGTTCATTTTTCATTTCCATTCCCTTTCTTCCAGTCAGCAGTTTTAGTCAACATCATCTTATTTTCTCACCCTTTGAAACAAAACAAGCAAGCGTGGATCCCGTCGGGTACGACGGACGATCTGGGGTGCTAATACCTTCCCAGGTCGTAACCGACTCCCGAACTCAGATCTTTGGTTCGCAAGGCCTCGTCCTTTCCTTTCTTCCTCAGGTTTGTGCAACATTACCTTTCCCATTCATTCGGGATAAAAATGTCTGGCTGGCGACTCTAACCTTTCCGCGCCACTTTCGCGTTTGTACTAGGATGAAAATCCCGGGAGCAACACCTAGTTTAGGATGTATTGCTTAGGAGGATGCTTTGTCTGAGGGAATTATCCAAGCTTTCTGACTAATTGTGAACCTTGTGAAGGAGATGCCTCGTCGAGATAACGTCACGTTTGGGGAAGGAGATGCCTCCAAAATGATCAAAATGCACTTCCTGGTAATCGACTGTCCATCACTCTATCAGTGCATACTCGGAAGGCCCACACTTCCCGAGCTTATCATCGTCCCATCAACAGTCCACCTCAAAATGAAATACTACACTGAGAAGGGCCATGTAGCTACCCTCCACAGGGATATCAAGGCAGCAAGGAGATGCTTTGAAGCAACGACCAGAGGCCAAACCATAATAGAGACGGCACCAAGAGGCGGTTGTCGCTCCCCGAATTTCCATCCTGGTACAAACGCGAAAGTGGCGCGGAAAGAGGTAGAGTTTCCAGCCATGCATTTTTATCCCGAAGGAACGGAAATGGTAATGCTGCACAAACCAGAGGAAAAGAAAAGGAAGGACACAAGTCCTGCGAACCAAAGAGACTGAGTTCGGGAGTCGGTTACGACCTGGGAAGGTATTAGCACCCAAGATCGTCCGCCGTACCCGACGGGATCCACGCTTGCAAAGAAACTGTTTCAAAGGGTGAAGAAATGAAAACTGATGCGAAGAAAGGAACTAAACTGGATAAAAGAAAAGAAAAGGGAACTGAAAAAGAAATGAAAATGAAAAAAATGTAGGGAAAATAAAGATTGTGCTCGAACGGGCCCTACCCCGCTGCCTACATACCTCATTGGGAAAATGAGGATCAGAGTCGCCGTAGTTCCCCTAACTAGGGGTGGAAAGGATTATTTGTGTCTTAAGGCTTGAACTGCCTATGTCAATGCTCAGGTGTTGTAGGCTCGGATGACGAGTGAGTTACCGTCTTGCAAAGTGACAAGTAGTAGCAAGTTCGTACGATGAGAGTGAAGGTGATGAGAAGAGAAGTCCCGAAGGAGAGATGCTTATTGTTTGTCCAGTGTTTTTTATGAGTTTTCTGCTTTGAAGTTTGCATAGGTAAGTGTACCTAAGTCTTACTTAACAGGATGTGTACTTCTTACATCATCCCGAAATGGAATGCGCAAGAGGCACACCTAGCTATGGAGGAAATCCCCAAATCTAGTCCCACAAGTGAAGGCTCAGACACACTGACCTACTGGCATTTATTAAGTGTTTTTTGTTGTTTTTCGTTAAGAAGTGTTTTTTAGCTTTTCTTTGTGAAGTAATCTCATGCTAAGACCTATCCACCACGAGGGATATCCTACACCTCGCCCCGAAACGGAACGCGTGCAAGTATCTCATAGCAAAGTCTCGTGTCACATGAGAATACTCGTCATTTATTAAAGTGACTTGATATTATGTTTGAAGATGAGAAGAGAGAGCACCAAAGATCTTAAAGGTAAAAGAAATAGAGGGGGACTAACAAATTCTAATGTTGTCATGCACATGAATCCTAGGTTAGTGAGGTTTACCTATCCTAAAGAAGAAGGAGATAAGAAAAGAAGAAGGAGAAAGAATAAGAACCCTGGTGGCCTAAGCACACCTCAAGTTAAGAAAGAATAAAAGAAGACGAGGAAGAAGTTGAGATGAAAAAGAAATAAGATAGGAGAGGAGAATGCAAAATGGAGTAATCGAACAATGCACAAACAGAGCCTACACCAGTAGGACTTCCAGATGCTGCAGCATGCTCCTAACACAACATTAAGACTAGAATGAGGTGCAAGAAATAAAGGTCTTAGTGGTACCTAACGGAGAAGGTTCGTTGCCTCTTTCATACGCATAAGAGAAACTCAGGAAGAAATTTCAAGTCTAAAGCGGATTCAACAGTTAAGTACAAATGTCAGTCATCAGGGTATCGGCCTAATGTAAACTTCCAGCATCAAAGACGACCAACAAAGAAAACCAGGATCAACAAAAATTGGTCTTCTCAGAATCACAGCCTAAGTGCAAATTTCATCCAGGGATCTCATTAGTCCAAACAAAGTTATGAAACGATTAGTCACAAGGTCATCGCCACACTTTATCCTTCATCACTGAAACTAAACAAGAAGTCTGCAAAAATATCAAACAAAGCTAGAACCAAGATTAATCACAATACTATTTAATTAAACTAAATCAATTAAAATTAAAGTTAAAGCTAAATTGGGATTAATGATCAAAATTAACAAAAATATAATGAAACTCTAAATTTAATTCTTAACAAATGTTAAACAAGGATTAAGAACTAATAAACAAGTAGTTTAACAAAATAAGGGGGAAAAAAAGAAAATGAAATAAGGGAGGGGCTGTATTAGAGCGGCGGTGCAGATGGGCTCACGGCACCCAAGCCCAAACGACAACAACAAGATCTGCTTGCTGAAGAAACAATAATAAAATCATAAAGAAAATTAAGAAAAACCACTAAATAATACTCAGAACGTAAATAAAATAAAATAAACAAGGGTCAGTGTATTTTGAGAAGCAAATCAGACCACAAGAAGAAACCCAATCTCGCTCTTGTTTTTGTGAAAAGAAGCGAGGAAAAAATCTCACGGTGGTGACCCTCCAACCTTCTTCAACTTCACTCGCGGCGGCCCATTTCAAATCGCCAGCGACCTTTGTCTTCTCTTCGAATCAAATGTCACGATTAGAGAATCTGCGACGATGAGAAAGAAACCGACGACGAATCTACGGTAATCCCTCCTGCTCCTCGCGGATGGTGGCTTGCTTCGGCTCATCTTCTTATTCGATTTCATCTTCTTCTTTTGTTTCTGATTTCTAGATCTGTTGTGATCTTCTTCTTCTCTGGTTTTGTCTCAATTTCTCAACTTCAAGTTCTGAGTTTATTCACATCTTCTATTTCATCTCAACTCTCGCTTATTCTCATCTATTTTGTGATTTATTTGGTGTTGAGTTGTGGTTAAAGGAGAATAACGATTTACGGTTTCGTTTTTTGAAGGTCTGACAAAGTGATTTGTGTAATTTGTTGGTGAGATGTTTAGAGGAGAAAACAGAGGCGAATGGAAGGTGGTTGGAGAGTTATGAAGGTGTGTTGTTGTTGGTGTCATGGAGTGCGTATTTTGTATTGCAGAAACTTGTTTGTACGAATTTGGATAATCCGTTGCAAGTTGGTACCATAGTAATGAGCTGTAAGAACATAAAATTGTGTGAGGTCGTTGTGTAGTGGCATGAGTGAAGGGAGGCGTTTTTTTTTGTGCGTGATGCGTTTTTGCGTGTGTTTTTTGCTGTGATGGCTTTTTGTGTTGCACTGAGAAAGAATGTTGTTTGCGGTGGATTGTTGTGCGTGTTGTATGAATACCAATTGATAAAAGCTATTGAGTGAAATTGTTGAGTGAAAGTCGTGTGGAGCCGTTTGTGAATTGGCTGAGAACTTTTGTTGTGGGTCCATGTGTGTGATGTGAAACTTTGAGTGTGGGTGACTCTTTTTTTTCTTTTTACTTACTGATACTTTTTTTGTGTGTATGTATTGCAATTTGGGTGATATAATGAAATGGATATGGGCCTTTAATTGAACTTTTATGTGTGTAAAATGTGAGAGATAGAAGAATGAAATTGAAATAGATTTAATTTGAATAAAGGGTTTTGATAAATATAGTGGAAATGGATATGGTTATGGTATTAATTGGATTAAGTATTGATGAAGAAAAATGGTTTTAGGAAATATGGACTTTAATGAAAATGGTCTAATAAATAAGAAATATTTATTTAGATTTTTGAATTGGATGGAATATAAACATAGAATTAGAAGTGGATTATATGTACAAAAAAGAAGAAAATGGTTTTAATTTTGGTAATAAAAAATGAATGATGGTTAAGAATAATTCATTGGGAAAATGGATAGAGGTGGTTAAAAAATGAATAAACTCATGGGATGGGTATGAACTTGAAACAGATAGTGATTTAATGGACTTGTTTCCTGAATTCCAAGTAACTCAAACGACCAATCTTAACACAATTACTTCAAACTCTCAATGCACATCATAATTGTATCCTCGATGATCCTAAAAAAACAGTTAATCTGAACCACCAACAGTAAGTCACAAACAACTGAACGGACAATAATGCTTTAATCACAATGTAGGTACGCAACTGAATCTCTTGCATCATGACCATCAAAATGCCTCTGACATCAAATTCTAGACACCCTCTTCAGTCAATGATAATCAAACAAGCCCACGCAAAGGAAGAGAAACCCTAATCCAGTTGTATTATACGCTCACTAAGGAAAAGAATAGTCGAATATGCTGAGAAGAAAATAATGGCCTTGTAATTGATGAAGCATACAAATAGTCTAATGATGAGCCAGGTGCATAATGAAGAATCCTTGCAAACGTGAAATTCTTGAAGACCGCTAAATCAGGGAAATAAACCCTAAATTAGCAACATAGGCATAAGAGAATGATACCACTGGTGGCTGCAAGCCAAAGCCTTGAATTTGTCTGATAACCATAAATATGACATGAAACCCTAATTCTTAGAAAATAACGATTCTATGTCTTAGGAGCTTATGCAGATGATATGACCTAATGTATGATCTAAAGATAATGCGTATGAATGCAAAACGAAAAGCAGAAAAAAAGATAGAAAACCAGAGGGCAAATTTAGGGTGTTACAGCTGACCCTATTCAAACATCTGTTAATCTGAAAAGGACGAAAGCATCGACTGTCGGCCGTTCGAGATGAACTATGGTTGAATACAAAAAATAACCCCGAAATTTGCACTATGCTGGAGAATGAAGAAATGGGAAATAAACCTAACCAAATAATACTGTGGGTAATTGAAGTGAAGACAAAGCAGACGAGCTCCTTCCATATTGAACTGTTACGCCAGATAAGAAAATCTTAGACAGGCGATCCACAACCAAGAACATGAGCACGACTCAAACAACGAGGAGTAATATCAAGCGATTTACAACTCAAACATGTCTTTTGGTACGACACCAGGCGACTACTGGCTGGCCACAGCGACGGTGGACTTTAACGGTGTTGCAATATCGAGCGATTTGCAAACCAAACAAGGCTAATGATATTTTTATGGTTTAAGGCTAATGATATTTTTATGGTTTAAGGGAAACTAAAACTAAAACTAAAATAAATCTAAGAAAGAAATAAGAATAAAACGAGGCCGAGATATGAATTCCGCGCTCCTAAGGGACTTTATAGAATTCGATACTAATTACGACTATAGCTAGTTCTGTAGAATATATCAGCTTAAAGACTCCGCCTCACGCTCTCGCGGTCTTAACTAAAGCCACACTTCCTAATCCCAAGATTTTTGCTCTCGCTCGCCCGGTAACTAAGAAACGTGTTTTGAAAGCTAATAATATCCTAAACGTCTCTAAAGCGCTCTCGCTGTATTTAGATAAGTTGCCTAATTTCTACTATCTGGTTCGATCCCCACGCTCTCGCTGTGCCGGTTCTAACCTTAATTAGTTTCTCACTCTCGTGACAAAACCGTGTTAAATAACATCTCACTCTCGTGACAATGCTAATTAAATTACGCTTAGAAATTAAAACCAAAACAAACATACAATCATAATTTCGCACCTAATAATTTCTACGGAGTTCCATCGGTAACGACGGTCCTCATACGCCGGACTCTAAATAATTTAGCTACTCATTTTTATTAAACCAACAGACAGATACAAAACGAAATAAATAAATATTAAAGCATGCATTATATAATAATAATAGAAACTTAACATAAATAAATAATTAAACTTAATATAAATGCAAAAATAAAAACCTGGATAATTAAATTCTTAAACTCCTTCTTCCACAGATTGGCAAGCTCAGAGTTTCGGAATCGGAATCTAAATAAAATACGAATTCTGAAGCTAGAAAGAAATTAATTGAAATAACAATTTCCTAATGTTGGAAATTGTTATTTAATTGGGTTGGAAATAGAAACAGAAAAATAAATAAAAACAAGGTTGGAAAAATAATTGGGTTGAAAGAAAATTGGCAGAGCTTCCGCATAAAAATGCAGAATAAAACTCCCCCTTCTTTCATTTGCATCTTTGGTATTTATAGGAGAGAACTTTGGTAGTTGAAGAGTAGTGGAGCGTGGGCTTCGTTAGCTTTGAGAAAAACCAGGAGAAGTGGTGTGCAGTTGAGGAAAAGTGGGAGTCTCTGAAGACTCGTTGCACACGTCTTCATGAATAATTCAAACAAATTTAATAACTTTCTTTGTCACGTTCGTGACATGGTGTGACGGTCAGATTCCTTCAATTAAGCGCGTCACGGTCGTGACGCCCATGTAACGGTCGTTATGCTCCAAAAAGGTGCGTCACGGTCGTGACCATCCCATGACGGTCGTGACCATGTGCATGGATTTCCACTTTACGTATATATTATTTTTTTCTGCACTTTTGTTTTGTCACGATCGTGACAGGTCCATCACGACCGTGACAGCCTTCTTAACTTATCCAAAAATGTAGATCTTTCCGTTAGCTTTCCAGCGCTTCGAACGGGGCGTCGTTTCGATTTACGGTTCAAAAGTTATGGCCATTTTCGTCAGACTACTTTTTGTATGCGAATTGTTCCATTTCTCGCCTGATTTGCTTCCTTTCTTCGCATACGACTCTTAAATGGTTGAATACCTGAAACAAACAAAATAAACAAAATACCAACATAATATGGTGCAAATGAAAGTCAAAACGAGTACAAAATATGCATTAATAAAGTCAAATAAACGATGTATTTTCACGTCATCAAACTCTCCCACACTTAAACCTTTGCTTGTCCTCAAGCAATAAACCAACTTAACAAAAATCAAGGTAAGCGCAATTTGAAACACAAACACACTGAACTCTAATCGTATGCGGCTACTAGTCTATGTCAAATCAATTTGGACAAATCAAGACTAAGGATACCGTAATGACACAATTTTCAAAACTCCATCATTATGCAGACCAATCCGAATCATGCCATTATAACTCAACCTAAGTCTCTTGCTCTCTTTCACTCCTTTTCGTTCGAGCGCAATCACATTAAGCCCGTTATCCTTGCTCGCACATGGTAAGTTAACCTGTTAGTGTCTAATGATCTCGTCTTTTCATTCTTTTTCATTTCTTTTCTTTTTCTTAATTCATCGAATTTAAAGAGTCCGCTCTGTTAGGCTAAATGGTCGGGTAAGGGCCACCTAACTTAAAAGGAACTTATCCTATCATTTGCTTTTCTAATTCAATCATTTTTCATGTTTAGAGATCATACACATATTTGCATTGGTTACTTACTTAGTTTGTTCATAGGATGGTGCCGACTACTAATAAAAACTACTTAGAAGCTACTTTCGAAAGCTTTGAGACTAAGGTTTCAGCATAATGTCTACTCAAATTGATTTTACATAACGAGGGGGTTTAGGGTGTCAAAACAGTATTCGTGTTATTGAAATGTCCCCAAGTTTCTCTAACAAGCCTAAAGCAACAACCTATATACTTCCAAAGTGTGTGCCATGCCTCGAAAAAAGAAAATATTTTGATGGAAAATTTTTAAAATTTCGGGGAGATTTGATAACAACTGAAAATCATCATGCAATAAACAAAAAAATAGTGAATATGCTAGAAGACAGTAAAATGAAAACGGTAAAGTTCCTCCCCCACACTTAAACCAAACATTGTCCTCAATGTTTTGATAAAAGGTGGAAAAGGAAAGATAGAACCTGTATAGATGCCTTTGTTTGCTACCACAGCCAAATTCGCTCTGATTCTTCCCTTGTTGTCCCTGTCTTTGCTGATCACCTCTTCTCCGACGTCTTGTACTACGAGATATCTGAATCTGCTAAAACTTCACTTTCCTGAAGTCGCTCATCATATTGCCTATTTCCGAAGGAAGTACCTGCAAAACATGTTAGGAAAATATTGTGCGGTGTGTGCAGGTGGAGCCAGACCATGCAAAGAACAAGGATAAGGTGAGTAATCGACGGAAGAGACATGCCATCTCCTATCATACTCAACATCGGTGTCACCACCAGCAGCGACATTCAAAGGAATGTGCGTGGGCACCATCTTATCTTGAGGGGTTGTCGTCTAGAGATCTTTCGCCTAATGGCCGCTGAGACGTGACAAACCATACATTTCGTTATTTTCTGCAAACAAAAACAATAAAAGAAAAACATTAAATTAAAAACCCGTGGGTTGCCACCCCGCGGAGTTTTGTTTAACTTCGATAGCTTGACGGTTATGAGCATTACTCTTCGGTTTCCATTTCCACTTATCAAGCCATCTCACATATCCCTCACCTTTCCTTTTCTTCCTTTTGTGGGGTGGTTCATTCCTTTGAACTTGTGGTGGTGGTTCTGGATCTATGCTAGGTATTAGCTTTTCAAGTTTAGGCTTAGTTATTTCATTCATCACCTTAAAGTCTAACCTTACCCTCTTAGCACTAATGACTTCCTTAGTTTGGTCTTGAAATTTTCTCTTTTCATGCAGGGGTTCGAACAAGGGTGCATCGGTGTGGATATTTTCCAATATCTCCACATAAGTTTTGGATTGGGAGTCGACAAACATATGTGGGATAGGAATTTGTGGGGTATATGGAGGAAGATCTACAATTGGTTCTTCATTCTCAATTTCTATGATAACCTCCATTTTGGGTGGTGTCGGTGAATTGTGCTCAACCTCTACTCTTTTCCCACCAGAACTCTCCTCAACCTTATTATAACTCTCCTCAACTTCATCATCAATCTCCTTAGGATTTTTGAATTGTTCTTCACTACTGGTTGTTATAACATACGCATTCTCCTCAGGGGAAGGACCTATAAGTGTCATCGCAAGTAGTAAAATTTGGGTCTCCAATGCATCAGTGTGAGTCGTGAGGGACTCGATTGTAGTGTTCATCTGCCTAAGGGTTTCATAAGTTTCGAGATGTTGTCTTCTAAGCTCTTCATTCTGGATAGTTTGTGCGTCCACAAAACGCTCCATCATAGACTTTAGCCTAAAGTTAGCTGAGGTTTCAAGGAAATCTTCCATTAATGTTTCGAGGTTGGGATTAATAGATTCTTCTGGTGCCTCGAAATATTGGGAATGATGATCGTACAGGAAGTTTGGTTGTGGTTCCTCGAGATACTGGGAGTGAGTCAGTGTCGCATTGAAATCTTGCATTAATGCTTCAAGGTTGGAATTATGGGATTCTTGCGACTCCTGAAAATGTTGGGGTTGGTAATCATAGGAAAAATTTGGGTGCAACTCCTCAAAATTTTGGGGTTGGTAGGTGCAGAGGTAATTTGGGTGAGAATGGTTGAACAAAGGGTTGAAATTCTCCATATGTATTTCGAGGTTGGGATTATGGTATCCTTGAGATTCCTCGAAATACTGGGAATGGGGATTGCAGAAAAAATTTGGGTGGAACATAGTTAAATAAATAAGAAAGAAAATGCCTTAGTCTATATGGTGCAACAACAGAATAACAATATTGACTTTTGGTCCCCGGCAACGGCGCCAAAAACTTGATCGCGGTAAACTATACGTCTAACGGTTTCTAACTGCAAGTGCACAGCCTATCGCGTAGTAATAAAGATATCGAACCCACAGAGACCAATGTCAACCTACCGTTATCTATCGTTGCGTTGTAAAGCTAAGGCTAATGATATTTTTATGGTTTAAGGGAAACTAAAACTAAAACTAAAATAAATCTAAGAAAGAAATAAGAATAAAACGAGGCCAAGATATGAATTCCGCGCTCCTAAGGGACTTTATAGAATTCGATACTAATTACGACTATAGCTAGTTCTGTAGAATATATCAGCTTAAAGACTCCGCCTCACGCTCTCGCGGTCTTAACTAAAGCCACACTTCCTAATCCCAAGATTTTTGCTCTTGCTCGCCCGGTAACTAAGAAACGTGTTTTGAAAGCTAATAATATCCTAAACGTCTCTAAAGCGCTCTCGCTGTATTTAGATAAGTTGCCTAATTTCTACTATCTGGTTCGATCCCCACGCTCTCGTTGTGCCGGTTCTAACCTTAATTAGTTTCTCACTCTCGTGACAAAACCGTGTTAAATAACATCTCACTCTCGTGACAATGCTAATTAAATTACGCTTAGAAATTAAAACCAAAACAAACATACAATCATAATTTCGCACCTAATAATTTCTACGGAGTTCCATCGGTAAAGACGGTCCTCATACGCCGGACTCTAAATAATTTAGCTACTCATTTTTATTAAACCAACAGACAGATACAAAACGAAATAAATAAATATTAAAGCATGCATTATATAATAATAATAGAAACTTAACATAAATAAATAATTAAACTTAATATAAATGCAAAAATAAAAACCTGGATAATTAAATTCTTAAACTCCTTCTTCCACAGATTGGCAAGCTCGGAGTTTCGGAATCAGAATCTAAATAAAATACGAATTCTGAAGCTAGAAAGAAATTAATTGAAATAACAATTTCCTAATGTTGGAAATTGTTATTTAATTGGGTTGGAAATAGAAACAGAAAAATAAATAAAAACAAGGCTGGAAAAATAATTGGGTTGAAAGAAAATTGGCAGAGCTTCCGCATAAAAATCCAGAATAAAACTCCCCCTTCTTTCATTTGCATCTTTGGTATTTATAGGAGAGAACTTTGGCAGTTGAAGAGTAGTGGAGCGTGGGCTTTGTTAGCTTTGAGAAAAACCAGGAGAAGTGGTGTGCAGTTGAGGAAAAGTGGGAGTCTCTGAAGACTCGTTGCACACGTCTTCATGAATAATTCAAACAAATTTAATAACTTTCTTTGTCACGTTCGTGACATGGTGTGACAGTCAGATTCCTTCAATTAAGCGCGTCACGGTTGTGACGCCCATGTAACGGTCGTTATGCTCCAAAAAGGCGCGTCACGGTCGTGACCATCCCATGACGGTCGTGACCATGTGCATGGATTTCCACTTTACGTATATATTATTTTTTTCTGCACTTTTGTTTTGTCACGGTCGTGATAGGTCCATCACGACCGTGACAGCCTTCTTAACTTATCCAAAAATGTAGATCTTTCCGTTAGCTTTCCAGCACTTCTAACGGGGCGTCGTTTTGATTTACGGTTCAAAAGTTATGGCCATTTTTGTCAGACTACTTTTTGTATGCGAATTGTTCCATTTCTCGCCTGATTTGCTTCCTTTCTTCGCATACGACTCTTAAATGGTTGAATACCTGAAACAAACAAAATAAACAAAATACCAACATAATATGGTGCAAATGAAAGTCAAAACGAGTACAAAATATGCATTAATAAAGTCAAATAAACGATGTATTTTCACGTCATCAACGATCCATCCACCACTGGTCCGTTGACACGGGACACCGCGATCAATACAATATTAGTTGATTTGAGAAGAGAGTAATGACTCTGCAAGGGAGAATGCCATTTGTAACTCCGCTGGGTATGAGAACATTCTGACTAACATTCTGCCGAGGAGACCAAGATATCTTGGAAATACTTGGTTGAGGAATGAAATGTGAACAAATGTCTGTATTAACTTGTCACACTAGCAAAAATAAATTGGCTATCTCACTGGGGATATTTCAATGATGGTTGTGAATCTTGACCATGAAACTCTGTGGGGAAAGATCATCTTCTGACTTGGCTGGGGAAATGCTTCATCAATACTCTTGCTGGGAGAGAATTCTGATAATTCTAAGCTCTTTGGGGAAATGCAAGGCCTTCGGCTGCTTGCCGGGAATACTTCACTGCGAAAAGATAAATCTGCTCTGGGATGAGAATAATTCAATTAACCTTGATGTTCTGTTGGGGATACCACCTGCTCTAACTCAGTTGGGGATGTCAACCTTCTGGTATGGTTGAGAAAAAGATTTGGCAATACTCTGCTGAGGAGAGGCTTTGCTGGAGAATTAGATCACAATAAACAAAATTGTGCCCCCAGGTATAGTATGACGACTGTGTTGGAAAGATATGCCAATGAAAATTGGACTTTGACTGAACGAGCATAACCAAATCCTCATGAAGAAACCTTGTCGGCTGAAAGATGATTTTATGCTTGGGGAAGAAATAACTTCCAATACCCTGCTGGGAAAATAAATATCTGAAATTCCCTGCGAATTAACACGGTGCTTCAAATCTCTGAGCTCAATAGTTGCATACTGATTGTTGTGAGTGAGCAAGTATTCCTTTACTCCTCAAATTGTGCCTCAGACTGCATCGTCTTCAAACGATTGCCTTTAGAGGATTTTACAGAAGACCTGGCGTCCAAATTTGCCCCAGTGTCTTCAAACTCTCGCAGAAAATCAACAAATTTCGAGATAACTGCCCCAGATTGCGTCTTGTAATTGTCTCTCACTCCACCAGAAAAGGAAGCCATGCAGTATGAAGGTGCAATGCAAATGATGCAAGATGTAGACGTATGCTCACGATTCTAAGGATATGATAATATGCAAGCGGGAGATGAAACAAGGAAACAAGGATGGTTGGGCGACCGGGCCAGGGTTGATAGAGATTGTTTTTTTTGGTTTCCAAGCAATAGGACTTTGAAAGTGGATTACCAAACGAGAACCTATTTATTGAAGATAAGCCAATAGACGAGAACTGGTCGGCAAATAATAAGTTTTCAGACGAGAACTGACTCCTTGGGTTCATTGTCAAACAAGAATTGACTCTGAAAAAGAATGACTACCAGACGAGAACTGGAGTCCAAAAAGCTAAATGAAAAGGTGACCAGACGAGAACTGGTTAAACGGTTCGCCTACCAGACGAGAACTGGACTTTGGTTAGGTTTGCCAGACAAAAACTAGACTTTGGTTAGGTTTGCCAGACGAGAACTGGACTTTGAAGTGGTTTTCCAGGCGAGAACTGGACTTTGGGTTTGTTTGCCAGACGAGAACTGGACTTTGAAGTGTTGATAAGTTGGGGTTACGAAGCCCTGGGGTATGAGATTGAAGTTGCGGGGTTATGCTCAATGCATTTATGATGTGTATGCTCTATATGCTCGAGCGAAGCAACATGAATAATGTATGCAAATGATTTATGCAATGATTATGAAAGGCTAAAAAGCTCCCGAGATGGGAAGAAGGTCATAGTGACAAGGCTTCCGGTTGAGAAGGGTGACAAAGGTGGGGGTGGGTAGCACGATTTCCCGACACTCGTCTTGAACTCTGAGATTACTGATATAACTTGCTCTGTGAAGCTAAAGTTGCCCCAGTTGGGTGAGTCTCTGAACAGACTTATCCTGATTATCTAATTCTTGGAATAATAGTCTTGGATGCTCTCTCGAAAAGCGTTGCACTTAGCGATCTCTGGAAGTGTCCTGCCCCGGTATGAGCGTGGAAGCGACTTGACTCATTTTGACTGAGCATTGGAAGAATATATCCTTGGTCAACAGAAACTCCGGGTGTCCTGCCCCTGCTTGGAAGATTCAGCTCTGATCAACTGACTCTTGAACGATGTTCCTCAATCAACTAATGCTTGGGAACTTGCTTTACCTTGACGGATACCTTAGTCGACAAAACCATTGGATAACATGCCCCTGGTCCATAGGCTAACCAGATGCTATTGACTTTGGCTATCATTGTTGAATGATCAAGTTCTCCCTGATTGCTCTTTGTAGGAACTTCCCTGGTGTCACAGACTGACTTGCAATTAAAATTGTTCATTCACAAATGGTAATTTTAATGCAGTGCACATGCAAGTTTTAAAAATTTATTTACTTGAATGTTGTGACAGTGTGTGACGAATGGACAGTTAGTCCAAACGCAAGGATGAATTAGCAAATTGTTAGGAGTCAGTTTACGCAACCTTGTCATAGCATGCTTTCAGAATTGAACTTGATTCAATTAGGACTTTCAAGGGTTATAACATGGTCTGGTTCACGGTTTTTAGAAAGAAAGATTTATGGCTCAAAGTTTATTTGTGCCCACCCATTCTCCTTGATATTCTCCAGTCCTATGTTCAGCTAATTCGGCCTAAACACTCACCTCTTGAAAGGGTTTGGTGATGGTTGAAGAACCAATGACGTTGACGGTTTAAGCACCAATGAGGTTTCTTGGAGTAACAATTACCCCTTCTGACTTTGTGTCTGGTCACACGACTTTGTTCTAATGGAAGATTTTTTCTTTGATTTTTTTTACTCCCTAATTTTTGCCTGGACTGATTCTTTTTTTGAATTTTTTTTCTTCCGATTTTGAAGTCCAGCGGGATGCCCTAACTTTTGCCTAAGTCATTTGTTTTCACTTTTTTTTTTTCCGAATTAGCGAGCTTTATTTCTCTTTTTTTTCTTCGTTTTGATTTTTTGAACAAATCGTGCGACACTGGTTTGTCTGACTTGCTTGAAAGGGTTGTGACTGCCTCATTCATTTGTTGTGAGGGGTAACCATTGTGGTTTTACGTCCTTTTCCCTCTTGAGGTGTGATGAATAAAAGGTAACGGATCCTCGGATGCACACTCCTTTGGAAATTTGAACGCTTGGTCAAATTAACTGATGACTACCCTGCCCCGGGTTGGATGTGAGGGTTTTTCTGTTTAGAAAAGAAACTCCTACTTCAAGGATCAAAGGGGTTGACGAGGGTTTATCTCCCTTATATCTCAGGTGTTTGGGAATTGAAGCAATGCCTGTACATCGTCAACAGGTTCTACTCTGAAAGCATACCTTCAACAGTTATGGGTATTCAGTTGTCATCATCCTCCCTCAAACCTGCTAAACAACAGTGAAAAAAATGGGAGGTATATGGATGAAATTTTTTTTGTTTTTTTGTTTCAATGTAGGTAAAGAAAAATGAACGAATGCGACATAATTAATTCAAAAAGTGCATGATCACTTCAATAACATTACCATTCAAAATAACAATGTTTAAAAGACAAGTAGTTGCTAACAGGAAAAAAAATACAATGCAAATGATAAAAAGGATACAATGATCACCAGCTCTGATGACATCTTCTTGCCTGGACCACTGAAATCAGGAGACGTTCCTCCGAAGTCTTTGAACTCAATCAGGCGAGAGGTTGACGTGCACAACCAAGCTTCCTTCTGGAAAGGATATGTAGCCCTTGTCGATCAACTGTTGTACTTTGGCTTGAAAAGCTTTGCAATCTTCAGTTGAATGCCCCATTGATCCACCATGATACCCACACTGCTCATGAGGATTGTACTCTAGAGGGTACGGCTCTGGAAATGGCTTGAGAGGCTTAGGAACCACCAATGAGCTCTGAATTAGATGTGGCAAAAGTTCACTGTACGCCATGAGGACTGGATGAAGAGGAGCATTCCTTCTTTCCAGATTGTTGCGAGGCCTAGGCTGGCTCTGAAGTTGATTCTGAGGTCTTCGACCATGAGCTTGCATATTTGAAAGATGAGGAGTCCAGAGTTTCTGATACGGTGCTCTGAGCATTGTCGAATGCCCATAAGAGTAACCAGACCTAGGAACGGATGATCTCTGAGAAGATGATGGTCCAGAATGTTCAATATTTTCCATGACTGCATTGATGTCATACTCTTCTTCTTCCCCTTGGGAGCTGCCAACAGATTCATCTTCACTAGCTGGGATGTTCGAAGAGTACTGAATCTTTCCACTTTTGAGTAAACTTTCAATGCGTCCTCCAACTTTTATCAAATCAGAGAAGCTTAATGTCCCAATGCTACTCATTCTTTCCAGGTATGGACCTTGCAAGGTGTCCACGAACAGGTCAGCCAATTCTCTGTCTGAAAGTGGTGGTTGCACTTGGGCTGCCAATTCTCTCCACCACTGTGCATATTCTCTGAAAGATTCACCAGTCCTCTGAGATAGACTTTGCAGGTACGTGCGACTGGGCGCCATGTCCACATTGTACTGGTATTGCTTTACGAAAGCTCTGGATATATAATTCCAAGATTGGGTACGACTGCTTTCCAAATCTATATACCAACTTAAGGATACCCCACTTAAACTGTCCTGAAAACAATGAATCATCAACTCATCGTTGCGGGCATAAGAAGTCATTTTTCTGCAGAACATCACCAAATGACGCTTCGGGCAACTGACACCAGTGTATTTCTCGAACTTCGGAGTTTTGAAATTTGGAGGTATGACAAGACCAGGCACCAAACACAGGTTTAGAGCATCAAAACCAAAGGCAGCAAGATCCGCTAAGGCTTTGAGTTGCTCCTCCAACACACGAAACCTTTCGGTAGGATCAATAGTTGGTGGATCCTTGGTTTTCACAAGAGGGATTGCCCCTTGGAAGTTCGGCATAGGGAATGAAAAACTATGATAATCCGTAGCATCAGAAGAAAATGAAGGTCCACCTCGGACAACAGATGGTTCAGGTACACTCTGATTCACGATCGGGGTCTGTGCAGGCTGAGCTTGAGTAAGGTTGTTCACTTGTGGAAGATCCTCATCGGGAGAAAGACCATACAAAGGATTGGTCATCGAAGTGAAACCAGGTGGAAACTCAACATTCTGACGGTTGTTCTCTGACATAGCTACTGACGGCTTCCAAACTAACCTTTTTAACTCTGGACAGTGCTCGGTTTAGCTTCAAACACCCTGTCGTCTTCCAATGGTTACCACTTGTTCAAATTGAGTACCGGGAAATCAGCTAGCTGGTCATGGACAAAAGGAGGAATGGGCTCTCCGTAAGAAGGAAAGGAAATGCTTATGAATGCAAATGCAGTATGATGATGCAAAAGATGCAAAGACATGGGATCAAAGCTGGAAACTGCCTGGAATCTGGAATACTGAGCCAAGAATCGAGTGTCTGTAACCACAAGATTTCTGTGTAATAACCCAGGATAATCAACATGAACCAAGAGATCAAGAACTCCATAATCATAGTGACCGGATAAAAACATAGAACACACTGATAACCAATGTATGTTGAGTTCAAGGGTTCCTGCAAACCTGTAAACCCCTCCCAATCTCACGGGTGTGCTTCGGGTCAAACATCACGGACTCTCAAAGCCGAATAACAATAATACGTTCACCATTTCCGAGAAATGGCTCATGATCAAATCAGGGAATCGGTTTGGCATTATGTACTACTCAGGGAGGCCTCAGCTGAGTCTGGGAAAAACAAGCATCCCTTATAAATCCCCATCTTCGAGTGCTGAAATCGAGAAACAATAGTACATTCAGCCCGTAGGATACAATACTATTGTCATACGACCAGATGCTTTGACTGAGTTCCTATAAGAGAACCAGGCCATCCTATACGAGTTCCCAATGGGCCCTCGGGTGCGAATGGGTTTGCCACAGAATGTGGTCTGCCACCGTCACCACTGGAGAGGGTTGTTTCTGCAAAGGTTCTCAATGATCGGTCCCCAGATGCACATAACTATCAAGGTCCTATCCCGAAGTGGAGGAAATCCCCACACAAGATATTTCCAAGACAATCGCAGTCTGGGTGTGAAGCACATTGTCACTCATCATGCCACATGCGAGTACAACGTGTCCACGCTAATCCTAGGGTGCACTCTGTAACACGGTGGGAGAACTGACTTTAGTTAAATGTTGCGGATAGCAAGAGTCGCCACCGACTTTTATTTTATCCAAAGGAAAGGCATAAAAGAACAGGAAAGACCTTTAAAAGATTTTTGGGTTCGGGGGGTAGGTTATGTAAGGGGAAGGTGTTAGCACCCTTTACATCCATGGTTATCCATGGGCTCTTAGTTACTTAGCTCACTTTAAAATGTTTTTGAAATGTGTAGTGTGAGTTTAGAAATTTTCTTAAGTACTTTATAATGATCCATGTACGGATATATATAAAGCCTTTGTTTTGAAAATTGCTTGAAAAATGTGAAGTGTTTGAAGTGTTTTTGAAGAGTGAGCAAGTATCTAAGAGGAACCTACCCTAAGTTTAAGTCTTTTCTGTTCTTGAATCCTTTAAATGGTAAGACTATCCCTATTATTAAGGAATAGGTAGTCATTACCTTGGATGTAAGGGACAAGTGAAGGGTCATCTGTTATTTAGGCAACTGTGGGGTGTATAAGCAATTCGAAGGGACTTATCATCTTTATTCGAAAGGGACAAGATCATTACGAAGGCAACATTCGAAGGGACTTGATCTTTTATCTGTTTAAGGGACTAGATGATGTGAAATAAGGGACTTTGCTTTATACACCCTACTTGACCTTTTGTTTTAGGCAACATGAGAGGTAATCCTTAGAAAGTGAGATGGCGATCAAAGATCGACTTACGTGTGTGCGTGTACAAATTCAAGTATTTATCTTACAAATTAGTGATCTAAATTCAATTTTAAATACAAACATGTTTACACTCCCTATTTTACTAACCATGGCAATTAAAAATAAATAATAAGAAATTCTACAACTATTACATAATGTGTACAATTACATTATAATAATAAAATAACTTAAATAAATAAGCATATAATAAATAAATAAATAAATAGGTTAGCAATAATAAACAAAATAAATATAAGAGAAATTAGCATAATAATATAATATAGAAAATAAATTAAAAGTTCAAATTTAAATAAACAATCATTTTTAAGATTTTTAGGAAAAAGGAATAAATAATAATAATTATATACCTATAAATATGATTAATAGTTTAATTATATATACATATTAAAAATATTTAAGAATTATAATTATAAAAATAAGAAATTAGAATCATAAAAGAAAATTAGGTTTTTTTTAAAAATAAATTAGGGTTTTAGAGAAAAAATTAGGTTTTTTACATATAAAAATATTAGGTTTAATTATTTAATCTAAACCTAATTAAATTATTTATTAAAAAAAACATACAATATTAATAATATACAATAAACATAAATAATTTTATTAATAAGGTTTGAATTTTTTAAAATATAAGTTTTTGAATTATATATAAGAAAATAATGTAAATATTTTATTTTAAACATTTATTATTAATTAGATTAATTAAATATAATATAAACATAAATCAAATAAAATAAAATAAAAAGTGAGAAAAAGAACATACCTGGTGCTGGGATTCGAACCCAGGCCCTAGGCTTCACATCTCTAAGACCAACAAGCTGTCCACCAGGCCAGCGCGTGCTGATGAACAATGGATGAGAACCAATCTTTATATGTTAAGCCTGAAAAACATAAAGGAAATAAAGCAAAAAAATGTTGGAGGTGGGATTCGAACCCCTGCCTTGGTCTTCATACGCGCACATGCTTACCAGCTGAGCTATTACCACATTTTTGAAATATAACAGAAAACAATTCATAATAAAATAAGCCCATTATTCAAATTAGGGTTTCGCGCTAATCAACTTCATCTTCTTCCTTTGAATTCGCAGGTTTTCCTGCGAATTTGCTTGCAATTTTTCTTACAAGTTTTCCTGCGTGCGTAAACCTGCGATTCTTAAACACCATCCAACAAGCAAAATTGAATCAAATTGATAACATAAACTGATTTCCCATGACTTATACAACAATACCATGTCATTAGAAATTCTTTAAATCACTTAAATCGCAAAATCCCAATTCGGGAGTTCAAACCCTAGCTATGGCATAATCTAATCCAGTCCATGAAACTCAAATTTAATTATCCAGAAAGTTTCACCACATCAAAACAAGTCAAGTTAGAAGGTCAAAATCAACAAATAACACACAAATTCATGGAATCGAAAACAAGTTAGACATGACATAAAATCGATTCGGTTTGAGCAATTTGAGGTGTTTTAGATGATGTAAATGATGCAATGATGTTCAATGATCATCAAGGAATGCTTTGTTGCCCTTAGTTCACCTGAAAAACCACAAAACTTAAGAATCCGAATTTCAATTTTTTGATGAATTTTTGAAGTTTGAAAGAGGTCTTAGAGGCTGCCAAATTTCGTGTTTGAGGTTGTGATGAGTTCATGTATATGTAGTGAGTCAGATTAGGTCAAAAAAAGGCTACCATTCTTTGGACTTTTTGGATGTTTGAATATTGAAAAAGATATGTCATGAAATTTGATTTTTATTTGATCTAACATTGCTATTTTGGGACAATCCTCATAACTTGTGAATCAATCTGATCCAAATAATATTTATGACTTTCTAGAAGCAAACTCCTTTTCCAAATATATGATTTTATATTTTATTTCAATTTAAATTGTATTTTAATGAATAAAATTCAAATAAATATGAAATAAAAAATTAGAAAATCAGAAAATAGGTGGGTTGGGTCGTGCTTGGTGTTTTTGTAAAGATGGGATGGCAATTTGGTGGGCTCATTTAGCAAAAACTTGATTTAAAGCCTTCTTTGCTTTATAAACTTCCCTAAAATTTCCCAACTTTGCAAGGGAACAAATCCTTCAATTTTAATGCTATGAGGGTGTTCTTGGACATTTTGAAAAGCTTAAAGAGTCCTCTAACAAACCTCTTTGGTCTCATGTCCATATCTTTTACCATTCTCAAGTTATGCTCCTTTGAAGTTGTTGACTTTTTGTTGACTTTTAAAAGGACCTATAATGTCTTAGCTCATACCTTCCAAATGAAGCATTTTTGGGCTTGGCTTGTGATACACAAAGTTGTAGAGAATTCAATTTCCTTCAAAATGAGCTTTGGATGGAAAATTTTTGATGAAGCATGTGAAAGTTATGGTTGGTCAAAGTTTAGTTGACTTTTCCTATGAAAACCCTAATTTAGAAACTCCTGATTCTTGATGATCTGAAATCTCCTTGATGAATCATGATCAACCCTTGATCAAATGATGAATTTTACTTCATATACTTGATGTTGGAAAAAAATCATGAAGTTTGACTTTGGTTTGACCATAGTTGACCTCAGTTTGACTTTTTAACTGCTTTGACTGATTTTAACCTATCTGATCATTTGACTGAGCAAACCTTTGAGAAAAGTCTTGAAACTTGTCATGGGGATTCTTGAACACATATAAGATGTTATGAAGCTCACTTGAAGTCTTGGAAGTCCATTTAGCCTGATTAAAGTCAAAACCCTAGTTTAGGATGCATTGCTTAGGAGGATGCATTGTCTGAGGGAATTGTCACATCTTCTGACTAATTGTGAACTTTGTGAACCTTGTGAACCTCATAAGATGTCTTGTGAACCTTGTGAGCCTCTTAGTACACAATGACTTGTCTTGTGGAGGGAAACTTTTGGGGTGCAACAACTGCCCCTGTTCAATTTTCTGAAACCTGAGGGGTTAGATTGGTATATGTGCCAGTCATGACCTAGAAGGTTAAAGGGGATTGAACACAAAAGCCCAAAAATTTGCACTCACCAATGCATAGAGTAATACTGATGATTAGCTGTATATGCTTGAGTGGGCTTGAAGATGCCACTTGGAAGGACTAGAGATGGGCTTAGAGATGCCATCAGGATGAACTGGAGATGGGCTTAGAGATGCCATCTAAAATATCTGGATGTGGTGATGTTCTGTATGTTGATACTGGATATCAGTACTAGGTCTTTGTATAAGCCGTCTCTGAATCATTTATGCAATATGATTTGAGTTGTTGAATGGACCAGTAGAAAGAAATCTTGTGATGATTATCTCTTCTGGAAATATTTTGGATTAGGGAATGGATCTTTGTACAGATCGTTTGCCTATTCTCCAAGGTCAAAAGAACGTCAGGATTTGTTCTTCTGAATAATGTCTTGAATCAGGGAATGGATCTTTTTACATACCGTTTGCCTGCTATTCAAGGGCCAAAAGAACGTCAGGATTTGTTCTTAAGGGTCAAAAGAACGTCAGGATTTGTTATTCTGAAAAATGTCTTGAACCAGGGAATGGATCTTTTTACAGACCGTTTGCCTCCTATTCAAGGGGCCAAAAGAACGTCAGGATTTGTTCTTAAGGGTCAAAAGAACGTCAGGATTTGTTCTTCTGAAAAATGTCTTGAACCAGGGAATGGATCTTTTTACGGACCGTTTGCCTGCTATTCAAGGGGCCAAAAGAACGTCAGGATTTGTTCTTAAGGGTCAAAAGAACGTCAGGATTTGTTCTTCTGAAAAATGTCTTGAACCAGGGAATGGATCTTTTTACGGACCGTTTTCCTGCTATTCAAGGGCCAAAAGAACGTCAGGATTTGTTCTTAAGGGTCAAAATAACGTCAGGATTTGTTCTTCTGAATAATGTCTTGAACCAGGGAATGGATCTTTTTATAGACCGTTTGCCTGCTATTCAAGGTCATCTTGAGCAAATGTATGGATCATCTCTGACCCGTTGTAAGTTGTTGATATTGTTTTATCTGCATATAACTATCCTGTAAGGAGAATGTTAGTTTATGCAATAGGTATGCATGCATAGTATGATGCACTTAAGTAAATGTATTATGCATTTATGGATATGTATGTTATGGTATGATGTAAATGATGTATGTATGAATCATGCAGCCTGAAGCGTCTGAATATCTTCGTATAACAACTGCTGGCCAGGGAAAATAAATCCTGATTCGTTGCTGAAGAGTATGAGGAACTCGTTCCCGTCTCGTTTGATAATATAGTATTCATAACTTCCCGTCTTCGTTCGTCGTACTCCTATTGAAGGAATAAGTGTTAATGCTATTATTCTATGATTGGCATTATGTTTGGTAAAACTAATATGGCTGGAAAATGTTGAATAAGAAGTTCCATATTAACATGGTATAGATTCTGGAAGAACATGTCAAACATGATGTCCTGACATGGTGACACAGATAAATGTGGAAGTTGTCAAAGAAGATGTTGAATTCAGTTCAGAATGTCCTATCAGATGTTGGGACATTATCAAACAGAGTAGAAGAACTAAATTCAGGATGTCCCAACAGATGTTGTCATATGTTACAATCAGATGTCAAAGAAGATGTTGAAGTATCTGCAAATGTCATGACAGAATTACTGTCATATGTTACAGACAGATGTCAAAGAAGATGTTGAAACATATGCAAATGTCATGACAGAATTACTATCATATGCTACAGACAGATGTCAAAGAAGATGCTGAAACATCTGCAAATGTCATGACAGATGTCAAAGAGAATGTTGAAACATCTGCAAATGTCATGACAGATGTCAAAGAGAATGTTGAAACATATGCAACTGTCATGACAACATTACTGTCATATGTTACATATAGATATCAAACAAGAAGTGTTGAACTTAGTTCAGGATGTCACACCAAATGTTGTGACACAGAGTAACAGTTAATGAACTTAAGTCAAGATATCAGGATGTCACACCAGATGTTAGGACATTGTATCAGTTGATGGAATAAGTTCAGTTTACAGGATGTCACATCAGATGTTGTGACATTGTATCAGTAAATGAAGTAAGTTCAGTTTTTCAGGATGTCCCAACAGATGTTGAGACATCTCAGACCTGTTACCAGAATTAATTAATGCATAACAGAACTGAGTAAATTCAGGGGAATCTATCTGGAATTAATTATGGATGGACAAAATCAGAACAAGGCGCATCTGTAGGGAGAGTTGTTATGAAACTTCAGCATAATCAGATGAACTAAATCACCTAGAATCTAGGAAGTAACAAACCCTAATTCAAGGTGATGACATTGGATTTATCAGATCTGAATTATGCAGAATATTCTGGAGATATTATGCAATCATATGTGGTGCTGATCTAGAAGATCTTAAAGACTCAATTTAAATTGAAGACAAATATTGAAAAATATAGGTTTCTATATTTAGAGATATTTTAGGAGTTGAAGATCTTTTGGAATATTTGTAGCAGATATTTCTGCATATTTGTAGCAGATATTTCTGCATATTTGTAGCAGCTATTGTTGTGATTGTTTAGGCCCAAATCCAGTTGGGAATAGGTTATAAAAGAAACCTTGTAACCTAGTTTAGGAATCAACCCAATCAACTGAAAATGTAAACATTATTAGGGTTGTGTCCTTGTGTCAGCCGTGCATAACAAGTAACTCTATTGTGGCTGTTTCACTTGTGATTCTCGAAGCTTGTAAGTAAGAGAAGTTTTGTGACTTGATTGAAACTGTGAAGTAAGATCAAGCTGTATTGTTTGAAGGATGTCTTCAATTTTTGTAAACTTGTAAACTTGATCACTATGTGATTGAGGGGGAGTGAGTAGGGTACTCTTATCTAAGTTGTGTCTTAGGTAGAAATTGCATTGGGTAGTTATTAAGTGATAGATTAAACAGGGTGGTTTAAGTCTAGAATTAATATTACTTATAGTGGATTTCCTCCTGGCTTGGTAGCCTCCAGATGTAAGTGTGGTTATACACTGAACTGGGTTAACAAATTCTGCTGTGTTCTTTATATCTTTTATGTTTTATGCAGTACCTGAACTGAATGTCCTATCAGATGTCCCAACATCCTGAAGCATGTTTGACTCTGATATATCAGAATTATTTAAGTACTGATATGTATGCCTTACCATGTTTATAAGTAACAGATAAGATGTCTCAACATCATATTCGACATCTGAGTCTGTCATACCAGAATTTCAATTGGTATCAGAGCAGGCATCCTGGTCTGTTTCTGGATGAGATCTAAGGGGGATACTTTCTGGTTTATGGTAAAGGAAGAAGGAGGATATAATGAAAAGCTGTTTGAACTTGAAAGGTTCATATTGGTGTTTAAATGGTCCCTAGAAGTGGAGGATGGACTATTCATCATATGGTGTATATTGGACCAGTCTGGTGTTATCAGGGCTGGAAATTTGCTGGTGAATTGTTGTGTAGCTATGATGTCAAACAGAATGTCCTGACATCTTGGTTCTGAGAATTCTATATTTGAAGGAGGCTTGTATTTTGTTTTCTGTGAGAACTGGAGAACACTTAGTTCAGAATGTTGTGGTTCTTGATGAAAGAAGAGGTTGGAGCCAAAACAAAAGAGTATAATTATCAAATCTTTCATGCGGGAGTGAAAATCTTGATAAGTTATCTCTTAAGCTTATTTATGGTGACCTAATGAGGATATCCTTCCTGGTTATGGTGTCCTATGTTGTTTAGGTATAGCTGGAGAAAATCTCTCCTGTGAAGATACATGTTTATGATTGTCTAAATCATGAACTGAAGGAAGTTTCATCAAGAAAGAAGCTGAATTGATATGTCAATCCTAATGGCTTGACACCACACTACACATCAACAGTTTATGAACCAAGCTTAGTTTTGTGTTCCAGAAGAAGGAAACTGGTGTGATGATGGATGCTTTGGGTGCTAGACAAATGTGTGATGATCACATATGTTTGGAACCTACTCCTAACCTGGAAGAGGAGGCATCTATGCTACATGTTGAAGACTTAGATAATGACTCTGACACAGAGATCATTGCTTCTGTGGACCCTAGCATAGCCAAAAGGCTTAGGGCTAGAAAGGAAAAGAAGACTGCAGGACATTCAACTCCTGAAAAGAAGCAGCCTACTCCAAAGAAAGACAAGGTCAAAGTGATACTTGGTCCTACTAAACAATGGAGCAAGGTGAATACCCAAAAGAGGAAAGCTGTAACTCCACCAGATTCAGATGTTGAAGAGGATGTCCCAACATCCCAACCAAAGAAGAAACCAGCACCCTCAAGGTCCACCTCTGCTGTTCCAGAAGCTCCTCTGGACAATGTTTCATTCCATCATGTGTCAAGTGTGAGCAGATGGAAATTTGTATACCAAAGAAGGGTAGCACTTGAAAGAGAGCTGGGCAGAAATGCACTTGAGTGCACTGAGGTAATTGACCTAATTTCTTCTGCTGGTTTATTCAAGACAGTATCAAACTTTTCACCTTGCTATGAGCTGCTAGTCAAGGAATTCATTGTCAACCTACAAGAGGACTGTGATGATGGTAAATCAGATGACTTCAGAAAGGTGTATGTAAGAGGGAGATGTGTGGAATTCTCTTCTAGGGTTATCAACCACTATCTAGGAAGAGAATCTGATGGACCTAATGAGCTGGGAAAGATAAATAACCATGTGTGCAAGGTCATCACTGCTAATCAATTCAAAGCTTGGCCAGTCAAGGGGAAATTTTCTGTTAGCTTGCTGACAAGGAAGTATGCAATGCTGCATAGGATTGGCACTTCAAATTGGGTCCCTACCAACCATACCTCCTCAATAGCAACTGAATTGAGCAGGTTCATATATGCTATGGGCACCCAAGCAAAGCTGGACTTTGGGGCTTATATTTTTTTATCAGACATTGAAGCATGTTGGAACATCTGCAACAAAGCTTCCCATTGCTTTTCCCTCTCTGCTATGTGGAATCATACTAAGCCAGTATCCAGGTATCCTCACTGAGAAGGATTCAATATGCAAAAGAAAAAGTCCTCTAGCCTTCCATTACAAACTTTTCTTGAGCCATCATGCTGCTGATGTTGAAGCTTCCACTAGGACATCTGCTGGACCTTCAAAAGCAAAGACTCCCATATCCAAAGCTGCCTTGATTGCAGATCTGAAAAACACTTGCAAAAAGCTGGATGCCAGGAAGAAAAAGCTTGAGGAAGTAATTCAAAGGCTGGAGATGGAAGAGGTTGCTCAGAATACTGATGAATCTGATGATGAATCTGAAAATGAAGAAGCTTCTAAATGTATTTACAAATGTGGGTGATAAATGCATGACTTTGGTCATGATTAAAGCTAGCAATGTGACCAACAATTGCTAAAAGCAAGGGAAGAATGTCAGATTGGGAAGTCTGATCAGAATGGTTGTTGAACTGGTAGTCTCTTCCACTACTAGTCATGGATAGTGGCAGTATAAACCCTTTGTAGCAAGCAAACTAAGAGCATCTGTTTTGGAATATAAAATCAAGTGTGGATATTTATCAGTTGTGCTCTTTGTATGTTCATCAGGGGTGTAAAATTGAGAATTAGTGAAGTACATGCTCAGCTGGAGTATTGTTTATCCATGACATGAGGAGATCTTGCTAATCTTATCTGGAGCTAACCTTAAAATCCTTCAAAAGTAAAATATCAGATTGTGTAAAACTATCTGATAAGGTATTATACAAGGATTTAAGATCAATTGTTGTTTGTGGAATTCACAAATATTTGATTGATTATCCTTGTGATTCAAGATTGGTGATGTTCAAAAAGATGTTGGAACATCTTATCATCAGAGTTTGTGCAGAATCATGGGAGAGGTATTGCATAAGCTGTAACATTGGCTTCAGTCTTGTGTGATAGGAGTTATGTAATTCTGGAAAGTTTCTTGGCAAGAACTTGTCTGGATATTGTTGATGCTAAAGATGGAGATGAAAGACCATGAACATATCATAATCTTGGTAACTACTTGGATTGGTTTATTTCTGATCTAGGTGTAGTCCAGAATGCTCATCATGGAGTTAAGATAGGTGGAGATATCATAAATTTATTTAGACTGCCTTACTCAAGGAAAGGTGGCATCCTTGGTATAGTTTTGAGGTGTAGTTCTTAACTATTCCTTCTAAATAATCAGACAGTGGCAGGTTTGAAGACTTTGGAGAAACATTGGAAGTTTCTCATCAATATGTGTTATTGGTAAGAACTTCTGCAAAACCAATAGAATGGAGGTTGTTTACTCAAACTTGATGGATAAATCAAGTCTATGAGAGCATGGAACTCTTGTTCTATAAAGGAAGGAGGTTCTTTCAAGTGGCAGAAGAAGGAACTGAATTTAACAGATGGATATGGGCTAATAATGTTTAAACATCTAGTTCAACATCAGAGTCTAATTGGTGAAGATCAATCTTTTTGATCAGGATATCTTTGGAAGATTTATTATAAACGTGAAGAAGACAAAAGTGGCAATTGGCTTTTTCATATGAGGATTCATAAAGAAGGTTATCAAAATGTGGTAATTGGTTGATCTTTAAAGTAGATTCGAAGAATCAAGATAATCAGAGTGTGGCAGCTGGTTGTTCTTGAGGATTGTCTTGGAACAAATTGCTCTTGGGCAGAGGAGTGATGAGTTGAAGACTCAAGAGGATTTATTCTTCTTGAAGGTGGATGAGAGTTTATCACTCTTTCTGGATTTCTGATTCTAACTGGTGGCACAGTGTAGTTGAAGATTTTCAATTCTTGGATTACTATGCTATAGTAAGTCCAGTTGGTGGAGCACATCTAGGATCATGGTGATAAGGTCTTGGTGTATGAAAAATGTTCTAACTAAGTGTTAGTACATTATCTGGGGTGTTTATCTACATGGTTTCTATTATTAGACTACCTAATCATATGGGAGAATGATGAAGTAGATGATCTATATTGGAAGAAACATGTAGAAGAGACTGGAAGTGTTCCTCGTGCTAAAAAGCCAAGAACTCCAAAAAGATCAAGTTTTCAGCAAGACCAAAGGCATACCTTCACCATTGTACAACACTCCAAAAGCTTCTGAATATGTGGATGATTCCATAAAGGAGTTGGTAACCAAAATCCTATCTGAGCAAAGAGTGGTAAGTGGCATATCTATCCCTCTGAACATTATGCCAGCCCCACAAGAAGATCAACAAACTCAGGCTGCAAAGGACACTCCTGCTCAACAGGATGTCCCAATAGATGTTGAAACATCTGAGGACCAGAAAAAGACCTTCAATAATTGTGATGAAGAAGCATCTGAGGATCAGCACAAGGCTTCAACTGAATAACACATCTCTGTTGATCCACCAGAAGTATATCAGGTATTGATTGCTTGGAAGTCTGTTTGTGGACATTCATTCTAATTTCATAATTAGTTTGGATGTGTTTTATCTGGATTGTATGGCCTTTGGTGTGTAAAGGCTTAGTGTTAAGAACCTGTGTGCTAGAAGATGTTCATCTTGTGTAGTCTGTGGTAACTACAAACCCAGAAAGGAATCAGGTATGCTTTGGTACAAGAAGTGAATATGTTCGATTGGGAATTGAACAGAGAGTGAGCTCTTGAAGACATGAAGATGAATCTTATGTTTTCCTTTCATCAATGTACAGAGAAGCATGGAGTATCCTAGACAGGGGGAGTGTGTTACAATTATGTGCACTTGATTTTGTGGTGTTAAGGGGGAGTAATACCTTAACCAGATAAGGAGAATCCTAAGAGTCTAGAAGGCTATATTACATAAAGCTTCTCTCTGCAGTTTATGTTTGATTCTTGAGGAATTGTGTGTGTTTCAAGCTTATGGAGATTATATACCTCTATTTTTATTATGGTACCTTTGTCTTTTTATGGCTAAAAAGGGGGAGAAGTAATAGTGTGAGGTCTGATATGAAGATGTGATGTTAAGGAACTTGTCTGATATGAAGATGTGATGTTAAGGAACTTCTACATAAGGTACTACTACACCTGTATGTAAATTAGTTTTAGCCAAAATAAGCCAATGGGGGAGATAGTTAATGCTATTATTCTATGATTGGCATTATGTTTGGTAAAACTAATATGGCTGGAAAATGTTGAATAAGACGTTCCATATTAACATGGTATAGATTCTGGAAGAACATGTCAAACATGATGTCCTGACATGGTGACACAGATAAATGTGGAAGTTGTCAAAGAAGATGTTGAATTCAGTTCAGAATGTCCTATCAGATGTTGGGACATTATCAAACAGAGTAGAAGAACTAAATTCAGGATGTCCCAACAGATGTTGTCATATGTTACAATCAGATGTCAAAGAAGATGTTGAAGTATCTGCAAATGTCATGACAGAATTACTGTCATATGTTACAGACAGATGTCAAAGAAGATGTTGAAACATCTGCAAATGTCATGACAGAATTACTGTCATATGCTACAGACAGATGTCAAAGAAGATGCTGAAACATCTGCAAATGTCATGACAGATGTCAAAGAGAATGTTGAAACATCTGCAAATGTCATGACAGATGTCAAAGAGAATGTTGAAACATATGCAACTGTCATGACAACATTACTGTCATATGTTACATATAGATATCAAACAAGAAGTGTTGAACTTAGTTCAGGATGTCACACCAAATGTTGTGACACAGAGTAACAGTTAATGAACTTAAGTCAAGATATCAGGATGTCACACCAGATGTTAGGACATTGTATCAGTTGATGGAATAAGTTCAGTTTACAGGATGTCACATCAGATGTTGTGACATTGTATCAGTAAATGAAGTAAGTTCAGTTTTTCAGGATGTCCCAACAGATGTTGAGACATCTCAGACCTGTTACCAGAATTAATTAATGCATAACAGAACTGAGTAAATTCAGGGGAATCTATCTGGAATTAATTATGGATGGACAAAATCAGAACAAGGCGCATCTGTAGGGAGAGTTGTTATGAAACTTCAGCATAATCAGATGAACTAAATCACCTAGAATCTAGGAAGTAACAAACCCTAATTCAAGGTGATGACATTGGATTTATCAGATCTGAATTATGCAGAATATTCTGGAGATATTATGCAATCATATGTGGTGCTGATCTAGAAGATCTTAAAGACTCAATTTAAATTGAAGACAAATATTGAAAAATATAGGTTTCTATATTTAGAGATATTTTAGGAGTTGAAGATCTTTTGGAATATTTGTAGCAGATATTTCTGCATATTTGTAGCAGATATTTCTGCATATTTGTAGCAGCTATTGTTGTGATTGTTTAGGCCCAAATCCAGTTGGGAATAGGTTATAAAAGAAACCTTGTAACCTAGTTTAGGAATCAACCCAATCAACTGAAAATGTAAACATTATTAGGGTTGTGTCCTTGTGTCAGCCGTGCATAACAAGTAACTCTATTGTGGCTGTTTCACTTGTGATTCTCGAAGCTTGTAAGCAAGAGAAGTTTTGTGACTTGATTGAAACTGTGAAGTAAGATCAAGCTGTATTGTTTGAAGGATGTCTTCAATTTTTGTAAACTTGTAAACTTGATCACTGTGTGATTGAGGGGGAGTGAGTAGGGTACTCTTATCTAAGTTGTGTCTTAGGTAGAAATTGCATTGGGTAGTTATTAAGTGATAGATTAAACAGGGTGGTTTAAGTCTAGAATTAATATTACTTATAGTGGATTTCCTCCTGGCTTGGTAGCCTCCAGATGTAAGTGTGGTTATACACTGAACTGGGTTAACAAATTCTGCTGTGTTCTTTATATCTTTTATGTTTTATGCAGTACCTGAACTGAATGTCCTATCAGATGTCCCAACATCCTGAAGCATGTTTGACTCTGATATATCAGAATTATTTAAGTACTGATATGTATGCCTTACCATGTTTATAAGTAACATATAAGATGTCTCAACATCATATTCGACATCTGAGTCTGTCATACCAGAATTTCAATAAGTTTCTGAGTATCCCGACTGAGGATAAAAGAGATGGACATAAATTCAAGGGGAGATATAACTCGAAGTATCTATAAAGATAGATTTGCTCTACTGGAGATTTGTAGTTGTCTTGTGGGGATGAACTAGCGAAGCTTCGTTGAATCCCTTCCCTCGTTCGTCCTTAGTAAATACTATTACAGCATTTTTATGCATTTCTGGTAAACATCAATCATATTAAGCATTTTATGCATTTCTGGTAAACATCAATCATATTCAAAAGCATACATACATTCAAACACAACCAATGGACGTTTCGCTTATGTAAATAGGGTAAAAGTAAATCTGGATTCAAAGATGAAATTTTATTTATATCACAAAGTGGCCCATACATAGGCAAGTTGTACAAGGAGACAGAAATCCTAGTAAGAGGAATTCGTCATAAAAATTTTTACAAAACAAAGAAAATCAGCTATGTGGGAAATAATCCTATTGAGTTTCAATTCTACTATTGCCATTATCTTCAAGTATCTCATCTTCTGCTGTCGAGATGGAAACGATTGGATTGATCTTCATCTGTTCGAACTTGGGTTAAGTAGCACAACTGGTTGGAGTTACATGGGTGATCCAAACGAGACATAGTCATACGCTTTAATCCCTAACTTTTGCCTGGATTGCCCTTTCAGGTTTTCAATCCACCGGGATACCCTTTTTTGCCCAAGCCGCCTTTTCTGGTTTTCGACTTGCCGGGTGTACATTTTTTATATATATATCCCTAATTTTTGCCCGAAACCTTTTGGTTCGCCGGGATGCCCTTATTTTTGCCTAGGCCAGTCAACCTAGCGGGTCTCTTTTTATGCATAGTATTTTTTAACTATGTCTGTGTTTATAGGCTGCGGGAAGTCTTCACCATCCATAGTAGTAAGTATCATAGCACCTCTTGAGAATACTGTCTTGACTACAAATGGTCCTTCATATGTAGGAGTCCACTTGCCCCTAGGATCACCCTGTGGTAATATGATACGCTTGATTACCAAATCACCAGCCTGATATACCTTTGGCTTAACCTTCTTATTAAAAGCTTTGATCATCCGTTTCTGGTACATCTGACCATGACAAACAGCTGCCAACCTCTTCTCATCAATCAAATTTATCTGGTCAAGTCGAGTCTGAATCCACTCATCTTCATCCAAGCCTGCATCCTTCATAATTCTTAAGGAGGGAATCTGAACTTCAATGGGCAGAACTGCTTCCATACCATAGACTAAGGAGAATGGGGTTGCCCCTGTTGAAGTACATATTGTAGTACGATAACCATGAAGAGAAAATGGTAACATTTCATGCCAATCCTTGTAAGTGATAGTCATCTTCTATAGAATCTTCTTAATGTTCTTATTAGCAGCTTTTACTGCCCCATTCATCTTCGGACGATAGGGAGAAGAGTTGTGATGCTTAATCTTGAACTGCATGCAGAGATCAGTAATCATAGCGTTGTTTATATTAGAGCCATTATCTGTGATAATCCTTTCAGGGATGCCATACCTACATATGAGATTATTCTTAATGAATCGAGCCACAACATTCTGGGTAACAGATGCAAATGAAGCTGCCTCTACCCACTTTGAAAAGTAATCAATAGCAACCAGAATGAAATGATGCCCATTAGAAGCAGTAGGCTTGATCTCACCAATCATATCAATGCCTCACATGGCAAAAGGCCAAGGAGCAGTCAACACATTCAATGGTGATGGAGGTACATGGACTTTATCAGCATAGATTTGACACTTGTGACATGTTCTGGAATGTTGATAGCAGTCAGCTTCCATGGTAGACCAATAGTAACCTGCTCTCAATATCTTCTTTGCCATAGTATGACCACTAGAATGAGTGCCAAAGATCCTATCATGCATGTCTTCCATAATCTCTGTTGCTTCCTTCTTATCCACACAACGAAGCAAAGTTGAATCGTGATTATGCTTGTACAAAATGCCATTACTCAAAAAGAACTTAGCAGAAAACCTCCTCAGAAACTTCTTATCTTTGACAGATGCCCCTTCAGGGAACTCTTGAGATTCAAGATATCTTTTCACTTCATAGAACCAAGGCTTCTCTTCTGCTTCTTCAGTGTCAATTTCATTGCAGTATGCAGGCTTTTCAAATCTATCAATAGTAATCTTGGGAGCTTCATCATCCCAGCTGATCTCAAACATGGATGCCATGGTGGCTAATGCATCTGCCAACTGATTTTCTCTTCGTGGAATATGTCCAAAGGTAATTTCTTTAAAATGTGGGATCAAAGACAACACATGCTCTCTGTAAGGAATGAGATTATCATGCTTGGTATCCCAATCTCCTTTAATCTGACTTACTACCAGGGCTGAATCTCCATACACGTCAAGGAACTGAATCTTCATATCAATGACAGCTTTGATACCCAAGATACATGCCTCATACTCAGCCATATTATTGGTACAATAGAAACAAAGTCTTGCAGTAATCGGGGTATGACAACCTTCAGGGGAACTGATCACAACACCAACACCATTACCAAGTGCATTAGAAGTTCCATCAAAAACCATAGTCCATCGGGATCCTTGTTCAGGTCCGTCATATTGTCCAGGTTCTTTGGTAATAATTATAATGTCTTCATCAGGGAACTCAAAACTCATTGACTGATAATCATCCACTGCTTGATGAGCCAAATGATCAGCTACAACACTTCCTTTAATGGCTTTCTGAGTAGTATACTGTATGTCATATTCTGTCAAGATCATTTGCCATCTTGCTATTCTTCCGGAGAGAGCAGGTTTCTCGAATATGTACTTGATTGGATCCATCTTCGAAATCAATAAGGTAGTATGAGTCAACATATACTATCTTAGTCGGCGAGCAGCCTATGCCAAAGCGCAACAAGTTTTCTCGAGCAGTGAGTATCTTGTTTCACAGTCAGTAAACTTTTTGCTAAGGTAGTATATTGCCTGCTCTTTTCGACCAGACTCGTCATGTTGCCCCAACACACACCCCATTGAGTTGTCTAACACTGTTAAGTACATAATTAAGGGTCTTCCATCGACTGGTGGCATCAAAATTGGAGGTTCTAACAAATATTTCTTAATTTCATCAAAGGCTGTCTGGCACTCATCATTCCACTCCATTACCTGATCTTTCTTCAACAACTTGAAGATTGGCTCACAGGTAGCAGTTAATTGGGAAATAAATCTTGCAATGTAATTCAATCGTCCCAAGAATCCTCTAACTTCCTTCTCAGTGCGGGGAGCTGGCATCTCTTGTATAACTTTCACTTTTGCAGGATCTATTTCAATACCTTTTCCACTGACAATGAAACTCAGGAGCTTACCAGATCTAACTCCAAAAGTACACTTGTTTGGGTTCAATCTCAACTTGTATTTCTTCAATCTCTCAAACAACTTATGCAGATGATCAAGATGTTGTTCTTCATTCTGGGACCTGGCTATCATATCATCCACATACACCTCTATCTCATGATGAATCATATCATGAAACAAAGCCACCATAGCACGCTGATATGTTGCCCCGGCATTCTTCAAACCAAATGGCATCACTTTATAGCAAAAGGTGCCCCACTGTGTAACAAATGTAGTCTTCTCCATATCTTCAGGTGCCATCTTGATTTGATTGTAACCAGAGAAACCATCCATGAAAGAGAATACTTTATGTTGAGCAGTGTTGTCTACCAGAACATCAATATGAGGAAGTGGAAAGTCATCTTTGGGGCTAGCTTTGTTCAAATCCCTGTAATCTACACACATACGTACCTTACCATCTTTCTTAGGAACCGGTACCACATTTGCGACCCATTGAGGATAGGAAGTCACAACTAAGAACCCTGCATCAAACTGTTTCATTACCTCTGCCTTAATCTTCTCTGACATTTCAGGACGCATGCGACGAACCTTCTGCTTCTTTGGACGACAATCTTCTTTTACTGGTAAACGGTGAACCACAATGTTTGTATCCAAACCTGGCATATCTTCATAGGACCAAGCAAAGATTTCCACATAATCATGTAACATCTGAATCAGTCTGCTTTTGACACCATCCTCTAATTCAACCCCTATCTTGACTTCTTTCCTGTTCTCTTCAGTTCCCAGATTCACAACTTCGATTGGCTCTTCATGTGGCTGTATAGCTTTCTCTTCTTGTTGTAACAACCTAGCAAGCTCTACAGGTACTTCACAATCGTCCTCCTTTCCATTTCAGCTTGATAGATCGGATTCTCAAAATTATAATTGGCAATAGTAGAACTGTTATCAATAGGATCCAGAGTGGATGAGGATCTGCATTTTAGTGATGTGGGTGTGTGTAAGAACACATAGCTGATAAAACAAGAATAAAATAAAAGAAAGACAAGGAACACAATATTTACGAAAACGAAACGTCCACTGATTTTTATTGAATGAAGTATGCAAATGAAATGACATCCCGAAACAAGCATACCATTGTGCCCCGGGCATGGCACAAGGCTTAAGAGTTCAATTGTTCAAAAATTACAAATTTAAAATAACAACACAGTAATAGTATTTACTCCTGACTAAAGGAGATAGGAATAACATCTTCAGCTTTCCAATTATTGAGTCCAGCACCCACAGTAGGAAAAATCCAGGCGTCCAAGTTGTAGTCTTCATCATAGTCACCCACAGCGTTGATCTGATCTTTCATAATCCCCTGATTGGTGATATGAACAGCACGAGCACGACGAACAGCCTTCTGGGACTCTGTGTCGCTCCCACCAAATGAAGCCGGGTCAAATGGGGTACAGACGCGAACGGTCGGCGAAAAGAGATGCGAGAACACACAGGAGTGAACTCACAGGGAATGAAAAGAGTCGCCAGCTAGGCATTTTTATCCCGGAGGAAAGGTAATGCTGCATAGACCTAGAAAAGATGCGGATAAGACGGTTGCGAACCAGAGAGACTGAGAAAGGGGGTTGGTTACAACCTGGGAAGGTATTAGCACCCAGATTGTCCGTCGTACCCGACGGGATCCACGCTTAAAAGATTTGTGTTTTAAAGGGGTAGTGTCAGTGTAATTTGTGTATAAAGAGAGCTGGAAAAGGTGTACAGGTGTCAGTGTAAGAGAAGTGCAAAGTGTGATATATACAGTGTCAGTGTAAGGATGAGAGTATGCTCATGATCATGAGGCTAAGAGAATGCTAGAAGGAGGGGGGATATACAGAGACTTTTGTTCGATAACCGTTAAGTTATGCCTACGTATCCTCTCGTGCAATGAGGAAGTCAGAACACCGTAGTTCGACCCAAAGAGACTGAAAGGTAAGTTGACTTGTGAACTGCTTGCTTGTCAATGCTCAAGTGTATGACCTGTCTGGCTCAGGTGCAAACTGTCTTGCATTAGACGGAAGAAGCAAGTTCTCGTTTGTGAGTGAGTGAGATGAGAAAAGAATCCCGGAGGAGACGATTATTGTTTGTTTTTGAGTTTTCAGTCTTTTATTGCTTTTGAAAGTTTGTCATAAGTTAATGAGCTTAAGCCTAAACCAATGGATTTAGTAAACTCATCACATCTTCCCTCTGATTAGGGGTAATGAGAATACCTTAAGTGTGAAGTCAGCTTCTCACACTTAATCACCATGGTGTAGGATTAAGATCATTAACCTACTTGTCATTATTTAGATGTTTTTGTTGTTTTTGTTTAGTGTTGAGTAACGAGATTAAGCCATAATCAAGGATTAAACAGACTCATTACACCATCCTAATAGAAGGATAATAGATGAGGGTGTTTAAGCTGAGGAAGGCTCCTCAACTTAACCCATGATTAGGGATTAAACTCATGACAAAACAAAGCCTTTATTAAGTGGATTTTAGTTAATGATAAGATGATGAAGTGAATTTTAGGGTTTGTAAGACAACTTGAGGGGGACTTGTCCATTAACACTAGGGTTAGTCCTTCTTAACCAATTAAGGAAGAATTAGAACCCTAATGCAAGGCCCAAGTTACAAGCTTGATGTCTTGATGGTTATTAAGTGGATTGATTAAAGGATTTAAACACATTAAGGGTTTAACACTTAGGATTAAAGTTATACATTCCATCCTAATAGAAGGATGCAAGCATAAGCTTAATCACAAAGCTTAAAGCCTTTAGGGTTTAGTCCCTGATTATGAGGCGAGGAGAGAAGACTCAATGAGACACAAAGGTAAAACTAAGTGGGGGGACTAATCAAAAACCTAATCATTGTCATACTTGGTTGTTCCTAAGGTTTGTGAGGTTTTCAAAAGACGTCTTCAGAGGAACCACCAGGAAGCAGATGAAAGGAGCAAAGAGAAGCAAAGTAACTTGCTTCATTTAAGAAGGCAAGTCACTTGAAGAAAGAAAGTGAGAAGAAAAATAAAGAGCAAGCTCAATCTCAAACACAAAACAAAATGCAGCAAGGATGCATAAGAGAGATGAAAAGAAGTTGTGAGAAGTGAAGGCAAATTCACTTCTCAAAGTAACTTACCACCTGAAAAGTTAGTGAAAGAAATGCAATGTAATGCAAAATGAGATGAAATGGCATGATGCAAATCAAAACTAGAAACATATATGAGATGATAATGATGTTATGAGATGATGCAAACATGAAATAAAGCATGAGGATGATCACATGAACAAATGGATGCAAGAGAAGCAAGTTTAGAACCATGAACATACATGAAAAGTTATGGAATGCAAATGGCATACAAAGTGGCAAATGAAAGATGTAATGATCAAACATGCTTATAATATGTCTTAAGATGTCTAATGGATCAAATGGATGCACAAAATGCTATGGCAAGTCATGGTATGTAAGCAAATGCAAGATGAATGCTAAAGGAAGCCCAAATTAGGGTTTATGATCAATGCATCAAACAAAAACCAAAACCAGAAGCAAACATCAAGATAAAAAATTGAAAATGCACTCAAAGGAAGCTTAACCCTACACAAACTCACTGCCCAAAGGAGGGGATCCAATTCTTAACCTAGTGAAAGTTATGAATTTCCTAAGATTTCTAGGGTTTTAAAGTACCTTGACAAGAAAAATGTCAAACAAATGGAAAATGCAAGATCAATTCATGCCAATTTAATCCTACACACTACATGATATGCAAGACACAATGCAAAAAGAATCAAAGTCCAACTCTCAATGGTTAGGCATAAATGAATTTTTGAACATTGGATCAAAATAATGCCTTGAAATGAAATTAATTCCATGAAAAATTGTCAAAAGACATCAAGATCAAAAAAGAAATTTGGTTTGAGGGTTGGACAATGTTTCTAAATGTTTTTAAAGGTTTCATGAATTTTTTGGTGATTTTTAAATACCTAAAAGTATTTTAAATTAATTAATTCTCATTAATTAATTAAAAATAAACTTTTAAATGATTTAAAAAATATTTTTTAATTCAAAAAATAAAAATAAAAATGTTTTTGGTTTCTGAAAATTAATAAAAGTTTATACAAAAATTTTCAGAATTTTTAAAATTGTTTTACTATTTTAAATTAAATGCACAAATTAAATGAAATAAAATGAAAATAAAACTGAATTAAAAGAAAAGTCAGCGCATCCAATGGCCTGAATTCAAACTGGGGAAGGAGGGAAAGACTGCGCGCCAGATCCAAGGGGTGAGATTCAAACTGAGCTAAATCCTATTTTAATTAATTAAACTGAATTAATTAAGTTAAATATATATTAGGGTTTCTAATGACAAATCCTAGCCATCAAAACACGCGCGAGTCAACTCTGGTCAGCCTATCCAACGCTCAGAATTCAAACCTAGCCCTAATCCTCATTAATGCCCTAATCACTTTCAGGTCACCGGAGACGAGCTCCGGTCGTCTTCTCCGGTGACCTCCCTCCCTGAAAATCTCTAAAATCCTCAAAACTTCATAAAAATGAAAACTAAAAGCCCAGAAATCATCCCCACACATCACTGAATCAAAACCCCTAACCAAAACTCATTTTTCATTCATTAATCATGCGAATCGAAGCCAAACATATTTAGGTCAGAAAAGTTTCAGAACTTGATTAAATACTTATTTCTCAACCATTTCAAAAAGTAAACACATATTCATGATCAGGGGATTGCATAGAAGCTTTTAAGAACTTAAAATGAAGCTTCTGGAAAAAAAGTTTGAGATGGCTACCTGAACTGAAGCTTTGGTCTCTGGTGCTTTCTGGCTGTTTCTTTGGCTCAAATCCACTCCAATGATCCTCCTAAGAAGCTTGCAATGATTGGTTGGAGTTTAAAATGGATGGTTTGAGAGATGGCAGAAGTTCTGTTCAATGGCAGGTGGTGATCGTGTTTTTGATTCTTTGAGTTTCAAGCTATGGTGGTGGGTGCTTTGTGATCAGGGAAGTGTGTTGAGTTGATTTGTGAAGTTGGTTTTTGTGTTTGAGGCTTGTGCTGAGAGTTTCGAAGGCTCTTGCAAGATGGTGTGAAAATGAGAATGTTGTCTTAGAGAGTGCTTCAGGCTTGTGTTTTGTATGCTTTGGCTTGCTTTTGATTTGCATAAACTATTGTGATAGGTCAGATGAAGTGATGTGTGCTTTATTGATTGGTATGGCTCAAGTTGCCAAAATGTCAAAGTTGTGTAAGAGAAGCATGGGCTACTTTCTAGCCAAGGACAAAAGGTATGTCCTGCGCAGCATGATGTGGGGAGAACCCTAGGATTGATCAGCAAGTCAACAAGCAAGTGGATTATATCTTATGATGAGTTTTGCAACTTGCCTCACTTTTGCTTCTTATGAGATTTCTTGCTCCATAGGCCATAAAAATGTGTGATCTCTTGGCCCATTCTGAATTTTAGATGTTGTATGATCATGTTGTGGAGTTTAGAAGTCCATTTGATAACTTATTTTGCCTTGAGAAGTGAATTTGCAACTTTGCCTCTTTGGTGGAAAACTTCAAATTTTGTGATTTTTGCCAACTTTGACAAGCCATAACTTTTGATCCAAAATGAATTAGGTCATGTTCTTGTACTTTTTGAAAAGGGAATGATCCATTATACAACTTTCATGACCAAAGTTTTTTCATTTGAAGCATTTTTGAATCAAAAAGCAAGGGTTGAAAAAGTTTCCCAAAATGGCAATTTCATTAAAAAGTCAACTTTCCCAAAAAGTCAACTTTGCAAAAGACTTGAAATTCTTCAATTTTGTGAACTTCCAACTTCTTCTATGATCAAATAAAGATCATATACAATCAAAATGATGAAGAACACCCTTTGGTTGGGTCATTGGGGGCCTCAGATGCCCTGATTTTGCACTGACTTGCTTGAAAAGTCAACTCTTGATCAGATGACTTCCCCATTGAATTTCTTCATGAAAATTGATATGCATACTCCCTATACCATATAGAGACCAATAGAAACAAGAATGACCAAAAAAATTGGAGTTATGGCCTCTGAAACCAAAACCCTAATTTTAGGTCATCTGTGCAGTCAAGCCTGGCTCTGCTTCCATGCCATTCTCAGTTCTTGTGATTCTTTGACATTCTTGACTTTGAGAGATCATAATATGATGCTTGAACATACATGGACCCCTTTGAAGTGGTTGATGACTTTTGGAGTGGCTCAAGAAGTTCTTGGATTGCTCAGATCACAAACCCTAGATGCAGATGGCTTTGAATCTATGCAGTGAACCCAAAAATGTGATATGAGATGGTATGATTGAGTTTATGCATATGAAATGATCACAAGCCATGGTGTGAATGGGTGAGGGAAAATTTGGGGTGTTTACAGCTGCCCCTATTCAAACATGAGTTAGCTGTGCAGGATGTAAGCAACGGCTTAACAGGCAAGCAAGATAACTTGTGGTTGAATACCAAAGACAGTCCAAAATTTGCACTCACAGAATGAAGAAGAAAAGGGATATAGATTGTAAAAAAAATAAAGTATATTGTAAAGTGTGGGCGACGGAGGACGACCGTCGAGCAGAGGACGACTGCTGGGTAAAGAGCAATGACGGGGACGGCCGACATGCTGGGAAAAGTGCGAAAAATAAAGCAATGACGGGGACGGCCGACATGCTGGGAAAAGTGCGAAAAATAAAGCAATGACGGGGACGGCCGACATGCTGGGGATAAAAGGGGTTATGATGGGGATGGCCATCAAGTAAAACTATAAGATTCTCTGGGGATTAATGAAAAATGATGGGGACGGCCATCAGATTCATAAAGTAATGTAACCAACGATGGGGACGGCCATCGGGCTAAACTGATGAAGGACGATCATCAGGAAGAGGAAAAGGGACCACGACGGGGACGACCATCGGGTTAAAGAATAAATGAAATAAACAGATGATGAGGTACGGTCATCAAAGGTGAAGGACGATCACCTAGCAGGGGACGGCTGCTCTGAAAGGGTTAAGATGAGGGACGGTCATCTAAGGTGGAGGACGACCACCTGGCAGGGGACGACTGCCGAAAATATCGCGACATAGGACGAATGCCGGATAAAAGGTCAACGATGGGGACGGCCATCGGATGAGCATGATGGAGGACGACCATCAAGAGGTGAAGGACGATCACCTAGCAGGGGACGGCTGCTCTCAAAGGTTATCGTGACATAGGACGAATGTCAGATAACAAGATCAACGATGGGGACGGCCATCGGATAAAATGATGAGGGACGGTCATCAAAAGGTGAAGGACGATCACCTGGCAGGGTACGGCTGCCGAAAATATCACGACACAGGACGAATGTCGGATAGAAAAGATCAACGATGGGGACGGCCATCGGATGAGCATGATGGAGGACGACCATCAAGAGGTGAAGGACGATCACCTAGCAGGGGACGGCTGCTCTCAAGGTTTATCATGACACAGGACGAGTGTCAGATAGAAAAGAAACTTGCTTTGCTGGCGATCTACTGGGGAATAGTAAACACGGACGAGTGTTTATATCCAAGGAATAAAAGTAAGTGTTTTGACGCTGTGTATAGATTAAAGATGCGGACGAGCATCCTTAAGATTACGATACGAACGAGTATCGAGTAGAAACAAATACTGACACATGTTCAGATATGATAATACGGACGAGTATCAACTGGTTAACAAGGAACATGGACGAGTGTTGACTCTGAGGGGATTCCTCTGGGGAATAGTAGACACAGACGAGTGTCTATATTCAAGAAGACAAAGGTGTTTGACACAGTGTATGGATTAAAGATGCGGACGAGCATCCTTAAGACTATGATACGGACGAGTATCAGGTAGAAACAAACGCTTGACGCATGCTCTGAGATGATGGTACGGACGAGTACCAACTGGTTAACAAAGAACAAGGACTAGTGTCGAATATGCGGGGATATAAATGGTATACGCAAGATACAGACGAGTATCTATATGAGAGTAAGTATGAGCGGTGTATAGTTGAGTGTTCAATCTGCTGGGGAGAGTGACACGGACGGGTGTCGAGAAGAGGAAAGTATAGTATAAACAAGTATCTGATGTACAAAGTGTTTAGGTTACTGTGCTGAGGAAGGTGACACGGACGAGTGTCAAGAAAGTTATATAGGTATCTGTGAGTGCAAAGGGGACGCTTTGGCTTTACTGGAGATATGACACGGACGGGTGCCACAAGGAGCATATACTGGTGTTTGCAAAGCAACTGTTTTAGCTTTAACTCTTTGCTGGGGAATCTGGGGAGCATTCTGTATATTGTTGATGGATTATCATTATTCACAAGTGTTTGATTCAGACCATGGCTTATGGTTATGCAGTATGTTTGATTTTTGCCGTAATGCTCCGTATTAGACGGAATGCTACGCTTTGTGGGTGAAATATGATGCGAATGCTATGATTATGCAAAGATACTGATCCGGAATTTGGATCCCGCCGCTGTGAAGATCTCTGGTCAATCTGTTTGAAACGGAACATCCCAGCTGGGGATGTGATTGTTGAGATGTATCTGCTTGGGGAAATGGGTCAATGATAGACCCATTCCAAAAAATGAGAGACCCAGCTGGGGTTTGTAGAAGCTTTCGTCACTCTGTTGTGATTCCTTCACGCGTTGCTCTTCTGGATAGAGGCTGAAACTCTGTGGGGAGACGACTCCCTGGCTATTGTACTTGGCTGAGGAAGAATGAGTAATCGGCACCTCGGCTGGGGAGAAATAAAAAGTGGCCACTCAGCTGGGGAGAAAACACTTTGGGTGCTAAGACTGAGTGAGTGATTTGCCAGCTTGCCGGGATGAGGCTTACATGCCCCATGTTGTGCCTTGAGTACCTGCAATCCTGAAAAGACAGAGAAACGCACAAGTGATCCCGAGGTATCCCTTACCGGATTCCGTCATAGGAGTTAGACACTCCCGAGAGTAAGTATATTCCCTGCAAGCATGTGTTTTTAGAAGAAAAGCATCTGTATTTATGCAATCAGTTTTTTAAAGACATCAGACATTCTTTGCAAATAAAAATGAAGTGCACGGGGCGAAACATGACTGAAAATCTGATTTTATTAATTCATGTGCCCTGAATTGGCAAGATACAGTCAGAGAAACATATCTCCTAAAATGAGGAGATTGTTACAAATTGAGAAACAAAAGGTGGCAATGTTGACGACGCTTCAATGAGCTTCCTCTTTTGCTATGACTCGTATGACATTTGACGTTCTTCTCGTCTTGCTTTCTGAAGAAGGCTGATTCTGATTGAAGCTTGATCCTTTCGAAGCTTATCCAGTTGTGAGTGATACAGACGAATTCAGAATGCAGTTGTTCGCTTATTCCCTTATTTTGCATGGATCGCCCTTTCGGGTTTTCAATCCATCGGGATACCCATTTTTGCCTGAGTTGTCCAATGTGGCTTTTCAACTCAGCGGGTGTACATTTTTTGTTCATTTTTCCTTATTTTTGCCCGAGTCTTTTATTCTGTTTTTTGACTTGCCGGGATGCCCTATTTTTTGCCTGGACTTACATTCTGTTTTTGTGTCCAGCGGGTCATTTTTATGCGAAGTATTTTTTAACTGCATCTGAATTCACAGGGGACGGGAAATCTTCACCATCCATGGTGCTGAGCATGAGTGCTCCACCCGAGAAAACTTTCTTTACTACAAATGGTCCTTCATAATTCGGAGTCCACTTGCCCCTGTAGTCTGTATGAGGAGGGAGGATTCTCTTCAGCACAAGATCTCCTACTTGGTACTCTCGGTGCCTGACTTTCTGATCGAAGGCTTTCTTCATTCTTTTCTGATACAACTGCCCATGACAGATTGCAGCCAATCTCTTCTCTTCAATCAGACTCAGTTGTTCGTATCGGGACCGGACCCATTCTACTTCGTTCAGCTTAACATCCATCAGTACCCGCAGGGAGGGTAATTCAACTTCAACAGGTAGGACTGCCTCCATACCATACACAAGCTGATACAGTGTTGCCCCAGTGGATGTCCTGATTGACGTACGGTACCCATGCAAGGCGAATGGTAGCATTTCATGCCAGTCCTTATAGGTGATTACCATCTTCTGCACAATCTTCTTGATATTCTTATTAGCTGCCTCAACAACGCCATTCATCTTTGGCCTGTAAGGAGAAGAATTGTGGTGTTGGATCTTGAAGTCCCGGCATAGCTCTGCCATCATTTTGTTGTTCAAGTTGGAACCATTGTCAGTAATGATTCGCTCGGGAACTCCGTATCGACAAATGATATCTCTCTTCAGAAATCTGGCTACCACTTGCCTTGTAACATTTGCATAGGAAGTTGCTTCGACCCACTTGGTGAAATAGTCAATGGCAACCAGGATGAATCTGTGGCCATTTGAAGCAGTCGGTTCAATCTTGCCAATCATGTCAATGCCCCACATAGCAAAGGGCCAGGGTGAAGACATCACATTCAAAGGATTGGGAGGCACATGCACCTTATCTGCATAAATCTGGCATTTATGGCATTTTCTGGCGTAGGCACAACAGTCGGCGTCCATTGTGATCCAGTAATATCCTGATCTTAGCAATTTCTTTGCCATTGCATGCCCTCCTGCATGGGTGCCAAAGGATCCTTCGTGCACCTCGTGCATTAACAAGTCTGCTTCTGTTCTATCAACGCATCTGAGGAGTACCATATCAAAGTTTCTCTTATACAGGGACCCATCAGTATTCAGGAAGAAACTACTAGCAAGCCTTCTTAATGTCTTCTTATCATTGGAAGATGCCCCAGGTGGGTATGTCTGATCCTCCAAGAAGCACTTAATGTCATGGAACCAAGGCTTGTCATCTTTAACAATATCTGCTGCAAATACATACGCTGGTCTGTCAAGTCTGGACACTGAAATCCGAGGTACAAAGTTGGCAGTTTAAACTTTGATCATGGATGAAATGGTGGCAAGAGCATCTGCAAACTGATTCTCGTCCCGAGGGATATACTCAAGCTTGACTGTTGTAAAGAAAGTCAATAACCTCCTTGTATAATCCCTGTAAGGTATCAGATGATCCTGGTGCGTGTACCATTTGCCGTTGGTTTGATTAACTACCAGAGCCGAATCCCCAAATACAGTCAAAGTCTTGATCCTGAGTGTCGCTCCCAAAGATTTGCATCCCGGTACAAGCGCGAACGGTCGGCGAGAGGGACAATGAGAACACACAGCCGTGAACTCACTGGAGATGAATAGAGTCGCCAACTAGGAATTTTTTATCCCGGAGGAAAGGCAATGCTGCATAGACCTAGAAAGATACGGATAAGACGGTTTGCGAACCAGAGAGACTGAGAAAGGGGGTTGGTTACAACCTGGGAAGGTATTAGCACCCAGATTGTCCGTCGTACTCGACGGGATCCACGCTTAAAAGATTTGTGTTTTAAAGGGGTAGTGTCAGTGCAATTTGTGTGTAAAAGAGCTGGAAAACAAAATGTGCAGGTGTCAGTGTAAAAGGGGTGAAGTGTATAATGATATGTCAGTGTAAGAATGAGAATGAAATAATCATGGTAATGAGGCCAAAAGAATAAAGCTGGAAGGAGGGGGGAATATACAGAGACTTTTGTTCGATAACTGTTAAGTTATGCCTACGTATCCTCTCGTGCAATGAGGAAGTCAGAACACCGTAGTTCGACCCAAAGAGACTGAAAGATGAATTGACTTGTGAACTGCTTGCTTGTCAATGCTCAAGTGTATGACCTGTCTGGCTCACGTGCTAACTGTCTTGCATTAGACGGAAGAAGCAAGTTCCCGGTTATGAGTGAATGAGATGAGAAAAGAATCCCGGAGGAGACGATTATTGTTTGTTTTTGTGTTTTCAGTCTTTTATTGCTTTCTGGTGTTTGTCATAAGAAAATGAGCTTAAGCCTAAACCAATGGATTTAGTAAACTCATCACATCTTCCCTCTGATTAGGGGTAATGAGAATACCTTAAGTGTGAAGTCAGATTCTCACACTTAATCACCATGGTGTAGGATTAAGATCATTAACCTACTTGTGATTATTTAGATGTTTTTGGTGTTTTTGTTTAGTGTTAAGTAATGAGATTAAGCCATAATCAGGGATTAAACAGACTCATTACACCATCCTAATAGAAGGATAATAGATGAAAATGTTTAAGCTGAGGAAAGCTCCTCAACTTAATCCATGATTAGGGATTAAACTCGTGACAAAACAAGCCTTTATTAGATGGATTTTAGTTAATGATATGATGGTGAAGTGTTTTTTAGGGTTTGTAAGACAACTTGAGGGGGACTTGTCCATTAACACTAGGGTTAGTCCTTCTTAGCCAATTAAGGAAGAAATAGAACCCTAATGCAAGGCCCAAGTTACAAGTGTGGTGTCTTGATATTTATTAAGTGAATTGATTAAGAGATTTAAACACATTAAGGGTTTAACACTTAGGATTAAAGTTATACACTCCATCCTAAGAGAAGGATGCAGGCATAAACTTAATCACAAAGCCTTAAAGCCTTTAGGGTTTAGTCCCTGATTATGAGGTGAGAAGAGATGACTCAAAAGAGACACAAAGGTAAAAGCTAAAAGGGGAGACTAATCAAAACCCTAATCATTGTCATGCTTGGTTGTTCCTAAGGTTTGTCAGGTTTTCAAGAACAAGTCTTCAATGGAACCACCAGGAAGCAGATGAAAGGATCAAGAGAAGCAAAGCAACTTGCTTCATTCAAGAAGTCAAGTCACTTGAAGAAAGAAAGTAAGAAGAAGAGGAATGAGCAATCTCAAACTCAAACACATATAAAAATGCAGCAATGGATGCAAGAGAAATGAAAAGAAGAGTTATGAGAAGTGAAGGCAAATTCACTTCTCAAAATTACTTACCACCTGAAAGGTTAGAAAAGAAATGCAATGCAATGCAAAATGGGATGGAATGACATGATGCAAACCAAAACCAGAAGCAAATATGAGATGGTAATGATGCTATGAGATGCTACAAACATGAGGCAGCACATGGAAATGATCCTACAAGCTTATGAATGCAAATGAAACAAGTTAGGAAGCATGGACATACATGAAAAGTTATGAAGTGCACATGGCATACAACAAGGCAAATACATGATGCAATGATCAAACATGCTTTCAATATGTCTTATGATGTCAAATGAATCACATGGAAGCATGGAATGTCATGGCAAGTCATGTTATGCAAGAGAAATGCAAGATGGATGCATATGGAAGCCCAAATTAGGGTTTATGAATCATACACCAAACACAAACCAAAATCAGAAGTAAACAACATTATAAAAAATTGAAAATGCCACACGAAGGACCCCTAATCCTATACTAAACCAATGCCCAAAGGAGAGGCTTCAACTCTTAACCAAATTCAAGTTATGGTTTTTACAAGTTTTTTAGGGTTTTAGGGTTCCTTAACAAGAAAAATGCCAAACAAATGGAAAATGAAAGATCAAATCATGCCAATTTAATCTCACAAACTACATGCTAAACACAATGCAATGCAAAAAGAATCAAGGTCCAACTCTCAATGGTTAGGCATAAATGATTTTTGGAAGTTTGGATCAAAATAATGCCTAAAAATGATTTTAATTCCATGAAAAATTCTTAAAATGCATTAAGATCAAAAAAGAAATTTGGTTTGAGGGTTGGACAATGTTTCTAAATGGTTTTAAATGTTTCATGAATTTTTTGGTGATTTTTAAATACCTAAAAGCATTTTTAATTAATTAATTCTCATTAATTAATTAAAAATAAACTTTTAAATATTTAAAAATATTTTTTGAATGCAAAAAATAAAAATAAAAATGTTTTTGTGTTCTGAAAATTAATAAAAGTTTATACAAAAAATTTCAGAATTTTTTAATAAGTTTTACTATTTTTAATAAAATGGAGAAAAAAATACAAAATAAATGAAATAAAAATTAAAGAAAATAAAAAGTAAACACAATGGACGGATCAGATGGAAACTGGGGGGGAGGCTGTTGACTGCGCGCGCAATCCAATGGTCCACATTCAAACTGAAATTAATTAAGTTTATGAATTAATTAATTAAGTTAATTATGATTAGGGTTTCTGAAAACGCATCCTGGCCCTTGAACACGCGCGGGAGTGGACCAAGTCAACTCATCCAACGCTCAAAATTCAAACTACATTAATGACAGGGATTAAGCCCTAATCATTTTCAGGTGGCCGGAGAAGACCTCCGGTCGTCTTCTCCGGTGGGAACCCCACCTGAAAATTTCTAAACTCTCCAAAACTCCACTAAAATGAAATCTAACAAACCAGAAATCATTCCCACACCTCACTGAATCAAAACCCCAACTTAAAACTCATTTATTCTTCCTGGAATGGCTGAATCGAAGCAAACAAGAACTAGGGCAAAAAAGTTTCAGAGACTAATTAAACTCTCATCTCTCCACCATTTTCAAAACTAAAGATACCAGAGCAATCAGTGAAGCATATAGAACAACTTAAGAACTTAAAAAACGATTTCTGGAAAAAATGTTCTTGAGCTACCTGAGTTTCGAAGCTTTCACCCTGGTAACTTTCAGACCTCCCCTCCTTGTGAAATCCACTCCGTATGACCCCTTGACGATGCTTGAATGCTTGGAAGAGATTTATGCTGGCTAGTTGAAGAGTTTGAACAGCTTCTGCTCAAGCTCAGTTGAAAATGGTGATGATGATCCAAGCTGTTTCAGGCCAATGTGAGTGGTTCTTTGTGATCAGGGTGATGTTTTGAGAAGGTTTGTGGAGTTTGTTTGAATGTTTATGGCCTGTGGAAGATGTTTCGAAGGAAACTGCAGATTGGGGTGAAAATGGAGAAACAATGTTCTTGCTGGATTCAGGCTTGGTTCTTTGTTGGTTTGGGCTCAATGAAGTATGGTGAGATGATTAGTGAAACTTGTTTGAATGTTTGTGAGCTGGGCAGAGAGATTAGAAGAGAGATGCAATTGGGGTGAGTTTTGTGTATGCTGTCTTAGGGCTTGCTTCAGGCTGGCTTGATGTATGAATTGGCTAGCATTTGCTTTGCATAAAAGACTCCTATTGGTCAGATGATGTGACCTGGCCTGCTGTGATTGGGATGTTTACTTTTGCAAAAAGTCCACTTTGTTGTAAGAGAGGCATGGGCTAAGTTCTAGCTTGGTACACAAGGCATGGGCTGCGCAGCAAGGTGAGTGAGTGAAGCTAAGGTGGCTCAGCAGCCAAGGCAACTAGTTGGTGAAGTGTGATCATGAGTTTTGCAAGTTGATCATTTCTAGTTCACATGAAACTTTCTTGCTACATAAGCCATGGATCATGAGAAACCTTGGTCCAAATATGATTTTTAGGTCACATGTGATGTTTGTACATTGGTTTGATATGAATTTGAAGTTACAATTGCCTTGGTACAAAGTTCTTGCAAGTTTTTCATTTGGTGCACATCTTGAAAATTAGTGATTTTTGCCAACTTTGACACACCATAACTTTTGATCCAAAATGAATTAGGTCATGTTCTTGTACTTTTTGAAAAGGGAAAAATGTATTCTACAACTTTCATGACCAAAGTTTTTCCATTTGAAGCATTTTTGGATCAAAAAGTAAGGTTTGAAAAGTGACCTAAAATGACATATTCTTTAAAAGTCAACTATGCCCAAAAAAGTCAACTTTGCAAAAACTTCAAATTCTTGATTTTTGTGAACTTCAACCTTCTTCCATGATCAAATAAAGATCATATACACTCAAAATGATGAAGATCACCCCTTGGTTGGGTCATTGGGGGCCTCAGATGCCCTGATTTTGCACTGACTTGTCTGAAAAGTCAACCCTTGATCAGATGACTTCCCCATGGAATTCCTTCATGAAAATTGATATGCATACTCCCTATACCATATAAAGACCAATAGAAACAAGAATGACCAAAAAATTTGGAGTTATGGCCTCTGAAACCAAAACCCTAATTTCAAGTCAACTGTGCAGTCAAACCTGGCTCTGCATCCATACCAATCCCAGTTCTTGTGATTCTTTGGCATTTTTGACTTTGAGAGGATGTAATATGATATAAGAACACACATGGACCCCTTTGAAGTGATTGTTGACATTTGGAGTGGCTCAATAAGCTTTTGGATTGCTCAGATCACAAACCCTAGGTGCAGATGACTTAGAAACTATGCAGTGACTCAAAATTGAGATATGAGATGATATGATTGTGCTTATGCATATGAAATGATCACAAGCCATGGTGTGAATGGGTGAGGGAAAATTTGGGGTGTTTACAGCTGCCCCTATTCAAACATGAGTTAGCTGTGCAGGATGTAAGCGATGGCTTAACAGGCAAACAAGATTACTTGTGGTTGAATACCAAAGACAGTCCAAAATTTGCACTCACAGAATGAAGAAGAAAAGGGATATAGATTGTAAAAGGAAAATAAAGTATATTGTAAAGTGTAGGCGACGGAGGACGACCGTCGAGCAGAGGACGACTGCTGGGTAAAGAGCAATGACGGGGACGGCCGACATGCTGGGGATAAAAGATAAAGCCAAGACGGGGACGGCCGACTAGCTGGGGAAAGAAGGTAAAGCCAAGACGGGGACGGCCGACTAGCTGGGAAAAATAAGAAATTATGATGGGGACGGCCATCAAGATAAAGTTGTAAAATTCTATGGGGATTGATGAAACATGACGGGGACGGCCATCAAGTTCATAAAGCAAGGTAACCGACGATGGGGACGACCATCGGGCTAAAGGAAAAGGAAAAGGGACCACGACGGGGACGGCCATCGGGTTAAAGAATAAATGAAATAAACAGATGATGGGGTACGGCCATCAAAGGTGAAGGACGATCACCTAGCAGGGGACGGCTGCTCTGTTGGGGAATAAAGGAATTATGATGGGGACGGCCATCAAAGGTGGAGGACGACCACCAGGCAGGGTACGGCTGCCGAAAATATCAACGATGGGGACGGCCATCGGATGAGCATGATGGAGGACGACCATCAAGAGGTGGAGGACGACCACCTAGCAGGGGACGGCTGCTCTCAAGGTTTGTCATGACATAGGACGAATGCCAGATAACCAAAATCAACAATGGGGACGGCCATTGGATAAAATGATGAAGGACGATCATCAAAAGGTGGAGGACGACCACCTAGCAGGGGACGGCTGCTAAAAATCAACGATGGGGACGGCCATCGGATGAGCATGATGGAGGACGACCATCAAGAGGTGGAGGACGACCACCTAGCAGGGTACGGCTGCTCTCAGGTTTATCATGACACAGGACGAGTGTCAGATAAGAAGAAATATTTGCTTTGTTGGCGATCTACTGGGGAGTAGTAAACACGGACGAGCGTTTACATCCAAGAAACAAAAGGTATAAGTGTTCAGGTGATGTGTATAGATTAAAGATGCGGACGAGCATCCTTAAGACTACGATACGGACGAGTATCGGGTAGAAACAAATACTGACTCGTGTTCAGAGATGATGATACGGACGAGTATCAACTGGTTAACAGAGAACACGGACGAGTGTTGAATCTGAGAGGACTCTTCTGGGGAATAGTAGGCACAGACGAGTGTCTATATTCAAGAGGACATAAGTGTTTGACACGGTGTATGGATTAAAGATGCGGACGAGCATCCTTAAGACTATGATACGGACGGGTATCATGTAGAAACAAACGCCTGACGCATGTTCTGAGATGATGATACGGACGAGTACCAACGGGTTAACAAAGAACAAGGACCAAAGTCGAATCTGTGGGGATATGAATGGTATATACAAGATATGGACGAGTATCTGTATGAGTATGAGTAGTGAGTATGAGTATTGTATAGATGAGTGTTTATCTGCTGGGGAGAGTGACACGGACGAGTGTCGAGAGAGAAAAGTATAATAATATCAACAGGTATATGGGTTGTAAAAAAGTAGGCGACTGCGCCGGGGATATGACACGGACGGGTGTCAAGAAAGTGTATATAGGTATATGTGAGTGCAAAGAGGATGTCTTTGGCTTTCTGCTGGGAGATATGACATGGATGGGTGTCAAGGAGTATCTGTAGTGCGGGTGATCTTGTTTGTAAAGAGTGTTCAGGCGACTTCACTGGGGAAAGATGGCACGGACGGGTGTCAAAATGAGTATATACTGGTGTTTGTGAATATGAGGCAACTGACTTTGCTGGGGAATCTCCGCTGGGGATTTGGGGAAAGTATTCTGTATATTGACGGACTGTCATTATTCACAAGTGTTGATTCAGAACATGGCTTATGATTACGCTATGTGTTGGATTCTTGCCGTAATGCTCCGTGTCAAAACGGAATGCTATGCTTTGTGGGTGAATATGATGCGAATGCTATGATTATGTAAAGGGCACCAAACCGGGACTCGGATTCCGTTGCTTGTGAAGGTCTTCGATCGATCTGTTTGAAGTAGACATCCCAGCTGGGGACGAAATCATTGGTAGATCTGATGATATGATATCTGCTTGGGGACATAGGTCATTGAGAGACCTATCCCTATAAATGAGAGACCCAGCTGGGGTTTGTAGAAGCTTTCTTCACTCTGTTGTGATTCCTTCGCGCGCGACTCTTCTGGATAGAGGCTGGAACTCTGTGGGGAGATAGCTTCCTGACTTTTATACTCGGCTGAGGGCGAGATGGCAACTCGGCTGGGGAGAAAGAGAGGAATCACTGAAAGACCTCCCTAGAAATTCTGTTACGGTAGCTTCTTGACTCAGCCGGGAATATGGGCATCTTCTGTGATACCTGCCCATTCTGATGGGGATAAGTAATAAATGGCCGACTCAACTGGGAGGAGTCATGAAAAGCAACTCAGCTAGGGAGAGAACACTTCGGGTGCTAAAATTGAGTGTTGATTTGTCAGCTTGCTGGGACGAAGCTTACATGCCCCAAGTTGCGTTCTGGATACCTGCAATCCTGAAAAAGATAGAGAAATGCACAAGATAATCCCGAAGTATCCCTTACTGGATTCCGTCATAGGAGTTTAGATACTTCTGAGAGTAAGCATATTTCCTGCAAGCATGTTTTTATTTGAAGGTAAGCATCTGTATTCTTATGCAATCAGTTTTTTCTTTTAAGACATCAGACATTTTTTTGCAAATAAAATGTACAAAACGAGACATGACTGAAAATCTGATTTTATTAATTCGTACGCCATAAATTGGCGAGATACAGTCAAAGAAACATATCCCCTGAAATGAGGAGATTGTTACAAATTGAGAAACAAAATGTTGGCAGTGTTGATGACGCTTTAAGGAGCTTCCTCTTCACTATGACTCGTATGACTTTTGACGTTCTTCTCATCTTGCTTTTTGAGGAATGTTGATTCTGATTGAAGCTTGATCCTTTCGAAACTTACCAAGTTGTAAGCAATTCAGACGAATTCAGAATGCAGTTGTTCGCTTATTCCCTTATTTTGCATGGATCGCCCTTTCGGGTTTTCAATCCATCGGGATACCCATTTTTGCCTGAGCTGTCCAATGCGGCTTTTCAACTCAGCGGGTGTACATTTTTTGTTTATTTTCCCTTATTTTTGCCCGAGTCTTTTATTCTGTTTTTGACTCGCCGGGATGCCCTATTTTTTCCTGGACTTACATTCTGTTTTTATGTCCAGCGGGTCATTTTATGCGAAGTATTTTTTAACTGCATCTGAATTCACAGGGGACGGGAAATCTTCACCATCCATGGTGCTGAGCATCAGTGCTCCACCAGAGAAAACTTTCTTCACTACAAATGGTCCTTCATAATTTGGAGTCCACTTGCCCCTGTGGTCCGTATGAGGAGGGAGGATTCTCTTCAGCACAAGATCTCCTACTTGGTACTCTCGGTGCCTGACTTTCTGATCGAAGGCTTTCTTCATTCTCTTCTGATACAACTTCCCATGACAGATTGCAGCCAGCCTTTTCTCTTCAATCAGACTCAGTTGTTCATATCGGGACCTAACCCATTCTGCTTCACTCAGTTTAACATCCATTAGTACCCGTAGGGAGGGTAATTCAACTTCAACAGGTAGGACTGCTTCCATACCATACACAAGTTGATACGGTGTTGCCCCAGTGGATGTCCTGATTGACGTGCGGTACCCATGCAAGGCAAACGGTAGCATTTCATGCCAGTCTTTGTAAGTGACTACCATCTTCTGCACAATCTTCTTGATATTCTTGTTTGCTGCCTCAACAGCGCCGTTCATCTTTGGCCTGTAAGGAGAAGAATTGTGATGTTGGATCTTGAAGTCCCGGCATAGCTCTGCCATCATTTTGTTGTTTAAATTGGAACCATTATCAGTAATGATTCGCTCGGGCACTCCGTATCGACAGATGATATCTCTTTTCAGAAATCTGGCTACCACTTGTCTCGTGACGTTTGCATATGAGGCTGCTTCAACCCACTTGGTGAAATAGTCAATGGCGACCAGGATGAATCTGTGGCCATTTGAAGCAGTTGGCTCAATCTTGCCAATCATGTCAATGCCCCACATGGCAAAGGGCCATGGTGAAGACATGATGTTCAAAGGATTGGGAGGCACATGCACCTTATCTGCGTAGATCTGGCATTTGTGGCATTTTCTGGCGTAGGCACAATAGTCGGCATCCATTGTGATCCAGTAATAACCTGATCTTAGCAATTTCTTAGCCATGGCATGCCCTCCTGCATGGGTACCAAAAGATCCTTCGTGCACTTCATGCATTAACAAGTCTGCTTCTGTTCTATCAACACATCTGAGGAGTACCATATCAAAGTTCCTTTTGTACAGGGAACCATCAGTGTTCAGAAAGAAACTACCAGCAAGCCTTCTCAAAGTCTTCTTATCATTGGAAGATGCCCCATGTGGGTATGCTTGATCCTCCAAGAAGCACTTAATGTCATGGAACCAAGGCTTATCATCTTTGACAACATCTGCTGCGAACACATATGCTGGTCTGTCAAGTCTGGACACTGAAATCTGAGGTACAAAGTTGGCAGTCTGAACTTTGATCATGGATGAAATGGTAGCAAGAGCATCTGCAAACTGATTCTCGTCCCGAGGGATATACTCAAGCTTGACTGTTGTGAAGAAAGTCAATAACCTCCTTGTATAATCCCTGTAAGGTATCAGATGATCCTGGTGGGTGTACCATTTGCCATTGGTTTGATTGATTACCAAAGCTGAATCTCCGAACACGGTCAATGTCTTGATCCTGAGGTCAATGGCTTCCTCAAGACCCATAATGCAAGCTTCGTATTCAGCTTCGTTGTTAGTGCAGTTGAAAGTGAGTTTTGCCGAGAAAGGCATGTGAACTCCTTTAGGTGTAATGAGCACCGCACCAACACCACGACCATTCATGTTAACAGCCCCATCAAACATCATAGTCCATTCTTCTTCTGGGTCAGGCCCTTCAGTGTGAACAGGCTCTTCATGATCTTTTGCTTTTATGAACATGATGTCTTCATCAGGGAAGTCAAATCTCATAGGCTGGTAATCATCAATAGGTTGCTCAGCAAGATATTCCGACAATACACTGCCCTTGATGGCTTTCTGAGAAGTGTACTGGATGTCATATTCTGTAAGGATCATCTGCCATCTTGCAACCCGTCCGGTAAGAGCTGGCTTCTCAAATATGTATTTAACTGGGTCCATCTTTGAGATCAATAAAGTAGTGTGGGTCAACATATACTGTCTCAGTCGGCGAGCAGCCCACGCTAAAGCACAGCAAGTTTTCTCGAGCAGTGAATAACGTTGTTCACAGTCGGTAAACTTTTTGCTTAGGTAGTATATTGCATACTCTTTTCGACCAGACTCGTCATGCTGGCCCAACACACACCCCATCGACTCTTCTAATACTGTCAAGTACATTAACAGAGGTCTTCCTTCAACTGGAGGCATAAGGATTGGAGGTTCTTGCAGATATTCTTTGATCTTGTCAAAAGCCTTCTGGCAGTCTTCATTCCACCTGACCGTCTGTTCTTTTCTTAACAACTTGAACAAAGGTTCACAGGTTGCCGTAAGGTGGGATATGAACCTTGAGATGTAGTTCAATCGACCTAAGAACCCTCGAACTTCTTTCTCAGTTCTCGGTGCAGGCATCTCTTGAATGGCTTTGACTTTATCAGGGTCCACTTCAATCCCTTTCTCGCTCACGATAAAACCCAGCAGCTTACCAGATCTCACCCCGAATGTGCACTTGTTGGGGTTCAACTTTAATTGATACTTCCTCAGACGCTTGAACAACTTCAGTAGATTCACCAGGTGGTCTTCTTCAGTGAGGGACTTGGCAATCATGTCATCCACATAACATTCTATCTCTTTATGGATCATATCGTGGAATAACGTTACCATAGCCCGTTGATATGTGGCACCAGCATTCTTCAGTCCGAATGGCATCACCTTGTAACAGAACGTGTCCCAGGGTGTGATGAAGGTTGTCTTCTCCATGTCTTCAGGTGACATTTTGATCTGATTGTATCCTGAAAATCCATCCATGAAGGAGAATACCGAGAACTGAGCCGTATTATCCACCAATACATCAATGTGAGGTAAAGGAAAATCATCTTTCGGGCTGGCTCTGTTCAGATCCCGGTAGTCAACACACATTCTTACTTTGCCGTCTTTCTTAGGCACAGGTACTATGTTAGCGACCCACGGCGGATAGCTAGTCATAGCAAGGAACCCGGCGTCCCATTGCTTTTGTACCTCTTCCTTGATTTTCATAGCCATGTCGGGACGAGTTCGGCGCAGTTTCTGTTTAACTGGCGGGCATTCTTCTCTCAAAGGCAGCTTGTGCACGACAATGTCGGTATCCAACCCTGGCATATCTTGATAAGACCAAGCAAACACGTCCACATACTCTCGAAGCAGTTCAATCAATTGTCTCTTCACTGAGTCTTGTAGGCAGGCCCCGATTTTAACCTCTTTCACGTCTTCATCTGTACCAAGATTAATCACTTCGACCTCCTCCTGGTGAGGAGTAATAACCTTTTCCTCTTGTCTTAACAACCTGGCTAGCTCTTCAGGAAGCTCATATTCTTCTTCAACCCCTTCATCAGCTTGATTGATTGGATTGTCAAAGTCATACGAAGTCATAGCCGTGCTGTTGTCGGTGCTGTCTGGAAGGCATTCTCTGCAAGGGTTCAGTTGGTTCATTTTAGTGATTTGATTTTAATCTTATTTTAGAAAAGTGAAATAAAGCCGTCATTTTGAAAACACTGCCATTTATTTTTTTGTACAAAAAGAAAAATGGAAAAACAGTGAGCGGAAAAGAAAAAAGACTCGTTTGCAAAAAGATGTCTGATATTTCATTGATTAATCTTGTTGCACAAAAAGTACAGATGACCCGATTACAAAATGAGTCTTGTCATCTTGGGAAAGATGCAAGACTTTGATGCATGCTATAAAAATATAGGAAATAATAATTACTCTGCATGAGTAACTCTTATAATTTCCTGGGAAGACCAGTTCGAGATACTGCTCCCCGGGATCTTTGGACGAATCCAGCTTTCCAGGTTGCGTTCTTCTTCCAGCTCGTCTTCCAAACAGTTGACAGCATCAGGGGTGAGCATCCCCCCACTCACAAAGTTGGGCTCTTTCGCAGCCTCTGCTTGATCTTGTTGAGTTGGTTTGTAACCCAACCCAAATCTATCTTCTTTCTTCTCCACCGATAACAGTTTGCCCCAGCCTTGGGCGTTTCCTCCTTCAACAACCTTCCGGGCTTGTTGGTATGATGATATTGAAGTACCAGGCACAGCAGATGTTTCATTGACATTCAAAGCTTCAAAACCCTGGCTCATTGTTTCATGGATCTCCCCATCCATCTCAATGTACTTATAGGTAGCCAGGTGGCTGACAAAAATATCCTCCTCTCCACAGATTGTAACGATTTGACCCTCCCACTCGTATTTTAACTTCTGGTGAAGGGTAGAGGTCACGGCGCCAGCGGCGTGAATCCATGGCCTACCCAATAGACAGCTGTAGGCAGGCTGTATATCCATCACGTAGAAGGTCGTTTTGAAAGTTTGCGGGCCAATCGTTATGGCCAACTCAATCTCCCCCAGAACCGATCTCTTTGAACCATCAAAGGCTCTCACCACCAGGTTGCTGGGTCTTAACGCCAATCCGTCATATTCTAGCTTCACCAGAGCCTTCTTAGGTAAGACATTGAGGGATGACCCCGTGTCCACCAGCACATGGGAAAGGACAGCACCTTTACATTCCATGGTTATGTGCAAGGCTTTGTTATGGTTGCGGCCTTCCGTTGTCAAATCAGTATTGGTGAACCCTAGTCCGTGACTAGCATTGACATTTCCAACTACAGCTTCCAGCTGATTGACAGTGATCTCTTCAGGCACGTAAGCTGCGTGCAAGACTTTGAGTAGTGCGTTCCGATGGGCTTCGGAGCACATAAGCAATGATAGGATTGAGATCTTGGAAGGCGTCTGATGAAGCTGATCCACTACTTTATAATCACTCTTTTTGATGATTCGCATGAACTCATCAACCTCTTGGTCAAAGGGTGTTTTCAAGGCTTCTTTAACAGTCTGCTCTTCCTGCACCAAGCTTTTTCCTTTTGCTTTAGCAGCAGCTTCTGCTTCGGCAGTGGGTCTCTGAATTTGTGGAGCGAAAAGACGTCCGCTTCGGGTGAAGCCCCCGCCTCTTCCCACATTGTCAATTTGTGGTGCAGGGGTTGATGATTCAAAAGTGATTCTTTGTCCTTCACAGTACAGGTCAGAGCCGTAATGCCACGGGATGGCATTGCTGCTTTCATAAGGTACTGGTCCAGGCACCGTGATAGTGACTGGACTGACTGCAGCTGCGGAAGGAATTGTGATAGTCTGCGGATCATAATAAATTGTGACCGGTGCCCTGATGGGAGAAGCACTTTCTGAGTTGTAGGCAGAGTTGTTTTCAGGATCATAAAATATTGTGACAGTTGAGACATCTTCATGATTTGTTGCTGGTGTTGTAGGAGACATTGTGGGAAGGATGGATGTTGTTGTTGTAGGAGTTTCAAAATGGAGTGGTGCTGGAGTTGTAGAAGAAAAATTTGTTGATAACTGATCAGTTGAGATAATAGATGAAGTACTTGTTGATGAAACCGAAGAATTGTTAGGAACAATGGTTGTTGCAGTTGTAGGAGGTTCTGGAGTTGTTGCTGATGAGATTGCTGGATTTGTAGGAAATGATGTGGTGATCTGAAGCTGGCCACTCTGAATGAGACCGTCTATGCCGTTCCTCAGGTTATCGCATCCATTGACTGAAATATTACAGTAAGCACACCCCAACTCACACCCCGGGAACATTTGACATTCGAGGAGCTGAGCCTTAATTTCTACCAACGGTGTCCGGATCTGACCCACACTGGTTATCAAATAAGACGGTTTGTCTTCTTCAATAGCGTTAATTCTGGGACCACCGTGGTTTGGCATTGGATTTTTGTTGACATTGGGTGGTGGTGCGAAATTCAGAGCTTTTGAGTCTACCAGGTCTTGTACCTTCATGTGCAAGGCTCTGCACTTTTCTGTACTGTGGCCAGGTGCATTTGAATGGAAGGCACATCTGGCGTTGGAGTCATAATTCCTGGGTAGACTGTTGGGATCTGGAGGTGCCAATGTCCTTATCTCAACCAGGTTGAGTTTCAGGAGTTGTGGCAGCAATGTAGCATATGGCATAGGGATCAGATCGATTACCCTGTTGGCTTGAGAAGGCCTCTGTTGGAATGGCCTTTGCTGGTTATTGTTGTTGGTGTTGCTGTTGTTGTAATTTCTTGGAGGATATTGAGCTTGTTGATGGTACTGAGGTTGTTGTTGATAGTTTTGCTGCGGAGGTTGATAAACTGGTTGAGGATGAGCTGGAGCGGGAATGGTGACTGCTGCCACTGATCTGTGAACATATTGGGGCCTGCCCCTGTTGGTGTGGATGGCATTGGTCTCGCCAGTTCTTTTCGGGCCCGCAAAAGGCTTTCTTGTACTACTGGACGAGCTTGCACCGTTGTCTGAGATCTTACCCATCTTCAATAGGCTTTCAATTCTCTCCCCAGCTATGACAACATCTGCAAAGCTAGTGGAAGAGAAAGCAGCCAGCCTGTCAATATATGTCCCCTGAAGGGTGTTCATAAACATGTCTGCCATTTCCCTTTCAGACATAGGTGGTTGAACAGCAGCAGCCAGTTGCCTCCATCTCTGGGCATATTCTCGGAAACTTTCCCTTGACGACTGTGACATTCCCATTAGGAGGGTCCTGTTGGGTGCCATGTCTAAGTTGTACTGATACTGTCTTATGAAGGCCTCTGCCAGGTCTTTCCAGCATCTGATAGTTGCCCTTGTCAAGTGAGAGTACCATTCCCTTGAAGCTCCTGTCAAGCTGTCTTTGAAATAGAACATCCAGAGCTTCTCATCCATAGTATAGGCCTTCAGCCTCCCCAAAAATGATTGTAAATGAGTCCGGGGGCATGAAGTCCCGTTATATTTTTCAAAACAAGGAGGCTTAAACTTATGGGGGATCCTGACCCCGTCTACCAAGCCCATGTCCATGACGTCGAAACCCAGAGAGTTTTGAGACTCTAAAGACCTCAATTTCTCAGCTATCTCATCCAGCCTTCTATCATAAGCTTCTTCACCAGCACCCATTACCGTGAATTGATCCTCTTGGGGGTCTTCTTGAAGTACCCTGGCTGCAGTGGCAGTCCCTTGAACATTTGCAGGGATGTTGACCTCAGGATGGAGGTGTGGTCCAAATACAGGGGGATTAACATGAGGTTGGACCCTTTCATTGTTGCTGGTGCCGGCAGTCCCTATATGTGGATCTTCTTGGTTTTGCCTTTCCACCATGGCCCTCAATCTTTCTTGGCTCTGAGCCATGTTGTTCATCACTTCCATAAACTGCGTCATTTGATTCCTCATTTCTAGCCTTTCATTTGCCATTTGATTTCTGACCTCAGTAAGGTCCTGCTGCATCTGATCCATTTGAATGCCCGGAAGGTTGTTACGGGTCGGATAACGGTGCGGACGGTTGAGGGGAAATACCCGGCGTCGAGCAATAGTTCCTGAACATCACAACAGAGTTAGTGGCAATAAATCAAAAACCTACAAAACAAACAAAAGGGTTAGCATGCAATGCAGTATGCTTATTTGTTTTCAAGGTATCCGGCTTGGCATTCAGTTTTGACCCTTCCAGACCCTTGAAGATGCTGTTGATGTTGCTTTTGAAGTGAAACTTGGATGGAACAAACTAATACATATATTACAAAAGCAAAATGGTACATAGTTTGTTTACAAATACAAGCCCTCTGAGGGGTCAAAATACATTACAGGAAAATAAAAGTACATGGAATGAAAGCAACAACAAACAAATGGTCAAACACCAAGACCAAACTCATCCTCACGAACTTCCTTGAGAAGTGCTTCGGTCACAGGATCAGCCGGACGCTCTGTGAGATTCCTGATGAGGAGATTCCGGGTTGCAACAGCTGCTGTTAGTTTCTTGTGATGACTTTGGTCCTTTGACCTCTTCACTCCAGCTTTGATCTTTAGCTCTGATATCTCCCTCTGGGCTGCTGCCAGGGCTTCTTGCTGTTCTTTGGCACTATCTTCCAGTTGCTCCATCTTGTCTTGGACCCTCTTGTCCTCCAGGGTACGAGCCTCGGTGATCCTGACCCACCGGGCCTGACTCTCCTTCAGATACAAGTCTGTCCTTGCTCTCTGGAACTGGGCTTCTTTGCAAGCATTCTTCAGAATTTGCTCTCCCGCCTTAGACTTTTTGATATAATCCCCAGACTTCTCAATTTTAGTCAGATGCTCCACTCTCAACTTCTCCAACCTCTCAATCTCCATCCTACTCTCACTCCTCTCCCGAAGGGTCTTCTGCAAAGCCTGGGTTAACTTCTCATTTCTTTCCTTCAAGCTCTCAAACTCCTCCAAACTGATAGTGGCAGGGGGTGGTGCTGAAGATGATTCAGGCATATCTTCTATGGTAAAGGGCATTCCAGAGAATTGAGCCCTGGCATAGGACCACTCATAATATTGTGCTGATGCCACATTGTTGCACTTCCCCAAAATGGTTATTCCCTTGGTTTGAACATTATCCCAGGCCCAAGCAGCCTGCCTAACAATAGCCAGATTAGGCTTGTTCTCACAATAAAGAGTCTCAACCAAGTCCTGTGCCTTAGGAGTGTGGACCAGTGCATAGCCCAGTTGTCTTTTGAATAACAGAGGATTGTAATTGATACTACCCTTAACTCCTATTAGGGGCACATTGGGAAAATGCCCACAGCTGGTGATGATATCCCTGCCTTTGGTGCCTTGAGTGCACCATCTGATATCAGCTGAAGTTAGTGCAATGAGTCTCTTAGCCCAGTTTTTCTGCTGACGAGGATTCAAAAATGCATCTGTCCTGGGTAGATGCCTAAGAAGCCAAGTGTGGAATAATGGAGCACAACACCTTACTAATCTTCCCCTCTGCTTTTCATTCCTCTGATGCACTGAGTAGTAGAGGTCCCCCAATAAAGTGGGCACTGGGTTCTTCAAGATGAAAAGATGGATTGCATTCTTGCTAATGAATCGAGGCTCATCTGCAAACAACACAATTCCATATATACTCAAGGCCAGTAAAGCACAGACAGCTTTCCACTCTCCTAAAGAAGCTTTCAGGGTAGCTTGAGAGATCAAGAAGTCCAGATGGAAACCAGGGATTCCAGCTTTAGAAGTCATATGCTGCTCAATTAGGACAGGTTCCAGATGCAAAGCCTTTGCTACTTCTCCATTACCAGGGAAGACCATCTCAGGGTTGAAAGGGATTCCACCCCTGACGGGTATACCAACCAATGATGAGTATTCTTCCAATAGAGGGCCCAACTGAAAGTCTTGGAAAGTAAAACACCTCAATGGGGGATCATAAAACTGAATGCAAGTGTGGATCAGGCTTCTCTGTGAAGGGTCCAGATCCATAACCATATCAAGTATATCCCCATAGTGTTCCCTGAACAATGGTATGTGATCTGGAGTGATCAGGGTCTGAATCCTCCTGATGTCAGATAGCTCTGGCTGGAAGAAGTGATAGGTGATATTGCTCTTTTTAGGAGCCATGATGCTGAGACTAAGTAGAGACAGGTGCTGATGATAACACTGAAGAATGAGCCACTGATTGACTGATGCAGATAACTGAAGTAGATAGCTGAAGCAAATGATGATGAAGATAGGTCAGTACTGAAGATGGGGTCAAAACCAAAACCAAAGATGAAAGTGGATACCCTGAAACACAAATAAGCAAATGTCAATATGATGCAATATTTATGTATGCAAATGATATGCAAGGGTTTGTGACTGAGCCGGATCTGATCAAAAACTCTGATATAGGTCCAAGTATGTTCAAGAATTCCAGATGGAGGTCTATAAATCCAGTAACCAAGGTGGGGGGCTCAAATAAAGAGCCACATGTCCAGGGTTTAGAATCACAAGAACTGTTCCAACATGGAGTATTCTTAATCAAGTCAAAGTAGCAGGGTATTCTAAGGTCAAGGTACCTGCAAACCTGTAAACAGCCCAACCCCCTCACAGGTGGTGTTCTAAAACAAGGATCCTCAGACTTGGATCAGTTATGAGAAGTGTAAACACTTCTAACCCGGAGGTACAATGTTTACAATAACCATAAAAGATCCTCCTCTAATTCACCTCAGTTTCTGAAGGTCAAAACTAAAGGTCATCCAAACTTAGCAGGCTTCCCAGATAGCCCTAGCATTGCAGGAAATCTGCAACACAGAGTTCTCAAGAAGAAACCCATATCTGAATCGTGTTTCATATTCCCGCACCAGACCAAGATGGAATGGGAAAGAATATGATTCACTCTAGCCTAGGTGTCACTCAGGTCCCAGGTATAGGACCTTAACTCTCAATGGAACACCCACCCACCAAAGCAAAACCAGATCCAGCCAGACAGCATGACAGTATGATATATGTAAAGCAGTAAAGAAAGCAGATAAACAACTGTACATAAAGCAAAAATAAAACGTATATAAACACAAATAACCACATAACACCCCAGTAAACACAAATCAATCAAGCGCTAGGAGGAACCCACAAAAAGAACCAGAAGCCCTGGTTGCAATATAAGGGTCCCCAGCAGAGTCGCCAAGCTGTCGCTCCCAAAGATTTGCATCCCGGTACAAGCGCGAACGGTCGGCGAGAGGGACAATGAGAACACACAGCCTTGAACTCACTGGAGATGAATAGAGTCGCCGGCTAGGCATTTTTTATCCCGGAGGAAAGGCAATGCTGCATAGACCTAGAAAGATACGGATAAGACGGTTTGCGAACCAGAGAGACTGAGAAAGGGGGTTAGTTACAACCTGGGAAGGTATTAGCACCCAGATTGTCCGTCGTACTCGACGGGATCCACGCTTAAAAGATTTGTGTTTTAAAGGGGTAGTGTCAGTGCAATTTGTGTGTAAAAGAGCTGGAAAACAAAATGTGCAGGTGTCAGTGTAAAAGGGGTGAAGTGTATAATGATATGTCAGTGTAAGAATGAGAATTAAATGCTCATGGTAATGAGGCCAAAAGAATAAAGCTGGAAGGAGGGGGGAATATACAGAGACTTTTGTTCGATAACTGTTAAGTTATGCCTACGTATCCTCTCGTGCAATGAGGAAGTCAGAACACCGTAGTTCGACCCAAAGAGACTGAAAGATGAATTGACTTGTGAACTGCTTGCTTGTCAATGCTCAAGTGTATGACATGTCTGGCTCAGGTGCTAACTGTCTTGCATTAGACGGAAGAAGCAAGTTCCCGGTTATGAGTGAATGAGATGAGAAAAGAATCCCGGAGGAGACGATTATTGTTTGTTTTTGTGTTTTCAGTCTTTTATTGCTTTCTGGTGTTTGTCATAAGAAAATGAGCTTAAGCCTAAACCAATGGATTTAGTAAACTCATCACATCTTCCCTCTGATTAGGGGTAATGAGAATACCTTAAGTGTGAAGTCAGATTCTCACACTTAATCACCATGGTGTAGGATTAAGATCATTAACCTACTTGTGATTATTTAGATGTTTTTGGTGTTTTTGTTTAGTTTTAAGTAATGAGATTAAGCCATAATCAGGGATTAAACAGACTCATTACACCATCCTAATAGAAGGATAATAGATGAGAATGTTTAAGCTGAGGAAAGCTCCTCAACTTAATACATGATTAGGGATTAAACTCATGACAAAACAAGCCTTTATTAGATGGATTTTAGTTAATGATATGATGGTGAAGTGTTTTTTAGGGTTTGTAAGACAACTTGAGGGGGACTTGTCCATTAACACTAGGGTTAGTCCTTCTTAGCCAATTAAGGAAGAAATAGAACCCTAATGCAAGGCCCAAGTTACAAGTGTGGTGTCTTGATATTTATTAAGTGAATTGATTAAGAGATTTAAACACATTAAGGGTTTAACACTTAGGATTAAAGTTATACACTCCATCCTAAGAGAAGGATGCAGGCATAAACTTAATCACAAAGCCTTAAAGCCTTTAGGGTTTAGTCCCTGATTATGAGGTGAGAAGAGATGACTCAAAAGAGACACAAAGGTAAAAGCTAAAAGGGGAGACTAATCAAAACCCTAATCATTGTCATGCTTGGTTGTTCCTAAGGTTTGTCAGGTTTTCAAGAACAAGTCTTCAATGGAACCACCAGGAAGCAGATGAAAGGATCAAGAGAAGCAAAGCAACTTGCTTCATTCAAGAAGTCAAGTCACTTGAAGAAAGAAAGTAAGAAGAAGAGGAATGAGCAATCTCAAACTCAAACACATATAAAAATGCAGCAATGGATGCAAGAGAAATGAAAAGAAGAGTTATGAGAAGTGAAGGCAAATTCACTTCTCAAAATTACTTACCACCTGAAAGGTTAGAAAAGAAATGCAATGCAATGCAAAATGGGATGGAATGACATGATGCAAACCAAAACCAGAAGCAAATATGAGATGGTAATGATGCTATGAGATGCTACAAACATGAGGCAGCACATGGAAATGATCCTACAAGCTTATGAATGCAAATGAAACAAGTTAGGAAGCATGGACATACATGAAAAGTTATGAAGTGCACATGGCATACAACAAGGCAAATACATGATGCAATGATCAAACATGCTTTCAATATGTCTTATGATGTCAAATGAATCACATGGAAGCATGGAATGTCATGGCAAGTCATGTTATGCAAGAGAAATGCAAGATGGATGCATATGGAAGCCCAAATTAGGGTTTATGAATCATACACCAAACACAAACCAAAATCAGAAGTAAACAACATTATAAAAAATTGAAAATGCCACACGAAGGACCCCTAATCCTATACTAAACCAATGCCCAAAGGAGAGGCTTCAACTCTTAACCAAATTCAAGTTATGGTTTTTACAAGTTTTTTAGGGTTTTAGGGTTCCTTAACAAGAAAAATGCCAAACAAATGGAAAATGAAAGATCAAATCATGCCAATTTAATCTCACAAACTACATGCTAAACACAATGCAATGCAAAAAGAATCAAGGTCCAACTCTCAATGGTTAGGCATAAATGATTTTTGGAAGTTTGGATCAAAATAATGCCTAAAAATGATTTTAATTCCATGAAAAATTCTTAAAATGCATTAAGATCAAAAAAGAAATTTGGTTTGAGGGTTGGACAATGTTTCTAAATGGTTTTAAATGTTTCATGAATTTTTTGGTGATTTTTAAATACCTAAAAGCATTTTTAATTAATTAATTCTCATTAATTAATTAAAAATAAACTTTTAAATATTTAAAAATATTTTTTGAATGCAAAAAATAAAAATAAAAATGTTTTTGTGTTCTGAAAATTAATAAAAGTTTATACAAAAAATTTCAGAATTTTTTAATAAGTTTTACTATTTTTAATAAAATGGAGAAAAAAATACAAAATAAATGAAATAAAAATTAAAGAAAATAAAAAGTAAACACAATGGACGGATCAGATGGAAACTGGGGGGGAGGCTGTTGACTGCGCGCGCAATCCAATGGTCCATATTCAAACTGAAATTAATTAAGTTTATGAATTAATTAATTAAGTTAATTGTGATTAGGGTTTCTGAAAACGCATCCTGGCCCTTGAACACGCGCGGGAGTGGACCAAGTCAACTCATCCAACGCTCAAAATTCAAACTACATTAATGACAGGGATTAAGCCCTAATCATTTTCAGGTGGCCGGAGAAGACCTCCGGTCGTCTTCTCCGGTGGGAACCCCACCTGAAAATTTCTAAACTCTCCAAAACTCCACTAAAATGAAATCTAACAAACCAGAAATCATTCCCACACCTCACTGAATCAAAACCCCAACTTAAAACTCATTTATTCTTCCTGGAATGGCTGAATCGAAGCAAACAAGAACTAGGGCAAAAAAGTTTCAGAGACTAATTAAACTCTCATCTCTCCACCATTTTCAAAACTAAAGATACCAGAGCAATCAGTGAAGCATATAGAACAACTTAAGAACTTAAAAAACGATTTCTGGAAAAAATGTTCTTGAGCTACCTGAGTTTCGAAGCTTTCACCCTGGTAACTTTCAGACCTCCCCTCCTTGTGAAATCCACTCCTTATGACCCCTTGACGATGCTTGAATGCTTGGAAGAGATTTATGCTGGCTAGTTGAAGAGTTTGAACAGCTTCTGCTCAAGCTCAGTTGAAAATGGTGATGATGATCCAAGCTGTTTCAGGCCAATGTGAGTGGTTCTTTGTGATCAGGGTGATGTTTTGAGAAGGTTTGTGGAGTTTGTTTGAATGTTTATGGCCTGTGGAAGATGTTTCGAAGGAAACTGCAGATTGGGGTGAAAATGGAGAAACAATGTTCTTGCTGGATTCAGGCTTGGTTCTTTGTTGGTTTGGGCTCAATGAAGTATGGTGAGATGATTAGTGAAACTTGTTTGAATGTTTGTGAGCTGGGCAGAGAGATTCGAAGAGAGATGCAAATGGGGTGAGTTTTGTGTATGCTGTCTTAGGGCTTGCTTCAGGCTGGCTTGATGTATGAATTGGCTAGCATTTGCTTTGCATAAAAGACTCCTATTGGTCAGATGATGTGACCTGGCCTGCTGTGATTGGGATGTTTACTTTTGCAAAAAGTCCACTTTGTTGTAAGAGAGGCATGGGCTAAGTTCTAGCTTGGTACACAAGGCATGGGCTGCGCAGCAAGGTGAGTGAGTGAAGCTAAGGTGGCTCAGCAGCCAAGGCAACTAGTTGGTGAAGTGTGATCATGAGTTTTGCAAGTTGATCATTTCTAGTTCACATGAAACTTTCTTGCTACATAAGCCATGGATCATGAGAAACCTTGGTCCAAATCTGATTTTTAGGTCACATGTGATGTTTGTACATTGGTTTGATATGAATTTGAAGTTACAATTGCCTTGGTACAAAGTTCTTGCAAGTTTTTCATTTGGTGCACATCTTGAAAATTAGTGATTTTTGCCAACTTTGACACACCATAACTTTTGATCCAAAATGAATTAGGTCATGTTCTTGTACTTTTTGAAAAGGGAAAAATGTATTCTACAACTTTCATGACCAAAGTTTTTCCATTTGAAGCATTTTTGGATCAAAAAGTAAGGTTTGAAAAGTGACCTAAAATGACATATTCTTTAAAAGTCAACTATGCCCAAAAAAGTCAACTTTGCAAAAACTTCAAATTCTTGATTTTTGTGAACTTCAACCTTCTTCCATGATCAAATAAAGATCATATACACTCAAAATGATGAAGATCACCCCTTGGTTGGGTCATTGGGGGCCTCAGATGCCCTGATTTTGCACTGACTTGTCTGAAAAGTCAACCCTTGATCAGATGACTTCCCCATGGAATTCCTTCATGAAAATTGATATGCATACTCCCTATACCATATAAAGACCAATAGAAACAAGAATGACCAAAAAATTTGGAGTTATGGCCTCTGAAACCAAAACCCTAATTTCAAGTCAACTGTGCAGTCAAACCTGGCTCTGCATCCATACCAATCCCAGTTCTTGTGATTCTTTGGCATTTTTGACTTTGAGAGGATGTAATATGATATAAGAACACACATGGACCCCTTTGAAGTGATTGTTGACATTTGGAGTGGCTCAATAAGCTTTTGGATTGCTCAGATCACAAACCCTAGGTGCAGATGACTTAGAAACTATGCAGTGACTCAAAATTGAGATATGAGATGATATGATTGTGCTTATGCATATGAAATGATCACAAGCCATGGTGTGAATGGGTGAGGGAAAATTTGGGGTGTTTACAGCTGCCCCTATTCAAACATGAGTTAGCTGTGCAGGATGTAAGCGATGGCTTAACAGGCAAACAAGATTACTTGTGGTTGAATACCAAAGACAGTCCAAAATTTGCACTCACAGAATGAAGAAGAAAAGGGATATAGATTGTAAAAGGAAAATAAAGTATATTGTAAAGTGTAGGCGACGGAGGACGACCGTCGAGCAGAGGACGACTGCTGGGTAAAGAGCAATGACGGGGACGGCCGACATGCTGGGGATAAAAGATAAAGCCAAGACGGGGACGGCCGACTAGCTGGGGAAAGAAGGTAAAGCCAAGACGGGGACGGCCGACTAGCTGGGAAAAATAAGAAATTATGATGGGGACGGCCATCAAGATAAAGTTGTAAAATTCTATGGGGATTGATGAAACATGACGGGGACGGCCATCAAGTTCATAAAGCAAGGTAACCGACGATGGGGACGGCCATCGGGCTAAAGGAAAAGGAAAAGGGACCACGACGGGGACGGCCATCGGGTTAAAGAATAAATGAAATAAACAGATGATGGGGTACGGCCATCAAAGGTGAAGGACGATCACCTAGCAGGGGACGGCTGCTCTGTTGGGGAATAAAGGAATTATGATGGGGACGGCCATCAAAGGTGGAGGACGACCACCAGGCAGGGTACGGCTGCCGAAAATATCAACGATGGGGACGGCCATCGGATGAGCATGATGGAGGACGACCATCAAGAGGTGGAGGACGACCACCTAGCAGGGGACGGCTGCTCTCAAGGTTTGTCATGACATAGGACGAATGCCAGATAACCAAAATCAACAATGGGGACGGCCATTGGATAAAATGATGAAGGACGATCATCAAAAGGTGGAGGACGACCACCTAGCAGGGGACGGCTGCTAAAAATCAACGATGGGGACGGCCATCGGATGAGCATGATGGAGGACGACCATCAAGAGGTGGAGGACGACCACCTAGCAGGGTACGGCTGCTCTCAGGTTTATCATGACACAGGACGAGTGTCAGATAAGAAGAAATATTTGCTTTGTTGGCGATCTACTGGGGAGTAGTAAACACGGACGAGCGTTTACATCCAAGAAACAAAAGGTATAAGTGTTCAGGTGATGTGTATAGATTAAAGATGCGGACGAGCATCCTTAAGACTACGATACGGACGAGTATCGGGTAGAAACAAATACTGACTCGTGTTCAGAGATGATGATACGGACGAGTATCAACTGGTTAACAGAGAACACGGACGAGTGTTGAATCTGAGAGGACTCTTCTGGGGAATAGTAGGCACAGACGAGTGTCTATATTCAAGAGGACATAAGTGTTTGACACGGTGTATGGATTAAAGATGCGGACGAGCATCCTTAAGACTATGATACGGACGGGTATCATGTAGAAACAAACGCCTGACGCATGTTCTGAGATGATGATACGGACGAGTACCAACGGGTTAACAAAGAACAAGGACCAAAGTCGAATCTGTGGGGATATGAATGGTATATACAAGATATGGACGAGTATCTGTATGAGTATGAGTAGTGAGTATGAGTATTGTATAGATGAGTGTTTATCTGCTGGGGAGAGTGACACGGACGAGTGTCGAGAGAGAAAAGTATAATAATATCAACAGGTATATGGGTTGTAAAAAAGTAGGCGACTGCGCCGGGGATACGACACGGACGGGTGTCAAGAAAGTGTATATAGGTATATGTGAGTGCAAAGAGGATGTCTTTGGCTTTCTGCTGGGAGATATGACATGGATGGGTGTCAAGGAGTATCTGTAGTGCGGGTGATCTTGTTTGTAAAGAGTGTTCAGGCGACTTCACTGGGGAAAGATGGCACGGACGGGTGTCAAAATGAGTATATACTGGTGTTTGTGAATATGAGGCAACTGACTTTGCTGGGGAATCTCCGCTGGGGATTTGGGGAAAGTATTCTGTATATTGACGGACTGTCATTATTCACAAGTGTTGATTCAGAACATGGCTTATGATTACGCTATGTGTTGGATTCTTTCCGTAATGCTCCGTGTCAAAACGGAATGCTATGCTTTGTGGGTGAATATGATGCGAATGCTATGATTATGTAAAGGGCACCAAACCGGGACTCGGATTCCGTTGCTTGTGAAGGTCTTCGATCGATCTGTTTGAAGTAGACATCCCAGCTGGGGACGAAATCATTGGTAGATCTGATGATATGATATCTGCTTGGGGACATAGGTCATTGAGAGACCTATCCCTATAAATGAGAGACCCAGCTGGGGTTTGTAGAAGCTTTCTTCACTCTGTTGTGATTCCTTCGCGCGCGACTCTTCTGGATAGAGGCTGGAACTCTGTGGGGAGATAGCTTCCTGACTTTTATACTCGGCTGAGGGCGAGATGGCAACTCGGCTGGGGAGAAAGAGAGGAATCACTGAAAGACCTCCCTAGAAATTCTGTTACGGTAGCTTCTTGACTCAGCCGGGAATATGGGCATCTTCTGTGATACCTGCCCATTCTGATGGGGATAAGTAATAAATGGCCGACTCAACTGGGAGGAGTCATGAAAAGCAACTCAGCTAGGGAGAGAACACTTCGGGTGCTAAAATTGAGTGTTGATTTGTCAGCTTGCTGGGACGAAGCTTACATGCCCCAAGTTGCGTTCTGGATACCTGCAATCCTGAAAAAGATAGAGAAATGCACAAGATAATCCCGAAGTATCCCTTACTGGATTCCGTCATAGGAGTTTAGATACTTCTGAGAGTAAGCATATTTCCTGCAAGCATGTTTTTATTTGAAGGTAAGCATCTGTATTCTTATGCAATCAGTTTTTTCTTTTAAGACATCAGACATTTTTTTGCAAATAAAATGTACAAAACGAGACATGACTGAAAATCTGATTTTATTAATTCGTACGCCATAAATTGGCGAGATACAGTCAAAGAAACATATCCCCTGAAATGAGGAGATTGTTACAAATTGAGAAACAAAATGTTGGCAGTGTTGATGACGCTTTAAGGAGCTTCCTCTTCACTATGACTCGTATGACTTTTGACGTTCTTCTCATCTTGCTTTTTGAGGAATGTTGATTCTGATTGAAGCTTGATCCTTTCGAAACTTACCAAGTTGTAAGCAATTCAGACGAATTCAGAATGCAGTTGTTCGCTTATTCCCTTATTTTGCATGGATCGCCCTTTCGGGTTTTCAATCCATCGGGATACCCATTTTTGCCTGAGCTGTCCAATGCGGCTTTTCAACTCAGCGGGTGTACATTTTTTGTTTATTTTCCCTTATTTTTGCCCGAGTCTTTTATTCTGTTTTTGACTCGCCGGGATGCCCTATTTTTTCCTGGACTTACATTCTGTTTTTATGTCCAGCGGGTCATTTTATGCGAAGTATTTTTTAACTGCATCTGAATTCACAGGGGACGGGAAATCTTCACCATCCATGGTGCTGAGCATCAGTGCTCCACCAGAGAAAACTTTCTTCACTACAAATGGTCCTTCATAATTTGGAGTCCACTTGCCCCTGTGGTCCGTATGAGGAGGGAGGATTCTCTTCAGCACAAGATCTCCTACTTGGTACTCTCGGTGCCTGACTTTCTGATCGAAGGCTTTCTTCATTCTCTTCTGATACAACTGCCCATGACAGATTGCAGCCAACCTTTTCTCTTCAATCAGACTCAGTTGTTCATATCGGGACCTAACCCATTCTGCTTCACTCAGTTTAACATCCATTAGTACCCGTAGGGAGGGTAATTCAACTTCAACAGGTAGGACTGCTTCCATACCATACACAAGTTGATACGGTGTTGCCCCAGTGGATGTCCTGATTGACGTGCGGTACCCATGCAAGGCAAACGGTAGCATTTCATGCCAGTCTTTGTAAGTGACTATCATCTTCTGCACAATCTTCTTGATATTCTTGTTTGCTGCCTCAACAGCGCCGTTCATCTTTGGCCTGTAAGGAGAAGAATTGTGATGTTGGATCTTGAAGTCCCGGCATAGCTCTGCCATCATTTTGTTGTTTAAATTGGAACCATTATCAGTAATGATTCGCTCGGGCACTCCGTATCGACAGATGATATCTCTTTTCAGAAATCTGGCTACCACTTGTCTCGTGACGTTTGCATATGAGGCTGCTTCAACCCACTTGGTGAAATAGTCAATGGCGACCAGGATGAATCTGTGGCCATTTGAAGCAGTTGGCTCAATCTTGCCAATCATGTCAATGCCCCACATGGCAAAGGGCCATGGTGAAGACATGATGTTCAAAGGATTGGGAGGCACATGCACCTTATCTGCGTAGATCTGGCATTTGTGGCATTTTCTGGCGTAGGCACAACAGTCGGCATCCATTGTGATCCAGTAATAACCTGATCTTAGCAATTTCTTAGCCATGGCATGCCCTCCTGCATGGGTACCAAAAGATCCTTCGTGCACTTCATGCATTAACAAGTCTGCTTCTGTTCTATCAACACATCTGAGGAGTACCATATCAAAGTTCCTTTTGTACAGGGAACCATCAGTGTTCAGAAAGAAACTACCAGCAAGCCTTCTCAAAGTCTTCTTATCATTGGAAGATGCCCCATGTGGGTATGCTTGATCCTCCAAGAAGCACTTAATGTCATGGAACCAAGGCTTATCATCTTTGACAACATCTGCTGCGAACACATATGCTGGTCTGTCAAGTCTGGACACTGAAATCTGAGGTACAAAGTTGGCAGTCTGAACTTTGATCATGGATGAAATGGTAGCAAGAGCATCTGCAAACTGATTCTCGTCCCGAGGGATATACTCAAGCTTGACTGTTGTGAAGAAAGTCAATAACCTCCTTGTATAATCCCTGTAAGGTATCAGATGATCCTGGTGGGTGTACCATTTGCCATTGGTTTGATTGATTACCAAAGCTGAATCTCCGAACACGGTCAATGTCTTGATCCTGAGGTCAATGGCTTCCTCAAGACCCATAATGCAAGCTTCGTATTCAGCTTCGTTGTTAGTGCAGTTGAAAGTGAGTTTTGCCGAGAAAGGCATGTGAACTCCTTTAGGTGTAATGAGCACCGCACCAACACCACGACCATTCATGTTAACAGCCCCATCAAACATCATAGTCCATTCTTCTTCTGGGTCAGGCCCTTCAGTGTGAACAGGCTCTTCATGATCTTTTGCTTTTATGAACATGATGTCTTCATCAGGGAAGTCAAATCTCATAGGCTGGTAATCATCAATAGGTTGCTCAGCAAGATATTCCGACAATACACTGCCCTTGATGGCTTTCTGAGAAGTGTACTGGATGTCATATTCTGTAAGGATCATCTGCCATCTTGCAACCCGTCCGGTAAGAGCTGGCTTCTCAAATATGTATTTAACTGGGTCCATCTTTGAGATCAATAAAGTAGTGTGGGTCAACATATACTGTCTCAGTCGGCGAGCAGCCCACGCTAAAGCACAGCAAGTTTTCTCGAGCAGTGAATAACGTTGTTCACAGTCGGTAAACTTTTTGCTTAGGTAGTATATTGCATACTCTTTTCGACCAGACTCGTCATGCTGGCCCAACACACACCCCATCGACTCTTCTAATACTGTCAAGTACATTAACAGAGGTCTTCCTTCAACTGGAGGCATAAGGATTGGAGGTTCTTGCAGATATTCTTTGATCTTGTCAAAAGCCTTCTGGCAGTCTTCATTCCACCTGACCGTCTGTTCTTTTCTTAACAACTTGAACAAAGGTTCACAGGTTGCCGTAAGGTGGGATATGAACCTTGAGATGTAGTTCAATCGACCTAAGAACCCTCGAACTTCTTTCTCAGTTCTCGGTGCAGGCATCTCTTGAATGGCTTTGACTTTATCAGGGTCCACTTCAATCCCTTTCTCGCTCACGATAAAACCCAGCAGCTTACCAGATCTCACCCCGAATGTGCACTTGTTGGGGTTCAACTTTAATTGATACTTCCTCAGACGCTTGAACAACTTCAGTAGATTCACCAGGTGGTCTTCTTCAGTGAGGGACTTGGCAATCATGTCATCCACATAACATTCTATCTCTTTATGGATCATATCGTGGAATAACGTTACCATAGCCCGTTGATATGTGGCACCAGCATTCTTCAGTCCGAATGGCATCACCTTGTAACAGAACGTGCCCCAGGGTGTGATGAAGGTTGTCTTCTCCATGTCTTCAGGTGACATTTTGATCTGATTGTATCCTGAAAATCCATCCATGAAGGAGAATACCGAGAACTGAGCCGTATTATCCACCAATACATCAATGTGAGGTAAAGGAAAATCATCTTTCGGGCTGGCTCTGTTCAGATCCCGGTAGTCAACACACATTCTTACTTTGCCGTCTTTCTTAGGCACAGGTACTATGTTAGCGACCCACGGCGGATAGCTAGTCATAGCAAGGAACCCGGCGTCCCATTGCTTTTGTACCTCTTCCTTGATTTTCATAGCCATGTCGGGACGAGTTCGGCGCAGTTTCTGTTTAACTGGCGGGCATTCTTCTCTCAAAGGCAGCTTGTGCACGACAATGTCGGTATCCAACCCTGGCATATCTTGATAAGACCAAGCAAACACGTCCACATACTCTCGAAGCAGGTCAATCAATTGTCTCTTCACTGAGTCTTGTAGGCAGGCCCCGATTTTAACCTCTTTCACGTCTTCATCTGTACCAAGATTAATCACTTCGACCTCCTCCTGGTGAGGAGTAATAACCTTTTCCTCTTGTCTTAACAACCTGGCTAGCTCTTCAGGAAGCTCATATTCTTCTTCAACCCCTTCATCAGCTTGATTGATTGGATTGTCAAAGTCATACGAAGTCATAGCCGTGCTGTTGTCGGTGCTGTCTGGAAGGCATTCTCTGCAAGGGTTCAGTTGGTTCATTTTAGTGATTTGATTTTAATCTTATTTTAGAAAAGTGAAATAAAGCCGTCATTTTGAAAACACTGCCATTTATTTTTTTGTACAAAAAGAAAAATGGAAAAACAGTGAGCGGAAAAGAAAAAAGACTCGTTTGCAAAAAGATGTCTGATATTTCATTGATTAATCTTGTTGCACAAAAAGTACAGATGACCCGATTACAAAATGAGTCTTGTCATCTTGGGAAAGATGCAAGACTTTGATGCATGCTATAAAAATATAGGAAATAATAATTACTCTGCATGAGTAACTCTTATAATTTCCTGGGAAGACCAGTTCGAGATACTGCTCCCCGGGATCTTTGGACGAATCCAGCTTTCCAGGTTGCGTTCTTCTTCCAGCTCGTCTTCCAAACAGTTGACAGCATCAGGGGTGAGCATCCCCCCACTCACAAAGTTGGGCTCTTTCGCAGCCTCTGCTTGATCTTGTTGAGTTGGTTTGTAACCCAACCCAAATCTATCTTCTTTCTTCTCCACCGATAACAGTTTGCCCCAGCCTTGGGCGTTTCCTCCTTCAACAACCTTCCGGGCTTGTTGGTATGATGATATTGAAGTACCAGGCACAGCAGATGTTTCATTGACATTCAAAGCTTCAAAACCCTGGCTCATTGTTTCATGGATCTCCCCATCCATCTCAATGTACTTATAGGTAGCCAGGTGGCTGACAAAAATATCCTCCTCTCCACAGATTGTAACGATTTGACCCTCCCACTCGTATTTTAACTTCTGGTGAAGGGTAGAGGTCACGGCGCCAGCGGCGTGAATCCATGGCCTACCCAATAGACAGCTGTAGGCAGGCTGTATATCCATCACGTAGAAGGTCGTTTTGAAAGTTTGCGGGCCAATCGTTATGGCCAACTCAATCTCCCCCAGAACCGATCTCTTTGAACCATCAAAGGCTCTCACCACCAGGTTGCTGGATCTTAACGCCAATCCGTCATATTCTAGCTTCACCAGAGCCTTCTTAGGTAAGACATTGAGGGATGACCCCGTGTCCACCAGCACATGGGAAAGGACAGCACCTTTACATTCCATGGTTATGTGCAAGGCTTTGTTATGGTTGCGGCCTTCCGTTGTCAAATCAGTATTGGTGAACCCTAGTCCGTGACTAGCATTGACATTTCCAACTACAGCTTCCAGCTGATTGACAGTGATCTCTTCAGGCACGTAAGCTGCGTGCAAGACTTTGAGTAGTGCGTTCCGATGGGCTTCGGAGCACATAAGCAATGATAGGATTGAGATCTTGGAAGGCGTCTGATGAAGCTGATCCACTACTTTATAATCACTCTTTTTGATGATTCACATGAACTCATCAACCTCTTGGTCAAAGGGTGTTTTCAAGGCTTCTTTAACAGTCTGCTCTTCCTGCACCAAGCTTTTTCCTTTTGCTTTAGCAGCAGCTTCTGCTTCGGCAGTGGGTCTCTGAATTTGTGGAGCGAAAAGACGTCCGCTTCGGGTGAAGCCCCCGCCTCTTCCCACATTGTCAATTTGTGGTGCAGGGGTTGATGATTCAAAAGTGATTCTTTGTCCTTCACAGTACAGGTCAGAGCCGTAATGCCACGGGATGGCATTGCTGCTTTCATAAGGTACTGGTCCAGGCACCGTGATAGTGACTGGACTGACTGCAGCTGCGGAAGGAATTGTGATAGTCTGCGGATCATAATAAATTGTGACCGGTGCCCTGATGGGAGCAGCACTTTCTGAGTTGTAGGCAGAGTTGTTTTCAGGATCATAAAATATTGTGACAGTTGAGACATCTTCATGATTTGTTGCTGGTGTTGTAGGAGACATTGTGGGAAGGATGGATGTTGTTGTTGTAGGAGTTTCAAAATGGAGTGGTGCTGGAGTTGTAGAAGAAAAATTTGTTGATAACTGATCAGTTGAGATAATAGATGAAGTACTTGTTGATGAAACCGAAGAATTGTTAGGAACAATGGTTGTTGCAGTTGTAGGAGGTTCTGGAGTTGTTGCTGATGAGATTGCTGGATTTGTAGGAAATGATGTGGTGATCTGAAGCTGGCCACTCTGAATGAGACCGTCTATGCCGTTCCTCAGGTTATCGCATCCATTGACTGAAATATTACAGTAAGCACACCCCAACTCACACCCCGGGAACATTTGACATTCGAGGAGCTGAGCCTTAATTTCTACCAACGGTGTCCGGATCTGACCCACACTGGTTATCAAATAAGACGGTTTGTCTTCTTCAATAGCGTTAATTCTGGGACCACCGTGGTTTGGCATTGGATTTTTGTTGACATTGGGTGGTGGTGCGAAATTCAGAGCTTTTGAGTCTACCAGGTCTTGTACCTTCATGTGCAAGGCTCTGCACTTTTCTGTACTGTGGCCAGGTGCATTTGAATGGAAGGCACATCTGGCGTTGGAGTCATAATTCCTGGGTAGACTGTTGGGATCTGGAGGTGCCAATGTCCTTATCTCAACCAGGTTGAGTTTCAGGAGTTGTGGCAGCAATGTAGCATATGGCATAGGGATCAGATCGATTACCCTGTTGGCTTGAGAAGGCCTCTGTTGGAATGGCCTTTGCTGGTTATTGTTGTTGGTGTTGCTGTTGTTGTAATTTCTTGGAGGATATTGAGCTTGTTGATGGTACTGAGGTTGTTGTTGATAGTTTTGCTGCGGAGGTTGATAAACTGGTTGAGGATGAGCTGGAGCGGGAATGGTGACTGCTGCCACTGATCTGTGAACATATTGGGGCCTGCCCCTGTTGGTGTGGATGGCATTGGTCTCGCCAGTTCTTTTCGGGCCCGCAAAAGGCTTTCTTGTACTACTGGACGAGCTTGCACCGTTGTCTGAGATCTTACCCATCTTCAATAGGCTTTCAATTCTCTCCCCAGCTATGACAACATCTGCAAAGCTAGTGGAAGAGAAAGCAGCCAGCCTGTCAATATATGTCCCCTGAAGGGTGTTCATAAACATGTCTGCCATTTCCCTTTCAGACATAGGTGGTTGAACAGCAGCAGCCAGTTGCCTCCATCTCTGGGCATATTCTCGGAAACTTTCCCTTGACGACTGTGACATTCCCATTAGGAGGGTCCTGTTGGGTGCCATGTCTAAGTTGTACTGATACTGTCTTATGAAGGCCTCTGCCAGGTCTTTCCAGCATCTGATAGTTTCCCTTGTCAAGTGAGAGTACCATTCCCTTGAAGCTCCTGTCAAGCTGTCTTCGAAATAGAACATCCAGAGCTTCTCATCCATAGTATAGGCCTTCAGCCTCCCCAAAAATGATTGTAAATGAGTCCGGGGGCATGAAGTCCCGTTATATTTTTCAAAACAAGGAGGCTTAAACTTATGGGGGATCCTGACCCCGTCTACCAAGCCCATGTCCATGACGTCGAAACCCAGAGAGTTTTGAGACTCTAAAGACCTCAATTTCTCAGCTATCTCATCCAGCCTTCTATCATAAGCTTCTTCCCCAGCACCCATTACCGTGAATTGATCCTCTTGGGGGTCTTCTTGAAGTACCCTGGCTGCAGTGGCAGTCCCTTGAACATTTGCAGGGATGTTGACCTCAGGATGGAGGTGTGGTCCAAATACAGGGGGATTAACATGAGGTTGGACCCTTTCATTGTTGCTGGTGCCGGCAGTCCCTATATGTGGATCTTCTTGGTTTTGCCTTTCCACCATGGCCCTCAATCTTTCTTGGCTCTGAGCCATGTTGTTCATCACTTCCATAAACTGCGTCATTTGATTCCTCATTTCTAGCCTTTCATTTGCCATTTGATTTCTGACCTCAGTAAGGTCCTGCTGCATCTGATCCATTTGAATGCCCGGAAGGTTGTTACGGGTCGGATAACGGTGCGGACGGTTGAGGGGAAATACCCGGCGTCGAGCAATAGTTCCTGAACATCACAACAGAGTTAGTGGCAATAAATCAAAAACCTACAAAACAAACAAAAGGGTTAGCATGCAATGCAGTATGCTTATTTGTTTTCAAGGTATCCGGCTTGGCATTCAGTTTTGACCCTTCCAGACCCTTGAAGATGCTGTTGATGTTGCTTTTGAAGTGAAACTTGGATGGAACAAACTAATACATATATTACAAAAGCAAAATGGTACATAGTTTGTTTACAAATACAAGCCCTCTGAGGGGTCAAAATACATTACAGGAAAATAAAAGTACATGGAATGAAAGCAACAACAAACAAATGGTCAAACACCAAGACCAAACTCATCCTCACGAACTTCCTTGAGAAGTGCTTCGGTCACAGGATCAGCCGGACGCTCTGTGAGATTCCTGATGAGGAGATTCCGGGTTGCAACAGCTGCTGTTAGTTTCTTGTGATGACTTTGGTCCTTTGACCTCTTCACTCCAGCTTTGATCTTTAGCTCTGATATCTCCCTCTGGGCTGCTGCCAGGGCTTCTTGCTGTTCTTTGGCACTATCTTCCAGTTGCTCCATCTTGTCTTGGACCCTCTTGTCCTCCAGGGTACGAGCCTCGGTGATCCTGACCCACCGGGCCTGACTCTCCTTCAGATACAAGTCTGTCCTTGCTCTCTGGAACTGGGCTTCTTTGCAAGCATTCTTCAGAATTTGCTCTCTCGCCTTAGACTTTTTGATATAATCCCCAGACTTCTCAATTTTAGTCAGATGCTCCACTCTCAACTTCTCCAACCTCTCAATCTCCATCCTACTCTCACTCCTCTCCCGAAGGGTCTTCTGCAAAGCCTGGGTTAACTTCTCATTTCTTTCCTTCAAGCTCTCAAACTCCTCCAAACTGATAGTGGCAGGGGGTGGTGCTGAAGATGATTCAGGCATATCTTCTATGGTAAAGGGCATTCCAGAGAATTGAGCCCTGGCATAGGACCACTCATAATATTGTGCTGATGCCACATTGTTGCACTTCCCCAAAATGGTTATTCCCTTGGTTTGAACATTATCCCAGGCCCAAGCAGCCTGCCTAACAATAGCCAGATTAGGCTTGTTCTCACAATAAAGAGTCTCAACCAAGTCCTGTGCCTTAGGAGTGTGGACCAGTGCATAGCCCAGTTGTCTTTTGAATAACAGAGGATTGTAATTGATACTACCCTTAACTCCTATTAGGGGCACATTGGGAAAATGCCCACAGCTGGTGATGATATCCCTGCCTTTGGTGCCTTGAGTGCACCATCTGATATCAGCTGAAGTTAGTGCAGTGAGTCTCTTAGCCCAGTTTTTCTGCTGACGAGGATTCAAAAATGCATCTGTCCTGGGTAGATGCCTAAGAAGCCAAGTGTGGAATAATGGAGCACAACACCTTACTAATCTTCCCCTCTGCTTTTCATTCCTCTGATGCACTGAGTAGTAGAGGTCCCCCAATAAAGTGGGCAATGGGTTCTTCAAGATGAAAAGATGGATTGCATTCTTGCTAATGAATCGAGGCTCATCTGCAAACAACACAATTCCATATATACTCAAGGCCAGTAAAGCACAGACAGCTTTCCACTCTCCTAAAGAAGCTTTCAGGGTAGCTTGAGAGATCAAGAAGTCCAGATGGAAACCAGGGATTCCAGCTTTAGAAGTCATATGCTGCTCAATTAGGACAGGTTCCAGATGCAAAGCCTTTGCTACTTCTCCATTACCAGGGAAGACCATCTCAGGGTTGAAAGGGATTCCACCCCTGACGGGTATACCAACCAATGATGAGTATTCTTCCAATAGAGGGCCCAACTGAAAGTCTTGGAAAGTAAAACACCTCAATGGGGGATCATAAAACTGAATGCAAGTGTGGATCAGGCTTCTCTGTGAAGGGTCCAGATCCATAACCATATCAAGTATATCCCCATAGTGTTCCCTGAACAATGGTATGTGATCTGGAGTGATCAGGGTCTGAATCCTCCTGATGTCAGATAGCTCTGGCTGGAAGAAGTGATAGGTGATATTGCTCTTTTTAGGAGCCATGATGCTGAGACTAAGTAGAGACAGGTGCTGATGATAACACTGAAGAATGAGCCACTGATTGACTGATGCAGATAACTGAAGTAGATAGCTGAAGCAAATGATGATGAAGATAGGTCAGTACTGAAGATGGGGTCAAAACCAAAACCAAAGATGAAAGTGGATACCCTGAAACACAAATAAGCAAATGTCAATATGATGCAATATTTATGTATGCAAATGATATGCAAGGGTTTGTGACTGAGCCGGATCTGATCAAAAACTCTGATATAGGTCCAAGTATGTTCAAGAATTCCAGATGGAGGTCTATAAATCCAGTAACCAAGGTGGGGGGCTCAAATAAAGAGCCACATGTCCAGGGTTTAGAATCACAAGAACTGTTCCAACATGGAGTATTCTTAATCAAGTCAAAGTAGCAGGGTATTCTGAGGTCAAGGTACCTGCAAACCTGTAAACAGCCCAACCCCCTCACAGGTGGTGTTCTAAAACAAGGATCCTCAGACTTGGATCAGTTATGAGAAGTGTAAACACTTCTAACCCGGAGGTACAATGTTTACAATAACCATAAAAGATCCTCCTCTAATTCACCTCAGTTTCTGAAGGTCAAAACTAAAGGTCATCCAAACTTAGCAGGCTTCCCAGATAGCCCTAGCATTGCAGGAAATCTGCAACACAGAGTTCTCAAGAAGAAACCCATATCTGAATCGTGTTTCATATTCCCGCACCAGACCAAGATGGAATGGGAAAGAATATGATTCACTCTAGCCTAGGTGTCACTCAGGTCCCAGGTATAGGACCTTAACTCTCAATGGAACACCCACCCACCAAAGCAAAACCAGATCCAGCCAGACAGCATGACAGTATGATATATGTAAAGCAGTAAAGAAAGCAGATAAACAACTGTACATAAAGCAAAAATAAAACGTATATAAACACAAATAACCACATAACACCCCAGTAAACACAAATCAATCAAGCGCTAGGAGGAACCCACAAAAAGAACCAGAAGCCCTGGTTGCAATATAAGGGTCCCCAGCAGAGTCGCCAAGCTGTCGCTCCCAAAGATTTGCATCCCGGTACAAGCGCGAACGGTCGGCGAGAGGGACAATGAGAACACACAGCCGTGAACTCACTGGAGATGAATAGAGTCGCCGGCTAGGCATTTTTTATCCCGGAGGAAAGGCAATGCTGCATAGACCTAGAAAGATATGGATAAGACGGTTTGCGAACCAGAGAGACTGAGAAAGGGGGTTAGTTACAACCTGGGAAGGTATTAGCACCCAGATTGTCCGTCGTACTCGACGGGATCCACGCTTAAAAGATTTGTGTTTTAAAGGGGTAGTGTCAGTGCAATTTGTGTGTAAAAGAGCTGGAAAACAAAATGTGCAGGTGTCAGTGTAAAAGGGGTGAAGTGTATAATGATATGTCAGTGTAAGAATGAGAATTAAATGCTCATGGTAATGAGGCCAAAAGAATAAAGCTGGAAGGAGGGGGGAATATACAGAGACTTTTGTTCGATAACTGTTAAGTTATGCCTACGTATCCTCTCGTGCAATGAGGAAGTCAGAACACCGTAGTTCGACCCAAAGAGACTGAAAGATGAATTGACTTGTGAACTGCTTGCTTGTCAATGCTCAAGTGTATGACCTGTCTGGCTCAGGTGCTAACTGTCTTGCATTAGACGGAAGAAGCAAGTTCCCGGTTATGAGTGAATGAGATGAGAAAAGAATCCCGGAGGAGACGATTATTGTTTGTTTTTGTGTTTTCAGTCTTTTATTGCTTTCTGGTGTTTGTCATAAGAAAATGAGCTTAAGCCTAAACCAATGGATTTAGTAAACTCATCACATCTTCCCTCTGATTAGGGGTAATGAGAATACCTTAAGTGTGAAGTCAGATTCTCACACTTAATCACCATGGTGTAGGATTAAGATCATTAACCTACTTGTGATTATTTAGATGTTTTTGGTGTTTTTGTTTAGTGTTAAGTAATGAGATTAAGCCATAATCAGGGATTAAACAGACTCATTACACCATCCTAATAGAAGGATAATAGATGAGAATGTTTAAGCTGAGGAAAGCTCCTCAACTTAATACATGATTAGGGATTAAACTCATGACAAAACAAGCCTTTATTAGATGGATTTTAGTTAATGATATGATGGTGAAGTGTTTTTTAGGGTTTGTAAGACAACTTGAGGGGGACTTGTCCATTAACACTAGGGTTAGTCCTTCTTAGCCAATTAAGGAAGAAATAGAACCCTAATGCAAGGCCCAAGTTACAAGTGTGGTGTCTTGATATTTATTAAGTGAATTGATTAAGAGATTTAAACACATTAAGGGTTTAACACTTAGGATTAAAGTTATACACTCCATCCTAAGAGAAGGATGCAGGCATAAACTTAATCACAAAGCCTTAAAGCCTTTAGGGTTTAGTCCCTGATTATGAGGTGAGAAGAGATGACTCAAAAGAGACACAAAGGTAAAAGCTAAAAGGGGAGACTAATCAAAACCCTAATCATTGTCATGCTTGGTTGTTCCTAAGGTTTGTCAGGTTTTCAAGAACAAGTCTTCAATGGAACCACCAGGAAGCAGATGAAAGGATCAAGAGAAGCAAAGCAACTTGCTTCATTCAAGAAGTCAAGTCACTTGAAGAAAGAAAGTAATAAGAAGAGGAATGAGCAAGATCAAACTCAAACACATATAAAAATGCAGCAATGGATGCAAGAGAAATGAAAAGAAGAGTTATGAGAAGTGAAGGCAAATTCACTTCTCAAAATTACTTACCACCTGAAAGGTTAGAAAAGAAATGCAATGCAATGCAAAATGGGATGGAATGACATGATGCAAACCAAAACCAGAAGCAAATATGAGATGGTAATGATGCTATGAGATGCTACAAACATGAGGCAGCACATGGAAATGATCCTACAAGCTTATGAATGCAAATGAAACAAGTTAGGAAGCATGGACATACATGAAAAGTTATGAAGTGCACATGGCATACAACAAGGCAAATACATGATGCAATGATCAAACATGCTTTCAATATGTCTTATGACGTCAAATGAATCACATGGAAGCATGGAATGTCATGGCAAGTCATGTTATGCAAGAGAAATGCAAGATGGATGCATATGGAAGCCCAAATTAGGGTTTATGAATCATACACCAAACACAAACCAAAATCAGAAGTAAACAACATTATAAAAAATTGAAAATGCCACACGAAGGACCCCTAATCCTATACTAAACTAATGCCCAAAGGAGAGGCTTCAACTCTTAACCAAATTCAAGTTATGGTTTTTACAAGTTTTTTAGGGTTTTAGGGTTCCTTAACAAGAAAAATGCCAAACAAATGGAAAATGAAAGATCAAATCATGCCAATTTAATCTCACAAACTACATGCTAAACACAATGCAATGCAAAAAGAATCAAGGTCCAACTCTCAATGGTTAGGCATAAATGATTTTTGGAAGTTTGGATCAAAATAATGCCTAAAAATGATTTTAATTCCATGAAAAATTCTTAAAATGCATTAAGATCAAAAAAGAAATTTGGTTTGAGGGTTGGACAATGTTTCTAAATGGTTTTAAATGTTTCATGAATTTTTTGGTGATTTTTAAATACCTAAAAGCATTTTTAATTAATTAATTCTCATTAATTAATTAAAAATAAACTTTTAAATATTTAAAAATATTTTTTGAATGCAAAAAATAAAAATAAAAATGTTTTTGTGTTCTGAAAATTAATAAAAGTTTATACAAAAAATTTCAGAATTTTTTAATAAGTTTTACTATTTTTAATAAAATGGAGAAAAAAATACAAAATAAATGAAATAAAAATTAAAGAAAATAAAAAGTAAACACAATGGACGGATCAGATGGAAACTGGGGGGGAGGCTGTTGACTGCGCGCGCAATCCAATGGTCCACATTCAAACTGAAATTAATTAAGTTTATGAATTAATTAATTAAGTTAATTGTGATTAGGGTTTCTGAAAACGCATCCTGACCCTTGAACACGCGCGGGAGTGGACCAAGTCAACTCATCCAACGCTCAAAATTCAAACTACATTAATGACAGGGATTAAGCCCTAATCATTTTCAGGTGGCCGGAGAAGACCTCCGGTCGTCTTCTCCGGTGGGAACCCCACCTGAAAATTTCTAAACTCTCCAAAACTCCACTAAAATGAAATCTAACAAACCAGAAATCATTCCCACACCTCACTGAATCAAAATCCCAACTTAAAACTCATTTATTCTTCCTGGAATGGCTGAATCGAAGCAAACAAGAACTAGGGCAAAAAAGTTTCAGAGACTAATTAAACTCTCATTTCTCCACCATTTTCAAAACTAAAGATACCAGAGCAATCAGTGAAGCATATAGAACAACTTAAGAACTTAAAAAGCGATTTCTGGAAAAAATGTTCTTGAGCTACCTGAGTTTCGAAGCTTTCACCCTGGTAACTTTCAGACCTCCCCTCCTTGTGAAATCCACTCCTTATGACCCCTTGACGATGCTTGAATGCTTGGAAGAGATTTATGCTGGCTAGTTGAAGAGTTTGAACAGCTTCTGCTCAAGCTCAGTTGAAAATGGTGATGATGATCCAAGCTATTTCAGGCCAATGTGAGTTGTTCTTTGTGATCAGGGTGATGTTTTGAGAAGGTTTGTGGAGTTTGTTTGAGTGTTTATGGCCTGTGGAAGATGTTTCGAAGGAAACTGCAGATTGGGGTGAAAATGGAGAAACAATGTTCTTGCTGGATTCAGGCTTGGTTCTTTGTTGGTTTGGGCTCAATGAAGTATGGTGAGATGATTAGTGAAACTTGTTTGAATGTTTGTGAGCTGGGCAGAGAGATTCGAAGAGAGATGCAAATGGGGTGAGTTTTGTGTATGCTGTCTTAGGGCTTGCTTCAGGCTGGCTTGATGTATGAATTGGCTAGCATTTGCTTTGCATAAAAGACTCCTATTGGTCAGATGATGTGACCTGGCCTGCTGTGATTGGGATGTTTACTTTTGCAAAAAGTCCACTTTGTTGTAAGAGAGGCATGGGCTAAGTTCTAGCTTGGTACACAAGGCATGGGCTGCGCAGCAAGGTGAGTGAGTGAAGCTAAGGTGGCTCAGCAGCCAAGGCAACTAGTTGGTGAAGTGTGATCATGAGTTTTGCAAGTTGATCATTTCTAGTTCACATGAAACTTTCTTGCTACATAAGCCATGGATCATGAGAAACCTTGGTCCAAATCTGATTTTTAGGTCACATGTGATGTTTGTACATTGGTTTGATATGAATTTGAAGTTACAATTGCCTTGGTACAAAGTTCTTGCAAGTTTTTCATTTGGTGCACATCTTGAAAATTAGTGATTTTTGCCAACTTTGACACACCATAACTTTTGATCCAAAATGAATTAGGTCATGTTCTTGTACTTTTTGAAAAGGGAAAAATGTATTCTACAACTTTCATGACCAAAGTTTTTCCATTTGAAGCATTTTTGGATCAAAAAGTAAGGTTTGAAAAGTGACCTAAAATGACATATTCTTTAAAAGTCAACTATGCCCAAAAAAGTCAACTTTGCAAAAACTTCAAATTCTTGATTTTTGTGAACTTCAACCTTCTTCCATGATCAAATAAAGATCATATACACTCAAAATGATGAAGATCACCCCTTGGTTGGGTCATTGGGGGCCTCAGATGCCCTGATTTTGCACTGACTTGTCTGAAAAGTCAACCCTTGATCAGATGACTTCCCCATGGAATTCCTTCATGAAAATTGATATGCATACTCCCTATACCATATAAAGACCAATGGAAACAAGAATGACCAAAAAATTTGGAGTTATGGCCTCTGAAACCAAAACCCTAATTTCAAGTCAACTGTGCAGTCAAACCTGGCTCTGCATCCATACCAATCCCAGTTCTTGTGATTCTTTGGCATTTTTGACTTTGAGAGGATGTAATATGATATAATAACACACATGGACCCCTTTGAAGTGATTGTTGACATTTGGAGTGGCTCAAGAAGCTTTTGGATTGCTCAGATCACAAACCCTAGGTGCAGATGACTTAGAAACTATGCAGTGACTCAAAATTGAGATATGAGATGATATGATTGTGTTTATGCATATGAAATGATCACAAGCCATGGTGTGAATGGGTGAGGGCAAATTTGGGGTGTTTACACTGAGGTCAATGGCTTCCTCAAGACCCATAATGCAAGCTTCGTATTCAGCTTCGTTGTTAGTGCAATTGAAGGTGGGTTTTGCCGAGAAAGGCATGTGAACTCCTTTAGGTGTAATGAGTACTGCACCAACACCACGACCATTCATATTAACAGCCCCATCAAACATCATAGTCCATTCTTCTTCCGGGTTAGGCCCTTCAGTGTGGACAGGCTCTTCGTGATCTTTTGCTTGTAGGAACATGATGTCTTCATCAGGGAAGTCAAATCTCATAGGCTGGTAATCATCAATAGGTTGCTCAGCAAGATATTCAGACAATACACTGCCCTTGATGGCTTTCTGAGAGGTGTACTGGATGTCATATTCTGTGAGAATCATTTGCCATCTTGCAACCCGTCCGGTAAATGCTGGCTTCTCAAAAATGTACTTAACTGGGTCCATCTTTGAGATCAATAAAGTGGTGTGGGTCAACATATACTGTCTCAGTCGGTGAGCAGCCCACGCTAAAGCACAACAAGTTTTCTCGAGCAATGAATAACGTTGTTCACAGTCGGTAAACTTTTTGCTCAGGTAGTATATTGCATACTCTTTTCGACCAGACTCGTCATGCTGGCTGTAAACACCCCAAATTTTCCCTCACCCATTCACACCATGGCTTGTGATCATCTCATATGCATAAACACAATCATATCATCTCATATCACATTTTTGAACCATTGCATTGGTTCAAAGTCATCTGCATCTAGGGTTTGTGATCTGAGCAATCCAGGAGCCTCTTGAGCCACTCCAAAGGTCATCAATCACTTTCAAGGGGTCTATGTGTGTTCAAGCATCATATTACATCCTCTCAAAGTCCAAGATGCCAAAGAATCACAAGAACTGAGATTGGTATGGATGCAGAGCCAGGTTTGACTGCACAGTTGACCTAAAATTAGGGTTTTGGTTTCAGAGGCCATAACTCCATTTTTTTTGGTCATTCTTGTTTCCACTGGTCTCTATATGGTATAGGGAGTATGCATATCAATTTTCATGAAGAAATTCCATGGGGAAGTCATCTGATCAAGGATTGACTTTTCAGACAAGTCAGTGCAAAATCAGGGCATTTGAGGCCCCCAATGACCCAACCAAGGGGTGATCTTCATCATTTTGAGTGTATATGATCTTTATTTGATCATGTAAGAAGGTTGAAGTTCACAAAATTCAAGAATTACAAGTTTTTGCAAAGTTGACTTTTGAAGAATATGTCATTTTATGCCACTTTTCAAGCCTTGCTTTTTGATCCAAAAATGCTTCAAATGGAAAAACTTTGGTCATGAAAGTTGTAGATTAGATCTTTCCCTTTTCAAAAAGTACAAGAACTTGAACTAATTCATTTTGGATCAAAAGTTATGATGTGTTAAAGTTGGCAAAAATCACTAATTTTCAAGTTATGCACTAAAAGGAAAACTTGCAATTTCATGTATCAAGCATTCTAGTAACTTCAAATTGACTTCAAAGCTTCATCACATGATCATATATGACCCCAAAAACAGAATTGGCCCAAGGAATTTTACATTGCTTGCCTTGATTTTCAAAGTTCCATAAGGCATTTTTCATAAGTATGCAAAAGGGGATTCTTGGCAAAACCATTCTTCAAAGAAATATGTGATCTCTAGCTGACTTTCATACATTGCCATGACTAAAAGAAGTGATATGCTACAAAATTCAGCAAGAGTTTTTCATGTACATAGCACAAATTCATGAGGAAACATCAAGTGGGCAAGTTGCAAAAGCTAGCATAGCTTGTCATCCACATGTTGCAGTCAGCTACAAACAATCCAAGGGCCCTCCTCAACTCAAGCTGGAGCAAGACATGACTTGAACCTGATGCTGCCATGGCCCATACTCTAAAGGACACAAATTTGACCTTTTTGCAAAAAGCTCCCATACTCTTGGCACAGTAAACAGCCACCCTACTGACCTGCCCCACAGGCTATCCACACAAGTTGGAGATGATATAGCAAAGCATTGAGCATTGAAGCTGGCCAGAACACAACACATCCAAAAACCTGCAAAAACTTTCCTTTCTTCGAATCACATTCCACAGTCATCAAACACTCATTCTACCTTCACCAATCAACCAGAAAACCTCCATAGAACCAATACCACCCTTCACAATGATCTGAAACAGCTCATACACAAACTCCATTTTCTGATACACCAGAACTGGACTTCTCAAACCAGCTTGTTTAAGCTCATTCCAAGCCTTCCATTAGCACCAGGGGAGTCAGTGGAGCAAGCTTGCACCAAAGAATAGCTCTGAAAGCCCAGAAACAGGAGTCTCCAGCTCAGGTATGGCCAAGAACACTTTCTCATAAAGCTTTGATTTTTTGGTATAAACTGAAAGTGCATGCTTTAAGGATCATTGTGATATGTTCAGAATCGAAAATGGTGAAAAAATGAGTATTTTATGAGTGTCTGAAAGTTTGGCCCCATTTTTGTTTTGTTTCGATTCAGCCTGTTTGTGCTAGATAAATGATGTTTGGTTGTTGATTTGAGTTGCTAGAAGTGTGAGGATTGTTTCTGGGCATTTAATTTGACTTGGGGTAGCCTAAATAAGAAGCTAGGGTTTTGGCATGGCCGGAGAAGACGACCGGAGCTCATCTCCGGTCGCCTGAATGTAATTAGGGTTAAGCCTGGGTGATTAAGCAACTTTAAATCTTGTCCCTTGGATGCTGCTTCCCGCGCGCTTGTGAACGGCTCAGATGGGTCATTAAACCCTAATCTTGTTTAATTAAATTAATCATAATTAATTAAGTTAACCTGGAACCACAGCCATTGGATCACGCGCGTGTTTGAACTTTGAATCTGGGCCTTGGATTGTGCATACCCCCAGTCTTGTTGACTTGCACGCAGGGCCTTTGGATCACTCAACTCTTAATCACAGCCACTCATATTGCATACTTCATATTTTATTTTCATTTTTCTTTCTTTTAATTTGCATAATTAATTTAAAATAGCAAAAATGTTTTAAAAATTATGAAACTTTTTGTCAAGAGTTTCATTAATTTTTAAAACACAAAAATATTTTTATTTTCATTTTTAGCATTAAAAAAGTATTTTTAAATATTTAAAAGATTATTTTTAATTGATTAATGAAAATTAATTTATTAAAAATACTTTTAGGTATTTAAAAATCACCAAAAAATTCATGAAATGTTCTAAGACATTTAGAAACATTGTCCAACCTTCAAACCAAATTTATTTTTTGATCTTGATGCATTTTGAGATTTTTTCATTGATTTAAAATCATTTTTATGCATTAATTTGATCCAAAGTTCCAAAAATCATTTCTGCCTATTCATGAGGAGTTGGACATTGATTCTTTTTGCATTGCATTGTGTTTAGCATGTAGTTTGTGAGATTAAATGGCCATGATTTGATCTTTCATTTTCCTTTTGTTTGATAATTTTCTTGTTTAGGAACCCTAAAACCCTAGAAATCTTAAGAAAACCATAACTTGAATTTGGTTAAGAGTTGAAACCTCTCCTTTGGGCATTGGTTTAGTATAGGATTAGGGGTCCTTTGAGTGGCATTTTCAATTTTTTATCTTAGGGTTTGCTTCTGATTTTGATTTTTGTTTGATGTGTTGTTCATAAACCCTAATTTGGGCTTTCATATGCATCCATCTTGCATTTCCCTTGCATAACATGACTTGCCATGACATTTCAAGCATCCATTTGATTCATTTGACATCATAAGACATATTGAAAGCATGTTTGATCATTGCATCATGTATTTGCCATGTTGTATGCCATGTGCACTTCATAACTTTTCATGTATGTTCATGGTTCCTAACTTGCTTCATTTGCATTCATGAACTTGTATGATCATTTCCATGTGCTGCCTCATGTTTGTAGCATCTCATAACATCATTAGCATCATGTAAATGCTTCTGGTTTTGTTTCTCATCATGTCATCTCATCCCATTTTGCATTGCATTGCATTTCTTTTCTAACCTTTCAGGTGGTAAGTAACTTTGAGAAGTGAATTTGCCTTCACTTCTCATAACTTTTCTTTTCATCTCTCTTGCATACATGCTGCATTTTTATATGTGTTTGAGTTTGAGCTTGCTCATTCCTTTTCTTCTTACTTTCTTTCTTCAAGTGACTTGACTTCTTGAATGAAGCAAGTTACTTTGCTTCTCTTGATCCCTTCATCTGCTTCCTGGCGGTTCCATTGAAGACTTCTCTTGAAAACCTCACAAACCTTAGGAACAACCAAGCATGAAAATGATTAGGGTTTTGATTAGTCTCCCCTCTTAGTTTTACCTTTGTGTCTCCTTGAGTCTCCTCTTCTCACCTCATAATCAGGGACTAAACCCTAAAGGTTTTAAGGCTTTGTGATTAAGCTTATGCCTGCATCCTTCTATTAGGATGGAGTGTATAACTTTAATCCTAAGTGTTAAACCCTTAATGTGTTTAAATCTCTCAATCAATTCACTTAATAATCATCAAGACATCACACTTGTAACTTGGGCCTTGCATTAGGGTTCTAATTCTTCCTTAATTGGTTAAGAAGGACTAACCCTAGTGTTAATGGACAAGTCCTCCTCAAGTTGTCTTACAAATCATAAAATTCACTTCATCATCATCATACCATTAACTAAATCCACTTAATCAAAGGCTTGTTTTGTCATGAGTTTAATCCCTAATCATGGATTAAGTTGAGGAGCATTCCTCAACTTAAACATTCTCATCTATTATCCTTCTATTAGGATGGTGTAATGAGTCTGTTTAATCCTTGATTATGGCTTAATCTCATTACTTAACACTAAACAAAAACACCGAAAACATCTAAATAATCACAAATAGGTTAATGATCTTAATCCTACACCAAAGGTGATTAAGTGTGAGAATCTGACTTCACACTTAAGGTACTCTCATTACCCCTAAATAGAGGGAAGATGTGATGAGTTTACTAACCCATTGGTTTAGGCTTAAGCTCATTAACTTATGAAAAACTTTCAAAAGCAATAAAAGACTGAAAACTCAAAAACAAACAATAATCGTCTCCTCCGGGATTCTTTTCTCACCTCATTCACTCACAAACGAGAACTTGCTTCTTCCGTCTAATGCAAGACAGTTAGCATCTGTGCCAGACAGATCATACACTTGAGCATAGGCAAGCAAGCAGTTCACCAGTCAATTCACCTTTCAGTCTCTTTGGGTCGAACTACGGTGTTCTGACTTCCTCATTGCACGAGAGGATACGTAGGCATAACTTAACAGTTATCGAACAAAAGTCTCTGTATATTCCCCCTTTTTCCAGCTTCATTCTTTAGGCCTCATTATCATGAGCAACTCATTCTCATTCTTACACTGACACATCATTATACACTTCACTTCTTTTACACTGACACCTGTACATTCTTTTCCAGCTATCTTATACACAAATTGCACTGACACTACCCCTTTAAAACACAAATCTTTTAAGCGTGGATCCCGTCGAGTACGGCGGACAATCTGGGTGCTAATACCTTCCCAGGTTGTAACCAACCCCCTTTCTCAGTCTCTCTGGTTCGCAACCGTCTTATTCGTATCTTTCTAGGTCTATGCAGCATTACCTTTCCTCCGGGATAAAAATGCCTAGCTGGCGACTCTATTCATCTCCAGTGAGTTCACGGCTGTGTGTTCTCACAGTTCCCTTCGCCGACCATTCGCGTCTGTACCTTTATCTGGGCCTGGTCCCACTTATCGGGAGCGACACTGGCCCAGCACATACCCCATTGACTCTTCTAATACTGTCAAGTACATGATTAGAGGTCTTCCTTCAACTGGAGGCATAAGGATTGGAGGTTCTTGTAAGTACTCCTTGATCTTGTCAAAAGCCTTCTGGCAGTCTTCATTCCACCTGACCGTCTGTTCTTTTCTTAGCAATTTGAACAAGGGTTCACAGGTTGCTGTAAGGTGAGATATGAACCTTGAAATGTAGTTCAATCGTCCTAAGAACCCTCGAACTTCTTTTTCTGTCTTCGGTGCAGGCATTTCTTGAATGGCTTTTACTTTATCTGGGTCAACTTCAATCCCTTTCTCACTTACAATAAATCCCAGCAGCTTACCAGATCGCACCCCAAATGTGCACTTGTTGGGGTTCAACTTCAGTTGGTACTTCCTCAGACGCTTGAATAACTTCAGCAGATTTAACAAGTGGTCTTCTTCCGTGAGGGACTTGGCAATCATGTCATCCACATAACATTCGATTTCTTTATGGATCATATCGTGGAATAATGTCACCATAGCCCGTTGATACGTTGCACCAGCGTTCTTCAATCCGAACGGCATCACCTTGTAACAGAACGTGCCCCAGGGTGTGATGAAAGTTGTCTTCTCCATGTCTTCAGGTGACATCTTGATCTGGTTGTATCCTGAAAATCCGTCCATGAAGGAGAACACCGAGAACTGAGCCGTATTATCAACCAATACATCAATGTGAGGTAATGGGAAGTCATCTTTCGGGCTGGCTCTGTTCAGATCCCGGTAGTCAACACACATTCTTACTTTGCCGTCTTTCTTGGGCACAGGTACTATATTAGCAACCCACGGCGGATAGCTAGTTACAGCAAGGAACCCGACGTCCCACTGCTTTTGTACCTCTTCTTTGATCTTCATTGCCATATCTGGGCGAGTACGGCGTAGCTTCTGTTTTACTGGCGGGCAATCTTCTCTTAAAGGCAGCTTGTGCATAACAATGTCGGTGTCCAACCCTGGCATATCTTGATAAGACCAAGAAAACACATCCACATATTCCTGAAGCAGGTCAATCAGTTGTCTCTTCACTGAGTCTTGTAAGCAGGCCCCGATTTTAACCTCTTTCACCTCTTCATCCGTACCAAGATTAATCGTTTCGACCTCCTCCTGATGAGGAGTGATGACCTTTTCCTCTTGTCTCAACAACCTGGCTAGCTCTTCAGGAAGCTCGTAATCTTCTTCAACCCCTTCATCAGCTTGATTGATCGGATTGCCAAAGTCATATGAAGTCATAGCCGTGCTGCTGTCGGTGCGGTCTGGAAGGCACTCTCTGCAAGGGTTCAGTTTGTTCATTTTAGTGGTTGATTTTAATCTTGTTTAGAAAAGTGAAATGAAGTTGTCATTTTGAAAACATTGCCATTTATTTTTGTACAAAAAGAAAAATGGAAAAACAGTGAACGGAAAAGAAAAAGACTCATTTGCAAAAGATGTCTGATATTTCATTGATTAATCTTGTTGCACAAAACTACAGATGGCCCGGTTACAAAATGAGTCTTGTCATCTTGGGCAAGATGCAAGACTTGATGCATGCTTAAAAATACAGGAAATAATAATTACTCTGCAGGAGTAACCCTTATAATTTCCTGGGAAGACCAGTTTGAGATACTGCTCCCCGGGATCTTTGGACGTATCCAACTCTCCAGGTTGCGGTCGCTTTCATCCTCGTCTTCCAAGTTGTTCACAGCATCGGGGGTGAGCATCCCCCCACTGACAAAATTGGGCTCCTTAGCAGCCTCTGCTTGATCTTGTTGAGTTGGTTTGTAACCCAACCCAAATCTATCCTCCTTCTTCTCTACGGACAACAACTTGCCCCAGCCTTGGGCAGTCCCTTCTTCAACAACCTTCCGGGCTTGTTGATAGGATGTCATTGAGGTTCCAGGTACAACAGATGTTTCATTTATGTTCAAGGCCTCAAACCCTTGACTCATAGTTTCATGGATCTCCCCATCCATCTCAATGTATTTGTATGTAGCTAGATGGCTAACAAAGATATCTTCCTCTCCACAAATGGTAACGACTTGGCCCTCCCACTCGAATTTTAACTTCTGGTGAAGGGTAGACGTAACTGCGCCAGCGGCATGAATCCAAGGTCTACCCAACAAACAGCTGTAGGTCGGCTGAATGTCCATCACGTAGAAGGTCGTTTTGAAAGTTTGTGGGCCAATCGTTATAGGCAACTCAATTTCTCCCAGAACTGATCTCTTAGAACCGTCAAAGGCTCTCACCACTAAGTTGCTGGGACGTAATGCCAATCCTTCATACTCCAGCTTCACAAGGGCTTTTTTAGGTAAGACATTGAGGGATGACCCTGTGTCTACCAGTACATGGGAAAGAACTGCACCCTTACACTCCATGGTAATGTGCAAAGCCTTGTTGTGATTGCGGCCTTCCGTAGTCAAATCAGTGTTGGTAAATCCTAGTCCATGACTAGCGTTAACATTTCCAACCACAGCTTCCAACTGATTGACTGTAATCTCCTCTGGCACATAAGCTGCGTGCAAGACTTTTAGTAGTGCGTTCCGATGAGCCTCGGAGCACATTAACAATGATAGAATGGAGATCTTGGAAGGTGTCTGGTGAAGCTGGTCCACTATCTTGTAATCACTTTTCTTGATGATTCTCATGAATTCATCAACCTCTTGATCAAAAGGGGTTTTCAAAGCTTCTTTAACAATTTGTTCCTCTTGCACCATGCTCTTTCCTTTTGCCTTGGCAGCAGCTTCTGCTTCGGCACTGGGTCTTGGAATGTGCGGGGCAAAGAGACGTCCGCTTCGAGTGAAGCCTCCGCCTCCCACCACATTGTCTATTTGTGGTGAAGAAGTTGATGATTCAAGAGTGATTTTCTGTCCTTCGCAGTATAGATCGGAGCCGTAATGCCAGGGGATGGCATTACTGCTTTCATAAGGTACTGGCCCAGGCACTGTGATAGTGACTGGACTGATAGCAGCTGCAGAAGGGACCATGATAGTGTGTGGATCATAGTATATTGTGACTGGTGCTCTGACAGGAGTGGCACTTTGTGAGTTGTAGGCAGAATCATTTGCGGGATCATAATAAATGGTAACCGTTGAAATACTTTCATTGTTTGCTGTTGATGTTGTAGGAGACATTGTTGACTGGATGGGTGTTGCTGTTGTAGGAGATTCTGAATGAAGGGGTGCTGAAGTTGTAGAAGGGATGTTTGTTGATATTTGGTCCGTTGAAGTAACAGATGAAGCATTTGTTGATGAAACTGAAGAGTTGTTTGGAACAATTGTTGTTGCAGTTGTAGAAAACTCGGGAATTATTGTTTAAGGAGATTGCCGGATTTGTAGGTATTGATGTTGTGATTTGAAGTAGGCCACTCTGGATGATACCATCTATGCCATCTCTCAAGTTATCACACCCATTCACTGAAATGTTGCAGTAAGCACATCCTAGCTCGCATCCAGGGAACATTTGACATTCAAGGAGTTGAGCTTTGATCTCTACCAAGGGTGTCCGAATCTGACACACACTGGTTATTAAGTAAGACGGCTTATCTTCCTCAATAGCATTGATTCTGGGTCCTCCATGGTTGGGCACAGGATTTTTACTGACATTTGGTGGAGGTGCAAAGTTTAGGGCTTTGGAATCCACTAGATCCTATACTTTCATGTGCAAGGCTCTGCACTTCTCTGTACTGTGGCCAGGTGCATTTGAGTGAAAAGCACATCTGGCGCTGGCGTCATAATTTCTGGGCAGACTGGCAGGATCTGGAGGTGCCAATGTCCTTAGCTCAACCAGGTTGAGTTTCAGGAGTTGTGGCAGTAATGTGGCATAGGGCATAGGGATTGGATCAATCACCCTATTGGCCTGAGATGGTCTCTGTTGAAATGGTCTTTGCTGTTTGTTGTTGTTGGTGTTGTTGTTGTTATAATTTCTCTGAGGTGGATATTGAGCTTGTTGCTGGTAGTGAGATTGTTGCTATGGTTGGTATGCTGGTTGTGGATGAATTGGAGCGGGAATGGTGACTGCTGCCACTGATCTATGAACATATTGGGGTCTGCCCCTGCTGGTATGGATAGCATTAGTCTCACCAGTTCTTCTTGGGCCTACAAAAGGCTTTCTTGAGTTGCTGGAAGAGCTTGCACCGTTGTCAAAAATTTTTCCCATCTTTAATAGGCTCTCAATTCTTTCTCCAGCTATAACGACATCTGCAAAGCTGGTAGAAGAAAAGGCAGCCAGCCTATCAATGTATGTCCCTTGGAGGGTGTTCATAAACATGTCGGCCATCTCCCTCTCTGACATGGGTGGATGGACAGCAGCAGCAAGCTGTCTCCACCTCTGAGCGTACTCCAGAAAGCTTTCTCTGGATGATTGTGACATTCCCATCAGGAGGGTCCTGTTGGGAGCCATATCCAAGTTATACTGGTATTGTCTAATGAAGGCCTCAGCCAAGTCCTTCCAACACCTGATGGTTGCTCTAGTCAAGTGAGAGTACCATTCCCTTGAAGCTCCTGTTAAACTGTCCTCGAAATAAAACATCCACAGTTTTTCGTCCATGGTGTATGCCTTCAACCTCCCCAGAAAGGATTGTAAGTGGGCCCGTGGACAGGAGGTTCCGTTGTACTTCTCAAAGCACGGAGGTTTAAATTTGTGAGGAATTCTGACCCCGTCCACTAGGCCTATGTCCATAACATCAAAACCCAAGGAGTTTTGAGACTCCAAGGACCTTAACTTTTCAGCAATTTCATCTAGCCTTCTGTCATAGGCTTCATCCCCAGCTCCCATCACAGTGAACTGATCTTCCTGGGGGTCTTCTTGGAGCACTCTGCCTGTAGTAGCATTCCCTTGTACATTAGCAGGGATATTGATCTCTGGATGAAGGTGGGGTCCAAATACAGGTGGGTTGATATGAGGCTGAACCCTCTCATTGTTGCTTGTCCCACCAGTCCCTAGATGGGGATCTTCCTGAGTCTGCCTCTCTACCAATGCTCTTAATCTTTCTTGGCTCTGTGCCAATCCATTCATCACCTCCATAAACTGTGTCATCTGATTCCTCATTTCCAGTCTCTCATTGGCCATTTGAGCCCTGACCTCCGTAAGATCCTGTTGTACCTGGTCCATCTGTATACCCGGAAGGTTATTGCGGGTAGGATATCTGTGCGGACGGTTGAGTGGGAACACCCGATGTCGAGCAATAGTTCCTGAACCACAACAGAGTTAGTAACTGAAATTCTGTAATGAGATGTCCTAAGAGATGTTCCAACACTTAATAGGACATTTGACAAATTTAACCAAAACTTTAAACAGCAGGAAAAATAAACAACACAGAAGTTTGTTAACCCAGTTCAGTGTATAACCACACCTACATCTGGAGGCTACCAAGCCAGGAGGAAATCCACTATTAGTAATATTAATTCTAGACTTAAACCACCCTGTTTAATCTATCACTTAATACTTACCCAATGCAATTTCTACCTAAGACTCACTTAGATAAGAGTACCCTACTCACTCCCCCTCAATCACACAGTGATTAAGTTTACAAGTTTACTGAAATTGAAGTCACACTTCAAACAAAAAACAGCTTGATCTTACTTCACAGTTTCAATCAAGTCACAAATGCACTTTTGCTTAAAAGCTCATAAAGTGGTACATAAAAACAACCTGCTATTAAAACACTAGACACCCTATTTGGTCTTCTGAAATTCGTACTCAATTCTATGAGTTTCTGTTGTTTAAATAGGTATCTGAATTTTGGGCTTTCTGTAGAATGATCCAGCCCTAATGTGCAGCAACTGTCACCTTGAATTTAGGGTTTGTTACCTCCTATATTCTAGGTGCATTAGGTCTTCTGTTTTAATCTGAATCTTCAATTTAAAACTCCCTACAGATGCGCCTTGTTCTGTTTTTATCCAGCATTAATTAATTCCAGATAGTTCTCCTTAAATATCTCTGATCTGTTAATCAATAATTAATTCTGGTAGCAGGTCTGAGATGTCTCAACATCTGTTGGGACATCCTGACAAAACTGAACTTAATCATTTACACAATGTCCCAACATCTGATGAGACATCCTGAAATAAGTTCACATACTCTGTTTGCTAATGTCCCAACATCTGATAGGACATTCTGAACTGAATTTAACATTTCTTGTTTGGTCAAAAATTCTGCCAATTCTTAAACATCTACAAACTCCCCCTTTGGCTAATTTTTGGCTAACATCTTTTCTGGTTTTCAGAGTGCAGCAGAAGTTCTTTTTATCAGAGTATATCATTACTTTTCTGTTGATTTTTATTTGAGATTACTCCCCCTCAAACATACATGTGTCCTGTCTTTATCCAGTCTTGTTCCAACAGAAAAACTTATTCAGTTCAGAAGCAAACAAACAGAATTTTTTTTCATTCATTTAAACAGCAATTACATTTGATGTTGTTCTCCCCCTTGGTAGACACAAAATTAGGGGCCAAAGACACTATTTCAGTCATTACATTGCTGTCTTTACATTTGCCTCACATACATTTGATCACTCAGAATCATCACTCTCAGTTCCCTCCTCAACTTCTGTCTCTTCATCAGCTTCTGTTTCTTCATCAGCAGCACTGTCTTCATCAGAGTTTGCTTTCAGATCTTCTTCATTCTCCAACCTTTGAATTATTTCCTCAAGCTTCTGCTTTCTAGCTTCAAGCTCTTTGCAGGTGCTTTTGAGTTCAGCAATTAAAGTCTTCCTGGAGATTGGATTCTTAACAGTGGATGGACCAGCAGATGTCCCAGAAGGAGCTTCAACATCTGCAGCATGATGACTGAGGAATAACTTGTAGTGAAAAGCCAGGGGGCTCCCTCTCTTGCAGGCAGTATCCTTGTCAGTTAAAATCCCAGGGTATTGACTTAGAACAATACCACACAGCAATGATGGAAAAGCTATTGGTAGCTTTGTTGCAGTAGAGATGGCATGCTTCATAGTCTGATCAAAAATATATTCTCCATAATCCATCTTGGTTTGAGACCCCACAGCAAAGATGAATCTGGCCAGACCAGTTGAGATTGATGAAGTGTGGTTGGTAGGCACCCAGTTTGCAGTTCCAATCCTGTTAAGCATGGCATACTTTCTAGTAAGCATGCTCACAGAGAGCTTTCCCTTCACAGGCCAAGCTTTGACCTGATTTGCAGTGATCACCTTACAGATTTGATTATCTGTTTTCCCTAGCTCATTGGGTCCATCTGTGTCCCTTCCTAGATACTGATTAATGATTTGGGGAGAGAACTCAACACACTTACCTCTTACAAACACCTTTCTGAACTCTGAGGACTTACCATTTGAGCAATCCTCCTGAAGATTCACAATGAACTCTTTGACAAGAAGTTCATAGCAGGGAGAGAACTCTGAGACTGTCTTGAATAGTCCTGCAGCAGAGATTAGGTCAATGAGTTCTGTGCACTCAAATGCATTGCTGCTCAGTTCTCTTTCCAGGGCAACCCTTCTTTGGAACACATACTTCCATCTGTTGACACTAGATACACGATGAAATGATATGTTGTCCAATGGAGCTTCTGGAACAGCAGTTGAAGCTCTTGCTGATGTTGGTCTTTTCTTGGGAGGAGATGTTGGGACATATGATCCAACATCTGAATCTGATGGTGTTGCAGCTTTTCTCTTCTGAGTTTGAACCTTGCTCCATGGTTTTGCTGGACCAAAAGTGGCTTTAGCCTTGCCTTTCTTTGGACTAGCCTTCTTCTTCTCAGGAATGACAGGTTCATCTTGCATCTTTCCTTTCCTGGACCTTAGCCTTTTGGCAATGCTGGGATTCACAGATGATATGATCTCTGCATCAGAATCCTGTTCCAGATTGACTATTGGAGGGGATTGAGCAGTCTCCTCATCAGCTTGTTGATCAGTAGAAGATTGATCTTCATTTGAGTCTTTAGCCTGTTCCATAGAAACTTCTTTATCACTTTCACTTGAGACCTCTTTCTTGTCCTCAGTCTGTTCAGTATCAGCATCAGATGAGTTTGCTTTCTCATCTGCATATGTTCCAACATCCGTTGGGACATCTTGTTCTGCAGCAGTGTTCTTTGTATCTTGAGCAGGTTCTTCTTGAGGTGCAGGAATGGTGTTCAAGGGAACAGAGATTCCTTTCACTACTCTTTGTTCAGAGAAAACTTGGTTGACAATCTCCTTGATGGAATCATCAACATATTTGGAGTATTTAACATGTGAAGGAATTTCTTTAGCTTTACTTCTGATTTGATCTTTACCTCTTTTTGGTGTTCTTGCCTTCTTAGTGTGAGAGGCATTTCCCCTGAGCTCGTCTAATGGTGTTGATTGCATTGGCACCATAGAAATAGGAGTGGCATGAACCACGTCTTCCTGGTTGAGAACTTCTTCAGCTGTTTTAGGGTTTTGAGACATTGTTGAGGAAGATGAATGTGCAGCTTTAGGGTTTAAGATTTCTGAAGGATTACTAGTTAATGTGATTCGCTTGTGATGATGTGATGAGACTCTTGATAGCTGCTTATAAGAAATTACCAAATAAGTAGCCGTTACAGTCCAAATGATTAGGAATGAAATTCCCAAGGATCTAGTCCAGACTAGCTTTGCCATCTGGAACTTATGCCATGCAATGTCATATGACATGTTGGCACATCTCATTAACTGCTAGATATCACATAAACAGATTCCAAGTTTTCCCCTTAAGTTCTCAAATTGTGTAGCATCCAATGCCTTGGTAAAGATATCAGCTAACTGCAGATCTGTAGCTACATGCTCCAATGAAATCACCTTTTCTTCTACAAGATCTCTGATGAAATGATGTCTGATATCAATATGCTTTGTCCTGCTGTGTTGGATAGGATTTTTAGATATGTTGATTGCACTTAAGTTGTCACAGTACAATGTCATGACATCCTGTGGGACATTGTACTCAGTGAGCATCTGCTTCATCCAAACCAACTGAGAACAACTGCTACCTGCTGCTATGTACTCAGCTTCAGCTGTAGATAAAGATACACAATTCTGCTTCTTACTGAACCAAGAAATCAGATTGTTTCCTAGAAAGAAGCATCCTCCTGAAGTGCTTTTTCTGTCATCAGCACTTCCTGCCCAATCAGCATCACAGAAGCCAGTGAGAATAGGTTTGCAACCATGAAAGTACATTATGCCATAGTCACAAGTACCATTAACATATTTAAGAATTCTCTTGACTTGATTGAGATGACTGACTTTTGGATCAGCTTGATATCTTGCACAAACTCCTACTGCAAATGCAATGTCTGGTCTGCTAGCAGTCAAGTATAACAAGCTTCCAATCATGCTTCTATATAAACTTTGATCTACATTCTCACCCTTCTCATCTTTAGTTAGCTTTAAGTGTGTGGGAGCAGGAGTTCTTTTATGAGAAGCATTTTCCATTCCAAATTTCTTCACTATGTTCTTGGAGTACTTGCTTTGTGAGATGAACATTGAGTCTTCCATTTGTTTAACTTGCAGACCAAGAAAATAGGTTAATTCACCTTGTAGATGTTTAAGAATTGGCAGAATTTTTGACCAAACAAGAAATGTTAAATTCAGTTCAGAATGTCCTATCAGATGTTGGGACATTATCAAACAGAGTATGTGAATTTATTTCAGGATGTCTCATCAGATGTTGGGACATTGTGTGAGTAAATTAAGTTCAGTTTTTCAGGATGTCCCAACAGATGTTGAGACATCTCAGACCTGCTACCAGAATTAATTATTGATTAACAGATCAGAGATATTTAAGGAGAACTATCTGGAATTAATTAATGCTGGATAAAAACAGAACAAGGCGCATCTGTAGGGAGTTTTAAATTGAAGATTCAAATTAAAACAGAAGACCTAATGCACCTAGAATATAGGAGGTAACAAACCCTAAATTCAAGGTGACAGTTGCTGCAAATTAGGGCTGGATCATTCTACAGAAAGCCCAAAATTCAGATACCTATTTAAACAACAGAAACTCATAGAATTGAGCACGAATTTCAGAAGACTAAATAGGGTGTCTAGTATTTTAATAGCAGGTTGTTTTTATGTACCACTTTATGAGCTTTTAAGCAAAAGTGCATTTGTGACTTGATTGAAACTGTGAAGTAAGATCAAGCTGTTTTGTTTGAAGTGTGACTTCAATTTAATTAAACTTGTAAACAAAATCACTGTGTGATTGAGGGGGAGTGAGTAGGGTACTCTTATCTAAGTGAGTCTTAGGTAGAAATTGCATTGGGTAAGTATTAAGTGATAGATTAAACAGGGTGGTTTAAGTCTAGAATTAATATTACTAATAGTGGATTTCCTCCTGGCTTGGTAGCCTCCAGATGTAGGTGTGGTTATACACTGAACCGGGTTAACAAACTTCTGTGTTGTTTATTTTTCCTGCTGTTTAAAGTTTTGGTTAAATTTGTCAAATGTCCTATTAAAGTTTTGGTTAAATTTCAAATTCAGATTCCATCTGCTTGACAAAATGTTTGACCATCTTATCAGACATCCCACCAAACACAATGTCATCCACATATATTTGTGCAATCATGACATTACCTTCTTCATCTTTAACAAACAGGGTTTTATCAATCCCACCTTTTCTGTATCCTTGCTTGATAAGAAATGTGGTAAGTCTTTCATACCATGCCCTTGGAGCTTGCTTCAGACCATAAAGTGCTTTCTTGAGTTTGTATACATGATTTGGACAGCTTGGATCAACAAATCCTTTAGGCTGTTCTACATATACCTCCTCATTAAGATAACCATTAAGAAAGGCACTTTTCACATCCATTTGAAATAGCTTGAACTTTAAGATACAAGCAATTCCCAACAGTAGTCTTATTGATTCAAGCCTTGCTACTGGTGCAAAGGTTTCATCAAAGTCTACTCCTTCAATTTGAGTGTATCCTTGAGCCACAAGTCTAGCTTTGTTCTTTGTAACAATTCCTTGTTCATTTGACTTGTTCTTATACACCCATTTTGTACCAATCACATTTATGTCATCAGGTTTAGGTACAAGATTCCACACTTCATTCCTTGTGAATTGACCTAATTCCTCTTGCATAGCACAAATCCAGTATTCATCAGTGAGAGCTTCCTTGACATTTTTAGGTTCTATTTTGGAAACAAAACAAGAACCTGAAATCACTTCTCTTGATCTAGTGCTCACACCTCTGTTGGGATCACCAATTATTAAATCTTTGGGATGATCCTTCTGTATTCTGATGGAGGGAGGTTTGCTTGAATCTTCTGACCTTGTATCACTTTGAGTGAAGTTATATTGATCATTCTTTTCTTCAGCTTCAACCTTGATATCAGCAGATGTTCCAACATCTTCTGGGACATCTGTAGGAGCATCATCAATTATCACATTTATGGACTCCATGATAACATTTGTTCTGTAGTTAAATACTCTATATGCTCTGCTGTTTATAGAGTATCCAAGGAAAATTCCTTCATCACTTTTAGGATCCATTTTTCTCCTTTGCTCCCTGTCTGCCAGAATGTAGCATTTACTTCCAAATACATGAAAATACTTAACAGTGGGTTTTCTGCCCTTCAAGACTTCATATATTGTGGACAAAGTTCCTTTTCTCAAGGTAACTCTGTTATGGATATAGCATGCAGTGTTCATGGCTTCAGCCCAGAAATACAGAGGTAGCTTTTCAGCATGTATCATAGCTCTTGCTGATTCTTGAATGGTTCTATTCTTCCTTTCAACAATCCCATTCTGTTGAGGAGTGATAGGAGAAGAGTATTCATGATTGATTCCTTCTGAAGAGCAGAAATCTAAGAATTTTTGATTCTCAAATTCCTTTCCATGATCACTTCTAATTCTGATCACACAGCTGGATTTTTCCCTTTGTAATCTTTGGCATAATTCCTTGAATACATCAAAGACATCTGACTTTTCTTTAATGAAATTTATCCATGTATATCTTGAAAAGTCATCAACCACCACATATGCATACCTCTTACCACCAAGGCTTTCAACTTGCATAGGTCCCATGAGATCCATATGTAACAATTCCAAAACTTTGGAAGTTGTCAGATGTTGGAGCTTTGGATGGGACATCTTGGTTTGCTTGCCTATTTGACATTCACCACATATTTTGCCATCATCAATCTTCAGTTTAGGAATACCTCTTACAGCATCCATAGATATGATCTTCTTTATGCCTCTGAAATGAAGATGACCTAGTCTTTGATGCCACAGTTTCACTTCTTCTTCTTTAGCTAGAGAACAGGTTGAAGTGAGACTGAGATTTTGGGATTCCCACATGTAACAGTTGTCTTTAGATCTGGCTCCTTTCATGACAACCTCTTGTTCTTTGTTAGTCACTATACATTCAGATTTGGTAAAGTTTACACTGTACCCTTGATCACATAACTGACTTATACTGATCAGGTTAGCAGTTAAACCTTTAACAAGCAGCACATCATCTAGTCTTGGAACATCTTGACAATCCAAGGTTCCAACTCCCTTGATCTCTCCTTTAGCTCCATCTCCAAAGGTAACATACCTGGATGAATGTGGCTTTAAGTTTACTAGCAAATTCTTCAATCCAGTCATGTGTCTTGAGCATCCACTGTCAAAGTACCAGTCTTCTTTAGCTGATACTTTCAATGATGTATGTGCTATGTATGCAGTACTTTTCTTTGACCAGATGAGTTGAGATTTCTTTTGATGCCTCTGCTCTGAGTGTTGTTCAGCTGATCTCCAAGCTTGATTGTTGATCTTGTTCTTGTGTATGTGACTTTGATCAGTCTGAATGTCAGCTTTTGGTCTCCAAACTGTCTTGATTACTTCTGTCTTTTGCTTAGGAGGTTGCTGATTTCTATGCAGCACTTTCTTGGTACCTTCTACTTTCTGCTTGGAAGGTTGCTAACACATCTGATTTGGATATCCATGTAGCTTATAACAGTGAGGTTTGATATGCCCAAATCTTCCACAGTGATGACATCTCCATCTTTGATATTTTTTCTTCATTTTGTTCTTTCCAGAATGTTGAGACATCTGTTGGAACATTATGTTTGTCTTTGTGTTCTGATGTTGGAGCATCTGTTGAGACATCTTGTTTGACTGTATAGTTTTTGAAGTAGTTTTTCTAGAGCTTGCTTCATCTCTGTTATATCCCAGTCCACTTTTGTCCCCTGAATGTTTATTATTGCAGAGAATAGCATCCAGTGTATTTGAGCTGCTGTTCATCATTCTAACAGATTTGGACATATGTTCCAGCTTAGAATTGAGAAGAGTTACTTCACTTTTTAAGGTATCAATGATTACTTGATCACTTGCTTTTTCTTCTTCTAGTACTTCATTCTGCTTCTTTAGCTTTATGACCTCACTGCATACTTCAGTACTTCTCTTGTACAGATCCTTGAAGGCTTGCTCAAGATCTGCATAAGTAAGCTCTTCACAGCTGGAATCACTGTCATATTCACACAGTCCAGCTAAAGCAGCAATGTGCTTAGCTGATTCTTCTTCTGAATCTCCTGAGTCTTCATCAGACCAGGTCACAGAGAGTCCTTTCTTTTGCCTCTTTAAGTAGGTAGGACATTCAAACTTGATATGTCCATATCCTTCACATTCATGGCATTTGACTCCTTTATCTTGACTGGTCTTTTCAGCATACTTTACTCTTTTGTTAGCATCATAAGGTCTTCTGTTCTCAGAGTTTGTGTTTCTTCCACTAGGTTTGGATTTTCCTTCCATTCCTCTGAGAATCTGTTTGAATTGTCTTCCAATCAATGCAAGGTTTTCTGATAAGCTTTTATCATTTGCTGGTTCATCATCTTCTTCTTCATCTGTATTTGAAACCAAGGCAATGCTTTTGTTCTTTTTAGCATGTGTGTCATTCATTCCCATCTCAAAAGTTTGAAGGGAACCAATGAGTTCTTCAGCTTTCATGGAGCATATGTCTTGTGCCTCTTCTATTGCTGTGACTTTCATGTCAAATCTTTTTGGCAAAGATCTGAGAATCTTTCTTACAAGCTTTTCATCAGTCATCTTTTCTCCCAAGGCTCCAGAAGTATTGGCTATATCCAAGATGTTCATGTAGAACTCATGAATTGATTCATCTTCCTTCATTCTCAAGTTTTCAAACTTGGTGGTGAGAAGTTGAAGTCTTGACATTTTTACTTTTGATGTTCCTTCATGAGTTGTCTTGAGGGTATCCCACACATCTTTGGCCAGCTCACAATGATGCACCAGTCTGAAAATATTTCTATCAATGCCATTGAATAAAGCATTTAGGGCTTTTGAGTTGCCTAGTTCTGAATCTTCTTCCTCTTTACTCCATTCTTCTTCAGGTTTCAGAACTTTTGATCCATCTTTGGTGTCTTGGACAGGATGTTTCCATCCAACATTTACTGCTTTCCATGCCCTGTTGTCAAGAGATTTTAAGAATGCAATCATTCTTGGCTTCCAGTAGTCATAATTAGATCCATCCAGAATAGGTGGTCTATTTACTGACCCTATATCTCTGTCCATGTTACAGAATTTGTTTTCCCTAGATCTCACCCAGTATAAACAGGCAGGGTGCCTGCTCTGATGCCAATTGAAATTCTGTAATGAGATGTCCTAAGAGATGTTCCAACACTTAATAGGACATTTGACAAATTTAACCAAAACTTTAAACAGCAGGAAAAATAAACAACACAGAAGTTTGTTAACCCAGTTCAGTGTATAACCACACCTACATCTGGAGGCTACCAAGCCAGGAGGAAATCCACTATTAGTAATATTATTTCTAGACTTAAACCACCCTGTTTAATCTATCACTTAATACTTACCCAATGCAATTTCTACCTAAGACTCACTTAGATAAGAGTACCCTACTCACTCCCCCTCAATCACACAGTGATTAAGTTTACAAGTTTACTGAAATTGAAGTCACACTTCAAACAAAAAACAGCTTGATCTTACTTCACAGTTTCAATCAAGTCACAAATGCACTTTTGCTTAAAAGCTCATAAAGTGGTACATAAAAACAACCTGCTATTAAAACACTAGACACCCTATTTGGTCTTCTGAAATTCGTACTCAATTCTATGAGTTTCTGTTGTTTAAATAGGTATCTGAATTTTGGGCTTTCTGTAGAATGATCCAGCCCTAATGTGCAGCAACTGTCACCTTGAATTTAGGGTTTGTTACCTCCTATATTCTAGGTGCATTAGGTCTTCTGTTTTAATCTGAATCTTCAATTTAAAACTCCCTACAGATGCGCCTTGTTCTGTTTTTATCCAGCATTAATTAATTCCAGATAGTTCTCCTTAAATATCTCTGATCTGTTAATCAATAATTAATTCTGGTAGCAGGTCTGAGATGTCTCAACATCTGTTGGGACATCCTGACAAAACTGAACTTAATCATTTACACAATGTCCCAACATCTGATGAGACATCCTGAAATAAGTTCACATACTCTGTTTGCTAATGTCCCAACATCTGATAGGACATTCTGAACTGAATTTAACATTTCTTGTTTGGTCAAAAATTCTGCCAATTCTTAAACATCTACAGTAACAAAAACAAACAAGACCTACAAAACAAAACAAAAGGTTAGTATGCAATGCAGTATGCTTATTTGTCTCCAAGGTATCCGGCTTGGCACTTGGTTTTGACCTTTCCAGACCCTTGAGGAAGATGCTTTTGATGTTGCTTGAAGGAACTCAGATAAAACAAACCAACACATATATTACAACAAGTAAATGATACATAGTTTGTTTCTTTTTACAATACATGCCCTCTGAGGGGTCAAAATACAACACAAAAAGGGAAAGTACAATGAAATGAAAGCAACAACAAGCAAAAGTCAGACACCAAGACCAAACTCATCCTCCTGAACTTCCTTTAGAAGTGCTTCAGTCACAGGATCAGCTGGACGCTCTGTAAGGTTCCTGATAAGGAGATTCCTGGTAGTAACAGCTGCAGTTAGCTTCTTGTGTCGACTCTGGTCCTTTGACCTCTTTACACCAGCTCTGATCTTCAACTCTGAGATCTCTCTCTGGGCTGCTAGCAGGGCTTCCTGTTGCTCTTTTGCATTAGCCTCCAACTGCTCAATCTTGTCCTGAGTCCTTTTATCTTCCTGAGTACGAGCTTCGGTGATCCTGACCCACCTAGCTTGACTCTCCTTCAGATACAAATCAGTCCTGGCCTTTTGGAACTGAGCCTCCTTACAGGAATTCTTCAAAATCTGTTCTCCAGCCCTTGACTTCTTGATGTAATCCTCTGACTTCTCAATCCTAGCTAGATGCTCCACCTTTAGCTTTTCTAACCTCTCAATGTCCAGCCGACCATCACTCCTCTCCCAGAGGGTCTTCTGTAGAGCCTGAGTCAGATTCTCATTTCTTTCTTTCAGCTTCTCAAACTCTTCTAGGCTGACAGTAGCAGGAGGTGGTGTTGTGGATGGTCCAGGTACATCCTCAATGGTGAAGGGCATCCAAAAAATTTGTGCCCTGGCATGAGACCACTCATAGTACTGAGCTGAGGCCACATTGTTGCATCTCCCAAGGATGGCCACTCCTTTGGTCTGAACATTGTCCCAAGCCCAGGATGCTTGCCTGACAATAGCCAGATTAGGCTTAATCTCACAATAAAGGGTCTCAGCCAAGTCTTGTGCTCTAGGAGGGTGGACCAATGCATAGCCCAATTGTCTTTTGAATAGCAGAGGGTTGTAGTTGATGCAACCCTTCACTCCTATCAGGGGTACATTGGGGAACTGCCCACAACTAGTAATGATGTATCTGCCCTTGGTGCTCTGAGTGCACCACCTGATGTCAGCTGAGGTCAAAGCAATGAGTCTTCTAGCCCAATTCTTTGGCTGGTGAGGATTCAAGAATGCATCAGTCTTGGGCAAGTGCTTGAGCAGCCAGGTATGGAACAGGGGAGCACAGCACCTCACCAATCTTCCTCTTTGCTTTTCATTCCTTTGGTGAACAGAGTAGTAGAAATCTCCCAGTAAGGTGGGCACTGGGTTCCTCAGGATGAAAAGATGGATTGCATTCTTGCTAATAAACTTAGGCTCATCTGCAAATAATATGACCCCATATATGCTAAGGGCCAATAATGCACAGACTGCCTTCCATTCTCCCAAGGAAGCCTTCAGAGTAGCCTGGGAAGTCAAGAAATCCAAGTGTATACCAGAGATTCCAGCCTTAGTAGTCATGTTCTGTCCGATCAGAGAGGGTTCTAGATACAATGCTCTTGCCAACTCTTCATTACTAGGAAAAGCCATCTCAGGGTTGAAGGGGACTTCACCCCTGACAGGTACACCAACCAATGATGAATACTCCTCTAATAAAGGCCCCCACTGAAAATCCTGAAAGGTGAAGCACCTCAGAGGGGGATCATAGAACTGCAGGCAAGTATGAATCAAGCTCCTCTGGGAAGGGTCCAAATCCATAACCACATCAAGGATGTCTCCATAATGTTCTCTGAATAGTGGTATATGGTCTGGAGTAATCAGGGTCTGGATCTTCCTGATGCCAGCTAACTCAGGCTCAAAGAAATGGTAGGAGATATTGCTCTTCTTGGGTGCCATGTTGCTGAAGAAGAGCTGAGACAGATGCTGATGATGGAGAATAACACTGAAGATGGGCCACTGACAGGCAGAGGCTGGTGATAATAGTAGCTGAAGCAGGTAGTTGATGAGGATAGCTGAAGCAGACAGGTCTATGCAGATGAAGGGGTCAAAACCAAGCCAAAATATAGTATGGATACCCTGAAAAACAAATAAACACATGTTAAATGATGCAATGATGATGTATGCAAATGATATGCAAGGGTTTGTGATCCAGCTGGATCTGATTAACTGCCTTGATATAGGTCCATGTATGTTTAAGAAATCCAGATGGAGGTTCATAAGTCCAGTAACCAAGGTGGGGGACTCAAATAAAGAGCCACATGTCCAGGGTTAAAATCACAAGAACTGTTCCAAAATGGAGTACTCTTAATCAAAACAAAGTAACAGGGTATGCTGAGGTCAAGGGTACCTGCAAACCTGTAAACAGCCCAACCCCCTCACAGGTGGTGTTCTAAAACAAGGATCCTCAGACTTGGATCAGTTATGAGAAGTGTAAACACTTCTAACCCGGAGGTACAATGTTTACAATAACCATAAAAGATCCTCCTCTAATTCACCTCAGTTTCTGAAGGTCAATACTAAAGGTCATCCAGACTTAGCAGGCTTCCCAGATAGCCCTAGCACTACAGGAAATCTGTAGCACAGAGTTCTCAAGAAGAAACCCATATCTGAACCGTGTTTCATATTCCCGCACCAGACCGAAATGGAATGGGAAAGAACATGAACCACTCTAGCCTAGGTGTCACTCAGGTCCCAGGTATAGGACCTTAACTCTCAATAGAACCCCACCCACCAAAGCAAAACCAGATCCAGCCGGCGCAGTATGACAGTATGATGTATATAAAGCTATAAAGAAAGCAATAAAACAACTGTACATAAAGCAAAAATAAATACAAATATACAAACACAATTAGCACATAACACCCCAGTAAACACAAATCAATCAAGCGCTAGGAGGAACCCACAAAAGAACCAGAAGCCCTGGTTACAGTATAAGTCTCCCCAGCAGAGTCGCCAAGCTGTCGCTCCCACCAAATGAAGCCGGGTCAAATGGGGTACAGAAGCGAACGGTCGGCGAAAAGAGATGCGAGAACACACAGGAGTGAACTCACAGGGAATGAAAAGAGTCGCCAGCTAGGCATTTTTATCCCGGAGGAAAGGTAATGCTGCATAGACCTAGAAAAGATGCGGATAAGACGGTTGCGAACTAGAGAGACTGAGAAAGGGGGTTGGTTACAACCTGGGAAGGTATTAGCACCCAGATTGTCCGTCGTACCCGACGGGATCCATGCTTAAAAGATTTGTGTTTTAAAGGGGTAGTGTCAGTGTAATTTGTGTATAAAGAGAGCTGGAAAAGGTGTACAGGTGTCAGTGTAAGAGAAGTGCAAAGTGTGATATATACAGTGTCAGTGTAAGGATGAGAGTATGCTCATGATCATGAGGCTAAGAGAATGCTAGAAGGAGGGGGGATATACAGAGACTTTTGTTCGATAACCGTTAAGTTATGCCTACGTATCCTCTCGTGCAATGAGGAAGTCAGAACACCGTAGTTCGACCCAAAGAGACTGAAAGGTAAGTTGACTTGTGAACTGCTTGCTTGTCAATGCTCAAGTGTATGACCTGTCTGGCTCAGGTGCAAACTGTCTTGCATTAGACGAAAGAAGCAAGTTCTCGTTTGTGAGTGAGTGAGATGAGAAAAGAATCCCGGAGGAGACGATTATTGTTTGTTTTTGAGTTTTCAGTCTTTTATTGCTTTTGAAAGTTTGTCATAAGTTAATGAGCTTAAGCCTAAACCAATGGATTTAGTAAACTCATCACATCTTCCCTCTGATTAGGGGTAATGAGAATACCTTAAGTGTGAAGTCAGCTTCTCACACTTAATCACCATGGTGTAGGATTAAGATCATTAACCTACTTGTGATTATTTAGATGTTTTTGTTGTTTTTGTTTAGTGTTGAGTAACGAGATTAAGCCATAATCAAGGATTAAACAGACTCATTACACCATCCTAATAGAAGGATAATAGATGAGGGTGTTTAAGCTGAGGAAGGCTCCTCAACTTAAACCATGATTAGGGATTAAACTCATGACAAAACAAAGCCTTTATTAAGTGGATTTTAGTTAATGATAAGATGATGAAGTGAATTTTAGGGTTTGTAAGACAACTTGAGGGGGACTTGTCCATTAACACTAGGGTTAGTCCTTCTTAACCAATTAAGGAAGAATTAGAACCCTAATGCAAGGCCCAAGTTACAAGCTTGATGTCTTGATGGTTATTAAGTGGATTGATTAAAGGATTTAAACACATTAAGGGTTTAACACTTAGGATTAAAGTTATACATTCCATCCTAATAGAAGGATGCAAGCATAAGCTTAATCACAAAGCTTAAAGCCTTTAGGGTTTAGTCCCTGATTATGAGGCGAGGAGAGAAGACTCAATGAGACACAAAGGTAAAACTAAGTGGGGGGACTAATCAAAAACCTAATCATTGTCATACTTGGTTGTTCCTAAGGTTTGTGAGGTTTTCAAAAGACGTCTTCAGAGGAACCACCAGGAAGCAGATGAAAGGAGCAAAGAGAAGCAAAGTAACTTGCTTCATTTAAGAAGGCAAGTCACTTGAAGAAAGAAAGTGAGAAGAAAAATAAAGAGCAAGCTCAATCTCAAACACAAAACAAAATGCAGCAAGGATGCATAAGAGAGATGAAAAGAAGTTGTGAGAAGTGAAGGCAAATTCACTTCTCAAAGTAACTTACCACCTGAAAAGTTAGTGAAAGAAATGCAATGTAATGCAAAATGAGATGAAATGGCATGATGCAAATCAAAACTAGAAACATATATGAGATGATAATGATGTTATGAGATGATGCAAACATGAAATAAAGCATGAGGATGATCACATGAACAAATGGATGCAAGAGAAGCAAGTTTAGAACCATGAACATACATGAAAAGTTATGGAATGCAAATGGCATACAAAGTGGCAAATGAAAGATGTAATGATCAAACATGCTTATAATATGTCTTAAGATGTCTAATGGATCAAATGGATGCACAAAATGCTATGGCAAGTCATGGTATGTAAGCAAATGCAAGATGAATGCTAAAGGAAGCCCAAATTAGGGTTTATGATCAATGCATCAAACAAAAACCAAAACCAGAAGCAAACATCAAGATAAAAAATTGAAAATGCACTCAAAGGAAGCTTAACCCTACACAAACTCACTGCCCAAAGGAGGGGATCCAATTCTTAACCTAGTGAAAGTTATGAATTTCCTAAGATTTCTAGGGTTTTAAAGTACCTTGACAAGAAAAATGTCAAACAAATGGAAAATGCAAGATCAATTCATGCCAATTTAATCCTACACACTACATGATATGCAAGACACAATGCAAAAAGAATCAAAGTCCAACTCTCAATGGTTAGGCATAAATGAATTTTTGAACATTGGATCAAAATAATGCCTTGAAATGAAATTAATTCCATGAAAAATTGTCAAAAGACATCAAGATCAAAAAAGAAATTTGGTTTGAGGGTTGGACAATGTTTCTAAATGTTTTTAAAGGTTTCATGAATTTTTTGGTGATTTTTAAATACCTAAAAGTATTTTAAATTAATTAATTCTCATTAATTAATTAAAAATAAACTTTTAAATGATTTAAAAAATATTTTTTAATTCAAAAAATAAAAATAAAAATGTTTTTGGTTTCTGAAAATTAATAAAAGTTTATACAAAAATTTTCAGAATTTTTAAAATTGTTTTACTATTTTAAATTAAATGCACAAATTAAATGAAATAAAATGAAAATAAAACTGAATTAAAAGAAAAGTCAGCGCATCCAATGGCCTGAATTCAAACTGGGGAAGGAGGGAAAGACTGCGCGCCAGATCCAAGGGGTGAGATTCAAACTGAGCTAAATCCTATTTTAATTAATTAAACTGAATTAATTAAGTTAAATATATATTAGGGTTTCTAATGACAAATCCTAGCCATCAAAACACGCGCGAGTCAACTCTGGTCAGCCTATCCAACGCTCAGAATTCAAACCTAGCCCTAATCCTCATTAATGCCCTAATCACTTTCAGGTCACCGGAGACGAGCTCCGGTCGTCTTCTCCGGTGACCTCCCTCCCTGAAAATCTCTAAAATCCTCAAAACTTCATAAAAATGAAAACTAAAAGCCCAGAAATCATCCCCACACATCACTGAATCAAAACCCCTAACCAAAACTCATTTTTCATTCATTAATCATGCGAATCGAAGCCAAACATATTTAGGTCAGAAAATTTTCAGAACTTGATTAAATACTTATTTCTCAACCATTTCAAAAAGTAAACACATATTCATGATCAGGGGATTGCATAGAAGCTTTTAAGAACTTAAAATGAAGCTTCTGGAAAAAAGTTTGAGATGGCTACCTGAACTGAAGCTTTGGTCTCTGGTGCTTTCTGGCTGTTTCTTTGGCTCAAATCCACTCCAATGATCCTCCTAAGAAGCTTGCAATGATTGGTTGGAGTTTAAAATGGATGGTTTGAGAGATGGCAGAAGTTCTGTTCAATGGCAGGTGGTGATCGTGTTTTTGATTCTTTGAGTTTTAAGCTATGGTGGTGGGTGCTTTGTGATCAGGGAAGTGTGTTGAGTTGATTTGTGAAGTTGGTTTTTGTGTTTGAGGCTTGTGCTGAGAGTTTCGAAGGCTCTTGCAAGATGGTGTGAAAATGAGAATGTTGTCTTAGAGAGTGCTTCAGGCTTGTGTTTTGTATGCCTTGGCTTGCTTTTGATTTGCATAAACTATTGTGATAGGTCAGAAGAAGTGATGTGTGCTTTATTGATTGGTATGGCTCAAGTTGCCAAAATGTCAAAGTTGTGTAAGAGAAGCATGGGCTACTTTCTAGCCAAGGACAAAAGGTATGTCCTGCGCAGCATGATGTGGGGAGAACCCTAGGATTGATCAGCAAGTCATCAAGCAAGTGGATTGTATCTTATGATGAGTTTTGCAACTTGCCTCACTTTTGCTTCTTATGAGGTTTCTTGCTCCATAGGCCATAAAAATGTGTGATCTCTTGGCCCATTCTGAATTTTAGATGTTGTATGATCATGTTGTGGAGTTTAGAAGTCCATTTGATAACTTATTTTGCCTTGAGAAGTGAATTTGCAACTTTGCCTCTTTGGTGGAAAACTTCAAATTTTGTGATTTTTGCCAACTTTGACAAGCCATAACTTTTGATCCAAAATGAATTAGGTCATGTTCTTGTACTTTTTGAAAAGGGAATGATCCATTCTACAACTTTCATGACCAAAGTTTTTTCATTTGAAGCATTTTTGAATCAAAAAGCAAGGGTTGAAAAAGTTTCCCAAAATGGCAATTTCATTAAAAAGTCAACTTTCCCAAAAAGTCAACTTTGCAAAAGACTTGAAATTCTTCAATTTTGTGAACTTACAACTTCTTCTATGATCAAATAAAGATCATATACAATCAAAATGATGAAGAACACCCTTTGGTTGGGTCATTGGGGGCCTCAGATGCCCTGATTTTGCACTGACTTGCTTGAAAAGTCAACTCTTGATCAGATGACTTCCCCATTGAATTTCTTCATGAAAATTGATATGCATACTCCCTATACCATATAGAGACCAATAGAAACAAGAATGACCAAAAAAATTGGAGTTATGGCCTCTGAAACCAAAACCCTAATTTTAGGTCATCTGTGCAGTCAAGCTGGCTCTGCTTCCATGCCATTCTCAGTTCTTGTGATTCTTTGACATTCTTGACTTTGAGAGATCATAATATGATGCTTGAACATACATGGACCCCTTTGAAGTGGTTGATGACTTTTGGAGTGGCTCAAGAAGTTCTTGGATTGCTCAGATCACAAACCCTAGATGCAGATGGCTTTGAATCTATGCAGTGAACCCAAAAATGTGATATGAGATGGTATGATTGAGTTTATGCATATGAAATGATCACAAGCCATGGTGTGAATGGGTGAGGGCAAATTTGGGGTGTTTACACTCTGCAGTGAAACCCAAACCAAATTTGTCAGACTTGTAAGGAATGTCAGGAAGCTGACCCCAAATAGTACAACCACCTTCATCCACCACGGCTCTAGCATCTTTGAGGGAGGCCATTGTAGGATGTACTCTGGTGACCACAGGAACTTTCTTGACAACAGGAGGAGCTTCAAAATTATTAACAACCCAAGGAACTACTTCGAACGTCTGGCACGGAGTTTCAACATATTCACCTTCCACTTCGAGATATTTAAATGTGTTCACATGGCTAATCATATATCCTTCTTCTCCATAAACAGTGACGACTTTTCCTTCTACTGGATATCTCAGCTTCTGATGTAAAGTAGAAGTTACAGCACCTGCCCCATGGATCCAGGGACGCCCAAGCAAACAAGAATACGAAGGACGAATATCCATTACATAAAAAGTAGCATTGAAGACCTGAGAACCTACTTTGATTGGGAGATCTATTTCTCCGTGCACCACCCTTCTTGAGCCATCAAATGCCTTCACCACTATATTACTGGGCCTCAACACAACATCTTTAGGACTCAGTTTATTCAGAACTTCTTTGGGCAACACATTTAGCGAGGAACCATTGTCTATTAACACATGTGACAGGGTAGTGCTCCTACATTCAATAGAGATATGTAGAGCCCTATTATGATCCCTCTTGGCAGGAGTCAAATCAGCATCGGAGAAACCTAACCCATTATCATAGGTGAAGTGTGCAACACAATTTTCAAACTAGTCTACAGATATTTCATTTGGTACGTGAGCAGTCTTCAAAAATTTTATCAAGGCTTTGGCATGAGCCTCAGAACACAACAGTAAAGACAACATGGAAATCTTGGAGGGAGTATGCCCCAATTGATCAACAACATCATAATCACTCTTGCGAATGATCTTTAGTACTTCTTCCATCTGCTTAGAAAGATCATCAGCAGCTGGCACATCAGTTTGTATAGGTTCAATAACAGGGCCTTTGCCCCGAGCATCAGTAGTTGGAGTAACTGTATTCTTGGAGGTAACTGGAGGAGAGAAAACTCTTCCACTTCGTGTGATCTTACTAGATCCAGCAATATTATCAACATCCAGATTTTCACCAACAACAGGTGCATCAGCTAAGGATTCCTGCTTGACACCATGAATATAAACATCGAAGCCATAATGCCAAGGCACCGCCTTATCAGAAGTATATGGAATAGGACCCGGAGTGGTAATGATCATAGGAGCCACTCTAGCTTCAGCAACAATCTTCACAGGGCCTTCAGCAGTAATCTTAATTGGACCCTTATGAGTGATTTTGACAGGGCCCTTGGAAGTAATCCTTACTGGCACTTTATCAACCATATCCACCTCTTCAACCTTCTCACCTTTAGTTATATGTTCAACCATGCTCTCCACATAAGGTGTCCTATCAAACAATATTGTGTAATTGTCCATGAGGCGTTGAATTCCGTCCTTCAAATTCCAGCAACTATCCGGTTTATAAGCACAATAGAAACAATCTTCATTACAACCTGGAAAGAACCCAGCTTGTACCAACTTCTTCTTAATAATAGACAATGGTGTGGTTATATCTGCAACTGAGGAAATATGTGAAACTTCATCAATGGCATTAACAGTCTTTTCATGATTTGGCATGGGAGCAGTAATCACATTTGGAGTACCCAGAGGGTCAAACTCAATTTCTCCAGCATCAATCATATCCTAAATATTATTCTTCAATATCCAGCAATTATTGGTATCATGTCCCTGACAATTAGAATGATATGCACATCGTGCATTAGGGTTATACCTGGGAGAGGTAACATTGGGGTTCTGAGGAGGGTCCTTCAAAGGGATGAGTTCACCCTTCAACAAGTGTTGCAAGGCTTGGGCCATTGACATGTTGAGCTTGGTGAACTGTTTTCTGGGCCTCTGTTGGTTGCCCTGTGGTGGCTCTGGTGTTGTAGGAGTATGGTTGGAGATGTGAACTACACTCACAGATTGGTGTCTCCTATTACGATCAGGTTGACCATAAACAACATTTGACTCTTTCTTCCCACTAGGGGGCTTCTTTGTAGTACTGGATGAAGAAGCACCCACTTGGATCTTGCCACTTCTTATACCACTTTCTATGCGCTCTCCTGTCATTATCAACTCAATGAAGCCAGATGATGAGCTTCCAATGAGATGACTGTAAAAAGGACCATTCAACGTACACATGAACATATCCACTAACTCCCTGTCAGTTAGAGGAGGTTGTACCCTACCAGCCAAATCTCTCCACTTCTGGGCATACTCCTTGAAGTTCTCTTTAGCACCCATAGACATGCTTTGGAGTTGCATGCGAGTTGGGGCTAGATCGGCATTGTATTGATATTGCTTATAAAAAGCCTCAGCAAGATCATTCCAATCACGGATGTTGACACTCTCCAAATGATAGTACCATTCCAATTGAGCTCCAGATAAGCTCTCTTGGAAGAAATGGATCCACAACTTCTTATCAGCAGTATGGGTTTGGATCCTCCTGACATAAGACCTCAGATGCAGCTTGGGACAAGAAACACCATCATACACGACAAAAGCAGGGACCTTGAAACCAATGGGTATAACGACTCCAGATATCAAACTCAGGTCTTCAAAATCCAGCCCAGAAGACTTTTGCAATTCCATAGTATCCATTCTATCCACCAGCATCTTGAACTTATCTTCATTAGGATCATGATAGTAGTTAGCTTCAGAATCAGAATCCCCCATTGTATTATGGAGACTGCCTCCCTCTTTCTCAGAGGCTTCAGACTCATAATCTTCAACCTGTTCTTTGGTCTTGACAGGACCTCTGAACCTTCTTCCCATGTTGATTAGGCCTCCTGACCTCCTAGTCTTCTTAGTCTTCTTGGCCAGCAGTGTCTTCAATTCATCCTGCCCCTTGGACAAGTTCAGGATCAGCTCTTGGAACTGTGCATTTTGTGCCTGGAGATCTTTAACTGTTTGTTCAAGAGCCATTGCTGAAATAAACAGCGAGAAGATAAGAAACCTGTACACAAGAAACCTGTGATGCAATGATATGGTGTATAAATGCGTATGCAATGTTTTCAAGGACCGCAGGATTTAAATTTGCTTAAACAATCAAGAAAGTAAACTTTCATTAGTAATAAGTTTGTTTGCCCTTTGGGATTACAAAATGAAATGAAATAAATACAAAGGATGGGGTTTTAAGTCTCCCATGGACGTTTCCTCTTTGTGTTGAGGTATGAGTTGAGATTCCGCTCCTCGTGAAGTTGCTTTGTTAGCTCCAGGATTCTTTCTTGACTTGCTTTGTAATGAGCCTCGAAAGTATCCCTTTGCTCCTTCAACTGGATCCAGGACCTCTGTAAGTCTTCCATGTCAGTGGGCATGTCTGGGTGAAGGATGGTATAAGAGGTATCTCCTTCAGCAACAGGCTCCATAGTAACTGGCAGGATGGCAGGATATGGCATCATGAGAGTTTGAGCACGAGATCGCACCCATCTAAGGTAAGCTTCCATAGGAATAGTGTACTTGAGCTCCAGAGTCTTGCTGTCAACCTTGTTCACTTTCCCCATGCTCGTATAAACCTTTGACGATAACCTTGCAAATCATTGTCGTAGTCAAACACAATACCCTGAATCAACATGTCATGAGGACCATCACTCCGAGCATAGCCAAACTGTCGTAAAGCTAAGGAAGGATTGTAAGTAATGCCTCCTCTTATGCCTAGAAGTGGCACATTAGGAAACTCCCCACAACGGTCAATGATAGTGACATTCTCCATAGATCTGGAGCACCAATGGATATCTGAATGAGAGAGTGACATAATCCTCTTGGACCACCTGAACCCTTGTTCATTCTTCATCACTGATCGAGGAAGGTGAGAAATAAACCACCTAGATAGTAAAGGTATACAACACATCAGAGTTCCTCTCGCCTTCGTAGTATGAGTATGAAGAGAATGCAAGATGTCTCCGAGTAATGTAGGCACTGGATTGTGACTCAGAAATATGTTGATGGCGTGAATGTCTATGAACTGATATGGATTGGGGAACAACACTAAGCCATAAATCAGCAAGACTAAGATCTCCTCAAAAGCATCATAGCTCATAACCTTCAAGAACACTTGAACCTTCTCTATCAACACCTTAGCAAGAATACCCTTAACTCCGCTTCTCGTTTCTAGAACAACGTCTGACTTCTTCAGATGTAGAGCTGCAGCAATGACTTCAGGTTTAAGTTATTTCTCTAAGCCTGTGAAGGGTCTCTGATCAAGGATAGGTATACCCAGTAGTTTAGAGAACTCTTCCATTGTAGGAACCGGTTGATAGTCGGGGAATGTGAAGCAATGGTGCTTAGGATCAAAGAACTGAAACAGGACACTCATCATGTCTTCATTGAACCCTGAAGTGACTAGATCCAGTAGGTGACCATGTCTCTTGATGAACTGGGAGTTTTTAGAAACTTGAGAGACCAATTCCTTAAGCTTAAGAGGTATTCCTACAAAGTTGATCTTGATAGTATTCCTACGAGCAGAAGCCATGACCTGCAACAAAGAACAAAGATAAATCCTTTGGTCCTTGAAATGGTTAGTGAAAATGCTATACTTATGATGCATGATGATGCTATGATGTTATGCTCAATCACAAACATGTGGCACACACAAACAAGTCACACCATAGCCCTAGGTTTGAAGGCTTGCATGAGGTTTAAAGGTAAGTACCCTCCCCTGAAGTTTAGATGGTTCATCCTGTCCTATAAAGTAACCAGGTTCTAGGGGATCTCAATATCATTGATCCTTCACAAGGGTGGTTGTTTAGTAGGCAACTTACTTGCCAACCAAAACCCTCCAAGTTTAAGATCTCAATGAGTGTAGTATCGAGTATCAACCAACTTCAGTCTTCACCAAAGCCGGTTATCTCACTACTTTTCTAAAGGCCAAGATGGGATGACTGGGGTTCTAAATGTTAGTTAGTGCATTGACAACATATGGCAGCCTCATATTATCCTCAACTTGACTTAAGGAATATAAGCACCAACCAAGAAGTCACACTAACTATGGCCACCAGATCAACCATATCGGTATACGCCGTACAGTTTCCATGGTCTATTGCCATTTACCTAAGGTACACTAGATCCGGGTTAGGATCTTTCACACATAAGAACACCCAACAAGATAAGTATAAAGCAAACAAGGCAAACAATTTTAAAGTGATCTAATTCCTAAGGGTACCCCTCTTTAATATTAAATCCCCAGCAGAGTCGCCAGTTCTGTAACACGGTGGGAGAACTGACTTTAGTTAAATGTTGCGGATAGCAAGAGTCGCCACCGACTTTTATTTTATCCAAAGGAAAGACATAAAAGAACAAGAAAGACCTTTAAAAGATTTTTGGGTTCGGGGGGTAGGTTATGTAAAGGGAAGGTGTTAGCACCCTTTACATCCATGGTTATCCATGGGCTCTTAGTTACTTAGCTCACTTTAAAATGTTTTTGAAATGTGTAGTGTGTGTTTAGAAATTTTCTTAAGTACTTTATAATGATCCATGTACGGATATATATAAAGCCTTTGTTTTGAAAATTGCTTGAAAAATGTGAAGTGTTTGAAGTGTTTTTGAAGAGTGAGCAAGTATCTAAGAGGAACCTACCCTAAGTTTAAGTCTTTTCTGTTCTTGAATCCTTTAAATGGTAAGACTATCCCTATTATTAAGGAATAGGTAGTCATTACCTTGGATGTAAGGGACAAGTGAAGGGTCATCTGTTATTTAGGCAACTGTGGGGTGTATAAGCAATTCGAAGGGACTTATCATCTTTATTCGAAAGGGACAAGATCATTACGAAGGCAACATTCGAAGGGACTTGATCTTTTATCTGTTTAAGGGACTAGATGATGTGAAATAAGGGACTTTGCTTTATACACCCTACTTGACCTTTTGTTTTAGGCAACATGAGAGGTAATCCTTAGAAAGTGAGATGGCGATCAAAGATCGACTTACGTGTGTGCGTGTACAAATTCAAGTATTTATCTTACAAATTGGTGATCTAAATTCAATTTTAAATACAAACATGTTTACACTCCCTATTTTACTAACCATGGCAATTAAAAATAAATAATAAGAAATTCTACAACTATTACACAATGTGTACAATTACATTATAATAATAAAATAACTTAAATAAATAAGCATATAATAAATAAATAAATAAATAGGTTAGCAATAATAAACAAAATAAATATAAGAGAAATTAGCATAATAATATAATATAGAAAATAAATTAAAAGTTCAAATTTAAATAAACAATCATTTTTAAGATTTTTAGGAAAAAGGAATAAATAATAATAATTATATACCTATAAATATGATTAATAGTTTAATTATATATACATATTAAAAATATTTAAGAATTATAATTATAAAAATAAGAAATTAGAATCATAAAAGAAAATTAGTTTTTTTTTAAAAATAAATTAGGGTTTTAGAGAAAAAATTAGGTTTTTTACATATAAAAATATTAGGGTTAATTATTTAATCTAAACCTAATTAAATTATTTATTAAAAAAACATACAATATTAATAATATACAATAAACATAAATAATTTTATTAATAAGGTTTGAATTTTTTAAAATATAAGTTTTTGAATTATATATAAGAAAATAATGTAAATATTTTATTTTAAACATTTATTATTAATTAGATTAATTAAATATAATATAAACAAAAATAAAATAAAATAAAATAAAAAGTGAGAAAAAGAACATACCTGGGGCTGGGATTCGAACCCAGGCCCTAGGCTTCACATCTCTAAGACCAACAAGCTGTCCACCAGGCCAGCGCGTGCTGATGAACAATGGATGAGAACCAATCTTTATATGTTAAGCCTGAAAAACATAAAGGAAATAAAGCAAAAAAATGTTGGAGGTGGGATTCGAACCCCTGCCTTGGTCTTCATACGCGCACATGCTTACCAGCTGAGCTATTACCACATTTTTGAAATATAACAGAAAACAATTCATAATAAAATAAGCCCATTATTCAAATTAGGGTTTCGCGCCAATCAGCTTCATCTTCTTCCTTTGAATTTGCAGGTTTTCCTGCGAATTTTCTTGCAATTTTTCTTACAAGTTTTCCTGCGTGCGTAAACCTGCGATTCTTAAACACCATCCAACAAGCAAAATTGAATCAAATTGATAACATAAACTGATTTCCCATGACTTATACAACAAGACCATGATATTAGAAATTCTTTAAATCACTTAAATCGCAAAATCCCAATTCGGGAGTTCAAACCCTAGCTATGGCATAATCTAATCCAGTCCATGAAACTCAAATTTAATTATCCAGAAAGTTTCACCACATCAAAACAAGTCAAGTTAGAAGGTCAAAATCAACAAATAACACACAAATTCATGGAATCGAAAACAAGTTAGACATGACATAAAATCGATTCGGTTTGAGCAATTTGAGGTGTTTTAGATGATGTAAATGATGCAATGATGTTCAATGATCATCAAGGAATGCTTTGCTGCCCTTAGTTCACCTGAAAAACCACAAAACTTAAGAATCCGAATTTCAATTTTTTGATGAATTTTTGAAGTTTGAAAGAGGTCTTAGAGGCTGCCAAATTTCGTGTTTGAGGTTGTGATGAGTTCATGTATATGTAGTGAGTCAGATTAGGTCAAAAAAAGGCTACCATTCTTTGGACTTTTTGGATGTTTGAATATTGAAAAAGATATGTCATGAAATTTGATTTTTATTTGATCTAACATTGCTATTTTGGGACAATCCTCATAACTTGTGAATCAATCTGATCCAAATAATATTTATGACTTTCTAGAAGCAAACTCCTTTTCCAAATATATGATTTTATATTTTATTTCAATTTAAATTGTATTTTAATGAATAAAATTCAAATAAATATGAAATAAAAAATTAGAAAATCAGAAAATAGGTGGGTTGGGTCGTGCTTGGTGTTTTTGTAAAGATGGGATGGCAATTTGGTGGGCTCATTTAGCAAAAACTTGATTTAAAGCCTTATTTGCTTCATAAACTTCCCTAAAATTTCCCAACTTTGCAAGGGAACAAATCCTTCAATTTTAATGCTATGAGGGTGTTCTTGGACATTTTGGAAATCTTAAAGAGTCCTCTAACCAACCTCTTTGGTCTCATGTCCATATCTTTTACCATTCTCAAGTTATGCTCCTTTGAAGTTGTTGACTTTTTGTTGACTTTTAAAAGGACCTATAATGTCTTAGCTCATACCTTCCAAATGAAGCATTTTTGGGCTTGGATTGTGATACACAAAGTTGTAGAGAATTCAATTTCCTTCAAAATGAGCTTTGGATGGAAAAAATTTGATGAAGCAAGTGAAAGTTATGGTTGGTCAAAGTTCAGTTGACTTTTCCTATGAAAACCCTAATTTAGAAACTCCTGATTCTTGATGATCTGAAATCTCCTTGATGAATCATGATCAACCCTTGATCAAATGATGAATTTTACTTCATATACTTGATGTTGGCAAAAAATCATGAATTTTGACTTTGGTTTGACCATAGTTGACCTCAGTTTGACTTTTTAACTGCTTTGACTGATTTTAACCTATCTGATCATTTGACTGAGCAAACCTTTGAGAAAAGTCTTGAAACTTGTCATGGGGATTCTTGAACACATATAAGATGTTATGAATCTCACTTGAAGTCTTGAAAGTCCATTTAGCCTGATTAAAGTCAAAACCCTAGTTTAGGATGCATTGCTTAGGAGGATGCATTGTCTGAGGGAATTGTCACATCTTCTGACTAATTGTGAACTTTGTGAACCTTGTGAACCTCATAAGATGTCTTGTGAACCTTGTGAGCCTCTTAGTACACAATGACTTGTCTTGTGGAGGTAAAACTTTGGGGTGCAACACACTCAAGCCGGGTATTTGGCTTATATCTCAGTAACAGTATCACCCGAGTCCCACCAAATAGAAGAAATCCAGTCCAGACAGTCCAGTAATAATATATGATGAATGAAAATAAATACTGAAAGCTGTAAATAAAGCTGTAAATAAACAACAGTAAAATACACAGGTAACAACAAACAACCAACACCCAAAGAAATAGAAACATGCAAGCGCTAGGAGAGACTCTCAAGGGAACCAGAGATACTCTGGTTAGGAGGTCCCCAGTAGAGTCGCCAGCTGTCGCTCCCTAGATTTCTATCCTGGTACAAATGCGAAAGTGGCATGGAAAGAGGTAGAGTCGCCAGCCAGGCATTTTTATCCCGAAGGAACGGGAATGGTAATGCTGCACAAACCAGAGGAAAAGAAAAGGAAGGACACGGGTCCTGCGAACCAAAGAGACTGAGTTCGGGATTCGGTTACAACTTGAGAAGGTATTAGCACCCCAGATCGTCCGCCATACCCGACGGGATCCACGCTTGCAAATAAACTGTTTCAAAGGGTGAAGAAATGAAAACTGATGTGAAGAAAGGAACTGAACTGGATAAAAGAAAAGAAAAGGGAACTGAAAAAGAAATGAAAATGAAAGAATGTAGGGAAAATAAAGATTGTGCTCGAACGGGCCCTACCCCGCTGCCTACGTAGCTCATCGGGAAAATGAGGATCAGAGTCGCCGTAGTTCCCCTAACTAGGGGTGGAAAGGATTGCTTGTGTCTTAAGGCTTGAACTGCCTATGTCAATGCTCAAGTGTTGCAGGCTCGGACGACGAGTGCGTTACCATCTTGCAAAGTGACAAGTAGTAGCAAGTTTATACGATGAGAGTGAAGGTGATGAGAAGAGAATTCCCAAATGAGAGACGCTTATTGTTTGTCCAGTGTTTTTTATGAGTTTTCTGCTTTGAAGTTTGCATAGGTAAGTGTACCTAAGTCTTACTTAACAAGATGTGTACTTCTTACATCATCCCGAAATGGAATGCGCAAGAGGCACACCTAGCTATGGAGGAAATCCCCAAATCTAGTCCCACAAGTGAAGGCTCAGACACACTGACCTACTGGCATTTATTAAGTGTTTTTTGTTAAGAAGTGTTTTTTAGCTTTTCTTTGTGAATTAATCTCATGCTAAGACCTATCCACCACGAGGGATATCCTACACCTCGCCCCGAAACGGAACGCGTGCAAGTATCTCATAACAAAGTCTCGTGTCACATGAGAATACTCGTCATTTATTAAAGTGACTTGATATTATGTTTGAAGATGAGAAGAGAGAGCACCAAAGATCTTAAAGGTAAAATAAATAGAGGGGGACTAACAAATTCTAATGTTGTCATGCACATGAATCCTAGGTTAGTGAGGTTTACCTATCCTAAAGAAGAAGGAGATAAGAAAAGAAGAAGGAGAAAGAATAAGAACCCTGGTGGCCTAAGCACACCTCAAGTTAAGAAAGAATAAAAGAAGACGAGGAAGAAGTTGAGATGAAAAAGAAATAAGATAGGAGAGGAGAATGCAAAATGGAGTAATCGAACAATGCACAAACAGAGCCTACACCAGTAGGACTTCCAGATGCTGCAGCATGCTCCTAACACAACATTAGGACTAGAATGAGGTGCGAGAAATAAAGGTCTTAGTGGTACCTAACGGAGAAGGTCAGTTGCCTCTTTCATACGCATAAGAGAAACTCAGGAAGAAATTTCAAGTCTAAAGCGGATTCAACAGTTAAGTACAAATGTCAGTCATCAGGGTATCGGCCTAATGTAAACTTCCAGCATCAAAGACGACCAACAAAGAAAACCAGGATCAACAAAAATTGGTCTTCTCAGAATCACATCCTAAGTGAAAATTTCATCCAGGGATCTCATTAGTCCAAACAAAGTTATGAAAAGATTAGTCACAAGGTCATCGCCACACTTTATCCTTCATCACTGAAACTAAACAAGAAGTCTGCAAAAATATCAAACAAAACTAGAACCAAGATTAATCACAATACTATTTAATTAAACTAAATCAATTAAAATTAAAGTTAAAGCTAAATTGGGATTAATGATCAAAATTAACAAAAATATAATGAAACTCTAAATTTAATTCTTAACAAATGTTAAACAAGGATTAAGAACTAATAAACAAGTAGTTTAACAAAATAAGGGAAAAAAATAAGAAAATGAAATAAGGGAGGGGCTGTATTGGAGCGGCGGTGCAGATGGGCTCACGGCACCCAAGCCCAAATGACAACAACAAGATCTGCTTGCTGAAGAAACAATAATAAAATCATAAAGAAAATTAAGAAAAACCACTAAATAATACTCAGAACATAAATAAAATAAAATAAACAAGGGTCAGTGTATTTTGAGAAGCAAATCAGACCACAAGAAGAAACCCAATCTCGCTCTTGTTTTTGTGAAAAGAAGCGAGGAAAAAATCTCACGGCGGTGACCCTCCAACCTTCTTCAACTTCACTCGCGGTGGCCCATTTCAAATCGCCAACGACCTTTGTCTTCTCTTCGAATCAAATGTCACGATTAGAGAATCTGCGACGATGAGAAAGAAACCGACGACGAATCTACGGAAATCCCTCCTCCTCCTCGCGGATGGTGGCTTGCTTCGGCTCTTCTTCTTATTTGATTTCATCTTCTTCTTCTGTTTCTGATTTCTGGATCTGTTTCGATCTTCTTCTTCTCCGGTTTTGTCTCAATTTCTCTACTTCAAGATCTGAGTTTATTCACATATTCTATTTCATCTCAACTCTCGCTTATTCTCATCTATTTTGTGATTTATTTGGTGTTGAGTTATGGTTGAAGGAGAACAACGATTTATGGTTTCATTTTTTGAAGGTATGACAAAGTGATTTGTGAAATTTGTTGGTGAGATGTTTAGAGGTGAAAACAGAGGCGGATGGAAGATGGTTGGAGAGTTATGAAGGTGTGTTGTTGCTGGTGTCATGGAGTGCGTATTTTGTATTGCAGAAACTTGTTTGTACGAATTTGGATAATCCGTTGCAAGTTGGTACCACGGTAATGAGCTGTAAGAACATAAAATTGTGTGAGGTCGTTGTGTAGTGGCATGAGCAAAGGGAGGCGTTTTTTTGTGCGTGATGCGTTTTTGCGTGTGTTATTTGTTGTGATGGCTTTTTGTGTTGCACTGAGAAAGAATGTTGTTTGCGGTGGATTATTGTGCGTGTTGTATGAATACCAATTGATAAAAGCTATTGAGTGAAATTGTTGAGTGAAAATCGTGTGGAGCCGTTTGTGAATTGGATGAGAACTTTTGTTGTGGGTCCATGCGTGTGATGTGAAACTTTGAGTGTGGGTGACTCTTTTTTTTTACTTACTGATACTTTTTTTGTGTGTATGTATTGCAATTTGGGTGATATAATGAAATGGATATGGGCCTTTAATTGAACTTTTATGTGTGTAAAATGTGAGAGATAGAAGAATGAAATTGAAATAGATTTAATTTGGATAAAGGGTTTTGATAAATATAGTGGAAATGGATATGGTTATGGTATTAATTGGATTAAGTATTGATGAAGAAAAATGGTTTTAGGAAATATGGACTTTAATGAAAATGGTCTAATAAATAAGAAATATTTATTTAGATTTTTGAATTGGATGGAATATAAACATAGAATTAGAAGTGGATTATATGTACAAAAAAGAAGAAAATGGTTTTAATTTTGGTAATAAAAAATGAATGATGGATAAGAATAATTCATTGGAAAATGGATAGAGGTGGTTAAAAAATGAATAAACTCATGGGATGGGTATGAACTTGAAACAGATAGTGATTTAATGGACTTGTTTCCTGAATTCCAAGTAACTCAAATGACCAATCTTAACACAATTACTTCAAACTCTCAATGCACATCATAATTGTATCCTCGATGATCCTAAAAAAATCAGTTAATCTGAACCACCAACAGTAAGTCACAAACAACTGAACGAACAATAATGCTTTAATCACAATGTAGGTATTCAACTGAATCTCTTGCATCATGACCATCAAAATGCCTCTGACATCAAATTCTAGACACCCTCTTCAGTCAATGATAATCAAACAAGCCCACACAAATGAAGAGAAACCCTAAGCCACTTGTATTATACGCTCACTAAGGAAAAGAATAGACCAATATGCTGAGAAGAAAATAATGGCCTTGTAATTGATGAAGCATACAAATAGTCTGATGACGAGCCAGGTGCATAATGAAGAATCCTTGCAAACGTGAAATTCTTGAAGACCGCTAAATCAGGGAAATAAACCCTAAATTAGCAACATAAGCATAAGAGAATGATACCATTGGTGGCTGCAAGCCAAAGCCTTGAATTTGTCTGATAACCATAAATATGACATGAAACCCTAATTCTTAGAAAATAACGATCCCATGTCTTAGGAGCTTATGCAGATGATATGACCTAATGTATGATCTAAAGATGATGCGTATGAATGCAAAACGAAAAGAAGAAAAAAAGATAGAAAACCATAGGGCAAATTTAGGGTGTTTCAGCGGTAAGCGCGCAAGAGATGAAGACTCCTCAGTCGCTGGCATTCAACCCGAGAAAAAGTCAACACTTATGATCAACGAGATCAACCTCAATCCGTGCATCCCTATAGATGACGAGGAGGAAGCCCCCGCGGACAAATCAACCGTGTTACGTCCCCTACCCGCAGGTGAATTCGAAGTTGTAACATTCGGAAATAACCCTGACAGAGGAGTGCGTATCGGGGCAGGACTCCCAGACGAAGTCAAAGACCAATTGAAGCAAGGCCTACACAACAACGCCGACCTCTTCGCTTGGAGCGCTGCTGACATGCCAAACATCTCCCTAGAAATTGAATGCCACGAGCTCGCTATCAACCCAACCACTCGCGCAATTGCACAACGCCTACGCAAACAATCTGAAGAAAAAACTTTGGCTGCTAAGAAACTAGTCAAGGACCTTATAGAGGCCAAATTTGTAACTGAGGCTAGGTATACGACCTGGCTCTCAAACACTGTACTCGTGAAAAAATCTAATGGAAAAGGGCACCTCTGTATTGACTACACCAATCTTAATCGGGCTTTCCCGAAAGACTATTATCCTCTGCCCAACATAGACAAGTTGGTGGATAATTCTGCAGGGTTTAAATTTCTATCCTTCATGGATGCTTATTCCGGGTACAACCAGATACCCATGGCCTATAAAGACAAGAGGCACACCATGTTTATGACCCCGACAGGAAACTATTACTACAACGTGATGCCCTTCAGGTTAAAAAACGCAGGAGCCACGTATCAGCGCATGATAAACAATGTATTCCAATCACAAATTGGGGACATGTTACAAGTTTACATGGACGAAATGGTCGTCAAATCCGTCCAAGAGGCCGATCATACCTCTCATCTATAGAGCGTATTCGATCAGGCCATGAAATGTAGAATGCATTTCAACCCTGACAAGTGCACCTTCGATGTGAGAGCGAGCAAGTTCCTCCGTTCTACCTTACATAAAGGGGTATCGAGGCCAATCCCGACAAGTGTCACGCATTCACAGAATTCCCTACACCTAGATCGAAAAAATCGATTCAATCCTTGAATGGTATGCTCGCATCCTTATCTCGTTTCGTTGCAAAATCTGCTCAGCATGCCTCCCCCTTCTTTAAGTTACTCCTTAAGGAAGCCACGTTCGAGTGGACAAAAGAGTGCGATAAGGCTCTGTAGTACCTCAAACGAGCCTTGTCAGAACCTTCCGTTCTGTCAAGACCAACAACTGGGGAAATCCTCTACTTGTATTTGTCTGTCAATATCGAGGCCATAAGCGCGACCCTAATAAGAGAGGACACTGACGGAAAAAAACTCGTATACTTCACGCGCAAAGCCTTGCAAAGCCCATAATTGAGATACCAGCAAATCAAGAAAGTCTCCTTTGCACTCGTAAATGCCGCTAGACGACCGCGACATTATTTTCTAGCACACACGGTGGTTGTAAGAATCGATCAACCCATCAAACAACTCTTGGCACAACTAGATATGGCCGATAGGATGCTGAGGGGATCATTAGAACTGTTTGAGTTTGACGTGCGGTATGAGGGCAGGAAATCTCTGAAGGCCCAGGCCCTGACCGATTTCGTAGCCGAGACAACCCCGGAAGAAGCTTCCATGGAAAGCAACCACAAATGGATTATCTACGTTGACAGAGCATCTGGACCCTCCGGTAGTGGGGCGGGGATCATCCTCGAAAACAAAGAGGGCCTTGTAATCGAGGTATCATTAGTTCTTTCCTTTTCAACATCGAATAACCAGGTTGAATACGAAGCCTTCTTAGCAGGAATCCGCCTCGTAAGAGACATGGACGCGCAAGAGGTTATAATTTTCACCGATTCACAATTGGTTGCATCCCAGGTAAAAGGAGAGTATCAAGCAAAGAACGAAAATTTGATTTAATACTTGGCTCTAGTCCAGTGTATGCTCGCGCAGTTCAAAACATGGAATGTCCAACACATTCTGCGAGAATGCAAGTCACAGGAAGACGTATTGTCCAAGTTAGCAAGCACGCGCAAGAAAGGCGGTAACAAATTCGTCATTCAAGAGGTACTTCCCAGTCCCAACACTAAGAAGGTCGAGACCATCCTTGATATCAATGTCATAGGGGACGCCGATTGCTGGATGAGCCCCGTTTTCAAATTCCTAACAATCGGGGAACTACCCGACAACAAGAAGGAGGCTAGTGCCACAAAATGTTGTTCTTCATCTTAAGTCCTGGTGGACAGAAAAATGTATCATCAAGGATTTTCCATCCTACTCTTGGGATGTGTCAAAGAGGAAAGCGTATCCGACATATTACATGAAATACACGAAGGACTTAACGCTCAACACCTGGGTGGCAGGTTGTTGGCCTGCAAGGCGTTGTGAGCCGGCTAATACTGTACAACCATGCAAAATTACACCAGAGAGCACGCAAAAATGTGAGAAAGGTGCCAACGTCACGAGGACATGCACATCGCTCCCCCATACGCTCTGAAAACAATGTCGTCGCCTTGGCCTTTCACACAGTGGGGAATGGTCATCCTCGGACCTTTCACGACAGGTTCTTTCCAAAACAAATACCTAATCGTGGTGGTCGATTACTTAACCAAGTGTATAGAGGCTGAGGTCCTGGCCAGAATCACCGCATTTAACATCCTACGATTTTATAAGAGAAACGTCCTGGTAAGATTCGACATACCACAATCCTTTATAACGGACAACGACACCCAATTCACAGATAGAAACTTCCAAGACTTTGTCGCCAAGACAAAAACCAAACAACATTTTGCATCCTTCAAACACCCCCAGATAAACGGGCAGGCCGAGGCCGCTAATAGAGTCATCTTACGGGGTCTTAGATGAAGGTTGGACGAAGCAAAAGACAGGTGGGTCGAGGAACTCCATATAATATTGTGGGATTATCGAACCACCCTACACTCGACGACCGGGGAGACCCCATTCCGAATGACATACGAAACCGAAGCTGTCATCCCCGTGGAAATCAGGGAGCCCTCTCGACGGACAAAAGCCCCTTAGAGGAGGAACTATACAATGAGGCCTTAAGAGAGGAGCTCGACTTGGTAGCGGAAGTTCATTCAGGGGAAACTCTCCACGAGGAATCCCTAAAGTAAAAGATCTCATTACGGTACGACAATAAAATCGTCAAGAGAGAATTCCAGGTAAGAAGCCTTATTTTGCGCAGAAATCAGAAGGATTCACGCAAAGGCAAGCTCGTAGATAACTGGGAGGGCCCGTATCGCATTAAATCGAAAACGGGCACGAGAGCGTATTACCTAGAAGAATTAAGTGGATAACCATTCACTCGAATATGGAATGCTGAAAAGCTCAAACAATATTACATCTAAAAACCCAACTAAAACGTGGGATAACTACCGGCCAAAAAACCCACCAGTAGGGACCGGTGTCCGACCACAGGGATGTATCATCGTACAAATACAACCCTCAATATCAACGCGCACAACCACTTGTTCTATTTTCTGGACAATTGAGTTGCCCAATGGGGACACCTTAAACGAACTTCACCATTTCCGTACCAGCGTGGCAGACCCCCAGCTCACGATGGGAAAAGTCTAAGCCTTAGGAAAGTAGGACATAACCATGTCCCTGAACCCCTTTTTAGCGAGCATAAACCTCGCACCTCGACCAGTTCCATACACTTGCAAGCTTAATATATCTTGTCGAGCATTCACAGGTTCCTTATACTTGGAAAAATAAACAAAAACATACAAGTAAAATGCGGGATAAAACAATTAACATAAAGTCATGGCCAGGAAGTCGGCATTGTATTTACATAAACAAAAAGGGGACAAAGCCCCAAACAAAACTTAGCAAAATGACACGCAGGCCAAAGTATCAATGGCGCGCAGGCCAGACAATCATTCTTCATCAGGAGGCAACACCTTCCTATCCTCCACACGGTGCAAGGGCCCAGTTCCCTCGACGACCAAGTCCACCCCGGGATTGGAAACCTTGAGCTGCTCCACCGCATTGAAAGAGCCAAACGCAACCATGTTCAAGTTATCCTAGGCCAAAAGTCGAATCTGAGCAATCAGATCCGCCCTGGTCGTCATAACCTCCTCCTTCTCGGTCTCGTCCTCCCCGACAACAACTTTTCCTTCCACCTCCGTGACCTTCTTCTTCAGCCGCTCATTCTCACCCTCGAGCTCCACCATTGAGTTCTGAAGTTCGGTGACCTCTTTCATAAGCTCAAGCTTACTCTCGTTATGGCCTTTGGCCTAAAACAAGTCGTTCTCTAGCTTGTGATTTTCGGCCTTCACCTTCTCGATTTTGTCTTTGGCCGCCCGAAGATCCTTGCAGGGGATAAGGTCAACATCATTAAAGGCAATGACATCCTTGAAAATCCGGATCATCCCCGCAACATCTTGGCAAAGCTCAACCCTTAAGACCGTAGGATCTGCGGCGAGAATGGCAGCGGCGTCAAGGTCAGGAACCCGAACGGACGACCCTTTGTCGAACAGAGTCCTCTACGTAGCACAGGGTGGAATGTAAAAAGGGGCCTAAGGCCACAACTTTAGTCTTTGGAGGAGGAGAGGGATCCTCGGTCCTTTGTCTTTTGCCCAGTGGAGACCCGGTCACAGGAGTACCTCCCGAGATGGAGCTTCCCGAAGCTACGAAGTTGTCCAAGGTGCTCTGGTCCTTGACAACATCGAACCGACTCTTTGCAGCACCTTTTTTGACATTTCCCTTGTTCGAATTCACTAGACGATTTCTGATCACAGCTATTTGTGCTACAAAAAGAACATGAAATTGGTTAGACAACGAGCAGGTCCACAATACCAAAAGCCAGATTCTAAAATATAAATTCACCTAAGAGCTGCATCGCTGCCTCCTCATTTGGTCAACTGAGCAGCAATTTTACATTAATTAATCTAGCTATTATGGTCGGCGCCCCGTCAGGACGAAGAAGAGGTTTCCCGTCAGAGTCTACCAGTTCCGTAGGACGAAAGCTAGCAACATAGTTGAACAAAATATTATAGGTCGTAGTGTCATCGGCGCTCAGATCCTCGGGATTAGTGATGTAGAGTTCGCTAGAGTGCTGGAAGTGTACGCTTACTCACTCCAAAGGGAAGTGGGCCACCATCTTCTCCTCGTCATCAACCAGCTCCCAGTCGTACAACGAGTCCTTGGTAGCCTGCGAGCAAGGTTGTATCACATAGAAACGGTACTTGAAATCCCGTATAGAATCCTGGTAGGCTTTGAAGAGTCTGTTGGCCTGCTTCACCGACACCCAGCTGTACCAACCATACTAAGATTTCCTCTGCAGGTGGAAGATCCGGAAGAACAAACTGACCGTCGCCCGATCTCGAGGTAACGACACACCAGCTCGAAAGTTCTGATGAAGGCCATAGCGTTAGGGTGAAGTTGTGCGGGCGCCAGCTCGAGATGTGTGAAGACCGCCTGCTCGAAATCAGTGAGGGGCAGACGATACCCAGCCTCGCGAAACGCGAACTCGTACATGGGGAACATGAAAGCAGGAAAGTGAGAGCATATCCTCTATGTAGGCTTCGGAGGTAGAGCTTGCCAATTAACAACTTCCCCTTTCTTCTTCCTCTTTATTCTGCCCACGTGTCTGAAGAGTCGATCGCAAATTGAGAGCCTGTTTCGAGTGGCTCATCCAGTATCCATAAGCGATGTTGGGAGGGAACATCCGCAATATCAGGGGCATGGATTTCCTCAACTTCACGAGCATTCTTCTGACTATATTCACCTGAAAAGCAGAGGAAACATAGTGAATTCGACGAATTCAAATCCACCATTCCACCGCAAATCAAGTGAAAGGGCTTCGGAAAAACCCGAGGACGTGCCCTACGTTAACCATTTAGTCAAGAAAAATGTTGCGAGGGCCAAATCACCACACCGAGCTAATCCTCCATAAGTTTCGATCTAAATGCCATCGGGGATAAGCCCCTCCTACAAACCTATGCTCGGTCAACTAACACTAAACTATCACTACTTAAATATAATTTGGATCTAACCCTAGCCTATTTACAAAATCTGGAAACTTATGAACATTCATATGCCTATGAAGAACATTCATACGCTCACAATGAACATTCATCAAAATTTCCAGAAGTTCATCAGAATATCCAAAAAACCATGAATATCTCATGAACTTCATGGGACACTGATGAATGTTCATCAGCCAAACCCAAAAAACTAAAGAAGAGGATGAATGTTCACCTGAGTCCATGGCGGTTTCTGGAAAGAAGATGACGGCGACAGTGAAAATTCCAGCAAAAGGAGTTGCAGATAATAATTTATGGCAAGAGCAAACGTTCGTAGAAATGGGACAAATGAATGTCTCCTCCCCTTTTATAATATCATAAGCATACATGGGAAAAAGCAAAGGCCACTGCAATTATTACCTAGGGCTAGCCCTTAGGTGTCATAAATACATGACGATGTTTTATTACGCGTGTCATAAATACTCTAAACGTTTTGTATTCTAAAAAAAGAATCTTTTAGTTTGTATGAATTCTTCCTGCGAACAGATGCCCGACAGAAAAAAGCAAGGAGATTCGCGGTCGCATGAGACATACCGGTCACGATCCCAACACCCTAAGTCACCACCCCCTTTGGGCATATCGACTTGGGGGGCTCCTGTTCTAGATTGGCCTAACATGTGCCCAACGTTAAATCAAGGCCCAATCCAACATACGTTTGGGGACAAGCCCAATATGGTATCCATGAGGATATGACCATTACGGAGTTATAGCCGTTGGGGACTTCCCCCTTTACGCGCCAAACACCTCCCACGCAGCCAATTGCCCAACGAATTACTGAGGCAGTTACACATAGTCAAAAACTATGCACCCGTGACATGCAGGCATATGCCCCTATAAAACTCTCCATCTTTGGAGAGTCAGGTATTCACTTTCTATCACCCTTTTTTTTCCTCACACTTTAGTTGTCATTCTGAAACTGACTTGAGCATCGGAGTACCTTACAGGTACCCCATCATTTTCTCCCATCAACACTCCACAGTCCCAGCTGAAGGCCACGAAGACCTGTTCGGATTCTTTCTGTACACAAATATAAACCAATAATAATAAAATAAATAAAATCATTAGGTTTTGAAAATCTACTTGGCATTGGACTAAGGGATTTAACTAAAAGGACGACTTGATTTAATTTAATAATACCACTTGACGTTGGATCAATGTCTTCGATTTAATTTGTAAGCATAATTGATTTTAAACATTTAATTTAGTTACCTAATTATTTACTTACTTAATTAAAAGAATTGAAAAAAATAATAGAAAAAAACAAATTGGGTGCAAATATCATGGGGAAAGGGTGCTAGGCTAGCAAAATAAATGACCAAGCAATATGTGGCCGAAGGCCCATGTAGAAAAACACTAAAATAAAAAACCATCAAATTTGTGAATGAATAAGAAAAAAGGGAGAGGGGTAAGGGACAATAAATCCCAACCCGCATGGCCCAATGGTGCGATCAACCAGTCCAAGTGTTGATCGCGTTTTCTATAACACTCCAAAGTCAATTTTAATTATATTGATGTGTTTTCTTGTGAATTTTGATATTTATGAGGTTGTTTGATGTTTTGTGAGGTTTGAGGGTAGCTTAATATTTTAATAACAATTAGAATAATTAAGTATATGGGGTTTAGTTTATTATTTGAGATTTAATTAAATAATAAAAGGAATTAGAGGATGAGGGTATTATGGTATTTTGGTTGAGGATAAGTGAGGGTTTTATGGGGAAATACTAAAAGAGGTCCTAGGGGAAAGAGTGACAAAAGAGGGGAAAGTTGGAGAATACGATCATTTAGAACGATTGCATCTTTTGGGAAAAAGAGCTCTGGAGAAGAGGAGAAGCTAGGGCTTGAAGGATTAAGAGGTTTACGAAGAGTTATGAAAAGTTTACAGAAATTAAGGTATGGGGAGTATTTTCCTTTCGATAATATAATGTGGGAAGGGAATTGGGGGTTTTGTGGTGTAGTTTAGGGAATAGGGTTTTGATTAAAAATTTTGTGTTGTTGATGATTGATTCGTGTGTCGCGCACGGATCAAAAACGAGTGATTTAAAAATGTAGTTACAGTAACGACAACTCGAGTATCGTCTCACAAGGTTTCTTGTATTGTTATTAACCAACCAATTGGAACAATGGAGGGTTTGAGTTTCGATTAACAAAAACAAATTCAATTAAGTGATTATCAAAATAAGCCGAAACGGTTAATCTGCTGTTTTGATTTCCCAACTTATCATTGACCCAAATAATTCCCAATTCCTAAGAGAAATTTATTCCCTTTTTGATTATAATAACAATCAAACAAGCGTAATTGATATTATAGGATAAATATTCCTAATTTCCGAATTAAGCAAACAGATGAAATATATCAATCGTGAATTAAGCAAACACGATAATCATACGCGAATTAAGCAAACGCGATTAAAGTATAGGAACATGCAATCATCGAAATAAATCAATCTAACCTTAGATAAATCTAATTAAGCAAACAAGATATCAAGATCAGAATTGAAAGGAAATAAATTAATTGGAAAATATAAGAACCTCAAAGTGTCGGCGAAAACCGATTACAGCAGATTAATCCTTGGAATTATTCTCCATAATTCAGCAAAAGCATAAAAAATTAAAATCGTAAAAAGTAAAGTGTAAAAAAGGGTTTTGGTCCAGAAGACACGGCTGCTAGGTATAGGAAAGTACCACAAATTCCCTTTCTAACCCAACTGGGTCAATACATAACAAACCCGACCCAAAACTAATTATTTTTAAAACTCAGAATTCGGATTCTGACTTCCACGACTAATTTGAGAATCATGCACTCCGAATCATATTTTTCATAAAACATGAAAGTTGTAGGTCTCTGTCTTAGCTTTTCATCGACTGGTAGAACGTCTCAAGCCGATTCCCGTAGCTCTAGTTATGATCATTTTAGTGCAGACAACTAATGCTGAAAATAAAGTGCGAAAATCAAATTAAGCCAAAAATAAAATAAAATAGAAAAACAAATTAAAATATAAAAATAAACAAAGAAAACCAAATAAATGCTTAAGTGCAAACATGGTAGAATGTGCATTAAAATGCACTGATCAAATTCCCCCACACTTGAACTTTTGCACTCCGAGCAAAAATAAACTCAAGACTCAAGAAACACAACATCATTCAGATACTCATTCTAGGCTACAAACTCTTCTTCGATTAAGATAGCACCGATAGGTACTATCTTACACACTAAGGATATCGTAAGAACACAAATCTGCAATTGTGCGGTCATAAGCATCCATCATATACAAACCATTTCGAATCATGTTCTTATGCCTAAGCCTAATTTACTCATCCTCCTTTTAGCTCTCTTTCATTCTAGTGCAATCACAATAAACCCGTTATCTATTCATACACATGGTAAATAAGCCTGTTAGTGATTATGATCCATACTTGACAATATTTTAAAGTTACTTTAGTAACAACAAGAATTTTTTTCTTAAGGTTTCACATCCGTTAGGCTAAATGACCGGGTGAGAGTCACCTAACTTAAAAGACGGATTCCTATTCAAATTTCTTTTTAAGCGCAAGATCATTCACTTATTTGCATCAGCTTAATTACTTAGTGTGTGATTTCTAGATGGTGCTAACTGCTAGATAAACTACTTAAGAGATATTAAATGGTGAGAACTCAAGGCTATGGCATAACAAGTATTCAAAAAGCTTTCCATATTCAGGAGACTTAAGGTGTTAAAACGATACCGGTCTTGTGAACTTTTCCCAAGTCTCCACAATCTAACCTCAAACTAGTCTATAGCCAAAAACTTTCGAAAAAAATGCCTAGTGTTTCTAAAACAAAACAAAACAAAAACAAAGAAAATAAATTATTACCTCCCCCACACTTAAAACAAGCATTGTCCTTAATGAAAGGACATAAATATAAAATAAGAGGGAGAGAAAGGAAAGAAAACACTCGAGTAGTCAAGGTGGATAGGTGATCACATAAGCAACATTCCTAAAGAGAGCTCTTCTACAGTCTCTTCTTCCAAAGTGGGGATCTCATAGAGTAGCTTTGGATAGTATCCATTAATATTGAAGTTTTTATTAGTGCCTTTTCCTTTTATTCCAGGATCAAAGAAGAATCTTCGATAATTAAAAGTGTTGAATGTGCACGTGATAATGATATCCTTTTCTACAACTTTAAGAATCAAAGGATTAATGTGCTGCCTCATTACTTTTGTTCCATCTTCAATTGAGATCCTATGCATACTCATATATGGGCTAATATCACAAGTGTCAACCAAAGTCCATCCAATTCCCTTCTTATGTTCCTGTAATGATTTATCTTCCTGCACAAATTCAAATAAATTATTAGGAAGTGACTTCAGCTCTAAAGAGGGTGATTTCTCGATAGATGGTTTATTTCGGGAAGTCGGTGTGTCGAGAGCTTCATTGACATGAACAAATTCATTTGCAACCTCATTTGTAGTAAGAATATCAACTTGCAAGGCAACCTCAATTTCAGCACAAACAGAGCAAATTTTAGTGTCAGTACAAACATCACAAGAATAAACATCATCAAAATCAGACAATGATGCAAAATCAGCTGCAAACAAATTAATACAAGTATCATCAACAATTTTAGAAGGAAACTCTATTTGAAAAATAGAATGTCCTTCCAAAGGCTGTTGGTTTGATACTTGAGCTTGTTGCATGGCATTCATCGAAGTGGTAAGTTGATCAAGTTGTGTTTGCAAAGCCTGAAAACTATAATCTGTTTGTTGCTGAAACTGGAGATTATTTGCAGCCATTTGTTTAACAAGGTCCTCTAGTGAAGGTTCGGAAGGTGAAGAGCATCCAACCTGAAATCCTTTAGATGCTTATTCGGATCCTCACCTGCAAAACCATTAAAACTTGCCAACAAGTGTGTTAAACCAAATTTCAATTTGAAAGGTGCAGCAACAACAGGATATTCAAAACATAAAGCATTATAATTCACATCACGAGCAACAAGTTCTCTAAGAGTTCTTTGATCAGTCATGATATGATTATCAAATTTAAAATCAGAATTAAATCAACGCTGAATCAAATAAAATCACTGCAGATTTAAAATGAATGAAAAATAAGAAAAGCAATTAAAATAAAATCTAAAAAATATATAAATAAAGCTAAAAATCTAATTAAATCAAATAAAGATCGCACAAAAAATTTCAGATTTTTTTTGAAAATATAAAAGGAGAAAATAAATCAAATAAAGTAGAAAAACACAAAATTTGCGATTTTCTGGAAAAAAAAATTTCGATTTATTTCTGATTTTCTGGAAAAAAAATTCGGAGCAAATCGAAACAGTAGCTTCCAACTTACCCGAAAGGCTGGAAAACTTATCACTATACTGCAATCGATATTGCAACCCTGAAAATTAACAAACACAACAAAAAAGAAAAAAAAAACTAGCAAGAAAACTATACCTATGACTATAAAATCGATTAATAACAACAAGAATCCCCGACAACGGCGCCAATTTGATTCGTGTGTCGCGCACAGATCAAAACGAGTGATTTAAAAATGTAGCTACGATAACGACAACTCGAGTATCGTCTCGCAAGGATTATTGTATTGTTATTAACCAACCAATTGGAACAATGGGGGGGGTTTGAGTTTCGATTAACAAAAACAAATTCAATTAAGTGATTATCAAAATAAGCTGAAACGGTTAATATGCTGTTTTGATTTCCCAACTTATCATTGACCCAAATAATTCCCAATTCCTAAGCGGACTCTATTCCCTTTTCGATTATAATAACAATCAAACAAGCGTAATTGATATTATAGGATAAATATTCCTAATTTCCGAATTAAGCAAACAGATGAAATATATCAATCGTGAATTAAGCAAATATGATAATCATACGCGAATTAAGCAAACGCGATTAAAGTATAGGAACATGCAATCATCGAAATAAATCAATCTAACCTTAGATAAATCGAATTAAGAAAACAAGATATCAAGATCAGAATTAAAAGGAAATAAATTAATTGGAAAATATAAGAACCTCAAAGTGTCGGCAAAAACCGATTACAGCAGATTAATCCTTGGAATTAGTTCTCCATAATTCGGCAAAAGCATAAAAAATTAAAATCGTAAAAAGTAAAGTGTAAAAAAGGGTTTTGGTCCAGAAGACACGGCTGCTAGGTATAGGAAAGTACTACAAATTCCATTTCTAACCCAACTGGGTCAAAACATAACAAACCCGGCCCAAAACTAATTATTTTTAAAACTCAGAATTCAAATTCTGACTTCCACGACTAATTTGAGAATCATGCACTCCGAATCAGATTTTTCATAAAACATGAAAGTTGTAGGTCTCTGTCTTAGCTTTTCATCGACTGGTAGAAAGTCTCAAGCCGATTCGCGTAGCTCTAGTTATGATCATTTTAGTGCAGACTGCTAATGCTGAAAATAAAGTGCGAAAATCAAATTAAGCCAAAAATAAAATAAAATAGAAAAACAAATTAAAATATAAAAATAAACAAAGAAAACCAAAGAAATGCTTAAGTGCAAACATGGTAGAATGTGCATTAAAATGCACTGATCAATGATGAATTCATGATGATTTTGATGATTACAACGATGTACATGATGTTATGATGATGAATGTTGATGTTAATGAGGTTTTCTAATGTAATATTATTGAATTGTGGGTTTTTGAGGGGTATTGTCAAAGAGTTTGGTGCTTAGCGAGCGTGATGCCTCGCTTAGCGAGCCCTGAAAAACTTGGAAAAACGTCTTTATTTTGAAAATTGTTTTGAGGTGATATGTTCTAGGATGCCATGATATTGTAGAGTTATCTCAGGAGATGTTTTAAGGACTAATGATTAGGATTAATAATATATGTTGTGTAGAGATTTACCTTGATTTTTTATGAGTTGTGAAGTATGAGTGTGATGGGCTAAAGACGTACTCTAATATGTGTCTAGCGGTATCTTAACTGCAAGTGCACAGCCTATCGAAGTAATATTTAAGATTATCGATCCACAAGGACTTTATGATTACTTAGTGCTAGAGGATTTACTAGTTTAGCTAAGGTGAATGGTTGTCACGATTTTTGGTTGTTTTTAAAGATTAAAGGCGGGAATTAAATTTAAGTTTAATAAAATAATAATAAGGCGGTCGGTATGTAATTATGTTAACTTAGGCGGGTCAATCTAACCTAGGCTTATAAAGATGGTTCACTTAATCTATTCTGTAGAGGTTATCAGTTTAAATATCTTTAACTCACACTCTCGTGGTCTTATCTCAGATCTTACTCCTAAAGTCCTATGCCTGCTCTCGCTAGCCCATAAGTGTTTAGAAATAATTTTTGGAAACTTAATAATTCTAATTCATTTTAAAGCGCTCTCGCTGTGTTTAAATTAAATGCCTAACTTTAGCTATCTGGTTAAAATCTCACACTCTCGTGGTCTTGACCTAACCTATTACACTTTCCTTACTCTCGTAACAAAAAGATTAATTTTATAATAAAAATTCACAGCCAGAATTTTAAGCTCTTAATTATTTTAAGCCTAGAGTTGATTTTACCGATTTAGTTGATTTTAATTACATACCGCCCTAAGGTGTTTAGCTACTCATGATTGTTGAACCAGACAGAGGCAGAGACAGAGAAATACAAAATAAAATATGCATAACAGAAAAATAAATGCTTAACATTAATATAAATGCAATTTAAATAAAAACCTGAATAACAATTAAAATGTTAGACTCCTTCTTCCACAGTCTGGCAAGCTCGGATACGGACCAGAATCGGAAATAAAAATTACTAAAAGAATTTCTGAAGGCTTTGAAAGAAATTAAATTATAACAATTTCCTAATGTTGGAAATTGTTATATGGTTTGGTTGGGATATATAAACTAAAACAAGAACAAATAAATGCTGGAAAGAATAAAATAGGGTGCAAAGGAAAATACGGCAGAGCTTCCGCAAGAAAAATGAAAATAAAAACTCTGTAAATTGTTCTTTGAAACTAAGCTATTTATAGAATCATAATTGGGCTTGGCAGTTGGAATAATTGCATGGGCTTCGTAAATGCTGAGAAAATCCAGGGAGAAGTTGCATTGCTTGGTCTGCGGGAGAATAGGAACTTTGACTTCACGTAACACACACGTACATGACCAAGTCTCAGCAAGTTACCCTAAATTCCCCTTGTCACGTTCGTGACAAGGGTGTCACGCTCGTCTCCCTTGTATTACGCGCGTCACGGTCGTGAGGGACTGGTGACGATCGTGACTGTTACAAAAAGTGCAGATTATGCAGAATTCCTCTTTTCTTCTTCTTTTAATGGTTGTTTTTGCTCATTTCACTTGTGGCTCATTATTTAGCTCTATAATTGATGTACCTGCAAAATGACAAAGAAAACTCGAGGAATCGGGTGTTAAAACGACAAATATGCGATAAAACGACATTGAAACATAGCAATAAAAATGATACTTTTTCTCGTTATCAAACTTCCCCAAACTTAAACCTTTGCTTGTCCTCAAGCAAATAGTCGGTTGAAAAATGATCGGACAGGTTTTCATCGACGCACACACATAACAAACCATACGAGGAATCGTTTTGCTAGATAAACCGGTACTAGAATAAAACACTAACGATACACTCATGACACAAGCAACAAGCTAAGTCGTCGACTTCCCGTTAAACGAAACATTCGGTAATTGCGTTACGGTTCCACCTAGAGTCTTTCGATCTTATTTCACCCGGTTTCATTCTAGCGCAATCACATTAAGCCCTTTGCCTTAGCACGCACGTAGTGGAGTAGCCGGTTAGTGACTTTGTTCCTTTATAAGCACGGGGTCTGGTACACGAATGTGGCAACCCTACATATATTATCCGATTTGGAGGTTGTGGGGGATCGAGCCGTAGCACGCCCTACCAAGTTCAGAACCAGGTACCTCTGAACCAACCCGCAATGGACTCCTTCTCATATTTCTCGTTTCTTATATGCGATCGTGTACTTTGGTGCAATTTCTTTTCATTGGCATCGAGATATGAAGGATCATTATAGATTAGGCATCAAACACTTATATTCATCGGCTCCCCACGTGGTTTGTGTTCAGACGGTGTTGACTGCTAGTATAAACTACTAGGGGTTACTTTTGAACTGAAACTTAAGGTGTAGTCGTAACAATTATCGGAACGGAATGCTTAAGTGGGAAATCTAAGGTGTCAAGATTGTATCGATCTTGTTGAATCGTTCTCAGCTTCCTAACTATGATTTCGTAGGTAAGTCGGGTAATGCGAAGAATAAATTAAAGATTTTTTTTTGGTATGGCTAAATAAACGGGGAGAATTCGAATCTAAAGAAATAGCACAAATATTACTTTGTTTCATTAAAATACGAAAAGGAAATACAACGGAATGGAAAGTGCGGAAAGGGAAAATGCGGAAAAATGAAAGGTACCTCTCCCACACTATATCAGACATTGTCCTCAATGTTGTGATATAATAGCGGGTAAAGTACAATACAAACAACGGAAAAGGAAAAACATAAACAAAAACTAAAACTAAGGTTGCTGATGACCACGGCCTCGGCTTTTGGTGCGGGAGCGTCTGGTCGGAGTCGCTTCAGGATCAGAACCGGTGCCAGTGAGAGCAGTGATATCAATACGCAAAGACTCTAGCTCGCTAAAGATCTCTCCGAGCTTCTCATCAGTCGTCCTCTGGTTAGCGGCAACAGCTGAAAGTAATGCATCATGTTGCTCTTTTTGCCTTCGCTCCAATGCGGCACTCATCTGGTTCTGCTGATGAATCGCACGGAGGACGTCTTCAAGTGTGAATTCCTATGCAGGTGGCTGTCGGGTGGAGGACTCAGGAATGTCTTGTACAGGCTCAGCTGCATCCATGGTGTCTTGCATCTCGTCCACTGGTGGATCGGCTTGCTCATCAATAATGGGGGCGTGGCCGGCAGCATCCGGTAAAGCAAATAGCCAGTTGGCTCGGTTGGACGGATCGATGCGGTCACGGCACGGCAAGATAATGTGGTGATAAATAGTGCCTTGGATAACAGGGCTGAACCTGCCATCCTCTCTCTGAGCAATCAAGTGGGCGGACCTGCAATAATTCTTAGTTAGAAACTCTGCAGCTCTGCGAGGCAAATTGATAACCAAGTCACCAAGCTCCAGCTGAATGGCGAGGGTGGTGACAATCCCGCCTATGTAGAAGGGGGTTGCGCCTCTTTGCGCTATGGACTGGATATGGGACAACATGAATGGGGCAGCATTGATGCGCTCGTCATTTAAGGCGCAGTGCAAGAACAAGATCTCCTTGGAGTTAAGCTTGTGATTGCTCTCTCTTGCAAAAATGGTGTTGCAGATGATGCAATGAAAGTATCTGATCGCCGGGTTATGGATATGCATAGCATTCAGGCTCTGAAAGGCTGTGGCACGGGTGTTGGTGATGTCGTGCCATAAGGTGAAAGCGGTTTCACTGAAGTTGTCCGGCACGCGGAGATGAGCATCATCGCCGTGATCGAAACCTAGCAGCTCGGCGATCCTTGTTTGTGTAACTTCGAACTCCTGGCCGAGCAATATGAACTTAGCAGCGCCGGTGAGTTGACTTGATGAACCGGGAGGAATGATATATTGAAATGAGCTCAGAAATTCCAATGTCAGGAGCTCGAATGTAGGCTGAGGTTAACTGCACAAGTGCCACAAACCAACCTTCCGAAGCAGGAGCTTCACATTGTTGAGCATTCCCAACTCCCTCAAACAGTCAGTGTCGACATATCGAGTGGGTTGAACACCACGGTTCTGAAACCTGATGAACTTCTGTCTCTGATTTTCTCCATGCTCACCATCTCTAAACTGAATTTCTTCCATTGCATGCAAGTACGGGAATGGGAGATGAGAGGTTTTTGAGTTTTGTGAGAAAAGTGTAAAATGTGAAGAAATTGGTTCTGATTATAGTGCAAGATGTGAATGTGATAGGTTTGGAGTAACTGGAGAGGTTAATGGAGTTTAATTAGGGTAATGGGAGGTTACGGGATTTGGAAAAGATAATGGGGGGTTTCTTAATGTCGTGGAAGTTGAAAAAGAGGAGGTTTCGAAGAAGAACAGTTCTGTTTCTCAGAATTCCTATAGCAGGGGTCGTCACGGTCGTGATGAGTGAATGACGGTCGTGACGCGCTAATTAGCTTGTCATGATCGTGAGAGGGTGATGACGACCGTGAGGGATTAAAACTTAGAATATTTTCTTCCAGAATGCATTATCTCACACGTTCAATACAATTTTTCTTTTTCTTTATGATCACTTCTCAATTAATTGTAACACAAACAATATATAATATTTTTAGATCAACATAAATTAGTAAATTTCATCACACGAGAAATTAAATAAAACATTAATCAATTTAAATATAACAGTAAATGAATTGAAAGCATAGAAATTGATTAAATTGGAAAAATTTGTAAAACTAGAAGTGCTTTGCTTTTGATATAATTGAAGGGAAATTACATTAATAAAAATAAAGTACGAAAATGTTTACGAAATGTTAAACTAACTAGAAACGAAAACAATAAGTAAAATAAGTTAGATCACTACAGCATTTTCAAAAGTGCTTCTTCAAATCTTCAATTGCAGAGTTCAGGTGGTAGAATTGCTCACATGTTATGTCAGTTAAACCTATAACGTCCAATCGCATGCTTTTAATCTCATCCTTAACAGTATTTATATCGGCTTGGTAAACTTCAAGAGTATTCATGATTTTCTTTAAGTTGTCAGTATATTCTACTTGATTCACTTCAGGGGTTTCAATCACTTCATCAGTGTGGTCAATGTCATGGTAACCAGGAGGCGTCTCAGGGTCACTTTCTACATCGGTCATTATATCATCCCTTATCTTGTAGGATTGAGGTGTTTCAGGAGTAGATGGATAGTCAGGAGGGGTAAGCTCATAAAGCCAATTATCTTTATTGTGAACACTGACTCTAGCATGGTTTGGTAGTGTGAACAGGGTTACTACTTCATTCCTGATTAGGTACTCGAAAGGTGGTTGTCCTAAATTCCTTATGATATGGCGGTTAAAGCAAAAGTTAAGATTCATAGGACGGATGGTACCTAAACGGTTATACCTGTGTAATTGGTATCTAAGTCCTAAGGCATCAGCAATCATGGTGACAATACCTCCTACTAATATGGGTAGATCAGGTTCTTCTTGGATTCGGGTGAAGGTTTGCATCATGAAAGGCACACCATTGACTGGATGTCCATTAGTCAGACATGACATAATGAATATCTCATCTTTAGATACTCCAGTAAGGTTCTCTTCTTTTCCAAAGAAGGTGTGGGCAAGGATCTTATGGAAGTAGCGGATAGCAGGGTTATGTATCTCATCATTGTTCATGTTATTTGGTTCAGGATGGTAATTTCCGGTTAAGGTTCCCCAAAAGAAGTCCATCTCAATGTCCATCAATTCTACCTGTGTGGTAGTAAAAGCAAAGGGTCCACTAGGGAATCCTAATAAGTCAGCTAGTTCTCTATGGTTAAAGTCACATTCTATTCCAAATAGGCGGAAACTGATAAATCCTTTCCTGAATCCAAAACCGCGCTCGGGTAAGTAAACTAAGGAGCTGAGGAACTCAAGGGTGAGCTCGCGGTAAGTCACAAACTTTTGTTTAATCAGTGCATTCTCCCATCCAAGTCGGTTAAACAAGTATAGGATTCTATCATGTATACCTAAGGTTTCCATAGCCAGATCATCCGGGTACAGAGTCAAATCCATTGGTCTCTGTGATAACTCTTCAAATTTCATTCTTTGGTTCCTACCTCTAAATTTGGTTTCCATAAGGTTTATCGGTTGGTTAGCCATAGTTAGTGTAAATACGGAGGAAACAAATAAGGGGGAGAAGGAAAGTGGAAAAGACTTTTAGAAAATCTGTAAAAGTGATTTAAAAATTAAAATAAGGAGAATAAGAAAATAAATGCATAAATAAAAGCAATAATAGTAATAATGAAATAAAACTATAATAAAATGACAAAACAAATAAACGAATAATAAAATGATAAATGACAAAATAATAAAATGATCAAAATGGTTAAGTGATTAAATGGGTTGCCTCCCACTAAGCGCTGTTTTTATCGTCAAAAGCCTGACGTAATGCTTAGGTGTAGATTAATCAGGGAAATTAGTGGACAACTCTAAAAGCCTTAGACTATTTGCATAATCTCTATTTTCAACTTTATGGTAATGTTTTAAACGTCCGTTTATTGTGAACGGTTCACTATTCCTACCCTTAATTTCTATTGCTCCGCTCGGGAACACTCTAGTTATTTCAAAGGGTCCTGACCATCTAGATTTTAGTTTTCCAGGAAAGAGCCTAAGTCTTGAATTAAAGAGGAGTACAACGTCTCCCACACTAAATTCTTTCCTAGATAGGCGTTTATCGTGCCATCGCTTAGTTCTTTCTTTATATATCTTAGCATTCTCATAAGCATCTAACCTTAACTCTTCTAATTCGTTAATATCAAGGATTCGCTTTTCTCCTGCAGCATTATAGTTTATATTGAGAGTTTTGATCGCCCAATAAGCTTTGTGTTCTAGTTCTACCGGGAGATGACAAGACTTTCCATATACTAATTTGAAAGGTGTAGTTCCTATGGGTGTCTTGTAAGCTGTCCTATAAGCCCATAAAGCTTCATTAAGTTTAGATGACCAATCTTTCCGAGATATGGCGACAATATTTTCTAAGATTTGTTTAATTTCTCTGTTTGAGACTTCGACTTGTCCACTTGTTTGTGGATGATATGGTGTTGTCACACGGTGTCTGACTCCATACTTAGATAGTAATTTGTCAAAGATTTTTGAAATGAAGTGCGAGCCACCGTCACTTATGACGAGTCTAGGCACATCAAATCTGGGAAAGATTATATTTTTGAAAAGCTTTATTACTACTCGTGTGTCATTTGTAGGAGAAGCTATAGCTTCAATCCACTTTGAAACGTAATCGACAGCTACGAGTATGTAATTATTACCGAAAGATGATGGGAATGGTCCCATGAAATCTATTCCCCAGACGTCAAAGACTTCTACTTCTAATATTCCTTTTTGAGGCATTTCATCTCTTCTAGAAATATTATCGGTGCGTTGACACCGATCGCAATTTATAACAGCGATGTGGACATCTTTCCATAAATTAGGCCAGAATAGGCCGGCTTGTAAGATTTTTTCACAAGTCTTGGAAGTGCTTGCATGTCCACCATAAGGAGATGAATGGCAGTGAGCAATGACATCTTCTATTTCTTCTTCGGGAATACATCGACGAAAGATTCCGTCGGGTCCTCTTTTGAATAATAATGGTTCATCCCAATAGTAATGTTTGAGATTGTGAAAGAATTTCTTTTTCTGCTGATAGGTTAAATCAGGTGGAAGAGCTCCTGCAACTAGGTAGTTGGCAATGTCAGCGTACCATGGCAGTTCTACAGTTGTTTGGATTGTTTCCACGGGTTCTGGTTCCTCTATGTCTAACTGAACTGGGTCGCTTCCTATTTGTGCTATCAGCTGTTCATACGGAAAATCATCGTTAATCGGCACTTGTTCTGGTTTAATACCTTCTATTCTAGATAAATGGTCCGCTACGACGTTTTCAGTACCTTTCTTATCTTTTATTTCGAGATCAAACTCTTGTAAGAGTAAAATCCATCTCAAGAGTATTGGTTTAGCATCTTTCTTAGTCAATAGATATCTGATAGCAGCGTGGTCTATGTAAACGATTATTTTCGCTCCCACTAGGTAAGAACGGAATTTGTCAAGCGCAAAGACAACTGCTAACAATTCTTTTTCAGTAGTGGCGTAGTTCATCTGAGCAGAATCTAAGGTTCTATTGGCATAGTAAATCGCATGAAGTTTCTTTTCCTTCCTCTGGCCTAGAACTGCGCCTACATCATAGTCACTCGCATCGCACATGATTTCGAAAGGTAATCTCCAGTCAGGGGGTTGCATGATTGGTGCGGTGATGAGGGCTGTTTTTAGAGTTTCGAATGCTTTAAGACAATCTTCATTAAATATGAACTCAGCGTCTTTCATTAATAAACCGGTAAGAGGTTTAGTGATCTTCGAGAAATCTTTGATGAATCGTCGGTAGAAACCGGCGTGTCCTAAAAAGCTTCGTATTTCTCGAATGGTTTTAGGGGGTTGAAGATCTTTTATGACTTCTATCTTAGCTTTATCAACTTCAATTCCCTTGTCAGATATAACGTGTCCTAGTACGATTCCTTCTCTGACCATAAAATGACATTTCTCCCAGTTAAGCACGAGGTTTACTTTTACACATCTTTCTAACACCATTTCTAAATTTGATAGACATCCTTCAAAACTTTGCCCGCATACAGAGAAGTCGTCCATGAACACTTCCATGATGTTGTCTATAAAATTTGCGAAGATTGACATCATACATCTTTGAAAGGTTGCAGGAGCGTTGCAGAATCCAAAGGGCATTCGTCTATAAGCGAACGTTCCATAAGGGCATGTGAATGTAGTCTTTTCTTGATCATCTGGGTGGATAGGGATTTGGAAAAATCCTGAGTAACCATCAAGATAACAGAAATATGAATGCTTGGCTAATCGTTCTAACATTTGATCTATAAAAGGTAGTGGGAAATGATCTTTTCGAGTGGCTTTGTTTAGTTTACGATAATCGATGCACACTCTATGTCCTGTCACTACTCTTTGTGATATCGATTCACCTTTAGCGTTTTTCACAACAGTGATACCTCCTTTCTTTGGTACTACATGTACTGGACTAACCCATTTACTATCAGAGATTGGATATATTATTCCAACATCTAGTAGTTTCTTAACTTCTTCCTTTACTACAGTGCTAAGGATTGGGTTAATTCTTCTTTGAGATTCTCTGGAGGTTTTGCAATCTTCTTCTAGCAGAATACGATGCATACATATTGAAGGGCATATTCCTTTGAGATCAGATATGTTATATCCTAATGCAGTTGGATATTTCTTTAAGACATCTAAAAGTTTCTTTGTTTCGATTGTTCCTAAACTGGAATTGATTATAACTGGTCTTGTACATTCAGTGTCCAAGAATTCGTATCTTAGGTTCTTAGGTAAAGTTTTTAACCCTAATGTAGGTTTATTCTTACTTGGCATGGGATCTGGCGTAAGTGCTAAACTTTCGCTTAGACTATCATCCTGATATGGTTCACGCCAATTATCATCTTCGAAAATCGGAGGGATTTGAATTTTCATAATTTCAGAATAGGTAGTTTCTTTCATTTCCATTTCTCTTATACATTCGTCAATTACGTCCAATAGATAGCATGTATCCTCTATAGCTGGTGATTGTAAGAATTGTGTTAAAATAAATTCAACTTTCTCTTCACCTACTTCAAAGGTTAGCTTTCCTTTCTTTACGTCTATTATAGCTCCGACGGTAGCTAAGAATGGTCTTCCTAGTATGATAGGTGTAGTGGAGTCTTCAGAGATGTCCATGATTATGAAATCAGTAGGAATATAGAATTGTCCTATACGTACTGGGACGTTTTCTAGTATGCCTACAGGATATTTAACAGAGCGATCGGCTAGTTGAACAGACATTTTAGTTGGTCTTAGGTCTCCCATGTCTAGCCTTTTGCAAATCGTTAAGGGCATAACACTAATACTGGCTCCTAATTCGCATAGAGCTTTGTCAATGACGAATTTTCCTATTACACAGGGTATAGAGAAACTTCCTGGATCTTTTAGCTTAGGAGGCATATTATTCTGAATTATTGCGCTACACTCAGCAGTAAGTGTAACGGTTCCGTTATCCTCTATCTTTTTCTTATTGGATAAGATATCTTCTAAAAACTTAGCATACGAGGGCATTTGAGTGATAGCTTCTGTAAATGGAATAGTAATATTCAACTGTTTCAGAAGTTCAACAAATTTCTTAAATTGGCCCATCGTCTTGGAATTGGTTAATCTCTGAGGGTATGGAATTGGTGGTTTATAGGGTGGTGGAGGCACATAAGGCTTTTCTTTCTCCACTGCCTCTTGATTATCATCTTCCTTTTCTTCTGGTTCACTCACCATTTCAGTCGGTTTATCCGGTTTTTGGTACATGGCTGGATTGTCAAGTCTTGGATCGGTAGGTCCGTCAAGTTCCTTGCCACTTCTTAATATCACAGCATTGGCCTGACCTTTCGGATTAGGTTGAGGTTGTCCGGGAAATACTCCAGCTGGTGCAGCGGTAGGTGCTTATTGTTGAGCTACTTGTGAAATCTGAGTTTCAAGCATTTTGTTATGTGTAGCTAATGCATCTACTTTGCTCACTAATTGCTTAATCTGCTCACTAGTGTGTATGTTTTGGTTTAAGAAGTCCTTGTTTGTTTGAGATTGGTTAGCTATGAAGTTCTCCATCATCAACTCAAGGTTCGATTTTCTAGGGACATTAGGAGCAGTCTTTTGATATCCTGGCGGTGTAGCTGGTGCTTGACCTGGTGCATATAAAGCATTGTTGTTCTTATAGGAGAAGTTCGGATGATTCTTCCAACCTGGGTTGTATGTGTTTGAGTACGGGTTTCCTTGAGCATAATTCACTTGATCTGTGGGAATTCCTGTTAATAGTTGACAATCAGGAACATCATGTCCTGGAACTCCACATAACTCACAGTTAGGTGTTACTGTAGCCACGGTGGCTGTTGGTGTTATGGCCAAGTTGTCGATCTTTTGGTTTAGTTGGTCAAACTTTGCATTGACTTGGTCCATACTACTCACTTCGTGCATACCTCCTTTTGTTGGTTTCTCAGATGTGACTCTCTCGCTTCCCCATTGGTAATGGTTTTGAGCCATACTTTCAATAAGTGCATATGCATCGTTATATTCTTTGTCCATTAGTGCACCGCCTGCGGCAGCGTCAATTGTCATTCTTGTATTGTACAAGAGTCCATTATAGAAGGTATGGATGACCATCCATTCTACTAATCCGTGATGTGGACAAAGTCTCAGCATATCCTTATAGCGTTCCCAAGCTTCGAAAAGTGATTCGTTTTCCTTTTGCTTAAATCCGTTGATCTGAGCTCTCAGCATAACTGTCTTGCTAGGTGGGAAATATCTGGTCAAGAAAACTCTCTTTAGTTCCTCCCACGTAGTTACTGAATTCGAAGGCAGAGATTGAAGACAGGCTCTCGCCCTGTCTCGAAGTGAAAAAGGAAAAAGACGTAGTCTAATAGCTTCTTGGGTGACTCCATTGGCTTTTACGGTATCTGCGTACTGCACAAATATCGAAAGATGAAGGTTCGGATCCTCGGTAGGATTTCCGGCGAATTGATTTTGTTGCACAGCTGATATCAGCGAAGGTTTCAGTTCGAAATCGTTTCGGTTGATAGCCGGTGCGGTAATGCTGGAATGCGGTTCAGCTTGCGAAGGACTAGCGTAATATTTGAGTGGATGATTCTGTTCTTCAGCCATCTCTGCGTCCTTTGATGTTACGACTGGTTTAGGTGGATCTATTTGAAGATCTGGAATGCTGTAATTTTGTTCATAATCGAATATCCGTCTTCTTACGTGTAAGAAGCGTTCCGATTCTGGGATTAGAGGTTGCAAGTCTTCGCCTTGAGAGCGAGTACTTGGCATACACTCGGGAATTTATATTAAGAAAAGAAGATAGTTGTTACCTTAGTCTAGACAATGCTACTCTAAAGTGCACTAGTAACTAAATTAAGGTCCCCGGCAACGGCGCCAAAAACTTGATGGGCTAAAGACGTACTCTAATATGTGTCTAGCGGTATCTTAACTGCAAGTGCACAGCCTATCGAAGTAATATTTAAGATTATCGATCCACAGGGACTTTATGATTACTTAGTGCTAGAGGATTTACTAGTTTAGCTAAGGTGAATGGTTGTCACGATTTTTGGTTGTTTTTAAAGATTAAAGACGGGAATTAAATTTAAGTTTAATAAAATAATAATAAGCGGTCGGTATGTAATTATGTTAACTTAGGCGGGTCAATCTAACCTAGGCTTATAAAGATGGTTCACTTAATCTATTCTGTAGAGGTTATCAGTTTAAATATCTTTAACTCACACTCTCGTGGTCTTATCTCAGATCTTACTCCTAAAGCCCTATGCCTGCTCTCGCTAGCCCATAAGTATTTAGAAATAATTTTTGGAAACTTAATAATTCTAATTCATTTTAAAGCGCTCTCGCTGTGTTTAAATTAAATGCCTAACTTTAGATATCTGGTTAAAATCTCACACTCTCGTGGTCTTGACCTAACCTATTACACTTTCCTTACTCTCGTAACAAAAAGATTGATTTTATAATAAAAAGTCACAACCAGAATTTTAAGCTCTTAATTATTTTAAGCCTAGAGTTGATTTTACCGATTTAGTTGATTTTAATTACATACCGCCCTAAGGTGTTTAGCTACTCATGATTGTTGAACCAGACAGAGGCAGAGACAGAGAAATACAAAATAAAATATGCATAACAGAAAAATAAATGCTTAACATTAATATAAATGCAATTTAAATAAAAACCTGAATAACAATTAAAATGTTAGACTCCTTCTTCCACAGTCTGGCAAGCTCGGAGTACGGACCGAAATCGGAAATAAAAATTACTAAAAGAATTTCTGAAGGCTTTGAAAGAAATTAAATTATAACAATTTCCTAATGTTGGAAATTGTTATATGGTTTGGTTGGGATATATAAACTAAAACAAGAACAAATAAATGCTGGAAAGAATAAAATAGGGTGCAAAGGAAAATACGGCAGAGCTTCCGCAAGAAAAATTAAAATAAAAACTCTGTAAATTGTTCTTTGAAACTAAGCTATTTATAGAATCATAATTGGGCTTGGCAGTTGGAATAATTGCATGGGCTTCGTAAATGCTGAGAAAATCCAGGGAGAAGTTGCATTGCTTGGTCTGCGGGAGAATAGGAACTTTGACTTCACGTAACACACACGTACATGACCAAGTCTCAGCAAGTTACCCTAAATTCCCCTTGTCACGTTCGTAACAAGGGTATCACGCTCGTCTCCCTTGTATTACGCGCGTCACGGTCGTGAGGGACTGGTGACGATCGTGACTGTTACAAAAAGTGCAGATTATGCAGAATTCCTCTTTTCTTCTTCTTTTAATGGTTGTTTTTGCTCATTTCACTTGTGGCTCATGATTTAGCTCTATAATTGATGTACCTGCAAAATGACAAAGAAAACTCGAGGAATCGGGTGTTAAAACGACAAATATGCGATAAAACGGCATTGAAACATAGTAATAAAAACGATACTTTTTCTCGTTATCAGAGTGAGATTAGTATTTAATTGAGGTGTGAGAAATTAAATTAATTTCCTTTAGTAAGAGTTATGATTATATGATGTAGAGTTATGGTGTAAGATGAATGTGTTGTATGATGTTTCATGAATATGTACATGATGTTATGAATGAGTATGAGGAACGATTGTTAAAATGAATGAGGATGCAATTTTATGATGTTTTGAGGATGATGTATGTATATTGCATCTTGCATTCATGGCATTAATTTTTATGAGGGGACTTAGGTCCATTGGTAGCTTTAATCCCATTATGTGGATTGAAGTGATATGATGTTTATGATGTGCTCCCTTAGGGGAGGGTTGATGGCCCAGTGTCCATCACATGAGGATGTTTCGGTACCACATGCATTAGTAAGAGGTTGCATTTCATTCTAAATGATATAACATGAGTGCATTGATATTTTGTGTTATGATGAGACGTATTTGATGATGTGTATTAAATGAGTATGATGAATATTTCTATGATATGATGACGATGATGATGCTATGTATAAATGAGTTGTAAATGAATTGTCATTGATGTTTTGTTTTAAATTCTTATTTCTATATTATATTATGGAATGTGAGATTACTCACCCTGCCTGCCTTCTGGTGATGGTCTATTATGCAATCCTGCAGATAATCAAGGTTAGCTCGGTGTGTACATGACTCAGAGATAGTGATTACATATTCATGATCAATTCGAAAAACCGATTCAAATAATATATGAGTTAGCAAACTATGGTTGAGATTCACAATTTTTACTATTTTGTATTCATGTGTTCATGAGTGTTCTTGAGCAATTTTCTAAAAATTCAATTTAAATGCGTTTTCATGCAACTAATGATTGAAATAACTTCCTTAAGCATGTATAAACATCATAACACAGAAAAAACGAGAATTAAGCTTAATTTGACGAAAAACCTCAAAAACCTCAACAATGGTGGACACAGTGGCTCTCTGATCAAGCTCCGGCGAAGATCCAAACAAGACTCCAGTTTATATATTTTTGTAAATTTGGAATCGTCTCAACCTTCTCTACTCAAATCCAAGTTCAAATCCAAGATCCGAGAAACTTCAAAAATCGAGTTCAAAATCAAACTAGACATTTGATCTTGATTTGAACTATTTTGGTTAGTGATTTGTGTATGTAGTGATTCTGTAAATTCAATGCAATGAAGGTGGAAACACAATTGCTCAAGAACTCAAAGGAATTAGCAAAAATTCAAATTTTCTTAAAAGTGAAGAAAGTTGAATTTTGATTATTCAATTTGATAGAGTTTTGAATGATTTCCTAATGTGAAAATGTATTGTCATTTACAGTTAGAATTAGGTTAGAAGTTAAAAACTTGGAATTATGCAAAAATGAGAAAAGTGTGAGTGCATTTAACTTGAATTTTATGAAATTTGTGAAAATTTTGAATTTGGTTTGAATTTGATGTAAAAATTCTGGTATAATGCACTCCTAATTGCTGATAAATTGTGAGTTTAGTGTGAATTTGGAGGTGTGTTAGATGCATGAGTGGTTTAGCAAAATAAGTGTGATTTTTTTTTTTGTCTCTTAGTACCAAAACTTGACCGGGATGAGAAACAAAGTCCCCCCAAAGACACTTTAAGGATAAGGTGGGATGACAAACATATCCTATGTCCCTCCTAAAATATCATGATATCATTGATTAATATATAATTTTGAATTTATACGTAGGTTTATTTGTCATTTCATATAATTTATTTTATAAAAAAAATTAGAACTTATATGTAATGTTAGTTAAAGAGAGAGAAATGGTAAACTTATTTTAGCTTTAAAAAATGTATATTTTTTCTTTGTATTTTTAAAAATTGATTTCATAAAATTGTTTTTCAAAATATTATAATTTTTTTTTTATATTCGTTTTGTCTAAATTGAAACACAAATTTTGACCTCCTATAACATAAACATATATTATTGAAGATCAAAATATAGTCGAAATCGTAATTTTTTTTAAAAAGTTGTATTTCAAAAATGATTTTTATTAAAAGCTATTTGAAATAGCTTCAAAATTAAGTGATTTTTGAAATTTTGATATCTAAAAAAATTTCATTAAAATGATGAAATATATAAAATAACATTTTAAGAAAAAGTATTCAAACAAAATTTTCATTTGAAGCTTTTATGAAAAGTTTCTTTATAAATTTGTTTTTACACTAAATTTTGTAAGACTATAAAAATCATTAAAAAAAAGCCAAAACAAACGGCCCCAAAATGATTTTTTTTTAAGTTTGAAAATTTGGTATTCATGACTCATGAATATATATATATATATATATATATATATATATATATATATATATATATATATATATATATATATATATATATATATTAAATATTATCAAAACAATAGATTTATCGTAAACAATTAGTTTCTTAATATCACGTGGTTAGTTTTTGAATTTTTTGCTATTAATTTGGTTGAAAATAATTTTTTATATGTTTATGAGTCTCTGTGGAATCCATAGGGATATGTGGGGACGAGGATGGAGACAAAATCACCCAATGATAATGATCCGAGATAGGGATGTATAATATATTTGATGGTTGGGATCGGGATGTGAATGTATCCCCCGACCATTGACATCCTTATGTTTAACCAGGGGTTCCTTCAAGGAAGAGACCATTGAGGCAAGCTTAGAAGGGACACTGTGGGTCTCCATGTCCTTCTTGAGACCAATAAGTTTTACTAGAAATTGGTTATGTTCATGAATAGTGAGTTCACGTTAGAGTTTTAAAAGCTCAATCTCCTTAGAAGGGTTACCGGGTGCAAACACCTCACCCCGGCTAGTAGCGACTAAGGACAACAATGAAGAACATTGATACATGTTGAAGGTCATTTCAACAAATAGCTCCAACTTAGTCGTATTAGTGAAGTTCTGATTATAGGCATAGTTCTCTAAATGGGTGCAAGACTTCACCTTCTTGGAAGAAATGGTAACTCATGATAGGAAGACATATATGAGTTTGAAGGAGGGAAGAACAAATGAATCACCACCATGGGAAACCTTTTTAGAGGCAGTTCCTGATGGCTTGGGTCTTTTGGAAGGGTTATCTTCCACATCTTGATCCCTGACACGGTCCCTGTAATGCCCTAAAATTCATAATTTTAATTATTGGTAATTATTTATGAATATATGGTATGTTGTGATGTGTTTTGGTGTTGTTGTGATGTGTTTTGGTGATGAAATTGTTGATTTTAAAGATTAAATGGATATTTTGAGTTTATTTAGTTGAATATTATTATTTAATTAAATAAAAGGAGAATTAAAGGTAAGAAGGATATAATGGTCTTTTGTGGAGAATTAGTAAGGGTGGAATGGGGAAGGCATATTTAGGGTCCTAGGAGTAAGATTGACAAAAGGAAGTTGAGGGTTTGGAATACGATCCGTTTTCATGATCGTGTTTGGGAGAGAAGAGAGAAAAGCTCTGAAGATCGGAAGAGGAGAGGCTAAAGCTTGAAGAATTTTTCGGAGATTTTAAGAAAAGGCCACAGAAAGCTTCACTTTAAGGTATGATGAGTATCGCCTTTCAATGTTCTTGATGTAGAATTTAGGTAATGGGGATAGTTGGGGTTTTAGGGAAAAACCTAGGATTTGATGAGTAGAATTGAGGGATTATTGATGAATTGATGCGTGTTGTGTCTTGTAAATGATGTATGTGTATTAGTTATAGGTTCTATACTAAAATTTGTGATTAAAATTGGTGAAAGGCTAATTTTTTAGTGAAAAATCGTAGCAGTAGTTTTGCTGTCATCGTAGTTTTTTTTCTGTCAAATCTGCCTTGACCGCTTAGCGAGCGGTTAAAAATCTGAATTTTCCCCAACCCGAGAGGAGGCCACTTAGCGAACAAGGGGGCTCGCTTAGCGAGACCTCGAAGTGAAAAATTAATGATTTAATTGCAGAAAATTGTCTAATGATGTGTAGATATGATGTATTGATGTCGTGATGTATTATACTTGTTGCTATGATTTATGTTTATGTTTAAGTGATCATTTTATGATAGAAATGAAGTTAAGATGTAAGTTGATTATATGTCAATTATTAACATGAATGTCGATGCAAATGTTGAATTATGTTGAATTATTGTATTGTTGCATTCATGGCATACCTTTGTTGTTGGAGGCTTCAATCCCATATTGTGGATCAGGGTTATGTTGATTATGTTGTGCTCCATTGAGGAGGGTAGATAACCCAGTGTGCATCACATGTTGAAATCGATATTACATGCATTTATGAAGTTGCATTCATTCTTGGTGGCATAGCATGATGCATATGTGTTGAGTAGATGTTTGATGAGTTTTAGGATGTGATGGGTGAGGATTGTGATGTGTTGCTATATGATGAACGTTACTTGATTATCTTCACTTTATATCATTTATATTGATTCGTGATTACTCACCCTTCCTGCCTTTGGTGATGGTCTATTATGCCATCCTGCAGATACTCAAGAATAAGCTTGGTGTGTGGATGTAGCTTGAAGTGTGGTTTTCTTTTTTGTTGTTTATTTAGTTAGGCGCGATGTCCTGCTCTGTGTTATGTAACATCAGGATGGGAACACTTGAGAACTATTGTGTTCATTTTGTTTTATTTTTGAGTTGATACTATCCGTTAAAGATTGTTTGAGTTAATGATGTTTCGAATAAAATTTGAATTTTCTTTATTTAATTGATGCTATTGAGGACTTATTATCTGATGCGTAAGGGTGTTACAGTCCCTCTTGGAGTTCTTACCATCAACAGATGTGGACCGCTCGTGAGACTTCTTACTTGAGCTTTCAAATAGTGGATGCCTTGGCTCCCCAGTATTTTCTCATATGACCTGGGTCATTTTCGTCTGCCTAATAAGGAAAATCTCAGTCTCCTTTGGGGTTGCATACATTCTTGTTTCAACGAGGGTCCTAGTGGGAGTCGAGGAGGGAGACAAAGCAACATACTTCACAAGGTGGATCTTCTACCTCTTGAAGATGTTCCCAAGCTCATCCATGTTATTTGAAAAATAAAATCAAGATGGTTATCATCATAATTATTTTAGGAACGACATATGCAAACATAAAAATGGTTCAATCTCCTCACCGTAAAGTTTTTTCCTCTAAAGATTAGTGGTTGTTTCCACAAGAGAACTTGCGTTAATATATTTCATTTTTTGGTATGAGGGAGGTACGTCCAAATGGATGACTCCCTTTTCATAACCTAAACTCTCCCATAAGGTGACTAAGTCATCTTTCAATGGCTCTTCTTTCGGGGTCAAAGAGTCAGAGAGCATATGCATATATCTTTGAAGCACAAAATAACTGGTGTAGGCTTAGCATTTTCAAATATTGCCTTTACATTTCCACCGACTCCAAACAAGGGGGCCACAGAGGGAAGGGCCTCCTTTTATAAGGATGCATAAAAAATAATAAGCCTATTGATTATGGGGGTTCACCAAATAGTAACAATCCATGTAGTTTTTCAAACTCTCATGGTAGACATCAAACATCTTTAATGGTTTGCGAAGTGAGAGAAACCCTTGTCCCCGATCTTTGATAGCCAAAGTGCATGTGACATTTAAGATATGGAAGAATAATTTCAAGTTTGTAACCTTCCCCGAGTACTCACACCAATATTGGAACACTTTGATAAATTCCTAAGCTGCTAAGTGAAGTTGAGAGGGGGCAATTCTCAAGTGGTTCAACACAACCCCTCAAAGTTTTTTAAGGGAGACTTGAATATCATACTGGAAAATACAAATTCATAGAAATATATAGTCACCCTTCGAAGGAGCTATATATATATATATATATCCTTTTGTTGAGATCTACATGGGAAACAAACCAATCAAAGCGAGGTGTCACATCTCTGTAAGCATCCTATAGTTTCTGAGTGTTATTGAAGAAGGAAATTATTCTCAATAACTTCGTCTCCACCCAGTGGCACTGAGCATCACCAGTAGACATGACGACCTTTACGCTCCTTTGAATCATCTATTCCCAACTTTCATAAAAAAGTAATGTCTATCATGAATCAATAAATGATTTTGAAAGTTGAGGTGATCCCTAACCACCTTAATATTAGGCTCTCAACCATTTACTATTTAAATTAATTAATAAAGAAACGAGTTTCTAGTTGATCCCAATGGGCCTAAACAAACTCAAGGGTTCACTTCCATCTTCGATAGACTGCCCACCAGATCCAGAATTGTCATGGAGACCACCGAGGTTTGAAATGGGTCGATTAGTTGTTAAATGCTTGTTATTTGCCATTTTTATATTTACTATTTTAGTGCAAGATGAAGCATCACTCACATCCTTAGAGATGTCTAGAACATTTTCAGAGTCGCCTCCTATATTAGCCATGATTAAAACAAGAAAGGGAGAAATAACAAGTGGTAAACAAGAGAAATAATACTTGAAAAAAAGCTGAAACTTGAGGAAATGATTAAAGCGAAGAACAATTATAAGAGTGTAATGAGTTAAGAAAATGCAGTACCCAGAGATTTAAAGAAAGATAGAACATGAATCACAGGAGCTTGGGGGAAATACATAAGGGTCCGTAGAAGAAGAAAATACTTACAATTTGTGCGAATAGTGGAAATGTGGCTAGGAAGGTGAAGAAACTTTCATATATTGAGGCAAATTAGGTAAATCAACGGTCCCAAATAAAAGAAAATGGGAATACGAAAAAACAATAATTGGATTTCCTTGATATCGTAACAACACTCGAGTACGCTTGAGAACCCTAGAAAAAAGTGTCACACCCTAGTCTAAGGAACTATGACCACATGTAAGAATGATCCTGATAGACATTTCAATGGTAAGACTAACATTTAATACGCCTGTTTGAAGGTCACTCATGTCAGCTCTCAAATCAAATCAACTTCTCTAAGCGATGAAACCGACACGATAAGCCCAACTTAGTTTTCTCAAAGACTTCCCATTGTTGCGCCACAAGTCTTGGGGGCAATTGTTCTGAATCGACCACTAGTCCAAACGTAGGAATCCCAATCATCAACCCTAGCCATTCCACTAAAACACCGAAGGCACAATATAACTCTACTTTGGATCCACGCCAGAGATTGTTGTTTACGTTAGATGTCATTAAACTGTCTTATGCATTTCTTACCAAAATGGTAAAATCATCCATAACTGTGATTCATATGTAATGCATCCCACGTGAGACTTAGTTACTCTCTCTCAAACACATAACTCACTTTATTCATCACTCTCTAATTAATTTGAGCATTGAAATACTAACTATGCAAATCCACCCCCACACCGCCGTACTTCATTTTGTTACATTAAGATTCTACTCCTATCATTTAACCAAACAATTTTGATTCTTCAGCAAATCAATATCTTTTACCTCTTTAAAAAATATTCTTTGTTGTGCTGATTTATTTCATTTTCTTTTTGAAGGATTTTTTAGATATAATTTTTATATTTGAGTCTTTATTTAAATATTTTTTAATGACACTAGGAGAATAAAGAGACTCATAGAATTCATTAGATAAAGAGGGAAACTGTCTATGCTCTAGTAAAGGAGGTTTGATTGTTTGAAATTTTAATACTTTTATTGAAAAAGTCGTTGAAAAAGTGGTTTGAAAACAAGGGGTGTAAGAATTGAATATGGTGGAAAGATATCCACTTGGTGGCTGTCGGAACATAGGAGAGAACGTGCAACTGGGTTAATATTAATATATTCAAGGTTGTTGGAGATGAGTGAAAAGTCTATATAGAACATGATCAAGGAATTGCCAACCAAAGAATTAAAGGAGAAAACATTTATTTAATGTAGTATCCAACAAAATAAGAAACAAGATCATGTCTTTTAAAACTAGAAAGAAATAATCAACAAAGTGCATTTCTTTCCATGATCCCCTTTGGAAAAACATGGATCCTAACAACTAAAACAATAAATACATCATTTGCACCTAACCATCATCTAGGAAACATCTCTGTCACAATATCTGTACCGCTAAATTGCGTCGAGGTTTGATGTTGGTTTTCAGATCTTTTGTACTTGATTACGTGAGCCGACGATGACGTCTCGTTTAAATAACTACTCGTCTTTCTCGAGGTATCCCATCTGTATATTCCAGGCTCAGTTAATGCCTTCTCATTAAGATGAACTTGTTTGGAGAGCATTTGTAGTACTTGTTTCATGGTTGGTCTATGCTTAGCTGATGATTGAGTACAAAAGAGAGCAACCACAAGGAACCTATACACCTCGTTCTCGTCGTAGTCGGTTAGTTCTGAATCAACAAGCTCTAGAAGCCGGTTTTCTTCTTTCAGCTTCCAAGCCTGCATACATGAATGACATTATTAGCAGAAACAAATTATATGACCAACAAAAAAACAGGATGCATCCACTTTAGTCATCTTCGTGCCGCTATGTATCCGGTGAAAAAAATGACCAAAACCGACATTATTCATACACAAGGATCGAGAAATATACCCATTCCACCAGAACCAAAATATTGTCGCCAAATGCAGCTTTGCTGCTACTTTTACCGCTGATTATTTCAAGCATCAGAATGCCAAAACTATATACATCGGCCTTCTTTGTAAGCTGTCTTAGAAGTGCATATTCCGGTGCGAGATATCCCCTGTTAAGACAAAACAATTAAGCTATGCTTTATATGTTACGGCCAAGTCTCAAAACGTAGTCATGTTCTCTAAGTATGCATCTGCGCTTACATTGTTCCTGCAACTCGAGTACTAACATGGGTGACATTGTCAGGAAAAAGTTTTGCAAGACCAAAATCACCGATTTTCGGATTGAAGTTCTCGTCCAACAATATGTTACTTGCTTTGATATCTCTATGAACAATGTTTGGCTGAGCTTCTTCGTGAAGAAAGGTTAGACCCGAAGCCGTACCACAGCAAATAGCAGCCCTCTTTCGCCAATCTAGAGGAACACATTTACTTTTTGAACCTATAAAAAAAGGAATGTTAAACTATGAAGATAATAACTTTTTTTAGTTAGTTAATGATGAGATGAAAGTACAGGTTACCTAACAAAGCACTCGCGAGGCTATTGTTCTCGAGAAACTCGTACACCAATATTCGATGATTACCCTCAATACAAAAGCCAATAAGTTTAACGAGATTTGGATGTTGTATATTTGATATCACTTCAATTTCTGTCATAAATTCATGAGTTCCTTGTTTAGACTCTACAGAAAGAGACTTGATAGCAACTTGAGTGCCGTCCCTTAAAACACCCTGCAAATATTAATGACAAGGAAACAAATTAAGCAATAAGACAGATGCCAATGCTATAAGTGCTTAATTAACTTGTTTATTCAAACAAGGTAAAAAAGAATGAAGAAAGTCATCAGTTATGATCCTCACTTTGTAGACAACTCCATAGCCTCCTCCACCAATTTTGCATGAAGAATGAAAATCTCCGGTAGCAGATCTCAATGTGCTATAGCTAAAGTTTTTAGTTTCCCCCACTGTTAATCACAAACAAAGCTTTACTCACAAGAATACAAAGAATACAAAATTTCTCAAACAGGAAACACTTGAAATGCGTCAAGAATGTAGTTTTAGAATGATAATGTTCAAGACAATGAAGTCTCACTAGATCATGACATTTTCACATTCATATTATGCTCAAATAATTTGCATTACATGTTCAATAGCACTTCTTGCTTCATTAAATAGGGGTGGCAAAATGGACCTGGTCCGCCGGACAGTTTTGCCCGCATTTTTTCGCAGGGCAGGCAGAGATTTTAGGCCCGCGCCCTCTAATATGTCAGTCCCGCCCTTCTATTTTGTAGGCTTTTGCTCGTGCCGACATTAGCAAGAATTTTTGCAATTTTTAACCTTTAGGAGTGCAAGTCCTGCAGCCCACCTTGCCCGCATTTTTTCGTGAGACGGACCAAGACTTTAGGCTTGTGCGGACTTTTGCGGTGCAGGACGGGCATCCAACACCAACACAATATCGAAATATTGACATTTTAAAAAGGATATCAGTCCCATAAAGCTATGTGTCACCGGCACTTCATATGGAAGACGTGTCCGGTATCCAACGCCAACACCATATCGAAATATGTGATTACAACCCTTGATTATCTCACTTTACACATAAGTCTCTTTAAAGGATCCAAATCCACGATTGTACTACTATATGAAGATATGACATATCCCAAAGCTTAGTTTGAACATTCAATTTAACCTAACCTACAAGCAAAATCCTCAGATGAATTTTAAAAGCTCAAAAACCAGAACAAGATTAAGCTACAACTCCATCCATTCCCAATTCCCTAAAAAACCAGAACAAATTTCAGGAAAATGCAATCCCTTCATGAAGCAAGCAAGCAACCCTATATTGCTTCAAAAAAACAGGCAATTTTTCAACCTTTGTAAAACCATTTATCCGTAATTTGAACAAGAAAACTACATAAAGGAACAAGAGAGAGACATAGAAAACAACAAATTATGACTATGACAATCACAAAGTCAAGAACATGTGTACGATGAATTAAAACCCATGTTCATTTTCTGTACCTTGTTCAAGTGTGTGCTCAGCAGGTTCACCCTTCTCTTTACACCAATTGAAAACACCAAAGCAATTGCAAAACATGACTATGCCAACATCAAACCCTCCAACCACATTTGATAGACAAATTCATCACAAACACCAACCACCAATAAGAATTGAAAACCAAAACAAACCAACTACAACTACCGAAAACAATGAAACCCTGAAAAGCAAAGTTTTATATTCTGATAGAAAGAAAGAAAACGAAACCCTTTATAATTTATGAGTGATGATGACAAAATTGAAAGGTTGGAAGGAAAGTGTGAACCCATAAATGAGTCTGTTAAAAAGTAACAAAATGGAAGGTATGAATGAAAAGTAGCGACAACAATAATCTAAGAGTAGTGTGTGTGGGTAAAATCTGAAAGTGACATGTTTTATATATTTTTCCGTGTTTTTCTTCCACCGCTTTTGTTTGCTTGATAAGATGAACAAAGGAAAAGAGCCTACGTCATTTGTTGTCATTGACGAAGTCGTCATGGAGACAAGAAATTGTCAAAATTCAGGGGAAAAGTCAAATAACAGACAAAACACACTTTTCTACATTTCCTAAGACTAGTACAACAACGTATGAATTGTTTTTAAAAAATACCCAATATTCCTCCAAAATCCCAATATACACCAACTATTTGGGTGGAAAAAAACCGACCCCCCCGCCAAAAGCAGGTAAAACCGAATTAAAAAAATAATAAAACGGGTGGATTTGAATGGATTATCGATCGGGCAGACTTGGATGCTTAAATTAAAGAGAATTATTTTTATTAAATTCTATGGAATGGAAAAATACTATATAGGGAATCGAAAATACAGTTCAGATTTCGGCGATGTATCTCTTGATGTAATTCATATACACAATTTATTCGTATTTGAGTCACACCTCAATTTTATGACTTAATTTATTTCAAAAATGCATTTTTGAAATGATTTTAGAAATACATTTCGAGAACTCACAAAAACACTTAGATTTTATAGGGTGTTGATGAAATTTGCTTAGAGAACCATGTCTGATATAAATGTTTTTGTGAGTTTCGAAAATACATTTTGGAATATTCCAAAAATGCATTTCTGAAATAATTTGAGTCATAAAATTGGGGCTGGTTTAAAAATGAATGAGTTGTCTATGCATGAGATGCATTCGAACATGCATCTTCAAAATTTGAAGGTATTTTTGATTTTTCACGAGATATCCTAGTAAATTATACGATGTATTAAGAAATTTCCAAATTAAATCCGTTTGAAATTATTATTGACCGAGTTTTATTGACCATAGTATATGTACTGTATAGGGTTTGATAGGTATCTCAAATTTCTAACAATAAAATAACTATAGTGAAAAGATATGATATTGATACAGGGCAGGCCAGATAAAATCGGAGACTCCGTTTTAATTTAAAAAATGGATCCAATTTTCTAAATAAAAAATACAATTAAAAAAATTAAAAATAATATATAAAAATATAATTATATATTAATTAAAATAAATTTAATTCATCTTATTTTTATATTTAATTCATCTTATTTTTATATTTTTATATGTATTGAGTTTTTATCATACTCGTTTTATTGAGTATTTACTATAATAGTTTTTCACGTCTATTAATATAATAAAAAAATATATATCTTTCAAAATTAGAGATCTTTTAATATTTGAGGCCTTATGCGGTAGAATTTGTAGCACGGATGTGCCCTATATTGATATGAGAAGCTCCCTTAAAATATGGAGAGAAAAAAATCTTTTGCAACTCGTTGAAAATACAAGAGCACACATTAATATCTATTTATGGACACATTAATATCGTTGAGAATATGGACCCATTAAATTTTTTATATTATTTTAAACATGTCAATTATTTAAACAACTCATTTATATTTATTAATATCTATACCATTTATTAGGGATGACAAAACGGGTCGGGGTCCGCTGGCCCGCCCCGCCACCCGCTAAAAAATGGCGGGTTGGGTTGAGATTTTGAGCCCGCCAACCCGTTTCTCCCGCCCCGCCAAAACAAAAAACCCCGCGGGCGAAATACATAATGGGGCGGGGTTGGCCCGCCAACCCTCTAAAAATTTTGAAACCAAAACACTTAAAAATTTATTATAATATGCATTTATATTTATATGTATGTCATAATTCAAATTTAAATGAAATTATAGTAAACCAATTCAAACTTAAAATGAGTTATTGTTATATGCATCCATATAGAAAGTTTAGAAAAAGTATGTAAAGTTGTATACAATACCAATATAGATATTTATTTATATTGCGTATAAAAATTCTAACCAATAAAATATTGCAATGACAAATTCTCTATAATGCAATATATACATAATATATAATACACAGTGCAGAGAAAAAAACACATAACATTGTTATACTGTAATACATATAGAATATTCTAATTTAATATTTCAATTATAATATGTAAATATTTTTAATTGCGAAATTACTAATCCATTTATATATACTGGAACATTCATATATATATCAAACTATATGCAAAGTAGTTTTCACTATTTCTTAACATATACATCTATTTTTAAACTATATTATGTATTGAACATATTCAACCAGTAAGAATTTCTCTATTATCATATATGCGACACAATAATTTTATTAACATTTAAGTTACTTCTCTATATAGTTGACTTTATTTCTTGTTAATCACATTAGTTTGATTCCTCATCTCTTACAATTTAAAAATAGCTATAAAAAATACAAAAAATAAAAACAAAAAAGAAATTTAAAAATAGCACATAAAGAAATGGAAAAAAAAATAAAAATAAAAAAGAAGACGGGCAAGCCCGCCGCCCGCCAACCCGTCGGCGGGGCGGGGCGAACTTGAATTTCATGCCCAATTCACCTTGGCGGCCATGCCCGCCCTGCTCTTTTTTTGGCGGGTTTTTGGCGGGGCGGGGTGGGCGTGGCAGGCGGCCCGTTTTGACACCCCTACCATTCATCCAAAATTCAAAAATGGGTTCCATTAAACACTATAACATAGCCTAAATTATTTTTATATTCATATTTCTAAGCAAAAATTTTAGTGTAGCGGCACTCATACATTGATCAACGCTTCAAAATAAAACACGACTCAGTAGCGTAAATATCCATAATTTTCTTACACAGGTGGCTTTGGCATTTGTGAAACAACGATGACTTATCACTGATATTTATGCTCTAACACAATTTATTATTTAATATTATTACAAGAAACAAGTAGAAACTCACACTTTATCACTTTATCTCACCAAAAACAAACAAATATACATTTTCTAAACTTTTATTTGTTTCTTTTCAATTCAATTTTTCATCTCCTACTCCTCAGTTTCCATTAAACATATTTCTACTATCCTCTTCAACTCCTGTCTTCCATTTCAACACAGATAATAGTCCTCATTGCATGCAACAATACATGAAGGTGTAAGAAAAAAAAAAGGATTGAATTGATGTTTTCATTCTTGATTAATTTTCGTATTTTGATGAGTTGCGTCAAACTATGCTATATATGCGTTGCGGAAGCATAAATAAATTAAAGCATAAAACAAGAATAAAGAACACACAATATATTCTGATTCACTTGAGGAATTCTCTTCAGTCCATCCGCCAAGGTGATTTTGCCTTAAACAAGCGCGTAATCCACTATAACCAAGTCCATGATTACAATCGTACAACAACACTGTGACTAACTCATATCCACTCAAGCTAGACCGTTCAGGGATCCCGCATGATATAACATCTACTTGAAGAGGAACCTGCGTGACAACCTGTCGTGACTAACTGCGCAAAACCTCTGTGACATCAATGAACCGTTCAGGGATCCTCTCGAATATAACGTTCACTGACCAAGCAGAACCTCTGCCAGGATTTCATCTCAACTCACAGCTAGAGCGTTCATGGATCCCATCATGATATAACATCTACTTGGGGAGTCTCAACTCACAGCTGGACCGTTCAGGGATCCCATCAGGATATAACATCCACTTGAGGAGAAACAATTCATTAGGTTGAATTGCCAAACTGAGGAGCTAACTCAGGTGCTCCTTTGTAAGCATAGAAGCCAACACATTTGTTGTGCTTCCATTAGGCACCAACAACATTGGTTGTGCTTCCATTAGGAGCTAACAACATCACAAAGCATGTGATGTTTCCTTTTATAGTCAAACACGAAAAGAGTCGTTACAACCCAATTCAGCTACTAAGGAATCTGTTACACAAGGAATCAAATAGTACAACCATGTATTGCCCTTTTCCACAGTTCAAAGATAATGGAGATGTAGTGGGAGAAATCATTATCATACTGTGTACTGTAACACCCCATTTTTACCAGACAGTATTAATAAAATCAGAGTTACAAAATTATACATCTCAAATAGGATGCTACATTCACAACTTATAACCACGACATTTAATCACATTTTAACATAGATACATAACAGTGAAAACTCAGATGAAACAATAACAATATAATTTAGTCTTTAAAAACAAAACAACTTTTATAATTAAGCAACAGATTCATAATTTTAACTTTAATGACATAACATCTTTGTCCAACTGAAAAAAACAACTTCAAACAACAAAGTATTTTGATAAATTCAACTTCTAAATTAAAAAAAGAAATAAAATCAACAATAAAGTGACAAGCGTTCATCCCCCCGAGTGTTACGTATCAGAGCCACGACACCGACTCGAACTAATGAAGGTAGACAACCTTCACTCCGGATCACCTGCGTGTTACCCATGTAGAGGCAACATTACAATAGAAGGGGTGAGATATCAAACAATATAATAGAATGTTTGATAAACAATATATTAGATCAGATTATATAAAGTCACCACTTCACAACTTGCAACCAATATCAATCAACACAAGTCACAACACAAAAACATAATTGCACAACTTGAAATGCTACTTATAATATACACATGCATGTGGTACCATTGGAGCAAAACTCCAAACTTAAAAATTTGTCAATTAATAGAGGCGTCAACAAGGCATAAGCCTTCAACTTAATTTTTCCAATCCATGCCAACTTACCGAGCAACAACTCCAACTTGATATGCTATGTATGCGACTCAACATGAATGTCAGAATAACAACAATAATAGTTATGTAACCACTGAACAACAAATCAACATTGGCTATAAGCCTACAACTTAATTCTTGCCACTAATAAGGGCAATGCAACAAAATTCATACCAACAACTTCACAACTTAATCACGGCGATATCACAACAACTTAGATCATACTCTGTACCAACCAAATTATATTACAAACGCTCCTCGAAATTATTCGGACAATACTACCATAACCGGCTAATTATTCTTTTGCTAGATTTATTAATACTTTTACTCTGCATTAATATTAGGGTTAAATATGTTTGTAGTCGCTATAAATATCTCAATTTTGGTTTTTAGTCCCTATAAAAAAACGTCAAGTTTTAGTCCCTATAAAATTACTTTTGTACGCAGATTTAGTCCATGTAGAGGGACTAAAACTGCGAGCAAAAGTAATTTTATAGGGACTAAAACTCGACATTTTTTTATAGGGACTAAAAATCAAAATTGAGATATTTATAGGGACCAAAAACATATTTAACCCTTAATATTATTAGAACTATTCTGGTACTGTCATTGGGTAAATTATGCTATTGGTTCCTCACTGTCCTCCTAGAATATTCTCCCAAAAAATTGTCACAATTAATTTGCATAGCGAAGAGGAAGCAAAGACAGTCCGCGTTGCGACCAAAAGCGAAGAAGCAACGAACTAAAACAGAAGCAAAGGTTCCAGACTTCACTTGAAGTGACTGGAAGCGAAGGTACTTCACGTAGCGACCAAAAGCGAAGTAAAAGAAAACTAAAACAGAAGCAAAATCCTCAGACTTCGCTTGACGTGACTGGAAACGAAAGGAGTTCGCTAAGCTTCGCATAACGAAGTGTTGCATCATGGCCTCTAAATTTTGTTCGTCTCTGTTTTCTCTTCCACTAGATTTCTCCTTTGATTCAATCTCAGACCATCACAGTACAATAACAACATAGGAAAATCATTCTCAAACAACATAGATTAATTCTTCTACGAACAATTCAACAACATCAACCAATTTCAATATCAACCATAATAATTAACACATCGACAAAAGTAATTCTATAAACCCAATTCAACATATTATTCATCATTCCCCTAATTATAGAGTCAGAACCCCACCCTTACCTTTTATTGAAGGTTACTCTAATTCTCCGATTGAAAGATAACCTATTTTCCTCTTCTTTACAACTTCACATAACTTCTCCCAAAAACTTATTTCTCTCTTACTGATAACCTAACTTCTCTTATTTATTCAAATTAATCTTATAATTCTGTTAATTTTAATAATTCCCATTGGGCCTAATTTATACACCCTCACTCTTACTACTTCCAACCATAAGTAAGTCCAATAATAATAATAATAATAATACTAGTATTATTCTAATACTATTTCTACAACATAATCAAATAATTTAATTCAATTTACAACAACACAAATTAAATCAACATTTCACAACTTTAATAATTAAATTAAATGAAAAAATAATACGAAGATATTTAATTAAGTAATTAATTAAATATAGGGCGTTACAACTCTCTCCCACTTAGAATATTTTCGTCCTAAAAAATTTACCTTGTTCAAACAACTCGGGATATGATTCCCACATCTTGCTTTCTAACTCCCACGTCATGCTTTCTCTGGAAGCTCCTAACCAAACTACTTTCACCAACACAATCTCTTTGCCTCTTAGAGTCTTCATTTCATGATCTGCGATCCGTACAGGCATCGTCTCTATAGTAAGATTATCACGTACTTGCACATCATCCATACGAATCACATGAGATGGATCTGATATGTACTTCCGAAGTTGCGACACGTGAAACACATCATGCAAATTCGAAAGATTAGGAGGTAAAACCACTTTATAAGAAACATTTCCAACTCAGTCTGAAATATGATACAGAACAATAAAATAAGGAGTGAGCTTCTTAGACTTCAATGCACGCCCAACATCGGTCACAAGTGTAATGCCTCGATTTCGTGATTTAATTTTGTAGCTTGTTGTTGTCGATTATTTGGTGTTGGTTGAATATTATTGTGTTGATGATGAGATCATTTGAAATTATTTTAGTAAATAGTAATATTAAGGATAACTAATTTAAATTATTCATATTATTATTTAATTACAATAAAGGAATTAGAGGTCTTGGGGATATGATGGTAAATTGTGGAGACTAAGTTGAGGGCAAAGTTGGAAAAGAGTATTTGGGGTCCTAAGGGTAGTGTAAACACCCCAAATTTGCCCTCATTCATATCACACCATGGCTTTTTATCTTTCATATTTGCATTAGCATAAGCATACCATCTCATATTGCATTTTATTTCATCTGCATAGTTCAAGTTCATCTGCATCTAGGGTTTGTGATCTGAGCAATCCAAGGTTCCATCTGAGCCACCCAAAGGTCTTAAAGCATTACAAGAGGGTCCATGTGTGTTCTATCATCATATTGTGTCCCTCAAAGTTCATGGAAGTCAAGAGATCACAAGAACTGGCAAGGCATGGAAGCAGAGCTAGGGTTTTCACTACACAGATGACCAAAATTAGGGTTTTGGTTTCAGAGGCCTCAACTCTAAATTTTTGGGCCATTCTTGTTCCTAATGTTCTTAAGATGTTATAAGGATCATATGTACCAAGTTTGATGAAGAAATTCATTGTGGAAGTCATCTGTTCATTGGGTAACTTCTTGAGCAAGTTAAGTCAAAATCAGGGCATCTGAGGCCCCCAACAATGGAACCAAAGGGTTATTTTCATCAAATTAAAGTTCTATGATCTTTATTTGATCTTAGAAGAGGTTGGAAGTTCACAAGATTGAAGAATTTTGAGCCATTTGCAAAGTTGCCAAAAATGGAAATGACTTATAATGGAAACTTTCCATTTTGGGAAAGTTTTTCAACCTCCTCTTTCTCAACCAAAAATGCTTCAAATGAAAAATTATTGGTCATGAAAGTTGTAGATTAGGTTTTTCCCTTTTCAAAAAGTACAAGAACTCCTTCTAATTCATTATAGAACTCAAGTTATGATCCTTCAAAGTTGGCAAAAATCCTATAATTTTCAAGAATGCACCAAAAAGGGATTTTTGCAAAACCACTTGCTAAGGCTTCAAATGACTTCTAAAGTGCCCAAATATGCCATAACATGATCAAACAACATCAAAGCATCAGAATTGGGAGGTTTCATGCCTTGAAACACAAGAAATGTCAAAGAGGGAAAATATGCAAAACTCATAGAAACCCTAGCATTAAGTGTTCCAGCTGCAATCTTTCAATCCTATGGCCTTCCTTGATCCATGCTGAGGCCAGACACCCCAAAAACTCAGGCCTGCACCATGCCCATACCTCAAGTACACATTCTTGACGTTTTTGGCAAATTACCCCATACCAATCACACTATGCCACACCAACTCCTCTGACCAATCACTGTTGCATATACAAACCTTATGGATCACAAAGAACATAACACACAAGCCTGAAACTCTCCATAGCTCAGATTTCACAAAATCCCTCTCAAACTTCATCTTTTCGAATCTCCCAACTCAGCCATCAAAACTTCAAAATTCTTTCACCAATCATCTCCACATAACCCCAAGATCATTTCCCACCCCTCACATTGGCCTGGAACACCCTCTAACAAAAACACGATTTCAGCTTCCTCTGAACTGAAACTCATAAAACAGCCTACATAAACTTGTTTCTAGCTTTCCAGAAGCATCATGGGGTTCGTTGGAGTGGAAAAACACCAAAGAGGTGGCCAAAAAGCTCCAGATAGCAAAGCTTCATCTCAGATATACCTCAAGAACATTTTTTCCAGAAATGCTTTTTTAAGTTCTTAGATGAATCTTCATGATGTGCTGATGATCCTGATATGTTTATTTTGCAAAATGATTGAGTATTGAGCATGTATGAGTTCTCTGAAAGTTTTTGACCTAAAACTGATTTGCTTCGATTCAGCTTTAATACGTGAAATAAATTTGTTTTGGTTGATGATTCTTGTTGTATGATGTTTGAGGTTTGATTCTGGGCAGAGAGATTGAGTTTTAGAGGCTTAGGGAGAGAGATAACGTTTTGGCTCACCGGAGAAGATGACCGGAGCACTGTTCCGGTCATCTGAAACTCATTAACCCTAATCTGCGTAATTAAGCAAGTTTGAATAATGGCCCTTGGATCCAGGTTCCCGTGCGCGTATCAGTGGTCCATATTCACTCATTAACCCTAAACCTGTTTAATTAATTTAATTAAATTGAATTAGCCAGGAAATGATCTCAGCCCTTGGATTACGCGTTGGTCAACCCCTTCCTCCTGAATTTGAATCTGGACCATTGGATTGACATACTTTCTCTTTAATTCATTTTAATTCATTTTTTATCCATTTCTTTTGCATAAATTATTAAAAATAGCTAAAATCATTCAAAAAATATTTCCTTTTGCATTTTTGTTTCAAATATTTTTCTTGATCAGAAAATGATTTTTATTTTATTTTTTGCATATAAAAAGTATTTTTAAATCATTTAAATGTTTTATTTAATTAATTAATTCATCTTAATTAATTAAAAATACATTTAGGTATTTAAAAATCACAAAAAAAATCAGAGAACATCCTTAGACATTTAGAAACATTTACAAACTCACCTTACAAATTTCTTTTTGGTTTTGATCATGCTTTGACATTTTTCATTGAATTAGGGTTCCTAAAATGACCTATTTTCTAACCCTAACTTCAAAAATTCATAACTTTTAAACTAAGTTGAGTTTGTGAATGGTTCTTTTTGCATTGTTCTATGCATGTCTTCTAGCATCCAAAAACATTTTTGTTTCATTTTTAACTTGCATTTTTAAATTATTTGGCATTTTACATTGAAGAGCACCCAAAAAACCTAGGAAACTTAGAAAATCCATAACTTCTTCTAGGTTTAGTTTCTGACCTCCCCCTTTGGATGGTAACCTAGTATAGGTTTAGGGTTCCTTTGAGTGAATTTTAAATTTTTTATCTTATGCATTGCTTCTGTTTTGCTCATGTGCATCTCATACATCCATAAAACCCTAATTTCTCATGTTCATATGCATTCATCTTTGCATAAACATCAATACATGAACTTGCTATGACATCTCAAGCATTTGTATGTCATCTTAGACATCTTAGGACATGTTAGAATCATGCTTGATCATTTCTTCATTTATTTGCCATGATTTGCATTCATTTCCTTTCATTAACTTTCATGAACTTTCAAACCTCAAAGCATGCTTACATGACATCTCATTTTTGTATGATCATTCATATGCACTTTGTATGCCTTTGAATCATCCCACATGACCTTAACATTGCATAATCACTTCTGAATTTGGTCATTTCATCTCATTTCATTTCATTTCTTTATGCTTTACATCTTATGCATTCATGCTAACATTTTCAGGTGGTAAGTTACTATGAGAAGTGAATTTGCCTTCACTTCTCATTTCTCTTCATCTCTTTTATATGCATCTTGCTGGTTTCTTTGAAGTGAACTTGTTCACTTGTGTTCATTCTTTCCCACTTTCTTTCTTCAAGTTACTTATCTTCTTCAATGAAGTAAGTAACTTGTTTCTTCTTCCTCCTTTCTTTTGCTTCTACCATTGGTGGCCATCTTGAAGATCTTTCTTAATCCTTAAAAACCATAGGAACATCCAAGCATGATAATAATTAAGGTTGTGATTAGTCCCCCTTAGTTTTTACCTTTGAGTCTCCTTGAGTCTCTCTTCTCATATCTTAATCAGAGACTAAACTCTTAAAGTTTTAGGACTTTGGAATTAGGGTTATGCCTATATCCTTCTATTAGGATGGAGTGTATAACTTTAATCCTAAGTGTTAAACCTTTAATATGTTTAAACCTCTTAATCAACTCATCTTAATAATCACTAAGACTTCATCTTGTAACTTGGGCCTTACATTAGGGCTCTAATTCTTCCTCTATGGTTAAGAAGGACTAACCCTAGTGTTTAATGGACAAGTCCCCCTCAAGTTGTCTTACAAACTTAAAATTCACTTCTTAATCTCATCCCTTAATTAAAATCCACTTAATAAAGGCTTTGTTACATAATGAATTTAATCCCTAACCATGGATTAAGTTGAGGTATCTTCCTTAACTTAAGTGTTCTCATCTATTATCCTTCTATTAGGATGGTGTAATGAGCCCACTAATATGTGATTAGAAATTAAACTCATTACTTAACACTGAACAAAAACCCAAAAACATCTAAATAATCACAATTAGGTTAATGATCTTAATCCTACATCATCATGGTAATTAAGTTGAGATGCTTATCTCATACTTAAGTAGGCTCATTATCCCTAATCAGGGAGGATATAATGAGTTTACAAGCTTTTGATTTAGGCTTAAGCTCATTAACTTATGCAAAACACCAAAAACAATAAAAAAACTGAAAACACAAAAACAAACAATAATCGTCTCCTTCGGGATTCTATTCTCATCAAACTCACTCACAAACGAGAACTTGCTTCTTCCGTCTAATGCAAGACAGTTAGCACTCGAGCCAGACGAGTCATACACTTGAGCATAGACAAGCAAGCCGTTTACAGTCAATATTTTTCAGTCTCTTTGAGTCGAACTACGGTGTTCTGACTTCCTCATTGCACGAGAGGATACGTAGGCATAACTTAACTGTTATCGAACAAAAGTCTCTTTGTCATCCCCCTCTTTCAACACTCTCTTTTAAGCCTCAGTTCCTGAGCAATTCACACCTTTTGCACTGACACTTGTACATTCTTTTCCAGCTTTTGCACACTGATAGCACATACACCTACCCCTTTAAACACAATCTTTTAAGCGTGGATCCCATCGAGTAAGACGAACAATCTAGGTGCTAATACCTTCCCAGGTTGTAACCAACCCCCTTTCTCAGTTTCTCTGGTTCACAACCATCTTATCCATATCTTTTTTAGGTTTATGCAACATTACCTTTCCTTCGGGATAAAAATGCCTAGCTGGCGACTCTATTCAGTTCATTCCTTTTTCTCCTTTCGCTGACCGTTCGCGCTTGTACCGGGATGCAAATCTTCGGGAGCGACAGGTAGTTTTGACAAAAAAAAGTTGATGGTTTAGGATACGATCAGTTTACGATCGCTTTTGGGAGAAGAGGAAAGAAGAGGTCTGAAGAATGAAGAAGAGGAACAAAGGTTTGAAGAGGTTTCCAGATATTTTTGGTGAAGACCGTGGGAAAGCTTCACTCTAAGGTATGAGGAGTATCACTTTTCAATGTATTTTGATGTAGAGTTTAGGTAATTGGGAAAATTGGGGTTTTAGAGAAAACCTAGGATTTTGGTGAATAGAATTGAGGAATAGTGATGAATTGTGGTGTATTTTATGTTGTATATGATGTATGTGTGTTTGCTATATGTTCTGTTGCTGAATTGGTGGTTAAAATGATGGAAAAATGTGTTTTTAGGGTGAAATATCGTAGTTGTGCTTGCTGTAATTGCAGACTAGAGTTTCTGAAATTCGTCTAACTCACTTAGCAAGCAATGAAAAATAGTTTTTCCCCCAACCCGAGCGGAGGACGCTTAGCCAGCGATGATATCGCTTAGCGAGCCCTGGAAGTGAAAAATACGTATTTTAATTTCAGAAAATTGTCTAATGAGGTGTAAATAGGATGTATTGAAGTTGTGATGTATTATACTTGTTTCCATGATTTATGTTGATGTTTTAGTGAGAAATTTGTGATAGAAATGAAGTAAGATATAGGTTGATTATATGATGATTTATGTGTTGATTTCTTATGATGGTATGAGTTATGTGAACGATGATATTATAATATTTCTATGACAAAGTAAATAGATGTTGTGAATATTTTCATGTTTATACTTGCTACGTGACGAACATGTCGATCAAATGAATTATGATGATTAGGTGTAAAATGGAGTTGTGCTACTACAATATGATGTTATGATTGCTATGTAATGATGAGTATATGTTGATATATTATATGACTGATGTATAAATGTCTTATGAAGTGTATGATGGATATTTACATGATGTAATACCTCAAAATTTGCCCTCATTCTTTGTACCTTGAATGGCTTTTTGCTTCGCATTCGTCTGCATTTCTCATTAGGTTATATCATTCGCAATCATGCATTTCATTGAGTTCCTAGGGCATGAGATCTAAGGATTTTTGGTGACTTGAATGCCCTTATCCAGAGGATCATTTCTCAGGTTCCTTATTTAAGGGTATTGGTTAAAAACGTTGAATCAGGCCATTGTGACTGGGATTAGGGTTGTCTCCCTCCAATATCCCAAAGCCATTTTTTCATCAATAATTTTCCAAGATATTACATATCTAATTAAGGAGCAAATTATGGCAAAGACTTGGGCTATGTGGTATAATCCAAGTACATTCGAGATATGTGAGAGACCAGCTTCATTCATGACTGCACCCTTCGGTTTTTATTTCTCAGTGTGTTTTTTGTTCAGCAAGTGATCCAAATGGTGCATTAGAAGTTTTCTCAAGATTCAAGTTTCTACCGCCATTCAAGTTTATGTGTCCATCTCCATTTTAATTTTATACTCATTCGCCCAATTTTTCAATTATGTTCATTTTGATCCATCATCCAAATAAATCCATGAAACACCTTTTAAAGTCCAATTGTCCAAAACCATATTCAATTTTCAAAGCTAATGACCATCTTCATTCCCTAAACCTTTTCAAAATCCAAACACATATTTAAATTCAATTCATTTCTAATTCAAGTGACCATATTTGCCCAAATTTTCTACTTCAGTTCATCATGAATCAAGATTGAAAACTCGCAATACATATGAGAAGATTCATCCAATAATGGATCCTCGAGATGTGATACAAGAAAAGTTGGATGCAAAAGATAATTAAACTTGACTCTAGCATGTTCACCAGGTCACACTAAGATGGTGCTTTATCAATCTTGAAATGGATAAAAAAGGACACGTATCAATTTAAGTTGCCATGTTGAGGATTTACTAATATTAGAAGCACTTTGGCCCATTTGCAGTATTTAGTTAATAGATTTCTCATGATTTAATGGGCTGTATTTCTCATGATCTTATGCTTGTCACAATACAGGAAAGTTTAGTTAGGAACTGAACGCAGAAAATCGATACCAAATTCAGGTGAAAACTTATAATTGAATTCTGACTGATAACTGATAAAAAAGGGATATATCAGAAATTCAGTTACAGAAAATTACATCAGGAAATATCACAATAGAATAAGTTACACAAGAAATTCAGTTATAGAAAAATACAATGGGAAAACTCAGAAGAATCAGTGACAGTGGAAAAAATGAGAAGAAGAACAACTGAAAATTCACCAAAACTCAGAAGGATCAGTTACAGTAAAAAGTTCACAAAAAAATCTTCATGAGCTTCACTCTCCAATCTCCAATCCGAAAATGACTCCACAATCATCTTCTTCAACTCTCCAATTTCCACTCCGCATAACAATCACCACCTCCAATCTTCTTCAATCTTCACCGCACCAACAACTTCATCAACTATCAATCTCCAAAATCCTAAATCTTCATCACTCATCTTCCAGAAAACTCTCTAACAAACCTGCAAAAACTCTCCATCCATGCTCTCTCTGCGTCATTCATCATTCTTATGCAAAATCATCAACATCATTGACATCATCACTTCATCACTTTCGTCAAAACATGTTCATCAATATAACTTCAACAAACTTCACAAGCCTGCAAGTTCAAGTAACAAAAAGGAATCAATAACTGAAAAAGATACTAACTAACTCATAACTGAAATTTAACAAACTTTTAACAGAATTCTTCTAGAAGATTCACCTGGAAACTCTTCACAAAGCTTGATTGATTCTCTATAAATCCGAAAAAATCACTCTTCAACCACTCTTCTTGACCATTCTTCTGAACTTCATTCTTCATACTCCAACATTTTTAGGATCATTCTTCACTCTCCATATTCTGTTTCTTCTTCATTTTCATTCTAAATCACCTTTTTTTTCACTCTATCTAATCCTCTGCACAATCATTTTTCTTCACCTTCGTTCTTCTTCTTCAATTTCATTCTATCCTTCTGAACTTTGAGTCTCCTTCAATCCATAATCAATATTCACTTTGCATCTCCAATAATTCAACAACATCTTCATCAAGCCACAAAACAAACCTGCAACAACAAGAATTGCAACGGCAACAAAAATTCAAGAACATATCGAAACAACAACCACAACAACAAGTGAGACGCATAGAAGCAAATATCGCACAACAATCATCAATTCAACGAGTCATGAACTCAGGGCGAAACGAAAATAAGAAATAGAAGGAGACCGAAGCAGATAACAACTCCATTGCACCTTAGAAACTTGTCTTGCATGGTGACAAGGCTTTCCAAGTCACAAAAATGCCAAAATCAAATTGTGTTGCAATATATGCCTTGTGAAAACTCAGTTGTTGATGCCATATTGCAATGCCCATAACTTCTTGCTCAAGTTGAATTAGGATGTGTTCTTGTACATTTTGGAAAGCTGATATGATGTATTACAACATTGATCTTTGCATATTGCATTGGTTCTACTTGAATCATAGTGAAAATGTCATTGAATATTGATGCTTGTGGCTAAAAACTTGGTAGATTTTTCACTAAGTGTCAAAATGTTCATATCTTAATTTTTGTGATTTTGATCAATCCATAAATTAAAATCCATGAAGATTTTGAATGTGATGTAGCTGACACTTTTGTATTATGTAGAAGATATATCATTTGAGCATTGGATCAACAAATCTGGTTGCATGGACCACAAGTTATGGTCTTTGGAAGTTGGGTACTTGCATACTTTTTCTTCATAACTTCGAAAATTTTCAATTTTCTAAGATTGCCCATTGTACAAGTAACCTAGATTTCTTGATCAATATTTGTTCAAATGCAACAATGGATCATATTTTCTTTAATAATAGGCCATGAGGATCGTTTTTGCCCAAAACGTCATCTTTTGACTTTTGGTTTCAGAGGGTTTGTGTGTAGAGAAACCATAATTCCTGATTTTTATCCATTGCCTCCTTTGAAGCAATTTTAAACTTATGAATAGAATCTTATGGTTCTGTTGAACACAATTGGAGATTTTGTAAAAGGATTTCACTGAATAAGCCACGTCTTCCTCTCGAGTCAAAACAATCCCATCCTTCTCGTTAAAATTCAATGAAAGATTATTAAGAATAAGTCGCATCTCTGTCAACTCCGCTTGAATAGCGGTTGTTTGATCGTATGCACTACTATTGAAAGGAGCTGGTAGAATTGCATTACCAGGAACTGGCCTGGGACTATTGTCCGAAATAGCAGTTGTCGCTCCGACAATAGAACCGGTTTGCTGTTGCAGTCTAGCATCCGACTCAGGCAAAGAAAAAAGGTGAATCTACCGCAAAAAATCACCTGTCTGCAGATCGAGACCTGCATCAACACCAGAAAATCCATGAAAATAGGCAATGTTAGTTGTAATACCATTGGATTCATGAGTTATGGCTGGAAAAGCAGAAACATTATCTTGACAAAGAAAATCATCTGATTCAGAACCAATGCCTGCATAAACAACATCAGAGGCAATGTTATTCCAAACACTAAAATTCCTAACCAAATTAAAGACTCCTCTCGGTATCCCAAGGTCCCCTCACATCCATTCATCGTATGCCAATACCCATTCACGCCACTGAAAAACTCTTCAAAAGATACATCAAAAACAGTTTCGGGAACCTTTGAAATAAATTACCACCTCCGGTCCAATTAACATGCCAAAAGGAAGTTGCGAAACTGTTTCCCACTTTGAACAAACAAATGTCGAGAAGCAAATCAACCAGGTACTTCTTGGCAATCGAAATAATATCCTTCGACCACACCAAACATGCGCCCTGAGATTTACAAGAGCTCCCACTTCCCGCCAAAGAAAGTCTAATATCCTCATAACTCACTTTCAAAACTTTGAACCACACTCCCTTAGATCCTTATAAAATACGCCACCACCATTTAAGAAGAAGATCCAAATTAAAATCTTGTATTCTTTTCAAATTTAAGACTCCCTTTTCTATCGGCAAACGAAGAAACTCCCAATTCATCCAATGAGTCCTCCTTTTAGCCACTGTACTACCCCAAAGAAAACCACTTTGAATTTTGACAATTTCCTTATGAATCCTCGAGGGGGGAAAATAGAAAGAAAGTTGAAAATAGTTAAACTACTTAACACTGATTTGAGAAGAGTGACTCTACCATTGAAACTCAAAAACCTATTATGCCAACAAGACAACCTTTTCTCCAACTTGGAAAATAACGAAGACCAAGATGACACCCTCTTATGATTCAATCCTATTGGCATACCAAGAAAGATAAAATCCTTCCTCTCTGTGTTGCACGAAAGAAAGAAAGTCTCCGCTTCTAAAGAGTTGGTTGGGATATTGATACCTATGAGCTTACTTTTACGAAAGTTAATACCGAGGCTCGAGGTGAGTTAGAAACCTCTAAGCACCATTTTGATAGCACGCATATGTCTCAAACTACCATCTCCGACCAAAAGAGTATCATCCGCAAATTGAAGGATATCAATTCAACAACCACCATGTACATTGAATCCCACAAATTCTCCTAGCAAGACCGACCTCTTAACCAACCACGTTAACCCTTCTGCTGCCATAAAAAATATAAAAGGATAGAGAGGATCTCATTGTCTCAAGCCTCTTTCCACCACAAACTCCTTTGTTAGACTACCGTTCACCAAAACTGATATCTTACTAGAAAAAATAGTTGTCTCCATCCAAGACATCCACTTATCTCAAGAAACCCCAACTAACTTTGTAGTAAGCTTTCTCAAAATCAACTTTAAAGAGAAAAAACAAATTTATTCTCCTTATCCGTAAAGTCAACTAACTCGTTAGCCACCAAAACACTGTCAAACATTTGTCTACCCGGAACAAAAGAATTTTGGCAATTTGAGATGATCGAATTTAAAACCACCTTCAATCTAGCCGCCAAAAGATTAGTTTAAACTTTATATAAACACCCAACGAAACAAATAGGCCTATAATAGTCCAACCCTAACGGATTTTCACACTTCGGAATCAAAGTAAAAAAAGAAGAACCAATCACCTTTAATAAAATAGCCCCGCCATGAAAGTCGTTACAGAAACGAAATAAGTCATCTTTCATAAAATTCCAACACTTATTTATGAACATGAAGGAATACCTATCCGGGCCCAGACTTTTGGAACTTTCACAACTCCAAACTGCCTCTCTTATCTCCTCCTCCGAAAACGAGAGCTCTAGCGAAAGTTTCTCCTCCGAACTAAGCTCCTTAAAAGGGATACCCTCCAAGGTAGGTCTAGAAAAGTCAGTCTCCAAGAATTTGCTAGAAAAATGATTTCTCAGCTCCTCCTTAACCACCATCCACTGAAACCAACACACTCCTATCCATATTAAGGGAACCAATAAAATTTCGTATTCTTCCTTCTTTCATAGTACTATGAAAAAACCGACTATTGTTATCCCTATCATTGAGCCACCTTAACCTAGACTTTTGAATAAGCATATTCTCCTTAATCCATAGGTTTAACCAAAATTGATTCGAAGCCTTCTTGCGACTAAAGATATCAACATCCGAGATAAAACCACTAGCAAGATCGATCAAAACATCTCCATCGTTCACCTCCTTCACACTCTCTTCAACCTCCAAGCCAAGCTTCCCGAAAACATCGATGTTCCATCTCCGAAGACTTCCTTTAAGTAACCTCAACTTCTCTTTTAAAACAAAGTCACTTCTACCCTCAACCAATAAACCTTTCCATTCTCTTTCAACAAAGGTAATGAAACTCTTATCGTTAAACCACTCATTATTGACTCTAAAGGGTTTCAGACCCCTATCTAATCAATTCACTACCAACCACACCGAATAATAGTCCGACACATCCCTCATCCCGATAAATTGCCCCACCACACTCCAATTATCGATAGTGGCTACCAAAATCAAAAAATAGTCTATCCTACTCATAGACGATCCGTCCTTACTATACCAAAATAACTTTTTTCCTTTACAGGGCACATCCACCAATATATATAATATTTTAAATTAGTTTAAAGAATATTATAAAATATGTATAATATTCTAATCTTAGTTGTGTTTTAAGTTCGTTAAGAATAAGTAGAATTTGAATAATTATAAATATGTATTTCATTTATTCTTGTTATTTATTTTGGTTGTTATATTTCTTGTTTCTATACTTCAATTTTTTTAAAGTGTTTGAATTCTTGAATAATTATAAATATGTATTTCAATTATTCTTGTTATTTATTTTGGTTGTTATCATTTCTTGTTTATATACTTCAATATTTTGGTTGTTATCATTTCTTGTTTCTATACTTCAATTTTTTTAATGTGTTTGAATTCTGAATAGCTATTTTTAGGTAAAGTATATATTTTTGTCTTTAAATTATATTTTTGAGTTCAGTTTCGTCTCTTAATTTTTTTTTGTGTTAAATTGGTCTTTTAATTTTTTTCCGTGACATATTAGTCTCTTAACTCTTAAAACGTATCATGTTAATTCTTTTGGTCTAATTAGTGACAAAAAAGATTCAAAAATTGATTACTAAATTCGTTTTTAATTAGATAAAAATGATTAACCTAACACATTTTAAGAGTTATGAGATCAATCTAACACGAAAGAAAATAGTTTCCTTTACTTTTACTTTTAAGTGTTTTCAGTTATTCTATTTTTTTTCCACAACAATACTTTGGAGTGAAAAGTTATTTAGATACATAGTTAACTATTATTTAAAAGTGTATTATAGAATGGTGTCAATGGTATAACATAATATGTCTCGTTTAAGATTGTTTTAATCCTTGAGACTTCATAGTTAATATATTCTATTTATAAAAAATAATTTATTAGATGACCGATATTTTAAAAATCAAATCGGAGATTGAATCGATGAAATATTCAGATTAAGGTTTAATTGGTTAAACCGATTAAACCTACATCGAATTGTTTATTAAATAAAATAATAATATAAAACTAAATTTCACAGATATATTACACACAATCATATATTCACAATCTAATAAAATGAATATTTCAAAAATCTATTACAAATTCAATACATTAATATCAATAATACTTAAAAAAATACAACATAATTGTACATTTAATTTCAACCTTCATTTAAAAATAATTTGAACAAATTAAAAAATTAAAAAAAATTAAATTAAAATAATTCTAACCAAAATTAAAATAATATAACATTTAATTAATATTGTTTAAATTAAATAAGATAGAATTACAAAATAAAAAAATACAATATACTTAACTGAAGTAGATTCAAGTTGAACGGCACCAAATAATGATTTTTTTTTTTTTTTTGTAATTGAGAATTTTCGTTTTGATATTGACATATTAAGAAAATTTAAAAAATAATTAATTTGATGTATTTTTTTAACAAATAATTTTACAAAATCAATTTCGATTATTTGATTTGAATGATTTTGAACAATTCAGTCATACTTTTTTTATTTTACTCCGATTTTGATCTACTATCAGTTTTAAATAATTAATCTGACAAATTTCAACTCCAATTTTCGATGCAACATATTCAGCTGCCAGTTTGTGACATAATCATTTTTCAAAAAATTTTGAAATTCAAAAATAGCTTAATATATTAATGTAATTTATTGTGTAACGTCATTGTTGGTAATAGTATATTTTCTTGAAAGAATTTCAAACTCATAATACTAGTTCTACAGACATCTCAAATTGCACTATCAGATGATAAAAGACTGAGAAACACGTGGGCATGGTTGTTATGTGTTGGAGCCATGCAGACTTCACATGATAAATAAATGGCACAATAGTCCTAATTTTTCATTGGTTATTTATTGATTTAACATTGTTCATTTACCTTAAACTACAATCATAGTAAAAAAAACAAATCACACTTTAATAATACTTATCAGCATGACCCTACACCACATGCTTACATGGCTTAACTTTTCACTTAATCAAATCAATAGTTCTATAAATTGGGATGGTTTGAAGCCAATTTCACTCCATGCAAAACAATAGAAACTAAAATATACATTAATATACACTATGAGAAAAGCCACTACTTCACTTGTTCTAGTTCTCCTTCTTGTAGCAATACTTTTCAATGGTGATAGTGTTGAGGGTGTAGGAAGAGAGAACCAATCCATGAAAGATGATGGTAATTTCAAATCTCGAAAGTCTTGGAGGTGCATAGATTGTATGATTTTGCGTGGAATGTGCTTGAAGACTCCTTACCTTTGGCCTGCGTATAGTAAGTTTTGTTCGGTTGTCGGTCGCACAATCGTAGTCGCTTCTAAACCTTAAAGTGAGACATGCTTCCATGATTAGTGATGTTGTAATCATGCTTAACTTGTTATATATATATATATATATATATATATATATATATATATATATATATATATATATATATATATATATATATATATATATATATATATATATATATATATATATATATATATATATATATGTCTAAAATAATAAAATAAGTTTCTGTGTTGTGTGAGTGTGAGTGTGAGTGTGCTTTGTTGTGTGTGAGAGTGTTTTTACATTACATTTTATAGCTAAGTAACCTTTATTATGGGTAAGATAGTGCTTCTTTGTGAGTATATATGTCTTTTTGGAGTATAAGGTATGTTTTATTATTGTGATATGAACTTTGTATTATGGTGCCATATTATTATGGTTATAAATGAAAGTATGGAGTATTTGTAACTAGTACGTTAAATGACTGAGATTTAGTATCTTCTTTAGAAAACTCTAATGATCATTAATTTGTTGAAAACCAATCTTTCTATGGATTTTGATCCTTGTGACACAAAGAAAGATCATAAAGAAATAAAAAGAAGACTTTAATTAGTTGTTTGGTAATTAAAAACCAATAATGTTTTAGCTTAAATACATATACAAAATGATCAAAATCTAGTTAAAGATTTTGCGATTTCAATTGTTAGGTTACGATTTTTATGCATAATATATTGTAAAAAGTTTATCAAAACTATTTGTATATATAATATATAGTAATTTAAATTAAAATGATTTTATTATCAAAATTAACTAAGTCGAAAAAAAGAAGGAAACCTATAAAATAAACTATGCATTAAAAAAAATTCAATAAACGGGAGGGTCGAAGTCTCAAAAAAATGACTAAACAAAAACTAAGCGAGGGGAAGAGACCCTTTAAACATGCAAGAATAAGAGAATTTCTTAATAGATCCCTTGATACTCTTAGGCTCTTGGTGCAATTACTTTTATACTCTCTATTTTTAAAGATGTATATCCGGACGCACATTTTTTTTGGCTAAATTTTAGCTTTTTTCAGAGTTGCATCTACAGAAGCATTTTAAACTGATAAACGCTGAGAAAAACTTCAAAATAAAATAATCCAGGGAAACTTTCGTCGATTCATCTCCGGAACGTCTTAGCGTCAGATATTTTCGTAGATACAGCTCCAGAAGTTTCTGTTATATTTGAAATTTGCATGATCACTGTTAGAACAAGATTTTTTATTCTATCATTTCTTAATAAGTTTTGATGATAACAAATATTTTAATATTATAAGAAAAAAATATGCTACCTAAAAATATTAATTTTTTGATATGCAGGATTAGAAGTTCTCTTAAATTGAAAGAAATTCTAAAGCAATATCTTCTACTCTAAAGCGAAAGTTCTACAACAAGAAGATCTGGTCAATGTCCCTAGAAGATCTTACTCAACAACAACGCTCAAACTAGCTGCTTAGCAAACAAACTCTGATACATGAATTAACGCAAGTTTTGATTCTCAGACTTAGTCACATTTATTGAAGATTAAGAATTAACGGCTCCAGACAGAATCTATATTTTTGGAAACTCTTAATGACGTTTATCATCATCCAAAAATAAGTAAAGTTGTCTCCAACAGATCATTTTCATAATATCTATATAAGGAGTCCATTGAAGAATTTTGGAACACAACTCTCGCGCGCATACAAAGTCAAAATCACTATTTCAAAATCTTTGTATTTCATTTAGTAAAAACTATTACAATTGTGATAGCCGTTTTCTAGAAGCATTATTTGTTACACCTTTTTGTAATCAACTTAATTTACCTTGAGTGACTAAGCATAATCAGTAGACTTAAGAAGACTTTGACAGTAGGTCATCGTGATTGTAATCATTATTTGATTAGTGGATTAAGACCTCGTTGAGAGAGGAGAAATCACCTTGGCGGGTGAACTGGATGTAGTTTGAGTTCAAACGAACCATGATAAATCAATTGTCTTGATCGCTTTATTTTTGAAAACCTCAATTCAAACCCCCAATTTCTTGTGTATTTCCTCCTTCAATTAGCATCAGAATGCCTGGTTCTGGGTGCAAACACTTAACCGTGTCAGAAAAAGATCCAGAAGAAAAACACCATGGCAGAACTGTAGACACCCAAATTTTCCCTCTCTCTTCATATCATTAGCATATCATTTTCATATTTCGCACTGCATCATTAGCATAGAAAGACAAAGCCTGACACCCATTAGCATAGCATAAGTTGGCAGCGATTTTAGTTCATCGATTCGATTCAGAGGGGGGTTTGACATAATCTTGGTCAAGCTATCGAAGGATTATCTTAACTTCAAGTCAGCTGCATATGTGGTTGTTTCTCAGGATACGCGTTTCAGAGTTGAGCTTCATTATGTGCAAAGGTCATCAGCCCACCAGGCAGTGGTTCATGTGTTGATTTCAGATTCAAAGATTCAGGCTTATCATGATGACGTTTAGAAGGTTAATTATCCGGAGGGTCGGGGATTTATGTGGAGGCAATGCGAGTTCGGTTTTGGTTTGATTGAACTGTTGAATCGAGATTTCGGGGCTATGTGCGTGTTAGTGGTAATGGGTCCGTCCTACAAAAATATTTGTTTTATATCCATTTCTAACCAATTTCTCAACCAGTGTCCATATTTCGATCTCTCCCAATTTTTTTAGATATCATTTAAATCCCTTCTCATGTCCAGTCATTTCTAATACCCATTTATTATTATGTCACCAATTATTCTTTATCCATTTTATACAAATATTCAAAATCCATTGTCTATATCCATCTCGTCATCCATTATTTGTTTACCGAATTATTTCTAATCCATATCAACTGGTCGAAATCAATTTCTATTAATCCAAGACCAAATTTCCGAGTTTATTTTCTATATTCTATTTTTATTTTCATTATTTCATATCCAATTACATTTTTAGGATTCTATCCATTGTTCATTTTTTTAAGACCACATTTTCTTTAGAACTACTACATTTTATAAGAAAACTAGTACATACTAAGCCCATCATTTTGATTTAAGCTCATTCCATGTTGTTTTATGAGAAAGATACATTGAAGAGAAAAAAATAAAAAGAAAACAATGAAGCCACATCATGAATTCGGAATTGCTACAGTGCCACTCTCCAAAACCCCTTTTAGCCATGTCACGAGAAAATTATCACAAAAAAGGAAAAAAAAACTTGAAAACGCACTTGCTGGCCCCACACGAAGTCACACCTCACATACTTCCCCAGCCAGTCAACAATACCACACGTGAGGTGATTTTTGAGCCAAAACGCAGGAAAATATAACTGAAAATGCAGAAGGAAAAAAAGGGCTGAATATACAAAGCTGAAGCACTTAACACACAACATACCAACACGCGAGAATCATGGATGAAACGCAAAGGAGCGTAACGCAAAACGCAAATTTAAAACAAAGCGCAAGTGAAAAGTTCGGCACGATGAGTGTTTTTGTTAGGCCCCGGAATGTACGAACCAAGTGCACGAATCGTAACAGAATGGCAAAACAAAAAAGGAAGTGATTCACAAGAAAAAGAAATTCTAACAGAAAAATAAAATATGAGTGAGCAGAACGGAAAAAAAAAGAAGTTTATTAGGAGTTGAGTCACACTTTTCATGATAAGAAATGGAGGATCATAAAAACAATAACAGAAAAATTTCCTTTCACCTTTCTTCATCCTTGAGAACCAAAAATCGAAGGACTCTTCCTCATAATAACAGAACTTCACTCTTTGACTGAAAGCAAGAGCAGAGTTCTTGATTCACCATGCAAAACTGAATTCTCCATCATCACAACTTCATTCATCATCACACTTTTTCACCATAGCAGAATTTCACTTCCTCATCACACAGAAACCGAACCAACTTCAACAATTTGCAGAGTCCCAATCATCATCAAGAAGGCTTTTCTTAATCCACCGCATTGGACAATTTCGTTACGAAGCTTTGACTGTCGACAATTCCGTAACATTTCGAACGCACAAATCCTTCCACAGAGCTTAACGGAAACATCACCATCATCTGCAATCTTCTTCGGACTTCAATCGGTCATCGTGATCTTGGCGGAGTGTCCTTCAACATACCATCGGCATAACATCAAGCTCATCATCTTTATTCTTCCAGTTCTATCGGGGTAGCTTCAAGGATCTTTAATTAATAGGAGCGAGCAAATTGAAAGAAGAACCAACACAAACCGAAGACGTATTCGCAGATGTACTGTCAGAGTCATCAGCTTCGATTTACAGGTGCGACTCTGAATCCTTGTATGCATATGTATTACGTGTGGTGCTTTGTAAGAGTGTCTCAGTGTTGCTTTTTTTTTAGTTTTCGATCTGGTTATTTGAAAGGGTTTTAGGAGAAATTAATGGTAGATTTGAGATGAGGGAGGAAATTTGAGTAAGGTTTGTTTTGGATGATTTCGCGTTAGGTGGTTGGACGGTGAGATTGAACGGTGCCGGTGGAAAGGTGAAGAAGAAGATGACGCTGTGTTTTGGAGAAGAAGGAGATCGGCGGCTAGGGATTGGGAAGTTGAAAAAGGGAAGGTGAACAGTGGAGGATGAGAGAAGTGGACCGTGAGTTTGTGTATGTGTTCTTTTCATTTTGCTTGTCATGGAGTTTTAAGAAATATCAGGAAAAATTATTAAGAAGTTAATAAGGGGAGAAACCAATGAGATAAGAAGATAAGAAGCTATGGCAGCTTTTCGGATTTTTTTTCCATACCAGTGGTGACACTTGTCACCGTCCGGTAGGACCTGTTTTTCGTTCCTGCGTGCAGCGCCACCATATCTCCATGCACCTGTTTTCTTCCAGCCACCTGATTTGGTTACTTTTGAAAGTCTCCAAATCCAGCAGCCCAGATGAGGTCAATCCGTTGACCAACTCTTCACCATAAGACCACCCTCATTCTGCATTTGGGCCGTCCGCAGATTTCTATACGCGCCCCCCTTGCGGCCCATCAGTTTCTTTTTAACTTCTTCTTTTCTATGTTGCACCCCCTTCCCTATTTTTCTTTGTTTTTATTTCTTTTTTGCATATAGTTTAGTTTTAATTCTTTTAAAATAGTAAAACTCATCAGAAAATTCTATAAAAAATACATTTAGTTTCATAACTCCATTTAGATTTTTTTTCATATTTTTTTATTTTTTTGATTTAATTAATTTTCATTTTTATTTCGATTTTCTTTTAATTTCTTTTTCCTTTAGTTTCCATAATTAGCGCTTCATCTTGTAAAATTTATTTCTTTCACCTCGTTCATTATTTTAACTCCGTTCTTTTTGCATTATTTCATAGACTCATAAAAGTACCTAAAAACATTTTTCTTATATTTTTAATTCCATTTTATTCATAGTTTTGTAAGTCGTATTTGTGCGTTTTCGTTACTTGTTCTTAAGCGATTTCGGGCGTTTATTTAGTGGAGTTTCTTTTTGAATTTTTGTGAGATATTTTGATGCATTGTTAGTTGCTGGTTATTGACTTTAGAGATTTATTTTCATAATTTTCTCACGTCATTTGGTACTTGTTTGGAGTCTTGTCTCTTAGGTAGTGTTTCGTGCCTCTTTATTCCTTCTTGCTAACATAGTTTGAGGAAGGCATTTATGCCATCCTATTAGGATTTGTGGTTCTTTGTTTTAGGTCACCTATAGGATTAGGTACTGACTTTTGTTTGGCTTGGCTTGTAATTGTCATCTTTTGGTTTGCATAAATATTTTCATTTCACTTGTATGCTTGTTACTAACCTTGCAGGGGCTATGGTAAGTGAGAGGTGTGGAAGTTGAGTTCCACATCTCCAAATCTCATCTTCCTCTTCTTATTTCTTATTATACTAACCCTCTTGCTTTGTTGGGCTTAGGCCTTACTCATCTTTTCTTCTATCTTCTTCTTCTCTTCTTTCTTCATTAGGATATGATTCAAACCTCACTAGCCCTTAGGACATCCATGCATGTTAACACTTAGGATTATTTTAGTCCCCTTTTTAGAATTTTTCCTTTGAGACCCTTTGGTGCTCTCTCTTCTCATCTTCAAACTTAATTCTAATTCACCTAATAAAGGTTGAGTACTTTCATGTGACATGAGACTTTGCTATGAGATGCTTGCACGCGTTCCGTTTCGGGGCGAGGTGTGAGTCATCACTCGTGGTGGATAGGTCTTAGCATGAGTACCTCACAAAGAAAAGCTAAAAAACACTTCTTAACCCATAAAACCACAAAAATATTTAATAATGGTAATAGGCCAGTGTGCTTAAGCCTTCACTTGCAGGACTAGCTTTGGGGATTTCCTCCATAGATAGGTGTGCCTCTTGCGCATTCCATTTCGGGATGATGTGAGATGTACACATCCCATTGAGTAAGACTTAGGTACACTTGCCTATGCAAACCTTCACTCATAAAAGCTTCTAAAAAACACCCAAACAAACAATAAGCGTCTTTCCTTTGGGAATTCTTTTCTCACCTCATTCGCTCCGTACGCGAACTTGCTCCTACTTGTCACTTTGCAAGATGGTTACGCACTCGTCGTCCGAGTCTGCAACACCTGAGCAATGGCATAGGCAGTTCAAGCTTTAATTCACAAGCCATTTCCTTGTTACCCCTAGGTAGGGGAACTACGGCGTCTCTGATCCTCATTATCCTGATGAGGTACGTAGGCAGCGGGGTAAGGCCCGTTCGAGCACAATCTTTATTTTCCCTACATTTTTCCTTTTGTTTTCTTTTCAGTTCTTGTTCCAGTTCCAGTTTCTTTTCATATTTCATTTCTTTTGCTGCAGTTTTCATACCCTCACCCATTGAAATAGTTTCTTTTGCAAGCGTGGATCCCGTCGGGGAGCGACAGCTGGCGACTCTGCTGGGGACTGCACACCAGAGAATCTCTGGTTCCCCTGTGAGTCTCCCCTAGCGCTTGTGTATCTTTGTTTCATTGGGTGATGTTTGTTTGCTGTGGTTGTATTATATTGTTGTTTATTTACAGCTTTATTTACTGTCTTCAGTATTTATTTTCCGCATCATGTATATCATACTGGACTGTCTGGACTGGTTTTCTGCTTGGTTGGCTCGGATGATACTGTTTCTGAGAGATAAGCCAAGTACCCGGCTTGAGTGCACCCTAGGATTAGAGTGGACATATTGTACTCGCATGTGACATGATGAGTGGCAGTGTGTTTCACGCCCAGATTGCGACCGTCTTGGAAATATCTTGTGTGGGGATTTCCTCCACTTCAGGATAGGACCTTGATAGTTATGTGCATCTGGGGACCGATCATTGAGACCTTTGTGGAAACAACCCTCTCCAATGGTGGTAGTGGCAGACCACATTTTGTGGTAAACCCATTCGCACCCGAGGGTCCACTGGGGACTCGCATAGGATGGCCTGGTTCTCTTATAGGAACTCAGTCAAAGCATTTGGTGGTATGACATTAGTACTGTATCCTACGGGCTGAATGTACTATTGTTTCTCGATTTTAGCGCTTGAAGCTGGGGACTTATAAGGGATGCTTGTTTTTCCCGGACTCAGCTGAGGCCTCCCTGCGTAGTACATAATGCCAAACCGATTCCCTGATTCGGTCATGAGCCATTTCTCGGAAATGGTGAAAGTATTATTGCTATTCGGCTTTGAGAGTCCGTGATGTTTGACCCGGAGCACACCCGTGAGATTGGGAGGGGTTTACAGGTTTGCAGGAACCCTTGACCTCAACATACCCTTCATTATCAGTGTGATCTTATGTTTTGGTCCGGTTATTATAATCCTGGAGTTCTTGATCCTTGGTCTTGAGTTCTTATCAGATGGTTATTATTCAGAGGACATATATCATCAAATACTTGATTCTCAGCTCAGTTTTCCGTATCCAGAAAGACGCCAGTTCTCAGTCACTTGCCAGTTGCATACATACCATCATGGCATTTTAGCATACATGTTCAGTTATTTCTGAGAATCTCACATCTGAATTATGCTGTTGGATTTTATCAAAATATGAATCAAAGCAGATAGTTTCTTTGGAAATAACCGAATATGGCATCTCATAGCATTTGCATTGCATTTCTGTACAGCAAGCATGGCTCATCCGTTCTTTGTTCACCATCTACAGTTGAGACTCCAGTTCTCATATCAGACTTGAAGCAACTTTTGAGAAGATCATGGACCCTGGAGAGAAAAGCCAGTCTGCAAGTGTTGGGTTGACAAGAGATCAGTGGGACCAACTTTTGGAGGTTATGATGACTTTGGCAAGGCAGGATGACTGTAATTCCGCTCAAGCTCAGCCTGCGCAGATCTCTGTTGAGCATCCAGATGTTCGAGAGCGCCAGGTCGCCCGAAGTGGACATTCTTCTTCTGTTGATGTTGCAGATTATCACATTTTTGCTTTCACTATGCCAGATCCCCAAGAGGCAATCCCTGTGGTGAGAATCCAAGATCCACGAGTTGTGGAGAGGGAGGAAAGATTTCGTGTGTTGGAGGAAGAGATCAAGGCCTTTCAAAGTCGTAATGTCATTGATCTAAGCGCTACAAGCATGTGTCTGGTGCATGGCCTGGTAATACCTCCAAAGTTCAAAGTACCGAAGTTTGAAAAGTACAAAGGGGATAGTTGTCCAAGGCAGCATTTGGTAAGATTTTGCAGAAGGATGGCCTCACATGAGCATAATGACAAATTGATGATTCATTGTTTCCAATACATTCTGAGTGAGGCATCATCGAATTGGTATATGCAGTTAGAAAGCAGTCGTATCCAGTCATGGTCAGATCTAGCCAATGCATTTGTGAAGCAGTATGACTACAATCTTGACAGGGCTCTTAGCCGCATGGATTTGCAAGTTTTATCCCAAGGAGATGGTGAATCTTTCAGAGAGTATGCCCAAAGGTGGAGAGAAGTAGCTGCTCGGGTGCAACCCCTGCTATCCGACAGAGAGTTGGTTGATCTTTTCATAGAGACCTTACAGGGGCCGTACTTGGAGAGGTTGAGTGGCAGTGGAACTTCGAGTTTCTCAGACTTGGTGATAGTTGGAGAACACATTGAGAGTTTTATCAAGATGGCAAAGATCCAAGGCATTTCAGATAGCTCAGCTGAAGAGAATAAGTCTGTTATCAGTTCCCAAGATAAAGATGTGATTGATGCAATCTGGGAGGATCCTCCAACTCCATTGACTTATCCACAATACTCGGGCCTTTCAACTGCTCAGAGTCAGCAACCTTCTGAAGACGTATGTCAGATATCAGTTAATAGTGAACCTCCTCAGTATCAACAGAGACCATGCCAACAGAAGCATACTCCGCAAAGGCGTCGTTACTACACTAAGAGATCCAAAAGGTATTTCGATCCATTGCCAGTGCCATACAGTCAAATACTCCCATGCTTGATCGATAGTGGATTGATAGTGCCGAAGAAGCCGGGTCCAGTGCCTTTTCCATATCCACCAAGTTTTGATCCCAGTGTTCGATGTGGTTTCCATGGAAATGCACCCGGACATTCAGCTGAAGAATGCAAGCCTCTCAGGGATAAGGTTCAAGACTTGATTGAGTCTGGGTTGATTTCAGTGACGCCTCAAGGCATTCAAGTTAACAAGTCTCCGTTTGGTCATGTGGGTTCGTCAGCTTATGTTATGGAGGAATTTATTGAAGATATATGTGAAGAGGATTCTCAGTTTGATTCTGAAGAGAGGCTGTGTACCTCATGTTGATCCCTATTGAGGGGAACTACGTCGCTCTGATTATTCATTGGCCTTTGGTCAATGGAGATACGTAGGCAGAAGATCGTCAGGTCTTTCCGAGCAACCCTAGGTGTCAAACTTATGTGGCAATTTCATCTCAATGTTACTTTTCTTCAGACATCTCGTGTGAATGTTTGAACGTCGAAGGCTTCAGATCAGAATAATTGGGAATGAAGTATGGTGCTGACATGTGGCCATTTGATTGAAGACTGCAAATCTCATCAAGAAAAGCTACTGACTATTGAAAGTATTCAAGATCAACAAGTCCAGAAGGAGTCAAGTCTCCTCAACAATGGCATTGCTCAATTTTCTTTATTGCATTTTCATATGTAGCTTTTATAGGTTTGTTTGAACATTTGTATGCTTGCATGAAACCTGTTTTCTTTTTGAATGTTAATCACAATGAAATGCACATGTTTTTCTTGAAGTAAGTCATTCGTATTTTACTTATAATTTTGTGTGCATTGCAATACCAACTGTTGTTCTTAAACTCTGTGACGGAGGATGACGAAATAAAAACGCAAAAATCGTCATTTGTGTGCTCTTGAATAAGACCTTGTTAACGATGTACAGGCTTTGTTTCAAATTCCCAAACACCGGAGATATAAGGGAGATAAACCTTCGTTAACCCCTTTGAGCCTTGAAGTAGGAGTTTCTTTTCGCATGAAAAAACCCTTACATTCAACCCGGGGCAGGGTGGGTGTCAGCTAGTTGGACCAGGCGTTCATGCTTTCATAAAGGAGTGTATCAGAGGATCCCTAACATTTCATTGTACCAAATCAAGGGGTCCAAAGACCGAAAACCACCATGGTTATTCTTCATCAACTGAAAAGTGAGACAGTCACAACCCTTACAAAACAGTCAAGACAAACAGTGTCACACGATTTGTTCGGAAAAAAAAAGTAGCCCGCTAAGTCGAAACTTGAAAACAAGCGACTTAGGCAAAAATTAGGGCATCCCACTGGACTCCAATTGCAAAAGATTCACAAGAATCAGTCCAGGAAAAAGTTAGGGATAAGCAAAATAATGAAAAAGCGAAAGATGAAAAGGATGGCACAAGAAAGATCCTTAAGCAAAAACCAATCATGTGATACTGACACAAAAGACAATAAGGGTGACTGTTAGGCCCACAATAACCTCAATGGTGCTTAAACTGTTAAAGTAGCGGTTCTTCAACCAATACGAAACCCTTAGGAAAGGTGAGCGTTTGCGAAAACTAGCTGAACATAGGAGTGGAAGGACATCACGAAGATGGGTGGGCACATATAAACTTCGAGCCTATATCCTTTGTTTCTGTAACCGTGAGCCAGGCCACGATACAACCCTTAAAAGTCCTAATTGAAGCAGGGTTAATTCGAGAGCGTGCCACCATGAGATAACGTTCCTGACTCCTACGTGTTGTGCTAAAAGACCCTCGCTGGTATTGCATATGCATGTTTATTTCATAAAAAAATATTGTACTGTCTTAACCCGTGATTCGTTCACAAACGACGTCTTTTCAATAAAAACTTCAAGATTAACATGTATGCTGCCTTGAAATAATCATTCTCTGAATAAAACATTTTCTGCTTGCATACATTTGTTTGGCATTAAAGAAGTTCATATATGGAACCTCAGTCTAGAAGCTTAATCTTGCCAAGTTGAGAAGGCGGAAACTTCTGAGGGACATTCATGTCAAGGGGAACTTTTCCAAGAAACTTCGTTGAATAGGGCCTTTTCCAACCAATTGGGTTAAAAACAGCCAATCTGGGGCAATAACGTCGATCAATCTCTTCAACAGCCAATCTGGGGCAATCACTTCGAGATTTAAATCTCTCACAGAGCAGTTAGCATGGGTGTTTTCTCCGAAGCAAGGTTCGTATTGGGGCAGGTCACCCTAGAAGCAATAGAAGTTATTATCTCCAGAAGACGGTTAGTCAGATGCACCTACCCAAGGTTCAGAATACTAGGGCGGAACACCTCACGATGATGCGAGATCTTGGGGCAAATTCCTTCATGGACCATACAGTTTGAGGTGGTTACTTCGAGATATTCAGGAGTTTGAAAACACTAAAGCATTTCGAATGCCAGGTTTTCTGTAAAATCCTCTTGAGATAATCCTACGGCATGCAAGGCCGTTCCTAGAATGAACATCTGATGATTGATCCTAGTAGGGCGTGGGAAGCGTGTTTCCCTAATCAGAGAATTTATCCTCAGTCGTTATGGTTTCTTCATCTGGTCATCGTACACGGCTAAAGTCCAATAGTCATTGGCATATTCAAGGTTAAAGTCCAATTTTTGCTGGCATCGCCTCAAGTATGACTAGTTGGCATATGCGTTCAGCCTCTCACTTCAGCTGAGTGTGGCAATCTTCACTTTGGTTTTCTGCGACCCTCGAGTCGATGTTGCTTCCTTCGTTCCCTCAACCCTCGAGTTGATGTCGTTTTGTTCTCTTCGGCCCTCGAGTCGATATTGTCATCTTGGTTCCTCGACCCTCGAGTCGATGTCGTTGCTTTACTTTCTTCGACCCTCGAGTCGATGTTGCTATTTTATTTCCTCAACCCTCGAGTTGACGTTGCTTTACTTTCTTCGACCCTCGGGTCGATGTCGTTGCTTTACTTTCTTCGACCCTCGAGTCGATGTTGTTGCTTTCTTTCCTCGACCCTCGAGTCGATGTTGTTGCCGCTTTATTCCTCAACCCTCGAGTTGATGTTGTTGTGTTCTCCTCGACCCTTGAGTCGATATTTCTGTTTCTAACGACCCTTGAGTCGATATCATAGTCCTCACTTCTTCAACCCGGGAGTTGATACTCAGTGAATCCGTCATAAAAGAAAATTCAAAAATCATATCATCCTGGCTCAGCCATACTTGGACTCAATTATGCCCTGGGCAAGTGTGCATATCTTTGTGCTTACAGGGCACGGTATTTCGCAGTAATGCGAGGGTTTTTCAGGAATCCTCGTGAGACAAATCCTTCCGCAATCTATGCAGTCTGGGGCAGTTATGTCAAGATTCGACGAATCTCTAAAGAGTTTGAAGACACTTGGGAATTTTGGATGTCATGTCTTCTGTAAAATCCTCTTGGATTGATCTTCAAGCAGTCAACTAGTCCAGAAAATGCAAGATGTCGCTAGATGGTATTCCCTTGCAGAGTTGTTACTCTTTTCTCAAATCAACTGATCGCATTGTCCCGTGTCAACGGACATATTGTGGATGGATCGCTCGATACCATTCTCCTATCAGATCGCTCGATCTTGTTTGGGTTGTAAATCGCTCGATATTGCAACGCCGTTAAAGTCCACCGTCGTTGTGGCAAGCCAGTAGTCACCTGGCATTGTACCAAAAGACATTGTCCGAGTTGTACATCGCTTGAAATTATTCCTCGTCTGTTGGAGTCGTGCTCATGTCCTTGGTTATGGATCGCTCGATGCCATTTCCCTAGCAGATCGCTTGATCATCCAATACTCGTCTGTATTGAAGAGGTTTCAAATCCTGACAGTGGGAATTAACGTCAAAATGGTTACCGGTCCTGGCGTAACAGGTAAATCTGAAGGAGACTCGTCTGTCTCATGTTATATGCAGTGTTTTGAGGACTCGTATGTCCAGTTCCTGGCGTCACAGGATTGTTTGAAGACTCGTCTGTCTCAAGCCATATGTTCTTGCAGTATTTGAGGACTCGTCTGTCCAGCTCCTGGCGTCACAGGATTGTTTGAAGACTCGTTTGTCAACATGTTCTTACTCCAGATATCAGTTTCAACTTGGAAGAAGTTCGTCTGCTTTTTCTCTCCTTCTTATCCCCAGAGCGTCATCTGGTTGGGTTTATTTCCCAGTGTTGCATTTTTCGTCAGAGTGCAAATTTCTGGTCTTCTTGGTATTCAACCACAGTTTATCTTGAATGTCTGATAGACGTTGCTCTCATCCTTTTCAGATTAACAGTTGATTGAATAGGGGCAGCTGTAGACACCCAAATTTTCCCTCTCTCTTCATATCATTAGCATATCATTTTCATATTTCGCACTGCATCATTAGCATAGAAAGACAAAGCCTGACACCCATTAGCATAGCATAAGCTGACAGCGATTTTAGTTCATCGATTCGATTCAGATGGGGGTTTGACATAATCTTGGTCAAGCTATCGAGGGATTATCTTAACTTCAAGTCAGCTGCATATGTGGTTGTTTCTCAGGATACGCGTTTCAGAGTTGAGCTTCATTATGTGCAAAGGTCATCAGCCCACCAGGCAGTGGTTCATGTGTTGATTTCGGATTCAAAGATTCAGGCTTATCATGATGACGTTTAGAAGGTTAATTATCCGGAGGGTCGGGGATTTATGTGGAGGCAATGTGAGTTCGGTTTTGGTTTGATTGAACTGTTGAATCGAGATTTCGGGGCTATGTGCGTGTTAGTGGTAATGGGTCCGTCCTACAAAAATATTTGTTTTATATCCATTTCTAACCAATTTCTCAACCAGTGTCCATATTTCGATCTCTCCCAATTTTTTTAGATATCATTTAAATCCCTTCTCATGTCCAGTCATTTCTAATACCCATTTATTATTATATCACCAATTATTCTTTATCCATTTTATACAAATATTCAAAATCCATTGTCTATATCCATCTCGTCATCCATTATTTGTTTACCAAATTATTTCTAATCCATATCAACTGGTCGAAATCAATTTCTATTAATCCAAGACCAAATTTCCGAGTTTATTTTCTATATTCTATTTTTATTTTCATTATTTCATATCCAATTACATTTTTAGGATTCTATCCATTGTTCATTTTTTTAAGACCACATTTTCTTTAGAACTACTACATTTTAAAAGAAAACTAGTACATACTAAGCCCATCATTTTGATTTAAGCCCATTCCATGTTTTTTTATGAGAAAGATACATTGAAGAGAAAAAAATAAAAAGAAACAATGAAGCCACATCATGAATTCGGAATTGCTACAGTGCCACTCTCCAAAACCCCTTTTAGCCATGTCACGAGAAAATTATCACAAAAAAGGAAAAAAACTTGAAAACGCACTTGCTGGCCCCACACGAAGTCACGCCTCACATACATCCCCAGCCAGTCAACAATACCACACGTGAGGTGATTTTTGAGCCAAAACGCAGGAAAATTTAATTGAAAACGCAGAAGGAAAAAAAGGGCTGAATATACAAAGCTGAAGCACTTAAAGCACAACATACCAACACGCGAGAATCATGGATGAAACGCAAAGGAGCGTAACGCAAAACGCAAATTTAAAACAAAGCGCAAGTGAAAAGTTCGGCATGATGAGTGTTTTCGTTAGGCCCCGAAATGTACGAACCAAGTGCACGAATCGTAACAGAATGGCAAAACAAAAAAGGAAGTGATTCACAAGGAAAAGAAATTCTAACAGAAAAATAAAATATGAGTGAGCAGAACGGAAAAAAAAAGAAGTTTATTAGGAGTTGAGTCACACTTTTCATGATAAGAAATGGAGGATCACAAAAACAATAATAGAAAAATTTCCTTTCACCTTTCTTCATCCTTGAGAACCAAAAATCGAAGGACTCTTCCTCATAATAACAGAACTTCACTCTTTGATTGAAAGCAAGAGCAGAGTTCTTAATTCACCACGCAAAACTGAATTCTCCATCATCACAACTTCATTCATCATCACACTTTTTCACCATAGCAGAATTTCACTTCCTCATCACACAGAAACCGAACCAACTTCAACAATTTGCAGAGTCCCAATCATCATCAAGAAGGCTTTTCTTAATCCAACGCATTGGATAATTTTGTTACGAAGCTTTGACTGTCGACAATTCCGTAACATTTCGAACTCGCAAATCCTTCCACAGAGCTTAACGGAAACATCACCATCATCTGCAATCTTCTTCGGACTTCAATCGGTCATCGTGATCTTGGCGGAGTGTCCTTCAACACACCATCGGCATAACATCAAGCTCATCATCTTTATTCTTCTAGTTCTATCGGGGTAGCTTCAAGGATCTTCAATTAATAGGAGCGAGCGAATTGAAAGAAGAACAAACACGAACCTAAGGCGTATTCGCAGGTGTACTGTCAGAGTCATCAGCTTCGATTTACAGGTGCGACTCTGAATCCTTGTATGCATATGTATTGCGTGTGGTGCTTTGTAAGAGTGTCTCAGTGTTGCTTTTTTTTTAGTTATCGATCTGGTTATTTGAAAGGGTTTTAGGAGAAATTAATGGTAGATTTGAGATGAGGGAGGAAATTTGAGTAAGGTTTGTTTTGGATGATTTCGCGTTAGGTGGTTGGACAGTGAGATTGAGCGGCGTCGGTGGAAAGGTGAAGAAGAAGATGACGCTGTGTTTTGGAGAAGAAGGAGATCGGCGGCTAGGGATTGGGAAGTTGAAAAAGGGAAGGTGAACAGTGGAGGATGAGAGAAGTGGACCGTGAGTTTGTGTATGTGTTCTTTTCATTTTGCTTGTCATGGAGTTTTAAGAAATATCAGGAAAATTTATTAAGAAGTTAATAAGGGGAGAAACCAATGAGATAAGAAGATAAGAAGCTATGGCAGCTTTTCGGATTTTTTTCCATACCGGCGGTGACACTTGTCACCGTCCGGTAGGACCTGTTTTTCGTTCCTGCGCACAGCTCCACCATATCTCCATGCACCTGTTTTCTTCCAGCCACCTGATTTGGTTACTTTTGAAAGTCTCCAAATCCAGCAGCCCAGATAAGGTCAATCCGTTGACCATCTCCTCACCATAAGACCACCCTCATTCTGCATTTGGGTCGTCCGGAGATTGCTATACGCGCCCCCTTGCGGCCCATCAATTTCTTTTTAACTTCTTCTTTTCTATGTTGCACCCCCTTCCAGATGTTTCTTTGTTTTTATTTCTTTTTTGCATATAGTTTAGTTTTAATTCTTTTAAAATAGTAAAACTCATCAGAAAATTCTATAAAAAATACATTTAGTTTCATAACTCCATTTAGATTTTTTTTATATTTTTATATTTTTTTGATTTAATTAATTTTCATTTTTATTTCGATTTTCTTTTAATTTCTTTTTCCTTTAGTTTCCATAATTAGCGCTTCATCTTGTAAAATTTATTTCTTTCACCTCGTTCATTATTTTAACTCCGTTCTTTTTGCATTATTTCATAGACTCATAAAAGTACCTAAAAACATTTTTCTTATATTTTTAATTCCATTTTATTCATAGTTTTGTAAGTCGTATTTGTGCGTTTTCGTTACTTGTTCTTAAGCGTTTTCGTTAGTTGACTTTAGAGATTTATTTTCATAATTTTCTCACGTCATTTGGTACTTGTTTGGAGTCTCGTCTCTTAGGTAGTGTTTCGTGCCTCTTTATTCCTTCTTGATAACATAGTTTGAGGAAGGCATTTATGCCATCCTATTAGGATTTGTGGGTCTTTGTTTTAGGTCACCTATAGGGTTAGGTACTGACTTTTGTTTGGCTTGGCTTGTAATTGTCATCTTTTGGTTTGCGTAAATATTTTCATTTCACTTGTATGCTTGTTACTAACCTTGCAGGGGCTATGGTAAGTGAGAGGTGTGGAAGTTGAGTTCCACATCTCCAAATCTCATCTTCCTCTTCTTATTTCTTATTATACTAACCCTCTTGCTTTGTTGGGCTTAGGCCTTACTCATCTTTTCTTCTATCTTCTTCTTCTCTTCTTTCTTCATTAGGATATGATTCAAACCTCACTAGCCCTTAGGACATCCATGCATGTTAACACTTAGGGTTATTTTAGTCCTCTTTTTAGAATTTTTCCTTTGAGACCCTTTGGTGCGAGGTGTGAGTCATCACTCGTGGTGGATAGGTCTTAGCATGAGTACCTCACAAAGAAAAGCTAAAAAACACTTCTTAACCCAAAAAACCACAAAAATATTTAATAATGGTAATAGGCCAGTATGCTTAAGCCTTCACTTGCGGGACTAGCTTTGGGGATTTCCTCCATAGATAGGTGTGCCTCTTCCGCATTCCATTTCGGGATTATGTGAGATGTACACATCCCATTGAGTAAGACTTAGGTACACTTTCCTATGAAAACCTTCACTCATAAAAGCTTCTAAAAAACACCCAAACAAACAATAAGCGTCTTTCCTTCGGGAATTCTTTTCTCACCTCATTCGCTCCGTACGCGAACTTGCTCCTACTTGTCACTTTGCAATACGGTTACGCACTCGTCGTCCGAGTCTGCAACACCTGAGCAATGGCATAGGCAGTTCAAGCTTTAATTCACAAGCAATTTCCTTGTTACCCCTAGGTAGGGGAACTACGACGTCTCTGATCCTCATTATCCTGATGAGGTACGTAGGCAGCGGGGTAGGGCCCGTTCGAGCACAATCTTTATTTTCCCTACATTTTTCCTTTTGTTTTCTTTTCAGTTCTTGTTCCAGTTCCAGTTTCTTTTCATATTTCATTTCTTTTGCTGCAGTTTTCATACCCTCACCCATTGAAATAGTTTCTTTTTCAAGTGTGGATCCCATCGGGGAGCGACAAGAACCAGTTCAGAACAACAACGACTATCAGAATGACAAAATCAATGGAAAAACTCCAGTGTTTAATGGAGAGAGCTTTAATTACTGGAAGGATGTTCTGGAAAGTTTCTTTCTGGATCTAGATAGAGATCTCTGGGATATGGTAAATGATGGCTACACTCATCCTGTTAGAGGCGATGTTTAGAAGATTGAAAGAAAAAATATGACAGCCCAACAGAAGAAAGAATTCAGAAATCATCACAAGGCCATAACAATACTTCTAAGTGTTATCTCATACACAGAGTATGAAAAGATCACAAACAAAGAATCTTCCAAACACATGTTTGACTCTCTAAGGATAACGCATGAAGGCAACACTCAAGTTAATGAGACCAAGGCTCTGGCACTTATCCATAAGTATGAAGCGTTCAAGATGGAAAAAGATGAAACGATTGAGAAAATATTCTCAAGGTTTCAAATTCTGGTTGCTGGACTGAAAGTTTGGGACAAAGGCTACTCAACAGCAGATCATGTGAAGAAGATCATCAGAAGCTTGCTAAAGGCTTGGAGACCCATGTTCACTGCTCTTAAGCTATCAAAGAATCTGAATGAGATATATCTTCTAGAATTTATCAGCTCCTTGAGAAGTTATGAGATAAAACTTGAAGAAGATGAACCTCAGAAGAAAGGTAAGTTCGTTGCTCTTAAATCTAACAAATCTGAATCTAAAGCTTTTCAGGCAGAAGAAGAAAGCTCTAGAGGCTCACCAGAAGAAGATGAACTATTACTTCTTTCCAGAAGGCTCTAACAACTCTGGAAGCACTAATAGAAGAAATTCAGGAATCCCAGAAGATCAAGTAATCACTCTGAATCATCCTCTGGTTACAAGAAGTCCATAAGCAAAGAAGTAGTATGCTATGAATGCAAGGAACCTGGACATTACAAGAGTGATTATCCTAAACTTCAGAAAGAAAATCCTAAAAAGAAATTCAACAGAGAGAAGAAGAAAAGTCTTATGGCTACATGGGATGACTCGGAATCTTCTGAAGCTGAATCAGAATGAGAAGATGAACATGCTAACATCGCTTTAATGGCTAACATATCAGATGATACCAACTCATCAGAACCAGAATCAGATTCAGAAACAGAAGAGGTATTCTCTAAACTTTCTAGAACACAATTAGAAGATAATATCTCAGAAATTCTTGAAAAATATCAGAAACTTCAATTCAAATACAAAAACCTGAAACAATGTCTAGTTTATGAATCTGAGGAAACTAGGAAACTAAAAGCAGAAAACTCTGAGCTTAAAGAAAACATTTCAAAACATGAAAATTCTTTTGAAAAACATAAAGCTCAAAAAGAATCTGAATTAGAAGTTTCTTCTAGTTCTGATAGTATCATAAAGCAATATGATCACAGTTTTCAAAAATATATAGCTAAAAACATAGATAGAAGCAAAATTGCCTCAATGATCTATGAAGTTAGCAAAAATGGTAGAAGAGGCATGTGATATGTTAAACCTATAGGAGAAGCACCACAAAAATTTAAACAAGTTGATGACATGATCATAAAAATCAACACACCTTTAACTTTTCACTTCACATATGGACATAATCATGATTTAAAATATACTAGTGAGTCATCTTGTTCTACAAACTCTATTGAGAGATTCAAACTCAATCAAAAGTTTGTAAGTACTAACAAGATTGAAACACCAATCTTGTGTATGTTGCCGATGTCTTTAACAGCAAGATTGAAACATCAATCTTGTGTATGTTGCAGATGTCTTTAACAACAAGATTGAAACATCAATCAAATGTTTATAAGTTCTAACAAAAATGTTCCCACTTTCCACACTTGAGAACTTTTACGCTTCCAAACCTTTGAAAACTTATTCTTCTTCTCAAAAAATTTTAAGAACTTAGAAAAATCTTCCAACTTCCCAAATTTCTTCAATGGCTTCCAACCAATCAGCTCCCTAAAACAAAAAGACCCCAAAGAACAAAAGCTCTTCAAGCACTGATCCATTGCCTCCTTTTACCCAGATTTCTGGGCCTAAGCTAATGAGGAACCAACAATTTGTACCGGAACCTCTTCAAGAAGAGAAACGACACATCTTTGAGTCCCAGATAATAACTCTTCCTACCATTTATGATAAACAAACTACTATTTATGGGCCTTTATCTAATGTTCATGTTGATGACGCCAAGTTGGGTGAGTTCTTCCCATCCTACCATAGTGTAAACACCCCAAATTTTCCCTCACCCAGTCACACCATGGCTTGTGATCTTTTCATTTGCATAAGTTCAATCATAGCATCTCATACCACATTTTTGATTCACTGCATTGATTCAGAGCCATCTGCATCTAGGGTTTGTGATCTGAGCCACCCCAGAGCTATTTGAGCCACTTCAAAGGTCCTCAATCATCTCAAAGGGGTCCAGGTATGTTCAATCATCATATTATATCCTCACAAGGTCAAGGAAGTCAAAGAATCACAAGAACTGAGAAAGGCATGGAAGCAGAGCCAGGTTTAACTGCACAGATGACCTAGAATTAGGGTTTTGATTTCAGAGGCCATAACTCCAAATTTTTTGATCATTCTTGTTTCTATTGGTTTCTATATGTTATGAGGATCATGCATATCAATTTTCATGAAGAAATTCAATGGGGAAGGCATCTGATCAAGAGATGACTTCTTGAGCAAGTCAGTGCAAAATCAGGGCATCTGAGGCCCCCAGTGACCCAACCAAAGGGTGTTCTCCATCATTTTGAATGTGTATGATCTTTATTTGATCATAGAAGATGCTAGAAGTTCACAAAATTGGAAAATTTCAAGTCATTTGCAAAGTTGCCTTTTTGGGAAAGTGACTTATAATGAAAACTTGCCATTTTGGGAAAGTTTTTCAACCTCCTCTTTTTGATTCAAAAATGCTTCAAATGAGAAAAATTTGGTCATGAAAGTTGTATAATGGATCTTCCCATTTTCAAAAAGTACAAGAACTCATTCTAATTCATTTTGGATCAAAAGTTATGGCTTGTCAAAGTTGAGAAAAATCACTAAATTTTCACTTTTGCACAAAAGGGAAAACTTGCAAATTCTCATGCCAAGCATCTATGTGACTTCAAATCAGCCTCTAACCAATACACAAACATCATGTATGGCCCAAAATTCAGATTTTCCCAAGAAGTTTCTCACTTTCATGCTTTGAATTCCAAGCTATCATAAGCCATTTTCCATAAAGTCCAAAAAGAGGAACTCTTGCAAAATTGATCCCCAAGGTTTTGTATGGTCTCTAACTGATTTCAAGACATCACCATAACATCATGTAACCTATCATAACAAAAATTCAGCAAAGAGTGTCACATGTCTATGACCAAAAGTCACAAAATGTAACAAGTTGCCAAAATGCAAAATCACTTCAAACTTGTGATCCAAGCCATACAGCTCACCACAATTGATCCAAGAGTCACCCTTGAACTCGCCTGATGCAGTACAAGCCAGGAAACCATCTCTGCCACAACCCATGCCTCAAGTACACCAAACCTTGACTTTTTTCAATATCTCCCATGCTCTTGGAATAGTGATCAGCAGTCTCTACTAACCTGCTCCATAGCCTACTCAAACATTATGGGAGTGATATAGCAACTCATTCAGCATTGAAACAAGACACAATCCAGCTTGCACAAAAACTGTCCTAAAACTTCTCCTCTTCGAATCTCTTCACACAGCCATCAAACCTCATTTTTTCTTTCACCAACAAGTCACAAATCATCCTTAGAACAAAACCCACCCCCTGAAACAGCTTGAAACATCACACACAAAGACCTTCATTTCTGCTACACCAGAACAAAACAGCCACAACCAGCCATTCTCAAAGCTCTACAAGCTTCATTTCATCATCAGGGTGTTCAAAGGAGAGGGATTGCACTAAGTTTGATTCCAGAAAGCTCAGAAACAGGGAGTCTTCATCTCAGGTAACATGAAGAACATTTTTCCCAGAAGCTAAGTTTTAAGTTCTTTTATGATTCTGCATGTTCTCCTGATCATGGGGATGTATTTACCTTTGAAAATGGCTGCAAAACCATCATGTATGTTGTCTCTGAACATTTGCCCGTGTTTTGCATTTTGTTTCGATTCATGTTTGTGAGGAAGAATAAATGGATTTTGATTGAGGGTTTAGGGTTAGATTGATGTGAGGATCATTTTGGTGGAAGAAATTTGAAGTTTGGTAACTTAGAGAAGAAACTAGGGTTTTTGGTTCGCCGGAGAAGACGACCGGAACACTGTTCCGGCCGTCTGAGTTTGATTAGCCCTAATTAGGTTTAACTGTGTAATTAAGGGGAGTTTGAATGTAAGCCGTGCGATGGCTCTTTCCCGCGTGTGTTGGATGGCTGGGATTTCTTGATTAGCCCTAATTTTGATTTAATAATGTTTAATTAAATTAATTTTTGGAATTAGTCAGGTTTGAACTTGGGCCATTGGATGTGGCGCCAAGTCAACAACCCCAAGCCCAGATTCAATCTGGACCTCTCCTTTGGCATACTTTCTTTAATTTTAATTTTATTTCATTTCTTTTTCATTTAACTTTCACGAATTTTTTAAAATAGCAAAACATATTAAAAAAATTCTGAAATTTTTTGTCAAACATTTCATTAATTTTCAGAACCCAAAAATATTTTTATTTTTATTTTTTGCATTAAAAATCATTTTTAAATCATTTAAATGTTTATTTTCAATTAGTTAATGGAAATTAATTGATTAAAAATGCATTTAGGTATTTAAAAAATCACAAAAAATTCACATTGCATCTTAAAACATTTAGAAACATTATCAAACTCTCAAAACAAATTTATTTTTGGTTCTTGACCTATTTTGACAATTTTCATTGGAATTAAATTTGTTAAAAGGCAATATTTTGATCCTAACTTGAAAAAATCCATTCTGCCTAACCATGAAGAGTTTGGTGATGTTTCTTCTTGCATTGCATCCTTCATATCATGTAGTTTCTAGGGTAAAATTGATTTGAATTTATCTTGCATTTTCAATTTAATGTGCATTTTTCCTTTTGAGGTACCTTGAAACCCTAGTTGACTTAGAAAAATCATAACTTCCATTAGGTTTAGATTTAGGTCTCCTCCTTTGGGCAGTGAACTTGTGTAGGGTTAGGGTTCCTTTGATCCCATTTTCAATTTTTTGTCATGTCATTTGCTTCTGGTTTTGAATTTGTTGTTACATGTTGTGCATAAACCCTAATTCTTGTCTTCATTTGCATCCATCTCTCACATGCTTGCATTCAAGAGCTTGTCATGACATTTTGTGCATCCATGTGACATGTAAGACATCTTAGGACACATTAGATTCATGTTTGATCATTGCATCATTCATTTGCCATGTTATATGTTCATTCCATTTCATAAACTTTCATGAAGTTTCATGGTTCAAGGCATGCTCCATATGCATCCATTCTCTTGTGTGCTCACATATTTGCATCTTATATGACTTTGCACCATCTCTTGACATCATTTGCATCATGTGTATGTTTCTGACTTTGGCCTTTGCCCATCCATATGCATTGTTTCATTTCATTTCTTCCCTTATGCATCTTGTACTAACTTTTCAGGTTAATGGTAAGTTTGTTTGGGAGGTGAGTTTGCCTTTACCTACTACCTCTTCTCATCTTATCATTTTACATCCTTGCTGCATTTTTACTTGTCTTTGAGTGAGTTTGCTCACTTGTGCCTCTCTTCCCTCTTTTCTCTTCTCATCTCATCCTTTTTCTATCTTGCTTCTCCTTGGTGGCTTCCTTGAAGATTTCTCCTCTTAAGCCTCACAAACCCTAGGACTTCCAAGCATGATAACATTTTAGGATTGTTTAGTCCCCCTTAGACTCTTTCCTTTGAGTTATCTTTGAGTCTTCTCTTCTCATCTCATAATCCTAAGTGTTAAACCCTTAATGTCTTCTCTTCTCTTCTCTTCTATTAGGATGGAGTGTATAACTTTAATCCTAAGTGTTAAACCCTTAATGTGTTTAAATCCTTTAATCAATCCACTTAATAATCACTAAGACATCAAGCTTGTAACTTGGGCCTTGCATTAGGGTTCTAATTCTTCCTTAATTGGTTAAGAAGGACTAACCCTAGTGTTAATGGACAAATCCCCCTCAAGTTGTCTTACAAATCATAAAAATCACTTCTTCATCTTATCATTAACTAAAATCCACCTTAATAAAAGCTTTGTTTTGTCATGAGGTTAATCCCTAATCATGGATTAAGTTGAGGAGCCTTCCTCAGCTTAAATGTTCTCATCTATTATCCTTCTATTAGGATGGTGTAATGAGTCCATTAAATCTTTGATTATGGCTTAAACGCATTACTTAACACTAAACAAAAACAGCAAAAGCATCTAAATAATTACAAGTAGGTTAATGATCTTAATCCTACATCATGGTGATTAAGTGTGAGGTGTTTACTTCATACTTAAGGTATTCTCATTACCCCTAATCAGAGGGAAGATGTGATGAGTTTACTAACCTTTTGGTTTAGGCTTAAGCTCATTAACTTATGACAAACACTAAAACCAATAAAAGATTGAAAACACAAAAACAAACAATAATCGTCTCCTCCGGGATTCTTTTCTCACCTCATTCACTCACAAACGAGAACTCGCTTCTTCCGTCTAATGCAAGACAGTTTGCACCTGAGCCAGACAGGTCATACACTTGAGCATAGACAAGTAGGCAGTTCACAAGTAATTTATCTTTCAGTCTCTTTGAGTCGAACTACGGTGTTCTGACTTCCTCATTGCACGAGAGGATACGTAGGCATAACTCAACAGTTATCGAACAAAAGTCTCTGTATATTCCCCCTCCTTCCAGCATCATTCTTTAAGCCCCATGATCTTGAGCTTCATATTCTTTTCTTACACTGACACTTCTCTTATACACCTCACATTTCTTTTACACTGACACTTGCATTCTTTCCAGCTTTGATACCCAGATTGCACTAACACTACCCCTTTAAAACACAAATCTTTTAAGCGTGGATCCCGTCGAGTACGACGGACAATCTGGGTGCTAATACCTTCCCAGGTTGTAACCAACCCCCTTTCTCAGTTTCTCTGGTTCGCGATTGTCTTATCCATCTTTTCTTAGGTTTATGCAGCATTACCTTTCCTTTGGGATAAAAATGCCTAGCTGGCGACTCTATTCATTCATTTCTCTTTTCGCCGACCGTTCGCGTCTGTACCCCTTCTGACCAGGTGTCATTTTGGTGGGAGCGACAGCTTGGCGACTCTACTGGGGACCCTTATACTGCAACCAGGGCTTCTGGTTCTTTTTGTGGGTTCCTCCTAGCGCTTGTTTGATTTGTGTTTACTGGGGTGTTATGTGCTAGGTGTGTTTACTTATTTTTGCTTTATTTATTGCTTTATGTACATCTTTATTTATTGCTTCCTTTACAGTTTTTCATATTTCATACTGTCATTATCATTGCTGGATCTGTTTTTTTTGTCTTGGTGGGTGGGGTTCCATTGAGAGTTTGAGGTCATATACCTGGGACTTGAGTGACACCTAGGCTAGAGTGGTTCATGTTCTTTCCCATTCCATTTCGGTCTGGTGCGGGAATATGAAACACGGTTCAGATATGGGTTTCTTCTTGAGAACTCTGTGCTACAGGTTTCCTGTAGTGCTAGGGCTATCTGGGAAGCCTGCTAAGTCTGGATGACCTTTATTATGATCTTCAGAAACTGAGGTGAATTAGAGGAGGATCTTTTATGGTTTTTGTAAACACTGTACCTCCGGGTTAGAAGTATTTACACTTCTCATAACTGATCCAAGTCTGAGGATCCTTGTTTTAAAACACTACCTGTAAGGGGGTTGGGCTGTTTACAGGTTTGCAGGTACCCTTGGCCACATCATACCCTGTTACTATTTGGTTTAAGAGTACCTCATTTTGGACAGTTCTTGTGATTTAACCCTGGATATGTGACTCTTTATTTGAGTCCCCCACCCTAGTTACTGGATTTCTGAACCTCCATCTGGACTTCTTGAACACACATGAGCTTTATATCAAGACAGATAATCAGATCCAGCTTGATCACAAACCCTTGCATATCATTTGCATACCTCATCATTTGCATCATTTAACATTTGTTTATTTGTTTTCAGGGTATCCACACTATATCTGGCTTGGTTTTGACCCCTTCTTCTGCATAGACCTCTGCTTCAGTTGTCTTCATCAGTTGTCTGCTTCAGCTGTCTTCATCATCACCAACACCAGCCTATCAGTGGCTCATCTCCAGTATCAGACTTGATTCTCATCAGCACTTGTCTTCAGTTCTTCATCAACACTCATGGCTACTCCCAGGAAGAGCAACATTTCATACCATTTCTTTGAGCCTGTGTTGACTGGTATCAGACAGGTCCAGTCACTTATCACCCCTGACCACATCCCATTATTCAGAGAGCATTATGGAGGTATCTTGGATATGGTTATGGACCTGGACCCTTCTCAGAGGAGTATGATCCACACCTGCCTACAGTTTTATGACCCTCCTTTGAGATGCTTCACATTCCCAGACTTTCAGCTAGGACCTCTGCTGGAGGAGTTTTCATTATTGATTGGAGTACCTGTCAGGGGTGGTGTCCCCTTCAACCCAGAGATGCCAGCTCCCAGCAATGGAGAAGTAGCAAAAGCACTGTACTTGGAGCCTGCTTTGATTGAGCAAAGTATGACAACAAAAGCTGGGATCCCTGGTTTGCACTTAGACTTCTTGATTTCTCAGGCCATCCTGAAGGCCTCTTTGGGAGAATGGAGGGCAGTCTATGCACTGTTAGCCCTCAGCATATATGGGGTTATACTGTTTGCAGATGAGCCCAAATTTGTCAGCAAGAATGCCATTCATCTTTTCCTTCTGAGGAACCCAGTACCCACATTGCTGGGAGATTTCTATTATTCCATTCATCAGAGGAATGAGAAACAAAGGGGGAAGTTGGTGAGATGCTGTGCTCCTCTGTTTCACACTTGGCTGCTCAAACACCTGCCTAAGTCAGATGCCTTCCTGAATCCTCACCAACAGAAGAATTGGGCTAAGAGGCTCATTGCTTTGACTTCAGATGATATCAGGTGGTGCACCCAAAGCACCAAAGGCAAGGACATTGTCACCAGCTGTGGACAATACCCAAACGTACCTCTGATAGGAGTAAAGGGTTGCATCAACTACAATCCTTTGCTGTTTAAGAGACAACTGGGCTATGCTTTGGTTCACCCTCCTAGAGTGCAAGATTTAGCTGAGACCCTGTATTGTGAAGTAAAGCCAAATTCAGCTGTTGTCAGACAAGCATCCTGGGCTTGGGACAACATCCAGACGAAAGGGATGGCTATTCTTGGAAGGTGTAATAATATTGCTTCAGCCCAGTACTATGACTGGTCCCATGCTAGAGCTCAAATTACTGGAATTCCCTTCACCATTGAGGATATACCTGGACCCTCTACAGTACAGCCTACAGCAACTGTCAGCCTGGAAGAATTTGAGAAACTGAAGGAGAGGAATGAGAATTTGTCTCAAGCTTTGAAGAAAACCCTTTGGGAAAGGAGTGATGGTCGTCTGGACATTGAGAGGTTGGAGAAGCTTAGGGTGGAGCATCTGGCCAAGATTGAGAAGACAGAGGACTACATCAAGAAATCAAGAGCTGGGGAGCAAATATTGAAGAATGCCTGTAAAGAGGCCAAGATTCAGAAGGCTAGGACTGAGCTCTATCTGCAAGAGAGTCAGGCTAGGTGGGTCAGGATCACTGAAGCCCGAACACAAGAAGATCAGAGAACTCAAGCCAGGATTGAACAGTTAGAGGCCAATGAAAAGAAGCAGTAGGAGGCTTTGTTGGCAGCCCAAAAGGAGATTTCAGAGTTAAAGCTTAGAGCTGGACTGAAGAGATCAAAGGATCAGGACCGGCACAAGAAGCTGACCACTGCCATTGCCACCAGAAACCTCCTCATTAGGACCATTACAGAGCATCCAGCTGGTCCAGTAACTGAGGCACTTCTGAAGGAGGTTAAGGAAGATGAGTTTGGATTGGATGTTTGACTTCTTTGCTTGTTGTTCATTTCCATTTAATGTACTTTTCTTTTGTTGTATTTTGACCCCCCAGGGGCATGTGTTGTAAAAACAAACTATGTGTTGTCCATCATTTGTAATATATTAGTTTGATTTCATTGGGTTTCTTTTCTCAAAACAACATCAAAGCATCTTCCTCGAGGTCGGGAAAGGTCAAAACCAAGAACCAAGCCGGATACCTTGGAAAACAAATAAGCATACTGCATTGCATACTAACCTTGTTTTGTTTTGTAGGTTTTGTTATTATTTATTTCTAACTCTGTTGTGATCTCAGGAAATATTGCTCGCAGAAGAGTGTTCCCTGTCAACCGTACGCACCGGTACCCTACTCGCAACAACCTTCCTGGTATCCAGATGGAGCAAGTACAGCAAGACCTGACTGAGGTCAGAACTCAAATGGCTAATGAAAGAGTGGAGATGAGAAACCAAATGACCCAATTCATGGCTGTGATGACTGGCTTGGCCCAGAGCCAAGAAAGGTTAAGGGCATTGGTGGAAAGACAAACTCCCGAGGAACCTCATCCTGGCACTGGAGGAACTAGCAACAATGAGAGGGGTCAGCCTCATGTTAATCCACCAGTATTTGGACCTCATCTAGATCCGGAAGTCAACATCCAGGGAAATGTGCAAGGAAATACTGCTGGGGGGAGAATCTTGCAAGAAGATCCCCAAGAAGAGCAATTCACTGTCATGGGAGCAGGAGATGAAGTCTATGACCGGAGGTTTGATGAAATTGCTGAGAAGTTGAGATCTTTGGAGTCTCAAAACTCTTTGGGTTTCGATGTAATGGATATGGGGTTAGTGGATGGGGTGAGAATTCCCCACAAATTCAAACCCCCGTGCTTTGAGAAATACAATGGAACCTCCTGTCCACGAACTCACCTGCAGTCTTTTCTGGGGAGACTTAAAGCATATACTATGGATGAGAAGCTGTGGATGTTCTACTTTGAAGACAGTTTGACTGGGGCTTCAAGAGAGTGGTATTCACACCTGACCAGAGCTACTATCAGATGCTGGAAGGACCTAGCTGAAGCTTTCATCAGACAGTATCAATACAATCTGGACATGGCTCCCAACAGGACCCTCCTAATGGGAATGTCTCAATCTTCCAGAGAAAGCTTTAGGGAATATGCCCAAAGATGGAGACAACTTGCTGCTGCTGTCCAGCCACCCATGTCGGAAAGATAAATGGTCGACATGTTCATGAATACTTTGCAAGGAACATATATTGATAGGTTGGCTGCCTTTTCTTCCACCAGTTTTGCTGACGTTGTTATAGCTGGTGAAAGGATTGAAAGTCTATTAAAAATGGGCAAAATTTCTGATAATGGTGCAAGTTCTTCCAGTAATCCCAGGAAGCCTTTTGTGGGACCCCGAAGGACTGGTGAGACAAATGCCATCCATGCCAGCAGGGGCAGACCTCAGTATGTTCACAGATCAGTAGCAGCTGTCACCATTCCAGCTCCGATTCCTCAGCAATCAGCATATCAACAACACCAACCACATTATCAACAGCAAGTTCAGTATCCGCAACAGAGAACCTACAACAACAACAATAGCAATCAACAACAACGACCCTTCCAACAAAGACCATCACAGGCAAACAGGGTGATTGACCCTATCCATATGCCTTATGCTGCCTTATTTCCACAACTCCTGAAGCTTAACTTGGTTAAGTTAAGGACATTGGCACCTCCAGATCCCTCCAATCTCCCAAAGAATTATGATGTCAACGCCAGATGTGCTTTCCACTCCAATGCACCTGGTCACAATACTGAGAAATGCAGGGCCTTACAAATGAAAGTTCAAGATCTGGTGGATTCTAAAGCCCTCAACTTCGCACCTCCTCCGAATGTCAACAGAAATCCTATGCCTAATCATGGTGGGCCGAGGATTAATGCCATTGAAGAAGACAAACCATCTACCTTGATCACCAGTGTTGCACAAATTCGAACACCTTTGGTCAAAATTAAAGCTCAGCTTCTAGAGTGCCAAGTGTTCCCCGGGTGTGAGCTCGGTTGCGGGTATTGCAACATTGCAGTCAACGGGTGTGAAAATTTGAGAAGCGACATAGATGGTCTTATTAAGGATGGAATCCTTCAAATCTCGACAACGGCACCTACAAATCCAGCAATTCCTTTAACAACAATTCCTGATTCTTCTACAACAGCGGCAACAATCATTCCTACCGATTCATCAATATCATCAGCAATGGCTCCATTTATCACTTCAACAAGTCAGATTTCAACAACCATTTCTTCTACAACATCAGCATCCATTTTATCAACAGAATCTTCTACAATGCCAACAAAAATCAATGAAGATGTCTCAGCAGTTACAATCTACTATAACCCATCAAATGTTCCTCCAAACAACAACTTTCAGCAACAAATAGTGGCACCTCCTGCCAGATCACCAGTCACAATTTACTACGATCCGCACACCATTACAGTACCCTCCTTTGTAGCAGCCAGTCCAGTCACCATCACGGTACCTGGACCCATTCCTTATGAAAGCAGTAATGCCATACCTTGGCATTATGGCTCTGATCTCTACTGCAATGGGGAGAAAATTACTCTGGATTCATCAACCTCTTCTCCACAAATTGATAATGTTGGGGGAGGCGGAGGCTTCACCAGAAGCGGACGCCTTTTTGCCTCACAAATACAAAGACCTAATGTTGAAGCAGAAGCTGCTGCCAAAGCAAAAGGAAAGAGTGTGGTATCTGAAGAGCCAACTGCCAAGGAAACTCAGAAGACATCTTTTGAACAAGATGTAGACGAGTTCATGAGAATCATAAAAAGGAGTGATTACAAGGTGGTGAATCAGCTTCACCAAACTCCCTCAAAAATCTCCATATTATCATTGTTGATGTGTTCTGAAGCTCACAGGAATGCACTATTGAAAGTCTTGCACGCAGCATACGTGCCAGAGGAGATTACTGTTAACCAGCTAGAAACTGTGGTGGCAAATGTCAATACCAGTCACGGACTAGGCTTTACCAATGCTGACTTAACAACGGAGGGACGCAACCACAACAAGGCTTTACATATCACCTTGGAATGCAAAGGTGCTGTTCTATCTCATGTACTGGTGGACACTGGGTCATCACTCAATGTTCTACCAAAGAAAGCCTTAGTGAAGCTGGAGTATGATGGTTTGGCACTGCGTCCGAGTAATTTGGTGGTGAGAGCATTTGATGGCTCTAAGAGATCAGTGCTCGGAGAGATTGATCTGCCTGTGATGATCGGCCCGCAGACCTTCAAAACTACCTTCTATGTGATGGACATTCAGCCGGCCTATAGCTGTCTGTTGGGTAGACCTTGGATCCACGCCGCTGGCGCTGTTACGTCTACCCTTCACCAGAAGCTAAAATTCGAGTGGGAAGGCCAGATCATCACCATCTGTGGGGAGGCAGACATCTTTGTTAGCCATCTGGCTACGTATAAGTACATAGAAATGGATGGGGAGATCCATGAAACTATGAGCCAAGGGTTTGAGGCCCTGAACATTAATGAAGCATCTGCTGTACTGGGAACTTCCATAACGTCGTATCAGCAAGCCCGAAAGGTTGTTGAGGAAGGTACCGCCCAAGGCTGGGGCAAGCTGTTGCCCGTGGAAAAGAAAGAAGACAGATTTGGGTTGGGTTACAAACCAACTCAATAAGATCAATAAGAGGCTACCAAAGAGCCCAATTTTGTCAGCGGGGGAATGCTCACCCCGGATGCTGTGAACAATTTGGAAGACGAGGAGGAAAGCGACCGCAACCTGGAGAGCTGGATACGTCCAAGGATCCCGGGGAGCCAAGTCCTTAACTGGTCTTCCCAGGAAATTATAAGGGTTACTCCTGTAGAGTAATTATTATTTCCTGTATTTTAAAGCATGCATCAAGTCTTGCATCTTGCCCAAGATGTCAAGACTCATTTTGTAATCGGGCCATCTTGTAATTTTGTGCAAATGGATTAATCAATGAATATCGGACATCTTTTGCAAACGAGTCTCTTTTTCGCTCATTGTCTTTTCATTTTTTCTTTTTGTACAAAAATAAAATGGCAATGTTTTTCAAAATAAATAACTTCATTTTCACTTTTTCTAAATAAGATAAAACTGATCACTAAAATAAACCAATCTCAACCCTTGCAGAAAGTGCCTTCCCGACTGCACCGACAACAACACTGCTATGACTTCGTATGACTTCGACAATCCAATCAATCAAGCTGATGAAGAGGTTGAAGAAGATTATGAGCTACCTGAAGAGCTAGCCAGGTTGTTAAGGCAAGAGGAGAAGGTTATCACTCCTCATCAGGAGGAGATTGAAACGGTTAATCTTGGTACGGAAGAAGACGTGAAAGAAGTTAAAATCGGGGCATGCCTACAAGACTCAGTGAAAGAGCAACTGATTGATATGCTTCGGGAGTATGTGGATGTTTTCGCTTGGTCTTATCAGGATATGCCAGGGTTGGACACCGATATTATCATGCACAAGCTGCCTCTGAAAGAAGACTGCCCGCCAGTAAAATAGAAGTTGCACCGTACTCGCCCGGATATGGCAATGAAAATTAAAGGAGAGGTACAAAAACAGTGGGATGCCGGTTTCCTTGCTGTGACTAGTTACTCGCCGTGGGTTGCTAATATTGTACTTGTGCCTAAGAAAGACGGCAAGGTGAGGATGTGTGTGGACTACCGGGATCTGAACAGAGCCAGCCCGAAAGATGACTTCCCATTACCTCACATTGATGTATTGGTCGACAACACGGCTCAGTTCTCGGTGTTCTCCTTCATGGACGGATTTTCAGGATATAATCAGATCAAGATGTCACCTGAAGACATGGAGAAGACAACTTTCATCACACCCTGGGGCACATTCTGTTATAAGGTAATGCCATTCGGACTGAAGAATGTTGGTGCAACTTATCAACGGGCTATGGTAACATTATTCCATGACATGATCCATAAAGAAATTGAATGTTATGTGGCTGACATGATTGCCAAGTCCCTCACAGAAGAAGACCACCTGGTAAATCTGTTGAAGTTATTTAAGCGTCTGAGGAAGTACCAACTGAAGTTAAACCCCAACAAATGCACATTCGGGGTGCGATCCGGTAAGCTGTTGGAATTTATTGTGAGTGAGAAAGGGATTGAAGTTGACCCTGATAAAGTTAAAGACATTCAAGAAATGCCTGCACCGAAGACTGAGAAAGAAGTTTGGGGGTTTCTGGGTAGATTGAACTACATTTCACGGTTCATATCTCACCTTACAGCGACCTGTGAGCCTTTGTTCAAGCTGTTGAGAAAAGAACAAACGGTCAGGTGGAACGAAGACTGCCAGAGGGCTTTTGACAAAATCAAGGAATACTTACAAGAGCCTCCAATCCTTATGCCTCTAGTGGAAGGAAGACCTCTAATCATGTACCTGACAGTATTAGAAGAGTCAATGGGGTGTGTACTGGGCCAGCATGACGAGTCTGGTCGAAAAGAGTATGCAATATACTACCTAAGCAAAAAGTTTACCGACTGTGAACAACGTTATTCACTGCTCGAGAAAACTTGATGTGCTTTAGCGTGGGCTGCTCGCCGACTAAGGCAGTATATGTTGACCCACACCACTTTATTGATCTCAAAGATGGATCCAGTTAAGTACATTTTTGAGAAGCCAGCACTTACCGGACGGGTTGCAAGATGGCAAATGATCCTCACAGAATACGACATTCAGTACACATCCCAAAAAGCCATCAAAGGCAGTGTATTGTCTGACTATCTCGCTGAGCAACCCATTGATGATTACCAGCCTATGAGATTTGACTTCCCAGATGAAGACATCATGTTCATAAAAGCAAAAGATCATGAAGAGCCTGTTCACACTGAAGGGCCAGACCCAGAAGAAGAATGGACTATGATGCTCGACGGGGCTGTTAATATGAACGGTCGTGGTGTTGGTGCAATACTCATTACACCTAAGGGAGTTCACATGCCTTTCTCAGCAAAGCTCACCTTCAACTGCACTAACAACGAAGCTGAATACGAAGCTTGCATTATGGGTCTTGAGGAAGCCATTGACCTCAGGATCAAGACTTTAACTGTATTCGGAGATTTAGCTCTGATAATCAATCAAACCAACGGCAAATGGTACACCCACCAAGATCATCTGATACCTTATTAGGACTATACAAGGAGGTTGTTGACTTTCTTCACAACGGTCAAGCTTGAGTATATCCCTCGAGACGAAAATCAGTTCGCAGATGCTCTGGCTACCATTTCATCCATGATTAAAGTTCAAACTGCCAACTTTGTGCCTCGGATCTCAGTATTCAGACTTGACAGACCAGCCTATGTGTTCTCAGCAGATGTTGTTAAAGATGATAAGCCTTGGTTCCATGACATTAAGTGCTTCTTGGAGGATCAAACATACCCACCTGGGGCATCTTCCAATGACAAGAAGACATTAAGAAGGCTGGCTGGTAGTTTCTTCCTGAATGCTGATGGTTCCTTGTACAAGAGGAACTTTGATATGGTACTTCTCAGATGTGTTGATAGGGCAGAAGCAGACTTGTTAAGGCACGAGGTGCACGAAGGATCCTTTGGTACCCATGCAGGAGGGCATGCTATGGCTAAAAAGTTGTTAAGATCAGGCTATTACTGGATCACAATGGACGCCGACTGTTGTGCCTATGCCAGAAAATGTCATAAGTGCCAGATTTATACGGATAAATTGCATGTGCCTCCGAATCCCCTGAATGTGATGTCTTCACCCTGGCCCTTTGCCATGTGGGGCATTGATATGATTGGCAAGATTGAACCGACTGCTTCAAATGGCCACAGATTCATCCTGGTTGCCATTGACTATTTTACCAAGTGGGTCGAAGCAGCTTCATATGCAAATGTTACCAGACAGGTGGTAGCCCGATTTCTGAAGAGAGACATCATCTGTCGGAATGGAGTTCCCGAGCGAATCATTACTGATAATGGTTCCAACTTAAACAATAAAATGATGGCAGAACTATGCCGAGACTTCAAGATCCAACACCACAATTCTTCTCCTTACAGGCCAAAGATGAATGGCGCTGTTGAGGCAACTAACAAGAATATCAAGAAGATTGTGCAAAAGATGGTGGTTACCTACAAAGATTGGCATGAAATGCTACCGTTTTCCTTGCATGGGTACCGTACATCAATCAGAACATCCACTGGGGCAACGCCGTATCAGCTTGTGTATGGTATGGAGGCAGTCCTACCGGTTGAAGTTGAATTACCCTCCCCGCGGGTACTGATGGATGTTAAGTTGAACGAGGCAAAATGGGTCCGATCCCGATACGAGCAACTGAATCTGATTGAAGAAAAGAGATTGGCTGCAATTTGACATGGGCAGCTGTATCAGAAAAGAATGAAGAAAGCCTTCGATCAGAAAGTCAGGCTTCGAGAGTACCAAATAGGAGATCTTGTGCTGAAAAGACTCCTCCCTCCTCATACGGACCACAGGGGCAAGTGGACTCCGAACTATGATGGGCCGTTCATAGTAAAGAAGGTTTTCTCTGGCGGAGCACTGATGCTCAGTACTATGGATGGTGAAGACTTCCTGTCCCCTGTGAATTCAGATGCAGTTAAAAAATACTTCGCATAAAATGACCCGCTGGACATAAAAACAGAATGTAAGTCCAGGCAAAAATAGGGCATCCCGGCGAGTCAAAAACAGAATAAAAGACTCGGGCAAAAATAAGGGAAAAAATGTACACCCGCTGAGTTGAAAAGCCGCATCGGACAACTCAGGCAAAAATGGGTACCCCGGTGGATTGAAAACCCGAAATGGCGATCCACGCAAAATAAGGGAATAAGCGAACAACTGCATTCTGAATTCATCTGTATCACTTACAACATGGTAAGCTTCGAAAGGTTAAAGCATCGGTCAGAATCAGCCTTCTTCAGAAAGCAGGGTGAGAAGAACATCAATGTCATACAAGTCATAGCAAGAAGGAAGCTCCTTGAAGCGTCACCAACATTGCCAGCATCTTTTTGTTTCTCAATTTGTAACAATCTCCTCATTTTAGGGGATTTGTTTCTATGACTGTATCTTGCCAATTCAGGGCACACAAATTAATAAAATCAGATTTTCAGTCACGCTTTGTCTCGTACATTTTCGTTTGCAAAAATGTCCGATGTCTTTAAAATATTGATTGCATAAATACAGATGCTTCCCTTCTAAAAATATGTGCTTACAGGAAATATACTTACTCCCGGGAGTGTCTAAACTCCTATGATGGAATCCAGTTAGGGATACCTCGGGGTACTTGTGCGTTTCTTTGTCGTTACAGGATTGCAGGAATCCAAAGCGCAACATGGGGCATGAAAGCTTCTCCCCAGTAGGCTGCCGAATCATTGTTTCCTCAACACACCTTCCAAACAACACCAGAGATGCTTTCTCCCCATCAGAGTTTCCAGGCATCACTTCTCCAACATTTCCTTCAAGGGGCAGCACCTGAAAGTGTTTATATCCCCAGCTGAGTTGTCAAGTATCATCCTCAGCAGGATCCCCACGGAAATCTCAAGGAAGATCTTTCAGTGATCTTTCTTCTTCCCCAGCCAAGTGCTAGACAAGGAACCATCTTACCACAGAGTTTCAGCCTCTATCCAGAAGAGCAACGCCTGATGATCTCACAACCGAGTGACGAGAGCTACCACAAACCCCAGCTGGGTCCCTCATTACCGAGATAGGTCTATCAGTAATCTATTTCCCCATGCAGAGTCAGATATGCTAGATCTACCAATGATCTCATCCCCAGCTGGGATATCCCTCAAGAAGAGATCTCCTCAGCAACGGGATCCGAATCCCGGATCGGTATCTTTGCATAATCATAGCATTCGCATCATATTTTCCCCACAGAGCGTAGCATTTCGTCTAATACAGAGCATTACGGAAAAAATCAAACATATTGCATAATCACAAGCCATGTGTCGAACTGAACACTTGTAAATACCGACCATTCATCAACAGTATACAGAATATTTCCCAATTCCCCATCAAAGAGCCAAAGCATTTCCCTTACAGATACAAATACACACTCCCTTTGGCACTCGTCCGTGTCATCATTCCCCAGTAAAATTGCCCGAGCAAACAAATGCTTATGTTACAGATGTTTCTTGACACCCGTCTGTGTCATACCCCCAGCAGAAAGCCAAAGTGTCCCCTTTGCACTCACAAACACATATATATATATATAATTCCCTGACACTCGTCTGTGTCACTTTCTCCAGCATAGTTGCCTAAACAATGATTGTAAAATCAAATACTTGTTTATAATACACTTCTTCCGACACCCGTCCGTGTCGTGTTCTCCCCAGCAAGTCGAGCACTCGTCTGTGTCTCACTCATACTTTTTACTCATACAGATACTCGTCCGTACCTTGTATGTACCACTTAAATCCCCTCAAAATCAACAATTGTCCGTGTTTTTTGTTAACCAGTTGGTACTCGTCCGTATCATCATCTCTGAACACGCGTCAAGCGTTTGTTTCTACTGATACTCGTCTATATCATAGTCTTAAAGATGCTTGTCCGCATCTTTAATCTATACACCGTGTCAAACACTTATACCTTCATCTCTTGAATTCAGACACTCGTCTGTGTCTACCCTTCCCCAGAAGAATTCCCGACAAATCTTGATGAACTATTTCCTTTCTATCTGACATTCGTCCTATGTCATGATACCTTTCGGCAGCCGTACCCGGCCAGGTGATCGTCCTTCACCTTTTTGATGATCGTCCTTCATCATTCCCAGAGGAGTCTCTATTCATTAGAACCCCTTCCTATCCGACATTCGTCTTATGCCGTGATATTTTTAGTAGCCGTCCCCTACTAGGTGATCGTCCTTCACCTCCTGATGATCGTCCTTCATCATTTTATCCGATGGTCGTCCCCATCGTTGATCTTGTTATCTGACATTCGTCTTATGTCATGATAAATCCCGAGAGCAGCCGTACCCTGCTAGGTGATCGTCCTTCACCTCTTGATGATCGTCCTTCATCATGCTTATCCGATGGCCGTCCCCATCGTCGACCTTTTCATCCGACATTCGTCCTATGTCGTGATACTTTCGGCAGCCGTACCCTGCCAGGTGATCGTCCTTCACCTTAGATGACCGTCCCTCATCTTATCCCCAACAGAGCAGTCGTACCCTGCCAGGTGATCGTCCTTCACCTTTGATGACCGTACCTCATCATTTATTTCGTTTACGCCTTGGGCTTGATGGTCGTCCCCATCATTTACCTATAATCCCCAGAGAGTCTTATAGCTTTACTTGATGGCTATCCCCATCATAATCTCTCATATCCCCAGCTCGTCGGCCGTCCCCGTCATTGCTTTATTTCCCGCACCTTCCCCAGCATGTCGGTCGTCCCCGTCATTGCTTCATCCCCAGCAGTCGTCCTCTGCTCGAAGGTCGTCCTCCGTCACTCGCACTTTATAATTATACTTTATTTTCTTTTACAATCTATATCCCTTTTCTTCTTCATTCAGTGAGTGCAAATTTTGGACTGTCTTTGGTATTCAACCACAAGTTATCTTGTTTGCCTGCCAAGCCGTTGCTTACATCCTGCACAGCTAACTCATGCTTGAATAGGGGCAGCTGTAAACACCCCAAATTTGCCCTCACCCAGTCACACCATGGCTTGTGATCTTTTCATTTGCATAAGTTCAATCATAGCATCTCATACCACATTTTTGATTCACTGCATTGATTCAGAGCCATCTGCATCTAGGGTTTGTGATCTGAGCCACCCCAGAGCTATTTGAGCCACTTCAAAGGTCCTCAATCATCTCAAAGGGGTCCAGGTATGTTCAATCATCATATTATATCCTCACAAGGTCAAGGAAGTCAAAGAATCACAAGAACTGAGAAAGGCATGGAAGCAGAGCCAGGTTTAACTGCACAGATGACCTAGAATTAGGGTTTTGGTTTCAGAGGCCATAACTCCAAATTTTTTTATCATTCTTGTTTCTATTGGTTTCTATATGTTATGAGGATCATGCATATCAATTTTCATGAAGAAATTCAATGGGGAAGGCATCTGATCAAGAGATGACTTCTTGAGCAAGTCAGTGCAAAATCAGGGCATTTGAGGCCCCCAGTGACCCAACCAAAGGGTGTTCTCCATCATTTTGAATGTGTATGATCTTTATTTGATCATAGAAGATGCTAGAAGTTCAAAAAATTGGAAAATTTCAAGTCATTTGCAAAGTTTCCTTTTTGGGAAAGTGACTTATAATGAAAACTTGCCATTTTGGGAAAGTTTTTCAACCTCCTCTTTTTGATTCAAAAATGCTTCAAATGAGAAAACTTTGGTCATGAAAGTTGTAGAATGGATCTTCCCATTTTCAAAAAGTACAAGAACTCATTCTAATTCATTTTGGATCAAAAGTTATGGCTTGTCAAAGTTGAGAAAAATCACTAAATTTTCACTTTTGCACAAAAGGGAAAACTTGCAAATTCTCATGCCAAGCATCTATGTGACTTCAAATCAGCCTCTAACCAATACACAAACATCATGTATGGCCCAAAATTCAGATTTGCCCAAGAAGTTTGTCACTTTCATGCTTTGAATTCCAAGCTATCATAAGCCATTTTCCATAAAGTCCAAAAAGAGGAACTCTTGCAAAATTGATCCCCAAGGTTTTGTATGGTCTCTAACTGATTTCAAGACATCACCATAACATCATGTAACCTATCATAACAAAAATTCAGCAAAGAGTGTCACATGTCTATGACCAAAAGTCACAAAATGTAACAAGTTGCCAAAATGCAAAATCACTTCAAACTTGTGATCCAAGCCATACAGCTCACCACAATTGATCCAAGAGTCACCCTTGAACTCAGCTGATGCAGTACAAGCCAGGAAACCATCTCTGCCACAGCCCATGCCTCAAGTACACCAAACCTTGACTTTTTGCAATTTCTCCTATGCTCTTGGAATAGTGATCAGCAGTCTCTACTAACCTGCTCCATAGCCTACTCAAACATTATGGGAGTGATATAGCAACTCATTCAGCATTGAAACAAGACACAATCCAACTTGCACAAAAACTGTCTTAAAACTTCTCCTCTTCGAATCTCTTCACACAGCCATCAAACCTCATTTTTTCTTTCACCAACAAGTCACAAATCATCCTTAGAACAAAACCCACCCCCTGAAACATCTTGAAACATCACACACAAAGACCTTCATTTCTGCTACACCAGAACAAAACAGCCACAACCAGCCATTCTCAAAGCTCTCCAAGCTTCATTTCATCATCAGGGTGTTCAAAGGAGATGGATTGCACTAAGTTTGAGTCCAGAAAGCTCAGAAACAGGGAGTCTTCATCTCAGGTAACATGAAGAACATTTTCCCCAGAAGCTCAGTTTTAAGTTCTTTTATGATTCTGCATGTTCTCCTGATCATGGGGATGTATTTACTTTTGAAAATGGCTGCGAAACCATCATGTATGTTGTCTCTGAACATTTGCCCGTGTTTTGCATTTTGTTTCGATTCATGTTTGTGAGGAAGAATAAATGGATTTTGATTGAGGGTTTAGGGTTAGATTGATGTGAGGATCATTTTGGTGGAAGAAATTTGAAGTTTGGTAACCTAGAGAAGAAACTAGGGTTTTTGGTTCGCCGGAGAAGACGACCGAAACACTGTTCCGGCCGTCTGAGTTTGATTAGCCCTAATTAGGTTTAACTGTGTAATTAAGGGGAGTTTGAATGTAGGCCGTGCGATGGCTCTTTCCCGCGTGTGTTGGATGGCTGGGATTTCTTGATTAGCCCTAATTCTGATTTAATAATGTTTAATTAAATTAATTTTTGGAATTAGTCAGGTTTGAACTTGGGCCATTGGATGTGGCGCCAAGTCAACAACCCCAAGCCCAGATTCAATCTGGACCTCTCCTTTGGCATACTTTCTTTTATTTTAATTTTATTTCATTCCTTTTCCATTTAACTTTCACGAATTTTTTAAAATAGCAAAACATATTAAAAAAATTCTGAAATTTTTTGTCAAACATTTCATTAATTTTCAGAACCCAAAAATATTTTTATTTTTATTTTTTGCATTAAAAATCATTTTAAAATCATTTAAATGTTTATTTTCAATTAGTTAATGGAAATTAATTAATTAAAAATGCATTTAGGTATTTAAAAAATCACAAAAAATTCACATTGCATCTTAAAACATTTAGAAACATTATCAAACTCTCAAAACAAATTTCTTTTTGGTTCTTGACCTATTTTGACAATTTTCATTGGAATTAAATTTGTTAAAAGGCAATATTTTGATCCTAACTTGAAAAAATTCATTCTGCCTAACCATGAAGAGTTTGATGATGTTTCTTCTTGCATTGCATACTTCATATCATGTAGTTTCTAGGGTAAAATTGATTTGAATTTATCTTGCATTTTCAATTTAATGTGCATTTTTCCTTTTGAGGTACCTTGAAACCCTAGTTGACTTAGAAAAATCATAACTTCCATTAGGTTTAGATTTAGGTCTCCTCCTTTGGGCAGTGAACTTGTGTAGGGTTAGGGTTCCTTTGATCCCATTTTCAATTTTTTGTCATGTCATTTCCTTCTGGGTTTGAATTTGTTGTTACATGTTGTGCATAAACCCTAATTCTTGTCTTCATTTGCATCCATCTCTCACATGCTTGCATTCAAGAGTTTGTCATGACATTTTGTGCATCCATGTGACATGTAAGACATCTTAGGACACATTAGATTCATGTTTGATCATTGCATCATTCATTTGCAATGTTATATGTTCATTCCATTTCATAAACTTTCATGAAGTTTCATGGTTCAAGGCATGCTCCATATGCATCCATTCTCTTGTGTGCTCACATATTTGCATCTTATATGACTTTGCACCATCTCTTGACATCATTTGCATCATGTGTATGTTTCTGACTTTGGCCTTTGCCCATCCATATGCATTGTTTCATTTCATTTCTTCCCTTATGCATCTTGTACTATCTTTTCAGGTTAATGGTAAGTTTGTTTGGGAGGTGAGTTTGCCTTTACCTCCTACCTCTTCTCATCTTATCATTTTACATCCTTGCTGCATTTTTACTTGTCTTTGAGTGAGTTTGCTCACTTGTGCCTCTCTTCCCTCTTTTCTCTTCTCATCTCATCCCTTTTCTATCTTGCTTCTCCTTGGTGGCTTCCTTGAAGATTTCTCCTCTTAAGCCTCACAAACCCTAGGACTTCCAAGCATGATAACATTTTAGGATTGTTTAGTCCCCCTTAGACTCTTTCCTTTGAGTTATCTTTGAGTCTTCTCTTCTCATCTCATAATCAAGGACTAAACCCTAAAGGTTTTAAGGTTTTGTGATTAAGCTTATGCCTGCATCCTTCTATTAGGATGGAGTGTATAACTTTAATCCTAAGTGTTAAACCCTTAATGTGTTTAAATCCTTTAATCAATCCACTTAATAATCACTAAGACATCAAGCTTGTAACTTGGGCCTTGCATTAGGGTTCTAATTCTTCCTTAATTGGTTAAGAAGGACTAACCCTAGTGTTAATGGACAAATCCCCCTCAAGTTGTCTTACAAATCATAAAAATCACTTCTTCATCTTATTATTAATTAAAATCCACCTTAATAAAGGCTTTGTTTTGTCATGAGGTTAATCCCTAATCATGGATTAAGTTGAGGAGCCTTCCTCAGCTTAAATGTTCTCATCTATTATCCTTCTATTAGGATGGTGTAATGAGTCCATTAAATCTTTGATTATGGCTTAAACTAATTACTTAACACTAAACAAAAACAGCAAAAGCATCTAAATAATTACAAGTAGGTTAATGATCTTAATCCTACATCATGGTGATTAAATGTGAGGTGTTTACTTCATACTTAATGTATACTCATTACCCCTAATCAGAGGGAAGATGTGATGAGTTTACTAACCTTTTGGTTTAGGCTTAAGCTCATTAACTTATGACAAACACTAAAACCAATAAAAGATTGAAAACACAAAAACAAACAATAATCGTCTCCTCCGGGATTCTTTTCTCACCTCATTCACTCACAAACGAGAACTCGCTTCTTCCGTCTAATGCAAGACAGTTTGCACCTGAGCCAGACAGGTCATACACTTGAGCATAGACAAGTAGGCAGTTCACAAGTAATTTATCTTTCAGTCTCTTTGAGTCGAACTACGGTGTTCTGACTTCCTCATTGCACGAGAGGATACGTAGGCATAACTCAACAGTTATCGAACAAAAGTCTCTGTATATTCCCCCTACTTCCAGCATCATTCTTTAAGCCCCATGATCTTGAGCTTCATATTCTTTTCTTACACTGACACTTCTCTTATACACCTCACATTTCTTTTACACTGACACTTGCATTCTTTCCAGCTTTGATACACAGATTGCACTGACACTACCCCTTTAAAACACAAATCTTTTAAGCGTGGATCCCGTCGAGTACGACGGACAATCTGGGTGCTAATACCTTCCCAGGTTGTAACCAACCCCCTTTCTCAGTTTCTCTGGTTCGCGATCGTCTTATCCATCTTTTCTTAGGTTTATGCAGCATTACCTTTCCTTCGGGATAAAAATGCCTAGCTGGCGACTCTATTCATTCATTTCTCTTTTCGCCGACCGTTCGCGTCTGTACCCCTTCTGACCAGGTGTCATTTTGGTGGGAGCGACACATAGGACCAAACCCTTAGGGCAGAAGACCAAAATCACTGAAGGTGAACCTTCAATTGACCAACTTTCCCTAGATTTGTCATTTTTGAATGGAAACACTCGGCTGACTAGAGTGGTTACTTCCTATCCAGGTTTCGACCGCTAGTTGGCCAAGGTGGAAAAGGCCAAGGATGACGAATGAAAGAGAATAGGGATTTATGACCTTCTGATGTTGTTGAAGACTAGTCTCCTCTATTGATCAAACATGTTGATGGCTTCCTTGCACTTCTGGGAAAACACCCATTATACCTTCCATCTACCTTGTAGGATGGTGACTCCCACGTTTTTCGACATAATCACTATCACAGGGCTTGAACCTACTGGTCATACCTATAATTTAGAGATTAATAACGAAGACACTATAGGCTTTGCTTCATGCAAAACTAATTACGACAACTTCATGAAGTAGCATTTCCAAACTTCAGTCGAAACCGTTTCAGATGAAGAGCACATTGTCGTTTTAACCATGTGGTTATGTAAATATGTTTTCTGATCTAAATCTCTGCAGGTGGCCAGGAAATATTTTCCCTTGGCCAACCAACTACATAACAATGTAGAAGTGTGCCTTGGTGAAGTGATATTGGCCTCACTTTACGAATCAATCAATGAGAGTGTTGCTAGCCTAAAGAACATCGGTTCGACTGGGGCTCTCCAATTGGCTGGACCTCTTTGGTTACTTCAATCATGGCTCAATGCCATTTTCGAGGAATATCTACCCATAAAAGGAGTTATTAATGAAGACTCTGATGAAATCAGGAACATGAGAGTTGAAGGGACTCGCCTAGCAAAACTAACCCCTTCTGGTGAGGGGATATCCCTTCAAAAGTCCTTCTTTGGCTACATTATGATGTTTGCCAAGAGATATGACTTTAGTCCTACCATGGCTCCCTTTTCTAGAAGAAAATATGGACCATAATGGTTCACTAGGTCGTTCCCCCAACATCCAAAAATCACCAAGAAGATTCGAAAGCAATTTGGGAAGCCTTTTTAGTTCCTAGGTTGCCTGTCCACAAATTGAACCATCAAATACGAGTAGCATCTTTAATTTCCTACCAACCCAATCTAGTCTCTAGACAATTTGGGTTGACTCAAAGCTATCCTAAGTGTCTATATGACAAGAAAGGACATATCTGCCTCTTTAATGCTATCTTTGACGAAGAACCCACCTCTCTTCGACTTGCTCGGATTGTTAGTCCAACCCAGCTTTCTTTGGTCCACTTCGACCTCAACTTCCTTTACACATAAGAACTCCATCAATGGTGGTCGAAGTACTACCAAGAACAATTCTTTGATGCTCATACCTTCTCACAATTACTTAACCAATCATTTGTTAATGTACAGGAGAATGTCAAGAAAGGTAACTCTACTCATGTCAAAGAGATTCAAGCTTTCCAAAAATACTTTGAAATTGTCTATCGACCAGATGATCTTAGTCAAACCGTTAGTGAGGTTGTTGTCACTTTGAAGGATATTTTTTTTACAGAAAATGGAGAAATTAAAACTTCCTTCTAATATTGCTCCTGAGAAACTCTATGAACTAGCCTTTTAACTATTTCCTCCCAAAGTTCCTCGATTGCCTACTATTGAGTTTGGAGTGGCTCTTGCCCCTCCATTTCCATACTGGTTTGTCTATGGGGATTCTATTAAAATCCTTCGACAGCAGTCTCAACCCAAAGCTCAAAGGGTGGTTGCTACTAATCAAACGTTAGACAGTTTCAAAGGGCACCTTCATATAGGGATCGAAGATGTTCACGTAGAATCCAAAATATATGAAGGTTTGGGGCCTTCGGTTGAGTAATCTTTGCTTAACCACTTCTTTACTAATCCATATTTATGGTTTAAATTCAACAGTGTCCAAGAAGACTAGCTCGTCGAAGGGCACCGCTGCGAAGGCTACTCCTGAGACTCCTCAGGAAACTCGAAAACCTCCTCCCACTCCAACAAAAAATACAAAGAGGGGTGCCCAACTAACCATACACGAGGATGATGGTGAAGATCTATCTCCCCCTGAAGAGGGTAAACTCATCAAGAAGAAAAGGAAGCTTACCAAAGCTCCTGACACTGTTGGCCAATCTTCTTCCAAGATGGCCAAAGTTTCAGAGAAGACACCCTCTCCTGAGGGTTTTGAAAGACAAACTCCTAGGGCCACATCGAAGGCAACCGCTGGCCCAAACGAAAGCAATAATTCAAGCCCTGATACTGATGGAACTTAGGTAAATCTTGCTTCTTGAGTTACTTTCCATATGGACTCTTTGTTTGACTGCTCATTGGCCTAATCATTTGATTTACTATTTCAGGCCAATATTGGTGGCTCTACTCAACCACAACTCCAATTGTTCTTCTGAACAATAGAGATGATCTCACTTATCACCCTACATCTGATCAGGGTTCTGGGCGAAGCTCTTTGAGTGAGATTAACAAACCTGATTTTTATTTAAGTTACGTCTCCTCAAGTGGTGCATCGAGGTTCATCTGCCAAGACTAGCACTGAACAATCCTACGCAGTTGGGTCTGATCATGAAGGGGAAACTCTCCAAAACAAGTAATACCCCTTGGTCGAAGAACCCACTCACATGGAACAAGAACAAACTCTTGTTGAGGATGAACACTCCCCTCATGATCTCCTTGTTGATCAGCTTCTGGAATATTTCATGGACGGTGAAAGGGAGCCTCAACTTCAGTCTGAACTTGCAAGTGACCAAGGAGAGGATTCTGAGAATGATAAGGAAGATGAAAAGGGTGAAAGTGATGCTGAAGAGGACCAACAAAACCCTCCTGAGAATGTTGACAATAACCCCCATTCTTCAAGAACTGATATGATTCCTACTTCTATAGCCACCATGACTGATGCTCAGCTGGAAAAGCTCAGAATCTCCAATCCTAGAGAATTTATCAGGTTGGTGTTTGTAAGGAGAGAGAGTTATTCTGAGCAAAATGTGAGTGGTTTTACCAATTCTGAGGTTGTAACCTCTGATGACTTTTTTAGTCCCATTATTCAAACAGCTAAGAAGAAATTATTTAAGGGGGACTTTATCAAAATTTTGGAGTCTGGTCGAACTGCCCATCTTTTCCTAAAGGACACCCTTCAGAAGTCCGACCTCTCAACCCTTGCACCTGCCATCTCAAGATTCCTGTTGGAGCTAACCTTAGTTGTGAATCATCTGACTGAGGACCTTAAAAAGCTACCCAATATTCAGAAATCCATTGAGGCCGCTTGTGGACTTAAGGCTTCAGCTTGGTCGAGGGAAACTGAGTCCAGTCCTACAATGGAAAAGATGGAAAATGCTATGGTTGAAGGGTGTACAAAAAGGGCTTCCCTCAGAAAGGATATTAATGCTTGGAAGCTAAAAATTAAAGAATTGAAGACCAAGATCTCCAGAGTTGAGAAGAGGATCGATGAGCTAAATGAGTCACCTTACCCATATTTGGACCTGGAAATGGGGCGAGCCATGGGGTACATCGATGAAGCCCAACGTTTGGAGAAAGATCTTGTCGTGATAACGTTGGAAAAAGAGTCGGTCAAAATATGCCTCCAGACTTAAAAGACAGCTTTCCTCAGTCTAAAGACGAAGCTTCCTTTTTAACTGCTTTGAGTTTTCTCTTCTCATCTCCAAACAAATCCAAAAAAGCTTAACAAATGTATGAAAGGATCCCTTGTGTATAGCCTTATTCCATGGGGCACTTGCATTCATTTCATCTTGGAATGGTGTAGGCTTGACTAGCATGATGTACAAGTCTCATCAAGGGGTTGTTTCACAAAGAAAACATAAAAGACACTTCTTCACAAAAGCTACAAAAACACTTAACAAAGTTCAACAAGCTAGTGAACTTAAACCCTAATTCATGGAAGCCAGTCTTGGATAAATTCTCCATACTGGGTGTGATTGTTCTATTATTCCATCTTGGAATGTAGTAGCAAGTACACATTCCGTGGAAAAGAGTTTGAATTCACTTCCTTGTGCCAAATTATTATAAAACTCTTAAAAAAGGGCAAACAACAAACAATAAGCGACTATCCTGCGAGAACTTCTCTTTCTCACCTCATTCATTCTCAACGCGAACTTGCGACAACTTGTCTCGCATGCAAGATGGTAAACGCACCCGTACTAGACGAGCCTGCAACACCTGAGCATAGACATAAGCAGTTCAAACTATAAAAAACACAAACAAATAGTTCCCGCCTTAGTTAGGCGAACTACGTCGACTCTGATCCTCATTTTCCCGATGAGGTACGTAGGCAGCGGGGTAGGGCCCGTTCGAGCACATTCTTTATTTTCCCTATATTTTCCCCTTATTTTCATTCTCTTTTCCAGTTTCCTTTCCTCTTTCTCATTTCAATTCCAAATCCAGTCAGCAGTTTTATTCAGCAGCACTCATATTTTCTCACCCTTTGAAACAAAACAAACAAGCGTGGATCCTGTCGGGTACGGCGGACGATCTGGGGTGCTAATACCTTCCCATGTCGTAACCGACTCCCGAACCCAGATCTTTGGTTCGCAGGACCATGTCCTTTCCTTCTTCCTCAGGTTTGTGCAGCAATACCTTTCCCTTTTCCTTTGGGATAAAAATGTCTGGCTGGCGACTCTACCTTTTCCGCGCCACTTTCGCGTTTATACTAGGATGAAAATCCTGGGAGCGACAGCTGGCGACTCTGCTGGGGACTGTACCCAGAATCTCTGGTTTCCCTCGTAGAGTCAATCCTAGTGCCTATTTGCTTTTTCTTCTTTGGGTGTTTACATGTGTGTGCTGTTGTGTCTATTTACTGTTTTCGTTTATGGTTTACTTTACAGCTTTATTTACTACTTTCAGTATTTATTTTCACATGCATCATATACTGGACTGTGCTGGTTTCATTTTTTCTGTGGGTTGGGTTTATTACTATGAGATGAGCTCGTAAACGGGGCTCGAGTGCACCCTAGGACTTAGAGTGGTTCCACTTTGGCTTCATGGCATCTTTCTATGTTGGTAGTAGTGAGTTCCACACCCAGACTTGCGACCTTCTTGGAAATGTATTGATGCCGAAATCTTTCTGGGGCAATACAAAACCTTGATAGTTATGTGCAGTCAGGGGACCGATCATTGAGAACCTTTGTGGAAACATCCCTTTCCAGTGATGACAATGGCAGACCACATTTGTTGGCAAACCCACTCGCATTCGTGAGCCCACTGGGAACTTGCATAGGATGGCCTGGTTCTCTCATGGGAATCCAGTTAAGGAAAACTGTTCGTATAATGATAGTATTGTACCCTTCGGGATAAATGTACTATTGTTTCTCGATTCGGTGCTTGAAGCTGGGGACTTATGAGGGATGCTTGTTTCCTTGGACTCAGCTGAGACATCCCTGAGTAGTACATAATGCCAAACCGATTCCCTGATTTGGTCATGAGCCATTTCTCGGAGATGGTGAACATATTATTGCTATTCGGCTTTGAGAGTCCATGATGTTGACCCGAGTAGCACACCTGTGAGATTGGGAGGGGTTTACAGGATTGCAGGAGCCTTAGCCTTCAACATACCCATTATACCAGCATGCTTCAGTGATATGATCTTGTTCTGTTATACATGGATTCTGGACCTCTGATCAAAAAGATACTTGTGATGATGTTGTAATCTTGCACAGACACTTGATTACTTGATTCACTACACAGACACATCACTAATCACATGCCTTTCCTTGCATAACATCATAACATCATTAATCATTTGTGTTCCTTTTTATTCTCAGGGTCCATATTACTTCCTATTCCCGGTCATATTGCTGCTTCAAGATGGAGGTTCCCAGGAAAAGAAATGTCCACTATACTTTCCCACAACCAGAGACAGGGTATTCGGGGGTTGATTAGCTTGATGGGTGACAAAGTCCTTGATGATTTCAGAAAGGAGTTTGGCAAGATCCTGGATTATGTGAGCAAGCCCACAATTGACCAGAGGGATAGCTTGCATTCTTTGTTGCAGTTTTATGATCCACAGCTGAGGGTTTTTGTTTTCCCTGATTACATATTGGCACCTACATTGAAGGAGATCTCTAGTATCTTGAATGTTCCTATTAGAGAAGCTATGCCTTACTATGCTTCAGAGAGAACCCCTCCTTATGAAGACATCACTGCTGCCTATCATTTGAATATGCTCAGATTCAAGATGGGATTAGAAACTAGCCAAGGTAAGGGGATTTCTTTGGATTTTCTTATCACAGAGGCTCATGTTATGGCATTGGGAAAGAAATGGGCAGACTTCAAAGCATTATTAGCCATGATAGTGTATGGAATCGGTTTATTTCCAGGAGAGAAAGGGCTAATTAGCATGGAGGCTATTACCATCTTTGTCAAAAGAAACCATGTACCTACATTACTAGCTGACTTCTACTATGGGGTTCACCATATGAATGAAAAGAGAAAGGGATATGTGAATTGTTGTGCTCCCTTATTTGCTGACTGGTTTGTAAGGCAACTCCCTAAATCAGGGCCTTTTCAGGATTTGAAACAATCTTGGAAGTGGTCCAAAAGATTAATGGGCTTAACCTCAGTTGACATTGCTTAGGGATGCAATAGGGATCTTGTAGGAAAATATATCTTGGTAAGTTGTGGGAGTTTCCCAAATGTTCCTTTGATAGGAAGAAAAGGTGGGATCAGCTACAATCCTATCTTATCTAGGAAACAATTTGGCTATCCTCTGAGAGAGGTACCTTTGATTGAAGAAGTGAATGAGTCACTATATTTTCCAGCTGAAGGTAACCTAAAGATGAGCTTGCTAGCATCCCAAGATTTGGAGGTTAGAATGATGAAAGGGAAGAAAGACTTTGGGATAGTAGACCCCAAGACTTATGATCCTTTTGCCACCTGGTTGGAAAATCATGTGGAGACTTTGTTGCTCTCATTCTCTAAGGAACCACCTCTTTACCCTAAAGAGGTAACACCCACCACTTCAGTGCCTCTTCAGGAATATCAAAAACTGGAAGCATTGGTTAAGCAACTCAGGTTAGAGAATCAAGAAGCCTACAATTCATGCCAGAAGTTGAAAATGCAAAATCAGAAATTGGAGGAAAGAGCTCACAAAGCTGAAGAAATGGTCAGGCTCAAGCAGCAAGACTTTCAAGAAAGGGAACTTTACTTCAGGAAGAGGGGATTAGCTGAAACTCACAGGGTAGACCAGCGTTGGAAAGATAAGAAGGAGTTGAATGAAGTTAATGAAGCTATCACCATATGGCAAGAAAAGTGGGAAGACAACTTGAAGAAGCAGAAAGAGCTGGAAGTCAAGTACAAGTTTGAGATCAAAGCCCTCTAGGATTCTTTATCTGAGCAAGGGAAACTCCTTCAAAAGGCCCATCACCAAGAGAGGAGCCACCTCTAAGATCTAGAAAAGAGTCAGCAAGTAGTGGAGGAAGTTCAGAAAGATATAAAAGAGTTGAAACTGAGAGCTGATGTCAAGAGGACCAAAACTGATTCCCTCACAAGCCAGGGAAGTGAAAAGGTGTTCCTACAGCAAATTGAGGAATTGCATGCCTCCTTTGACCTTAGGGATGTCCTGATTCAAAATCTCATTCAGGAACCATCACATCCAGAAGAAGCTCAGCTGCTGCAAGGTGTCAAGCACCTTAGTTGGAGATTGCAGGATGTAGATTTTCCTAAGCTTTAGTCTTGAATTCGTATGACTTGGATTACCCACAGGCTTGTTGTGGGAGTCCTCTCTCTTAATTCACTTTGTAATGTATGAACTTGTACCCATTAAGGGTTTTGCTAGTATAGTTTCCTTTTGATTCACCTGAAGTCTTTGATTGTTTATCTGTTGCACAGACACGAGATATTGAATGCTGCCACTGCACATCTAAATGTCACACAATGTCTTCTTTTTCTCAACACCGGAATGGGAAAGTAAACAAACCTTGAGGATGAAAGGAACACATTGCATTTCATACATATCATTTGCATTTCTCTTTGTTTTTGCAGGTTTCTCCAGGTTACTTAACTTATCTGCATTTCAAGATAAGATTGCGCGAGCTGCCAAGACCCGACACTTCAGACAGAACATTCCTCATCATTACGCAACACACAACAATCAGAGGACAGTCATAGATGCTATGCAAACTGAGCTCAATGAACTCCGCACTAGGATGGGATAATTCATGGTCATGATGCAAGGGATGGCCCAGTGGCAACAGGATTTGAGGAATGCGATTCAGGGGCTCAACCCTCCTCAGACTAATCCTCCTATAGTCACTCCAGAAGTACATGTGAATCCTCCCAACACCAACAATGGCCCAGGTGGACCTCCAGTTCCAGAACCTGGCACAACCTTCATCCCTGTGCAAGACAGACAAGAGGATCAGTTTCCTTCCTTTAATAATGATATGGGATTTGATGCGGAAGGAAATTTCCAGGACTTTTTGCTGCTAGCTGAGAAGGTCAAAGCCCTTGAGTGTAAAGACACTCTTGGGATATATCTATCTGACATGGGCCTAGTCCCAGGGGTGGTCATTCCTCACAAGTTCAGGCCACCTACTTTTGACAAGTATAACGGTAACTCCTGCCCCAAAACTCACCTGCAGGCGTTCTACCGAAAGATTGCTGCCCATACTAGGGATGAGAAGCTCTGGATGTACTATTTACAAGATAGTCTCTTCGGAGGATTCTTGGAATGGTATATGAAGTTAGAGAGAAGCTCCGTGAGAAGCTGGAAGGAATTGGGAGAAGCATTCCTTAAACAATATCAGTATAACATTGACATGGCGCCTAGTCACACTCAGCTCCAAAGTTTGACTCATAAGAATTCGGAGAGCTTCAAAGATTACACACAGAGATGGTGTGACGTGGCCGCCAGGGTGCAACCACCGCTGCTAGAAAGAGAGATGGTGGAACGTTTCATGGACACTCTTCCTGGACACTTTATGGAAAGGTTGGCTGGATGTTCTTCAAGTGATTTTTCAGATATTATCTTGACTGGCGAGAGGATAGAGAGCTGGATCAAACAGGGAAAGATCCAGAATGGTGGCGCTTCAACTTCTGGTGTCAAGAAACCCTTTTTGAAGAGGAGAGAAGTAGAGACCGGGGCAGTGTATGCACAGAGAGGCAGAGGTAATAGATGTGTTTATCAGCAAGTGGCCTTTGTCACTATCTCAGCTCAGCCTATTCAACAGCAAGTCCAACAACCACAACAGCGACGCCAATATGGGTATCAACAAAGAGCTCCTCATCCATATTATTCTCAGAAGACCAGAGAGAGGAAGTTTAAAACTCCACCTATGTCCTATTCAAAACTTTTGAAGAATCTCCTCCAACTCCAGATGGTTCAACTCAGAACATTGCAACCCCTGAAGCCGGCGTAACTCCTTGAAGGTTATGATATGAACGCCCAATGCGAATTTCATTCTGGAGCCCCCGGACATACCACAGAAAACTGCAAAGCCTTGAAGTATGTAGTCTAACACCTGGTAGATTCCAAAGCGATTAACTTCGCTCCCACTCCTAATGTGATACAGAACCCCATGCCTCCTCACGGGGGTACAGTTGGGGCAATTGATAATGGAGAGAATCTAAATTTGGTGTGTGATGTCAACGACCTGCGAACTCCGTTGAGTGTTGTTAAGGCTTGTTTGGCCCAGAGGGGTGTTTTTCCAGGTTGTGAAAATGATTATCCAGGGTGTGTTGAAGCTCCATATGGTTGTGAGCAGTTGAAAAAGGGGATCCAGAGCATGATTAATGAAGGGGTTTTATAGTTTGACAAAGTTGTAAAAGAAAGGGAAGTCTCTACAGTAACCATTTTCTATGATCCGTCTCAATTTCCTCCACAGGCCAGAGTAGCACCGATAACTATCACCAATGTAGGTTCAGTAATGTATCAAAGTGATAAGGCCATTCCTTGGCATTATGGTGGTGAAGTATATTGTAACGGCTAGAAGCAAGATTTGGCCACATCTAGTATGTCTCCAGCTTAAGTAGAAAATGTTGGAGTAGGAGGCTTTACTAGAAGTGGAAGGTTGTTTGCGCCGGAAACACTAAGAAATAGTGTGATACCACCCAGGGACACTGCAGAAGCCCAGGCTAAGGCAAGAGGGAAGCAACCAATGACTGCTAATGAGCCTACACCGGTGGCTGACCCAGACATTACATTTGACATAGAGGCTGAGGAGTTTTTGAGAATCATCAAAAAGAGCGATTACAAGATTGTGGACCATTTGCAACAGACTCCATCGAATATTTTCGTCTTGTCTCTGCTAATGTGTTCCGACTCCCACAGAAAAGCTCTCTTGAACACCCTGAACAAAGCTTATGTACCTCAGGATATTTCGGTGAACCAATTGGAGACTGTAGTATCCAGTGTCAATGCCAGTCATAGATTGGGTTTTACTGACATGGATCTAACCTCTGAGGGTCGTGCTCACAATCAGGCATTGCATATTTTGTTGGAGTGTAAAGGTGCAATGTTATCTCATGTATTGGTGGATACCGAATCATCCCTGAATATTCTTCCCAAGAAGGCATTAATGAAGTTGGATTATGACAGAGTGATTTTGAAGCCTAGTGACCTGGTAGTTCGAGCTTTTGATGGATCGAGAAGATCAGAGTTTGGGGAAGTAGAATTGCCAATCAAGGTGGGGCCACAAATCTTCAATTCCACATTCTATGTAATGGACATATAACCTGCATATAGTTGTTTGTTGGGGAGGCCCTGGATACATTCAGCAGGGGCAGTATCGTCCATGCTCCATCAGAAACTGAAATTCGTCTGGGAAGGACAAATTGTAACGGTCTGTGGGGAGGAGGATATCTTCATCAGTCATCTGGCATCGTTTAAATATGTAGAGATGGACGGTGAGATAGTGGAGACTCCGTGTCAGGCTTTTGAGCCCCTAAAGACTGAATTGGCATCTTCATCAGCAGCTTCTTCTGAAGAATCAAAGAAGGGGGTTTCCATAACTTCTTATAAGAAAGCTTTGAAGGTAGTGAAATCAAGAATATGAGAAGGCTGGGGCAGTCCAGTAGAAGTGTCAGAAAAGAAGGATATCTTTGGTGTTGGCTACCATCCTGGGCAGTCATCATCTGAACAGAGCGCTAGAGGTCATCAAGGCCCGATTACCTTCACGAGTGCGGAAATGGTGGATTACGGAAGCATCAGTGCCGTGCAAGACGACACAGTTGATAGTGATTGTGACTTAGACGAGTGGATCAGACCTTGTGCTCCAGAGACTCAGCTTAACAATTGGTCATCTGAAAGGCTAATTTCAGTCAGTTCCTTTGAAGAGTAATGATTTTTGTTGTTGTCTTTCCTGTACTCAAGCACTATGTCTTGCCCAGGGCATAGTAGCTTATTGTAAGGGTTCTTTTGTTCCTAACACAATTCATAATCATTAATAAAGCTGATGTTTCGCATTCATCCATGTTGTTCTTTGTCTGTCATTTTTGCTTTTGTTTTTCAAAAAAGAAAGAAAAGTTTTAAAGTGGCAATGTTTCTCATTTTCTCAAACTCTTTCTAAAGCCTTGCATGAATCACCATTCATGTAGGTGCTCATCACCGGATCTTATCAATGACGACCCTGCTATGGCTAAGTATGACTCTGACAATCTGATTTACCAAGCCGATGAGGAAGGTGAAGAAGATTGCGAACTACCTGAAGAGTTAGCCAGACTTCTTAAACAGGAGGAAAAGATGATTCAGCCGCATGAAGAGACCATCGAAGTGATAAACATGGGTACCTAAGAGGACAAGAAAGAAGTCAAGATTGGGGCTGCATTAGAAGAATCTATCAAGACCCGTCTAATCGCCATTCTTCGAGAATATGTTGACGTCTTCGCCTGGTCTTACCAGGACATGCTTGGTTTAGACACTGACATTGTGGTACACAAGTTGCCTTTAAGAGAAGATTGCCCGCCAGTGAAGTAAAGTTGAGGCGCACACACCCTGATATGGAAATCAAAATCAAAGAGGAAGTACATAAGCAATTTGATGTTGGTTTCTTGGCTGTGACTAGTTACCCTCCATGGGTTGCTAATATTGTACCGGTCCCTAAAAAAGACGGTAAAGTCAGGATGTGTGTAGACTACATGGATTTGAACAGGGCCAGCCCTAAAGATGATTTCCCTCTACCTCATATAGATGTGCTTGTCGATAATACTACTCAGTTTTCTGTGTTCTCTTTCATGGACGGGTTTTCAGGTTACCAGATTAAGATGTCTCCCGATGATATGGAAAAGACTACCTTCATCACGCCTTGGGGCACCTTCTGTTACAAGGTCATGATGTTTGGTCTGAAGAATGTTGGAGCCACTTACCAACGGGCAATGGTGACGCTATTTCACGACACGATTCATCATGAAATTGAGGTTTATGTTGATGATATGATAGCAAAATCCCAAACAGAAGAAGAGCACTTGGTCAATCTAGCATAGTTGTTTGACAAACTCCGGAAGTTCAGGTTGAGGTTGAATCCGAACAAATGCACCTTTGGGGTCCATTCTGGAAAACTACTGGGCTTCATTGTTAGTGAGCGGGGAATTGAGGTTGATCCAGCCAAAGTAAAAGCCATCCAAGAGATGCCTGAGCCAAAGATTGAAAAGCAAGTGCGTGGTTTCTTAGGGAGACTAAACTACATTACACAGTTTATCTCCCACCTAACAGCCACGTTTGAGCCCATCTTTAAGCTTCTAAGGAAGAATCAGGCCATCAAATGGAATGAAGACTGTCAGCAAGCCTTTGATCGAATCAAGGAGTACCTGCTAGAACCTCCAATTCTCATGCCTCCAGTTCCAGGAAGACCCTTGATCATGTATCTTACTGTGCTTGAAGGATCAATGGGGTGTGTGATGGGTCAGCAGGACGAGTCTGGTCGAAAAGAGCACGCAATTTATTACCTTAGCAAAAAGTTTACCGATTGTGAGACACGTTACTCACTACTCGAGAAAACTTGATGTGCTTTGGCATAGGCTGCTCGCCGACTAAGACAATACATGCTGACTCACACCACTCTATTAATTTCTAAAATGGATCCTGTAAAATATATCTTCGAGAAGCCAGCTCTAACAGGAAGGTTAGCCCGATGGCAGATGATCTTAACAGAATATGATATCCATTACACTTCCCAAAAAGCAATCAAAGGGAGTGTATTGTCAGAATATCTGGCTCAGCAGCCAATTGATGATTATCAACCCATGAAATTTGAGTTTCCGAATGAGGACATCATGTTCCTCAAGTCGAAGGACTGTGAGGAACCGCTTCCGGAGGATGAAGGTGCGCAAAACACAAGGAAGGGGGGTTGGAATTGGGTTTTCTTTAACAATAAAAAATAACTTCTAATGACACGTTTAATTTATCCTGGTTCGTTTGAACTCAAACTACGTCCAGTCCACCCGCCAAGGTGATTTTGCCTCTACTGAGGTCTTAATTCACTATTCAATAAGAATACACACAAAGACCTATAGTCAATGTCCTCTTGAGTCTTCTGACTAAACTTAGTCACTCAAGGAATAAAATGAACTATTACAAAATATAATAAAGAAGTAACTTAATTTGCTTCTAGATAAGCAGAGATCACTAAGTGAAAGTTACAAGAGAAAGCACAAGTTGATTTGATCTATTTTCGTGAATGTATTCAGGTGTGTTGTTGAAATCTTCAAATGAAGTCCTTTATATAGTACTTGAAGAATGTAGCCGTTGGAGACATCTTGAATTAAATTAGGATAGACTTTAATACCATAAATTCCTTCCATAAGCAGAGATACTTGTCTTTGTTCATTAATTAAAATATCCTTTAATTAATGTCTTTAATAAGGATACCAACATCTTCTAAGCGGAGATCAGAGATAATAAATATAAGATGCGCAGCCAATAAATATATTATTTAATGTTGGATTCTCCTTTGAGCGTATCTTCTGCATGTGACTAAATGAATCTTCTAAGCGCGTACGGTTTACTTAAATGAATTTGTCTTCTACACAAGAGTAAATATATTCATTAGAACTTCTAATATAAAAGGCTTTGTTATCATCAAAACACTTAGAGGTTCAGAACCATAATTGTTCTAACAATCTCCCCCTTTTTGATGATGACAAAACATTTAAATGAAGAGAATAGAGTTTAATAAAATTAAGTGAACTCCCTTTGATTAGAAGAAAAATTCTTCAGATGTTCCATGATTCTTAGCTCTCCCTGAGTTGATTACTTGACCTGTTACTTTTTTATGATAACAACTCACATAGTTTTATTAGAATTATATGTAAGAGGCAAATTATGGTAAACTGCTATGAATCAGAATCATTTACTTTTCTCCCCCTTTTTGTCATAATCAAAAAGAATTAAAGCACATGAAAAAGGACAGATAGTAACCAAAATAGTAAGATTATATTTAAAACAAAAACCAGTAGAATTTTAAAGAGTTATGCAGAAGCAGCAGATAAAACAGAGGAACAACTAAGGTAGAAGATAAGTAAAAAAAAAATAGGAGTTCATCTTAGTAACTAAGGTCTCCAACAAAGATTTGATTTCTGATGATGATTCCACTTGCTTGCCAAGCAATGCCTTCATTTCAGCAGTGGTTTCATCTTGCTTATCCAGACGTTGTTTCACCAGCTGATTCTCCTTCTTCATCTCTTGTAGAGTTTGCAGAACAAAATCTGTAGCCAGAGGTTCTTCAACTTCTGGGGCAGCTTGAGTCTTAGGTTCATCAACATGCTCTTCTTCAGAAGATACCAAGACCATTTGAAGTGCAGAGAGTTCATCCAGAGGTTCTGACTCTGTCCAAGGCTTGTTATCCAGCAGAAGAGGTTTAGCTTGTTCAACATTAGAAACGACTGCTTGAAGGTACTCACAGAAGTTCTGGTGAGCAACATCATAGCAGATGTCCTTAAGTCTTCTGGACTCAGCATTAAACCACTTTCTGAGGGTAGCCCACAGAAAATCAGAAGCAGCTGGATCTGTAAGCTCTGAGCATGCAGACTTCAGATCCTCTAACTTTAATTTCAAGCCTGTTTCAAAAGCAAGAAGTAAAGCAGAAATGTCTGTTCTAGATGGTTTTGGTTTTGGGATAGGTATTGCTGTTTTGTTTGAAACAGAGGACAGTTTTTGTAGGGCTTCAAAGTCAACAGATGTTCTGAGAGGGTTTTCATTTTCAGTTTCTTCTGGAGTATCAGGAATGTTTATGAATGTAGGTGAGTTGGGTGGTGTAGATATATAAGAGGATAGTGAGCTTTCTCTTATGGGGGATAGTCTAGGTCCATGTTCAGGAGATGGAAGTTGGACAGATTCTGAGTCTTGAAACTGTTCAAGATCTGATAGGGCATGTTGCAAAGCAGTTTGTGTTTCAGTTGTTGGAGAGCGATCAATGTCAGATAGTGGGGTATTATCAATGGGTATGTCAAAGTCAGAGATAGTTTGTGGTTGATGGGTTTCAGCTTCTGGTGGATATAGTGATGAGAGGATGGATGCGACAGCAGCAGTTGCAGGGATTTCAGTTTGAATAGGATTAACAGATTGAGGTGGTTCAGAGGTAGGGATTTGTGAAGAAGGAATATCAACAGAGGATGGATGGCTAGAAGGTGGGGTGCTAGAAGGTAATTCAGACACTTCTACATTAACTGCTTCTAATACAGAAATGAATTCAGAGTTAGAGGTAGAAGATTTACCTGATGTTCTAGATGATTTTGGCATCTTCTGAGAAGGTCCTCCAGCAGTCTTTCGCTTCTTGAGTCTTACAGAGGCAGCGTCTGGAGCTTTCTGTTTGAGTTCAGTAAGCTTGAACTGGGGGTCCATACCTTGTTGCTTGCAGATATCTAGGTAGTTAACTACAACATCTGCAGGTGTGTCAGAAGAGAAGAGAGGGAAGTCTTCCAATGGGATCCTTCTAGTGATGATTACTTCTCTAGAATGAAGAACAGGTTCTTGCTGAATAGAAGTAATGAACTTCATCTTTTTCAAGTTCTTTGCATTCAGAGGTTTTCCAACATCTGTTTCTAGAAGTTCAGTTTGCTTCAACTCTGCTAGAAAGTCTACCAGCTTGTTTTGGCAAAGTATGTCAGAAATAATACGTCCAAAAGGAATCCAATCCCTTTTGGTCTTTTCACCATCTCTGGTTTCCTTCACACTGACTCTTAGATTCTGGAATAGAGTGTGTGCAAGGTTGATCTTTCTCTTTTGGGCAATGAAGTAGAGAAGAAATTGTTGGTCCAGGTTGATGTAATCTGGAGAGTTGGTAGGTTTCCTGTGACAGATTGTTCCAAGAATGATTTTGGCCCAAATGCGAAGAGGGGTTTTCAAGTCTTTGATTTTGTTGGAGGGTTTGCCAGAGGTAAAAATTTCCTTTGCTATCACAGTAGTATCAGACTCTTTGTCCATGTCACTGCACTTGATGCCATTTCCATCAGCTTTAAGAAGTTTAGCAAGATGGTCTTCAGAAATAACCACCTTTTTACCAAGCACGTAAGAGGTAACCTGTGCGTCGTTTGATGATGCATAAGCCCAGAATTCTTTAACCAGTTTAGGAAAGACTGGTCCCATTAATCTGTCAAAATACTTTTCCCAGCCCTGAGCTTCAACATACGGGAGGAGATCAAAACCATTTTCCTTCAAACTGTCGAAATCCACAAATAACTCACACAAGACTTCCAATTTGTCAGTAGGAGTTGAGAGAGTCTTTGTGGGCTCAACATAGAACACATCAGAAAAATCTTTGCGTTGATGAGAAGATGAAGCCATTAGTTACTAAGATGATATTTGAAGGTTTAGGGTTTTTGAAAAAGGTTTAGAGAAAACGCAAGAGTGAGGGTAAGAAAATTCAGTAAGAATAAAATACGGGTAAAAGATGAAAGTGAGAGAGACACTTGACATATATAGAAAAAATAAAGCATTTAATTAGTTGAGAAATAAGTGGGAAAAATTTAAGTTTAAAAACATAATGATTAACTGCATTAAATGCGCTGACATAGGGTAAGGCGTAAACGATTCTGGAACAGTTACCCAAGCGATTCTTGCCTTTTTGGTGTCAAGTTTAGCCGTATCAGATTCCAGAATATCAACAGTTGTCCTTCTGTAGAGAACAATTACCAAAGCATGTTCTGTCACTTTTTAGAATTTGGACACTTGTTTTAATTCTGATGGAAATCCTTAGAGCCTTGTTGACACTTGTTGATTTGAAGATCTGCATGTTAATCCTTTGAACAGAAGTTCTAAGAATGAAACAGTTAGAGCATAGCATCTTCTGAGATAACCATATAGAGGATAAATATCAGAACTTCTAAGTGATAAAGACATATAAGTAAAGCATTTTCATTCTGGACATAATTTCATGCTAAGGTTAGTTAGTATGAAATTAAATCTATCTTCAGGAAGGGGTTTTGTAAAAATATCAGCCCATTGGTGATTTGTGTCTATAAATTTTAACATTAAAATTCCCTTCTGAGTATAGTCCCTAATGAAGTGATGTTTAACTTCTATGTGTTTAGCTCTAGAATGTAAAATTGGATTTTTAGAGAGACAAATAGCAGAAGTATTGTCACAGAGGATGTGAATGTTACTCTCATAGATATTGAAGTCCTCAAGCTGATTTTTCATCCAGAGCATCTGGGTACTGCATCCAGCTGCTGCAATGTATTCAGCTTCTGTAGTTGATAATGCTATGGTTGACTGTCTTTTGCTAGACTAAGAGATTAGATTGTCTCCCAGAAATTGACAACTTCCGGAGGTACTTTTTCTTTCTGTTCTGTCTGCAGCAAAATCAGCGTCACAATATCCTACAAGTTTATACTCTTCTGATCTTCTGTAGTACAGACCAAGATTAGTAGTACCTTTCAGATATCTAAAGATTCTCTTAACTGCTGTTAAGTGAGTTTCTCTAGGATCTGATTGGAATCTAGCACATAAACATACACTGTATAGAATATCTGGTCTAGAAGCAGTTAGATAGAGAAGAGATCCAATCATACCTCTGTAGAGCTTCTGATCTACTTTCTTACTTACCTCTTCTTTCTCCAAAATACAAGTAGGTAGCATAGGAGTTTTAGATATAGTGCTTTCTGATAAGTCAAATTTCTTCAGAAGTTCTTTTACATATTTGCTTTGATGGATATATGTTCCTTCTGATGTTTGATTTATTTGAATTCCCAGAAAGAACTTTAGTTCTCCCATCATGCTCATTTCGAATTCTGCCTGCATAGATTTAGCAAATTCCTTTCCCAAGGCACTCTTAGTAGAACCAAAAATTATATCATCTACATAAATTTGACATATCAGAAGATCATTTTTAATGTTTTTACTGAAAAGAGTTGTATCCACTTTCCCTCTGATGAACTTATTTTCTAGAAGAAAATTACTTAGTCTTTCATACCAAGCCCTGGGAGCTTGTTTTAAACCATATAATGATTTTTTGAGTTTGAAAACATGTTCTGGAAATTTTGTATTTTCAAAACCAGGGGGTTGGTGTACATACACATCTTCATCAATATAACCATTTAAAAATGCACTTTTGACATCCATTTGATATAGAATAATATTATGATTTATAGCAAATGATATTAGAAGTCTGATTGATTCTAACCTGGCGACTGGTGCATAGGTTTCTGTATAGTCAATTCCTTCTTGTTGACTATAACCTTGTGCAACCAGTCTTGCTTTGTTTCTGACAACTTCTCCTTGCTCATTTAGCTTGTTTCTGAATACCCACTTGGTGCCAATGATGTTGAATCCTCTGGGCCTAGGAACTAGATCCCACACATCATTTCTGGTGAATTGATTTAGTTCTTCTTGCATAGCCAGAATCCAATCATTTTCTGAGAGAGCTTCTTCTACGGAAGATGGTTCAATCAGAGAAACAAGTCCCATTAAAGTCTCTTTAGAGTTTTTGAATGAAGATCTTGTTCTGATTGGTTCATCTTTCTTTCCCAAGATTTTATCTTCTGGGTGATTAATATTGCTTCTGGATAGTTTCTTCTGGATGGGTTCTTCAGATGACGTTGGAGAAATTGTATTGTTTTGATCTTTAGATGATTGATCTTTAGAAGTTCTGTTTGTAGAGATTTCTACTTCTATATCTGCAGAAAATTCATTCTGCTTTGGTTTTTCAGAACCAAGCTTATCATCAAATTTGACATGAATAGATTCTACTACAATGCGTGTTTCTGTATTGTATACTCTGTATCCCTTAGAACGTTCAGAGTATCCTAACATATAACACTTTTGTGCCTTAGAATCAAATTTATTCAGAGTATCAAGAGTATTTAAGATAAAACAAATACATCCAAAAGGATGAAAGTATGAAATGTTGGGCTTTCTGTTCTTCCACAATTCATAAGGAGTCTTTTCAAGAATAGGTCTTATAGAGATTCTATTCTGAATATAGCATGCTGTATTTACTGCTTCTGCCCAAAAATGTTTAGCCATATTAGTCTCATTTATCATGGTTCTGGCCATCTCTTGTAATGTTCTATTTTTACGTTCTACAACTCCATTTTGCTGTGGAGTTCTAGGACAAGAAAAATCATGAGAGATGCCATTTTCATTAAAAAATGATTCTAATTGTTTATTTTCAAATTCTCCACCATGATCACTTCTGACTTTAATGATTTTAGATTCTTTTTCATTTTGAACTTGTTTGCAGAAGTTAGAAAATACAGCAATTGACTCATCCTTGTGTCTAAGAAACTTTACCCATGTCCATCTGCTGAAGTCATCTACGATCACTAATCCATACTTTTTGCCACTGACAGAAGCAGTTTTCACTGGTCCAAACAAGTCAATGTGCAGAAGTTCTAATGGTCTAGAGGAAGATACAACATTTTTAGCTTTAAAACCAGTTTTTGAAAATTTGCCTTTCTGACATGCTTCACACAGAGCTTCTGAGTTGAACTTCAAATTTGGAAGTCCTCTGACTAGATTGAGTTTGTTAAGTTGAGATAATCTTCTCATATTAACATGTCCCAATCTTCTGTGCCAGACCCATTGCTCAGTTTCCACAGACATTAGACATTTTACATTTTGAATTTTTAATTCTGAAAGCTTTATTTTATAAATGTTGTTCTTTCTCTTTCCACTAAAGAGGATTGTTCCATCTTTCTGACTAACAGCTTTACAGAACTTTTGATTAAAGATTATGTCATAGTCATTATCACTTAATTGACTTATGGATAATAAGTTATGCATTAATCCTTCTACAAGTAGAACATTAGAGATAGAGGGAAGATTTCCATTACCAATAGTTCCAGAGCCAATTATTCTTCCTTTTTGATTTCCTCCAAAACCTACGTGGCCTCCATCTTTTAATTCAAGACTTTGGAACATATGCTTTCTTCCCGTCATGTGACGTGAGCATCCAGAGTCCAGGTACCATGATTGGTGTTTCAGTTTTGCTGTTAAAGACATCTGCAACATACACAATTTTATCCTTGGGTACCCATATTCTTCTGGGTCCTTGTTTGTTAGTTTTTACAAACCTCTGATTCATTTTAGGTTTCAAATCAGAGCTTGTAGAACAAGATGACTCACTAGTGTATATAAGATCATGATTGTGACCATAGGTGAAATGAGAACTTAGAGGAGTATTTGTATTTATGACAATGTCATCAATATTTTTTGGTTTCAGAGTTTCTTTATTTTTCACATAGCCTATGCCTCTTCTTTCATTTCTGCTAACACCATAGATCATAGATGCAATCTTGCTTCTATCTAAGCTTTTAGTAAGAAATTGTTGAAAACTATAATCATATTGTTTTATGATATTATCAGAACTGATTAGATCTTCTAATTCAGATTTCTTCTGAGCTTTAAGTTTCTCAAAAGAGTTTTTACATTCAAAGAGGTTTTCTTTCAGCTCAGAGTTTTCTGTTTTTAGTTTTCTAACTTCTTCTAATTCAGATACTAGACTTTGTTTAATGTCTTTGTATTTGAATTGAAGCTTCTGATATTTTTCAAGAATTTCTGAGAGGCTGGCTTCTAACTGAGGTCTGGAAAATTTAGAAAATACCTCTTCTGAATCTGATTCTGATGAGTGATCATCTTCTGGTATGTTTGCCATTAATGCAATATTAGCTTGTTCATCTTCAGAATCTGACTCTGCTTCAGAATCATCCCATGTTGCCATGAGACTCTTTTTCTTTTCTCTGCTGAATTTGTTTCTGGGTTTTTCTTTCTGAAGCTTTGGACATTCACTTTTATAGTGTCCTGGTTCTTTGCATTCGTAGCACACAACTTCTTTGCTTTTGGGTTTCTTATGACCAGATGTTGATTCAGAATAATTGTTTGTTCTTCTGGTATTTCTGAACTTCTTCTGATGATGCTTCCAAAGTTGTTGAACTCTTCTGGATAGGAGAGATAATTCATCTTCTTCTGATGAGCATCCAGAGCTTTCTTCTTCTTCTGCCTGTAAAGCTTTAGAAACATGTTTGTTAGATTTAAGAGCTACAGACTTACCTTTCTTCTGGGGTTCATCTTCTTCTAACTCAATCTCATGACTTCTCAAGGAGCTGATCAGTTCTTCTAAGGAAATTTCATGCAGATTTTTTGATAACTTTAAAGTAGTGACCATGGGCCTCCAAGCTTTTGGTAAACTTCTGATGATTTTCTTCACATGATCTGCTGTTGAGTAGCCTTTGTCCAGAACTTTTAGTCCAGCTACCAGGATTTGGAACCTTGAGAACATTTTTTCAATGGTCTCATCTTCTTCCATCTTGAAAGCTTCATACTTCTGGATGAGAGCTAGAGCTTTAGTCTCCTTGACTTGAGAGTTGCCTTCATGTGTCATCCTCAGAGAATCAAACATGTGTTTAGCTGAATCCCTGTTTGTGATCTTCTCATATTCTGTGTAAGAGATGGCACTTAGAAGTATGGTCCTAGCTTTGTGATGATTTCTGAATTCCTTCTTCTGTTGAGCTGTCATATTTTTTCTTTCAATCTTCTGATCATCTGCTCCAACAGGATGAATGTATCCATCTGTCACCATGTCCCAGAGATCTCCATCTAGAGCTAGAAAGAAACTCTCCAGAACATCCTTCCAGTAGTCAAAATTGTCACCATTGAATATTGGAGGTTTAGCATTGATCTTGTCATTCTGATAGTCATTGTTGTTAATTCCAGTTTCTGCCATGTGTTTAACTTCTGGATCTTTTACTGACACGGTTAAGTGTAATACTCAGAACCTAGCGCTCTGATGCCAATTGAAGGTGCGCAAAACACAAGGAAGGGGGGTTGGAATTGGGTTTTCTTTAACAATAAAAAATAACTTCTAATGACACGTTTAATTTATCCTGGTTCGTTTGAACTCAAACTACGTCCAGTCCACCCGCCAAGGTGATTTTGCCTCTACTGAGGTCTTAATTCACTATTCAATAAGAATACACACAAAGACCTATAGTCAATGTCCTCTTGAGTCTTCTGACTAAACTTAGTCACTCAAGGAATAAAATGAACTATTACAAAATATAATAAAGAAGTAACTTAATTTGCTTCTAGATAAGCAGAGATCACTAAGTGAAAGTTACAAGAGAAAGCACAAGTTGATTTGATCTATTTTCGTGAATGTATTCAGGTGTGTTGTTGAAATCTTCAAATGAAGTCCTTTATATAGTACTTGAAGAATGTAGCCGTTGGAGACATCTTGAATTAAATTAGGATAGACTTTAATACCATAAATTCCTTCCATAAGCAGAGATACTTGTCTTTGTTCATTAATTAAAATATCCTTTAATTAATGTCTTTAATAAGGATACCAACATCTTCTAAGCGGAGATCAGAGATAATAAATATAAGATGCGCAGCCAATAAATATATTATTTAATGTTGGATTCTCCTTTGAGCGTATCTTCTGCATGTGACTAAATGAATCTTCTAAGCGCGTACGGTTTACTTAAATGAATTTGTCTTCTACACAAGAGTAAATATATTCATTAGAACTTCTAATATAAAAGGCTTTGTTATCATCAAAACACTTAGAGGTTCAGAACCATAATTGTTCTAACAATCTCCCCCTTTTTGATGATGACAAAACATTTAAATGAAGAGAATAGAGTTTAATAAAATTAAGTGAACTCCCTTTGATTAGAAGAAAAATTCTTCAGATGTTCCATGATTCTTAGCTCTCCCTGAGTTGATTACTTGACCTGTTACTTTTTTATGATAACAACTCACATAGTTTTATTAGAATTATATGTAAGAGGCAAATTATGGTAAACTGCTATGAATCAGAATCATTTACTTTTCTCCCCCTTTTTGTCATAATCAAAAAGAATTAAAGCACATGAAAAAGGACAGATAGTAACCAAAATAGTAAGATTATATTTAAAACAAAAACCAGTAGAATTTTAAAGAGTTATGCAGAAGCAGCAGATAAAACAGAGGAACAACTAAGGTAGAAGATAAGTAAAAAAAAATAGGAGTTCATCTTAGTAACTAAGGTCTCCAACAAAGATTTGATTTCTGATGATGATTCCACTTGCTTGCCAAGCAATGCCTTCATTTCAGCAGTGGTTTCATCTTGCTTATCCAGACGTTGTTTCACCAGCTGATTCTCCTTCTTCATCTCTTGTAGAGTTTGCAGAACAAAATCTGTAGCCAGAGGTTCTTCAACTTCTGGGGCAGCTTGAGTCTTAGGTTCATCAACATGCTCTTCTTCAGAAGATACCAAGACCATTTGAAGTGCAGAGAGTTCATCCAGAGGTTCTGACTCTGTCCAAGGCTTGTTATCCAGCAGAAGAGGTTTAGCTTGTTCAACATTAGAAACGACTGCTTGAAGGTACTCACAGAAGTTCTGGTGAGCAACATTATAGCAGATGTCCTTAAGTCTTCTGGACACAGCATTAAACCACTTTCTGAGGGTAGCCCACAGAAAATCAGAAGCAGCTGGATCTGTAAGCTCTGAGCATGCAGACTTCAGATCCTCTAACTTTAATTTCAAGCCTGTTTCAAAAGCAAGAAGTAAAGCAGAAATGTCTGTTCTAGATGGTTTTGGTTTTGGGATAGGTATTGCTGTTTTGTTTGAAACAGAGGACAGTTTTTGTAGGGCTTCAAAGTCAACAGATGTTCTGAGAGGGTTTTCATTTTCAGTTTCTTCTGGAGTATCAGGAATGTTTATGAATGTAGGTGAGTTGGGTGGTGTAGATATATAAGAGGATAGTGAGCTTTCTCTTATGGGGGATAGTCTAGGTCCATGTTCAGGAGATGGAAGTTGGACAGATTCTGAGTCTTGAAACTGTTCAAGATCTGATAGGGCATGTTGCAAAGCAGTTTGTGTTTCAGTTGTTGGAGAGCGATCAATGTCAGATAGTGGGGTATTATCAATGGGTATGTCAAAGTCAGAGATAGTTTGTGGTTGATGGGTTTCAGCTTCTGGTGGATATAGTGATGAGAGGATGGATGCGACAGCAACAGTTGCAGGGATTTCAGTTTGAATAGGATTAACAGATTGAGGTGGTTCAGAGGTAGGGATTTGTGAAGAAGGAATATCAACAGAGGATGGATGGCTAGAAGGTGGGGTGCTAGAAGGTAATTCAGACACTTCTACATTAACTGCTTCTAATACAGAAATGAATTCAGAGTTAGAGGTAGAAGATTTACCTGATGTTCTAGATGATTTTGGCATCTTCTGAGAAGGTCCTCCAGCAGTCTTTCGCTTCTTGAGTCTTACAGAGGCAGCGTCTGGAGCTTTCTGTTTGAGTTCAGTAAGCTTGAACTGGGGGTCCATACCTTGTTGCTTGCAGATATCTAGGTAGTTAACTACAACATCTGCAGGTGTGTCAGAAGAGAAGAGAGGGAAGTCTTCCAATGGGATCCTTCTAGTGATGATTACTTCTCTAGAATGAAGAACAGGTTCTTGCTGAATAGAAGTAATGAACTTCATCTTTTTCAAGTTCTTTGCATTCAGAGGTTTTCCAACATCTGTTTCTAGAAGTTCAGTTTGCTTCAACTCTGCTAGAAAGTCTACCAGCTTGTTTTGGCAAAGTATGTCAGAAATAATACGTCCAAAAGGAATCCAATCCCTTTTGGTCTTTTCACCATCTCTGGTTTCCTTCACACTGACTCTTAGATTCTGGAATAGAGTGTGTGCAAGTTTGATCTTTCTCTTTTGGGCAATGAAGTAGAGAAGAAATTGTTGGTCCAGGTTGATGTAATCTGGAGAGTTGGTAGGTTTCCTGTGACAGATTGTTCCAAGAATGATTTTGGCCCAAATGCGAAGAGGGGTTTTCAAGTCTTTGATTTTGTTGGAGGGTTTGCCAGAGGTAAAAATTTCCTTTGCTATCACAGTAGTATCAGACGCTTTGTCCATGTCACTGCACTTGATGCCATTTCCATCAGCTTTAAGAAGTTTAGCAAGATGGTCTTCAGAAATAACCACCTTTTTACCAAGCACGTAAGAGGTAACCTGTGCGTCGTTTGATGATGCATAAGCCCAGAATTCTTTAACCAGTTTAGGAAAGACTGGTCCCATTAATCTGTCAAAATACTTTTCCCAGCCCTGAGCTTCAACATACGGGAGGAGATCAAAACCATTTTCCTTCAAACTGTCGAAATCCACAAATAACTCACACAAGACTTCCAATTTGTCAGTAGGAGTTGAGAGAGTCTTTGTGGGCTCAACATAGAACACATCAGAAAAATCTTTGCGTTGATGAGAAGATGAAGCCATTAGTTACTAAGATGATATTTGAAGGTTTAGGGTTTTTGAAAAAGGTTTAGAGAAAACGCAAGAGTGAGGGTAAGAAAATTCAGTAAGAATAAAATACGGGTAAAAGATGAAAGTGAGAGAGACACTTGACATATATAGAAAAAATAAAGCATTTAATTAGTTGAGAAATAAGTGGGAAAAATTTAAGTTTAAAAACATAATGATTAACTGCATTAAATGCGCTGACATAGGGTAAGGCGTAAACGATTCTGGAACAGTTACCCAAGCGATTCTTGCCTTTTTGGTGTCAAGTTTAGCAGTATCAGATTCCAGAATATCAACAGTTGTCCTTCTGTAGAGAACAATTACCAAAGCATGTTCTGTCACTTTTTAGAATTTGGACACTTGTTTTAATTCTGATGGAAATCCTTAGAGCCTTGTTGACACTTGTTGATTTGAAGATCTGCATGTTAATCCTTTGAACAGAAGTTCTAAGAATGAAACAGTTAGAGCATAGCATCTTCTGAGATAACCATATAGAGGATAAATATCAGAACTTCTAAGTGATAAAGACATATAAGTAAAGCATTTTCATTCTGGACATAATTTCATGCTAAGGTTAGTTAGTATGAAATTAAATCTATCTTCAGGAAGGGGTTTTGTAAAAATATCAGCCCATTGGTGATTTGTGTCTATAAATTTTAACATTAAAATTCCCTTCTGAGTATAGTCCCTAATGAAGTGATGTTTAACTTCTATGTGTTTAGCTCTAGAATGTAAAATTGGATTTTTAGAGAGACAAATAGCAGAAGTATTGTCACAGAGGATGTGAATGTTACTCTCATAGATATTGAAGTCCTCAAGCTGATTTTTCATCCAGAGCATCTGGGTACTGCATCCAGCTGCTGCAATGTATTCAGCTTCTGTAGTTGATAATGCTATGGTTGACTGTCTTTTGCTAGACTAAGAGATTAGATTGTCTCCCAGAAATTGACAACTTCCGGAGGTACTTTTTCTTTCTGTTCTGTCTGCAGCAAAATCAGCGTCACAATATCCTACAAGTTTATACTCTTCTGATCTTCTGTAGTACAGACCAAGATTAGTAGTACCTTTCAGATATCTAAAGATTCTCTTAACTGCTGTTAAGTGAGTTTCTCTAGGATCTGATTGGAATCTAGCACATAAACATACACTGTATAGAATATCTGGTCTAGAAGCAGTTAGATAGAGAAGAGATCCAATCATACCTCTGTAGAGCTTCTGATCTACTTTCTTACTTACCTCTTCTTTCTCCAAAATACAAGTAGGTAGCATAGGAGTTTTAGATATAGTGCTTTCTGATAAGTCAAATTTCTTCAGAAGTTCTTTTACATATTTGCTTTGATGGATATATGTTCCTTCTGATGTTTGATTTATTTGAATTCCCAGAAAGAACTTTAGTTCTCCCATCATGCTCATTTCGAATTCTGCCTGCATAGATTTAGCAAATTCCTTTCCCAAGGCACTCTTAGTAGAACCAAAAATTATATCATCTACATAAATTTGACATATCAGAAGATCATTTTTAATGTTTTTACTGAAAAGAGTTGTATCCACTTTCCCTCTGATGAACTTATTTTCTAGAAGAAAATTACTTAGTCTTTCATACCAAGCCCTGGGAGCTTGTTTTAAACCATATAATGATTTTTTGAGTTTGAAAACATGTTCTGGAAATTTTGTATTTTCAAAACCAGGGGGTTGGTGTACATACACATCTTCATCAATATAACCATTTAAAAATGCACTTTTGACATCCATTTGATATAGAATAATATTATGATTTATAGCAAATGATATTAGAAGTCTGATTGATTCTAACCTGGCGACTGGTGCATAGGTTTCTGTATAGTCAATTCCTTCTTGTTGACTATAACCTTGTGCAACCAGTCTTGCTTTGTTTCTGACAACTTCTCCTTGCTCATTTAGCTTGTTTCTGAATACCCACTTGGTGCCAATGATGTTGAATCCTCTGGGCCTAGGAACTAGATCCCACACATCATTTCTGGTGAATTGATTTAGTTCTTCTTGCATAGCCAGAATCCAATCATTTTCTGAGAGAGCTTCTTCTACGGAAGATGGTTCAATCAGAGAAACAAGTCCCATTAAAGTCTCTTTAGAGTTTTTGAATGAAGATCTTGTTCTGATTGGTTCATCTTTCTTTCCCAAGATTTTATCTTCTGGGTGATTAATATTGCTTCTGGATAGTTTCTTCTGGATGGGTTCTTCAGATGACGTTGGAGAAATTGTATTGTTTTGATCTTTAGATGATTGATCTTTAGAAGTTCTGTTTGTAGAGATTTCTACTTCTATATCTGCAGAAAATTCATTCTGCTTTGGTTTTTCAGAACCAAGCTTATCATCAAATTTGACATGAATAGATTCTACTACAATGCGTGTTTCTGTATTGTATACTCTGTATCCCTTAGAACGTTCAGAGTATCCTAACATATAACACTTTTGTGCCTTAGAATCAAATTTATTCAGAGTATCAAGAGTATTTAAGATAAAACAAATACATCCAAAAGGATGAAAGTATGAAATGTTGGGCTTTCTGTTCTTCCACAATTCATAAGGAGTCTTTTCAAGAATAGGTCTTATAGAGATTCTATTCTGAATATAGCATGCTGTATTTACTGCTTCTGCCCAAAAATGTTTAGCCATATTAGTCTCATTTATCATGGTTCTGGCCATCTCTTGTAATGTTCTATTTTTACGTTCTACAACTCCATTTTGCTGTGGAGTTCTAGGACAAGAAAAATCATGAGAGATGCCATTTTCATTAAAAAATGATTCTAATTGTTTATTTTCAAATTCTCCACCATGATCACTTCTGACTTTAATGATTTTAGATTCTTTTTCATTTTGAACTTGTTTGCAGAAGTTAGAAAATACAGCAATTGACTCATCCTTGTGTCTAAGAAACTTTACCCATGTCCATCTGCTGAAGTCATCTACGATCACTAATCCATACTTTTTGCCACTGACAGAAGCAGTTTTCACTGGTCCAAACAAGTCAATGTGCAGAAGTTCTAATGGTCTAGAGGAAGATACAACATTTTTAGCTTTAAAACCAGTTTTTGAAAATTTGCCTTTCTGACATGCTTCACACAGAGCTTCTGAGTTGAACTTCAAATTTGGAAGTCCTCTGACTAGATTGAGTTTGTTAAGTTGAGATAATCTTCTCATATTAACATGTCCCAATCTTCTGTGCCAGACCCATTGCTCAGTTTCCACAGACATTAGACATTTTACATTTTGAATTTTTAATTCTGAAAGCTTTATTTTATAAATGTTGTTCTTTCTCTTTCCACTAAAGAGGATTGTTCCATCTTTCTGACTAACAGCTTTACAGAACTTTTGATTAAAGATTATGTCATAGTCATTATCACTTAATTGACTTATGGATAATAAGTTATGCATTAATCCTTCTACAAGTAGAACATTAGAGATAGAGGGAAGATTTCCATTACCAATAGTTCCAGAGCCAATTATTCTTCCTTTTTGATTTCCTCCAAAACCTACGTGGCCTCCATCTTTTAATTCAAGACTTTGGAACATATGCTTTCTTCCCGTCATGTGACGTGAGCATCCAGAGTCCAGGTACCATGATTGGTGTTTCAGTTTTGCTGTTAAAGACATCTGCAACATACACAATTTTATCCTTGGGTACCCATATTCTTCTGGGTCCTTGTTTGTTAGTTTTTACAAACCTCTGATTCATTTTAGGTTTCAAATCAGAGCTTGTAGAACAAGATGACTCACTAGTGTATATAAGATCATGATTGTGACCATAGGTGAAATGAGAACTTAGAGGAGTATTTGTATTTATGACAATGTCATCAATATTTTTTGGTTTCAGAGTTTCTTTATTTTTCACATAGCCTATGCCTCTTCTTTCATTTCTGCTAACACCATAGATCATAGATGCAATCTTGCTTCTATCTAAGCTTTTAGTAAGAAATTGTTGAAAACTATAATCATATTGTTTTATGATATTATCAGAACTGATTAGATCTTCTAATTCAGATTTCTTCTGAGCTTTAAGTTTCTCAAAAGAGTTTTTACATTCAAAGAGGTTTTCTTTCAGCTCAGAGTTTTCTGTTTTTAGTTTTCTAACTTCTTCTAATTCAGATACTAGACTTTGTTTAATGTCTTTGTATTTGAATTGAAGCTTCTGATATTTTTCAAGAATTTCTGAGAGGCTGGCTTCTAACTGAGGTCTGGAAAATTTAGAAAATACCTCTTCTGAATCTGATTCTGATGAGTGATCATCTTCTGGTATGTTTGCCATTAATGCAATATTAGCTTGTTCATCTTCAGAATCTGACTCTGCTTCAGAATCATCCCATGTTGCCATGAGACTCTTTTTCTTTTCTCTGCTGAATTTGTTTCTGGGTTTTTCTTTCTGAAGCTTTGGACATTCACTTTTATAGTGTCCTGGTTCTTTGCATTCGTAGCACACAACTTCTTTGCTTTTGGGTTTCTTATGACCAGATGTTGATTCAGAATAATTGTTTGTTCTTCTGGTATTTCTGAACTTCTTCTGATGATGCTTCCAAAGTTGTTGAACTCTTCTGGATAGGAGAGATAATTCATCTTCTTCTGATGAGCATCCAGAGCTTTCTTCTTCTTCTGCCTGTAAAGCTTTAGAAACATGTTTGTTAGATTTAAGAGCTACAGACTTACCTTTCTTCTGGGGTTCATCTTCTTCTAACTCAATCTCATGACTTCTCAAGGAGCTGATCAGTTCTTCTAAGGAAATTTCATGCAGATTTTTTGATAACTTTAAAGTAGTGACCATGGGCCTCCAAGCTTTTGGTAAACTTCTGATGATTTTCTTCACATGATCTGCTGTTGAGTAGCCTTTGTCCAGAACTTTTAGTCCAGCTACCAGGATTTGGAACCTTGAGAACATTTTTTCAATGGTCTCATCTTCTTCCATCTTGAAAGCTTCATACTTCTGGATGAGAGCTAGAGCTTTAGTCTCCTTGACTTGAGAGTTGCCTTCATGTGTCATCCTCAGAGAATCAAACATGTGTTTAGCTGAATCCCTGTTTGTGATCTTCTCATATTCTGTGTAAGAGATGGCACTTAGAAGTATGGTCCTAGCTTTGTGATGATTTCTGAATTCCTTCTTCTGTTGAGCTGTCATATTTTTTCTTTCAATCTTCTGATCATCTGCTCCAACAGGATGAATGTATCCATCTGTCACCATGTCCCAGAGATCTCCATCTAGAGCTAGAAAGAAACTCTCCAGAACATCCTTCCAGTAGTCAAAATTGTCACCATTGAATATTGGAGGTTTAGCATTGATCTTGTCATTCTGATAGTCATTGTTGTTAATTCCAGTTTCTGCCATGTGTTTAACTTCTGGATCTTTTACTGACACGGTTAAGTGTAATACTCAGAACCTAGCGCTCTGATGCCAATTGAAGGTGCGCAAAACACAAGGAAGGGGGGTTGGAATTGGGTTTTCTTTAACAATAAAAAATAACTTCTAATGACACGTTTAATTTATCCTGGTTCGTTTGAACTCAAACTACGTCCAGTCCACCCGCCAAGGTGATTTTGCCTCTACTGAGGTCTTAATTCACTATTCAATAAGAATACACACAAAGACCTATAGTCAATGTCCTCTTGAGTCTTCTGACTAAACTTAGTCACTCAAGGAATAAAATGAACTATTACAAAATATAATAAAGAAGTAACTTAATTTGCTTCTAGATAAGCAGAGATCACTAAGTGAAAGTTACAAGAGAAAGCACAAGTTGATTTGATCTATTTTCGTGAATGTATTCAGGTGTGTTGTTGAAATCTTCAAATGAAGTCCTTTATATAGTACTTGAAGAATGTAGTCGTTGGAGACATCTTGAATTAAATTAGGATAGACTTTAATACCATAAATTCCTTCCATAAGCAGAGATACTTGTCTTTGTTCATTAATTAAAATATCCTTTAATTAATGTCTTTAATAAGGATACTAACATCTTCTAAGCGAAGATCAGAGATAATAAATATAAGATGCGCAGCCAATAAATATATTATTTAATGCTGGATTCTCCTTTGAGCGTATCTTCTGCATGTGACTAAATGAATCTTCTAAGCGCGTACGGTTTACTTAAATGAATTTGTCTTCTACACAAGAGTAAATATATTCATTAGAACTTCTAATATAAAAGGCTTTGTTATCATCAAAACACTTAGAGGTTCAGAACCATAATTGTTCTAACAGAGGAGAGGCCAGACCCCAAATCCAAATGGAAGTTGATGTTTGACGGAGCTGTGAGCATGAATGGAAGCAGAGTAGGTGTTGTCATTATCTCCAAAGAGGGTGTCCATATGCCTTTCGCTGCTCGGTTGACTTTCGAATGTACCAACAACAAAGCTGAGTATGAAGCCTGTATCATGGGAGTTGAAGAGACAATTGGTTTGCGAATCAAGAACCTCGAAATCTTTGGAGATTATGCTCTGGTGGTAAACCAAGTCAATGGCAAATGGTTAGTTCATCAACCTCACTTAGTTACTTACAGGGATTACACCAGGAGGCTGCTAACGTTCTTCACCAAAGTCAAGCTGAATTATATTCCTCGAGATGAAAACCAGTTTGCTGATGCTCTAGCAACTTTGTCATCCATGATTAAAGTTTTTCAAGAGAATTGTGCCTCAGATCTTGGTCTCTCGCCTCAAAAGACCTGCCTATGTCTTTGCAGTTGACATTGACGAAGATAACAAGCCTTGGTATCATGATATCAAGCAATTCTTGAAGACTCAAGAGTACCCGGCCGGGGCATCCAGTAAAGACAAGAAGACCCTCAGAAGACTAGCAGGTGGTTTCTTCTTGAATCAAGACGATGTGCTATACAAGTGAAACTTCGACATGGTTCTGCTCAGATGCGTGGATAGACACAAAGCAGACTTGTTGATGCAAGAAGTTCATGAAGGCTCCTTTGATACCCACGCTGGAGGACATGTTATGGCAAAGAAATTGTTAAGATTGAGATATTATTGGATCACCATGGAATCTGATTGCTGTAAATATTCCTGCAAATGTCACAAGTGCCAGATTTATGCTGATAAGGTCCATGTACCTCCAAATGCCTTGAATGTCATTTCTTCACCTTGGTCGTTCGCCATGTGGGGCATTGGTATGATTGGCAAGATTGAGCCAACAACTTCCAACGGTCACCGCTTCATCCTGGTCGCTATAGACTATTTCACGAAGTGGGTCGAAGCGGCGTCTTATGCCAACGTTACAAAACAATTGGTAGCCCAGTTTATTAAAAGAGACATCATTTGCCGGTACGGAATTCCCGGAAGAATCATTACTGATAATGGTTCTGATCTCAACAACAAGATGATGGCTGACTTGTGTCGGGATTTCAAAATAGAGCATCACAACTCTTCTCCATATCGCCCAAAGATGAACGGCGTCGTCGAGGCGGCCAATAAGAACATCAAGAAGATCGTGCAGAAGATGGTTGTGACATACAAAGACTGGCATGAGATGCTACCATTTTCTTTACATGGGTACAGAATGTCAGTGCGTACCTCAACAGGGGCAACCCCGTTCTCATTGGTATATGGGATGGAGGCAGTCCTACCAATTGAAGTGGATATCCCCTCGTTGAGGTTAATGATGTACATTAAGCTAGATGAAGCTGAGTGGCTCCGGTCCAGATACAATCAACTGAGCCTCATTGAAGAGAAACGCCTAACAGCTGTATGCCATGGACAGTTGTATCAACGACGCATGAAACAGGCCTTCGACAAAAAGGTACGACTTCAAAGGTATATACCAGGCGACCTGGTGCTGAAAAGGATTCTTCCTCCTCTTAACGATCACAGGGCAAGTGGGCCCCCAATTATGAAGGACCATTCATGGTTAAAAAGGTTTTCTCAGGTGGAGCCTTGATGCTAACAACCGTGGATGGAGAAGATTTCCATTCCCCTATCAACGCAGACGCAGTAAAAAAATACTTCGTGTAAAAAAGACCCGCTGGATAAAAACAGAATAAAGATCTAGGTAAAAATAGGCATCCCGACGAGCCAAAAACAGAATAAAAGGCTCGGGCAAAAATTAGGGAAATCTTGAAAAAATGTACGCCCGCTGAGTTGAAAAGCCACATCGGACAACTCAGGCAAAAAAGTGTATCCCGATGGATTAAAACCCCGAAAGGGCGATCCACACAAAAGAGGGACTAACACGAACGACTGCGATCTGTGAAATTCGTAATCCATCAGCAACTGAGGGTATTCTAAGGGTTGAAAACCAGTCCAATCACTTTTGTCAATGGGAAGAGCAAGCAGATAGTTTTAAAGATATACAAGTCATAGTCGGGTCGAAACCTGATGAGATCCATTTTTCACATTGCCAATAGGATAGTCTATTTTCCTTTTTGGCTATTTCCTCTTTCTAGGGAATTGCTTCCTGATGTAATTCCTATTCATGGCCATGTTCCAAATTAATAAAAATTCAATTTCAGTCAACTTGTGACTATTTTCTTTTTGTTTTTGTTTTCATCTAGCATCAATTGGTTGCGAAAACGTCCAACAAATTGTGATTTATATTGTGCTGTGAACATTTGAATGCTTTCTAACTCATGTAGGAGGACCAAAACATTTAATACAACTCTAAAAAGGTTAAGTGGTCGGGATAGTGATTCATGCCATAAGCCTGGGGCATACAGGTCTAGAACTAACTCTCTGTGTTGCAGGCACTATCAGTTGTGTTTACACAGGTGCAAGTACATGTGTTGCTAGTAGAGCTAAAGCGAACTTCCAGGAAGAATATTTTAACAACATACTTGAACAAGAACGGGTGCCTTCCCGTGTGTCTCCTGTTATCCCCAGTAGAAGTGAAGTTGAAGTTCTTCTCCAGCAGTAATGACAAAAGATGCTTGTCCTCCCCAAGCAGAGGTTTTCTTCCAACACAGGGGCAATCCCCAGCAGTACAAGGAATGTTTTTCTCCCCAATAGGTTGCCTCCTCAGCTGTACCATACACCTGGCTCCTCAGCCAAGTCAAAAGTGTCTTCATTTCCCCATCAGAGTGCAAGAAGGGTCCATCTCCAGCAAGGTCTTGGCTGTCCAATCTCTAAGTCCAATTTATTTTTGGCAATGGCGGTAGTTCAGAGCCGGCGTACCACTAGCAACGTTCCTTGCAGAGTTATTTTTCTCCTCACAAGGATTAACCATATCAATGTAGTAATCAACAGTTCTCCCTAGTCAAGCCATCTGGGATACTTGTAGTCTCCTTTCCAGGAGATCTCTTTACATTCGCATATGTATAATCATCATTACATTTGCATCCTCCAAAGCGTAGCATTTCCATCATCATGGAGCATTACGACATAAATTTAAACATGTGTATACCGGCATGAGCCAGTTTTGAGGTATCTTACATACAACCTATAACATCTTCTCAACCTGAAGTACTCCTTGCCAGAAGATACTTATACCATTTTCCAGGCACCGTTGTCTTTCAAAGTCAATGTTTGTCATCTTTCTGTGGCTTGATTCGCTCAGCAGTCACGTGTTAAGCCCTGTTTCGCCAACATGCATCCTCTCTGTGGCTTGATTCGCTCAGGAGTCACGTGTTAAGCCCTGTTTCGCCAACAGGCACCCTTTCTTTGTGGCTTGATTCGCTCAGCAGTCACATTGTTGAGTCTCATTTCGCTAATGGTCTCGTTAAGCCCTGTTTTGCCAAGAGGCACCCTTTCTTTGTGGCTTGATTCGCTCAGCAGTCACATTGTCAAGTCTCATTTCGCTAATGGTCTCGTTAAGCCCTGTTTCTCCAACAGGCACCTTTTCTTTGTGGCTTGACTCGCTCAACAGTCACATTGTCGAGTCTCATTTCGCTAATGGTCTTGTTAAGCCATATTTCTCCAACAGGAACCCTTTATTTGTGGCTTGGTTCGCTCAACAGTCACATTGTCGAGTCCCGTTTCTCTAACGGTCTCGTTAAGCCCTGTTTCGCCAACAAGCATCCTCTCTGTGGCTTGATTCACTCAATAGTCACATTGCAGGTTATTTCAATAATTTTGTTCCACCTTGTTCTATTTTCGCTACCTATTCAGAGGTCAAAACGAAAGAAAAATAAATAAAAGGCAGATGACATTTCTCTTATCCACCGAGTTCAAATTTCCAGGTTTTATTTGAGTATTCAATCACTCCATACCTTGAACGTCTAAAAGCTCTTGCGATTATTCATTCAGGCCCGCAGATGATTGAATAGGGGCAGCTGTAATACCTCAAAATTTTCCCTCCCATTTCCTCAATATTTAGTATAGCATTTAGCATACATAAGTTTATAAAATAACCAAAAACATTGCATCAATCAAGAATTGCATCACTTGGCCCTTAAGAGTATTGCACCAACAGGCTGCATTTGAGTGTGTGCAGGATCATTCACCTTGCTATGCACCCCTTTCCCAAGCAAGCTAGCAAGTTTCCATGACCAATGACTTCACTAATCCACACCATAGGTGTCATGGAATATGTAGCATGAAATTGTGCTCGAGCATGGATGATTCTAGAATGCATAGCTGGCATAACTAACCCTAACAAACTTAACTCAATTGCAACAAACCTGACTCAGTTAACCAGGCTAACTAACCATTGGTCAAAGGTGCTATAAAAGGAAGAGTGCAATGCATTTTGAAGGCTCTCTCACCATTTGCTCAATTCACACCATAGAAGTTCATCAAAATCCTCTCTGCATCCTCACTGCACTTTGCTTCGAGGAAGCTCCATTCTCAATCTCCTTGATCTATTCTCCTTCAATCTATCATCTTCATCATCTCAAGCATAATCTCCATTGACTACAAAGCTTCATTCCTCAAGGATAAGCTATTGCAACATTGAGACTGCACTGCATTTTGGATCAAAGATCCTCTATCTTCAACACTTGAGCTCCAATCTGCATCAATTCATCATCAACATCACGTTTAGCTTCATCTCCATGGCTTGATCATCTCAAATCAACAAAGATCCACCACTGCATATTGCTGAATTGCATGGCACCAGATCCATTGTCCTCAAGAATCCTGCATCCAGAGTGTTTATTTCACTCTTCAAAGGCTCAAGAACATTCATCAAGCTCTGTAGAACCTCATCTCTGGTCTTTCATGAACAAACTGAAGATCTGCATTTCAGGTTAGAGCTTGAATATTAGGCATTCAATTTCATTGGTTCTTGATGGTTCTGAATATCTGCTTGAACTGGTTAGTTGATATGACCCTAGGTGCTTAGATCCAATTTTAGGTCTGGATTTGTTTGGCTTCGAGTTGTGGTATTCATGAACCCTAAGTATAATCTAAGGCCATATATGTGTTCAGCATGAAGAAACGAACCCAACCATAGCTCCACATTTCATTTTCATAGAGGTTTGAACTTTTCCCTAACCAGAGCCTCGCCGGAGAAGGTGACCGGAGTCCTTCTCCGGCGCCTGAACAGTGCCCTAGCATTTCTTGTAATTTTAAGACACAACCGTTAGATGAAACTGATCCAAGCGTCCACATGTTGCCATCATTTTAATGAATATGTGCATATCACGTGCGTGTGTTTGTGTACAAATCCTCAACATGCTAATCACACCTCCCTACGCATTTCACTTCAGCCCATTATGTTGTTTTTATTGCTTCCTAAACTCCCCAGGCCCATGTTATTTGTCTCCTTTTATTTTATTCTTACATTTTATATCATTTTCGTTTCCTATTTTAAAAATAGCAAAATGCATCAAATAATTCCAAATAAATTCATGTAGGATCTACATAATTTTATATAATTTTCCATATTTTTAGATTTCATTTTTATTCATTTTTGAGATCAGAATTAATTTTCACTTTATTTGTTTCTCAATTTTCACCCTTTCTGACCCACAAATTTGCCCATTTTTGTTCTCTCAAACCACATATGATAAATGTCCCAATCTCTTTGTGTTATTTTAATAGCTCATTAAACATCCTCAAAATATTTTTCTCTAGATTTTTAGGTTATGTTTAGGCCCTTTTGAGTTCATTCTTCCACATAGGTTCATATAAACCCTAATTGCATTATAATGATTCTTTAACCATTCAAAATTAGGAGTTTTCATGAGATATTATGTACACATGTTATTCTCTGGATTGTGATGTCCAATATTAAATTTCATAATTTTTCTAGGTCACTTGATATTTTTCTCAAGTTACTTAAGTCCTAAGTCATTTTTGGTCCCTTTTAGAAGCTTCCTTCATCTCCCTTTGAATAAGGCATTCATGCCATTGATCTAAGGTCTTGGTTATGAGTCTTGTTGGTCATATTAGTGGTTCTTAAGTGTAGAGTACAATGATTAGGCCTTTGTCTTTTGATTTTAGGGTTTACTTGATCTTAAGTTGCCTTTGCCTCCTTTTGACCTAATTCTTCTTCATCCTCCATCTTAACCCTTCCAAACTAATTTTGTGATGATCATTGCATGTTTAAACCACTTCTTAACATTTCATCAAGCCCCTGGTCTTATTATGGGGAATTCAAATTCTCTTGGTCATGTTTTGATTTGTATTCTAAGTTTTCTTCCTTTGAAGTTTTATATGCATTTTCTTCTCATTCTCACACCATTACATATAAATTTTGGATCTCTTTCACTTGGATCTCTTCATCCCCTTTTAGTATGACATCTTAGGAGACTTTAGTTAGGTGTTAGCCCCTGGATTTTCTATTCACCTTAGGGTTTATACAATTTTAGCCTACTTAACCATTTAGGTTTCTTCATGTAACTTTACAATTAGCTCTTATTAGGGTTTAGCTTCTTCTTAGGACATAGTTTGAAGTTGTTCACTTTTGTAGCTTTAGAATACTTAAGTTGAGTTTAGCAACTGACTTTTTAAGTTTACCATCTTATAAGGTGCTTTAGGCTTAGGTATTTGTCTTAGGAGTTCACTAATCTCTTCCTTAGATAGTGTGGATTGTTTTGAAAGATTTACCATGTAATAATTATTCACTTTTATTCATCATACTAATATTTGTTTTGTAGGGGGGAAGATGAGGTAATAACTTCATTCTTATTCCTTTATGCATTCATTTGTTTTGCCTTAGCACCTTGGTGGTTTGTTCACAGGGCTTCCCTCTTTCTTTAGATTTCAACTTAACTTCCTTAGGAAGTAAGTTGAATTCTAGTTTACTCTTTCTACTCCTTAGGTTAGAATGCCTCATTAACCATAGGACCACACTTTTGTATATAATAACTGACTTAGGGTTGTGTCTTAGTCCCCCATTAGCTTTGACCTTTTCCTCTTGAGTTTTCTCTTCTCATCTCCAAACAAATCCAATAAAAGTTTAAGAAATGTATGAAAGGATCCCTTGTATATAGCCTTATTCCATGGGGCACTTGCATTCATTCCATCTTGGAATGGTGTAGGCTTGACTAGCATGATGTACAAGTCTCATAAAGGGGTTGTTTCACAAAGAAAACATAAAAGACACTTCTTCATAAAGGCTACAAAAACACTTAACAAAGTTCAACAAGCTAGTGAACTTAAGCCCTAATTCATGGAAGCCATTCTTGGATAAATTATCCATACTGGGTGTGATTGTTCTATTATTCCATCTTGGAATGTAGTAGCAAGTACACATTCCGTGGAAAAGAGTTTGAATTCACTTCCTTGTGCCAAATTCATACAAAACTCTTAAAAAAGGGAAAACAACAAACAATAAGCGACTATCCTGCGGGAACTTCTCTTTCTCACCTCATTCATTCTCAACGCGAACTTGCGACGACTTGTCTCGCATGCAAGACGGTAAACTCACTCGTACCAGACGAGCCTGCAACACCTGAGCATAGACATACGCAGTTCCAGCTATAAAAAACACAAATAAATAGTTCTCGCCTTAGTTAGGAGAACTACATCGACTCTAATCCTCATTTTCCCGATGAGGTACGTAGGCAGCGGGGTAGGGCCCGTTCGAGCACATTCTTTATTTTCCCTACATTTTCCCCTTCTTTTCATTCTCTTTTCCATTTCCCGTTCCCCTTTATCATTTCAATTCAAAATCCAGTCAGCAGTTTTATTCAGCAACACTCGCATTTTCTCACCCTTTGAAACAAAACAAACAAGCGTGGATCCCGTCGGGTACGGGGACAATCTGGGGTGCTAATACCTTCCCAGGTCGTAACCGACTCCCGAACCCAGATCTTTGGTTCGTAGGACCTTGTCCTTTCCTTCTTCCTCAGGTTTGTGCAGCATTATCTTTCCCGTTTCCTTCGGGCTGGAGACTCTACCTTTTCCGCGCCACTTTCGCATTTGTACTAGGATGAAAATCCCGGGAGCGACAGACTTGGAGGAATTGACAAGTATTTATCCCACGTAGGAGATAAAACTTGAAAAAGAGACTACCATAGCATGGATGATAACTCGAACAATGAAACCAGACTTGGTGGAATCGACAAGTATTTATCCCATGTGGGAGATAAAACCTTAAAAGAGACTATCATAGCATGGATGATAACTCGAACAACAAAACCGGACTTGGCGGAATCGACAAGTATTTATCCCACGTGGGAGATAAAACCTGAAAATAGACTATCATAGCGTGGATGATAACTCGAACAACAAAACCGGACTTGGAGGAATCGACAAGTATTTATCCCACGTGGGGGATAAAACCTGAAAAGAGACTATCATAGCATGGATGATAACTCGAACAACGAAACCGGACTTGGCGGAATCGACAAGTATTTATCCCACGTCGGAGATAAAATCTAAAAAAGAGACTATCATAGCATGGGTGATAACTCAAAAAACGAAACCGGACTTGGCGGAATCGACAAGTATTTATCCCACGTGGGAGATAAAACCTGAAAAGAGACTATCATAGCATGGATGGTAACTTGAAAAACGAAACCAGACTTGGCGGAATTGACAAGTATTTATCCCACATGGGAGATAAAACTTGAAAAAAGACTATCATAGCATGGATGATAAATCAACTGGGGGTAACAAGCATTGTCTTGTAAAAGTATTAGCATTTGGAAAAGGAACTTGGCATTCTCTGTGGGAAATACTTCAGGTTGTTTGAAGAAAAGATGTTTCGGGCTTTTGTGCAAGGTATCCAAAACTGGCCTATGCTGGTATGTATATGTTTTAATTTTTCCATGGCGTAATGCTCCATAATGATAGAAATGCTACGCTTTGAGGATATAAATGTAATGATGATTACTCAATGCAAATGTAAAGGAGATCTCTTGGTGAGGAGATAACAGGTATCCTTGACGGCTTTCCTGGGGAAGAAATAATCACTGAATTGACTTAATGAATCCCTGTGGAGAAAAAGAAACTTTGCGAGGGATACTGTTAATGACACACCGGCTCTGAATTGCCTCCATTCCCAAAAATAAATTGGACTTTAAGATTGGAAAACAACAATCCTGCTGAGGATGAGCTTGATTGGGAAGTACGCTACCCGTTGAACTCTGTTGGGGAATTGATATCCTTCTGACTCGGCTGGGGAATTAGATGTGTTAGTACTCTGCTGAGGAAGAAATCTGTTGGGGAATCCCTCAGATACACAATCTTCAACTTGGGGAATAGATGCCAACGAGGATTGGACTTTATTTGGCAACTTCACTAGGGAAAATTGTGAACAACGCTGTGTAAGAAGGAAAACCATCAGGCTTCTCACTATTTTTACCACTGCTAGGGAGTAATGAATCTTTATGTACTGCTGGGGACAAGAAGACTCTAGTGAAGGATATTTCTTCGTTGATGGACAACTCTCTGCTTAGGAGAACATTAGTCTTCTCTTACCTTGCTGGGGAAGATTTCCATTTCCAAATCTACTAGGGATAGTGAAAAACCACAAGGAGGATACTTCATGAGGAATCTTTCTCAATAATCTACTGAGAAGGGTTTCCTGAAGTTCTGTGCTGGAAATGGCTTTGCTTGCAACACCTGTACCTGCATGAACACAATTAATAGTGCCTGCAAAATGGAGAGTTAGTTTGGCCTGAATGCCTCGGGTTCATGGTCTGAATCACCATCCCATTCACCCAACACATCAAATATGTGTCAAATGTTTTTATTATCCTTCATGTATTATAAAGCATTCATATATTCGCAATACAATATCACAATCTGTTGGACATTTTTGCAATCAATCAATGGTAGATGACAAACAAAAAACATATGGAAGTAAATTTAAATAGAATTGCACTTTTATTGATTTGAAAAATGGCCATGAATAGGAATTACACGGGAAAGCAATCCCTAGAAAGAGGAAATTGCACAAAAGGCAAATGAAATATCCTAATGGCAATGTGAAAACCAGATCTCATCAAGCTTCGATCCGACTATGACTTGTATGTCCTCAAGACTCTTCGCATGCTTCACTTTTGAGGAAGACAATTGAATTGATCTTCAACCCTTGGATCACCTTTGATTGCAAATGACGAATCATAGATCTCACAGATCGTAGTTGTTCGTTTTAATCCCTCTTTTTCGTGGATCTCCCTTTCAGGATTTCAATCCACCGGGATACCCTTTTTTGCCTGAGCTGTCCAATGTGGCTTTTCAGCTCAACGGGTGTATATTTTTTCAAATATTCCCTAACGTTTACCCGAGCCTTTTATTCTGTTTTTGGCTCGCCGAGATGCCCTTTTTTTCCTAGACTCTTATTCTGTTTTTGTCCAGCGGGTCTCTTTACACGAAGTATTTTCTAACTGCGTCTGCGTTGATAGGGGATTGGAAGTCCTCTCCATCCATGGTTGTTAACATTAAGGCTCCGCCTAAGAAGACCTTTTTAACCACAAATGGACCTTCATAATTGGGTTTCCACTTGCCCCTGTGATCTGTATTAGGAGGAAGAATCCTTTTCAGCACTAAGTCTCCGGGTATGTAGCGTTGAGGTCGTACTTTCTGGTCGAAAGCCTGTTTCATTCGCCTTTGATACAACTGTCCATGGCATACAACTGCTAGGCCTTTCTATTCAATGAGGCTCAACTGATTGTATCTGGATCGGAGCCACCCAGCTTCATCAAGCTTGACATCCATCATTAATGTAACGCCCCAAATTTTAATTAATCATTTAATTTGGATTGGTGGTATTTTATGTGGGGGGAAGAAGGAATTATTATTCCATATTATATTTTATTATAATAATTATATTAGATGGAATAATTATTTGAGGAATAATAATATAATTGGAATAATAAGAGGTAAAGGGTAAGCTGGCCATTTGGTGAAATTAATAAGGGTAAAGGTGGAAGTTTATAGATTAGGTCTAAGGGGTTATGTTGGAATAAGGAAAAAGAAAAAAAAAGAATCGTGTTTTGGGGAAACGATACACCGATCGTGAAGAGAGAAGAAGAAAGGAGAAAGTGAAAGGCTTGAGGAGAATTCGCGGAGAAGAAGAGATTGCTCATTAAAACTAAGGTAAGTGTGGGATTCTTCCGTCTCTTAAGGGTCCTATAATATGAATTAGGTTGTATTATTGATTAGAGGGTTTGGGGTTTTGGTGTTTGAACATGAATTGAGTTGATTAGTTGAATATTCAATGTTGTTGTATACTAATTATATGAAATAGATGATGATAAGAGTAATGTTGGATTATAAATATATTAGGTTGTGTATTTTGAGTAAATTGAGGTGTTTGATGATATAATTTGAGTTGGGAAGGTATGAATGTATGAAATAGAATGAATTGGGTTGGTACTTATTGATATATGTTTAATTGGTGGTTTATGGGATGCATTTTCGTGCATGAAAACATGAGAAATTGGGGTTTTTGGGATTGGAATCGTAGCAGGAAAACAATTGAGAAAGCAAATATTTGGAGTGCAGAGCTCCTGACACGGGAGCCCGTGTTAGCCCTCTGTTTCTATGGATTTTGGTGATTTTGGGACCCGAAGTGATTTATTAATCGATGTTAAGGATGGGGAAGCTGTACGTATAATGTAATGAGTCGATAATATAACTTGAATGTAACATGATGATTATGCTACGAGTTTTGTTGTTGATATGTTGATTATGTATGTATATAGATGTATGATTGTGTATAGCTTATGCCCACATGTGATATGTTGTTGTTGTTATATGTTGTATAGTTGAAGATGCATGTCGTAAAGGATGTTATTACTATATATTGTTACATTCGAAGATGCTTGTTGTAGTCGTAGATAGAGGATGTTGGTATTGCTATATGTTGTGTAATTGACGATGCATGATGTAAATGCTAATTGAAGTTATATGATGTGGTATATGTTATTGTTGCCTTTGTAGTTATATGTCGTGATAGTTATGGAGCATAAATATATGTTGGTGATGTAAGTTGTTAATGTTGCTAGTCGTTGTTGTTGTACTCGTGGTAATATGATATAGCAGTTGGTCGGTGTTGATGTATGTTATTGATATACGTTATTAATGTGGTATGTTGTTAATAATGCTAATGCGTGATATCGTTGATGTTGTATGTTGTTGATACATGTTGATAATGTGGTATGTTGTGGATGATGTTAATGCATGATATAGTTGTAGTTGTATGTTGTTAATGTTGTTATAGTGTGGGGTTGTAACTATGGTCATTGCTTATGTCATAAGTGTTAAGTGACATGTTGCATAGTTGTATAACATACCAAGGTGGGGTAATTGTTGTTGTGACATTGGTGCGTTCATGAAATAGGGATCGTACGTGACCATGAAATAGGGGTCGAGGGTATGATCATGAAATAGGTGTCATACTGGACCATGAAAGAGGGGTCGAGAGTTCCGACGGGAACTGGATCTTGAAATAGAGATTGGAGTCAGTACCGCATGCATAGAGTCAAGTAGAGCTTCGTTGCATAATAATTGTTGTTGTTGTTGTGTATGATGTTGATGATGTATATATTGTCGATATATATATGTATATATATATGATGTGGGTGTGTAGTTTTTGTTGTTTGGAGGTGATGATCTAGTTAATGATACTTGCTTATTCTTATTATTTTTCCCTTTTGATGATGAAAGTATCTCACCCCTTTTTTGCGTGTGGTAGCAACTGTGCTTCTTCGGAAGTACAGATGTTTCAGGTACTTGAGTAAGCTCGGAGTACAAGTCACTTGGTCAAGTCCTAGGATTCGCTCCGATACGTAACTCGGGATTAGGGGATTGTTGATGTTCATTTATAATTGTTTTTAGTTACGTATCAAAACTTTGTAGCAAATTATAATATGAGGATTGATGATTATATTATATTTGGCAGTTGTCGTAAGATGAAATAAATGAGATTGTTCCACTATTTTAGTAAAGAACTATTTTGATTGGTTTTGTTGAGATGTAGCATTCCACTTAAAAGATGAAAACACTAATTTTTATTTAAATAAATAGTTATTTTATAAATAATGGGAAGTGGGTGTTACAATTAATCTCAGCAAAGGGATCTCGACTTCAACCGGTAGGACTGCCTCCATAACGTATACGAGCGAGAATGCGGTTGCCCCTCTTGAAGTGTGCACCGACGTCTGGTACCCATGCAATGCGAACGGTAGCATCTCATGCCAATCTTTGTATGTCACAACCATCTTCTGAACGATCTTTTTGATGTTCTTGTTGGTCGCCTTGACGACGCGATTCATCTTTAGGCGATACGGCGAAGAGTTGTGATGCTCGATCTTGAAATCCTGACATAGATCTGCCATCATCTTATTATTGATATTATAACCATTATCGGTAATGATTCTTTTGGGAATTCCATACTGGCAGATGATATCCCTTTTGATGAATCGGGCTACCACCTGTTTGGTGACATTGGCATAAGACGCCGCTTCGACCCACTTCGTGAAATAGTCTATGGCAACTAGGATGAAACGATGACCGTTATGGCGAAGGGCCAAGGTGAAGACATGACACTCAATGGAATTGGAGGTACATGGACCTTATCAACATAGATTTGGCACTTGTGGCATTTGCGAGAGTACTTACATCAATCAAATTCCATGGTGATCCAATAATACCCGACCTGAGAAGCTTCTTTACCATAGCATGTCCTCCAAGATGGGTACCGAAGGAGCTTTTGTGAACTTCTTGCATCAACATCTTTGCTTCGTGTTTATCCATGCATCTGAGCAAGACCATGTCGAAGTTCCGTTTGTAAAACACATCATCCTGATTTAAGAAGAACCCGCCTACCAACCTCCTAAGGGTCTTCTTGTCTTTGCTTGATGCCCCTGTCGGGTATTCCTGAAACTTTAGAAATTGCTTGATATCATAATACTAGTTTTTTTTTATCATCGACGCTATCAACTGCAAATGCATATGTTGGCCTTTCGAGACGAGACACATCGATTATAGGCACATAGTTCTCTTGATGAACCTTGATCATGGAAGACAAAGTTGCTAGAGCATCAGAAAATTGATTCTCGTCTCGTGGTATGTAGTGCAGCTTGACTTTAGTGAAGAAAGTTAACAACCTCCTAGTATAGTCCCTGTAAGGAGTCAGATGAGGTTGATGAACTAGCCATTTGTCGTTAACTTGGTTGATAACTAAAGTCGAATCACCGAAGATCTCAAGGTTCTTGATTCTCAAACCAATTGCTTCTTTGATTCCCATTATGCAGGCTTCATACTCTACTTCATTGTTAGTGCATTCGAATGTCAACCGGGCAGTGAAAGGCAAATGGATCCCTTCTGGAGAGATAATGACAACACCAACTCCACTACCGTTCATGTTAACGGCCCCGTCAAACATCAGACTCCATTTGGATTCGGGGTCTGGCCCCTCCTCCGGGAGTGGTTCTTCATAGTATTTCAACTTGAGGAACATGATGTCCTCATCCGGGAATTCAAACCTCATTGGTTGGTAATCATCAATTGGCTGCTGGGCCAAATACTCCAACAATACACTTCCCTTGATAGCTTTTTGTGAAGTGTATTGTATATTGTATTCTGTCAGAATCATTTGCCACCGAGCTACTCTTCCGGTTAGATATGGATTTTCGAAGATGTACTTAACAAGGTCCATCTTGGAAATCAATAGGGTGGTATGAGTGAGCATGTACTGTCTTAGTCGGCGAGCAGCCCATGCCAAAGCGCATCAAGTTTTCTCAAGCAGTGAGTAGCGTGTCTCATAGTCGGTAAACGTTTTGCTAAGGTCATAGATTGCATGCTCTTCTCGACTAGACTCGTCATACTGACCCAGTATGTAACCCATTGATCCCTCGAGAACTGTGAGGTACATGATTAAAGGTCTCCCTGGCACCGGAGGAATGAGAATCAGAGGTTCTTGCAAATACTCTTTGATTTGGTCGAAAGCTTGTTGAAAGTCATCATTCCATTTGATGGCCTGATTCTTCCTTAGAAGTTTGAAGATAGGTTCGCACATTGCTATTAGGTGAGAGATGAACCGTGCGATATAATTCAACTTCCCTAAGAAGCCATGTACTTCCTTCTCAATTCTCAATTCAGACATCTCCTAAATTGCTTTCACCTTCATGGGGCTGACCTCAATCCCCTTTTCTCTAACAATAAAGCCCAACAGCTTTCCGGAACGCACCCCGAATATGCATTTGTTCGGGTTTAACCTCAATCTGAATTTTTGAAGCCTGTCAAAAATCTTGGCTAAGTTGACCAAATGTTCTTCTTCTATCTGTGACTTTACGATCATATCATCAACATAGACCTCAATCTCATGATGAATCATGTCGTGGAATAGAGTCACCATTGCATGCTGGTATGTTGCCCCATCATTTTTCAAACCAAACAACATTACTTTGTAACAGAAAGTGCCCCATGGGGTAATAACTGTAGTCTTCTCCATGTCATCTGGTGATATTTTGATTTGATTGTAGCCCGAGAATCCATCCATGAAGGAAAACACAGAGAATTGGGCAGTGTTTTCAACTAGCACGTCAATATGTGGCAACGAGAAGTCATCTTTGGGGCTTGCCCGATTCAGATCCCGATAGTCCACGCACATTTTGACTTTACCGTCCTTTTTAGGGACTGGCACAATGTTCACAACCCATGGAGGATAACTTTTTACATCCAAGAATCCAGCATCAAACTTCTTTTGAACCTCTTCCTTTATTTTGATAGCCATGTCAGGTCGAGTTCATCTCAGTTTCTATTTCACTGGAGGGAAATCTTCCCTGAGAGGTAGTTTGTGCCTACAATATCAATATCCAACCCGGGCATGTCCTGGGAAGACCCGACGAAGACGTCGACATATTCTCAGAGCATGGAGATCAAGCGGCTCTTGACAGGTTCTTCCAACGCTGCCCCGATCTTGACCTCTTTCTTATCTTCTTCAGTACCCAGGTTTATCACCTCAATGGCTTCCTCGTGTGGCTGAATCATCTTCTCCTCTTGCTTGAGAAATCTGGATAGTTCTTCGGGTAGTTTACAATATTCTTCGCCTTCCTCATCAGCTAGATTTGAGAAATAGAGGAAGACATGGAAAAACGTTGCCATTTATTATTTTTCTAAAACAAAAAGTAAAAATGAAAGACAAGGAACAACATTAATGAATGTAAAAACGTACACTTTATTAATGATTATGATATTGTATCATGAACAATAAACCCTTACAATGAGCTACTACACCCCGGGCAAGGCGTAGAGCTTGCATACAAGAGAATAGAAACATAAAAATATTACTCTTCTGGTTGAGTGACGGAGATGAGCGCTTCAGCCGACCAATTGTTAAGTTGCATCCCTGGGACACAGGGCCTTATCCACTCATCCAGTTTGCAATCACTATCAACTATTTCTTCCTGCACTGCACAAACGTTTCCATAATCAAACCACCCCGCACTGTTGAAGGTAATTGGGCCTTATCGACCTCTGGCGTTTTTCCCTGGTGTTGACTGACCAGGCTGGTAGCCAACCTTGAACATATCCTTCTTCTCTGGGACTTCAATCATTTTTCCCCATCCCTTATTCGTGCCTGATTCTACAACTTTTAGGGCTTGCTTGTAGGAGGTTATGGACGCTCCTTTCTTCGTATCCTCTGATAAGGAAGTTGACGATGATGTACCTACAGTCCTGATGAGCTCGAAGGCTTGGCAAAGAGTTTTAACAATCTCTCCATCCATCTCCACGTACTTGAACGAGGCCAAGTGGCTGATGAAGATATCTTCTTCCCCGCACATTGTCACGGTTTTTCCTTCCAAGACAAATTTAAGCTTTTGGTAAAGGGTGGAAGACATTGCCCCTGCTACGTGTATCCAGGGTCTCCCTAACAAACTGTTGTATTCTGGTTGGATATCCATAATGTAGAAAGTTATATTGAAAACTTGTGGTCCCACCTTGATCGACAGTTCCACCTCTCCAACTACTGACCTTTTCGAGCCGTCGAATGCTCGGATGACCAAATCACTTAGCCTAAGCACAACCCCATCATAATCCAGCTTAATCAATTCTTTCTTAGGAGGTACATTCAAGGTTGACCCCGTGTCCTAAAGCACATGAGAGAGCACAAGTCCTTTACATTCCATAGAAATGTGTAAAGCACGATTGTGGCTGCGTCCTTCAGTTGTCAGGTCCATATCCGTAAATCCCAACCCATGGCTGGCTTTCACACTTGACACCACCGTCTCTAGATGATTTATGGATATATCTTGCGGTACGTATGCATTGTTCAAGATCTTCAACAGAGCTTTCTTGTGTGAGTCTGAACACATCAACAGGGATAAGATTGAAATCTTAGAGGGAGTTCGTTGTAAGTGATCAACAATTTTGTAATCACTTTTCTTGATTATTCTCAAAAATTATTTTGCCTCCTTGTCAAAGGTGATATCAGGCTCTGGAGTTGATGCAAGAGCATCACTTGTCATGGGTTGCTTGCCCCTAGCCCTGGCTTGAGGCTCAGCATTGTCCTTCGGTGGTAACACATTGTTTCTTAATGTCTCTGGTGCAAACAATCTGCCACTCCTAGTGAATCCTCCAACCCCAACATTCTCAACTTGGTGCAGAGATGAACTGGATGTGGCCATGTTTTGTTTCTGACCATTGTAGTAAACTTCTCCCCCACAATTCCACAGGATAGCTTTATCACTCTGGTATGGAATTGGTCCAGAAGTAGTGATGGTTATCGGTGCCACCTTTGTTGGTGCAGGAACTTGTGATGGATTATAGTAAATTGTAATTGTTGATACTTCTTCCTCTTTCACGATCCTGTCAAAATGTATACTTCCTTCGTCCATCAACTTTTGTATCCCTGATCTCAATCGGTCACAACCATCGTCAGAATTAAAACAACATGAACAGTCTTTTTCACAACCTGAAAATATGTTCTTCTTAGCCAAGAAAGCCTTCACAGCCAATAATGAAGTCTTCAACGTATTAACATCGGATATCAGATTCAAACACTCGCCACTATAAACAGCTCCTACGGTCCTTCTATGATTAGGCATGAGGTTCTGTAGCACATTTGGGGTTGGAGAGAAGTTGATCGCCTTGGAATCTATCAAGTCCTGAATTACATGCTTGAAAGCTTGACAATTCTCAATGTTATGGCCAGGAGCTCCAAAATGGAACTCGCAACAGGCATTAGCATCATAACCTACTGGGAGCTGACCTGACTTTGGAGGCTGTAGGGTTCTCAACATGATCATTTGATGTTGAAGAAGGTTTTGTAATAACTAGGAATACAACATCGGAGGCGTCTCAAAATGCATATCCTTTGTTCTGGGAGGATAATATTGACGGGGACCCCTCTGTTGTTGGTAGTTATGTTGACATTATTGCTGAGGTTGCTGAACTTATTGCTGATTAGAAGGAACAGAAATAGTGACAGGAGCTTCCTGATGATAAGCATTTTGATTCCCCTTATTCTGAGTATATATGGCCCCGACTTCTCCTTCCCTTTGCTTCACAAAAGGCTTTTTAACCCCAGAGATTGACGCTCCGCTGCTCTGAATCTTTCCTTGTTTCATCCAACTCTCGATTCTCTTTCCCTTTAAGATGATATCGGAAAAACCACTAGAGGAACAACCTTCCAGTCTTTCCATGAAATTCCTAGGGAGGGTATCCATGAAAAGGTCAACCATTTCCCTTTCCAGCAACGGTGGTTGAACTCTAGCTGCAACCTCGCACCACCTTTGCGCATAGTCCTTGAAGCTTTCCGAGTTCTTTTGTGACAGGCTTTGTAGTTGAGTCCGGATGGGAGCCATGTCGATGTTATATTGATACTAATTGAGGAAATCCTCCCCAAGCTCCTTCCAATTGCAAACGAAGTTCTTTTCCAGTTTCATGTCCCATTCCAGTGAGCCCCCAACAGGTTGTCCTGGAAGTAGTACATCCAAAGCTTCTCGCCTTTGGTATGGGCAGCGACCTTGCGATAAAAGGCTTGCAAGTAATTCTTAGGGTAAGAATTTCCATTGTATTTTTCGAAACCTGGAGGTCTGAACTTTGGAGGGATGACCACCCCTGAAACCAAGCCCATGTCAAAAACATCGATGTCGAGAGTATCTCTGCATTCCAGAGACCTTACCTTCTCAGCCAGTATTTGGAAGTCCCGATTATTAGCTCCAGTACCAAATCCCATATCATTATTGACCAGGGTGAACTGATCTTCCTGACGGTCCTCTACGAGGACGGGAATAGGGCCATCAGTCTCTTGAGATGAAGGTTCATCCCCTCTATTGTTGTTGATCGGATTTCCCTGAGCATCCAAGGTGACCACCAGAGGATCTATTTGCGGGGGGGGGGGGGGGGGGTCAAGCTTTTGCATAGCATCCCTCATCTCTTGCTGCCCCATAGCTATACCCTGCATCATTGCCATGAACTCCCCCATCCTGGTGCAAAGTTCATTCAGCTTGGTTTGTAATGTATCCATGATGTGCCTTTGATTACGGCGAGTAACATACCGGTGTGAAAGGATATCGTGCCTGGGAAGACGATTCTTTGAGGCTCTCGCAATCTTTCTTGTGAATGAACATAAGTTAAGAAACCCGGATAACCTGCAAAAGAGAAAATGAAAATGACATGAATGCATGCAATTTTGTGTTCTTTTCATTCTCAAGTTTTTTTACATTCCCATTCTAGTTTTTGAGAATTCAGATAGCCTTTTCAAATTTTAGGGAAAAAGACCCCACATGACATTCAGATAAGATGATAGTCGTGAAGATTTGGTGCTTAGTACCCCGTGTCAGTACAAAAGATAACAACCAGAGATTCAAACCCATTCAAACATATCATAAACCATTATCTGAAGATAACAACTTCCCCGAAGGGTGCCAATTCAAACATCGAGAGAATAACAAAGTAAAGTAAAGAGGAATCCCACAACAAGCTTGTGGGTAATCCAGGTACAAGAGTATGAGACTAAACCCTATGAATCTCCAAGTCTTGCAGCCTCCAGCTAAGACGCTTGACGACTTGGAACATTTGGGCTATATCTGTATGATTTGTCTCCTGGATGAGCTTCTGAATAAGAAGATCCCTTAGATCAAATGAAGCATGCAGTTCGTTGATCTGTTGTAGGAAAACCTCTTCCCTTTCTTTGCTAGGGCTCGGCTCAGTCTTGACTTTCTTGACATTGGCCCGAAGCTTCAGCTCTTCTACCTCCTTTTGGATGTCTTCAGCTTCTTGTTGAAATTTTGCCATCTTCTGAAGGTAGTCTCTTCGTTGCTCATGGGATTTCTGAAGCAACTCTCCCTGCTCAGCCAGAGTCTCTTGAAGGCTTGATCTTCAGCTTGTACTCGATCTCTACCTCCTTTTTCTTTCTCAGATGGTCCTCCCACTTCTCTTTCGAAAGGGTCACAACTTCGTTAGCTTTGTCTAAAGCTTTCTTATCCTTCCGGCGCTGACTTGCCTTGTGGGTTTCAGCTAACATTCTCTTCTTGAAGTAGAGCTCTCGTTCTTTGAAGTCCTACTGCTTGAGCCTAACTATCTCCTCAGCTTGATGAGCTCTCTCCTCTAGCTTTTGGTTCTGAATCATCAACTTCTGGAAAGAATTGTCAACCTCTTGGTTTTTCAGCTCTGAGCTGTTGGACCAAAGCCTCCAACTTCTGATAATCCTCTAGAGGCACAGTAGCAGGTGAAGGAGTTGGTGCAGATAAATGGATTAGGGTTACTTGAGCTTTCTCCCTTATCCAGGCTTTGAACTCGCGGAACATCTGATTGTTGCTCTTGTCCAAGCATGATATCCCTTTCCTTCTGATCAATTTCCAAGAGCCTGCAACTTTCCTAACCAACGGAAGATTATCCTTCATCGGGAAGTAGAAAGTCTGGAATAACTCTGATTTTTCGGGAACCTCTTTTAGTGCATATCCCAACTGTCTTCTTAAGATAATGGGGTTGTAATTGATGCCTCTCGATACTCCTAACAAAGGCACGTTAAGATAGTTTCCGCAGCTAGCGATAAAGTTCTTCCTTTTCAGCCTTAAAGTAAACCATTTAATGTCTTTGGCAGACAACGTATTCATTTTCTGGGCCCAAGTTGTATTAGGATCAGTGAAAACCTCAGCAGTGGGCAGGTGTCTCATAAACAATATGTAGAAAAGAGGAGCACAACACCTAACTAGACCATCCCGCTTCTTCTCGTTCTTGTAATGCACTAAATAATATAGATCACCCAGGAGAGTGGGTACCGGATTCTTCAGCACAAACAAATGGATAGTATTCATGTCCACGAATTTATCCATATCAGCGAACAGGACGATCCCATACATGGATAATGCTAGGATAGCACAAACTGATTCCCACTGATTTTCCACAGCAAGTTCTCCAGCTCTTCTAACCAGAATCTCCAGAGAAAAGCCATGCACCCCAGCTTTAGTAGAAGTCAAATTATCATATACCTCTGATGAGCTCAAATAAAGAGCTTTGGCAATGTCAAGATGAGTTTGTCTGGTCATCTCTGAGTTGAAGGGAATCTGATCTTTGAGCGGCACCCCTAAAATCTCATAATACTCTTCAAGTAGTTGGCCTAGCTGGAAGTCATGAAAAGTGAAACACATGAGCCGCAGATCGTAGTACTGCAACAGGGTATGAATGGCACTCTTCTGAGAACTGTCCAGATTAACTACCAGATCCAGAATATCACCATATTTCTCCTTGAAGTATCCCAAATGACCCGGGGTAATAAGGGATACCATCTGGTTGAGCAGATCCACTTTGGTATCAAAGAACTTATAGTAAACATTCTTTTTTCTGACATCTTCCATTTTTGAAGCAGGAGTATGACCGGGAACTAGGAGTAGTATAAACCCTGAGAATGAAAAAGAACACAAATGATTAATGATGCCATGAGTTTATGCAAGGCAATGCACGTGATCAATGACGTGTCTGTGGTGTGCTGATCATATAGTCATGTGTTTGTGTAGGGTCACAATAGCAATCACACTAATAGTTTCTCTGGATAGAAATTCCGGATCTCAGAACCAAGAAGCATAGAAACATATCACAATACTGAACAGTACTGGAAAAGTGGGTATGTTGGAATTTTTAAGGTTCCTGCAAACCTGTAAACCCCTCCCATCTCACGGGTGTGCTACTCAGGTCAACATCATGGACTCTCAAAGCCGAATAGCAATAATACGTTCACCATTTCCGAGAAATGGCTCATGACCAAATCATGGATTCAGTTTAGCATTATGAACTACTCAGGGAGGTCTCATCTGAGTCCAAGGAAACAAGCATCCCTCATAAGTCCATAGCTTCTATCACTGAATCGAGAAACAATAGTACATTCAGCCCTTGGGATACAGTACTATCGGAATATGAACAGTTTGCTTTAACTGGGTTCTTATGAGAGAACCAGACCATCCTATGCGAGTTCCCAGTGGGCCCTCGGATGCAAGTGGGTTTGCCAACAAATATGGTCTACCACTATCATCACTAGAGAGGGGTGTTTCCACTAAGGTCCTCGATGATCGGTCACCAGATGCACATAACTATCAAGGTCGTACCCTGAAGTGGGGAAAACCCCCACACATAATAGTTCCGAGACGATCGCGATCTGGGTGGGGAACACATTGCCACTCATCATGTAACCATGCGAGTACAATGTTTGTCCACACTAATCCTATAGTGTATTCAAGCCGGGTATTTGGCTTATCTCACAGTAACCCCATCCAGCAAAAAAAACCAAACCAGCACAAACAGTCCAGTATATATATGATGCATGGAAAATAAATATTGAAAGCTGTATATAAATGTTAAAAAGTGAAAACTGTAAATAACAATAAATAAACACAGAGCAACACACAAATAAAAACCCAAAGAAACAAAAACAAATAGGTGCTAGGATTGACTCTCAAAGGGGAAACCAGAGATTATGGGTTCGGTCCCCAGCAGAGTCGCTAGCTGTCGCTCCCAGGATTTTCATCCTAGAACAAACACGGAAGTGGCACGGAAAAGGTAGAGTCGCCAGCCAGACATTTTTATCCCGAATGAATGGGAAAGGTAATGCTGCACAAACCTAAGGAAAAGGAAAGGACAAGGTCTTGCGAACCAAAGATCTGGGTTCGGGAGTCGGTTATGACCTGGGAAGGTATTAGCACCCCAGATCGTCCGTCGTACCCGACGGGATCCACGTTTTCAAAGAAAATGTTTCAAATGGTGAAGAAATGAAAGCTGCTGCAAAAGAAAGACTGAAACTGGATAAGAAAAGAAAGAAAATGGGAAAATGTACGGAAAATAAAAGAGTGTGCTTGAACGGGCCCTACCCCGCTGTCTACGTATCTCATCGGGAAACTGAGGATCAGAGTCGACGTAGTTCTCCTAACTAAGGTGGGAACTTTTTTGTGTTTTTTATGAATTGAACTGCTTATACATGTGCTCAGGTGTTGCAGGCTCGTCTAGTATGAGTGCGTTACCATCTTGCAAATGAGACAAGTCGTAGCAAGTTCACGTTATGAGTGAATGAGATGAGAAAAGAATTCCCGCAGGAAAAGACGTTTTTTGTTTGTTTATTGTCTTTTAGAGAAGTGTCTTGAATTTGTTTGTGAAAATTTTGCATACTAAGACTTGTTCATCATGGTAGATGCCTTACACCTCTCCCTGAAACAAGACGTGTATAAGTAACCCATGGCAAAGTCTCATGTCGTATGAGAGCATTCAACCTTTATTAGGTGTTTTGTTGTTTTTCTTTATGAGATGAGAAAGAATGACTCAAGTTGAGAAAAGGAGAAAAACTAAGGGGTACTAAGACCAAACCTAAGTTATTTATTGCAAGCAAAAGAGATCCTAATGGTTTGTGTGGTTTCTAATCCTAATGAGAAAAGGAAAAGAAGAAAAGAGAATTAGAACTCAACTTACTTCCTAAGGAAGTTAAGTCGTTTCTAAAGAATGGGAAAGCATATACAAGAAAAGCACAAAGTACTAAGGCAAACACACTTAACAAGCATAAAGAGATGAGGAAGAAGTAATATAAACAAGGCTTACCTCAACCTCGCTACAAAAAAAAGATTATCTTTACAAAGCATATAGAAAAGACAAAGCATGGCAAAAGCTCAAACTAACTCAAATTAGCTAAGGAAAAGCACTAAGGACATCCTAGGGTTAAGACCTAGATATAAAGGATCCTATAGGATAACAAACTTCTAATGTCAGTATCTAAACCTTATTAAAGCATTATAAGGTTGCAAGATCAAAAAATCACAATCTATGCCCTAATGAAGTACTAAACCCTAATGGAAATCAAGGTGAAGTGAAATGAGGGAATTGAATGATTATGCAACATAAACTTGAATTAGTTTAAAAGTGAATATTAGAACCAAAACCTAACACTAAATGGAAATGTCTCAAAATGTGAACCAAAATGGGAAGAAAGAGATTCAAGTGAGAGATATTCAAGTAAGGTTGAATGGTGAAAGAAGGTAAGAATTGAACATGTGAATTGAACATGTGATTTCAAAAGAAAGAAGGTTGAATGAAACTTGAACTTCCCATAAAAAACCTGGGGCTTAATGAAAAGTTAAGATGAGGTTTAGACTCAAGAATTAACCACATATGACCTATAATGAATTGCATTAGGGTTAAGGAACAAAGAAGTTTGATTTTGAAGTCTTAAAATACCAAATGAAACCAAATGAAGCACAAAGACTCATGAAATGAAGGGAAGACATGACAATGAATGTGGGACACCTATAAGAGGTAAAAGAATGATATAACATGGACACCATACTCACAAAGTCGATTTAGAAGTTTTAAAATGGAAGAAGAATGTGAATTAGGGTAAAGAAGACATACATGAACACATGCATGACTTAGGGACCAAGTAACCCAAAAATTATAAGTGTGAGGACCTAAGATGGATACAAATGATCTAAAGACATCAAATGGGACCTTTGTAACTCAAATTGAGGATCTAAAATGAATGGCATAAAGACCTTATCAAAATGAAATGAAGGGGATGAGAAAATAAGGACCAAAATGTGGCTTGTAACACAAGATACCTAAAAAATATCAAATGACATGGAAAAATTATGAAACTTAATATTCAAAGTCATAATCCAGGGACTAACAATCCTCGAAAAGATCTCATAAATATTTGTTTTCTAACTCAATCAAACAAATGTACACAGTGAATTAGGGTTTAGAAGGGTAAGGCTCAAAGAATGGACTCACTAGGGGACCAAATGTGACCTAAAAATATGAGAAAAATGTTTCTAAGGACCTTAAGGTGTCCCCTGACTAGACCAAAAGGAATGGAATCAATATCATTTTTCATTTGGGAGAAATAAAATGGAAAAAAGCTATTAGTCGAAAAATGAGAAAAATAAGAAGAAATTAATTGGGAAATTAATTTTGACTCAGATATTAACAAAAAAAAAAGGAAAATATGAAAAATTTGTGAAAATGTTAAAATTCAAGTGTGAAGTTATTTGGAAATTTTGGTGATCATTTGGTATTTTTATAAAATAAAAATTGGAATTAAAATAAAATGGAAATTAGAAGAATAAAAGAAATATGAAAGCGGTGCAAACAGAAACAAATCTATGTTCAAATTGGTTAGGCCTTGCGCAACGGGGTGTGGTTATTAATTGGAGCCCAGTCCAAAAAATCACGTTGATCATAAACTTACGGTGGATCCTCAATTAAAACATTGACTCCCTCTAGGACCTAAGATCAAGTCAAGGTCAAAAAAATCCAAAAGGTAAGCCAATCCGATGGATGATAAGCACTGACCATGATAGTTATCACGCACGAACGCAGACAAGGAGAAGTCGAAGTCAGCTAAGGGTTAAATTGAAGCACATGACTATGAGGGTCTCTCATTAATTCGCTGGTACACACATGGCCCTTGATCCAAACAGATTGTGTGGCTGAGACTTAATCTGGCAAGATAAACCCTAATGCAAACCCTCCCCGACCGGAGAAGATTTCGGCCATCTTCTCCGGTCACACTAAATTGCAGGTCAATGAAAATGCAAGATCCACCTATCAAATGAAAGCTAAGCTCATGGAGACTATGAATCTGGACTCAAAAATTGCATAGCACACACATACACAAAGATTCGAAGAGAAACATCCAAGCCCTAACAAACTGAATTATGCCTCTAAAGGCCTATCTACTAGCTAGATGAAACCAATGCTCCTACTGAGCTCAGATCAAGCAAAATAAGTGTGAAACAAGCTTAAATTCGTAAGTGCAAAATTTGATTAAGCTGAACCTGTTCTTGCTGAATCTTCAGTTGTAAGAAATCAAGAGGTTCCACAATAGCTTCTTGAACTCAATTATGGCCAAATAAAGGCTTTGTAAATGGTGAATTATTTAAGATCTTGATCTTCAATTCTGAACAGAAACTTGATATTTATCCTTGGAACCAATACTCTAATGGTGTTGATCCTTGGAATCCATGCTTTAATGGAGTTGATGATTGATTGATGATGGAGAATGTGATGCAATATAGATGAATGCTATGAGATTCTTTCACGAAATTTAGAGATAAAAACATAGAGAAATTGGTAAAACTATGGAAAATGTGAGCAAAATGATTGAATCCCCTGAAACATATTTGGACCAAATTCATGCCTTGTTTCACAAGATTTCATGCCTTATTCTTCAAGAAAATCCAAAGTTGTGAAAATGCAAAAGTCTTGCTATCTCATGAATTAAGTGGTACAGATCATCAAACTCAATCCAAGGGACCTCCACAAACTCAGCTGATCCAAGACAAGCCAAAGAACCAGCTTTGTCCCATCCCATACTCATAGTTGCCAACTTTTGACTTTTTTGCAAAACCTCCCATACCAATCAACCTGTGCCACCACCCACTCTCTGAGCAATCACAACTCTTTATACAAAATTCAAGGACCTCAAACATACAACACACAAGCCTGAAAGCATTCATACATTCAGATTTCCAAAAACCTCAGAAAACTTTATTCATTCGAATCTCACTGCCTAGCCACTCAAACTCGCTCATTCCTTCACCAATCAACTAAACATCACTCAAGGATCACAAAACACCACTTACAATGGCCTGAAAACTCCCATAACCAAAACACGATTTCTGATTTGGCATAACTGGAAATCTCAAAGGAGGTCATTCAAGCGTGCTCTAAGCATTCCATTCACTCAAGGGAGACCATTGGAGGTTGATTGCACAAAGAAAGAGGTCAGAAAGCTCAGGTTTGGAAAGCTCCAGTTCAGGTTGTCATCTCAAATCATTTTTCCAAAACTTGTTTTTTATGTTGCAATATGAAAGAACATGTTGTCCTGATCACAATGAGCTTTGAATGATTGAAAATGGTTGAGAAATAAGGGTGTATGAAGCTTCTGAAATTTTGCCCGTGAAACTTGTTTGATTCGATTCTCTTTGTATGTGCATGATAAATTATTTTTGTTGCTGGATTCATGTTCTATGGTGTTTAATGATTAATTCTGGAGGTTTTGGGAGCTTGGGGTGGCGTTTTGAGGGAGATGGGGTGAGGAGCCCGCTGGAGAAGACGACCGGAGCTTACCTTCGGTCGCCTAGGATTAGTTTGCCATAATCCTGTTTTATTTCCCAGTTTAAATTATGGCCCTTAGATCTTGCTTAATTAAAACACACGTGTGGTCCAGATCAACTCACTTAGCCCTAATTGTAATTAATTAATATAATTTATTTTAATTAGGTCAGATTGAATAATAGCCTTAGGATCACGCGCCAAATGGGAGTTTTGAACCCTAGCCATCAGATCTTCATACCCTAAGTCACGTGGAATTTGCATCTCAACCTTTGATCCTCTCAACTTCAGATCCTGACCATTGCTTGTGCATACTTTTATTTTTCTTTTTAATTATTTTACATTTTTTTTCTTGCATTTATTTAAAATAGCAAATTAATTTCTAAAATGATCATTTTCTGCATTTTCATTTCAAATATTTTTCAAAACTCAAAAAACTTTTTTATTTTTAATTTTTGCATTAAAAATATATTTTTAAATCATTTAAATTATTTATTTAATTAATTAATTCATTTTAATTAATTAAAAATACATTTAAGTATCTAAAAATCACAAAAAAAATCATGAAGCATTCTCATACATTTAGAACAATTTACAAACTCACCATACAAATTTCTTTTTAGGTTTGATCATGTTTTCACAATTTACTTTGAATTAGGGTTTCTAAAATTGCCTATTTTCTAACCCTAACTTAGAAAAATCATTTCTGATCAACCATGATGAGTTTGCATTTGGTTCTTTTTGCATTCTTTCATACTTTGCATCTACTATCTAGGTTATTTAACTCATAATTTTGCATTGCATTTTCAAATTGTTTTGCATTTTTCATGAAGAACCACCCAAAAACCCTAGTTAACTTAGAAAGTTCATATATTTGCCTAGGTTTAGATTCTGACCTCCATCTTTGGGGAGTGTTCTTGTGTCTGTTTAGGGTTTGTTTGATTTCATTTTCAAATTTTTATCATGTGTATTCCTTCTGTTTTGACCATGTGCATCTCATGTTGTCTTAAAACCCTAATTTTCTATGTTCATTTGCATTCATCTTTGCATATCTTCATCACATGAACTTGCCATGATATTCCATGCACTTGTATGTCATCCTAGGCATCTTAAAACATGTTTGAACATTGCTTGATCATTTCTTCATTCATTTGGTATGATTTGCATTCATTGCTTTTCATGTGTATCCATGTGTTTCTAAGCTTCTAACATGCCTTGTTTTGCATCTCATCCCTTGTATGAACATTCATAAGCATCTCACATGTCTTTGCATCATTCCATAACACATTTTCATAGCATATTAACTTCTGGTCTTGATCATTGCATCTTCATTTGATTTATTTCCTTTCGCTTTACATCTTTTGCATTCATACTAACATTTCAGGGGCTTGTGGTAAGTTGTTTGGGATGTGGATTTGCCTCCACATCCTACTCCTTCTCATCTCCTTATTGCACCCCAAAATTTGCCCTCACAAGACAAGACTTTGTGTACTAAGAGGTTCACAAGGTTAACAAGGTTCACAAGACCTCTCATGAGGTTCATGAGGTTCACAAGGTTCACAATTAGTCAGAAGATTTGACATTTCCCTCAGGCAATGCATCCTCCTTAGCAATGCATCCTAAACTAGGGTTTTGACTTTAATAAGGCTAAATGGACTTCCAAGACTTCAAGTGAGCTTCATAACATCTTATATGTGTTTAAGAATCCCCATGACAAGTTTCAAGACTTTTCCCAAAGGTTTGCTCAGTCAGATGATCAGATAGGTCAAAATCAGTCAAAGTAGTTAAAAAGTCAAACTGAGGTCAACTGTGGTCAAACCAAAGTCAAACTTCATGATTTTTTGCCAACATCAAGTATATGAAGTAAAGTTTATCATTTGATCAAGGGTTGATCATGATTCATCAAGGACATTTCAGATCATCAAGAATCAGGAGTTTCTAAATTAGGGTTTTCATAGGAAAAGTCAACTGAACTTTGACCAGCCATAACTTTCACATGCTTCATCAAGAATTTTCCATCCAAACCTCATTTTGAAGGAAATTGAATTCTCTACAACTTTGTGTATCACAAGCCAAGCCCAAAAATGCTTCATTTGGAATGTATGAGCTAAGACATTATAGGTCCTTTTAAAAGTCAACAAAAAGTCAACAACTTCAAAAGAGCATAACTTGAGAATGGTAAGAGATATGGACGTGAAACCAATGGGGTTGGTTAGAGGACTCTTTAAGCTTTAGAAAATGTCCAAGAACACCCTCATAGCATTAAAATTTAAGGATTTTTTCCCTTGCAAAGTTGGGAAATTTTTGGGTGGTTTATGAAGTAAATGGAGTCTTAAAACCATAATTCTTCAAATGGGCTGAACTTTTTGTGACCCAATGTGTTCCATGACATCATGCACGAAATTTATTTAATATTTTCATAATTTAATTCATTTTATTTTATTTATTATGATTTTTTATATTAAAAATCATTTTAAATTCAAATAAAATATAAAAATATGAAGATTTAAAAATATTTTGATTCTAGAAAGTCATGAAAGCTAATTGGATCAAATTGATATGAGAATTATGGTGATTGTCTTAAAATAGCAAGGTTATATAAAAAAATATTTGAATTTTAAGGCATGATCTTTTTCAATCTCCTTGATCCAAAAAGTCCAAAGAACAATCACTTCTCTTGACCTAATTTCACTCACTACATATACACAAACATAACACAATGCATAGGATACGAATTTGCTGCCTCAAGAGTAAGTTTCAAGTTTTCAAAAATTCATCAAAAACTCTCAATTTGGATTCTTCCTTAGAGACTCTTTCAAGGCATTCTAAAGGTTTCAACATGTTCCTTGATGATCACTGAATGCCTAGCACTACTTATCATCATCCAAAACTTCATAAATCGCATAAACCGAATCATGTCTTCAAGCTTATTTTTTATTTTCGATTCCATTGATTGGCTTGTTATAAACTGTTTTTGATTGTTTGATGATGTTTGTGATGAACCCTAGATTGATTCTGGGCTGTTTAATTAAGCGTTCCATGCAGGTATCAAGATTCACCATTCTTAGGGTTTCGGCCAAGGTTTAGGGCTTCATGATTTAGGGAATATAAATGAATTCTAAGACCATGGCTTGATTCGAATGGACCTATGGATTATGTTTATGGATTTAATTTTATGAAATTTTGTGGTTTTGTTGATAATTGAGTTTCGTAGGGTTTGCTGCCAATGGAAATTCGCAGGAAATATGGTAGGAGATTTCGCAACTGAATTCGCAGGAACCAAGGTTGAAGATGAAGACTAGTGGCGCCAAAATTCATATTCAAAATTTGTTATAATATTTTATTATATGTTGTTAATATTATATCAGAATGAGGTGCTAGCTCAGTTGGTTAGTGTGTGCGCGTTTGAGGTTGAGGGTCCTGGGTTCGAATCCCCCCAGGCCCTTTTGTTTTGTTTTGCTTTTTGTTATGATTTTTGCAGGTTATGAAACAAAACAACTTGGTTCACATTCCATAGCACAAGCGCATGGCTTGTCCCAGTGGTTAGCTTGATGGTCTTGGATATGCAAAGCCTAGGGTCTGGGTTCGAATCCCAGCCCCAGGTAAGTCTTTTTTCTCATTTTTCTTATTTTTTTATATTTTTGTTTATATATTTAATTAATTTAATAAATGGATAAATGTTAAAATAATGCTTATATTATTTTCTTGTGAATAACTCAAAGAATTTATATTTTCTGGAAAAAAATTCAAACTTTATTCTTAGATCTATTTAATATTTATTTTACTATGTATATTATTAATATTATTTGATTTGTATAAATAAATTAATTGTATTCATAAACCCTAATTATTTTCATATAAAACCTAATTTTTTTATATAAACCCTAATAATATTTTATAAACCCTAATTATTTTGTAAATAATTAATTTATTTTTTTATGTTAATTTTATAATTTGTTCATATTATATGTAGTTTTCTAATTTAAATAATTTAATTAAATAGTAAACCCTAATTTATTTTTCTAAATAATTAAAAACCCTAATTTTATTCTATGAATTTAATTTATTATTTTGTGTGCTTATAATCAAATATTTTTTTATAATATGTATATAAATTTAAATCATTAGAATAATCTAGTATATAATACTTATTATTTATTTCTTTTATTAAATTATCTTTAAAAAAAATAATTATTTATTTAAAAATTGAACTTTTTTATATTATTATGCTAATTTCTTCCTCTTATATTTCTTCCTCTTATATTGTTTATTATTATGCTAATTATGTTTGTATTTAAAATTGGATGTAGGTCACTAATTTATAAGATAAATACTTGAACTTGTACACTTACACACGTAAGTCGATCTTGGATCGCCATCTCACTTCTTAAGGGTTACCTCTCAAGTTGCCTAAACAAAAGGTCAAGTAAGGTGTAAAGCAAAGTCCCTCATCTCATATCATCTAGTCCCTTAACAGATAAAAAGATCAAGTCCCTTCGAATGCTGCCTTCATAATGATCTTGTCCCTTTCGAATAAAGATGATCAAGTCCCTTCGAATTGCTTATACACCTTACAGTTGCCTAAATAACAGTTGTCCCTTCACTTGTCCCTCATACATCCAAGGTAATGACTACCTATTCCTTAATAATAGGGATAGTCTTACCATTTAAAGGATATTTAAGAACAGAAAAGACTTGGCTTAGGGTAGGTTCCTCTTATGTACTTGCTCACTTCTCAAAAACATTTCAAACACTTCACATTTTTCAAGCAATTTTCAAAACAAAGGCTTTATATATATCCGTACATGGATCATTATAAAGTGCTTAAGAAAATTTCTAAACACACACTTCACATTTCAAAAACATTTTAAAGTGAGCTAAGTAACTAAGAGCCCATGGATAACCATGGATGTAAAGGGTGCTAACACCTTCCCTTTACATAACCTACCCCCCGAACCCAAAAATATTTTAAGGTCTTTCCTGTTCTTTTATGCCCTTTACTTTGGATAAAATAAAAGTCGGTGGCGACTCTTGCTATCCGCAACATAACTAAAGTCAGTTCTCCCATCGTGTTACAGAACTGGCGACTCTGCTGGGGATTTAATAAAAGAGGGGTACCCTTAGGAATTAGATCACTTTAAAAATTGTTTGCCTTGTTTGCTTTATACTTATTTGTTGGGTGCTCTTATGTGTGAAAGATCCTAACCCGGATCTAGTGTACCTTAGGTAAATGGCAATAGACCAAGGAAACTGTACGGCGTATACCGATATGGTTGATCTGGTGGCCATAGTTAGTGTGACTTCTTGGTTGGTGATTATGTTCCTTAAGTCAAGTTGAGGATAATATGAGGCTGCCATATGTTGTCAATACACTAACTAACTTTTAGAACCCTAGTTACCCCATCTTGGCCTTTAGAAAAGTAGTGAGATAACCGGCTTTGGTGAAGACTGAAGTTGGTTGATACTCGATGCTACGCTCATTGAGATCTTAAACTTGGAGGGTTTTGGTTGGAAAGTAAGTTTCCTACTGAACAACCACCCTTGTGAAGGATCAATGATATTGAGAACCCTTAGAACCTGGTTACTTTATAGGACAGGATGAACCATCTAAACTTCAGGGGAGGGTACTTACCTTTAAACCTCATGCAAGCCTTTAAACCTAGGGTTATTGTGTGACTTGTTTGTGTGTGCCACATGTTTGTGATTGAGCATAACATCATAGCATCATCATGCATCATAAGCATAGCATTTTCACTAACCATTTCAAGGACCAAAGGATTTATCTTTGTTCTTTGTTGCAGGTCATGGCTTCTGCTCGTAGAAACACTATCAGGATCAACTTTGTAGGCATACTTCCTAAGCTTAAGGAGTTGGTTTCTCAAGTGTCTGAAAACTCCCAGTTCATCAAGAGACATGGCCACCTACTGGATCTAGTCACTTCAGGGTTCAATGAAGACATGATGAGTGTTCTGTTTCAGTTCTTTGATCCTAAGCACCATTGCTTCACATTCCCCGACTATCAACTGGTTCCTACAATGGAAGAGTTCTCCAAACTTCTGGGTATACCTGTTCTTGATCAAAGACCCTTCACAGGCTTGGAAAAAGAGCCTAAACCTGAGGTTATTGCTGCAGCTCTACATCTAAAGAAGTCAGACATTGTTCTAGAAACGAGAAGCGGAGTTAAGGGTATTCTTGCTAAGGTGTTGATAGAAAAGGCTCAAGTGTTCTTGAAGGCTATGAGCTATGATGCTTTTGAGGAGATCTTAGCCTTGTTGATTTATGGCTTAGTGTTGTTCCCCAATCCAGATCAGTTCATAGACGTTCATGCCATCAATATATTCCTGAGTCACAATCCAGTGCCTACATTGCTTGGAGACATCTTACATTCTCTTCATACTCGTACTACGAAGGCACGAGGAACTTTGATGTGCTGCATACCTTTGTTGTCTAGGTGGTTTATTTCTCACCTTCCTCGATCAGTGATGAAGAATGAACAGGGGTTCAGATGGTCCAAGAGGATTATGTCACTCTCTCATTCAGATATTCATTGGTGCTCCAGATCTATGGAGAATGTCACTATCATTGACCGTTGTGGGGAGTTTCCTAATGTGCCACTTCTAGGCATAAGAGGAGGCATTACTTACAACCCTTCTTTAGCCTTACGACAGTTTGGTTATGCTCGGAGTGATGGAAGACCCTTGATCATGTACTTAACAGTGTTAGACAACTCAATGGGGTGTGTGTTGGGGAAACATGACGAGTCTGGTCGAAAAGAGCAGGCAATCTATTACCTTAGCAAAAAGTTTACCGATTGTGAAACAAGATACTCACTGCTCGAGAAAACTTGCTGCGCTTTGGCATGGGCTGCTCGCCGACTAAGACAGTATATGTTGACTCATACTACCTTATTGATTTCAAAGATGGATCCAATCAAGTACATATTCGAGAAACCTGCTCTCTCCGGACGAATAGCAAGATGGCAAATGATCTTAACAGAATATGATATACAGTACACTACTCAGAAGGCCATTAAAGGAAGTGTTGTAGCTGATCATTTGGCTCATCAAGCAGTGGATGATTATCAGTCAATGAGTTTTGAGTTCCCTGATGAAGACATTATGACTATTACCAAAGAACCTGGACAATATGACGGACCTGAACAAGGATCCCGATGGACTATGGTTTTTGATGGAGCTTCTAATGCACATGGTAATGGTGTTGGTGTTGTGATCAGTTCCCCTGAAGGTTGTCATACCCCGATTACTGCCAGACTTTGTTTCTATTGTACCAATAACATGGCTGAGTATGAGGCATGTATCCTGGGTATCAAAGCTGCCATTGATATGAAGATTCAGTTCCTAGACTTGTATGGAGATTCAACCCTGGTAGTAAGTCAGATCAAAGGAGATTGGGATACCAAGCATGATAATCTCATTCCTTATAGAGAGCATGTGTTGTCTTTGATCCCACATTTTAAAGATATTACCTTTGGACATATTCCACGAAGAGAGAATCAGTTGGCAGATGCATTAGCCACCATGGCATCCATGTTTGAGATCAGCTGGGATGATGAAGCTCCCAAGATTACTATTGATAGATTTGAGAAGCATGCATACTGCAATGAGATTGACACTGAAGAAGTAGGGGAGAAGCCTTGGTTCTATGAGGTGAAAAGATATCTTGAAGCTCAGGAGTTCCCTGAAGGGGCATCTGTCAAAGATAGGAAGTTTCTGAGAAGGTTTTCTGCTAAGTTCTTTTTGAGTAATGGAATTTTGTACAAGCGCAATCATGATTCAACTTTGCTTCGATGTGTGGATAAGAAGGAAGCAACTGAGATTATGGAAGACATGCATGATGGGATCTTTGGCACTCATTCTAGTGGTCACACCATGGCAAAGAAGATATTGAGAGCAGGTTACTAATTGTCTACCATGGAAGCTGACTACTATCAACATTCCAGAACATGTCACAAGTGTCAAATCTATGCTGACAAAGTACATGTACCTCCATCACCATTGAATGTGTTGACTGCTCCTTGGCCTTTTGCTATGTGGGGCATTGATATGATTGGTGAGATCAAGCCTACTACTTCTAATGTGCATCGTTTCATCCTGGTTGCTATTGATTACTTTACAAAATGGGTAGAGGCAGCTTCATTTGCATCTGTTACTAAGAATGTGGTGGCTCGATTCATTAAGAATAATCTCATATGTAGGTATGGCATCCCTGAAAGGATTATTACGGACAATGGCTCTAATCTGAACAACACTATGATTACTGATCTTTGCACGCAGTTCAAGATTAAACATCACAACTCTTCTCTGTATCGTCCGAAGATGAATGGGGCAGTTGAAACTGCTAAGAACATTAAGAAGATTCTACAGAAGATGACTGTTACTTATAAGGATTGGCATGAGATGTTACCATTTGCTCTTCATGGTTATCGTACTATAATACGTACTTCAACAGGGGCAACCCCATTCTCCTTAGTATATGGTATGGAAGCAGTTCTGCCCATTGAAGTTCAGATTCCCTCCTTAAGAATTATGAAGGATGCAGGCTTGGATGAAGATGAGTGGATTCAGACTCGACTTGACCATATAAATTTGATTGATGAAAAGAGGTTAGCAGCAGTTTGTCATGGCCAGATGTACCAGAAACGAATGATCAAGGCTTTCAACAAGAAGGTTAAGCCTAAGGTATATCAGGCTGGTGATTTGGTAATCAAGCGTATCATACTACCACAGGGTGATCCTAGGGGCAAGTGGACTCCTACATATGAAGGGCCATTTGTAGTCAAGATAGTATTCTCAGGAGGTGCCATGATACTTACTACTATGGATGGTGAAGACTTCCCGCAGCCTGTAAACGCAGACATAGTTAAAAAATACTACGCATAAAAAGAGACCCGCTAGGTTGACTGGCCTAGGCAAAAATAAGGGCATCCCGGCGAACCAAAAGGGTTCGGGCAAAAATTAGGGATATATATAAAAAATTTACACCCGGCAAGTCGAAAACCTGAAAAGGTGGCTTGGGCAAAAAAGGGTATCCCGGTGGATTGAAAACCTGAAAGGGAAATCCAGGCAAAAGTTAGGGATTAAAGCGTATGACTATGTCTCGTTTGGATCACCCATGTAACTACTACCAGTTGTGCTACTTACTCAAGCTCGAACAGATAAAGCTCAATCCAATCGGTTCCGTCTCAACAGCAGAAGATGAGATACTTGAAGATAATGGCAATAGTAGAATTGAAACTCAATAGGATTATTTCCCACATAGCTGATTTCCCTTATTTTGTAAAAAACTTTATGACAAATTCCTCTTACTAGGATTTATGTCTCCTTGTACAAACTTACCCATGTACGGGTCACTTGGTGATATAAATAAAATTCCATCTTTGAATCCAGATTTACTTTTACCCTATTTACATAAGCGAAACGTCCATTGGTTGTGTTTGAATGTATGTATGCTTTTGAATATGATTGATGTTTACCAGAAATTCATAAATGCTTAATATGATTGATGTTTACCAGAAATGCATGAAAATGCAGTAATAGTATTTACTAAAGACGAACGAGGGAAGGAATTCAACGAAGCTTCGCCGGTTCATCCCCACTAGACAGCTACAAGTTCCCCAATAGGGAAAATCCATCTTCATAAATACTTCGAGTTGCATCTCCCCTGGAATTTATATCCATCTCTTTTATCCTCAAACGGATAGTCGAGAATTTATTCTTTCAATAGGAGTACGACGAACGAAGACGGGAGGTTATGGATACCTTACTATCGAACGAAGACGGGAGGTTATGAATACTATATAATCAAACAAACAAAACGAGTTCCTCATATTCTTCGGCAACAAATTGGGATTTATTTTCCCTGGCCAGCAGTTGTTATACAAAGATTTCCAGACGCTTCAGGTTGCATGATTCATACATACATCATTTATATCATACCATAACATACATATCCATAAATACATAATACATTACTTCAGTGCATCATACTATGCATGCATACATAGTGTATAAACTAATATTCTCCTTGCAGGATAGTTATATGCAGGTAAAACAATATCAACAACTTATACCTCAGGACGTTGTTTATCCTCCTGAAAGCTATCATGACTTTGGGCCGTTGTTTATCTTCCCAAAAGTTATACCCTCACCTTGGGCCGTTGTTTATCTTCCCAAGTACCATATCATGACTTTGGGCCGTTGTTTATCTACCCAAAAGTTATACCCTTACCTTGGGCCGTTGTTTATCTTCCCAAAGGTAATGTTGGGCCGTTGTTTATCTTCCCAAAAGTCATATCCTTACCTTGGGCCGTTGTTTATCTTCCCAAGTACTCTATTATACCTCGGGACGTTGTTTATCCTCCTGAAAGCTATCATGATTTTGGGCCGTTGTTTATCTTCCCAAAAGTTATACCCTCACCTTGGGCCGTTGTTTATCTTCCCAAGTACCATATCATAACTTTGGGCCGTTGTTTATCTTCCCAAAAGTTATACCCTTACCTTGGGCCGTTATTTATCTTCCCAAAGGTAATGTTGGGACGTTGTTTATCTTCCCAAAAGCTATATCTTCATACTTTGGACTACCTTTGTAGACACCCTAAATTTGCCCTCTGGCTTTTGTATCTTTCTCTGCTTCTCGTTTGCATATCATACGCATTTTGCATACCATTTGCATAGTCTCCTAAGACATGGGATCACATTTTCTGAAGAAATTAGGGTTTCACATCCTATTTGCGGATTATCAGAGGAATTCAACGCCTTGGCTTTGCAGTCATCAATGACGTCATATTCTTAGACTCCTATTACTGAATTAGGGTTTATGTCCCTGGTTTAGTGGTCTTCAAGGGTTTCATTCACAAGGACTATTCATGGGGCTTTTTCTCAGACAATGAGCGTTCAAAGTCAAGTTGGATGGTGCATAGAATTCATCAGATTATCTACTTGTGGTTCATGAGGGGTTTTGGTCCTGATTATCTAAATTTTGACCGAATTCTCTTTCATCTGACGCATTTTTTTTAGTCAGTCATTTTTGCATTTTTGTCCGTTAATCATAAATCATGCATTTCTTTATTTTTGTTTTTATTTTATTTATTATTCGATCTTACCATTTTAATCACATTTTGTTATTTTCTCTTTTTTTGAATAAATCTTTAGAATTTATTTTGAATAAATCTTTAGAATTTATTTGGAATAAATCTCTAGAATTTATTTAGAATGTTATCTCTTTTTCTTCTAAGTTTTAATTTTTATTTTTTAGATAATTATATTATGCATTTTAGAATTAATTTTTAGTTTAATTTTATTTTTAGCCAAATTTTAATTCGAATTAGTATTAATATTATTGACTTTTGTTTAGATTCCATTTTAACTATTTATTTATTTTATATTTTTAGATAATTTAATTTAGTTTTTTATTTTTTCATTATTTATTATTATTTCAATATTATTATTTAAGTTTATAGTCTTTTAGTTAACCTTTTTATTATTATTTTATTTTACAATTTAATTTGTTATTTTTAACAAGTCAACTAAGACTTTAGTTAGTAGGTCTACTTTATTTTATTATTTTTAAGCAGATTTGTTTTAATGTTGGCATTCTCCCCACATCTAGCTTAAACCTGCAGCAATGAAACAGCCTTTTGCCCTGCACCCAAAGTACATATGCCTTGAGCCAAACGCTGCCTTGAGCCAAACGCAGCAACCTTATCGCACAAAGCCTTCATCAATAACCTGAAAAGAACACTTTGCTCTTCATCCATAACAATTTGTGCATCAGTAACAACACACAACTTCATCACTCACCACTCTTTTCAACCAAAAAGCCATTTCAACAATATTCTTCAATACCTCCCTGCACGCACACTAACAGCACAGCAACAACATCACTTTTGCTTCATCATTCACCTCAACACCTGCTTCATCATCCTCATGAGCCTCTCACACAATCACCACAAACCGCAACCCTCACCTTCAATCCACCCTGTTTCAACAAACCATAAACCACCGCCTCATGACTTTTCCCATAAGATCTCACTTACACCCTCCTTCAACAAAAACCGAACCTCCTCATCATTTCTTAACCAAACCTTCATCATCATTTTTGTCCTCAACTGTCACCACCTCCCAACATCATCAGCACAACCGCTGGACAACAACAGCAAAGCAAAAACAGAAACAGAACAGAAGAAGAGTGAGACCGTTCATTAGCAAAAAACACCCTACTCACACATTAACTCTCACCTTCTTCTCAGACCAACAAACCCTTTACCTCTGTAAATCACAACAACCAATCAACACCACCATTTCCTTTTTTTTTCCACAACCTTCAACCCTTCAAAAATGGCTTCAACGCTCTCGGCTTCAACCACCCCTGTTCCGCACCTGCACAACATCAACACAACAACCAAACGAATCTCAGAAAATAGAACAAAAATACAGAAGAAGACTAGAACAAGCCGAGTCGAGGCCTTGAGGGAGAGTACGTCGAAATGACGTTGATATGAGCGATTTAGCTTCCGACCGCGAATGAGAAACAAAGCCGTGATGCTTGCGGTGACGAGATTGAGGCGGAGAGATACCCGTGAAATCGCACAAACTGAATCGAAGAGACGAAGAGACCAAATCAGAAGCGCGACGGAGGTTTTAAGGAGGCGATGACGGTGGAATCCTCTTTGCTTTCCGGCGCGATTTTGCACAGTTGAGAGGAGCCGACGGCGAAGCATTGTTGTCTTGATGTGTGCGTCCGCGGTGAAGGGTGGTACCGGCGCGACGGATCAGAAGGGCACGCCGTTAACGGCTCACGGTGGCGATGGCAGCAGGGTTCTTTTTTCTGTTGCGCGTTTGAAGAAGTGAAGGATTTGGGGAAATAGGGCTTTGTGTCCTTCTTTTTAAATTTCTGATATTTCCTTATTTTTCATTAATTTTTATTTTTCTAATCTTTACTTTTCTTTTCTAACTGATTGTTATTCACCTTGTTTAGTTTAACATTTTTTGATTGTTTATATATTCAGGAAAATAGGCTTGCTGTTGTTACTGGGCTCCAATGGCCCATGCCGTTTCTCATCGCACCACCATCATCCAACAATACAGACCTCTCTTGCTTTTATTTAAACTAAATTCTCAATTATTTTATGTATCTTAATTAGCTTTATTAACAATAATAGAGGTTATAGTTTAGAATTTTATTAGGATTTAAGTTTTTAATTTAGTTGAGTTTAACTTTGATTAGAATTTTGGATAATGTGTTAATTGGTTATTGTTAATTCTTAATATTAATTTGTTTAGAACCTTGATTAGTTTTTTAATTGTTCTAATTAGATTTGATTAGGAAATTGTAGATAGAGTTTTTTTTATTTATTTATTAGAATTTTAATTGATTTCTTTCATTAAGTTCTTTTCAAACTTTGTAGAATCCTTTTAAAAAAAAGAAGAAAGAAACCTCGATTGATCTAACAAGTTTGATTCACGATATTGAGCATTTGAGGATACTTTGATTGATCATGTGAAACTTCCGACAAGTATTTTTGAGCTTTTTGCGAATTGAAGAGGCAACGGACCTTCTCCGTTAGGTAACACTGATGGCCCGATTTTAATTATTGCATGCTGCTGCATCTGGAGGTCCTACTGGTGTAGACTCTGTTTGTGCATTGTCATCTTCCCCATATCGCATTCTCATCTTATTTCTCCTTATCTTATTTCTATTTCATCCAACTCACCCTATTTCATTCTTCATTCTTATTCATCTTAATTCATTTTCCTCATCTTCTTCTCTTATTCATTCTCGATTTAAGGTGTGCCTAGGCCACCATGGAGCTTCTCCTTTCATATTTCTTTTCTTCTTTTCTTCTCCTTCATTAGGACAGTGAGCCTCACTAACCTAGGACCAACCAAGCATGACAATGATTAGGGTTTTGATTAGTATCCCCCCATAGTTTTACCTTTGTGTCTCTTTTGAGTCTTCTTTTCTCATCTCATAATCAGGGATTAAACCCTAAAGGCTTTAAGGCTTTGTGATTAAGCTTATGCCTGCATCCTTCTCTTAGGATGGAGTGTATAACTTTAATCCTAAGTGTTAAACCCTTAATGTGTTTAAATCTCTTAATCAATTCACTTAATAAGTATCAAGACATCACACTTGTAACTTGGGCCTTGCATTAGGGTTCTAATTCTTCCTTAAGTGGTTAAGAAGGACTAACCCTAGTGTTAATGGACAAGTCCCCCTCAAGTTGTCTTACAAACCCTAAAAATCACTTCATCATCATACCATTAAATAAAATCCACTTAATCAAAGGCTTGTTTTGTCATGGGTTTAATCCCTAATCATGGATTAAGTTGAGGAGTTTTCCTCAGCTTAAACATTCTCATCTATTATCCTTCTTTTAGGATGGTGTAATGAGTCTGTTTAACCCTTGATTATGGCTTAACCTCATTACTCAACACTAAACAAAAATCACAAAAACATCTAAATAATCACAAGTAGGTTAATGATCTTAATCCTACACCAAAGGTAATTAAGTGTGAGAATCTGACTTCACACTTAAGGTAATTCTCATTACCCCTAATCAGAGGGAAGATGTGATGAGTTTACTAACCCATTGGTTTAGGCTTAAGCTCATTAACTTATGACAAACTTTCAAGCAATAAAAGACTGAAAACACAAAAAACAAACAATAATCGTCTCCTTCGGGATTCTTTTCTCATCACCTTCACTCATAACCGAGAACTTGCTTCTTCCGTCTAATGCAAGACAGTTTGCACCTGAGCCAGACAGGTCATACACTTGAGCATTGACAAGCAAGCAGTTCATCAGTCAATTCATCTTTCAGTCTCTTTGGGTCGAACTACGGTGTTCTGACTTCCTCATTGCACGAGAGGATACGTAGGCATAACTTAACGGTTATCGAACAAAAGTCTCTGTACATCCCCCCTCCTTCCAGCTCATTTCTTTTAGCCTCATTATCATGAGCATTTCATTCCTGGTCTCACACTGACACATCATTTACACACTTTGCACTTCTTTCACACTGACACCTGTACATTCTTTTCCAGCTATTGTATACACAGATTGCACTGACACTACCCCCTTTAAAACACAAATCTCTTAAGCGTGGATCCCGTCGAGTACGACGGACAATCTGGGTGCTAATACCTTCCCAGGTTGTAACCAACCCCCTTTCTCAGTCTCTCTGGTTCGCAAATCGTCTTATCCGTCTCTTTCTAGGTCTATGCAGCATTGCCTTTCCTCCGGGATAAAAATGCCTAGCTGGCGACTCTATTCATCTCCAGTGAGTTCACGGCTGTGTGTTCTCATTGTTCCCTTCGCCGACCGTTCGCGTCTGTACCCTTATCTGACCTGGTGTCACTTATCGGGAGCGACAGCTTGGCGACTCTGCTGGGGACCCTTATACTGCAACCAGGGCTTCTGGTTCTTTTTGTGGGTTCCTCCTAGCGCTTGTTTGGTTTGTGTTTACTGGGGTGTTTTGTGCTTATCTGTGCTTGTGTATTCATCTTTGTTTATTTGCTTTATGTACAGTTGCTTTACTGCTTTCTTTATTGCTTTTGTATATATCATACTGTCATGCTGCTGGCTGGATCTGTTGTTTGCTTTGGTGGGTGGGTGTTTCATTGAGAGTTAAGGTCCTATACCTGGGACCTGAGTGACACCTAGGATAGAGTGGTTCATATTCTTTCCCATTCCATCTCGGTCTGGTGCGGGAATATGAAACACGGTTCAGATATGGGTTTCTTCTTGAGAACTCTGTGTTGCAGATTTCCTGCGATGCTAGGGCTATCTGGGAAGCCTGCTAAGTCTGGATGACCTTTAGTTTCGACCTTCAGAAACCGAGGTGAATTAGAGGAGGATTTTTTATGGTTATTGTAAACACTGTACCTCCGGGTTAGAAGTGTTTACACTTCTCATAACTGATCCAAGTCTGAGGATCCTTGTTTTAGAACACTACCTGTGAGAGGGTTCGGCTGTTTACAGGTTTGCAGGAACCCTTGACCTCAACATACACTCATTGCCAGTGCAGTATTGTTTGATCCGGTCACTATGATCCTGAAGTTATTGACCTCCGGTTCTCAGTTACTATTTCGGGTTACTATACAGGGATCTTGTGGTTACAGACACTCGATCCTTGGTCCGACATTCCAGATTCCAGGCAGTTTCCAGCTGTGATCCCATGCCTTTGCATCTTTTGCATCATCATATTGCATTTTGCATTTGCATCTGCATTGCATTTTCCTCCTCCAGAGAGCTCATCCTTCCTTTTTGTCCATGACCAGCCAGCTGATTTCCCGATGCTCAGTTTGAACAAGTGTTAACTATTGGAAGACGACAGTGTTTGAAGGAAGATTGAGCAGTGTCAAGAGTTAAAAAGGGTCAGTTTGGAAGCCGTCAGCAGCTATGTCAGAGAACAACCGTCAGAATGTTGATTTTCCACCTGGTTTCACTTCAAGGACCAATCCGTTGTATGGTCTTTCTCCTGATGAAGATCTCCCACAAGTGAACAATCTTGCTCAAGCTCAACCTGTACAGACCCCGATCATGAATCAGAATGTGCCTGAACCATCTGCTGTCCGAGGTGGACCTTCAACTTCTTCTGATTCTACAAATTATCAGAGTTTTGCCTTCCCTATGCCAGACTTCCAAGGGGCAATCCCTCTTGTGAAAACCAAGGATCCGCAAGTTATTGACCCTGCTGAAAGATTTCGTGTGTTGGACGAGCGACTCAAAGCCTTAGCGGATCCTGATGCCTTTGGTTTTGATGCTCTAAGCCTGTGTTTGGTTCCTGGTCTTGTCATTCCTCCAGATTTCAAGACTCCGAAGTTCGAGAAGTACACTGGTTTCAGTTGCCCGAAGCGTCATTTGGTGATGTTCTGTAGAAAAATGACTTCTCATGCCTGCAATGATAAGTTGATGATTCACTGTTTTCAGGACAGTTTAAGTGGGGCATCTTTAAGTTGGTACATGGATTTGGAAAGCAGTCATATTCGATCTTGGAATGATTTATCCAGAGCTTTCGTAAAGCAATACCAGTACAATATGGACGTGGCGCCCAATCGCACGCACTTGCAGAGCCTATCCCAGAGGAGTGGTGAATCTTTCAGAGAATATGCACAGCGGTGGAGAGAATTGGCAGCCCAAGTGCAACCACCACTTTCAGACAGAGAATTGATTGACCTGTTCGTGGGCACCTTGCAGGGTCCATACTTGGAAAGAATGAGTAGCATTGGGATGACAAGCTTCTCTGATTTGATGATAGTTGGAGTACGCATTGAGAGCCTGCTCAAAAGTGGAAAGATCCAGGACTTTTCGAATATCCCGGCTAGCAAAGGTGAGTTTGTTGTTAGCTCCCAAGAGGAAGAATGGGATGACGTCAGTGCAGTCATGGCAAATATCGAGTATTCTAGAACAACATCTTCTAAGAGATCATCTTTTCCTGAATCTGATTACTCTTACGGGCATTCGGCAATGCTCAGAACACCATGTCAGAAATCCTGGACTCCTCCTCGTCCAAATTTGCAAGCTCATGGTCGAAGACCTCAGAATCAACTTCAGAGCCAGCATAGGCCTCGTAACAATCTGGAAAGAAGGATTGCTCCTCTTCATCCAGTCCCCATGGCATACAGTGAACTCTTGCCACATCTAGTTCAGAGCTCTTTGGTGGTTCCTAAGCCTCTCAAGCCGTTACCAGGGCCGTACCCTCCAGGGTACAATCCTCATGAGCAGTGTGGGTATCATGGTGGATCAACGGGGCATTCAACTGAAGATTGCAAAGCTTTTCAAGCCAAAGTACAACAATTGATCGACAAGGGCTACATCTCCTTTCCAGAAGGAAGCTTGGTTGTGCACGTCAACCTTTCACCCGATTGAGTTCAGAGACTTCAGAAGAAGCGTCTCCTGATTCAGTGGCTCGGACAGTATGTCAGCAGAGTTGGTGATCATTGTATCCTTTTATCATTTGCATTGTAGTTTCTTTCCTGTTAGCAGCTACTTGTCTTTTAAGCATTGTTATTTCAAATGGTAATGTTAATGTAGTGATCTTGCATTTTTGAATCAATTATGTCGCATTCGCTCATTTTTCTTTACTTGCACTGAAAAAGAAAAAAAAACAGAAAAAAATTGCATCCATTTACCTCCCATTTATTTCACTGTTGTTTAACAGGTTTTAGGGAGGATGATGACAACTGAATACTCATAATTGTTGAAGGTATGCTTTCAGAGTAGAACCTGCTGACGATGTACAGGCATTGCTTCAATTCCCAAACACCGGAGATATAAGGGAGATAGACCCTCGTCAACCCCTTTGAGCCTTGAAGCAGGAGTTTCTTTTCTGAACGAAAAAACCCTCACATTTAACCCGGGGCAGGGTAGTTATCATTCAATTTGACCGAGCGTTCAAATTTCCAAAGGAGTGTGCATCCGAGGATCCATTACCTTTATTCATTACACCTCAAGAGGTCAAGGGACGTGAAACCACAATGGTTATCCCTCACCAACAAAGGAATGAGGCAGTCAACCCTTTCAGCAAGTCATGACAAGCCAGTGTCACACGATTTGTTCAACAAAAATCAAAGAAAAAAAAAAGAAATAAAGCCCGCTAAGTCGAAAAAATGTGAAAACCAATGACTTAGGCAAAAGTTAGGGCATCCCGCTGGACTTCAAAATCGAAAATTCAAAAAAGAATCAGTCCAGGCAAAAATTAGGGAGTAAAAATATCAAAAAAGAAAAAGTTTCATAAGAACAAAGTCGTGTGACCAAACACAAAGTCAGAATGGGTGACTGTCACTCCAAGAAACCTTATTGGTGCGTAAACCATCAACGTCATTGGTTCCTCAATCATTACAAAACCCTTGTGAGAAGCGAGCGCTTAGGTCGAATTAGCCCAACATAGGACTGGAGAACATCAAGGAGAATGGGTGGGCACAGATAAACTTTGAGCCATAAATCTTTCTTTCTAGAACCGTAAACCAGACCACGTTGTAACCCTTGAAAGTCCTAATTGAATCAGGTTCGGTTCTGAAAGTATACTGCGACAAGGTTGCGTAAACTGACTCCTAACGATTTGCTAACTCAGCACTACGTTTGGACTAATCGTCCATTCGTCACACACTGTCACAGCATCAAAATAAATAAATTTTCAAAAACTTGCATGTGTATTGCATTAAAATTACCATTTGTGAATGTACAGTTTTAATTGCAAGTCAGTTTGTGACACCAGGGAAGTTCCTACAAAGAGCAATCACGAGGGAACTTGATCATTCAACAATGATGGCCAGAATCAAGAGCATCTTGTTAGCCTATGAATCAGGGGCATGTTATCCAGTGGTTTTGTTGACCAAGGAATCTGTCAGGGTAAAGAGAGTTCCCAAGCATCAGTTGATCGAGGAACGTCATTCGAAGTCAGTTGATTAGAGCTGAATCTGCCAAACAGGGGCAGGACACCCGGAGTTTCCGTTGTCCAAGGATGAAATCTTCCAATGATCAGTCAGAGTGAGTCAAGTCGCTTCCACGCTCATACCGGAGCAGAATAATGCCAGAGATCACTAGATGCAACCCTCCTCGAGAGAGCATCCAAGTCTGTTATTCCAAGAATTGGATAATCAGTGATAGTCAGTTCAGAGACTCACCCAACAGGGGCAAACTTTAGCTATGCAGAGCAAGTGTATCAGTAATCTCAAGTTCAAGACGAGTGTCGGGAAATCATGCTACCCACCGTCGCCTTTGTCACCCTTCTCAACTAGAAGCCTTGTCACCTATGACTTTTTTCCCCATCCTTGGGAGTTTTTCTGGCCTTTCATAATCATTGCATAAATCATTGGCATACGTTATTCATGTCGCATATAGAGCATATGCATCATCATTGCATTGAGCATAACCCCCACAACATCAGATCTCATCCAGGGCCTCGTAACCCCAACTTATCAACCTTTCAAAGTCCAGTTCTCGTCTGGCAAGCCTTTTCAAAGTCCAGCTCTCGTCTGGCAAACCCTTTTAAAGTCTAGTCCTCGTCTGGCAGACAAGCCCAAAGCCCAGTTCTCGTCTGGCAAACCAACTTCAAATACCAGTTCTCGTCTGGTAGGCGAATCTTTTACCAGTTCTCGTCTGGTCACCTTTTCATTTAACCTGTTGAATGCCAGTTCTCGTCTGGTAGTCATTCTTATTCAGAGTCAATTCTCGTTTGACAATGAACCTAAGTAGTCAGTTCTCGTCTGACGACTTATTCTTTGCCCACCAGTTCTCGTCTGTTGGCCTACCTTTTATAAACCAGTTCTCGTCTGGTAGTTCACCTTCAAAAGTCCAATTGCTTGGCAACCAATATATCTATCAACCTGGCCCTAGCGCCCAACCATCCTTGTTTCATATCCTTGGCATTGAGCATACGTCTGCATTGTGCATCATTTGCATTGCATCTTCATACCGCATGGTTTCTGTTTTAGCTCTGATGTGGGGCAAGAATCGTTTCAAGACGTAATCTGGGGCAGTTATCTCAAGACTGGTTGAATTTCTGCGAGAGTTTGAAGACACTGGGGCAATTCTGGATGCCAAGTCTTCTGTAAAATCCTCTTAAGACAATCTTCTTATGAATGATGCAGTATGGTGTAATTGAGGAGTTAAGGGAATGATAGTTCACTCAGGATGATCGGTAATGCTTTTGTCGAGCTCAGAAGTTTGAAGCACTGTGTTAATTCTCAGGGAATGTCTGGTATTTATTTTACCAGCAGGGCATTGGAAGTTTATTTCTTCCCCGAGCGTAAAGATCTTCTCTCAGCCGACAAGATTCCCTCATGAGGAGTTGGTTATTCGCATTCAGTCAAAACCAATTTTCATTGGCATATCTTCCCAACACGGCTGTTATGCTATACTTGGGGCATATTTTGATTCTCCAGCAAAGTCTCTCCTCAGCAGGGCATTGCCAAATCTTTTCTCAACCATGCCAGAGGGTTGACACATCCCCATCTGAGTTGGAATAAATGATAACCCCAACAGAACTTCAAGGCTAATTGAATCGTTCTCATCCCCAAGCGGATTTATCTTCCCACAGTGAAGTTTTCCCAACAGGCAGCTGAAGGCCTTGCTTCCCCACAAAGTTAGAATTATCAGAATTCCCTCCTCAGCAGGATTGTGTGATCAAGCATCTTCCCTAGCCAAGTCTAAAGATGATCTTTCCCCATAGAGTCATCGGGATTCTCATTTCCAAGGGATTTCCCAGCAGAGCAAGAAGAAATTCTCCCCAGTGGAGTCAGATCAGGATGATCAGATCCTCAACAGATGTCCAAAGCAGTTAAACGAAGTATACCTCACGCAGAGTCGTCTTTCCTCCAGTAAAAACCTCTCCAACAAGCATCAGGTTTCCAACACTTCGCTCCTATCAGATTTAAAAGCTTTCGACCCGTCAGCAGTATACAGATACTCCCCCAGAGTCCCCAGCAAAAGCAGTTGCCTCCTATTCACAAACATCAGTATATACTCCTTGTGGTACCCGTCCGTGTCATATCCCCACCAGAAAGCCAAAGGCGTCCTCTTTGCACTCACATACACTTATATATAATTTTCTTGACATCCGTCCGTGTCACCTTCCCCAGCACAGTAACATAAACACTTTGTATATCAGATACTTGTTCATACTATACTTTTCTTCTTTCGACACTCGTCCGTGTCACTCTCCCCAACAGTAAATACCTGTCTATACACCACTCCTACTCATGTTCCACTTATACAGATACTCGTCCGTATCTTGTATACGCCACTTAATCCCCACAGATTCGACACTAGTCCTTGTTCTTTGTTAACTCGTTGGTACTCGTCCGTACCATCACCTCAGAACATGCGTCAAGAGTTTGTTTCTACATGATACTCGTCTGTATCATAGTCTTAAGGATGCTCGTCCGCATCTTTAATCCATACACTGTGTCAAACACTTTTGTCTTCTTGAATATAGCTACTCGCCTGTGTCTACTACTCCCCAGAAGAGTCCCTTCAGATTTCAACACTCGTTCGTGTTCTCTGTTAACCAGTTGATACTCGTCCGTATCATCATCTCTGAACACGTGTCGGTTTTCGTTTCTACCCGATACTCGTCTGTATCGTAGTCTTAGGGATGCTCGTCCGCATTTTTAATCTATACACAATACCAAACACTTATACCTTTTATTTCCTGGATATAAACACTCGTCCGTGTTTACTATTCCCCAGTAGATCGCCAGCAAAGAAAATTACTTTTCTATCTGACACTCGTCCTGTGTCATGATAAACCTTGAGAGCAGCCGTCCCCTGCTAGGTGGTCGTCCTCCACCTCTTGATGGTCGTCCTCCATCATGCTCGTCTGATGGCCGTCCCCATTGTTGACCTTTTATCCGGCATTCGTCCTATGTCGCGATTATTTTCGGCAGCCGTACCCTGCCGGGTGGTCGTCCTCCACCTTAGATGACCGTCCCTCATCTTAACCCCAACAGAGCAGCCGTCCCCTGCTAGGTGATCGTCCTTCACCTTTGATGATCGTACCTCATCATCTGTTTATTTCATTTATTCTTTAACCCGATGGCCGTCCCCGTCGTGGTCCCTTTTCTTTTTAGCCCGATGGCCGTCCCCATCGTCGGTTACTTTGCTTTATGAACTTGATGGCCGTCCCCGTCATGTTTCGTTAACTCCCAGAGAATCTTACAACTTTATCTTGATGGCCGTCCCCATCATAATTTTATCTTTTCCAGCTAGTCGGCCGTCCCCGTCTCAGCTTTACCCTTTTACCCCCAGCATGTCGGCCGTCCCCGTCACTGCTTCATTTCCCACACTGTTCCCAGCATGTCGGCCGTCCCCGTCATCGCTTTATTTTCCGCACTTTTCCTAGCATGTCGGTCGTCCCCGTCATTGCTCTTTACCCAGCAGTCGTCCTCCGTCGCCCACACTTTACAATACACTTTATTTCCCTTTTACAATCTATATCCCTTTTCTTTTTCATTTTGTGAGTGCAAATTTCGGGGTCTTCTTTTGGGGTATTCAATCACTGTTTATCTTGAACGTCTAATAGTCGTTGCTCTCATCCTTTTCAGATTAACAGTTGCTTGAATAGGGGCAGCTGTAGACACCCTAAATTTGCCCTCTGGCTTTTGTATCTTTCTCTGCTTCTCGTTTGCATATCATACGCATTTTGCATACCATTTGCATAGTCTCCTAAGACATGGGATCACATTTTCTGAAGAAATTAGGGTTTCACATCCTATTTGCGGATTATCAGAGGAATTCAACGCCTTGGCTTTGCAGTCATCAATGACGTCATATTCTTAGACTCCTATTACTGAATTAGGGTTTATGTCCCTGGTTTAGTGGTCTTCAAGGGTTTCATTCACAAGGACTATTCATGGGGCTTTTTCTCAGACAATGAGCGTTCAAAGTCAAGTTGGATGGTGCATAGAATTCATCAGATTATCTACTTGTGGTTCATGAGGGGTTTTGGTCCTGATTATCTAAATTTTGACCGAATTCTCTTTCATCTGACGCATTTTTTTTAGTCAGTCATTTTTGCATTTTTGTCCGTTAATCATAAATCATGCATTTCTTTATTTTTGTTTTTATTTTATTTATTATTCGATCTTACCATTTTAATCACATTTTGTTATTTTCTCTTTTTTTGAATAAATCTTTAGAATTTATTTTGAATAAATCTTTAGAATTTATTTGGAATAAATCTCTAGAATTTATTTAGAATGTTATCTCTTTTTCTTCTAAGTTTTAATTTTTATTTTTTAGATAATTATATTATGCATTTTAGAATTAATTTTTAGTTTAATTTTATTTTTAGCCAAATTTTAATTCGAATTAGTATTAATATTATTGACTTTTGTTTAGATTCCATTTTAACTATTTATTTATTTTATATTTTTAGATAATTTAATTTAGTTTTTTATTTTTTCATTATTTATTATTATTTCAATATTATTATTTAAGTTTATAGTCTTTTAGTTAACCTTTTTATTATTATTTTATTTTACAATTTAATTTGTTATTTTTAACAAGTCAACTAAGACTTTAGTTAGTAGGTCTACTTTATTTTATTATTTTTAAGCAGATTTGTTTTAATGTTGGCATTCTCCCCACATCTAGCTTAAACCTGCAGCAATGAAACAGCCTTTTGCCCTGCACCCAAAGTACATATGCCTTGAGCCAAACGCTGCCTTGAGCCAAACGCAGCAACCTTATCGCACAAAGCCTTCATCAATAACCTGAAAAGAACACTTTGCTCTTTATCCATAACAATTTGTGCATCAGTAACAACACACAACTTCATCACTCACCACTCTTTTCAACCAAAAAGCCATTTCAACAATATTCTTCAATACCTCCCTGCACGCACACTAACAGCACAGCAACAACATCACTTTTGCTTCATCATTCACCTCAACACCTGCTTCATCATCCTCATGAGCCTCTCACACAATCACCACAAACCGCAACCCTCACCTTCAATCCACCCTGTTTCAACAAACCATAAACCACCGCCTCATGACTTTTCCCATAAGATCTCACTTACACCCTCCTTCAACAAAAACCGAACCTCCTCATCATTTCTTAACCAAACCTTCATCATCATTTTTGTCCTCAACTGTCACCACCTCCCAACATCATCAGCACAACCGCTGGACAACAACAGCAAAGCAAAAACAGAAACAGAACAGAAGAAGAGTGAGACCGTTCATTAGCAAAAAACACCCTACTCACACATTAACTCTCACCTTCTTCTCAGACCAACAAACCCTTTACCTCTGTAAATCACAACAACCAATCAACACCACCATTTCCTTTTTTTTTTCCACAACCTTCAACCCTTCAAAAATGGCTTCAACGCTCTCGGCTTCAACCACCCCTGTTCCGCACCTGCACAACATCAACACAACAACCAAACGAATCTCAGAAAATAGAACAAAAATACAGAAGAAGACTAGAACAAGCCGAGTCGAGGCCTTGAAGGAGAGTACGTCGAAATGACGTTGATATGAGCGATTTAGCTTCCGACCGCGAATGAGAAACAAAGCCGTGATGCTTGCGGTGACGAGATTGAGGCGGAGAGATACCCGTGAAATCGCACAAACTGAATCGAAGAGACGAAGAGACCAAATCAGAAGCGCGACGGAGGTTTTAAGGAGGCGATGACGGTGGAATCCTCTTTGCTTTCCGGCGCGATTTTGCACAGTTGAGAGGAGCCGACGGCGAAGCATTGTTGTCTTGATGTGTGCGTCCGCGGTGAAGGGTGGTACCGGCGCGACGGATCAGAAGGGCACGCCGTTAACGGCTCACGGTGGCGATGGCAGCAGGGTTCTTTTTTCTGTTGCGCGTTTGAAGAAGTGAAGGATTTGGGGAAATAGGGCTTTGTGTCCTTCTTTTTAAATTTCTGATATTTCCTTATTTTTCATTAATTTTTATTTTTCTAATCTTTACTTTTCTTTTCTAACTGATTGTTATTCACCTTGTTTAGTTTAACATTTTTTGATTGTTTATATATTCAGGAAAATAGGCTTGCTGTTGTTACTGGGCTCCAATGGCCCATGCCGTTTCTCATCGCACCACCATCATCCAACAATACAGACCTCTCTTGCTTTTATTTAAACTAAATTCTCAATTATTTTATGTATCTTAATTAGCTTTATTAACAATAATAGAGGTTATAGTTTAGAATTTTATTAGGATTTAAGTTTTTAATTTAGTTGAGTTTAACTTTGATTAGAATTTTGGATAATGTGTTAATTGGTTATTGTTAATTCTTAATATTAATTTGTTTAGAACCTTGATTAGTTTTTTAATTGTTCTAATTAGATTTGATTAGGAAATTGTAGATAGAGTTTTTTTTATTTATTTATTAGAATTTTAATTGATTTCTTTCATTAAGTTCTTTTCAAACTTTGTAGAATCCTTTTAAAAAAAAAGAAGAAAGAAACCTCGATTGATCTAACAAGTTTGATTCACGATATTGAGCATTTGAGGATACTTTGATTGATCATGTGAAACTTCCGACAAGTATTTTTGAGCTTTTTGCGAATTGAAGAGGCAACGGACCTTCTCCGTTAGGTAACACTGATGGCCCGATTTTAATTATTGCATGCTGCTGCATCTGGAGGTCCTACTGGTGTAGACTCTGTTTGTGCATTGTCATCTTCCCCATATCGCATTCTCATCTTATTTCTCCTTATCTTATTTCTATTTCATCCAACTCACCCTATTTCATTCTTCATTCTTATTCATCTTAATTCATTTTCCTCATCTTCTTCTCTTATTCATTCTCGATTTAAGGTGTGCCTAGGCCACCATGGAGCTTCTCCTTTCATATTTCTTTTCTTCTTTTCTTCTCCTTCATTAGGACAGTGAGCCTCACTAACCTAGGACCAACCAAGCATGACAATGATTAGGGTTTTGATTAGTATCCCCCCATAGTTTTACCTTTGTGTCTCTTTTGAGTCTTCTCTTCTCATCTCATAATCAGGGATTAAACCCTAAAGGCTTTAAGGCTTTGTGATTAAGCTTATGCCTGCATCCTTCTCTTAGGATGGAGTGTATAACTTTAATCCTAAGTGTTAAACCCTTAATGTGTTTAAATCTCTTAATCAATTCACTTAATAAGTATCAAGACATCACACTTGTAACTTGGGCCTTGCATTAGGGTTCTAATTCTTCCTTAAGTGGTTAAGAAGGACTAACCCTAGTGTTAATGGACAAGTCCCCCTCAAGTTGTCTTACAAACCCTAAAAATCACTTCATCATCATACCATTAAATAAAATCCACTTAATCAAAGGCTTGTTTTGTCATGGGTTTAATCCCTAATCATGGATTAAGTTGAGGAGTTTTCCTCAGCTTAAACATTCTCATCTATTATCCTTCTTTTAGGATGGTGTAATGAGTCTGTTTAACCCTTGATTATGGCTTAACCTCATTACTCAACACTAAACAAAAATCACAAAAACATCTAAATAATCACAAGTAGGTTAATGATCTTAATCCTACACCAAAGGTAATTAAGTGTGAGAATCTGACTTCACACTTAAGGTAATTCTCATTACCCCTAATCAGAGGGAAGATGTGATGAGTTTACTAACCCATTGGTTTAGGCTTAAGCTCATTAACTTATGACAAACTTTCAAGCAATAAAAGACTGAAAACACAAAAAACAAACAATAATCGTCTCCTTCGGGATTCTTTTCTCATCACCTTCACTCATAACCGAGAACTTGCTTCTTCCGTCTAATGCAAGACAGTTTGCACCTGAGCCAGACAGGTCATACACTTGAGCATTGACAAGCAAGCAGTTCATCAGTCAATTCATCTTTCAGTCTCTTTGGGTCGAACTACGGTGTTCTGACTTCCTCATTGCACGAGAGGATACGTAGGCATAACTTAACGGTTATCGAACAAAAGTCTCTGTACATCCCCCCTCCTTCCAGCTCATTTCTTTTAGCCTCATTATCATGAGCATTTCATTCCTGGTCTCACACTGACACATCATTTACACACTTTGCACTTCTTTCACACTGACACCTGTACATTCTTTTCCAGCTATTGTATACACAGATTGCACTGACACTACCCCCTTTAAAACACAAATCTCTTAAGCGTGGATCCCGTCGAGTACGACGGACAATCTGGGTGCTAATACCTTCCCAGGTTGTAACCAACCCCCTTTCTCAGTCTCTCTGGTTCGCAAATCGTCTTATCCGTCTCTTTCTAGGTCTATGCAGCATTGCCTTTCCTCCGGGATAAAAATGCCTAGCTGGTGACTCTATTCATCTCCAGTGAGTTCACGGCTGTGTGTTCTCATTGTTCCCTTCGCCGACCGTTCGCGTCTGTACCCTTATCTGACCTGGTGTCACTTATCGGGAGCGACAACCTTATTCTCCAAGAAGTATGTTTGAAGAACTTTTCTCCAGATGGCATCTCTAAGCCCATCTCCGGTTCATTCTGATGGCATCTTTAAGCCCATTTCCTTTTCTCTAAGTGGCATCTTCAAGCCCACTCGAGCATATATAATTAATCATCAGTATTACTTTACACACCGGTGAGTTCAAATTTTTGGGCTTTTGTGTTCAATCCCCTTCAACCTTCCAGGTCACGAATGGCACATATACCAATCTAACCCCTCAGGTTTCAGAAAATTGAACAAGGGCAGCTGTTGCACCCCAAAATTTGCCCTCACAAGACAAGACTTTGTGTACTAAGAGGTTCACAAGGTTCACAAGGTTCACAAGACCTCTCATGAGGTTCATGAGGTTCACAAGGTTTACAATTAGTCAGAAGATTTGACATTTCCCTCAGGCAATGCATCCTCCTTAGCAATGCATCCTAAACTAGGGTTTTGACTTTAATCAGGCTAAATGGACTTCCAAGACTTCAAGTGAGCTTCATAACATCTTATATGTGTTTAAGAATCCCCATGACAAGTTTCAATACTTTTCCCAAAGGTTTGCTCAGTCAGATGATCAGATAGGTCAAAATCAGTCAAAATAGTTAAAAAGTCAAACTGAGGTCAACTGTGGTCAAACCAAAGTCAAACTTCATGATTTTTTGCCAACATCAAGTATATGAAGTAAAATTCATCATTTGATCAAGGGTTGATCATGATTCATCAAGGAGATTTCAGATCATCAAGAATCAGGAGTTTCTAAATTAGGGTTTTCATAGGAAAAGTCAACTGATCTTTGACCAGCCATAACTTTCACATGCTTCATCAAGAATTTTCCATCCAAAGCTAATTTTTAAGTAAATTTAATTCTCTACAACTTTGTGTCTCACAAGCCAAGTCCAAAAATGCTTCATTTGGAATGTATGAGCTAAGACATTATAGGTCCTTTTAAAAGTCAACAAAAAGTCAACAACTTCAAAAGAGCATAACTTGAGAATGGTAAAAGATATGGACATGAAACCAATGGGGTTGGTTAGAGGACTATTTAAGCTTTCCAAAATGTCCAATAACACTCTCATAGCATTAAAATTGAAGGATTTGTGCCCTTGCAAAGTTGGGAAATTTTTGGGTGGTTTATGAAGTAAATGGAGTCTTAAAACCATAATTCTTCAAATGGGCTGAACTTTTTGTGACCCAATGTGTTCCATGACATCATGCACGAAATTTATTTAATATTTTCATAATTTTATTCATTTTATTTTATTTATTATGATTTTTTATATTAAAAATCATTTTAAATACAAATAAAATATAAAAATATGAAGATTTAAAAATATTTTGATTCTAGAAAGTCATGAAAGCTAATTGGATCAGATTGATATGAGAATTATGGTGATTGTCTTAAAATAGCAAGGTTATATCAAAAAATATTTGAATTTTAAGGCATGATCTTTTTCAATCTCCTTGATCCAAAAAGTCCAAAGAACAATCACTTCTCTTGACCTAATTTCACTCACTACATATACACAAACATAACACAATGCATAGGATACGAATTTGCTGCCTCAAGAGTAAGTTTCAAGTTTTCAAAAATTCATCAAAAACTCTCAATTCGGATTCTTCCTTAGAGACTCTTTCAAGGAATTCTAAAGGTCTCAACATGTTCCTTGATGATCAGTGAATGCATAGCACTACTTATCATCATCCAAAACTTCATAAATCGCATAAACCGAATCATGTCTTCAAGCTTATTTTTTATTTTCGATTCCATTGATTGGCTTGTTATAAACTGTTTTTGATTGTTTGATGATGTTTGTGATGAACCCTAGATTGATTCTGGGCTGTTTAATTAAGCTTTCCATGCAGGTATCAAGATTCAACATTCTTAGGGTTTCGGCCAAGGTTTAGGGCTTCATGATTTAGGGAATATAAATGAATTCTAAGACCATGGCTTAATTCGAATGGACCTCTGGATTATGTTTATGGATTTAATTTTATGAAATTTTGTGGTTTTGTTGATAATTGAGTTTCGTAGGGTGCTGCCAATGGAAATTCGCAGGAAATATGGTAGGAGATTTCGCAGCTGAATTCGCAGGAACCAAGGTTGAAGATGAAGACCAGTGGCGCCAAAATTCATATTCAAAATTTGTTATAATATTTTATTATATGTTGTTAATATTATATCAGAATGAGGTGCTAGCTCAGTTGGTTAGTGTGTGCGCGTTTGAGGTTGAGGGTCCTGGGTTCGAATCCCCCCAGGCCTTTTTGTTTTGTTTTGCTTTTTGTTATGATTTTTGCAGGTTATGAAACAAAACAACTTGGTTCACATTCCATAGCACAAGCGCATGGCTTGTCCCAGTGGTTAGCTTGATGGTCTTGGATATGCAAAGCCTAGGGCCTGGGTTCGAATCCCAGCCCCAAGTAAGTCTTTTTTCTCATTTTTCTTATTTATTTTTATTTTTGTTTATATATTTAATTAATTTAATAAATGGATAAATGTTAAAATAATGCTTATATTATTTTCTTGTGAATAACTCAAAGAATTTATATTTTCTGGAAAAAAAATTCAAACTTTATTCTTAGAACTATTTAATATTTATTTTACTATGTATATTATTAATATTATTTGATTTGTATAAATAAATTAATTGTATTCATAAACCCTAATTATTTTCATATAAAACCTAATTTTTTTATATAAACCCTAATAATATTTTATAAACCCTAATTATTTTGTAAATAACTAATTTATTTGTTTATGTTAATTTTATAATTTGTTCATATTATATGTAGTTTTCTAATTTAAATAATTTAATTAAATAGTAAACCCTAATTTATTTTTCTAAATAATTAAAAACCCTAATTTTATTCTATGAATTTAATTTATTATTTTGTGTGCTTATAATCAAATATTTTTTTATAATATGTATATAAATTTAAATCATTAGAATAATCTAGTATATAATACTTATTATTTATTTCTTTTATTAAATTATCTTTAAAAAAAATAATTATTTATTTAAAAATTGAACTTTTTTATATTATTATGCTAATTTCTTCCTCTTATATTTATTTTGTTTATTATTACTAACTTCTTTATTTATTTATCTATTATGTGATTATTTATTTTTATTATTATTACTAACCCATTTAATTATTTACTTATTTTAATTATTATAATGTAATTGTATCCATTATGTAATAGTTGTAGTAATTTTTATTATTTATTTTTAATTGCTATGGTTAGTAAAATAGGGAGTGCAAGATATGTTTGTATTTAAAATTGGATGTAGATCACTAATTTATAAGATAAATACTTGAACTTGTACACTCACACACGTAAGTCGATCTTGGATCGCCATCTCACTTCTTAAGGGTTACCTCTCAAGTTGCCTAAACAAAAGGTCAAGTAAGGTGTAAAGCAAAGTCCCTCATCTCATATCATCTAGTCCCTTAATAGATAAAAAGATCAAGTCCCTTCGAATGCTGCCTTCGTAATGATCTTGTCCCTTTCGAATAAAGATGATCAAGTCCCTTCGAATTGCTTATACACCTTACAGTTGCCTAAATAACAGTTGTCCCTTCACTTGTCCCTCATACATCCAAGGTAATGACTACCTATTCCTTAATAATAGGGATAATCTTACCATTTAAAGGATATTTAAGAACAGAAAAGACTTGGCTTAGGGTAGGTTCCTCTTATGTACTTGCTCACTTCTCAAAAACATTTCAAACACTTCACATTTTTCAAGTAATTTTCTAAACAAAGGCTTTATATATATCCGTACATGGATCATTATAAAGTACTTAAGAAAATTTCTAAACACACACTTCACATTTCAAAAACATTTTAAAGTGAGCTAAGTAACTAAGAGCCCATGGATAACCATGGATGTAAAGGGTGCTAACACCTTCCCTTTACATAACATACCCCCCGAACCCAAAAATCTTTTAAGGTCTTTCTTGTTCTTTTATGCCCTTTCCTTTGGATAAAATAAAAGTTGGTGGTGACTTTTGCTATCCGCAACATAACTAAAGTCAGTTCTCCCACCGTGTTACACTCCTCATTTGCATATTTACTTGTCTTTGAAGTGAACTTGCTTCACTTGTGCTCTCTTGCTCCTATCTCTTTCTTTTAGGTTACCTATCTTCTATAGGAAGTAAGTAACCTATCCTCCTTTCTCTTCTCTTTTCATCTGCTTCTTCTTCCTTGGTGGCCATCTGAAGATTTCCTGAAGATCTTTCTTTAAGACTCACAAACCATAGGAACATCCAAGCATGATAATTTTTAGGGTTGTATATAGTCTCCCTTAGTTTTTACCTTTGATTCTCCTTGAGTCTCTCTTCTCATCTCATAATCAAGGCTAAACAGTTAAAGCTTTAGGACTCTGAATTAGGGTTATGCCTATATCCTTTTCTTAGGATGGAGTGTATAACTTTAATCCTTAGTGTTAAACCTTTAATTTGTTTACACCTTTTAATCAAAACACCTAATAATGATCAAGACTTAAGCTTATAACTTGGGCCTTATATTAGGGTTACATCTCTTCCTCTTGGTTAGAGGGACTAACCCTTGTGTTTAATGGACAAGTCCCCCTCAAGTTAGTCTTACAAACATAAAATCCACTTCTTAATCTCACTCTTTAATTAAAATCCACTTTAATAAAGGCTTGTTATCTAATGAATTTAGTCCCTAACCATGGATTAAGTTGAGGAGTCTTCCTCAGCTTAAGTGTTCTCATCTATCATCCTTCTTTTAGGATGGTGTAATGAGTTCACTAATCTTTCATTAGAGATTAAACTCATTACTTAACGCAAAACAAAAACCCAAAAACACTTAATAATTACCAAAGTAGGTTAATGATCTTAATCCTATATCATCATGGTAATTAAGTTGAGATCTTAATCTCATGCTTAAGTAGGCTCATTATCCCTAATCAGGGAGGATATAATGAGTTTACAACCTTTGATTTAGGCTTAAGCTCATTATCTTACGCAAAACACCAAAAACAATAAAAGACTGAAAACACAAAAACAAACAATAAACATTTCCTCCCAGATTCTTTTCTCATCACACTCACTCTAAAAACGAGAACTCGCTTCTTCTGTCTAATGCAAGACAGTTAGCACTCGAGCCAGACGAGTCACACACTTGAGCATAGACAAGTAAGCAGTTCACAACAAATCATCTAAGTCTCTTTGAGTCGAACTGCGGTGTTCTGACTTCCTCATTGCACGAGAGGATACATAGGCATAACTTAACAGTTATCGAACAAAAGTCTCTTTGTCTCCCCCCCTCTTTTAGCTTTCTTTTCTAAGCCTCATTCTTGAGCACTCCCTCTCTTTTGCACTGACACACTGTACATTCTTTCTTAGCTTTTCATACATAGTCAGCATATACACTATCCCCTTTTAAACACAATCAAGTAAGCGTGGATCCCTTCGAGTACGATGGATGATCTGGGTGCTAATACCTTCCCAGGTCGTAACCAACCCCCTTACTCAGTTTCTTTGGTTCGCAACCGTCTTATCCATCCCCTTCCTGGTTTATGCAGCATTACCTTTCCTTCGGGATAAAAATGCCTAGCTGGCGATTCTATTCAACCTCAACCTCCAACATCACCGACCGTTCGTGTTTGCACTAGGACGAAAGTCCGGGGAGCAACAGCTTGGCGACTCTGCTGGGGAGGATGCAACCAGGGCTTCTGGTTCTCTTGTGGGTTCCTCCTAGCGCTTGTTTGTTTGTGTTTATGGGGGTGTTATGTGCTATATGTGTTTTTGTCTTTGCTTTATTTATTGCTTTCTGTACAGCTTTATTCACTGCATTTACTTTATCGCTTTCATTTACCGCTTTATGCATTTCATTTTATTATCATATCATTTGTGCTGGTTTGCTGGTTTGCTTTGGTGGGAGGGGTATTCCAGTGAGAAATTTCCAACACAAAGGCCTGAGTGACAGACATAGGATTAGAGTGGATTCATATTCTTTCCCATTGCATTTCGGTCTAGTGCGGGAATATGAAAACACGGTTTAGACATGGGTTTCTTCTTGAGAACTCTGTGCTACAGATCTCTTGTAGTGCTAGGGCTATCTGGGAAGCCTGCTAAGTCTGGATGACCTTTTTAGATGACTTTCAGCATCTGAAGTGAATTAGAGGAGGATCTTTTATGATTAGGGTAAACATTGTACCTCCGGGTTAGAAGTGTTTACACTTCTCATAATTGATCCAAATCTGAGGATCTTTGTTCTAGAACAATACATGTGAGTGGGTTGGGTTGTTTACAGGTTTGCAGGAAACCTTGACCTCATCATACCTTGCTACGGGAATGTTATAAGGTTGTACTATTTTGGACTGATCCTTTGAAACCCTGGACTTTTGACTCTTTATTTGAGTTTCCCACCCGGTTACTGGTTCTCAAGCCTTCATCTGAAACTCTGAACACTCATGGAACCTACCAAGAGCACCAGACAATCGAACACCTGATCACAAACCATTGCATATCATTTAGCATACATCATATTGCATCATTTAACATTTTGTCTATTTGTTTTACAGGGTATCCACGTCTTCTTTGGTTTGATTTTGACTGTTCTTCTCTCCAGCATCTTCATCATTCCCAGAGGTCTGGAAGATCAAAACTAAAAAACCAAACCAGGATACCTTCTGAAGACAAATATACATACTGCATTGCATGCTAACCTCATCCTCATTTGTTTTGTAGGTGTTTTGTTGTTGTTTTCTCACATTGTTGATTGTCTCAGGAAATATTGCTCGCAGGAGAGTCTTTCCCGTCAATCGCACCCACAAATATCCAACTAGACACAACCTTCCAAGTCTACAAATGGATCAGTTACAGCAGGAACTGACAGATGTGAGAACTCAGATGACTGGTGTAAGAACAGAAGTGAGGACTCAGATGAATCAATTTATGGCTGTGATGATTGGGCTAGCACAGACCAAGGAATGATTAAAGGAGTTAGTTGAGCGGAAAACTCCATAAGATAACCATGCAGACACTGGATGTACTAGTAACAACGTGCGTGATCAGCTGTAAACAAATCCACCAGAGTTTGGGCCCCACATAAACCCTGAAGTCAATGTTATTGGAAATACCCAGAGAAACACAGGAGATCGTGTTCTACAGGAAGATCCTCAGGACGAGCAGTTTACAGTGTTAGGTGTTGGGGCTGATGAAGTTTATGATCGTCGTCTGGACGAGATATCAGAGAAGTTAAGATCCTTGGAATCCCAAAACTCTTTGGGATTTGATGTAATGGATATGGGCCTAGTTGAAGGAGTAAGGATTCCTCACAAGTTCAAACCTCCATGCTTTGAAAAGTACAATGGTACCTCCTATCCTTGAACCCATTTACAATCTTTTCTAGGAAGATTGAAAGCGTATACCATGGATGAGAAATTGTGGATGTTTTACTTTGAAAACAGTTTAACCGGGGCATCCAGAGAGTGGTATTCACACCTATCAAGGGCTACTGTCAGAAACTGGAAGGACTTAGCCGATGCCTTTATACGCCAATATCTGTACAACTTGGATATGACTCCCAATAGGACCCTCCTGATGGGTATGTCTCAATCTTCAAGAGAAAGTTTCTGTGAATACGCTCAAAGGTGGAGACAACTCGCTGCCGTTGTCCAACCACCTATGTCTTAAAGGGAAATGGCTAACATGTTTATGAATACATTGCAAGGAACCTATATTGATAGACTTGTTGCCTTCTCTTCTACTAGCTTTGCTGATGTGGTTATAGCGAGAGAGAGAGAGAGAGAGAGAGAGAGAGAGAGAAAGAATTGAAAGCCTATTGAAGATGGGTAATATTTATAACAGTGGTGCTAGCTCCAACAACGCAAGGAAACCATTCTCTGGATCCAGAAGAACAGGAGAGACTAATGCAGTGCATGTTAACAGAGGTAGGCCCCAATACTTGCAAAGATCAGTGGCCGCAGTCACCATTCCTGCTCCAGCACCTCAGCAGCAACCGTTTCCTCAACAACAAAGATCTTATAACATCAACAATCAGCAGCAACGTCCTTTCCAATAAAGGCCGTCTCAAACTAACAGGGTGATCGATCCCATCCCGATGCCCTATGCAGCCTTACTCCCATAGCTATTGAAGCTTAATCTGACTGAACTAAGAACTTTGGCTCCACCAGATCCTCTGAATCTACAAGGAACTATGATGTCAACACCAGATGTGCCTTCCACTCCAATGCACCTGGCCATACAACAGAGAAATATAGGGCCTTGCACATGAAAGTTCAAGATTTGATTGACTCCAAGGCTTTGAATTTCGCACCTCCACCAAATGTCACAAGGAATCCGATACCCAATCATGGTGTACCTAAGATCAATGCCATTGAAGAGGACTAACCATCTTTTCTGATTGATGACATTGCAAGTATTCAAACACCACTAGCTGAAGTGAAAGCTCAACTATTGAAGTGTTAAGTGTTTCCATGTTGTGAGGCGTATTGTGAAGCTTGCAAAGTTTCTACCAATGGTTGTGCAAATCTGAGAAAGGGTATCAGCAATCTTATCAGAGAAGGCATTCTATAGATCACATCAACGGTTCCATCTTCTACAACTACAACAAAAATCCCTCCTACAACACCAGCAAACATTATCTCAACGGAGTCTTCTACAACAACAACAACAAACACCACCATTGACGATATCTCAACAGTTACAATTTATTATGATCCAACAATCATTCATGTTTCGGATTCTCTCAACAACAATTTTCAATAGCACCCTCCTCAACATCAACAACTTGCCACGCCTGCACCATCTTCGATCAGATCTCCTGTCACAATCTACTATGATCCACAAATGATCACAACTCCTTCTTCTGCTGCAGTTAGTCCAGTGACCATCACAGTTCCTGGACCTATTTCGTATGATAACAACAATGTCGTGCCTTGGCATTACGGCTCAGATCTTTTTTTTAACGGAAAGAAAGTTACTTTTGACTCTTCAACTTCTACACCACAAATTGATAATGTAGGGGGAGGCGGAGGCTTCACTCGAAGCGGACGTCTCTTCGCTTCACAGTTCCCCAGAGTTAATGCTGAAGCAAAAAGCCGCTGCCAAAGCAAAAGGAAAAAGTTTGGTGCCAGAAGAACCAGCTATGAAGGAGACTTAGAAGACATCCTTTGATCAGGATGTGGACGAGTTCATGAGGATTATCAAGAAGAGTGATTACAAAGTCGTTGATCAGCTCCACCAAACACCTTCCAAGATCTCCATTCTATCTCTGCTCATGTGTTTCGAGGCTCACCGGAATGCACTACTCAAAGTCTTGCAAGCAGCTTATGTGCCTGAGGAGATCACAGTCAATCTGTTAGAAACGGTGGTTGGAAACGTCAATACTAGTCATGGACTAGGTTTCACCAATGCTGATCTGACCATGGAGGGACGTAACCACAATAAGGCTTTACATATCACCTTGGAATGTAAAGGTGTTGTACTTTCTCATGTCTTGGTTGACACTGGGTCATCACTCAATGTCTTACCAAAGAAAGCCTTAGTCAAGCTGGAATATGATGGTCTTGCACTCCGCCTGAGAAAACTAGTTGTGAGAGCCTTTGATGGTTCTAAGAGATCGGTTCTCGGAGAAATAGAGTTGCTTGTGGTAATTGGCCCACAGACTTTCAAAACTATCTTCTATGTGATGGACATTCAGCCTGCCTACAGATGTTTGTTGGGTAGACCTTGGATTCATGCCGTTGGCGCAGTAACGTCTACCCTTCACCAGAAGTTAAAATACGAGTGGGAAGGACAAATTATCACCATCTGTGGGGAGGAAGACATCTTTGTCAGTCACTTGGCCACTTATAAATACATAGAGATGGATGGGGAGATCCATGAGACAATGAGTCAGAGTTTCGAAGCTCTTAATGTCAATGAAGCAACAGCTGAAGTATCAGGTACTTCAATTGCCTCTTACAAACAAGCTCGGAAGGTTGTTGAGGATGGGAACGCCCAAGGCTGGGGCAAGCTGCTGCAAGTTCAGATAAAGGAAGACAAGTCCGGGTTGGGTTACAGACCATCCCGACAAGCTCGAGAGGAGGATGCTGAAGCTCCTAAATTTGTAAGTGGGGGAATGCTGACCCCGGATGCTATCAATAATGTGGAAGACGAGGCTGAAAGCGACTACAACCTGGAAAGTTGGATTCGTCCAGGATTCCCGGGCCACCAAGTCCTCAAATGGTCTTCCCAGGAAATTATAAGGGTTACTGCTGCAGAGTAATTATTATTTCTTGTTTAAGCATGCATCAAGTCCTGCATCTTGCCCAAGGTGCCCGGACTCATTTTGTAATAGGGCCTGTAGATGTTTAGAATTGGCAGAATTTTTGACCAACAAGAAATATTGAATTCAGTTCAGAATGTCCTATCAGATGTTGGGACATTATCAAACAGAGTATAAGAACTTATTTCAGGATGTCACACCAGATGTTGGGACATTGTGTAAATGATTTAAGTTCAGTTTTTCAGGATGTCCCAACAGATGTTGAGACATCTCAAACCTGCTACCAGAATTAATTAATGACTAACTGATCTGAGATATTTAAGGAAAGTTATCTGGAATTAATTATGGATGGATAAAAACAGAACAAGGCGCATCTGTAGGAAGTTTTATTATGAGGCTTCAGCATAATCAGAAGAACTAAATCACCTAGAATCTAGGAAGTAACAAACCCTAATTCAAGGTGGAAGCTGCATGCGTTTTAGGACTGGATTAACCTACAGAAAGCCCAAATTACAAACACCTATTTTATCAACAGAAACTCACAGAATTGAGTACAAATTTAAGAAGACCAAATAGAGTGCTTTGTGTTTTAATAGCAGGTTGTTTTATTGTACCACTTTATGAGCTTTTAAGCATAAGTGCATTTGTGACTTGATTGAAACTGTGAAGTAAGATCAAGCTGTTTTGTTTGAAGGATGACTTCAATTTTATTAAACTTGTAAACAAGATCACTGTGTGATTGAGGGGGAGTGAGTTGGTACTCATATCTAAGTTGTGTCTTAGGTAGAAATTGCATTGGGTAGATATTAAGTGAAAGATTAAACTGGGTTGTTTAAGTCTAGAATTAATATTACTTATAGTGGATTTCCTCCTGGCTTGGTAGCCTCCAGATGTAAGTGTGGTTATACACTGAACTGGGTTAACAAACTACTGTGTTGTTTAATTTTCTTGCACTTTAAGTTTTGGTTAAATCTGTCAAGTGTTGGAACATCTCATAGGACATCTCATACCTGATCACAGAATTTCAGGGCCATATATGTATTTTGTGCAAATTGAAATTAATGAACAATGGAGATCTTTTGCAAACAATCTTTTCGCTCACTGTCTTTTCATTTTGTTTTCGCACAAAACAATAAATGGCAATGTTTTATTAATAAGCTTAATTCACTTTTTCTAAATAAGATAAAATCAATCACTAAAATGAACAACTCTCAACCCTTGCAGAGATAGCCCTCCATAATGCACCGACAATGACACTGTTATGACCTCGTGGCTTGGTAGCCTCCAGATGTAAGTGTGGTTATACACTGACTGGGTTAACAAACTACTGTGTTGTTTAATTTTCTTGCACTTTAAGTTTTGGTTAAATCTGTCAAGTGTTGGAACATCTCATAGGACATCTCATACCTGATCATAGAATTTCAATTGGCATCAGAGCAGGCACCCTGCCTGTTTATACTGGGTGAGATCTAGGGAATACAAATTCTGGAAACATGGACAGAGATATAGGATCAGTAAATAGACCACCTATACTGGATGGATCTAATTATGATTACTGGAAACCAAGAATGATTGCATTCTTAAGATCACTTGACAACAGGGCCTGGAGAGCAGTCAACATTGGATGGGAACACCCTATCCAAGACACCAAAGATGGATCAAAAGTGTTGAAACCTGAAGAAGAATGGAGTAAGGAGGAAGAAGATTCAGCACTAGGAAACTCCAAGGCCTTAAATGCTTTATTCAATGGAATTGATAGGAACATCTTTAGACTTGTGCATCACTGTGAGCTGGCCAAAGATGTGTGGGATACTCTCAAAACAACTCATGAAGGAACATCAAAGGTAAAGATGTCAAGACTTCAACTTCTCACCACCAAGTTTGAGAACTTGAGAATGAAGGAAGATGAGACAGTTCATGAATTCTACATGAACATCTTAGAAATAGCCAATACTTCTGGAGCCTTGGGAGAAAAGATGACTGATGAAAAGCTTGTAAGAAAGATTCTCAGATCTTTGCCAAAAAGATTTGACATGAAAGTCACAGCAATAGAAGAAGCTCAAGACATATGCACAATGAAAGTTGAAGAACTCATTGGTTCCCTTCAAACATTTGAGATGGGAATGAATGACACAAATGTTAAGAAGAACAAAAGCATAGCCTTGGTGACAAATACTGATGAAGAAGAAGATGATGAATCAGAAACTGGTGAAAGCTTATCAGACAACATTGCTATGCTTGGAAGTCAATTCAAAAAGATTCTCAAAAATATGGAAAACAAGTCCAGACCAAGTGGAAGATACACAAACTCTTATGAGAACAAAAGACCTAATGATAGAAGGTCAACTTATGATGAAAAGACCAGTCAAGAAAAAGGAATTAAATGCCATGGATGTGAAGGATATGGACACATTAGGAATGAATGTCCTACCTACTTAAAAAGGCAAAAGAAAGGACTTTCTGTAACCTGGTCTGATGAAGACTCAGGAGGTGATTCAGAAGAAGAATCAGCTAAGCATATCACTGCTCTAGCTGGATTATGTGAATCTGAAAGTGAATCCAGTGATGGGGAGCTTACTTTTGAAGAACTTGAGCAAGCATACAAAGATCTATTCAAAAGAAGCACTGAAATATGCAGTGAGACTATAAAGCTAAAGAAGCAGAATGAAGCACTAAAGAGTGAAAAAGCAAGTGATCAAGAGATCATTGATACCTTGAAAAGTGAAGTAAGTCTTCTCAACTGCAAGTTGGAACACATGTCCAAATCTGTTAGAATGCTGAACAGTAGCTCAAGTACCCTAGATGTTATTCTCAACAACAATAAGCATTCAGGGGATAAAAGTGGACTGGGATTTAACAGAGTTCATAATGATGAAGCTAGCTCTAGCAAAACTACTTCAAAGTCCATACAGTCAAACAAGATGTCCCAATAGATGCTTCAACATCATGAAAAGAACACAAAGTCAAACATAATGTTCAAACAGATGTCTCAACATTCTGAAAAGAACATAATGAAGAAGAAATATCAAAGATGGAGATGTCATCATTGTGGAAGATTTGGACATATCAAACCTCATTGCTATAAGTTGCATGGATATCCAAATCAGATGTATCAGCAACCTCCTAAACAGAAGATAGAAGTTACCAAGAAAGTGCTGCATAAACATCAAAGAGATCAGCAACCTCCTAAGCATAAGACAGAGGTCATCAAGAAGGTATGGAGACCAAAAGCTAGTCTTCATGCTGATCAAAGCTACATATCCAAGAACAAGTTCAACAAACAACCTTGGAGCTCTACTGATGAACAATACACAGGGCAGAGGTATCAAAAGAAATCTCAACTCAAATGGTCAAAGAAAGGTGTTGCATATATAGCACATACATCACTAAGAGTATCAGCCAAAGAAGACTGGTACTTTGACAGTGGATGTTCAAGACACATGACTGGATTGAAGAATTTGCTAGTAGACTTAAAGTCACATTCATCCAGATATGTAACCTTTGGAGATGGAGCTAAAGGAGAAATCAAGGGAGTTGGGACCTTGGACTGTCAAGATGTACCAATACTAAATAATGTGCTGTTGGTTAAAGGTTTAAATGCTAACCTGATCAGCATAAGTCAATTATGTGATCAAGGGTACAGTGTAAACTTTACCAAAACTGAATGCATAGTGTCTAACAAAGAACAAGAGGTTGTCATGAGAGGAGCCAGATCTAAAGACAACTGTTACATGTGGGAACCTCAAGATTTCAGTCTCACTTCAACCTGCTCTTTAGCTAAAGAAGAAGAAGAAGTGAAACTATGGCACCAAAGACTAGGTCATCTTCATTTCAGAGGCATAAAGAAGATCATATCTATGGATGCTGTGAGAGGTATTCCTAAACTGAAGATTGATGATGGCAAAATATGTGGTGAATGTCAAATAGGCAAGCAAACCAAGATGTCCCATCCAAAGCTTCAACATCTGACAACTTCCAAAGTTTTGGAACTATTACATATGGATCTTATGGGACCTATGCAGGTTGAGAGCCTTGGTGGTAAGAGGTATGCCTATGTGGTGGTTGATGACTTTTCAAGGTATACATGGATAAATTTCATCAAAGAAAAGTCTGATGTATTTGATGTATTCAAAGATTTATGCCAAAGAATACAAAGGGAAAAATCCAGCTGTGTGATCAGAATAAGAAGTGATCATGGAAAAGAATTTGAGAATAAAAAATTCTTAGATTTCTGTTCTTCAGAGGGAATCAATCATGAATACTCTTCACCAATCACTCCTCAACAGAATGGGATTGTTGAGAGGAAGAATAGAACTATTCAAGAATCAGCAAGAGCTATGATCCATGCTAAAAAGTTACCTTTGTACTTCTGGGCTGAAGCAATGAACACAGCTTGTTACATCCATAACAGAGTTACCCTCAGGAAAGGAACTTTGTCCACAATCTATGAAGTCTGGAAGGGTAGAAAACCCACAGTCAAGTACTTCCATGTGTTTGGAAGTAACTGTTATATTCTGGCAGATAGGGAGCAAAGAAGAAAAATGGATCCTAAAAGTGATGAAGGAATTTTTCTTGGATACTCTATAAACAGCAGAGCATATAGAGTATTTAATTCTAGAACCAAGGTTATCATGGAATCCATAAATGTGATAATTGATGATGCTCCTACAGATGTCCCAGAAGATGTTGGAACATCTGCTGATATCAAGACTGAAGCTGAAGAAAAGAGTGATCATTATGACTTCACTCAAACTGATGCAAGGACAGAACAATCCAGCAAACCTCCCTCCATCAGAATCTAGAAGGATCATCCCAAAGAATTGATAATTGGTGATCCTAACAGAGGTGTAAGCACTAGATCAAGAGAAGTGATTTCAGGGTCCTGTTTTGTTTCTAAAATAGAACCTAAAAACATCAAGGAAGCTCTTACTGATGAATACTGGATTTGTGCTATGCAAGAGGAATTAGGTCAATTCACAAGGAATGAAGTGTGGAACCTTGTTCCTAGACCTGATGACATAAATGTGATTGGAACTAAATGGGTGTATAAGAACAAGTCAAATGAGCAAGGAGTTGTTACAAAGAACAAAGCTAGACTTGTAGCTCAAGGATACACTCAAATTGAAGGAGTAGACTTTGATGAAACCTTTGCACCAGTAGCAAGACTTGAATCAATCAGACTACTTTTGGGAATTGCTTGTATCTTAAAGTTCAAGCTATTTCAAATGGATGTGAAAAGTGCCTTTTTAAATGGTTATCTTAATGAAGAGGTATATGTAGAACAGCCTAAAGGATTTGTTGATCCAAGCTGTCCAAATCATGTATACAAACTAAAGAAGGCTCTTTATGGTCTGAAGCAAGCTCCAAGAGCATGGTATGAAAGGCTGACTACTTTTCTTATCAAGCAAGGGTACAGGAAAGATGGAATTGACAAAACCTTGTTTGTTAAAGATGAAGAAGGAAATGTCATGATTGCTCAAATATATGTAGATGACATTGTCTTTGGTGGGATGTCAGACAGGATGGTCAAACATTTTGTCAACCAGATGGAATCTGAATTTGAAATGAGCCTAGTAGGTGAGTTAACCTACTTTCTTGGACTGCAAATAAAGCAAATGGAGGACTCCATGTTCATTTCCCAAAGCAAGTATGCTAAGAACATAGTCAAGAAATTTGGAATGGATAGTGCTACTCATAAGAGAACTCCTGCCCCCACACATTTAAAGCTAACTAAAGATGACAAGGGTGAGAATGTAGATCAAAGCCTATACAGAAGTATGATTGGAAGCTTGTTATATCTGACTGCTAGCAGACCAGACATAGCATTTGCAGTAGGTGTATGTGCAAGATATCAAGCTGAACCAAAAGTTAGTCATCTTAACCAAGTCAAGAGAATTCTGAAATATGTTAATGGTACTTGTGACTATGGCATAATGTACTTTCATGGATGCAAACCAATTCTCACTGGCTTCTATGATGCTGATTGGGCTGGAAGTGCTGATGACAGAAAAAGCACTTCAGGAGGATGCTTCTTTCTAGGAAACAATTTGATTTCTTGGTTCAGCAAGAAACAAAATTGTGTATCCTTATCTATAGCTGAAGCTGAATATATAGCAGCTGGAAGCAGTTGTTCACAGTTGGTTTGGATGAAGCAAATGCTCACTGAGTACAATGTCCCACAAGATGTCATGACATTGTACTGTGACAACTTAAGTGCAATTAACATATCAAAGAATCCTATCCAACATAGCAGGACCAAGCATATTGATATCAGACATCATTTCATCAGAGATCTTGTAGAAGAGAAAGTGATTTCACTGGAACATGTAGCTACAAATCTGCAGTTGGCTGATATATTTACCAAAGCCTTGGATGCTACTCAATTTGAAAACTTAAGGGGCAAATTGGGAATCTGCTTATGTGAGATTTAGCAGTTATGGAGATGTGCCAACATGTCATATGACATTGTGTGGCATAAGCACCAGATGGCAACACCAGTCTGGTCAAGCACCTTGGGTATTCCATTCCTAATAATTTTCCAAGTAACGGCTACTTATATAATAACAACTAACTTTCAGCTATCCATATTCTCATCATACTCTCAAAAACGAATTACATTCTCTAGCTGTTCTTCAGAAATCATCAACCCTAAAACTCTTCATCCACCTTCTTCGAAAATGTCTCAAAACCCTAACATTCCTGAAGAAATCCTCAACAAGGAAGATGTGGTTCATGCAACCCGCATTTCTGTGGTACCCATGGATTCAACTCCAATGGACGAAATCAGAGGAAGTGTTCCTCATGCTAAAAAGCCAAGAACTCCAAAAAGAACAAAAGATCAAGTTTGCAGCAAATCCAAAGGCATTCCTTCACCAGCAAACATACCTCCAAAATCTTCTGAATATGTGGATGCTTCCATAAAGGAGTTGGTAACCAAGATCCTATCTGAGCAAAAAGTGGTAAGTGGCATATCTATCCCTCTGAACACCATGCCAGCCCCACAAGAAGATCAACAAACTCAGGCTGCAAAGGACACTCCTGCTCAACAGGATGTCCCAATAGATGTTGAAACATCTGAGGATCAGCAACAGGCCTCATCTGATGCTGCTGTTGAAACATCTGAGGACCAGAAAAAGGCCTCAAATGATAGTGATGAAGAAGCATCTGAGGACCAAACCAAGGCCTCAACTAAAGAGCACATCTCTGTTGATCCACCAGCTGAAGAGGAGACTGCTCAATCTCCTCCTGTTGTGATCCTAGAGCATGATTCTGATACAGAAATCATTGCCTCTGTAAAACCTAGCATAGCCAAAAGGCTCAGAACTAGGAAAGAAAAGATGCATGCAGGACATGCAATTCCTGAGAAGAAGCAAGCTACCCCAAAGAAGGACAAAGCTAAAACTGTCTTTGGTCCTACAAAACAATGGAGCAAAGTCCAAACACAAAAGAGGAAAGCTGTCACTCCTTCAGATTCAGATGTTAAAGCAGATGTCCCAACATCTCCTCCAAAGAAGAAACCAGCACCCTCAAGGGCATCAACTGCTGTTCCAGAAGCTCCCTTGGACAATATCTCCTTTCATCATGTTTCAAGTGTGAATAGATGGAAGTTTGTCTATCAAAGAAGGGTAGCACTTGAAAGAGAGCTGAGCAGTAATGCACTTGAGTGCACTGAGTTAATTGATCTCATCTCCTCTGCTGGCCTCTTCAAAACTGTCTCCAACTTCTCTCCATGCTATGAGCTGCTTGTCAAGGAATTCATAGTTAACCTTCAGGAAGATTGTGCAAATGGTAAGTCTGCTGAATTTAGAAAAGTATTTGTTAGAGGCAGGTGTGTAGAATTCTCTCCTCAGATCATCAACCAATACCTTGGAAGAGAATCTAATGGTCCAAATGAGTTAGGGAAAACTGATAACCAGGTCTGCAAGGTTATCACTGCTAACCAGGTCAAGGCTTGGCCAGTTAAAGGAAAGCTCTCAGTGAGCATGCTGACAAGAAAATATGCCATGCTGAACAGGATTGGTACAGCAAATTGGGTACCTACCAATCATACATCATGAATATCCACTGGCCTGGGCAGGTTCATTTATGCTGTGGGCACTCAAACTAAGCTGGATTATGGTGCCTACATCTTTGATCAAACATTGAAGCATGCTAGCTCATCTGCAACAAAGCTGCCAATTGCCTTCCCTTCCCTGCTGTGTGGAATAGTGCTGAGTCAGTACCCTGGGATCCTCACTGAGAAGGACACAGTTTGCAAAAGAGAAAGCCCTCTGGCCTTTCACTACAAGCTGTTCCTAAGTCATCATGCAGCAGATGTTGAAGCACCCTCTGGGACATCTGCAGGTCCTTCAAATGCAAAGTCTCCAATCTCCAAGGCTGCATTGATTGCTGAACTGAAGAGCACTTGCAAAGAACTTGAAGCAAGAAAGCAGAAGCTTGAGGAGATTATCCAAAGGCTGGAGAGTGAAAGTGATCAGAAAGCTGCTTCTTCTGATGAGGAAACTGAGGATGATGAAGAAACTGACTGTGAGGAATCTGAGTGAAAATTGTATGTGAGGATTTTGTAATGACAGCTTCTGCATTGTTTTTTTTATTAGACTCTTTGGCCCCAAATTTATGTCTAACAAGGGGGAGAACAACAACAACAACAACAACAATGTGTAATGCTGTTTGATTATGAATGAAAAATCTCTGTTTGTTTCTGAACTAAATCTGTAAAATATTTCTGTTGCAACAAGACTGGATACATGTATGTTTGAGGGGGAGTAATCTCAAATATGATTCAACAGAAAAGTAATGCTATACTCTGATAAAAGAACTTCTGCTGCACTCTGAAAATCAGAAAAGAATGTTAGCCAAAAATTAGCCAAAGGGGGAGTTTGTAGATGTTTAGAATTGGCAGAATTTTTGACCAACAAGAAATATTGAATTCAATTCAGAATGTCCTATCAGATGTTGGGACATTATAAAACAGAGTATAAGAACTTATTTCAGGATGTCACACCAGATGTTGGGACATTGTGTAAATGATTTAAGTTCAGTTTTTCAGGATGTCCCAACAGATGTTGAGACATCTCAAACCTGCTACCAGAATTAATTAATGACTAACTGATCTGAGATATTTAAGGAAAGTTATCTGGAATTAATTATGGATGGATAAAAACAGAACAAGGCGCATCTGTAGGAAGTTTTATTATGAGGCTTCAGCATAATCAGAAGAACTAAATCACCTAGAATCTAGGAAGTAACAAACCCTAATTCAAGGTGGAAGCTGCATGCGTTTTAGGACTGGATTAACCTACAGAAAGCCCAAATTACAAACACCTATTTAATCAACAGAAACTCACAGAATTGAGTACAAATTTAAGAAGACCAAATAGAGTGCTTTGTGTTTTAATAGCAGGTTGTTTTATTGTACCACTTTATGAGCTTTTAAGCATAAGTGCATTTGTGACTTGATTGAAACTGTGAAGTAAGATCAAGCTGTTTTGTTTGAAGGATGACTTCAATTTTATTAAACTTGTAAACAAGATCACTGTGTGATTGAGGGGGAGTGAGTTGGTACTCATATCTAAGTTGTGTCTTAGGTAGAAATTGCATTGGGTAGATATTAAGTGAAAGATTAAACTGGGTTGTTTAAGTCTAGAATTAATATTACTTATAGTGGATTTCCTCCTGGCTTGGTAGCCTCCAGATGTAAGTGTGGTTATACACTGAACTGGGTTAACAAACTACTGTGTTGTTTAATTTTCTTGCACTTTAAGTTTTGGTTAAATCTGTCAAGTGTTGGAACATCTCATAGGACATCTCATACCTGATCACAGAATTTCAGGGCCATATATGTATTTTGTGCAAATTGAAATTAATGAACAATGGAGATCTTTTGCAAACAATCTTTTCGCTCACTGTCTTTTCATTTTGTTTTCGCACAAAACAATAAATGGCAATGTTTTATTAATAAGCTTAATTCACTTTTTCTAAATAAGATAAAATCAATCACTAAAATGAACAACTCTCAACCCTTGCAGAGATAGCCCTCCATAATGCACCGACAATGACACTGCTATGACCTCGTATGACTTCGACAATCTGATTAATCAAGCAGATGAAGGGGTTGATGAAGACTACGATTTACCTGAAGAGTTAGCCAAGTTATTGAGATAAGAGGAAAGGGTGATTGATCCTCATCAGGAGGAGGTTGAGACTATCAATCTTGGTACCGATGAAGATATGAAAGAGGTGAGGATTGGGGACAGTCTGCAAGCTCCGGTAAAGGAACAACTTATCAGTATGCTGCGAGAGTAAGTCGATGTCTTCGCTTGGTCCTATCAAGATATGTCGGGTTTGGATACATATATTGTCATGCACAAGATGCCATTGAAGGATGTCCGCCAGTTAAACAGAAATTGCGTCATACTCGCCCAGACATGGCCATGAAAATCAAAGAGGAAGTACAAAAGCAGTGGGACGTCGGTTTTCTCGCTGTAACTAGTTACCCGCGTTGGGTTGCTAACATTGTACCCGTACCTAAGAAAGATATAAAGGTGCGTATGTGTGTCAATTACCGGGATTTGAACAGAGCAAGCCCGAAAGATGATTTCCCATTACCTCACATTGATGTATTGGTACACAACACAATTCAGTTCTCGGTATTTTCCTTCATGGACGGATTTTCTGGATACAATCAGATTAAGATGTCACCTGAAGACATGGAGAAGATAACTTTCATCACACCATGGGGCACGTTCTGCTACAAAGTAATGTCGTTCGGTCTGAAGAACGCCGGTGCAACATATCAACGGGCTATGGTAATGTTATTCCACGACATGATCCATAAAGAAATTGAGTGCTACGTGGATGACATGATTGCCAAGTCCGAAACAGAAGAAGATCATTTGGTGAATTTGCTAAAACTGTTCAAGCGTCTGAGGAAGTATCAACTGAGATTAAACCCTAACAAATGCACATTCGGGGTACGTTCTGGTAAGCTGCTGGGTTTTATTGTGAGTGAAAAGGGAATTGAGGTTGACCCCGACAAAGTTAAAGCTATTCAGGAAATGTCTGCACCTAAGACTGAGAAAGAAGTTTGAAGGTTCTTAGGTAGATTGAACTACATATCAAGGTTCATATCTCATCTCACTGCAACATAAGAACCCTTGTTCAAGCTATTAAGAAAAGAGCAAACAGTCAGGTGGAACAATGATTGTCAGAGAGCTTTTGACAAGATCAAAGAATATCTGCAAGAACCTCCAATTCTCATGACTCCAGTCGAAGGAAGACCTCTAATCATGTACCTGGCAGTATTAGAAGAGTTGATGGGGTGTGTGTTGGGCCAGCATGACGAGTCTGGTCGAAAAGAGTATGCAATATACTACCTAAGAAAAAAGTTTACCGACTGTGAACAACGTTATTCACTGCTCGAGAAAACTTGATGTGCTTTAGCGTGGGCTGCTCGCCGACTAAGACAATATATGTTGACTCTTACTATCTTATTGATCTCAAAGATGGATCCATTCAAGTACATATTTGAGCAGCCAGCACTTACCGGAAGGGTTGCCAGGGGGCAAATGATTCTAACAGAATATGACATTCAGTACACCTCTCAGAAAGCCATCAAGGGCAGTGTATTGTCTGACTATCTGGCTGAGCAACCCATTGATGATTACCAGCCTATGAGATTTGACTTCCCTGATGAAGACATCATGTTCTTAAAAGAAAAAGATTGTGAAGAGCCTATTCACACTAAAGGGCCTGGCCCAGAAGAAACATGGACTATGATGTTTGATGGGGCAGTTAATTGCAACGGTCGTGGGGTTGGTGCAGTTCTTATTACACCTAAAGAGGTTCATATTCCTTTCTCATCAAGGTTCACCTTTGCATGCACTAACAACGAAGCAGAATATGAAGCTTGTATCATGGGTCTTAAGGAAGCCATTGACCTCAGGATCAAAACCTTGAATGTATTCAGAGATTCAGCTTTGGTAATCAACCAGACCAACGGCAAGTGGTACACTCATCAGGAGCATCTAATTCCCTACCGTGACTATACGAGGAGATTGTTGACCTTCTTCACAAAAGTTAAGTTTAAATACATCCCTCGAGAAGAGAATCAGTTTGTAGATGCCTTGGCTACCATTTCATCCATGATCAAAGTACAGGTCGCCAATTATGTACCTCGGATTTTGGTATCCAGACTGGACAGACCGACATATGTATTCTCTGTGGACACTGTCACTAATAACAAGCCTTGGTACCATGACATCAAATGCTTCTTGGAAACTCAGACAGACCCACCTAGGGCATCGTCAAACAATAAGAAGACATTAAGAAGGCTAGCCGGCAGTTTCTTCCTCAATACTGATGGTTCTTTGTACAAGCGAAACTTCGACATGGTCTTGCTCATATGTGTTGACAAGCAGGAAGCAGACCTACTGATGCATGAAGTACATGAAGGTTCTTTCGGTACCCATGCCAGAGGACATGCAATGGCAAAGAAGTTATTAAGATCGGGTTACTACTGGATTACAATGGATGCAGACTGTTGCGCCTACACCAGAAAATGCCACAAATGCCAGATCTACGCAGATAAAGTGCATGTGCCTCCGAATCCTTTGAATATAATGCCTTCACCTTGGCCCTTCGCCATATGGGGCATTGATATGATTGGAAAGATTGAACCGACTTCTTCAAATGGTCACAGATTCATCCTGGTAGCCATTGATTACTTCACTAAATGGGTTGAAGCATCTTTGTATGCAAATATCACCAAACAAGTGGTAGCTTGATTTCTGAAAAGGGATATCATCTGTCGATATGGAGTTCCCGAGCGAATCATTACTGATAATGGTTCTAATTTGAACAACAAGATGATGGCAAAACTTTGTCGGGACTTCAAAATTCAACATCACAACTCTTCTCCTCACAGGCCAAAGATGAATGGCGTTATTGAGGTTGCTAATAAGAATATTAAGAAGATTGTGCAAAAGATGGTAGTCACCTACAAAGACTGACACGAAATGCTACCATTTGACTTGCATGGGTACCGAACCTCTATCAGAACATCTACTGGGGCAACACCTTATCAGCTTGTGTATGGTATGGAAGTTGTCCTACTGTTGCACCCCAAAATTTGCCCTCACAAAACAAAACTTTGTGTGCTAAGAGGTTCACAAGGTTCACAAGATTCACAAGGCATATTATGAGGTTCACAAGGTTCACAAGACATCTTATGAGGTTCACAAGGTTCACAAGACATTTCATGAGGTTCACAAAGTTCACAAATAGTCAAAAAGTTTGACAATTCTCTCAGACAATGCATCCTCCTAAGCAATGCATCCCAAACTAGGGTTTTGACTTTAATCAGGCTAAATGGACTTCCAAGACTTCAAGTGAGCTTCATAACATCTTATATGTGTTTAATAATCCCCATGACAAGTTTCAAGACTTTTCTCAAAGGTTTGCTCAGTCAGATGATCAGATAGGTCAAAATCAGTCAAAGCAGTTAAAAAGTCAAACTGAGGTCAACTGTGGTCAAACCAAAGTCAAACTTCATGATTTTTTGCCAACATCAAGTATATGAAGTAAAATTCATCATTTGATCAAGGGTTGATCATGATTCATCAAGGAGATTTCAGATCATCAAGAATCAGGGGTTTCTAAATTAGGGTTTCCTCAAGAAAAGTCAACTGAACTTTGACCAGCCATAACTTTCACATGCTTCATCAAATTTTTCCCATCCAAAGCTAATTTTGAAGGAAATTGAATTCTCTACAACTTTGTGTCTCACAAGCCAAGCCCAAAAATGCTTCATTTGGAAGGTATGAGCTAAGACATTATAGGTCCTTTTAAAAGTCAGCAAAAAGTCAACAACTTCAAAAGAGCATAACTTAAGAATGGTAAAAGATATGGACATGAAAGCAATGAGGTTGGTTAGAGTACTCTTTAAGCTTTCCAAAATGACCAAGAACACCCTCATGGCATTAAAATTGAAGGATTTGTGCCCTTGCAAAGTTGGGAAATTTTTGGGAGGTTTATGAAGCAAATAGGGCTTTAAAACCAATTTCTTCCAAGTGGGCTTGCAATTTTGTGATCCAAACTTCAACATGACATCATGCACGACCCAATCCTAATTTATTCAGATTTTTATTATTTATTATTTTATTTATTTTGATTTTATTCATTTAAAACCATTTTAAATTAAAATAAAATATATAAATCAAATATTTGAGTGAGATATTGTTTCTAGAAAGTCATAAACATGGATTGGATCAGATTGATATGCAATTTATGGTGATTGTCTTAAGATAGAAAGGTTATATCAAAGAATATATGAAATTCAAGGCATGATCTTTTTCAATCTTCCATGACCAAAATATCCAAAGGATAGCCCAATATTTTGACCTAGTTTCATCTACTATATGTACACAAACTGATCACAATGCCAAGGACGAAAATTGGCAGCCTCTACACATTGTTCAACTTCACAAAAATCTTCAAAAAAATTCAAATTCGGTTTTGTCCATTCCAGCAATCAACAAGCTCTTTAAAGGTTGAAATAGTTTCCTGGGATCATTTAGAATGTTTCTGGATCATTATATTGCCTGCTAGCATCTCATACCATCAAACCCGAAATCAATTTGTTCTTAAAATTTCAAATTTTAGATTACATCCATTCAGGAAATATAAACTGTTTCTATTAATTGATACTTGCTTATTATTGTGTGTGGATTGTTTTGATGTGCTTTGATTGGATTTTCATGACAGAATCAAGGAGAAGCCATTGTTAGGGTTTCGGCCAAGCTATTAGGGTTTTACGATAAACCTAATATAAATGATTTTCAAAGACGTAGAATGATTGTATGAACTTTGGGAATCATAATGCCCTAATCAATTGAAAGAAATTTTGTTGTTTCAATGGTGTTTGAGTTTCGCAGGTTTAGCTATGAAAACAAATTCGCAGGAAATTGCCCAAGAGAATTCCCAGGAAAAAACGCAGGGCTTGAGGAAGAAGAAGACTCCTGGCGCAAATTCAATAATTCAAATATTCGTTTGTTTTTTTATTATTTACGTTTTGTTTATGTTTCACAGCGCGCGTGTTAGCCTGATGGTTGGAGACTTGTCCTTGTGGGTGTTAGGTCTTTGGTTCGATTCTTGGTTGCAGCACTCCTTTTTCTTATTTTTCCATTTATTTGTATGACTTAATATATTATAATTCGTTAAGGATGGTATAGCAGATGCGCCCTTCTGGCTGGATGGTTGGAGTGTGTGTTTGTTTGGTTGAGGGTCCTGGGTTCGAATCCCCCCCAGGCCCTTTTGTATTATCTTGTTTTTTTTGTTGTGATTTTTCCAGGTTTTGAAACAAAGCAATATAGTTCTCATTCTATATCACCCGCGTGTGCTGGCCAGAGTGGTTTTGGTGTTGAGTATGGAGGTAAGGGACCTGGGTTCAAATCCCAGGTCCTTTCTTTTTGATCAATTTTCCATTGTTTTCTTATTTTAATTTATTCTATTCTATTATTTCTATTTTATTTAAATTAGTAAATATAATTTATAAATACTATTAAAATACATTTATTCATATTCTTAAAATATCAAAATTTCTTTTCTAATTTTTTATTTATTTATATGTACATATATATAATTCGTAAATAAATTGATTTATTTTGTAAATTAATAAGAAAAACCCTAATATTCTCATAAACCCTAATTTATTTTGATTAACCTTAATACTTTATAAAACCTAATTATTTTATTAATATATTTGCATATAAATCCTAATTATGTATATTTATTTTTATAATTTGTTTATATTACTTAAATAATTTAATAAAATAGTAAACTCTAGATTATTTTTAAAACAATTAAAAATCCTAATTTGATCTTATGAATATAATTTATTTTTATAGTATGTTTATTTAATTATAATTAACCAATATTTTTACTATGTATATAAAATTAAATAATTAGACTATTAATCATATTTTATTAGTATATAATTGTTATTAATCATTTCCTTTATTTAAAATTCTTAAAAAATATTTATTTGATGAATTGTGAATTTTTTAATTTATTTCTATATTATTATACTAACCACATTATACTTATTTATTTTGTTTATTATTATTAACTTTCTTATATTTATTTGTTTTTGTTTATTGTTACTAACCCACTTAATTATTCATTTATTTGCTTATTTAATTTATTTTAATTATTATTATTATGTAATTGTACCCTTTATGTAATAGTTGTAGTAATTTTTATTATTTAATTTTAAATGCTATGGTTAGTAAAATAGGGAGTGTAAAACGTGTTTGTATTTAAAAATTGAATTTAGATCATTTAATCTCAAGATAAATATTTGAATTGGTACACTCACACACGTAAGTCGATCTTGGATCGCCATCTCACTTCCTTAAGGGTTACCTCTCAAGTTGCCTAAACAAAAGGTCAAGTAAAGTGTAAAGCAAAAGTCCCTAATCTTATATCATCTAGTCCCTTAATAGATAAAAAGATCAAGTCCCTTCATGGTTGCCTTCGTAATGATCTTGTCCCTTTCGAATAAAGATGATAAGTCCCTTCGAATTGCTTATACACTTTACAGTTGCCTAAATAACAGATGTCCCTTCACTTGTCCCTCACACATCCAAGGTAATGACTACCTATTCCTTAATAATAGGGATAGTCTTACCATTTAAAGGATATTTAAGAACAGAAAAGACTTAACTTAGGGTAGGTTCCTCTTATGTACTTGCTCACTTTTCAAAAACATTTCAAACACTTCACATTTTTCAAACAAATTTTCAAAACAAAGACTTTATATATATCCGTACATGGATCATTATAAAGTACTTAAAGGAAATTTTATTCACACACTACATTTTTTCAAAACAATTTAAAGTGAGCTAAGTAACTAAGAGCCCATGGATAACCATGGATGTAAAGGGTGCTAACACCTTCCCTTTACATAACCTACCCCCCGAACTCAAAAATCTTTTAAAGGTCTTTCCTGTTCTTTTATGCCTTTCCTTTGGATAAAATAAAAGTCGGTGGCGACTCTTGTTATCCGCAACATAACTAAAGTCAGTTCTCCCACCGTGTTACAGAACTGGCGACTCTGCTGGGGACTTAATAAAAGAGGGGTACCCTTAGGAATTAGATCACTTTAAAATTGTTTGCCTTGTTTGCTTTATACTTATCTGCTGGGTGCTCTTATGTGTGAAAGATCCTAACCCGGATCTAGTGTACCTTAGGTAAATGGCAATAGATCAAGGAAACTGTACGGCGTATACCGATATGGTTGATCTGGTGGCCATAGTTAGTGTGACTTCTTGGTTGGTGTTTATGTTCCTTAAGTCAAGTTGAGGATAATATGAGGCTGCCATATGTTGTCAATGCACTAACTAACTTTTAGAACCCTAGTTATCCCATCTTGGCCTTTAGAAAGTAGTGAGATAACCGGCTTTGGTGAAGACTGAAGTTGGTTGATACTCGATACTACGCTCATTGAGATTCTAAACTTGGAGGGTTTTGGTTGGCAAGTAAGTTGCCTACTGAACAACCACCCTTGTGAAGGATCAATGATATTGAGATCCCTTAGAACCTTGTTACTTTATAGGACAGGATGAACCATCTAAACTTCAGGGGAGGGTACTTACCTTTAAACCTCATGCAAGCCTTTAAACCTAAGGCTATTGTGTGACTTGTTTGTGTGTGCCACATGTTTGTGATTGAGCATAACATCATAGCATCATCATGCATCATAAGCATAACATTTTCACTAACCATTTCAAGGACCAAAGGATTTATCTTTGTCCTTTGTTGCAGGTCATGGCTTCTGCTCGTAGAAACACTATCAGGATCAACTTTGTAGGGATACCTGCCAAGCTCAAGGAGTTGGTTTCTCAAGTGTCTGAAAACTCCCAGTTCATCAAGAGACATGGTCACCTACTGGATCTAGTCACTTCAGGGTTCAATGAAGACATATGAGTGTTCTGTTTCAGTTCTTTAATCCTAAACATCACTGTTTCACATTCCCCGACTATCAGCTGGTTCCTACAATGGAAGAGTTCTCTAAACTTTTGGGTATACCTGTGCTTGATCAGAAACCATTCACAGGCTTGGAAAAAGAGCCTAAACCTGAGGTTATTGCTGCAGCTCTACATCTGAAGAAGTCTGACATTGTTCTAGAAACGAGAAGCGGAGTTAAGGGTATTCTTGCTAAGGTGCTGATAGAAAAGGCTCAAGTGTTCTTGAAGGCTATGAGCTATGATGCTTTTGAGGAGATCTTAGCCTTGTTGATTTATGGCTTAGTATTGTTCTCCAATCCAGATCAGTTCATAGACGTTCATGCCATCAACATATTTTTGAGTCACAATCCAGTGCCTACATTGCTTGGAGACATCCTACATTCTCTTCATACTCGTACTACGAAGGCACGAGGAACTCTAATGTGTTGTATACCTTTGCTATCTAGGTGGTTTATTTCTCACCTTCCTCGCTCAGTGATGAAGAATGAACAGGGGTTCAGGTGGTCTAAAAGGATTATGTCACTCTCTCATTCAGATATTCATTGGTGCTCCAGGTCTATGGAGAATGTCACTATCATTGACCGTTGTGGGGAGTTTCCTAATGTGCCACTTCTAGGCATAAGAGGAGGCATTACCTACAACCCTTCTTTAGCCTTACGACAATTTGGTTATGCTCGGAGTGATGGTCCACATGACATGTTGATTCAGGGTATTGTGTTTGACTACGACAACGATCTGCAAGGTTACCGTCAGAGGTTCATATGAGCATGGGGAAAAGTGAACAAGGTTGACAGCAAGACTCTAGAGCCCAAGTACACTATTCCTATGGAAGCTTACCTCAGATGGGTGCGATCTTGTGCTCAGACTCTCATGATGCCATATCCTGCCATCCTGCCAGTTACTATGGAGCCTGTTGCTGAAGGGGATACCTCTTATACCATCCTTCACCCAGACATGCCCACTGACATGGAAGACTTACAGAGATCCTGGATTCAGTTGAAGGAGTAAAGGGATACTTTCGAGGCACATTACAAAGCAAGCCAAGAAAGAATCCTGGAACTAATAAAGCAACTTCACGAGGAGCGGAATCTCAACTCATACCTCAACACAAAGAGGAAGCGTCCATGGGAGACTTAAATTCCCATCTTTTGTATTTATTTCATTTCATTTTGTAAGCCCAAAGGGCAAACAAATTTATTACTAATAAAAGTTTACTTTCTTGTTTGTTTAAACAAATTTAAATCCTGAGGTCCTTGAAAACATTGCATACGCATTAATATCATTGCATCACAGGTTTATTGTGCACAGGTTTCTCATCTTCTCGCTGTTTATTTCAGCAATGGCTCTTGAACAAACAGTTAAGGATCTCCAGGCACAAAATGCACAGTTCCAAGAGTTGATCCTGAACTTGTCCAAGGGGCAGGATGAATTGAAGACACTGCTGGCCAAGAAGACTAAGAAGACTAGAAGGTCAGGTGGCCTGATCAACATGGGAAGAAGGTTCATAGGTCATGTCAAGACCAAAGAACATGTTGAAGATTATGAGTCTGAAGAGTCTGAGAAAGAGGGAGGCAGTCTCCATAATACAATGGGGGACTCTGATTCTGAAGCTAACTACTATCATGAGCCTAATGAAGATAAGTTCAAGATGCTGGTGGATAGAATGGATGCTATGGAATTACAAAAGTCTTCTGGGCTGGATTTTGAAGACCTGAGTTTGATATATGGGGTGGTCATACCCATTGGTTTCAAGGTTCCTACTTTCGTAGTTTATGATGGTGTCTCTTGTCCCAAGCTGCATCTGAGGTCCTATGTCCGGAGAATCCAACCCCATACTGCTGATAAGAAGTTGTGGATCCATTTCTTCCAAGAGAGCTTATCTGGAGCTCAATTGGAATGGTACTATCAATTGGAGAGTGTCAACATCCGTGATTGGAATGATCTTGCTGAAGCCTTTTATAAGCAATATCAATACAATGCTGATCTAGCCCCAACCCGCATACAACTACAAAGCATGTCTATGGGTGCTAAAGAAAATTTCAAGGAGTATGCCCAGAAGTGGAGGGACTTGGCTGGAAGAGTGAAACACCCTCTAACTGACAGGGAGTTAGTTGATATGTTCATGTGTACGTTGAATGGTCCTTTTTACAGTCATCTCATTGGAAGCTCATCATCTGGCTTCACTGAGTTGATAATGACAGGAGAGCGCGTAGAAAGTGGTATAAGGAGTGGAAAGATTCAAGTAGGTGTTTCTTCATTAAGTACTGCAAAGAAGCCTCCCAGTGGGAAGAAAGAGTCAAATGCTGTTTATGGTCAACCTGATCGTAATAGGAGGCATCAGTCTGTGAGTGCAGTTCATATCTCCAATCCAACTCCTGCAACACCAGAGCCACCACAGGGCAATCAACAGAGGGCTAGAAGATAGTTCACTAAGCTCAACATGTCAATGGCCCAAGCCTTGCAGCACTTGTTGAAGGGTGAACTTATCACTTTGAGGGATCCTCCTCAGAATCCCAATGTTACCTCTCCCAGGTATAATCCTAATGCACGATGTGCATATCATTCAAATTGTCAGGGACATGATACCAATAGTTGCTGGGTATTGAAGAATAAGATTCAGGATATGATTGATGCTGGAGATTGAGTTTGACCCTCCGGGTACTCCAAATGTGATTACTGCTCCCATGCCAAATCATGAGAAGACTGTCAATGCCATTGATGAAGTTTCACATATTTCCTCAGTTGCAGATTTGATTACACCATTGTCTGTTATTAAGAAGAAGTTAGTACAAGCTGGGTTCTTTCCAGGTTGTCGTGAAGATTGTTTATATTGTGCTTATAAGCCGGATAGCTGCTGGAGGTTGAAGGACGGAATTCAACGCCTCATGAATAATTACACCATAGTGTTTGAGAGGACACCACCTTCTGTGGAAAGTATGGTTGATCATATAACTAAAGGTGCGAAGGTTGAAGAGGTGGATATGGTTGATAAAGTGCCGTTGAGGATTACTTCCAAGGGTCCTGTCAAAATCACTCACAAGGGTCCAATTAAAATTACTGCTGAAGGTCCTGTGAAGATTGTTGCTGAAGCTAGAGTGGCTCCTATGATCATTACCACTCCTGGTCCTATCCCGTATACTTCTGATAAAGTTGTGCCTTGGCATTATGGGTCCGATGTTTATATTCATGGTGTTAAGCAGGAACCCTTAGCTGAGACACATGTTGCTGATAAAAACCTTGATGTTGACAATATTGCTGGATCTAGTAAGATCACACGAAGTGGAAGAGTTTTCTCTTCTCCGGCTACTTCTAAGAATACAGTTACTCCAGTTACTACCTCTACTGCTGATGCTCGGGGCAAAGGTCCTGTTATTGAACCTGTGCCAACTGATGTACCAGCTGCTGATGATTTTGCTAAGCAGATGGAAGAAGTATTGAAAATCATTCGCAAGAGTGATTATGACATTGTGGATCAATTAGGGCATACTCCCTCCAAGATTTCTATGTTGTCTTTATTGTTGTGTTCTGAGGCTCATGCCAAAGCCTTGATTAAATTTTTGAAGACTGCTCACGTACCAAATGAGATTTCTGTAGACCAGTTTGAAAATTGTGTTGCACACTTGACCTATGATAATGGGTTAGGTTTCTCCGATGCTGATTTGACTCCTGCCAAGAGGGATCATAACAGGGCTCTACATATCTCCATTGAATGTAGGGGCACTACCCTGTCACATGTGTTAATAGACAATGGTTCCTCGCTGAATGTGTTGCCCAAAGAAGTTCTAAAAAAGCTTAGTCCTGAAGATGCTGTGTTGAAACCCAGTAATATAGTGGTGAAAGCTTTTGATGACTCGAGAAGAGTGGTGCACGGAGAAATAGATCTCCCAATCAAAGTAGGTTCTCAAGTCTTCGATGCTACTTTTTATGTAATGGATATTCGTCCTTCGTATTCTTGTTTGCTTGGGCGTCCCGGGATCCATGGGGCAGGTGCTGTAACCTCCACTTTACATCAGAAGCTGAGATATCCAGTAGAAGGAAAAGTTGTCACTGTTTACGGAGAGGAAGGATATATAGTTAGCCATGTGAACACCTTTAAATATCTTGAAATGGAAGGTGAATATGTTGAAACTCCATGCCAGACGTTCGAAGTGGTTCCTTGGGTTGTTAATGATTATGAAGCTCCTCCTGTTGTCAAGAAAGTTCCTGTGGTCACCAGAGTACCTCCTATAATGGCCTCCCTTAAAGATGCTAGAGCTGTGGTGGATGAAGGTGGTTGTACTATTTGGGGTCAACTTCCTGACATCCCTTACAAGTCTGACAAATTTGGTTTGGGTTTCACTGCAGAGTCCCAGAAGGCTATTCGTCGTGCTCGTGCTGTTCGTATCACCAATCAGGGGATTATGAAAGATCCGATCAATGTTGTGGGTGACTATGATGAAGACTACAACTTGGATGCTTGGATTTTTCCTACTGTGGGTGTTGGGCTTAATAACTGGAAAGCTGAAGATGTTATTCCTATCTCCTTTAGTCAGGAGTAAATACTATTACTGTGTTGTTACTTTTAAAGTTTGTAATTTTTGAACAATTGAACTCTTAAAGCCTTGTGCCTTACCCGGGGCACAATGGTGTGCTTTTTACGGGATGTCATTTCATTTGCATACTTCATTCAATAAAAATCAGTGGACGTTTCGTTTTCGTAAATATTGTGTTCCTTGTTTTTCTTTTCTTTTATTTTTGTTTTATCAGCTATGTGTTCTTACACACACCCACATCACTAAAATGCAGATCCTCATCCACTCTGGATCCTGTTGATAACATTTCTACTATTGCCAATTATAATTTCGAGAATCCGATCTATCAAGCTGAAGATGGAGATGAGGACGATTGTGAAGTACCTGTAGAGCTTGCTAGGTTGTTACAACAAGAAGCGAAAGCTATACAGCCACATGAAGAGCCAGTCGAAGTTGTGAATCTGGGAACTAAAGAAAACAGGAAAGAAGTCAAGATAGGGGCTGAATTAGAGGATAGTGTCAAGAGCAGGCTGATTCAGATGTTACATTATTATGTGGAGATCTTTGCTTGGTCCTATGAAGATATGCCAGGGTTGGATACATACATTGTGGTTCATCGTTTACCGGTAAAAGAAGATTGTCGTCCAAAGAAGCATAAGGTTCGTCGCATGCGTCTTGAGATGTCAGAGAAGATTAAGGCAGAGGTAATGAAACAGTTTGATGCAGGGTTCTTAGCTGTGACTTCTTATCCTCAATGGGTTGCAAATGTGGTACCAGTACCTAAGAAAGATGGTAAGGTACGTATGTGTGTAGACTACAGAGATTTGAACAAGGCCAGCCCCAAAGATGACTTTCCACTTCCTCATATTGATGTTCTGGTAGACAACACTGCTCAGCATAAGGTATTCTCTTTTATGGATGGTTTCTCTGGTTACAATCAAATCAAGATGGCACCTGAAGATATGGAGAAGACAACATTTGTTACACAGTGGGGCGCCTTTTGTTATAAGGTGATGCCATTTGGTTTGAAGAATGCAGGGGCAACATATCAGCGTGCTATGGTGGCTTTGTTTCACGATATGATTCATCATGAGATAGAGGTGTATGTGGATGATATGATAGCCAGGTCCCAGAATGAAGAACAACATCTTGATCATCTGCATAAGTTGTTTGAAAGGTTGAAGAAATACAAGTTGAGATTGAACCTAAATAAGTGTACATTTGGAGTTAGATCTGGTAAGCTCTTGGGTTTCATTGTCAGTGGAAAAGGTATTGAAGTAGATCCTGCAAAAGTGAAAGCTATACGAGTGATGCCAGCTCCCCGTACTGAGAAGGAAGTTAGAGGTTTCTTGGGACGATTGAATTATATTGCAAGATTTATTTCCCAATTAACTTCCATCTGTGAACCAATCTTCAAATTGTTGAAGAAAGATCAGGTAATGGAGTGGAATGATGAGTGCCAGACTGCCTTTGATGAAATCAAGAAATATCTGCTAGAACCTCCAATTTTGATGTCACCAGTTGATGGAAGACCCTTGATTATGTACTTAACAGTATTAGACAACTCAATGGGGTGTGTGTTGGGGCAACATGACGAGTCTGGTCGAAAAGAGCAGGCAATCTATTACCTTAGCAAAAAGTTTACCGACTGTGAAACAAGATACTCACTGCTCGAGAAAACTTGCTGCGCTTTGGCATGGGCTGCTCGCCGACTAAGACAGTATATGTTGACTCATACTACCTTGTTGATTTCGAAGATGGATCCAATCAAGTATATATTCGAGAAACCTGCTCTCTCCGGAAGAATAGCAAGATGGCAAATGATCTTAACAGAATATGATATACAGTATACTACTCAGAAAGCTATTAAAGGAAGTGTTGTAGCTGATAATTTGGCTCATCAAGCAGTAGATGATTATCAGTCAATGAGTTTTGAGTTCCCTGATGAAGACATTATGATTATTACCAAAGAACCTGGACAATATGACGGACCTGAACAAGGATCCCGATGGACTATGGTTTTTGATGGAGCTTCTAATGCACATGGTAATGGAGTTGGTGTTGTGATTAGTTCCCCTGAAGGTTGTCATACCCCGATTACTGCCAGACTTTGTTACTATTGTACCAATAACATGGCTGAGTATGAGGCATGTATCCTGGGTATTAAAGCTGCCATTGATATGAAGATTCAGTTCCTGGACGTGTATGGAGATTCAGCTCTGGTAGTAAGTCAAATTAAAGGAGATTGGGATACCAAGCATGATAATCTCATTCCTTACAGAGAGCATGTGTTGTCTTTGATCCCACATTTCGAAGAGATTACCTTTGGACACATTCCACGAAGAGAGAATCAGTTGGCAGATGCATTAGCCACCATGGCATTTATGTTTGAGATTAGCTGGGATGATGAAGCTCCCAAGATTACTATTGATAGATTTGAAAAGCCTGCATACTGCAATGAGATTGGCACGGAAGAAGCAGAAGAGAGGCCTTGGTTCTATAAAGTGAAAAGATATCTTGAAGCTCAGGAGTTCCCTGAAGGGGCATCTGTCAAAGATAGGAAGTTCATGAGAAAGTTTTCTGCTAAGTTCTTTTTGAGTAATGGAATTTTGTACAAACGCAATCATGATTCAACTATGCTTCGTTGTGTGGATAAGAAGGAAGCAACAGAGATTATGGAAGATATGCATGATGGGATCTTTGGCACTCATTCTAGTGGTAATACCATGGCAAAGAAGATATTGAGAGCAGGTTACTATTGGTCTACCATGGAAGCTGACTGCTACCAACATTCCAGAACGTGTCACAAGTGTCAAATTTATGCTGACAAAGTACATATACCCCCATCACAATTGAATGTGTTGACTGCTCCTTGGCCTTTTTCCATGTGGGGCATTGATATGATTGGTGAGATCAAGCCAACTGCTTCTAATGGGCATCGTTTCATCCTGGTTGCTATTGATTACTTCACAAAGTGGGTGGAGGCAGCTTCATTTGCATCTGTTACCAAGAATGTTGTGGCTCGATTCATTAAGAATAATCTCATATGTAGGTATGGCATCCCTGAAAGGATTATTACGGACAATGGCTCTAATCTGAACAACACTATGATTACTGATCTCTGCACACAGTTCAAGATTAAGCATCACAACTCTTCTCCGTATCGTCCGAAGATGAATGGGGCAGTAGAAGCGGCTAATAAAAATATTAAGAAGATTCTACAGAAGATGACTGTTACTTACAAGGATTGGCATGAGATGTTACCATTTGCTCTTCATGGCTATCGTACTACAATACGTACTTCAACAGGGGCAACCCCATTCTCCTTAGTATATGGTATGGAAGCAGTTCTGCCTATTGAAGTTCAGATTCCCTCCTTAAGAATTATGAAGGATGCAGGCTTTGATGAAGATGAGTGGATTCAGACTCGACTTGACCAGATAAATTTGATTGATGAGAAAAGGTTAGCAGCTGTGTGTCATGGTCAGATGTACCAAAAACGAATGATCAAGGCTTTCAACAAGAAGGTTAAGCCAAAGGTATATCAGGTTGGTGACTTGGTAATCAAGCGTATCATATTACCACAGGGTGATCCTAGGGGCAAGTGGACTCCAACATATGAAGGACCATTTGTGGTCAAAACAGTATTCTCAGGAGGTGCCATGATACTTACTACTATGGATGGTGAAGACTTCCCACAGCCTGTAAACGCAGACATAGTTAAAAAATACTACGCATAAAAAGAGACCCGCTAGGTTGACTGGCCTAGGCAAAAATAAGGGCATCCCGACGAATCAAAAGGGTTCGGGCAAAAATTAGGGATATATATATATAAAATGTACACCCGGCAAGTCGAAAACCTGAAAAGGCGGCTTGGGCAAAAAAGGGTATCCCGGTGGATTGAAAACCTGGAAGGGCAATCCAGGCAAAAATTAGGGATTAAAGCGTATGACTATGTCTCGTTTGGATCACCCATGAAATTCCAACCAGTTGTGCTACTTACTCAAGCTCGAACAGATAAAGCTCAATCCAATCATTTCCGTCTCAACAGCAGAAGATGAGATACTTGAAGATAATGGCAATAGTAGAATTGAAACTCAATAGGATTATTTCCCGCATAGCTGATTTTCTTTGTTTTGTAAAAAAAAAAATTTGTTATGACGAATTCCTCTTACTAGGATTTCTGTCTCCTTGTATAAACTTACCCATGTACGGGTCACTTTGTGATATAAATAAAATTCCATCTTTGAATCCAGATTTACTTTTACCCTATTTACATAAGCGAAACGTCCATTGGTTGTGTTTGAATGTATGTATGCTTTTGAATATGATTGATGTTTACCAGAAATGCATAAATGCTTAATATGATTGATGTTTACCAGAAATGCATGAAAATGCAGTAATAGTATTTACTAAGGACGAACGAGGGAAGGAATTCAATGAAGCTACGCCGGTTCATTCCCACAAGACAGCTACAAAACCCCCAGTAGGGCAAATCCATCTTCATAAATACTTCAAGTCACATCTCCCCTGGAATTTATATCCATCTCTTTTATCCTCATACGGATAGTCGGGAATTTATTCTTCCAATAGGAGTACGACGAACGAAGACGGGAGGTTATGTATACCTTACTATCGAACGAAGACGGGAGGTTATGTATACCTTACTATCGAACGAAAACGGGAGGTTATGAATACTATATTATCGAATGAGACAGGAACGAGTTCCTCATATTCTTCAGCAACGAATCGGGATTTATTTTCCCTGGCCAGTCGTTGTTGTACGAAGATATCCAGACGCTTCAGGCTGCGTGATACATACATCATTTACATCATACCATAACTTATATATCCATAAGTACATAATGCATTTGTTTGAGTGCATCATACTATACATGCATACATAATGCATAAACTAATATTATCTTGCAGAATGTTATATACATCATGATATTTGCATCGAACTAATCTTGTTTTTCAGATTAATTCTCCAGCAGACAAACTACATCAATAACTTATACCTCAGGACGTTGTTTATCCTCCTGAAAGCTATCATGACTTTGGGCCGTTGTTTATCTTCCCAAAAGTTATACTTATACCTCAGGACGTTGTTTATCCTCCTGAAAGCTATCATGACTTTGGGCCGTTGTTTATCCTCCCAAAAGTCATACTCTTACCTCGGGACGTTGTTTATCCTCCTGAAAGCTATCATGACTTTGGGCCGTCGTTCATCTTCCCAAAAGTCATTCCATTACATTGGGTCGTTGTTTATCTTCCCAAGCACCCTATTATACCTCGGGACGTTGTTTATCCTCCTGAAAGCTATCATGACTTTGGGTCGTCGTTCATCTTCCCAAAAGTCATTCCATTACCTTGGGTCGTTGTTTATCTTCCCAAGCACCCTATTATACCTCGGGACGTTGTTTATCCTCCTGAAAGCTATCATGACTTTGGGCCGTCGTTCATCTTCCCAAAAGTCATTCCATTACCTTGGGCCGTTGTTTATCTTCCCAAAGGTAATGTTGGGACGTTGTTTATCTTCCCAAAAAGCTATATCTTCATACTTTGGACTACTTGATTCTCCAAGAAGTATATTTGAAGAACTTTTCTCCAGATGGCATCTCTAAGCCCATCTCCTGTTCCTCCAAGTGGCATCTTTAAGCCCACTCAAGCATATACAACATATCATCAGTATTACTCTATGCACTGGTGAGTGCAAATTTTTTGGCTTTTGTGTTCAATCCCCTTCAACCTTCCAGGTCACGACTGACACATATACCAATCTAACCCCTCAGGTTTCAGAAGATTGAACAGGGGCAGTTGTTGCACCCCAAAACTTGCCCTCACAAAACAAAACTTTGTGTGATAAGAGGTTCACAAGATTCACAAGACATCTTATGAGGTTCACAAGACATCTTATGAAGTTGACAAGGTTCACAAGACATTTCATGAGGTTCACAAAGTTCACAAATAGTCAAAAAGTTTGACAATTCTCTCAGACAATGCATCCTCCTAAGCAATGCATCCCAAACTAGGGTTTTGACTTTAATCATGCTAAATGGACTTCCAAGACTTCAAGTGAGCTTCATAACATCTTATATGTTTTTAAGAATCCCCATGACAAGTTTCAAGACTTTTCTCAAAGGTTTGCTTAGTCAGATGATCAGATAGGTCAAAATCAGTCAAAGTAGTTAAAAAGTCAAACTGAGGTCAACTGTGGTCAAACCAAAGTCAAACTTCATGATTGTTTTGCCAACATCAAGTATATGAAGTAAAATTCATCATTTGATCAAGGGTTGATCATGATTCATCGAGGAGATTTCAGATCATCAAGAATCAGGGGTTTCTAAATTAGGGTTTCCTCAGGAAAAGTCAACTGGACTTTGACCAGCCATAACTTTCACATGCTTCATCAAATTTTTCCCATCCAAAGCTCATTTTGAAGGAAATTGAATTCTATACAACTTTGTGTCTCACAAGCCAAGCCCAAAAATGCTTCATTTGGAAGGTATGAGCTAAGACATTATAGGTCCTTTTAAAAGTCAGCAAAAAGTCAACAACTTCAAAAGAGCATAACTTAAGAATGGTAAAAGATATGGACATGAAACCAATGGGGTTGGTTAGAGTACTCTTTAAGCTTTCCAAAATTACCAAGAACACCCTCATGGCATTAAAATTGAAGGATTTGTGCCCTTGCAAAGTTGGGAAATTTTTGGGAGGTTTATGAAGCAAATAGGGCTTTAAAACCAATTTCTTCCAAGTGGGCTTGCAATTTTGTGATCCAAACTTCAACATGACATCATGCACGACCCAATCCTAATTTATTCAGATTTTTATTATTTTTTATTTTATTTATTTTGATTTTATTCATTTAAAACCATTTTAAATTAAAATAAAATATATAAATCAAATATTTGAGTGAGATATTGTTTCTAGAAAGTCATAAACATGGATTGGATCAGATTGATATGCAATTTATGGTGATTGTCTTAAGATAGAAAGGTTATATCAAAGAATATATGAAATTCAAGGCATGATCTTTTTCAATCTTCCATGACCAAAATATCCAAAGGATAGCCCAATATTTTGACCTAGTTTCATCTACTATATGTACACAAACTGATCACAATGCCAAGGACGAAAATTGGCAGCCTCTACACATTGTTCAACTTCACAAAAATCTTCAAAAAAATTCAAATTCGGTTTTGTCCATTCCAGCAATCAACAAGCTCTTTAAAGGTTGAAATAGTTTCCTGGGATCATTTAGAATGTTTCTGGATCATTATATTGCCTGCTAGCATCTCATACCATCAAACCCGAAATCAATTTGTTCTTAAAATTTCAAATTTTAGATTACATCCATTCACGAAATATAAACTGTTTCTATTAATTGATACTTGCTTATTATTGTGTGTGGATTGTTTTGATGTGCTTTGATTGGATTTTCATGACAGAATCAAGGAGAAGCCATTGTTAGGGTTTCGGCCAAGCTATTAGGGTTTTACGATAAACCTAATATAAATGATTTTCAAAGACGTAGAATGATTGTATGAACTTTGGGAATCATAATGCCCTAATCAATTGAAAGAAATTTTGTTATTTCAATGGTGTTTGAATTTCGCAGGTTTAGCTATGAAAACAAATTCGCAGGAAATTGCCCAAGAGAATTCGCAGGAAAAAACGCAGGGCTTGAGGAAGAAGAAGACTCCTGGCGCGAATTCAATAATTCAAATATTCGTTTGTTTTTTTATTATTTACGTTTTGTTTATGTTTCACAGCGCGCGTGTTAGCCTGATGGTTGGAGACTTGTCCTTGTGGGTGTTAGGTCTTTGGTTCGATTCTTGGTTGCAGCACTCATTTTTCTTATTTTTCCATTTATTTGTATGACTTAATATATTATAATTCGTTATGGATGGTATAGCAGATGCGCCCTTCTGGATGGATGGTTGGAGTGTGTGTTTGTTTGGTTGAGGGTCCTGGGTTCGAATCCCCCCAGGCCCTTTTGTATTATCTTGTTTTTTTTGTTGTGATTTTTCCAGGTTTTGAAACAAAGCAACATGGTTCTCATTCTATATCACCCGCGTGTGCTGGCCAGAGTGGTTTTGGTGTTGAGTATGGAGGTAAGGGACCTGGGTTCAAATCCCAGGTCCTTTCTTTTTGAACAATTTTCCATTGTTTTCTTATTTTAATTTATTCTATTCTATTATTTCTATTTTATTTAAATTAGTAAATATAATTTATAAATACTATTAAAATACTTTTATTCATATTCTTAAAATATCATAATTTCTTTTCTAATTTTTTATTTATTTATATGTACATATATATAATTCGTAAATAAATTGATTTATTTTGTAAATTAATAAGAAAAACCCTAATATTTTCTAAAACCCTAATATTCTCATAAACCCTAATTTATTTTGATTAACCTTAATACTTTATAAAACCTAATTATTTTATTAATATATTTGCATATAAATCCTAATTATGTATATTTATTTTTATAATTTGTTTATATTACTTAAATAATTTAATAAAATAGTAAACTCTAGATTATTTTTAAAACAATTAAAAATCCTAATTTGATCTTATGAATATAATTTATTTTTATAGTATGTTTATTTAATTATAATTAACCAATATTTTTACTATGTATATAAAATTAAATAATTAGACTATTAATCATATTTTATTAGTATATAATTGTTATTAATCATTTCCTTTATTTAAAATTCTTAAAAAATATTTATTTGATGAATTGTGAATTTTTTAATTTATTTCTATATTATTATACTAACCACATTATACTTATTTATTTTGTTTATTATTATTAACTTTCTTATATTTATTTGTTTTTGTTTATTGTTACTAACCCACTTAATTATTCATTTATTTGCTTATTTAATTTATTTTAATTATTATTATTATGTAATTGTACCCTTTATGTAATAGTTGTAGTAATTTTTATTATTTAATTTTAAATGCTATGGTTAGTAAAATAGGGAGTGTAAAACGTGTTTGTATTTAAAAATTGAATTTAGATCATTTAATCTCAAGATAAATATTTGAATTGGTACACTCACACACGTAAGTCGATCTTGGATCGCCATCTCACTTCCTTAAGGGTTACCTCTCAAGTTGCCTAAACAAAAGGTCAAGTAAAGTGTAAAGCAAAAGTCCCTAATCTTATATCATCTAGTCCCTTAATAGATAAAAAGATCAAGTCCCTTCATGGTTGCCTTCGTAATGATCTTGTCCCTTTCGAATAAAGATGATAAGTCCCTTCGAATTGCTTATACACTTTACAGTTGCCTAAATAACAGATGTCCCTTCACTTGTCCCTCACACATCCAAGGTAATGACTACCTATTCCTTAATAATAGGGATAGTCTTACCATTTAAAGGATATTTAAGAACAGAAAAGACTTAACTTAGGGTAGGTTCCTCTTATGTACTTGCTCACTTTTCAAAAACATTTCAAACACTTCACATTTTTCAAACAAATTTTCAAAACAAAGACTTTATATATATCCGTACATGGATCATTATAAAGTACTTAAAGGAAATTTTATTCACACACTACATTTTTTCAAAACAATTTAAAGTGAGCTAAGTAACTAAGAGCCCATGGATAACCATGGATGTAAAGGGTGCTAACACCTTCCCTTTACATAACCTACCCCCCGAACTCAAAAATCTTTTAAAGGTCTTTCCTGTTCTTTTATGCCTTTCCTTTGGATAAAATAAAAGTCGGTGGCGACTCTTGCTATCCGCAACATAACTAAAGTCAGTTCTCCCACCGTGTTACACCTACCTGTTGAAGTTGAACTACCCTTCATACGGGTAATGATGGATGTGAAACTGAATGAAGCAGAATGGGTCCGATCTCGATATAATCAACTGAGTCTGATTGAAGAAAAGAGATTAGCAGCCATCTGTCATGGGCAGTTATATCAAAAGCGAATGAAGAAAGCCTTCGATCAGAAAGTCAGACCTCGGGAATACCAAGTGGGAGAGCTTGTTCTGAAAAGACTTCTTCCTCCTCATACAGACCACAGGGGAAAATGGACGACAAACTACAAAGGCCCATTCATAGTAAAGAAAGTTTTCTCTGGCGGGGCACTGATGCTCACTACTATGGATGGCGAGGATTTCTTATCTCTTGTGAATTCAGATGCAGTTAAAAAATACTTCGCATAAAAGACCCGCTGGACATAAAAACAAAATGTAAGTCCAGGAAAAAATAGGGCATCCTGGCGAGTCAAAAATAGAATAAAAGACTCGGGAAAAAATAAGGAAAAAATTAAATAAATAAAAAATGTGTAGACCCGCTGAGTTGAAAAGCTACATCGGACAGCTCAGGCAAAAATGGGTATCCCGGTGGATTGAAAACCCGAAAGGGCATTCCACGCAAAATCTGGGAAAAAGCGAACAACTGCATTCTGAATTCGTATGTATCACTCACGACATGGAAAGCTTCTAAAGGATAAAGCGTTGGTCATAATCAACCTTCTTCAGAAATCAAGATAAGAAGAACGCCAAGGTCATACAGGTCATAGCAAAGGAATCTCACTGGAGCATTAACTTCAACATTTCCAACACCTTTATTTTCTAAATTTGCAGCAATCTCCTCCTTTTAGGGATTCGCTTCTTCACTGTACTTGCCCATTCAGGGTGTCGCTCCCGAAGATTTGCATCCCGGTACAAGCGCGAATGGTCGGCGAAAGGAGAGAATGAAGGTGAAATGAATAGAGTCGCCAGCTAGGCATTTTTATCCCGAAGGAAAGGTAATGCTGCATAAACCTAGAAAGATATGGATAAGACGGTTGCGAACCAGAGAAACTGAGAAAGGGGTTTAGTTACAACCTGGGAAGGTATTAGCACCCAGATTATCCGTCGTACTCGACGGGATCCACGCTCAAAAGATTTTGTTTAAAAGGGGTAGGTGTATGTGCTATCTGTGTGCAAAAGCTGGAAGAGAGTATACAAGTGTCAGTGCAAAAAGGTGAAATGCTCAGGAACTGAGGCTTAGAAAGAATGCTGAAAGAGGGGGATGACAAAGATACTTTTGTTCGATAACAGTTAAGTTATGCCTACGTATCCTCTCGTGCAATGAGGATGTCAGAACACCGTAGTTCGACTCAAAGAGACTGAAAGATAAATTGACTGTGAACTGCTTGCTTGCCTATGCTCAAGTGTATGACTTGTCTGGCTCAAGTGCTAATTTTCTTGCATTAGACGGAAGAAGCGAGTTCTCATTTGTGAATGAAGATGATGAGAAAAGAATCCCGAAGGAGACGATTATTGTTTGTTTTTGTGTTTTCAGTCTTTTATTGTTTTTGGTGTTTTGCATAAATTAATGAGCTTAAGCCTAAATCAAGGGCTTGCAAACTCATTATATCCTCCATGATTAGGGATAATGAGAATATCTTAAGTGTGAGATAAGCATCCCAACTTAATTGCCATGATGATGTAAAATTAAGATCATTAACCTATTTGTGATTATTTAGATGTTTTTTGGGTTTTTGTTTAGTGTTAAGTAATGAGTTTAAGCCATAATCAGGGATTAGTGAACTCATTACACCATCCTAATAGAAGGATAATAGATGAGCACACTTCAGCTGAGGAAGACACCTCAACTTAATCCATGGTTAGGGATTAAATTCATGACAAAACAAACCTTTATTAAATGGATTTTAATTAATGGTGAGATTAAGAAGTGAGATTTATGGTTTGTAAGACAACTTGAGGGGGACTTGTCCATTAAACACTAGGGTTAGTCCTTCTTAACCATAAAGGAAGAATTAGAACCCTAATGTAAGGCCCAAGTTACAAGTTAATGTCTTAGTGATTGTTAGATGGATTGATTAAGAGGTTTAAACAAATTAAGGGTTTAACACTTAGGATTAAAGTTATACACTTCATACTAAGAGAAGGATGCAGGCATAACCCTAATTCCAAAGTCCTGGAACCTTAAAGGTTTAGTCTCTAATGATGAGATGAGAAGAGAGACACAAAGAAGACTCAAAGGTAAAAACTAAGGGGGACTAATCAAACCCTAATTATTAACATGCTTGGATGTTCCTATGGTTTGTAAGGCTTGATAAAGATCTTCAAGGAAGCCACCAATGGAAGAAGCAGATGGAAGGAGGAAGAAGCAGAAGAAATAAGTTACTTACTTCATTGAAGAAGATAAGTAACTTAAGGAAAGAAAGTGAGAGATGAACATGAATGAAAAAGCCCACTCAAAGACAATTAAAAATGCAGCAAAGATGCATATGAAGAATATGAAGAGAAATGAGAAGTGAAGGAAAATCCACTTCTCAAATTAACTTACCACCTGAAAATGTTAGCACAAGATGCATAAGGAAAGAAGTGAGATGGAATGATGCATATGCAAAGGAAACGACCAAAACCAGAAGCATACACATGATGTAAATGATGTTATGACATGATGCAAAGACATACAAAGAGCAATGAATGGTCATACAAAGATGAGATGCAAATGGGAGCATGCTTTGAAGTTTGAAAGTTCATGAAAAGTTAATGAAATGAAATGAATGCAAATCATGGAAAATGAATAAATAAATGATCAAGCATGATTCTAACGTGTCCTAATATGTCTAAGGTGACATATGAATGCATGAAATGTCATGGAAAGCTCATGTATGGTTGCATATGCAAGATGAATGCAAGTGAAGATGCAAAATTAGGGTTATATGGCAACATGAGATGCATATGACCAAAACAGAAGCAAATGACATGATAAAAAATTGAAATTGCACTCAAAGGAACCCTAAACCTATACTAGGTTACCATCCAAAGGGGGAGGTCCGAAGCCAAACCTAGAAGGAGCTATGAATTTCTTAAGTTTCTAGGGTTTTTGGGTGATTCTCAATGTAAAATGCCAAACAAATTGAAAATGCAAGATAAATTCATGCCAAAACTATCCTAGATACTACATGCTATGCACAAAACAATGCAAAAATAATCATCTCCAAACTCTTCTTGGTTAGGTAGAAAAGATTTTTTCAAGTTAGGGTTCAAAAATAGGATTTAAATGACCCTTAATTCAAATAAAATTCTCAAATTACCATCAAACCTAAAAAGAAATTTGTGTGAAGAGTTTGAAAATGTTTCTAAATGCAAAGGGATGATTCATGATTTTTTTGGTGATTTTTAGAAACTTAAATGGTATTTTAATTAATTAAATTCAATTAATTAATTAAAATAAACATTTAAATATTTTAAAAATAATATTTTGATGCAAAAAATAAAATGAAAATCATTTTCTGGTTGAGAAAAATATTTGGAATAAAAATGCAAAAGGAAATATTTTTAGGATTTTTCTAACTATTTTAAAATAATTATGCAAGAAAATGCAATTAAAATGAAATAAAATCAAATTAAATGGAAAGTATGACAATCTGAGGGCCAGGATTCAAAGTTGAGGAAAAGGGGTTGACTGGCGCGCAGACCAAGGGCTAGGATTGTTTCTAACCTAATTTCAATTAATTAATTTAATTAATCTTGATTAATACTTAATGATCAATCTCATCCGTCCAAACACGCGCGGGAAGCATGATCCTAGGGCTGACATTCAAACTCACCCTAAACCCTAATTAACCTCAGACGGCCGGAACAGTGCTCCGGTAATCTTCTCCGGTCATTCCTCTCACCTGAAACACTCAAAATGCATCCCCAAGATCCCTAAAGCTCCAGAATCAATCCTCTAACATCATAGAACACAAATCCAGCAACAAAAACAATTTCTCATGCATCAAAATGAAGAATCGAAGAAAAACATTTTTAGGTCAAAACTTTCAGAAGTTCATGAAATCCTCATTTCTTAACCATTTTCAAAAATAAAGACATCATGATGATCAGCATATCACATATAATCAATTAGTAACTTAAAAAACAAGTTCTGGAAAAAAGGTTCTTGATGATACCTGAGCTGGAGCTTTCGAAACAGGAGCTTTCTGACCACTTCTTTGATGTTTTCCCACTCCCCTTGATCCCCTTATGCTTTTGGAATGACTGGAATAAGTTTATATGGAGTGTTTTGAAGGTTTTAGTTCAGAGGAAGCTGAAATCGTGTTTTGGATTCTTGAGGTTTCAGGTTGGTTTAATGGTTAGGAAATGATCTGGAGAGTGTATGGAGATGATTGGTGAAAGAATTTTGAAGTTTTGATGGATGATTTATGAGAATCGAAGAGATGAAGTTTGAGAGTGATTTTTTGTAATCTGAGTTATGTGATGATTTAGGGCAATGTGTTGTGTGAAATGAGTTGCATAAGGCATGTATGTTAAGCTGTGATAGGTCAGAATAGTTGGTGTGGGCTCTGCTGATTGGTATGGGGTCATTTGCAAAAAGTCAAGGTTGGTTGTACTTGAGGTATGGGCACATGGCAGGCTTGGATTTGGGCATGGCTTGGCTCAGCAGAGATCAAGGAAGGCTTATGGATCAGATTTGATGAGCTGTAACAAGTGTATAGAAAGATTCATGCCATTTTGCAAATTTGAAGAACTTTGGCCCTTTTAGAATTTCTTGAAGTTCAAGATATGAAAGTGTATGATTCTTGGGCAAATTCTGATCAAAATGAGTTGTACTATGATGGTATGATGTTTAGAGATGCATTAGAGGTCATGAAATGGTTTGGCAAGTGGTTTTGCAAAAATCCCTCTTTGGTATATTCTTGAAAATTATAGGATTTTTGCCAACTTTGAAGGATCATAACTTGAGTTCCATGATGAATTAGAACATGTTCTTGTACTTTTTTAAAAGGGAAAGACATAATCTACAACTTTAATGACCAAGAATTTTTCATTTGAAGCATTTTTGATCAATAAAGAGGAGGTTGAAGAACTCCCAAAATGGAAAGTTTCCATTACAAGTCATTTCCATTTTTGGCAACTTTTGGTTTGGCTCAAATTTCTTCAATTTTGTGAACTTCTAAGCACTTCAATGATAAAATAAAGATAATAGAACTTCAATTTGATGAAAATACCCCTTTGGTTCCATTGTTGGGGGCCTCAGATGCCCTGATTTTGACTTAACTTGCTCAAGAAGTTACCCAGTGAACAGATGACTTACATAATGAATTTCTTCATCAAAATTGGTACACCTGATCCTTATAACATCTTAAGAATATTAGAAATAAGAATGACCAAAAAATTTGGAGTTATGGCCTCTGAAACCAAAACCCTAATTTTGGTCAAATGTGTAGTGAAAACCCTAGCTCTGCTTTCATGCTTTCCCAGTTCTTGTGATTTCTTGGCTTCTTTGAACTTTTAGGGATATAATATGATGATATAACACACATGGACCCTCTTGGAACAATTGGAGACCTTTGGAGTGGCTCAGATGGATCCTTGGATTGCTCAGATCACAAACCCTAGATGCAGATGAACTTGAACTAATGCAGTGAAACAAAATGCAATATGAGATAGTATGCTTATACTAATGAAAATATGAAAGATCACAAGCCAATAGTGTGAAATTAGTGAGGGAAAATTTGGGGTGTTTACAGCTGCCCCTATTCAAACATGAGTTACCTGTGCAGGATGTAAGCGCCTGGCTTAACAGACAAACAAGATAACTTGTGGTTGAATACCAAAGACAGTCCAGAATTTGCACTCACTAGGGAGCAGAAGAAAAGAGATATAAATTGTAAAAGACAGTGTGGTATGATTATTAAAGGAAAACGATGGAGGACGACCATCTAGCAGAGGACGACTGCTGGGGATAAAGTGGTAAGTTATGCAATGACGGGGACGGCCGACAAGTTGGGGAAATAAAGAGATCATGACGGGGACGACCATCAGGCTCGGAAAGTAAAGTAAACAACAATGGGGATGGCCATCGGGTTAAAGAATAAATGAAATAATGATGAGGGACGGTCATCAGGGGTGAAGGACGATCACCTAGCAGGGGACGACTGCTCTTTATCACGACATAGGACGAATGTTAGATAGGAAAGGTCTACGATGGGGACGGCCATCGGATTAGCATGATGAAGGACGGTCATCAAGAGGTGAAGGACGATCACCTAGCAGGGTACGGCTGCTCTCGGGATTTATCACGACATAGGACGAATGTCGGATAACAAAATCAACGATGGGGACGGCCATCGAATAAAATGATGAAGGACGATCATCAAAAGGTGGAGGACGATCACCTAGCAGGGGACGGCTTCTAATTATCACGACATAGGACGAATGCCGGATAGAAAAGGGTTCCAATAATGGAGACTCCACTGGGGAAAGGATGAGGGACGGTCATCCAAAGTTGAAGGACGATCACCTGGCAGGGGACGGCTGCCGAAAGTATCACGACATAGGACGAATGTCGGATAGGAGAAAAGTTGTTCTGCTGGGGAATGGTAAACACGAACGGGTGTTTTACGCTTTCCAGAATAAAAAGGTATAAGTGTTTTGACATTGTGTATAGATTAAAGATGCAGACGAGCATCCTTAAGACCATGATACGGACGAGTATTGGTAGAAACAAACACTGGCGCATGTTCAGAGATGATGGTACGGACGAGTACCAACTGGTTAACAAAGAACACGGACGAGTGTCAAATCTGTGAGGAATATATACAAGATACGGATGAGTATCTGTATAAGTATGAGCATTTTTTTGTTAATGAAGTATGAGCAAGACACGGACGAGTGTTCGACTTGCTGGGGAGTGTACGACACGGACGGGCGTCAAATATGTATAAGTTATGAGCGAATATTTGTATATGAGAGTGTAAAAGGTGTTCTTGGCGACCTGTGGGGAATGGGGTGACACGGACGGGTGTCAAAAAGAGTGTGTTATGAACAAGTGTTTTGTTTGCACCAAGTGATTTGGCAACCATTGTGGGGAAAGGTGACACGGACGAGAGTCAAAAGGGTATGTATAGGTTTCTGGATGCAAAGATGGTGTTTTTGCTTATATCTGCGGGGGGATGATATGACACGGACGAGTGTCGAAAGAGTATGTATAAACAGGAATTTATGTTGGAGAGTGCGAAAGGGGACGCTTTGGCTTTTATTTGCAGGGGATGTGAGCTTTATATATTGTTGATGAGATACTGATGGTATTTGTAGGTGACTGGCTCGAACCTGGCTTGTGATTATGCAAATGCTTGATTTTTTGCCGTAATGCTTCGTATTAGACGGAATGCTACGCTCTGTGGGGAAAAATGATGTGAATGCTATGATTATGCAAAAAGAAACCGATCCGGAATTTGGATCCCACTGAAAACAAGATCTCTGGCTGATCTGCTTGGAGGGATGCCCCAGCTAGGGGAGACCATTGGTGGATCTGTTAGGATATAGCTCTGCTTGGGGAAATAGATCATTGGTAGACCTAACTTGTAAGGAGAAACCCAGCTGGGGAGAAGGAAACTTCTGTCACTTTGTTGCGTGAGAGTTTCAGGCATTGCTCTTCTGGGGAGAGGCTGGAACTTTTGTGGGGAGTTTGACTGGGGATGCTCCGGTTGAGTAGACTTGTGCTAAAGACGAGGAGGCTTTGACAAATCCGATGGGAAAAGCATTCCAGATATTGTTCGGGGAGGAGGTATGCTGGGGATTTGATGCTTGGCATGCCCCACGTTGTGTATTGAATACCTGTAATCTGTTGAGACAAGAAAAACGCACGAGTATCCCAAGGTATCCCTTACCGGATTCCGTCATAGGAATTAGATATTCCTGAGAGTAAATATATTTCCTGCAAGCATTTATTAAGAATGGCTCATTTGTTCTATGCAAATATTATATCATGTATATTGGACATTTTGCAAACGAAATGAAATGTACAAAACGAGGTGTGGCTGAAAACTCTGATTTTATTAATCTGGATGCCCCTGAATTGGCAAATAAAGTCAAAGAAACAAATCCCCTGGAATGAGGAGATTGTTACAAATTGAAAAAAGTAAAAGTATTGGCAATGTTGACGACGTTCTGGTGAACTTCCTCTGCTATGACCTGTATGACCTTGACGTTCTTCTCATCTTGCTTTCTGAAGAAGGTTGATTCTGACTGATGCTTTATCCTTTCGAAGCTTACCATATTGTGAGTGATACAGACGAATTCAGAATGCAGTTGTTCGCTTATTCCCTTATTTTGCGTGGATCGCCCTTTCGGGTTTTCAATCCACTTTGGGATACCCATTTTTGCCTGAGCTGTCCAATGCGGCTTTTCAACTCAGCGGGTGCACACATTTTTTCAATTTTCCCTTATTTTTGCCCGAGTCTTTTATTCTATTTTTGACTCGCTGGGATGCCCTATTCTTTCCTGGACTTACATTTTGTTTTTATGTCCAGCGGGTCATTTTATGCGAAGTATTTTTTAACTGCATCTGAATTCACAGGGGATAAGAAATCTTCGCCATCCATAGTAGTGAGCATCAGTGCTCCACCAGAGAAAACCTTCTTTACTATGAATGGACCGTCGTAATTCGGAGTCCACTTGCCCCTGTGGTCTGTATGAGGAGGAAGAATTCTTTTCAGCACAAGATCTCCCACTTGGTATTCCCGAAGCCTGACTTTCTGATCGAAGGCTTTCTTCATTCTTTTCTGATATAACTCCCCATGGCAGATAGCGGCTAATCTCTTTTCTTTGATCAAATTCAGTTGATTGTACCGAGAACGGACCCACTCTGCTTCGTCCAGCTTAACAACCATCATTACCCGTAAGGAGGGTAATTCTACTTTAACAGATAGGATTGCCTCCATACCATACACCAATTGATAAGGTGTTGCCCCAGTAGATGTTCTGATTGAGGTTCGGTACCCATGCAAGGAAAATAGTAGCATTTCATGCCAGTCCTTGTATGTAACCACCATCTTTTGCACAATCTTCTTGATGTTTTTGTTAGCTGCCTCAACAGCGTCGTTCATCTTTGGCCTGTAAGGAGAAGAGTTGTGATGTTGGATTTTGAAGTCCCGGCACAGTTCTGCCATCATTTTGTTGTTCAAATTGGAACCATTATCAGTAATGATTCGCTCAGGAACTCCGTATCTACAAATGATGTCTCTTTTCAGGAATCTGGCTACCACTTGTCTGGTGACGTTTGCATATGAAGTTGCTTCAACCCATTTGGTGAAGTAATCAATGGCTACCAGGATGAATCTATGGCCATTTGAAGCAGTCGGTTCGATCTTTCCAATCATGTCAATGCCCCACATGGCAAAGGGCCAAGGTGAAGACATCACATTCAAAGGATTTGGAGGCACATGCATTTTATCTGCATATATCTGGCATTTGTGGCACTTTCTGGCATAGACACAACAGTCTGCATCCATTGTGATCCAATAGTAACCTAATCGTAACAATTTCTTAGCCATTGCATGTCCTCCAGCATGGGTACCGAAAGATCCTTCATGCACCTCGTGCATCAGCAAGTCTGCCTCTTCCTTATCAACACATCTGAGAAGAACCATATCAAAGTTTCACTTATATAATGAACCATCAGCATTGAGGAAGAAACTACCAGCCATCCTTCTCAATGTCTTCTTATCATTGGATGATGCCCCAGGTGGGTATGTTTGATCCTCTAAGAAGCTTTTGATGTCATGGAATCAAGGCTTGTCATCTTTAGCAATGTCCACGGAAAATACGTATGATGGTCGGTCTAGTCTGGATACCGAAATCAGAGGCACATAATTGGCAGTTTGAACCTTGATCATGGAGGAAATGGTAGCTAAAGCATCTGCGAACTGATTTTCGTCTCGAGGGATGTACTCAAGTTTGACTGTTGTGAAGAAAGTTAATAATCTCCTCGTATAGTCACGGTATGGAATCAGATGCTCTTGGTGAGTGTACCATTTGTCGTTGGTCTGATTGATTACCAGAGCTGAATCTCCGAATATAGTTAAAGTCTTGATCCTGAGGTCAATGGCTTCCTCAAGACCCATGATACAGGCTTCGTATTCAGCTTCATTGTTAGTGCATGCAAACGTGAGTTTTGCCGAGAAAGGCATGTGAACTCCTTTAGGTGTAATGAGCACTGCACCAACTCCACGTCCATTCATATTGATAGCCCCGTCAAACATCATTGTCCATTCTTCTTCTGGGTCAGGCCCTTCAGTGTGGATAGGCTCTTTATGATCTTTTGCTTTTAGTTACATGATGTCTTCATCAGGGAAGTTAAATCTCATGGGCTGGTAATCATCAATGGGTTGCTCAGCTAGATAGTTAGACAGTACACTGCCTTTGATGGCTTTTTGAGATGTATATTGAATGTCATACTCTGTCAGAATCATTTGCCATCTTGCAACCCTCCCGGTAAGTGCTGGCTTCTCAAATATGTACTTGACGGGGTCCATCTTTGAAATCAACAAGGTGGTGTGAGTCAACATATACTGTCTTAGTCGGCGAGCAGCCCACGCTAAAGCACATCAAGTTTTCTCGAGCAGTGAATAACGTTGTTCACAGTCGGTAAACTTTTTGCTTAGGTAGTATATTGCATACTCTTTTCGACCAGACTCGTCATGCTGGCCCAACACACACCCCATTGATCCTTCTAATACTATTAGGTACATTATTAGAGGTTTTCCTTAAACTAGAGGCATAGGAATGGGAGGTTCTTGCAGGTACTCCTTGATCTTGTCAAAAGCCTTCTGACAATCTTCGTTCCACTTGACCACTTGTTCCTTTCTTAACAATTTGAACAGGGGCTCACAGGTTGCAGTAAGGTGAGATATGAACCTTGATATGTAGTTCAATCTACCTAAGAACCCCCTAAATTCCTTTTCAGTCCTAGGCGCAGGCATCTCCTGAATGGCTTTGACTTTGTCGGGATCAACCTCAATTCCCTTTTCACTTACAATAAATCCCTGCAACTTACCGGAACGCACCCCGAATGTGCATTTGTTGGGATTTAGCTTCAGTTGATATTTTCTCAGACGCTTGAACAACTTCAGCAGGTTCACCAGATGGTCTTCTTCAGTAAGGGACTTGGCAATCATGTCATCTACGTAGCATTCAATTTCTTTGTGGATCATGTCGTGGAATAATGTTACCATAGCCCGTTGATACGTAGCACCAGCATTCTTTAGTCCAAAAGGAATTACCTTGTAACAAAACGTGCCCTAAGGTGTGATGAAGGTAGTCTTCTCCATGTCTTCGGGTGACATCCTGATCTGATTATACCCTGAAAATCCATCCATGAAAGAAAATACCGAGAACTGAGCTGTGTTGACGACCAATACATCAATGTGAGGTAATGGGAAATCATCTTTTGGGCTAGCCCTGTTCAAATCCCGGTAATCCACACACAATCGTACTTTGCCATCTTTCTTAGGCACTGGTACAATATTAGCGACCCACGGCGGGTAACTAGTTACAGCAAGGAAACCGGCGTCCCACTGTTTTTGTACTTCTTCCTTAATCTTCATGGCCATATCTGGACGGATACGGCATAACTTTTGCTTCACTGGAGGGCAATCTTCTTTCAATGGCAGCTTGTGCATAACAATATCAGTATCAAGAACTAGCATGTCTTGATAGGACCAAGCAAAGACGTCGACATATTCTCAAAGCATGTCAATGAGCTTTTCTTTCACTGAATCTTGCAGACTGGCCTCAATCTTCACTTCTTTCAAATCCTCTTCTGTACCAAGATTAACTGTTTCAACCTCCTCCTAATGAGGAGTAATCACTTTCTCTTCTTGCCTCAACAACCTGGCTAGCTCTTCAGGTAACTCATACTCTTCTTCAACCCCTTCATCTGCTTGATTAATTGGATTGTCGAAGTCATACAAGGTCATAGCAGTGTTGTTGTCGGTGCAATCTGGAGGATAATCTCTGCAAGGGTTGAGATTTGTTCGTTTTAGTGATCAATTTTAATCTTGTTTAGAAAAAAAGTGAAAATGAAGTTATTTATTTTGAAAACATTGCCATTTTATTGTTTTGTACAAAAGTGAAAAAATGAAAAGACAGTGAGCGAAAAAGAGACTTGTTTGCAAAAAGATGTCCGATATTCATTGATTAATCCATTTGCACAAAAATTACAATATGGCCCTATTACAAAATGAGTCCTGACACCTTGGGCAAGATGTAGGACTTGATGCATTCTAAAAAGACAGGAAATAATAATTACTCTGCAGGAGTAACCCTTATAATTTCCTAGGAAGACCAGTTAAGGACTTGGTTCCCTGGGATCCTTGGACGTATCCAGCTCTCCAGGTTGCGGTCGCTTTCCGCCTCGTCTTCCAGGTTGTTAACAACATCTGGGGTGAGCATCCCTCCACTGATGAACTTGGGCTCTTTGGCAGCCTCTGATTGATCTTGTCGGAATGGTTTGTAATCCAAACTGAATTTGTCCTCCTTCTTTTCTACCGGCAGCAGCTTGCCCCAGCCTTGGGCATTACCATCTTCAACAACCTTCCGGGCTTGCTGATAGGAGACAATTGAAGTACCCATCTTGTCTTCCTGGGATGTAGCAAATACTTCAGTCGTTGCCTCATTGACGTTCAGGGCCTCGAACCCTTGGCTCATAGTTTCATGGATTTCACCATCCATCTCAATGTATTTGTATGTAGCCAGATAGCTAACAAATATGTCCTCCTCACCACAGATGGTGATAATCTGTCCTTCCCACTCATATTTCAATTTCTGGTGAAGGGTCGACGTTACTGCACCTACGGAGTGAATCCATGGTCGACCCAACAAACAGTTGTAGGCCGGCTGTATGTCAATCACATAGAAAGTAGTCTTAAAGACCTGCAGACCGATTATCACTGGCAGCTCCACCTCTCTAAGAACATATCTCTTGGAGCCATCAAAAGCTCTGACCACAAGATTGCTCGGTCGGAGAGCTATTCCATCATATTCGAGCTTGACAAGAGCTTTCTTGGGTAAGACATTGAGTGAGGACCCAGTGTCTACAAGAACATGAGAGAGTACAAATCCTTTGCACTCCAGGGTTATGTGCAAAGCCTTGTTGTGGTGACGTCCTTCCGTTGTTAAATCAGCATCAGTGAAACCTAGCCCATGGCTAGTATTGACATTAGACACCACTGTTTCAAGCTGATTCATTGTGATCTCTTCTGGCACATAGGCAGCATGCAGAACTTTGAGTAGCGCATCCCGATGGGCTTCGGAACACAACAGCAAGGATAGTATAGAGATCTTAGAAGGAATCTGGTGGAGCTGGTCCACAACTTTATAATCACTTCTTTTAATTATCCTCATAAATTCATCCACATCCTGATCGAAGGATGATTTATGAGTCTCTTTTGATGCAGATTCTTCAGGTATCACACTCTTCCCTTTGGCTTTGTCAACAGCCTCTGCCTCAATGTTGGTTTTTGGAGCTTGTGATGTGAAGAAACTTCCGCTTCGGGTGAAGCCTCCGCCTCCCCCAACATTATCCACTTGTGGGGTGGGAACTGAAGAATCAAGAAGGACCTTTTCTCCGTTGCAGTAAAGGTCAGCACCATAATGCCATGGTACAACACTGTCTTTATCATATGGGATCGGCCCTGGCACCGTGATAGTGACTGGGCTCACTGCAGCAGAAGTTGGAACCATAATTGTCTGTGGATCATAAAAGATAGTGACAGGACTTCTGGTGGATGTCGGTGGTGGTGAATTGAAGCTTGATTGAAACCGTTGTTGAGACTATTGGAAGTTGCTGGAATTCGGGACCGTTGTAGGGTCATAATAAATAGTAACTGTGGAGACATCATTGTTGGTGGTTGCTGGATTTGTAGAAGGAGGTGCAACTGAACTGTTGTTTGTTGAAGTGATGGATGAAATGGTTGCTGAAGTTGTAGATGAATCGGTAGGAACAATGGTTGTTGCAGTTGTAGAAGAATCACTTGTTGTTGACAAAAGGGTTGCTGGTGTTGTAGATGTTGTTGTTGTTATCTGTAGAATGCCTTCTCTGATCAAGCCATTAATGCCATTCCTCAAGCTTGCACACCCATTCTCGGAAAGTTTGCATGATTCACAACAGGCCTTACAACCTGGAAACACTTTGCATTTCAAAAGATGGGCTTTAACCTCTGCCAGAGGTGTCTAAATGCTTGCAATATCTTCTATTAAACTCATGGGTGAGCCTTCCTCTATAGCATTAATCCTTGGCCCACTGTGGCTTGGCATAGGATTTTTCATGACGTTGGGAGGTGGTGCAAAGTTCAGGGCCTTTAAATCTACCAGATCCTGGACCTTCATATGCAGAGCCCTGAATTTTTCCGTAGAATGACCAAGTGCGTTGGAATGAAAAGCACACCTAGCATTGACATCATAGTTTCTTGGAAGGTTCTGAGGATCAGGTGGAGCCAATGTCCTCAACTCAACAAGATTGAGCTTTAGGAGTTGTGGCAGCAATGTGGCATATGGCATTGGAATAGAGACAATTAATCACCCTGTTGATCTGAGATGGCCGCTGTTGAAAAGGGCGTTGTTGTTGATTGTTGTTATTGTTGTTATAAGATCTCTGTTGAGGAAATTGTTGTTGTTGCGGAAAGTGTTGTGGTTGTTGAGTGTACTGAGGAGGTGGAGTAGGGATAGTAACAACAACAACTGATCTGGGTAGATATTGGGGTCTCCCTCTTCCCATATGCACAAAATTTGTTTCACCAGGTCTACGGGGCCCAGCAAATAGCTTCCTTGCACTGCTTGAACTGACACCGTTATCGGAGATCTTTCCCATCTTCAACAGACTCTCAATTCGCTCCGCAACTATCACTACATCTGCAAAGCTAGTGGAAGAAAATGCATCCAATCTGTCAATATAGGTACCCTGGAGAGTATTCATGAACATGTCTGCCATCTCCCTTTCAGACATTGGGGGTTGAACTGTAGCAGCTAGTTGCCTCCACCTTTGGGCATACTCTCTAAAGCTTTCGCGGGAAGACTGGGACATTCCCATTAGAAGGGTCCTGTTTGGAGCTATGTCCAGATTATATTGATACTAACGGATAAAAGCTTCAGCCATGTCTTTCCAGTTTCTTACTGTGGCTCTGGTCAAGTGGGAATACCATTCTCGGGATGCCTCTGTCAAGCTATCCTCGAAGTAAAACATCCACAGTTTTTCGTCCATGGTGTATGCTTTTAATCTATCCAAGAAAGACTGAAGGTGGGTACGCGGGCAGGATGTGCCATTATATCTTTCAAAACACGGGGGTTTAAACTTGTGAGGAATTCTCACCCCTTCCACCAATCCCATGTCCATGACATCAAAACCCATAGAGTTTTGGGATTCAAGAGACCTCAGCTTCTCTGCAATTTCATCTAACCGACGGTCGTAAACTTCGTCTCCAGCTCCAACCACTGTAAACTGTTCTTCTTGAGGATCTTCCTACAGGACCCTTCCTCTCGTAGTGTTAGCCTGGGTATTTCTTATGGCATTGATGTCTGGGTTCAGATGAGGCCCAAATTCTGGTGGATCAGTGTGAGGCTGCACGTGATCGTTGTTACTGGTACCTCCTGTACCTGGATGGTGTTCCTCGGGAGTTTGTCGCTCAACTAACTCCCTCAGTCTTTCTTGGCTCTGAGCTAGGCCAGTCATAACTGTCATGAATTGAGTCATTTGATTTCTCATCTCAACCCTTTCATTGGCCATCTGGGCCCTCACTTCATTCAGGTCTTGCTGAACTTAATCCATCTGTAGTCCCGGAAGGTTGTTTCTTGTCGGGTACCAGTGTATTCTGTTGACAGGGAACACTCTTCTGCGAGCAATGTTTCCTGAAACCACAACAAAGTGAGAAACAACAAAACAAAAACCTACAAAACAAAGAGATGATGTTAGTATGCAATGCAAGATGCCTATTTGTCTTCCAAGGGTATCCGGTTTGGTTCTTTGGTTTTGACCTTTCCAGACCTCGAGGAAATGCTGATGATGTTGAAGAGAGAGATAAAGCCCATAAAAAATAATACAAACCATATATACTACAAAGAGTGAAGACACATAGTTTGATTACAATAACATTCCCATGGCGGGTCAAAATACAAAATCAGAAGTACAAACAAAAAGGAAAGCAAAAAATACAAGGAAATCAAACATCCAGTCCAAAGTCATCCTCTCTAACTTCCTTCAGGAGGGCCTCAGTCACTGGACCTACTGGGTGCTCTGTGATAGTCCTAATGAGGAGGTTCCTGGTGGCAATGGCACTGGTCAGCTTCTTATGCTTATCCTGATCCTTTGACCTTTTCAACCCCGCCCAGAGTTTCAACTCAGAGATCTCTTTTTGTGCTGCTATCAAAACTGCCTGGTTCTTCTTCTCACTAGTCTCCAGTTGCTATATCTTAGCTTGAGTCCTTTGGTCTTCCTGTGCACGGGCTTCAGTGATCCTGATCCACCTAGCCTGGCTCTCCTCTAAATAATGCTCTTCCCTAGCTTTCTGAGTTTTTGCTTCCTTACAAGCATTCTTCAGTACTAACTCCCCTGCCCTAGCCTTTCTGATGTAGTCATCTGTCTTCTCAATCTTGGTCAAGTGCTCAATCCTGAGCCTTTCCAACCTCTCATTATCTAGACGGCTGTCATTCCTCTCCCAGAGGGTCTTCTTCAAGGCTTCAGAGAGTTGAGCATTCCTTTCTTTCAATTTCTCAAACTCCTCTAAGCTAACAGTAGCTGCAGGCTGTACCGTTGAAGGTCCAGGTACATCCTCTAAGGTAAATGGCATCCGGGTGATTTGTGCCCTGGTACGAGACCAATCAAGATAATGTGTTGAAGTTATGTTGTTGCATTTGCCAAGGATAGCTATCCTCTTAGTCTGAATGTTGTCCCAGGCCCAGGCTGCCTGTCTGACAATAGCAGAGTTGTGCTGGATGTCACAATAGAGGGTCTCTGTCAAATCTTTCCCTCTTGGAGGATGAACCAAAGCATACCCTAATTGCCTCTTGAAAAGCAAAGGGTTGTAGTTGATGCAACCTTTTAATCCAATCAAGGGTACATTGGGATATTGCCCACAGCTAGTAATGATGTCCTTGCCCTTGGTGCTCTGAGTGCACCACCTGATGTCTTCTGATGTAAGGGAAATCAATATCTTAGCCCAGTTCCTTGGCTAATGAGGGTTCAGGAAAGCATCTGATTTTGGCAAGTGTCTTAACAACCAACAGTAATAGAGGGGAGCACATCATCTGACCAATCTTCCTCTTTGCTTTTCATTCCTTTGGTGCACTGAGTAGTACAAGTCTCCAAGCAAGGTAGGAACTGGGTTCCTCATTAAGAACAGGTGAATAGCATTCTTGCTTACAAACTTTGGCTCGTCTGCAAACAAGATAACCCCATATATGCTGAGTGCCAAGAGTGCACAAACAGTATCCCACTTCCCTGCTGCAGAATGCATGGTGGCCTGGGAGATCAAGAAGTCCAAGTGAAGGCCTGGAATCCCAGCCTTGGTGGTCATGCTCTGATCAATGAGGGTAGGTTCCAAGTGTAATGCCTTAGTTATGTCTTCATTCTTGGGAGCAACCATCTCAGGGTTGAAAGGAATTCCTCTCCTGATAGGGACACCTAACAACATGGAAAATTCTTCTAGCAGAGGTCCCAACTGAAAATCAGGGAATGTGAAAATCTGAGAGGAGGATCATAAAACTGCAAGCAAGTATGGATCATGCTCCTTTGGGATGCATCTAGGTCCATGATCATGTCCAATATGCCTCCATAATGTTCCCTGAATAAAGGGACATGATCAGGAGTAATGAGAGACTGGATCTGCCTGATGCCTGTCAGGGTAGGCTCAAAGAAGTGGTATGTGATGTTGCTCTTCTTGGAAGTGTCCATGCTGATAATGGATGCTGGTGAAGAAAATTGTGATAAACCCTGATGAAGGTAACTGCTGAAGACTGAGGAAGATAACTGGAGAAGAGTCTTTGTCAAATTGATGAAGGTGCTGGAGAAGGAACACTGATGAAGATGTAGGTGTAGGTAACTGAAGCAGTCTGAGCAGCAGAACAGGTCAAAACCAAACCAGAGATAATAAGGTGGATACCCTGTTAAACAAATAGGCAAATGTTAAATGATGCAAACATGATGTTTGCAAAATGATATGCAAAGGGTTTGTGATCAAGTGCTGGACCTGCTATCTGCCTTGATAGGGTCCATGTGTGTTCATAGGTCCGGATGGAAGTTTAAAAAACCAGTAACCAGGTGGGGGACTCAAATAAAGAGTCACAAATCCAGGGTTTCACAAGAACTGTCCAAAGTGGTGCATTCTTAAACAAAACTGGTAACAGGGTATGATGAGGCCAAGGGTTCCTACAAACCTGTAAACATCCCAACCCCCTCACATGTAATGTTCTAGAACAAGGATCCTCAGACTTGGGTCAGTTATGAGAAGTGTAAACACTTCTAACCTGGAGGTAAAGTGTTTACAATAACCATAAAAGATCCTCCTCTAATTCACCTCAGATGCTGAAGGTCATAAAAAGGTCATCCAGACTTAGAAGGCTTCCCAGATAGCCCTAGTACTACAGGAAATCCGTAGCACAGAGTTCTCAAGAAGAAACCCATGTCTGAACCGTGTTTCATATTCCCGCACCAGACCGAAATGGAATGGGAAAGAATTTGAAGCCACTCTAGCCTATGTGTCACTTAGGTCCCCGGTATGGAACCTTAATCACTCAACAATCCCTCCCACCAAGGTAAACACATATCCAGCACCAATGACAAATGATAGTATGAAATGCATAAAAACTGTAAATGAAAGCAATAAATAAAGCTGTACAGAAAGCAATAGATAAAGCAAATAAATAAGCACAAGTAGCACATAACACCCCCGTAAACACAAATCAAACAAGCGCTAGGAGGAACCCACAAAAAGAACCAGAAGCCCTAGTTGCAATATAAGGGTCCCCAGCAGAGTCGCCAAGCTCTCGCTCCCGAAGATTTGCATCCCAGTACAAGCGCAAACGGTCGGCGAAAGGAGAGAATGAAGGTGAAATGAATAGAGTCGCCAGCTAGGCATTTTTATCCCGAAGGAAAGGTAATGCTGCATAAACCTAGAAAGATATGGATAAGACGGTTGCGAACCAGAGAAACTGAGAAAGGGGGTTAGTTACAACCTAGGAAGGTATTAGCACCCAGATTGTCCATCGTACTCGATGAGATCCACGCTCAAAAGATTGTGTTTAAAAGGGGTAGGTGTATGTGCTATCTGTGTGCAAAATCTGGAAAAGAGTATACAAGTGTCAGTGCAAAAAGGTGAAATGCTCAGGAACTGAGGCTTAGAAAGAATGCTGAAAGAGGGGGATGACAAAGAGACTTTTGTCGATAACATTTAAGTTATGCCTACGTATCCTCTTGTGCAATGAGGAAGTCAGAACACCGTAGTTCGACTCAAAGAGACTGAAAGATAAATTGACTGTGAACTGCTTTCTTGCCTATGCTCAAGTGTATGACTTGTCTGGCTCAAGTGCTAATTGTCTTGCATTAGACGGAAGAAGCGAGTTCTTGTTTGTGAATGAAGATGATGAGAAAAGAATCCCGAAGGAGATGATTATTGTTTTTTTTTGTGTTTTCAGTCTTTTATTGTTTTTGGTGTTTTGCATAAATTAATGAGCTTAACCCTAAATCAAGGGCTTGCAAAATCATTATATCCTCCCTGATTAGGGATAATGAGAATACCTTAAGTGTGAGATAAGCATCCCAACTTAATTGCCATCCTAAGAGAAGGATGTTGGCATAACCCTAATTCCAAAGTCCTAGAACCTTAAAGGTTTAGTCTCTAATGATGAGATGAGAAAAGAGACACAAATAAGACTCAAAGGTAAAAACTAAGGGGGACTAATCACAGCCCTAATTATTAACATGCTTGGATGTTCCTATGGTTTGTAAGGCTTGAGTAAGATCTTCAAGGAAGCCACCAATGGAAGAAGCAGATGGAAGGAGGAAGAAGCAGAAGAAATAAGTTACTTACTTCATTGAAGAAGATGAGTAACTTAAGGAAAGAAAGTGAGAGATGAACATGAATGAGCAAGCCCACTCAAAGACAATTAAAAATGCAGCAAAGATGCATATGAAGAAGATGAATAGAAATGATAAGTGAAGGCAAATCCACTTCTCAAATTAACTTACCACCTGAAAATGTTAGCACAAGATGCATAAGGAAAGAAGTGAGATGAAATGATGCATATGCAAAGGAAAAGACCAAAACCAGAAGCATACACATGATGTAAATGATGTTATGACATGATACAAAGACATACAAAGAGCAATGAATGGTCATACAATGATGAGATGCAAATGGGAGCATGCTTTGAAGTTTGAAAGTTCATGAAAGTTAATGAAATGAAATGAATGCAAATCATGGCAAATGAATAAATAAATGATCAAGCATGATTCTAACATGTCCTAAGATGTCTAAGGTGAAATATGAATGCATGAAATGTCATGGAAAGTTCATGTATGGTTGCATATGCAAGATGAATGCAAGTGAAGATGCAAAATTAGGGTTATAAGGCAACATGAGATGCATATGACCAAAACAGAAGCAAATGACATGATAAAAAATTGAAATTGCACTCAAAGGAACCCTAAACCTATACTAGGTTACCATCCAAAGGGGGAGGTCAGAAGCCAAACCTAGAAGGAGCTATGAATTTCTTAAGTTTCTAAGGTTTTTTGGGTGATTCTCAATGTAAAATGCCAAACAAATTGAAAATGTAAGATATATTCTTGCCAAATATATCTTAGATAATATATGATATGCACAAAACAATGCAAAAAGAATCATCCTCAAACTCTTCTTGGTTAGGCAGAAAAGATTTTTTCAAGTTAGGGTTCAAAAATAGGATTTAAATGACCCTTAATTCAAATAAAATTCTCAAATTACCATCAAACCTAAAATGAAATTTGTGTGAAGAGTTTGAAAATGTTTCTAAATGCAAAGGGATGATTCATGATTTTTTTGGTGATTTTTAGAAACTTAAATGGTATTTTAATTAATTAAATTCAATTAATTAATTAAAATAAACATTAAAATATTTTAAAAATAATATTTTGATGCAAAAAAATAAAATAAAAATCATTTTATGGTTGAGAAAAATATTTGGAATAAAAATGCAAAAGGAAATATTTTTAGGATTTTTCTAATTATTTTAAAATAATTATGCAAGAAAATGCAATTAAAATGAAATAAAAATCAAATTAAATGGAAAGTATGACAATCTGAGGGCTGTCGCTCCCGATAAATGCGACATGGCCCAAATAAAGGTACAGACGCGAACGGTCGGCGAAAAGAGATGCGAGAACACACAGGAGTGAACTCACGGGAAATGAATAGAGTCGCCAGCTAGGCATTTTTATCCCGGAGGAAAGGCAATGCTGCATAGACCTAGAAAGATATGGACAAGACGGTTGCGAACCAGAGAGACTGAGAAAGGGGGTTGGTTACAACCTGGGAAGGTATTAGCACCCAGATTGTCCGTCGTACTCGACGGGATCCACGCTTAAAAGATTTGTGTTTTAAAGGGGTAGTGTCAGTGCAATTCGTGTATGAAGAGCTGGAAAAGATGTACAGGTGTCAGTGTAAAAGAGAGTGAAGTGTGATATATATAGTGTCAGTGTAATAACAGAGATGAAATGCTCATGATAACGAGGCTAAAGAATCATGCTGAAAGAGGGGGAATATACAGAGACTTTTGTTCGATAACTGTTAAGTTATGCCTACGTATCCTCTCGTGCAATGAGGAAGTCAGAACACCGTAGTTCGACCCTGTAAACACCCCAAATTTGCCCTCACCCATTCACACCATGGCTTGTGATCATTCTCATATGCATAAACACAATCATGTCATCTCACATCTCATTTTTGATTCACTGCATAGCTTTCAAGGCATCTGCACCTAGGGTTTGTGATCTGAGCAATCCCAAAGCATCTTGAGCCATTCCAAAGGCAACCAATCAACTCAAAGGGGTCCATGTGTGTTCTTATATCATATTTCATCTCCTCAAAGTCAAAAATGCAGAGGAATCACAAGAACTAGGGTTTGAGTGGATGCAGGGCCAGCTTGAATTACACAGTTGACTGAAAATTAGGGTTTTGGTTTCAGAGGCCATAACCCCAAATTTTTGGTCATTCTTGTTTCCATTGGTCTCTATATGGTATAGGGAGTATGCATATCAATTTTCATGAAGAAATTCCATGGGGAAGTCATCTGATCAAGGGTTGACTTTTCAGACAAGTCAGTGCAAAATCAGGGCATCTGAGGCCCCCAATGACCCAACCAATGGGTGATCTTCATCATTTTGAGTGTATATGATCTTTATTTGATCATGGAAGAAGGTTGAAGTTCATAGAAATCAAGAATTTAGGGTTTTTGCAAATGTTGACTTTTTGGGCATAGTTGACTTTTCAAGAATGCATCATTTTATGTCATTTTTCAAGCCATGATTTTGGATCCAAAAATGCTTCAAATGGAAATACTTTGGTCATGAAAGTTGTAGATCTCATCTTTCCCTTTTCAAAAAGTACAAGAACATGATCAAACTCTTCTTGGATCAAAAGTTATGGTGTGACAAAGTTGGCAAAAATCACTAAAATTCAAGTTATGCACCAAATGGAAATTTTGCAAAACCTTGAACCAATGCATTTTGTAACTTCTAATTGACTTCAAACCAGTACACAAACATTCTCAAAGTCCTAAAAATCAGAATTGGATCAAGTTTGCTCATGGTTTGGTTTGTATAACAAGACTTTATCACATGTGAACCATAAAGCAAGCAAGTTGCAAAACACTCATCACACTTCCTACCACTTGTTGCCTTGGGTGCTGAACCAAGCTAGCCTTTCCCCTCACCATGCTGCGCCAGCCCACACACTTGTACTAGCCTAGAACACAACCCATGCCTCTCTTACACAAAGGTTGACAATTTGCAAAAGTGGCCATACCAATCAATAAAGGGCAGGTCACATCATCTGACCAATGAGATTAGTTTATGTGGATCAAATGCTGGCTAAACATAAGAAGAAGCAAGGCTGAAACTCTCTCCACCATCACATACACCAAAACACTCCATTTTGCATATTCATTCGAATTTGTTTTCTCAGCTTACAAACACAAAAGCCAAGTCCATAGATCAAATCACCATGCTTCATTGACCCCAAACCCACAAGACCCAGGCCTGAAACAAGCCACAACCCCATTTCACCATTTTCACTCCATAAAGCAAAAGCATTCGAATCTGCTTCTACAAGCCAAGAACACTCAAACAAACTCCACACATCAACTCATCTTGCTCCACTGACCAGAAACCATCCACTACCTTGGCCTGAAACCCTCCATAACTCAAATACGATTTTCACATGCCCTTGGTCAGAACTTCTGCAAATTCACTCAAGAGACTTTTTAAACTCCAACTAAGCATCCAAAGCTTCAAAGGGGGATCATTGGAACCTGTTTGAGCCAAAGAACTAGCCAGAGAGTGCCAGGAGTCAAAGCTTCGATTCAGGTAGCCTTGGAATTTCATTTTTCCAGAACTCTCTTTTCTTGTTTCTAAAATGATCCTTATGTTCCCCTGAGTGCATTGAACCTTTTACTTTTGAAAATGATTGAGTTTTGAGGCTGTATGCTTGATCTGAAAGTTTGCCCGAAAATTTGTTCTTGCTTGTTTCTCTTGATTTAGTGGAAATAAATGGGGTTTAAGTTAGGGGTTAGGTTTAATGATGTTCAGGGATGAAATCTGGAGAGTTTGGTGGTGATTTGATGCGTATTCAGTGAGATAGTAGTTTTGACTTGCCGGAGAAGACGACCGGAACAGTGTTCCGGTCGCCTGAGAGTAATTAGGGTTTGATTAATTAGGGTTAAGTGTAATTAAGTCAGTTTGAATGTGAGCCGTTCATTCCCGCGCCAAGTCAATTCCCGCCCTGGCAACTTTGAATCTCACGCGTTGGATTTGAATACTTTTCATTAAATCAGATTTAATTCATTTATTTTCTTTTATTTGTCTTTTGTTTTGCATAATTATTTAAAAATAGCAAAAATATCTTAAAAATTATGAAACTTTTTCTCATGAGTTTCAATAATTTTTAAGACCCAAAAATATTTTTATTTTTTATTTTTATCATTAAAAAGTATTTTTAAATATTTAAAAGATTATTTTTAATTGATTAATGAAAATTAATTTATTAAAAATACTTTTAGGTATTTAAAAATCACCAAAAAATTCATGAAATGTTCTAAGACATTTAGAAACATTGTCCAACCTTCAAACCAAATTTCTTTTTTGATCTTGATGCATTTTAAGAATTTTTCATTGAATTAAATCATTTTTTATGCATTATTTTGATCATGGATTCAAAAATTCATTTCTGCCAATTGGTGAAGGTTGAGACATTGATTCTTCTTGCATTGTCTTTTGTTTTGCATGTAGTTCCTATGATAAAAAGGCCATGAATTGTTCTTGCATTTTCTAATTGCTTGGCATTTGTTTTGATAAGAACCCTAAAAAAACCCTAATAACTTGCAAAAATCATAACTTGAGTTTGGTTGAGAGTTGAGAGCTCCCCTTTGGGCAGTGGTTCATCATAGGCCTAGGGTTTCTTTGAGTGCCATTTTCCATTTTTACTTTAGGGTTTTGCTTCTGTTTTTGGTTTGTGTTTGATGTTTGATCCATGAACCCTAATTTGGGCTTTCATTTGCATCCCTCTTGCATTTCCTTGCATAACATGACTTGTCATTGCATTTTGTGCATTCTTATGATCCATTGGACATCTTAAGACATGTATAAAACATCATTGACCATTGCATCTCATATTTGCCATGTCATTTGTCTTGTATGCTTCATAACATTTCATACTTGTTCATGCTCCTTAGCTTGCATCATTTGCATTCATAATCTTGTATGAACATCCCCATTGCTTTGTCTCATGTTTGCAGCACCTCATAACATCATAATCATCATCAACATGCTTCTGGTTTTGCTTAGCATCATATCATTTCATCTCATCTTGCATTGCATTGCATTTTCTTTCTAACATTGCAGGTGGTAAGTAAACTTGAGAAGTGGATTTGCCTTCACTTCTCATACCTTTTCTTTTCATCTCTCTTGCATCCATTGCTGCATTTTTATATGTGTTTGAGTTTGAGCTTGCTCATTCTTCTTCCTCCCACTTTCTTTCTTCAAGTGACTTGACTTCTTGAATGAAGCAAGTCACTTTGCTTCTCTTGATCCTTTCATCTGCTTCCTGGTGGTTCCTCTGAAGATTGTTCTTGCAAACCTCACAAACCTTAGGATCAACCAAGCATGACAATGATTAGGGTTTTGATTAGTCCCCCCATAGTTTTACCTTTGTGTCTCTCTTTGAGTCCTCTCTTCTCATCTCATAATCAGGGACTAAACCCTAAAGGCTTTAAGACTTTATGATTGAGCTTATGCCTGCATCCTTCTCTTAGGATGGAGTGTATAACTTTAATCCTAAGTATTAAACCCTTAAGGTGTTTAAATCTCTTAATCAATTCATCTAATAATTATCAAGACATCACACTTGTAACTTGGGCCTTGCATTAGGGTTCTAATTCTTCCTTAAGTGGTTAAGAAGGACTAACCCTAGTGTTAATGGACAAGTCCCCCTCAAGTTGTCTTACAAACAATAAAATTCACTTCATCATCATACCATTGAATAAAATCCACTTAATCAAAGGCTTGTTTTGTCATGGGTTTAATCCCTAATCATGGATTAAGTTGAGGAGTTTTTCTCAGCTTGAACATTCTCATCTATTATCCTTCTTTTAGGATGGTGTAATGGGTCTGTTTAATCTTTGATTATGGCTTAACCTCATTACTCAACACTAAACAAAAATACCAAAAACATCTAAATAATCACAAGTAGGTTAATGATCTTAATCCTACATCAAAGGTGATTAAGTGTGAGAATCTGACTTCACACTTAAGGTATTCTCATTACCCCTAATCAGAGGGAAGATGTGATGAGTTTACTAACCCATTGATTTAGGCTTAAGCTCATTATCTTATGACAAACTTTCAAAAGCAATAAAAGACTGAAAACTCAAAAAAACAAACAATAATCGTCTCCTTCGGGATTCTTTTCTCATCACACTCACTCACAAACGAGAACTTGCTTCTTCCGTCTAATGCAAGACAGTTAGCACCTGAGCCAGACAGGTCATACACTTGAGCATAGACAAGCAAGCAGTTCATCAGTCAATTCACCTTTCAGTCTCTTTGGGTCGAACTACGGTGTTCTGACTTCCTCATTGCACGAGAGGATACGTAGGCATAACTTAACGGTTATCGAACAAAAGTCTCTGTACATTCCCCCTCTTTCCAGCTTTATTCTTTTAGCCTCATGATCTTGAGCATTTCACTCCTGTCCTTACACTGACACTACACTTATGCACTTCACACTTCTTTTACACTGACACCTGTACATTCTTTTCCAGTTACTTTACACACAGATTGCACTGACACTACCCCTTTAAAACACAAATCTTTTAAGCGTGGATCCCGTCGAGTACGACGGACAATCTGGGTGCTAATACCTTCCCAGGTTGTAACCAACCCCCTTTCTCAGTCTCTCTGGTTCGCAACCGTCTTATCCATCTTTTTCTAGGCCTATGCAGCATTGCCTTTCCTCCGGGATAAAAATGCCTAGCTGGCGACTCTTTTCATCTCCAGTGAGTTCACGGCTGTGTGTTCTCACTGTTCCCTTCGCCGACCGTTCGCGTCTGTACCTTCATCTGATCCATTTTCATTTGTCGGGAGCGACAGCTTGGCGACTCTGCTGGGGACCCTTATACTGCAACCAGGGCTTCTGGTTCTTTTTGTGGGTTCCTCCTAGCGCTTGATTGATTTGTGTTTACTGGGGTGTTATATGCTATTTGTGTTTGTATATTTGCTTTATTTTTGCTTTATGTACAGTTTGTTTATTGCTTTCTTTATAGCTTTACATATATCATACTGTCATACTGTGCTGCTGGCTGGATCTGTTTGTTTGCTTTGGTGGGTGGGTGTTCTATTGAGAGTTAAGGTCCTATACCTGGGACCTGAGTGACACCTAGGCTAGAGTGAATCATATTCTTTCCCATTCCATTTCGGTCTGGTGCGGGAATATGAAACACGGTTCAGATATGGGTTTCTTCTTGAGAACTCTGTGTTGCAGATTTCCTGCAATGCTAGGGCTATCTAGGAAGCCTGCTAAGTCTGGATGACCTTTTAGTATTGACCTTCAGAAACTGAGGTGAATTAGAGGAGGAATTGTTATGGTTATTGTAAACACTGAACCTCCGGGTTAGAAGTGTTTACACTTCTCATAACTGATCCAAGTCTGAGGATCCTTGTTCTAGATCACCACCTGTGAGGGGGTTGGGCTGTTTACAGGTTTGCAGGTACCTTGACCTCAGAATACCCTGTTACTTTGACTTTGTTAAGAATGCTCCATGTTGGATAGTTCTTGTGATTCAAAACCCTGGACTTGTGGCTCTTTATTTGAGTCCCCTACCTTGGTTACTGGATTTATAGACCTCCATCTGGAATTCTTGAACACACATGGATCTATATCAAGGCAGTTAATCAGATCCAGCTCAGTCACAAACCCTTGCATTTCATTTTGCATACATACTCATTGCATCATATTAACATGTGCTTATTTGTGTTTCAGGGTATCCATTTTCATCTGGTTTTGGTTTTGACCCCATCTGTTATATTGACCTATCTCCACCAGCACTTGCTTCAGCCTGTCAGCCATATACTTCAGTTACTTGCACTAGCCAGCCAGTGGCCCACTCCTCGGCATCTTCATCAGCACTTATCCTACTCAGCCCTCAGCATCATGGCTCCAAAGAAAAGCAACATCACCTATCATTTTTTCCAACCAGACTTATCAGACATCAGGGGGATCCAAACCCTGATCACTCCAGATCACATACCCTTGTTCAGAGAGCATTATGGGGATATACTTGACATGGTCATGGATCTGGACCCTTCACAGAGGAGCCTCATCCACACTTGCATCCAGTTCTATGATCCCCCATTGAGATGTTTCACCTTTCAAGACTTTCAGTTGGGTCCTCTTCTGGAAGAATACTCATCATTGACTGGTCTGCCCATCAAAAGAGAAATCCCATTCAACCCTGAAATGGTCTTTCCCAGCAATGGAGAGGTAGCCAAAGCTTTGTATCTGGAGCCTGTTTTGATTGAACAACATATGACCTCTAAAGCTGGAATCCCTGGATTTCATCTGGACTTCCTGATTTCTCAAGCTAGTTTGAAGGCCTCCTTGGGGGAGTGGAAAGCTGTTTGTGCTCTATTGGCCTTAAGTGTATATGGAATTGTATTGTTTGCAGATGAGCCTCGATTCATTAGCAAAAATGCAATCCACTTGTTCATCCTGAAGAACCCAGTGCCAACTTTACTGGGTGATCTCTATTACTCAGTCCATCAGAGAAATGAGAAGCAGAGGGGAAGATTAGTAAGGATTTGTGCTCCATTATTCCATGCTTGGCTTCTCAGGCATCTACCCAGGACAGATGCATTTCTAAATCCTCATCAGCAAAGCAACTGGGCTAAGAGGCTCACTACTCTCACTTCAGCAGATATCAGATGGTGTACTCAGAGCACCAAGGGCAGAGATATGATCACCAGCTGTGGGCACTTTCCCAATGTGCCTTTGATAGGAGTTAAGGGAAGTATCAACTACAACCCTCTGCTGTTCAGAAGGCAATTAGGCTATGCACTGGTTCATACTCCTAGGGAACAAGATTTGGTGGAGACCCTCTACTGTGAGAACAAGATTAGTCTGGCAACTGTTAGGCAGGCTGCCTGGGCCTGGGATCATGTTCAGACTAAGGGAATCACCATTCTGGGGAAGTGCAATAATGTGGCATCAGTCCAATATTATGAGTGGTCCCATGCTAGGGCCCAATTCTCTGGAATGCCCTTCACCATAGAAGACATGCCTGAGTCATCTTCAGCACCCCCCCCCCCTGACACTATCAGTTTGGAGGAGTTTGAGAGCTTGAAGGAAAGAAATGAGAAGTTAACTCAAGCCTTGCAGAAGACCCTCAGAGAGAGGAGTGAAGGTGTGAGGGAGATTGAGAGATTGGAGAAGTTGAGAGTGGAACACTTGACTAAGATTGAGAAGTCTGGAGATTATATCAACAAGTCTAAAGCTGGTGAACAGATTCTGAAGAATGCTTGTAAGGAAGCCCAGTTCCAAAGAGCAAGAACAGACTTGTACTTGAAGGAGAGTCAGGCCAGGTGGGTCCGGATCACTGAGGCCCGTACTCTAGAAGACAAGAGAGCTCAAGACAAGATGGAGCAGATGGAAAAAGCCCTGGCAGCAGCCCAGGAAGAAATATCAGAGCTGAAAATCAAAGCAGGCTTGAAGAGGTCTAAGGACCAAAGTCAGAGCAGGAAGTTGACTGCAGCAGTTCCAACAAGGAACCTTCTCATCAGAAGTCTCACGGAGCATCCGGCTGATCCTGTGACCGAAGCACTTCTCAAGGAAGTTCGTGAGGATGAGTTTGGCCTTGGAGTTTGATCATTTGCTTGTTGTTGTTCCTTTTCCATGTACTTTTGTTTTTTGTGATGTATTTTGACCCCTTTGAGGGCTTGTGTTGTAAAATGAACAAATTGTATTATTTCACTTTTGTAATATATTTGTGTTAGTTTCCATCTGGGTTACTTCGAAAGCAACTTCAACAGCATCATCTTCAGGGGTCTGGAAGGGTCAAAACCGAAGGCCAAACCAGATACCTTGATAGCAAATAAGCATAACTGCATTGCATGCTAACCCTTTTGTTTGTTTTGTAGGTTTTTGTGTTGTTGTTGCTAACCTCTGTTGTGATGTTCAGGAATTATTGCTCGCCGCCGGGTATTTCCTCTCAACAGGCCTCACAGGTACCCAACTAGAAACAACCTTCCGGGAATTCAGATGGATCAGATGCAGCAGGACCTTACGGAGGTCAGAAACCAGATGGCAAACGAAAGGTTAGAGATGAGAACGCAGATGACGCAGTTCATGGAAGTTATGAACAACATGGCTCAGAGCCAGGAGAGACTGAGGGCCATGGTGGAGAGGCAAAATCAAGAGGAGCCTCATGTAGGAACTGCAGGCACCAGTAATAATGAAAGGGTGCAACCACATGTTAACCCCCCTGTGTTTGGTCCACATCTACATCCTGAGGTTAACATCCCTGCAAATGTTCAAGGAACAGCCACTGCAGCCAGAGTGCTTCAAGAAGATCCTCAGGAGGACCAGTATACAGTAATGGGTGCTGGAGAGGAAACATATGATAGACGATTGGAAGAAATAGCTGAGAAGTTGAGATCACTGGAGTCTCAAAACTCTTTGGGGTTCGACGTCATGGACATGGGTTTGGTAGAAGGGGTCAGGATTCCCCACAAGTTCAAGCCTCCGTGTTTCGAAAAGTATAATGGGACTTCATGCCCCCGGACTCATTTGCAATCATTTCTGGGAAGGCTGAAGGCCTATACAATGGATGAGAAATTGTGGATGTTCTATTTTGAAGATAGCTTGACTGGAGCTTCTAGGGAATGGTATTCCCATCTGACAAGAGCAACTATAAGATGCTGGAAGGACCTGGCAGAGGCCTTCATCAGACAGTATCAGTATAATCTGGACATGGCACCCAACAGGACTCTCCTGATGGGAATGTCACAGTCTTCGAGGGAGAGTTTCCGAGAGTACGCCCAAAGGTGGAGGCAACTGGCTGCTGCTGTTCAACCACCAATGTCTGAGAGAGAAATGGCAGACATGTTTATGAACACTCTTCAGGGAACGTATATTGACAGGTTGGCTGCTTTCTCTTCCACTAGCTTCGCAGATGTTGTCATAGCTGGGGAGAGAATTGAAAGCCTGTTGAAGATGGGTAAGATCTCAGACAATGGTGCAAGCTCGTCCAGTGGTACAAGAAAGCCTTTTGCAGGCCCGAGAAGAACTGGCGAGACCAATGCCATTCACACCAACAGGGGTAGGCCCCAATATGCTCAGAGGTCAATAGCAGCAGTCACTATCCCTGCTCCGGCTCATCCTCAGCCAGTCTATCAACCTCCTCAACAAAACTTCCAACAACAACCTCAGTATCAGCAGAATCAGTATCCTCCAAGAAACTTCAACAACAACTCCAACAACAACAATCAACAGAGGCCGTTCCAACAAAGGCCATCCCAAGCTAACAGAGTGATCGACCCGATCCCAATGCCATATGCTGCCTTGCTGCCACAACTTCTGAAACTCAACCTAGTTGAGCTAAGAACGTTGGCACCCCCGGATCCCAACAGTCTACCAAGGAACTATGACTCCAATGCTAGGTGTGCTTTTCATTCCAACGCACCTGGTCACAGTACAGAAAAATGCAGGGCTCTGCATATGAAGGTACAAGACTTGGTAGACTCCAAGGCTCTGAATTTTGCACCTCCGCCCAATGTCAATAAAAACCCAATGCCAAACCATGGTGGTCCTCGAATTAATGCTATTGAAGAAGACCAACCGTCTTATTTAATAACTAGTGTGGATCAGATCAGGACACCATTGGTGGAAATCAAAGCTCAACTCCGTGAAAACAATATATTTCCGGGGTGTGAACTAGGATGTCCATACTGCAATATCTCATGGAATGGGTGTGAGGACTTGAGGGATGGCATTGACAGCCTTATTCAGAGTGGCCTGCTACAGATCACTACATCGTTCCCAACAAATCCGGCAACTTCATCAACAACGGTCTCAGAACCTCCTACAACTGCAGCAACTATTGTTCCCAACAATTCATCAGCAGCATCAACAAGTACTTCATCAGTTCTCCCAAATGATCAGTTTTCAACAGTTTCTCCTGCTACAACTTCAGCTTCATTCCATTTCGAATCTCCATCAACAACAACAACAGTTCTTCCAACAGAACCTCCTACAACACCAGCAATCAATCATGAAGATGTCTCTACTGTTACCATATTCTACGATCCTGAAAATAATTCCGCCTACCATTCAGAAGGTGCTGCTCCCGCCAGGGCACCAGTTACAATCTTTTATGATCCACAAACAATAACCGTCCCTTCAGCAGCAGCAATCAGTCCAGTCACTGTCACGGTGCCTGGACCAGTACCATATGAAAGCAATAGGGCCATCCCTTGGCACTATGGCTATGACGTATACTGCGAAGGAAAAAGAATCACTCTGGAAACATCAACACCTGCACCACAAGTAGATAATGTGGGGGGAGGCGGAGGCTTCACTCGAAGCGGACGTCTCTTTGCTTCACAAGCTCAAAGACCTATAGCCGAAGCAGAAGCTGCTGCCAAGGCAAAAGGAAAAAGCCCGGTGCAGGAAGATCCAGCTGCCAAAGAAGCCCTGAAAACTCCATTCGATCAGGAAGTTGATGAGTTTATGCGAATCATCAAAAAGAGTGATTACAAAATTGTGGATCAACTTCACCAGACGCCATCCAAAATCTCCATCCTCTCACTGCTTATGTGCTCTGAAGCCCATCGGAATGCACTACTTAAAGTCCTGCACGCAGCTTACGTGCCTGAGGAGATTACTGTCAACCAATTGGAAACCGTGGTTGGTAATGTTACTGCTAGCAATGGGCTAGGGTTTACCAATTCTGACTTGACAGCGGATGGCCGCAACCACAACAAAGCCTTGCACATAACCATGGAATGCAAAGGAGCTGTCCTTTCTCATGTGCTGGTGGACACAGGTTCTTCCCTGAATGTCTTACCAAAGAAGGCTCTGGTGAAGCTTGAATATGATGGATTGGATTTGAGGCCCAGCAACCTGGTAGTAAGAGCCTTTGATGGTTCGAAGAGATCGGTTCTGGGAGAGATTGAGCTGCCTGTGACAATTGGCCCGCAGACCTTTAAGACTATCTTTTATGTGATGGACATTCAGCCCGCCTACAGCTGTTTGTTGGGTAGACCCTGGATTCACGCCGCCGGCGCAATAACGTCTACCCTTCACCAAAAGTTAAAATTTGAGTGGGAAGGTCAAGTTGTCACAATCTGTGGAGAGGAGGACATTTTTGTCAGCCACCTGGCAACCTATAAGTACATTGAAATGGATGGAGAGATCCATGAAACAATGAGCCAGGGGTTTGAAGCTTTGAATGTGAATGAAGCATCTGCTGTATCTGGTATCTCCATGTCATCTTACCAACAAGCCCGGAAGGTTGTTGAAGAAGGAACTGCCCTAGGCTGGGGCAAGGTCTTAGCTGTGGAGGAGAAGAAGGACAAATTTGGGTTGGGTTACAGACCAACTCAACATCAAGCAAAGGCTGCTGCAGAGCCCGGTTTTGTCAGTGGGGGGATGCTTACCCCCGATGCTATCAACTGTCTGGAAGACGAGCTGGAAGACGAGCGCAATCTGGAGAATTGGATTCGTCCGAAGATCCCGGGGAGCAGTGTCTCGAACTGGTCTTCCCAGGAAATTATAAGAGTTACTCATGCAGAGTAATTATTATTTCCTGTATTTTTATAGCATGCATCCAAGTCTTGCATCTTGCCCAAGATGACAAGACTCATTTTGTAACCAGGGCCATCTGTACTTTTGTGCAAACAAGATTAAATTAATGAAATATCAGACATCTTTTTGCAAACGAGTCTCTTTCTTTTCTGCTCACTGTTTTTCCATTTTTCTTTTTGTACAAAAATAAATGGCGGTGTTTTCAAAATGATAACTTCATTTCACTCTTTTCTAAAGCAAGATTAAAATCAATCACTAAAATGAACAAACTTAACCCTTGCAGAGAGTGCCTTCCTGACAGCACCGACAACAGCACGGCTATGACATCGTATGACTTTGACAATCCGATCAATCAAGCTGATGAAGGGGTTGATGAAGAATATGAGCTTCCTGAAGAGCTAGCCAGGTTGTTGAGACAGGAGGAAAAGGTTATTACTCCTCACCAGGAGGAGATTGAAGTGATCAATCTTGGTACGGAAGAAAATGTGAAAGAAGTTAAAATCGGGGCCTGCCTGCAAGACTCAGTGAAGAGACAGCTGATAGATCTGCTTCAAGAGTATGTTGATGTGTTTGCTTGGTCGTATCAAGATATGCCAGGGTTGGATACCGATATAGTTATGCACAAGCTGCCTCTGAGGGAAGAATGCCCACCAGTGAAACAAAAGCTGCGCCGAACTCGCCCAGACATGGCTATGAAAATCAAGGAAGAGGTACAAAAGCAATGGGACGCCGGGTTCCTTGCTGTGACTAGCTACCCGCCGTGGGTTGCTAACATAGTACCTGTGCCTAAGAAGGACGGCAAAGTAAGAATGTGTGTTGACTACCGGGACCTGAACAGAGCCAGCCCGAAAGATGACTTCCCATTACCTCACATTGACGTATTGGTAGATAACACGGCTCAGTTCTCGGTATTCTCCTTCATGGATGGATTTTCAGGATATAATCAGATCAAGATGTCACCTGAAGACATGGAGAAGACAACATTCATCACACCTTGGGGCACGTTCTGTTACAAAGTGATGCCATTCGGACTGAAGAATGCTGGTGCAACATATCAACGGGCTATGGTGACATTATTCCATGATATGATCCATAAGGAAATAGAGTGTTATGTGGATGATATGATCGCCAAGTCCCTTACAGAGGAAGATCACCTGGTAAATCTGCTCAAGTTATTCAAGCGTCTGAGGAAGTATCAATTGAAGCTGAACCCCAACAAATGCACATTCGGGGTGCGATCCGGTAAATTGCTGGGCTTTATTGTAAGCGAGAAGGGGATTGAGGTTGACCCTGATAAAGTCAAGGCTATACAAGAAATGCCTGCACCGAAAACTGAGAAAGAAGTTCGAGGGTTCTTAGGTCGATTGAACTACATTTCAAGGTTCATATCTCACCTCACGGCAACTTGTGAACCCTTGTTCAAGCTGCTAAGAAAAGAACAGACGGTCAGGTGGAACGAAGATTGCCAGAAGGCTTTTGACAAGATCAAGGAATATCTGCAAGAACCTCCAATCCTTATGCCTCCAGTTGAAGGAAGACCTCTGATAATGTACTTGACAGTATTAGAAGAGTTGATGGGGTGTGTGCTGGGCCAGCATGACGAGTCTGGTCGAAAAGAGTATGCAATTTACTACCTAAGCAAAAAGTTTACCGACTGTGAACAACGTTATTCACTGCTCGAGAAAACTTGCTGTGCTTTAGCGTGGGCTGCTCGCCGACTGAGACAGTATATGTTGACCCACACTACCTTATTAATCTCAAAAATGGATCCAGTTAAGTACATTTTCGAGAAGCCAGCTCTTACCGGACGGGTTGCAAGATGGCAAATGATCCTTACTGAATATGACATACAGTACACATCTCAGAAAGCCATCAAGGGCAGTGTACTATCTGAATATCTTGCTGAGCAACCCATTGATGACTACCAGCCTATGAGGTTTGACTTCCCTGATGAAGACACCATGTTCATTAAAGCAAAAGATCACGAAGAGCCTGTTCACACCGAAGGGCCTGACCCGGAGGAAGAATAGACTATGATGTTTGATGGGGCTGTTAACATGAGTGGCCGTGGTGTTGGTGCAGTACTCATTACACCCAAAGGAGTTCACATGCCTTTCTCGGCAAAACTCACTTTCAATTGCACTAACAACGAAGCTGAATACGAAGCTTGCATTATGGGTCTTGAGGAAGCTATTGACCTCAGGATCAAGACATTGACCGTGTTCGGAGATTCAGCTTTGGTAGTCAATCAAACCAACGGGAAATGGTACACTCACCAGGATCATCTGATACCTTACAGGGATTATACAAGAAGGTTATTGACTTTCTTCACAACAGTCAAGCTTGAGTATATCCCTCGGGACGAGAATCAGTTTGCGGATGCTCTTGCTACCATTTCGTCCATGATCAAAGTTCAAGCCGCTAACTTTATACCTCAGATATCAGTGTCCAGACTTGATAGACCAGCATATGTATTTGCAGCAGATGTTGTTAAAGATGATAAGCCTTGGTTCCATGACATTAAGTGCTTCTTGGAGGATCAAACATACCCACCTGGGGCATCTTCCAGTGATAAGAAGACTTTGAGAAGGCTTGCTGGTAGTTTCTTTCTGAACACTGATGGGTCTTTATACAAGAGGAACTTTGACATGGTACTCCTCAGATGTGTTGACAAGACGGAAGCAGATTTGCTGATGCATGAAGTGCACGAAGGATCTTTTGGTACCCATGCTGGAGGGCATGCCATGGCTAAGAAGTTGTTAAGATCAGGCTATTACTGGATCACAATGGATGCAGACTGTTGTGCTTACGCCAGAAAATGTCACAAATGCCAGATCTACGCAGATAAGGTGCATGTGCCTCCCAATCCTTTGAACATCATGTCTTCGCCATGGCCCTTTGCTATGTGGGGCATTGATATGATTGGCAAGATTGAGCCGACTGCTTCAAACGGCCACAGATTCATCCTAGTCGCCATCGACTATTTCACCAAGTGGGTTGAAGCAGCCTCATATGCAAACGTCACAAGACAAGTGGTAGCCAGATTTCTGAAAAGAGATATCATCTGTCGGTATGGAGTGCCCGAGCGAATCATTACCGATAATGGTTCCAACTTGAACAACAAGATGATGGCAGAACTGTGTCGGGACTTCAAGATCCAACATCACAATTCTTCTCCTTACAGGCCAAAGATGAATGGCGCTGTTGAGGCGGCAAATAAGAATATCAAGAAGATTGTGCAGAAGATGGTAATCACCTACAAAGACTGGCACGAAATGCTACCATTTGCGTTGCATGAGTACCGCACGTCAATCAGAACGTCCACTGGGGCAACACCTTATCAGCTTGTATATGGTATGGAAGCGGTCCTACCTGTTGAAGTTGAATTACCCTCCTTAAGGGTATTGATGGATGTTAAACTGAACGAAGCAGAATGGGTACGGTCCCGATACGAACAGCTGGGTCTGATCGAAGAGAAGAGATTGGCTGCGATCTGCCATGGACAGTTGTATCAGAAACGAATGAAGAAAGCCTTCGATCAGAAAGTCAGGCACCGAGAGTACCAAGTGGGAGATCTTGTGCTGAAAAGAATCCTCCCTCCTCATACAGACTACAGGGGAAAATGGACTCCAAATTATGAAGGACCATTTGTTGTAAAGAAAGTTTTCTCTGGTGGAGCACTGATGCTCAGCACCATGGATGGTGAAGATTTCCCGTCCCCTGTGAATTCAGATGCGGTTAAAAAATACTTCGCATAAAATGACCCGCTGGACATAAAAACAGAATGTAAGTCCAGGCAAAAATAGGGCATCCCGGCGAGTCAAAAATAGAATAAAAAACTCGGGCAAAAGTAAGGGAAATAAATGAAAAAATGTACACCCGCTGAGTTGAAAAGCCGCATTGGACAGCTCAGGCAAAAATGGGTATCCCGATGGATTGAAAACCCGAAAGGGCGATCCATGCAAAACAAGGGAATAAGCGAACAACTGCATTCTGAATTCGTCTATATCACCTACAACTTGGTAAGCTACGAATGATCAGCTTCAATCAGAATCAACTCTCTCCAGAAAGCAAGACGAGAAGAACGTCATTGTCATACGAGTCATAGCAGGAGAGGAAGCTCCTCAAAGCGTCGCCAACACTGCCAGCTTTTTGTTTCTCAGTTTGTAACAATCTCCTCATTTCAGGGGATTTGTTTCTTTGACTGTATCTCGCCAATTCAGGGCATATGAATTAATAAAATCAGATTTTCGGTCATGTTTCGTTTTTACGTTTATGTTTTGCAAAGAGTCGTCTGATATCTCTAAAAATACAATTGCATAAGTACAGATGCCTTTCTCTAAAAATAAAAACACATGCTTACAGGGAATATACTTACTCTCGAAAGTACTTATCTCCTATGACGGAATCCAGTAAGGGATACCTCGGGACCTTTTGTACGTTTCCTTACCTTTGCAGGATTGCAAGTATCCAGAACGCAACCTGGGGCAAGCAGGTTACGTCTCAGCAAGTGGGCAAATCACTATCGACTCGGTCTATCTTCCACGTGGCACGGGAGAGTGCCCACTTCCCCAGCAAAGTTGCCAAATCAACAAACAGGCTTAACACTCAGAATGCTCTATCCCCAGCTGAGTTGCCTCTTGTTGCTCTCCCCAGCTGAGTTGCCTCTCGCGATTCCCCAGCCGGGTTGCCATTTTTCCTCAACAGAATGCAGAAGTCAGGGAATCATATCCCCACAGAATCTTCAGCCTCTATCCAGAAGAGCAACGCATGAAGAGATCACAACAGAGTACGGAAAGCTTCTACAAACCCCAGCTGGGTCCCGTATTATAAGGATATGTCAACCAGTGACATATATCCCCAAGCAGATGCATCCCTAGATCTACCAGTGATCTCATACCCAGCTGGGATGTCCACTTCAAGCAGATCGACCAGAGATCTTCACAGTAACGGGATCCGAATCCCGGATCTGTGCCCCTCTGCATAATCATGGCATCCGCATCATATTCACCCCCCAGAGCGTAGCATTCCGTCTAATACGGAGCATTACGGCAAAAATCGAATACATAGCATAATCATAAGCCATGTTGTGAATTGAACGCTTGTGATTAGTAACCATTCATCAGAATACAGATTACTTTCCCCAAGAGTCCCCACCAGAGTCCCAGCAAAAGCAGTTGCCTCACAAATCACAAACACCAGTGTATACACCTTTTGGCACCCGTCCGTGTCATCTTTCCCCACAGGTCGCCTGAATACACTCTACAAACAAAATCACCCGTACTACAGATACGCCCTGACACCCGTCCGTGTCATATCCCAGCAGAAAGCCAAAAGACATCCTCTTTGCACCCACATATACTTGTATATACACCCTTTTTGACACCCGTCCGTGTCATACCCCCAGCGCAGTCGCGTACACTTTCATCAACCCACACACTTGTTAATATTATACTTTTCTCTCTCGACACTCGTCCGTGTCACTCTCCCCAGCAGATAAACACTCATCTATACAATACAATACTCACTACTCATGGTACGCTTATACAGATACCCGTCCGTATTTTGTATACATCATCACTCATATCCCCACAAATGCAACACTCGTCCGTGTTCTTTGTTAACCAGTCGATACCCGTCCGTATCATCATCTCTGAACATGTGTCAGTTTGTTTCTACATGATACTCGTCCGTATCATAGTCCTAAGGATGCTCGTCCGCATCTTTAATCTATACACAATACCAAACACTTATATCTTTTGCTTCTTGGGTGTAAACGCTCGTCCGTGTTTACATTATCCCCAGTAGATCACCAACAATTTTCTTTTTATCTAACACTCGTCCTGTGTTATGATACCCTCGAGAGCAGCCGTCCCCTGCTGAGTGGTCGTCCTCCACTTCTTGATGGTCGTCCTCCATCATGCTCATCCGATGGCCGTCCCCATCGTTGTTTTTAGCAGCCGTCCCCTGCTAGGTGGTCGTCCTCCACCTCTTGATGATCGTCCTTCATCAACTTTATCCAATGGCCGTCCCCATTGTTGATTTTGGTTATCTGACATTCGTCCTATGTCATGACAAACCTCGAGAGCAGCCGTCCCCTGCTGAGTGGTCGTCCTCCACTTCTTGATGGTCGTCCTCCATCTTGCTCGTCCGATGGCCGTCCCCATCGTTGACCTGTTCTATCCGATGGCCGTCCCCATCGTTGATATTTTCGGCAGCCGTACCCTGCCAGGTGGTCGTCCTCCACCTTTGATGGCCGTCCCCATCATTTTTTTTTTTTTTATATATACCCAACAGGGCAGCCGTCCCCTGCTAGGTGATCGTCCTTCACCTTTGATGGCCGTACCCCATCATCTGTTTATTTCATTCATTCTTTAACCCGATGGCCGTCCCCGTCATGGTCCCTTTTCCTTTTTTAACCCGATGGCCGTCCCCGTCGTGGTCCCTTTTCCTTTTTAGCCCGATGGCCGTCCCCATCGTTGGTTACTTTACCTTTATGAACTTGATGGCCGTCCCCGTCATGTTTCATTTGATTCCCAGAGAAATTTTGCAGCTTTATCTTGATGGTCGTCCCCATCATAATATCCTATTGTTCCCCAGCTAGTCGGCCGTCCCCGTCTTAGCTTTACTTTTTATCCCCAGCTAGTCGGCCGTCCCCGTCTTAGCTTTACTCTTTTTTATCCCCAGCATGTCGGCCGTCCCCGTCATTGCTTTATTTCCTGCACTTTACCAGCATGTCGGCCGTCCCCGTCATTGCTCTTTACCCAGCAGTCATCCTCCGCTCGACGGTCGTCCTCCGTCGCCCATACTTTACAATACACTTTATTTTTCATTTACAATCTATATCCCTTTTCTTCTTCATTCTGTGAGTGCAAATTTTGGACTGTTTTTGATATTCAACCACAAGTTACCTTGTTTGCCTGTTAAGCCGTCGCTTACAGCCTGCACAGCTAACTCATGTTTGAATAGGGGCAGCTGTAAACACCCCAAATTTGCCCTCACCCATTCACACCATGGCTTGTGATCATTCTCATATGCATAAACACAATCATGTCATCTCACATCTCATTTTTGATTCACTGCATAGCTTTCAAGGCATCTGCACCTAGGGTTTGTGATCTGAGCAATCCCAAAGCATCTTGAGCCATTCCAAAGGCAACCAATCAACTCAAAGGGGTCCATGTGTGTTCTTATATCATATTTCATCTCCTCAAAGTCAAAAATGCAGAGGAATCACAAGAACTAGGGTTTGAGTGGATGCAGGGCCAGCTTGAATTACACAGTTGACTGAAAATTAGGGTTTTGGTTTCAGAGGCCATAACCCCAAATTTTTGGTCATTCTTGTTTCCATTGGTCTCTATATGGTATAGGGAGTATGCATATCAATTTTCATGAAGAAATTCCATGGGGAAGTCATCTGATCAAGGGTTGACTTTTCAGACAAGTCAGTGCAAAATCAGGGCATCTGAGGCCCCCAATGACCCAACCAATGGGTGATCTTCATCATTTTGAGTGTATATGATCTTTATTTGATCATGGAAGAAGGTTGAAGTTCATAGAAATCAAGAATTTAGGGTTTTTGCAAATGTTGACTTTTTGGGCATAGTTGACTTTTCAAGAATGCATCATTTTATGTCATTTTTCAAGCCATGATTTTGGATCCAAAAATGCTTCAAATGGAAAAACTTTGGTCATGAAAGTTGTAGATCTCATCTTTCCCTTTTCAAAAAGTACAAGAACATGATCAAACTCTTCTTGGATCAAAAGTTATGGTGTGGCAAAGTTGGCAAAAATCACTAAAATTCAAGTTATGCACCAAATGGAAATTTTGCAAAACCTTGAACCAATGCATTTTGTAACTTCTAATTGACTTCAAACCAGTACACAAACATTCTCAAAGTCCTAAAAATCAGAATTGGATCAAGTTTGCTCATGGTTTGGTTTGTATAACAAGACTTTATCACATGTGAACCATAAAGCAAGCAAGTTGCAAAACACTCATCACACTTCCTACCACTTGTTGCCTTGGGTGCTGAACCAAGCTAGCCTTTCCCCTCACCATGCTGCGCCAGCCCACACACTTGTACTAGCCTAGAACACAACCCATGCCTCTCTTACACAAAGGTTGACAATTTGCAAAAGTGGCCATACCAATCAATAAAGGGCAGGTCACATCATCTGACCAATGAGATTAGTTTATGTGGATCAAATGCTGGCTAAACATAAGAAGAAGCAAGGCTGAAACTCTCTCCACCATCACATACACCAAAACACTCCATTTTGCATATTCATTCGAATTTGTTTTCTCAGCTTACAAACACAAAAGCCAAGTCCATAGATCAAATCACCATGCTTCATTGACCCCAAACCCACAAGACCCAGGCCTGAAACAAGCCACAACCCCATTTCACCATTTTCACTCCATAAAGCAAAAGCATTCGAATCTGCTTCTACAAGCCAAGAACACTCAAACAAACTCCACACATCAACTCATCTTGCTCCACTGACCAGAAACCATCCACTACCTTGGCCTGAAACCCTCCATAACTCAAATACGATTTTCACATGCCCTTGGTCAGAACTTCTGCAAATTCACTCAAGAGACTTTTTAAACTCCAACTAAGCATCCAAAGCTTCAAAGGGGGATCATTGGAACCTGTTTGAGCCAAAGAACTAGCCAGAGAGTGCCAGGAGTCAAAGCTTCGATTCAGGTAGCCTTGGAATTTCATTTTTCCAGAACTCTCTTTTCTTGTTTCTAAAATGATCCTTATGTTCCCCTGAGTGCATTGAACCTTTTACTTTTGAAAATGATTGAGTTTTGAGGCTGTATGCTTGATCTGAAAATTTGCCCGAAAATTTGTTCTTGCTTGTTTCTCTTGATTTAGTGGAAATAAATGGGGTTTAAGTTAGGGGTTAGGTTTAATGATGTTCAGGGATGAAATCTGGAGAGTTTGGTGGTGATTTGATGCGTATTCAGTGAGATAGTAGTTTTGACTTGCCGGAGAAGACGACCGGAACAGTGTTCCGGTCGCCTGAGAGTAATTAGGGTTTGATTAATTAGGGTTAAGTGTAATTAAGTCAGTTTGAATGTGAGCCGTTCATTCCCGCGCCAAGTCAATTCCCGCCCTGGCAACTTTGAATCTCACGCGTTGGATTTGAATACTTTTCATTAAATCAGATTTAATTCATTTATTTTCTTTTATTTGTCTTTTGTTTTGCATAATTATTTAAAAATAGCAAAAATATCTTAAAAATTATGAAACTTTTTCTCATGAGTTTCAATAATTTTTAAGACCCAAAAATATTTTTATTTTTTATTTTTATCATTAAAAAGTATTTTTAAATATTTAAAAGATTATTTTTAATTGATTAATGAAAATTAATTTATTAAAAATACTTTTAGGTATTTAAAAATCACCAAAAAATTCATGAAATGTTCTAAGACATTTAGAAACATTGTCCAACCTTCAAACCAAATTTCTTTTTTGATCTTGATGCATTTTAAGAATTTTTCATTGAATTAAATCATTTTTTATGCATTATTTTGATCATGGATTCAAAAATTCATTTCTGCCAATTGGTGAAGGTTGAGACATTGATTCTTCTTGCATTGTCTTTTGTTTTGCATGTAGTTCCTATGATAAAAAGGCCATGAATTGTTCTTGCATTTTCTAATTGCTTGGCATTTGTTTTGATAAGAACCCTAAAAAAACCCTAATAACTTGCAAAAATCATAACTTGAGTTTGGTTGAGAGTTGAGAGCTCCCCTTTGGGCAGTGGTTCATCATAGGCCTAGGGTTTCTTTGAGTGCCATTTTCCATTTTTACTTTAGGGTTTTGCTTCTGTTTTTGGTTTGTGTTTGATGTTTGATCCATGAACCCTAATTTGGGCTTTCATTTGCATCCCTCTTGCATTTCCTTGCATAACATGACTTGTCATTGCATTTTGTGAATTCTTATGATCCATTGGACATCTTAAGACATGTATAAAACATCATTGACCATTGCATCTCATATTTGCCATGTCATTTGTCTTGTATGCTTCATAACATTTCATACTTGTTCATGCTCCTTAGCTTGCATCATTTGCATTCATAATCTTGTATGAACATCCCCATTGCTTTGTCTCATGTTTGCAGCACCTCATAACATCATAATCATCATCAACATGCTTCTGGTTTTGCTTAGCATCATATCATTTCATCTCATCTTGCATTGCATTGCATTTTCTTTCTAACATTGCAGGTGGTAAGTAAACTTGAGAAGTGGATTTGCCTTCACTTCTCATACCTTTTCTTTTCATCTCTCTTGCATCCATTGCTGCATTTTTATATGTGTTTGAGTTTGAGCTTGCTCATTCTTCTTCCTCCCACTTTCTTTCTTCAAGTGACTTGACTTCTTGAATGAAGCAAGTCACTTTGCTTCTCTTGATCCTTTCATCTGCTTCCTGGTGGTTCCTCTGAAGATTGTTCTTGCAAACCTCACAAACCTTAGGATCAACCAAGCATGACAATGATTAGGGTTTTGATTAGTCCCCCCATTGTTTTACCTTTGTGTCTCTCTTTGAGTCCTCTCTTCTCATCTCATAATCAGGGACTAAACCCTAAAGGCTTTAAGACTTTATGATTGAGCTTATGCCTGCATCCTTCTCTTAGGATGGAGTGTATAACTTTAATCCTAAGTATTAAACCCTTAAGGTGTTTAAATCTCTTAATCAATTCATCTAATAATTATCAAGATATCACACTTGTAACTTGGGCCTTGCATTAGGGTTCTAATTCTTCCTTAAGTGGTTAAGAAGGACTAACCCTAGTGTTAATGGACAAGTCCCCCTCAAGTTGTCTTACAAACAATAAAATTCACTTCATCATCATACCATTGAATAAAATCCACTTAATCAAAGGCTTGTTTTGTCATGGGTTTAATCCCTAATCATGGATTAAGTTGAGGAGTTTTTCTCAGCTTGAACATTCTCATCTATTATCCTTCTTTTAGGATGGTGTAATGGGTCTGTTTAATCTTTGATTATGGCTTAACCTCATTACTCAACACTAAACAAAAATACCAAAAACATCTAAATAATCACAAGTAGGTTAATGATCTTAATCCTACATCAAAGGTGATTAAGTGTGAGAATCTGACTTCACACTTAAGGTATTCTCATTACCCCTAATCAGAGGGAAGATGTGATGAGTTTACTAACCCATTGATTTAGGCTTAAGCTCATTATCTTATGACAAACTTTCAAAAGCAATAAAAGACTGAAAACTCAAAAAAACAAACAATAATCGTCTCCTTCGGGATTCTTTTCTCATCACACTCACTCACAAACGAGAACTTGCTTCTTCCGTCTAATGCAAGACAGTTAGCACCTGAGCCAGACAGGTCATACACTTGAGCATAGACAAGCAAGCAGTTCATCAGTCAATTCACCTTTCAGTCTCTTTGGGTCGAACTACGGTGTTCTGACTTCCTCATTGCACGAGAGGATACGTAGGCATAACTTAACGGTTATCGAACAAAAGTCTCTGTACATTCCCCCTCTTTCCAGCTTTATTCTTTTAGCCTCATGATCTTGAGCATTTCACTCATGTCCTTACACTGACACTACACTTATGCACTTCACACTTCTTTTACACTGACACCTGTACATTCTTTTCCAGTTACTTTACACACAGATTGCACTGACACTACCCCTTTAAAACACAAATCTTTTAAGCGTGGATCCCGTCGAGTACGACGGACAATCTGGGTGCTAATACCTTCCCAGGTTGTAACCAACCCCCTTTCTCAGTCTCTCTGGTTCGCAACCGTCTTATCCATCTTTTTCTAGGCCTATGCAGCATTGCCTTTCCTCCGGGATAAAAATGCCTAGCTGGCGACTCTTTTCATCTCCAGTGAGTTCACGGCTGTGTGTTCTCACTGTTCCCTTCGCCGACCGTTCGCGTCTGTACCTTCATCTGATCCATTTTCATTTGTCGGGAGCGACAGACCCAAAGAGACTGAAAGGTGAATTGACTGATGAACTGCTTACTTATCTATGCTCAAGTGTATGATCTATCTGGCACAGATGCAAACTGTCTTGCATTAGACGGAAGAAGCAAGTTCTCGTTTGTGAGTGAATGAGATGAGAATAGAATCCCGGAGGAGACGATTATTGTTTGTTTTTTGTATTTTCAGTCTTTTATTGCTTTTGAAAGTTTGTCATAAGTTAATGAGCTTAAGCCTAAACCAATGGATTTAGTAAACTCATCACATCTTCCCTCTGATTAGGGGTAATGAGAATACCTTAAGTGTGAAGTCAGATTCTCACACTTAATCACCTTTGGTGTAGGATTAAGATCATTAACCTACTTGTGATTATTTAGATGTTTTTGGTGTTTTTGTTTAGTGTTAAGTAATGATATTAAGCCATAATCAAGGATTAAACAGACTCATTACACCATCCTAATAGAAGGACAATAGATGAGAATGTTTAAGCTGAGGAAAGCTCCTCAACTTAATCCATGATTAGGGATTAAACTCATGATATAACAAGCCTTTGATTAAGTGGATTTTAATTAATGGTGAAATGATGAAGTGATTTTTATGGTTTGTAAGACAACTTGAGGGGGACTTGTCCATTAACACTAGGGTTAGTCCTTCTTAACCAATTAAGGAAGAATTAGAACCCTGATGCAAGGCCCAAGTTACAAATGTGGTGTCTTGATAATTATTAAGTGGATTGATTAAAGGATTTAAACACATTAAGGGTTTAACACTTAGGACTAAAGTTATACACTTCATCCTAATAGAAGGATGCAGGCATAAGCTTAATCACAAAGCCTTAAAGCCTTTAGGGTTTAGTCCCTGATTATGAGGTAAGAAGAGAAGACTCAAAGAGACACAAAGGTAAAAGCTAAGTGGGGGGACTAATCAAAACCCTAATCATTATCATGCTTGGTTGTTCCTAAGGTTTGTGAGGTTTACAAGAGAAGTCTTCAATGGAACCACCAGGAAGCAGATGAAAGGATCAGGAGAAGCAAAAGTAACTTGCTTCATTGAAGAAGACAAGTCACTTGAGGAAAGAAAGTAAGAAGAAGAAGAGTGAGCAAGCTCAATCTCAAACTCATAACAAAATGCAGCAAGGATGCATGAAAGAGATGAAAAGAGATTATGAGAAGTGAAGGCAAATTCACTTCTCAAACAACTTACCACCTGAAATGTTAGTGAAGGAGATGCAATGCAAAGCAAAATGAGATGAAATGACAAGATGAAAATCAAAACCAGAAGCATACTCATGATGATAATGATGCCATGAGATGATGCAAACATGAAACAAGGCATGATGATGATCATACAAGCTTATGGATGCAGATGAAGCAAGCTTAGAACCATGAACATACATGAAATGTTATGAAGTGCAAATGGAAAACAACATGGCAAATGCAAGATGCAATGATCAAACATGCTTTCAATATGTCTTAAGATGTCAAATGAAACAAATGGATGCACAAAATGCTATGGCAAGTCATGTTATGCAAGCAAATGCAAGATGGATGCATATGGAAGCCCAAATTAGGGTTTATGATCAAAGCATCAAACAAAAACCAAAATCAGAAGCAAACATCAAGATAAAAAATTGAAAATGCACTCAAAGGATCCCTAATCCTATACTAACTCACTGCCCAAAGGAGAAGTTCCAACTCTTAACCTAATTCAAGTTATGATTTTCCTAAGTTTTCTAGGGTTTTAGGGTTCCTTAACAAGAAAAATGTCAAACAAATGGAAAATGAAAGATCAAATCATGGCCATTTAATCTCACAAACTACATGATATGCTAAACACAATGCAAAAAGAATCAAAGTCCAACTCTCAATGGTTAGGCAGAAATGATTTTTGGAAGTTTGGATCAAAATAATGCATTAAAATGATTTTAATTCCATGAAAAATTCTCAAAATGCATCAATATCAAAAAAGAAATTTGGTTTGAGGGTTGGACAATGTTTCTAAATGGTTTTAAATGTTTCATGAATTTTTTGGTGATTTTTAAATACCTAAAAGCATTTTTAATTAATTAATTCTCATTAATTAATTAAAAATAAACTTTTAAATATTTAAAAATATTTTTCAAATGCAAAAAATAAAAATAAAAATATTTTTGTGTTCTGAAATTAAATAATAACTTGTATAAAAAATTTCAGAATTTTTGAATAAATTTTACTATTTTAAAATAAATGGAGAAAGAAATACAAAATAAAATGAAATAAAAATTAAAAAAAATGAAAAGTAAACACAATGGACGGATCAGATGGAAACTGGGGATGAAGCTGTTGACTGCGCGCGCTATCTAATGGCCCAAATTCAAACTTCCTAATTTCTGATTTAAATTAATTAAAATAAATTAATTAAGTTAATTAATGGTTAGGGTTTCTAATGATGAATCTCAGCCCTCCAAACACGCGCCAGGTCAACTAAGTCAAAGGATCCAACGCTCAAAATTCAAACTTCATTAATGACAGGGATTAAACCCTAATTATTTTCAGGTGGCCGGAGAAGACCTCCGGTCGTCTTCTCCGGTGGGAACCCCACCTGAAAATTCCTAAAACCTTCAAAACGCAACTAAAATGAAATCTAAAAGAACAGAAATCCTTCCCACACCTCACTGAATCAAAACCCTAACACAAACATCATTTATCTTTCATCAATCACATGAATCGAAACAAAACATTTTTAGGTCAGAAAGTTTCAGAACACGATTAAACTCTCATTTCTTCACCATTTTCAAAACCAAAGACATCAGAGCAATCAGTGAATCATGAAGAACAACTTAAGAACTTAAAAATCCATTTCTGGAAAAAATGTTCATGAAGCTACCTGAGTTTGAAGCTTTTCAATCTGCAACTTTCTGGCCTCTTCTCTTTGTGCAACCAACTCCTTTTGTGCTCCTGATGAACCCTTGATGCTTAGAAAAGATTTATGTTGGCTGGTTTGGAAGTTTGAACAAGTTCTGTTCAGGCTCAGGTGAGGATCGTGTTTATGATTCAGGCAGTTTTGGGCCAGGGTGAGGGATGCTTTCTGACCAGGATGATGAGTGGAGTTGATCTATGAAGTTTGTTTGTGAGTTTTTGGCTTGTATGCTGAGTTTCGAAAGCTTTTGCTCTAAGGGTGGAAAATGAGAATGAGGTGCTATGGCTGGTTTCAGGCTGGCTTCCTGTGATGTTTAGCTTGCATTTTGTTTGTATAAACTAATCCTATTGGTCAGAAGATGTGACGTGTCCTTTTGTGATAGGTATGGGTGCTTTTTGCAAATTGTCAACTTTTGTGTAAGAAGGGCATGGGCTACTTGCTAGCTTGGTACAAGGGGCTTGTCTTGCGCAGCACAAGGTGAGGAGAGGGCTAGGGTGGTTCAGCAACCAAGGCAGCAAGTGGATGAGATGTTATGATGGATTTTGCAACTTGGTTCACTTTGGTTCTCATGAAGAGATCTTGTCCCAAAAACCATACAAATGTGTAATTCTTTGGTCCATTCTGAACTTTAGATGTCACATGATCATGTTATGTGAATTATAAGTCCATTTGATAGTTTTAGAACACTTGATCAAGTCATTTTGCAAAATACCTCTTTGGTAGAAACTTTGAAATTTTGTGATTTTTGCCAACTTTGACAAATCATAACTTTTGATCCAAAATGAATTAGGTCATGTTCTTGTACTTTTTGAAAAGGGAAAGATCTATTCTACAACTTTCATGACCAAAGTTTTTCCATTTGAAGCTTTTTTGAATCAAAAAGTAAGGGTTGAAAAAGTTGCATAAAATGACATTTTCATTAAAAGTCAAACTTGCCCAAAAAGTCAACTTTGCAAAAACTTCAAATCCTTGAATTTTGTGAACTTCCAACTTCTTCTATGATCAAATAAAGATCGTATACACTCAAAATGATGAAGAATGCCCTTTGGTTGGGTCACTGGGGGCCTCAGATGCCCTGATTTTGCACTGACTTGTCTGAAAAGTCAACTCTTGATCAGATGACTTCCCCATGGAATTTCTTCATGAAAATTGATATGCATACTCCCTATACCATATAGAGACCAATAGAAACAAGAATGACCAAAAAATATGGAGTTATGGCCTCTGAAACCAAAACCCTAATTCTAGGTCATCTGTGCAGTCAAGCCTGGCTCTGCTTCCATACCAATCCCAGTTCTTGTGATTCTTTGGCATTCTTGATTTTGAGAGGATATAATATGATACTTGAACACACATGGACCTCTTTGAAGTGACTGATGACCTTTGGAGTGGCTCAAGAAGCTCTTGGATTGCTCAGATCACAAACCCTGGATGCAGATGACTTTGAATCTATGCAGTAAATCAAAAAAAAAAAAAAAAAAGGGATATGAGATGGTATGATTGTGTCTATGCATATGAAATGATCACAAGCCATGGTGTGAATGGGTGAGGGCAAATTTGGGGTGTTTACAACTGCCCCTATTCAATCATGAGTTAGCTGTGCAGGATGTAAGTGACGGCTTATCAGGCAAACAAGATAACTTGTGGTTGAATACCAAAGACAGTCCAAAATTTGCACTCACAGAATGAAGAAGAAAAGGGATATAGATTGTAAAGGAAAATAAAGTATATTATAAAGTATGGGCGACGGAGGACGACCGTCGAGCAGAGGACGACTGCTGGGTAAAGAGCGATGACGGGGACGGCCAACATGCTGGGGATAAAAAGGGATTATGATGGGGACGGCCATCAAAATAAAGTTGTAAGATTCTCTGGGGATTAAATGAAAAATGACGGGGACGGCCATCAAGTTCATAAAGTAAAGTAACCAACGATGGGGACGGCCATCGGGCTAAAAAGAAAAGGGACCACGACGGGGACGGCCATCGGGTTAAAGAATAAATGAAATAAACAGATGATGAGGTACGGTCATCAAAGGTGAAGGACGATCACCTAGCAGGGTACGGCTGCTCTGTTGGGTTAAGATGAGGGACGGTCATCTAAGGTGGAGGACGACCACCTGGCAGGGTACGGCTGCCGAAAATATCGCGACATAGGACGAATGCCGGATAAAAGGTCAACAATGGGGACGGCCATCGGATGAGCATGATGGGGGACGACCATCAAGAGGTGGAGGACGACCACCTAGCAGGGGACGGCTGCTCTCGAGGTTTATCATGACATAGGACGAATGTCAGATAACCAAAAAAACAACAATGGGGACGGCCATTGGATAAAATGATGAAGGACGATCATCAAGAGGTGGAGGACGACCACCTAGCAGGGGACGGCTGCCAAATATCACGACATAGGACGCATGTCGGATAAAAAGGGTCAACGATGGGGACGGCCATCGGACGAGCATGATGGAGGACGACCATCAAGAGGTGGAGGACGACCACCTAGCAGGGGACGGCTGCTCTCAAGGTTTATCATGACATAGGACGAATGTCAGATAAAAGAAAATGCTTTTCTGGCGAATAGTAAACACGGACGAGTGTTTATAATCCAAGAAACAAAAGGTATAAGTGTTTAGATGTGTATAGATTAAAGATGCGGACGAGCATCCTTAAGACTATGATACGGACGAGTATCAGGTAGAAACAAATACTGTCACGTGTTCAGAGATGATGATACGGACGGGTATCAACGGGTTAACAAGGAACACGGACGAGTGTTGAATCTGAAAGAACTCTTCTGGGGAATAATAGACACAGACGAGTATCTATATTCAAGAAGACACAGTGTATGGATTTAAAGATGTGGACGAGCATCCTTAAGATTATGATACGGACGAGTATCATGTAGAAACAAACGCTTGACACATGCTCAGAGATGATGGTACGGATGAGTACCAACGGGTTAACAAAGAACACGGGCTAGTGTCGAATCTGCGGGGATATAAATGGTGTATACAAGATATGGACGAATATCTGTATAAGTATGAGTAATATATATTTGAGTGTTCCACCTGCTGGGGAGACTGACACGGACAAGTGTTGAAAGGGGAAAAGTATAGTATAAACAAATATCTGGTATACAAAGTGTTTAGGTTACTGTGCTGGGAAAATGACATGGACGGATGTCAAGGAAATGTATATATATATACAAGTATCTGTGAGTGCAAAGGGAATATCTTTGGCTTTCTGCTGGGGATATGACACGGACGGGTGCCATAAGGGGTGTGTATTTGTATTGGTGAATGTGGGGCAACTGCTTTTGCTGGGGAATCTGGGGAGTATTCTGCATATTGTTGATGAGTTTATAATATTCACAAGTGTTTGATTCTGATAATGACTTATGATTATGCTATATGTTTGATTTTTGCCGTAATGCTCCGTATTAAGACGGAATGATACGCTTTGTTTGGTGAATATGATGCGAATGTTATGACTATGCAAAAGATACCGATCCGGGATTCGGATCCCATTGCTGCGAAGATCTCTGGTCGATCTGGCTTGAAGTGAACATCCCAGCTGGGGGTGAGATCATTGGTAGATCTGATGAAATGACTCTGCTTGGGGAAAAGGGGTCAGTGATAGACCTACTCCTGACAATGAGGGACCCAGCTGGGGTTTGTAGAAGCTTTTGTCACTCTGTTGTGATTCCTTCGTGCGTTGCTCTTTCGGATAGAGGCTGAAACTCTGTGGGGAGATGATTCCCTGGCTTTTGTACTTGGATGAGGAGGAGTAACGGACGGCAACTCAGCTGGGGAGAAATAACAAGTGGCAACTCAGCTGGGGAGAAAGCACTTGGGTGCTAAAACTGAGTGAGTGTTGATTTGCCAGCTTGCTGGGATGAAGCTTTCATGCCCCATGTTGCGCTTTTGAATACCTGCAATCCTGCAAAGACAGAGAAACGTACAAGTAACCCCGAGGCATCCCTTACAGGGTTCCGTCATAGGAGTGAGACACTTCTGAGAGTAAGTATATTCCCTGTAAGCACGTGTTTTTTATTTTCTTAAAGATAAGCATCTGTATTTATGCAACCAGTTTTCCTTTAAGACATCAGACATTTTTGCAAATAAAAATGTACATAATGAAACATGACCGAAAAAATCTGATTTTATTAATTCAAATGCCCTGAATTGGCAAGATACAGTCAAGGGAACATATCTCCTGAAATGAGGAAATTGTTACAAATTGAGTAACAAAATGCTGGCAATGTTGATGACGCTTTAAGGAGCTTCCTCTTTTGCTATGACTCGTATGACTTTTGACGTTCTTCTCGTCTTGCTTTTTGAAGAAGGCTGATTCTGACAGAAGCTTGCTCCTTTCGAGGTTTACCAAGTTGCAGGTGATACAGACGAATTCAGAATGCAACTGTTCGCTTATTCCCTTATTTTGCATGGATCGCCCTTTCGGGTTTTCAATCCATCGGGATACCCATTTTTGCCTGAGCTGTCCAATGCGGCTTTTCAACTCAGCGGGTGTACATTTTTTGTTTATTTTCCCTTATTTTTGCCCGAGTCTTTTATTCTGTTTTTGACTCGCCGGGATGCCCTATTTTTGCCTGGACTTACATTCTGTTTTTATGTCAAGCGGGTCATTTTTTATGCGAAGTATTTTTTAACTGCATCTGAATTCACAGGGGACGGGAAGTCTTCGCCATCCATGGTGCTGAGCATCAGTGCTCCACCAGAGAAAAATTTCTTTACTACAAATGGTCCTTCATAGTTTGGAGTCCATTTGCCCCTGTGGTCTGTATGAGGAGGGAGGATTCTTTTCAGTACAAGATCTCCTACTTGGTACTCTCGGTGCCTGACTTTCTGATCGAAGGCTCTCTTCATTCTTTTCTGATATAACTGCCCATGACAGATGGCAGCTAATCTTTTCTCTTCAATCAGACTCAGTTGTTCGTATCGGGACCGAACCCATTCTGCTTCGTTCAGCTTAACATCCATCAATACCCGTAAGGAGGGTAATTCAACTTCAACAGGTAGGACTGCCTCCATACCATACACAAGTTGATACGGTGTTGCCCCAGTGGATGTTCTGATTGACGTGCGGTACCCATGCAAGGCAAATGGCAGCATCTCATGCCAGTCTTTGTACGTAACTACCATCTTCTGCACAATCTTCTTGATATTCTTATTAGCTGCCTCAACAGCGCCATTCATCTTTGGCCTATAAGGAGAAGAATTGTGGTGTTGGATCTTGAAGTCCCGGCATAGCTCAGCCATCATTTTGTTGTTTAAGTTAGAACCATTATCAGTAATGATTCGCTCGGGCACTCCGTACCGACAGATGATATCTCTCTTCAGAAATCTGGCTACCACTTGCCTTGTAACATTTGCATATGAGGCTGCTTCAACCCACTTGGTGAAATAGTCAATGGCGACCAGGATGAATCTGTGGCCATTTGAAGCAGTTGGCTCAATCTTGCCGATCATATCAATGCCCCACATGGAAAAGGGCCAGGGTGAAGACATTATATTCAAAGGATTGGGAGGCACATGCACCTTATCTGCATAGATCTGGCATTTATGGCATTTTCTGGCATAGGCACAACAGTCAGCATCCATTGTGATCCAGTAATAGCCTGATCTTAGCAACTTTTTAGCCATGGCATGCCCTCCCGCATGGGTACCAAAGGATCCTTCGTGCACCTCGTGCATCAATAGGTCTGCTTCTGTTCTGTCAACGCATCTGAGGAGTACCATATCAAAGTTTCTCTTGTATAGGGAACCATCAGTGTTCAGAAAGAAACTACTAGCAAGCCTTCTCAAAGTCTTCTTATCATTGGAAGATGCCCCCGGTGGGTATGTTTGATCCTCCAAGAAGCACTTAATGTCATAGAACCAAGGCTTATCATCTTTGACAATATCTGCTGCAAATACATATGCTGGTCTGTCAAGTCTGGACACTGAAATCTGCGGTACAAAGTTGGCAGCTTGAACTTTGATCATTGATGAAATGGTAGCCAGAGCGTCTGCAAACTGATTCTCGTCTCGAGGGATATACTCAAGCTTGACCGTTGTGAAGAAAGTCAACAACCTTCTTGTATAATCCCTATAAGGTATCAGATGATCCTGGTGTGTGTACCATTTGCCGTTGGTTTGATTAACTACCAGAGCTGAATCTCCGAATACAGTTAAAGTCTTGATCCTGAGGTCAATGGCTTCCTCAAGACCCATAATGCAAGCTTCGTATTCAGCTTCGTTGTTAGTGCAGTTAAAGGTGAGTTTTTCCGAGAAAGGCATGTGAACTCCCTTAGGCGTAATGAGTACTGCACCAACGCCACGACCATTCATATTAACAGCCCCATCAAACATCATAGTCCATTCTTCTTCTGGGTCAGGCCCTTCAGTGTAAATAGGCTCTTCATGATCTTTCGCTTTTATGAACATGATGTCTTCATCAGGGAAGTCAAATCTCATAGGCTGGTAGTCATCGATAGGTTGCTCAGCAAGATATTCAGACAATACACTGCCTTTGATGGCTTTCTGAGATGTGTACTGGATGTCATATTCTGTGAGAATCATTTGCCATCTTGCAACCCGTCCGGTAAGAGCTGGCTTCTCGAAAATGTACTTAACTGGATCCATATTGGATATCAATAAGGTAGTGTGGGTCAACATATACTGTCTCAGTCGGCGAGCAGCCCACGCTAAAGCACAGCAAGTTTTCTCGAGCAGTGAATAACGTTGTTCACAGTCGGTAAACTTTTTGCTTAGGTAGTATATTGCATACTCTTTTCGACCAGACTCGTCATGCTGGCCCAGCACACACCCCATTGACTCTTCTAATACTGTCAAGTACATTATCAGAGGTCTTCCTTCAACTGGAGGCATAAGGATTGGTGGTTCTTGCAGGTATTCCTTGATCTTGTCAAAAGCCCTTTGGCAGTCTTCATTCCACCTGACCGTCTGTTCTTTTCTTAACAGCTTGAACAAAGGTTCACAGGTTGCAGTAAGGTGAGATATGAACCTTGAAATGTAGTTCAATCTACCCAGAAACCCTCGAACCTCTTTCTCAGTTTTCGGTGCAGGCATCTCTTGAATAGCTTTGACTTTATCAGGGTCCACTTCAATCCCTTTCTCACTTATGATAAAACCCAGCAGCTTACCAGATCGCACCCCGAATGTGCATTTGTTGGGGTTCAGCTTCAGTTGGTACTTCCTCAGACGCTTGAATAGTTTCAGTAGATTCACCAGGTGGTCTTCTTCTGTGAGGGACTTGGCAATCATGTCATCCACATAACACTCGATTTCTTTATGGATCATATCATGGAATAATGTCACCATAGCCCGTTGATATGTTGCACCAGCATTCTTCAATCCGAATGGCATCACCTTGTAACAGAACGTGCCCCAGGGTGTGATGAAAGTTGTCTTCTCCATGTCTTCAGGTGACATTTTGATCTGATTGTATCCTGAAAATCCGTCCATGAAGGAGAATACCGAGAACTGAGCCGTATTATCTACCAATACATCAATGTGAGGTAATGGGAAATCATCTTTCGGGCTGGCTCTGTTCAGATCCCGGTAGTCAACACACATCCTTACTTTGTCGTCTTTCTTAGGCACAGGCACTATATTAGCAACCCACGGTGGATAGCTGGTTACAGCAAGGAACCCGGCGTCCCACTGCTTATGTACCTCTTCTTTAATCTTCATTGCCATGTTTGGGCGAGTACGGTGCAATTTCTGTTTGACCGGTGGGCATTCTTCTCTTAAAGGCAGCTTGTGCGTAACAATATCGGTGTCCAACCCTGGCATGTCTTGGTAAGACCAAGCAAACACATCCACATACTCCTGAAGCAGGTCAATCAGTTGTTTCTTCACTGAGTCTTGTAAGCAGGCCCCGATTTTAACCTCTTTCACATCTTCATCTGTACCAAGATTAATTGTTTCGACCTCCTCCTGATGAGGAGTGATAACCTTCTCCTCTTGTCTCAACAATCTGGCTAGCTCTTCAGGAAGCTCATAATCTTCTTCAACCCCTTCATCAGCTTGATTGATCGGATTGTCAGAGTCATACGAAGTCATAGCCGTGCTGTTGTCGGTGCTGTCTGGAAGGCACTCTCTGCAAGGGTTCAGTTTGTTCATTTTAGTGATTGATTTTAGTCTTGTTTAGAAAAGTGAAATAAAGTTGTCATTTTGAAAACATTGCCACTTATTTTTTGTACAAAAAGAAAAATGGAAAAAACAGTGAGCAGAAAAGAAAAAGACTTGTTTGCAAAAGATGTCTGATATTTCATTGATTAATCTTGTTGCACAAAAATTACAGATGGCCCGATTACAAAATGAGTCTTGTCATCTTGGGCAAGATGCAAGACTTGATGCATGCTTAAAATATACAGGAAATAATAATTACTCTGCAGGAGTAACCCTTATAATTTCCTGGGAAGACCAGTTTGAGATGCTGCTCCCCGGGACCTTCGGACGAATCCAGCTTTCCAGGTTGCGCTCATCTTCCGACTCATCTTCCAAGTTGTTGACAGCTTCGGGGGTGAGAATTCCCCCACTAACAAAGTTGGGCTTCTTAGCAGCCTCTGCTTGATCTTCTTGAGTTGGTTTGTAACCCAACCCAAATCTATCTTCTTTCTTCTCCACAGGCAACAGTTTGCCCCAGCCTTGAGCGTTTCCTTCTTCCACCACCTTCCGGGCCTGCTGGTAGGATGTCACGGAAGTCCCAAGTACAGCAGAGGTTTCATTAATATTCAGGGCCTCAAACCCTTGGCTCATGGTCTCGTGGATCTCCCCATCCATCTCAATATATTTGTAAGTAGCCAGATGGCTAACAAAAATATCCTCTTCTCCACAAATAGTAACGACTTGGCCTTCCCACTCGAATTTTAACTTCTGGTGAAGGGTAGACGTAACTGCGCCAGCGGCATGAATCCATGGTCTACCCAACAAACAGCTGTAGGCAGGCTGAATGTCCATCACGTAGAAGGTCGTTTTGAAAGTTTGTGGGCCAATCGTTACAGGCAACTCAATTTCCCCCAGAACTGATCTCTTAGAGCCGTCAAAAGCTCTCACTACTAAGTTACTGGGTCGTAATGCCAATCCTTCATATTCCAGCTTCACAAGGGCTTTTTTAGGCAAGACATTGAGGGATGACCCTGTGTCTACCAGTACATGTGAAAGAACTGCACCTTTACATTCCATGGTAATGTGCAAAGCCTTGTTATGATTGCGGCCTTCCGTAGTCAAATCAGTGTTGGTGAATCCTAGTCCATTACTAGCATTAACATTTCCAACCACAGCTTCCAACTGATTGACGGTGATCTCTTCTGGCACATAAGCTGCGTGCAAGACTTTTAGTAGTGCGTTCCGATGAGCCTCGGAGCACATAAGCAATGATAGAATGGAGATCTTGGAAGGCGTCTGGTGAAGCTGGTCCACTATCTTGTAATCACTTTTCTTGATGATTCTCATGAATTCATCAACTTCTTGATCAAAAGGTGTTTTTAAAGCTTCTCTAACAACTTGTTCTTCTTGCACCATGCTCTTCCCTTTTGCCTTGGCAGCAGCTTCTGCTTCGGCAGTGGGTCTTTGAATTTGCGGGGCGAAGAGACGTCCGCTTCGAGTGAAGCCTCCGCCTCCCCCCACATTGTCTATTTGTGGTGAAGAAGTTGATGATTCAAAAGTGATTTTCTGTCCTTCGCAGTATAGGTCGGAGCCGTAATGCCAAGGGATGGCATTACTGCTTTCATAAGGTACTGGCCCAGGCACTGTGACAGTGACTGGACTGATGGCAGCTGCAGAAGGGACTGTGATAGTCTGTGGATCATAGTATATTGTGACTGGTGCTCTGGTAGGAGTGGCATTTTGTGAGTTGTAGGCGGAATCATTGGCAGGATCATAATAAATTGTAACTGTTGAAACACTTGCACTGTTTGTTGCTGATGTTGTAGGAGACATTGTTGGAAGGATGGGTGTTGTTGTTGTAGGAGACTCTGAATGAAGGGGTGCTGAAGTTGTAGAAGGGATGTTTGTTGATAATTGGTCCGTTGAAGTAACAGATGAAGCATTTGTTGATGAAACCGAAAAGTTGTTTGGAACAATGGTTGTTGCAGTTGTAGGAGGTTCTGGAATTGTTGTTAAGGAGATTGTTGGATTGGTAGGTATTGATGTTGTGATTTGAAGCAGGCCACTCTGGATGAGACCGTCTATGCCATCCCTCAAGTTATCACAACCATTCACTGAAATGTTGCAATAAGCACACCCCAGCTCACATCCCGGGAACATTTGACATTCAAGGAGTTGAGCTTTAATCTCCACCAAGGGTGTCCGAATCTGACCCACACTGGTTATCAAGTAAGACGGCTTGTCTTCTTCAATAGCATTGATTCGGGGACCACCATGGTGTGGCATAGGGTTCTTGTTGACATTTGGTGGTGGTGCAAAGTTCAGAGCTTTGGAGTCTACCAGGTCTTGTACCTTCATGTGCAAGGCTCTGCACTTCTCCGTACTATGGCCAGGTGCATTTGAGTGAAAAGCACATCTGGCGCTGGCGTCGTAATTTCTGGGCAAACTGGCAGGATCTGGAGGAGCCAACGTCCTTAGCTTAACTAGGTTGAGTTTCAGGAGTTGTGGCAGTAGTGTGGCATAGGGCATAGGGATCGGATCGATCACCCTATTGGCCTGAGAAGGTCTCTGTTGGTATGGTCTCTGCTGATTGTTGTTGTTGGTGTTGCTGTTGTTATAATTTCTTTGAGGAGGGTACTGAGTTTGTTGCTGATAATTCTGTTGCTGAGGTTGATAAGCTTGTTGTGGATGCACTGGAGCGGGAATGGTGACTGCTGCCACATACCTATGAACATATTGGGGTCTGCCCCTACTGGTATGGATAGCATTGGTCTCACCAGTTCTTCTTGGGCCTACAAAAGGCTTTCTTGGGTTGCTGGACGAGCTAGCACCGTTGTCAGAAATCTTACCCATTTTTAATAGGCTCTCAATTCTTTCCCCGGCTATGACTACATCAGCAAAGCTAGTGGAAGAAAAGGCAGTCAGCCTGTCAATGTATGTTCCTTGGAGGGTGTTCATAAACATATCAGCCATCTCCCTTTCTGACATAGGTGGCTGGACAGCAGCAGCAAGCTGTCTCCACCTTTGAGCGTACTCTCGGAAGCTTTCCCTGGATGATTGAGACATCCCCATCAGGAGGGTCCTGTTGGGAGCCATATCCAAGTTGTACTGATACGGTCTGATAAAGGCCTCTGCCAGGTCCTTCCAGCATCTAATAGTTGCTCTGGTCAGATGAGAGTACCATTCCCTTGAAGCTCCAGTTAAGCTATCCTCAAAATAAAACATCCATAGCTTTTCGTCCATGGTATAGGCCTTCAGCCTCCCCAGAAAAGATTGTAAATGGGTCCGGGGGCAGGAAGTCCCATTATACTTCTCAAAGCATGGTGGCTTGAATTTGTGGGGAATCCTGACCCCGTCCACTAGGCCCATGTCCATAACATCAAATCCCAAAGAATTCTGGGACTCCAAAGATCTCAGTTTCTCAGCAATCTCTTCTAGCCTTCTGTCATAGGCTTCCTCCCCAGCTCCCATCACTGTGAACTGATCTTCCTGGGGGGTCTTCTTGCAGCACCCTACCTGCTGTGGCAGTCCCTTGCACATTGACAGGGATGTTGATCTCTGGATGTTGGTGGGGTCCAAAGACTGGGGGATTGACATGAGGCTGGACTCTCTCATTGTTGCTTGTCCCAACAGTCCCTGGATGATGGTCTTCCTGATTCCTCCCCTCTACCAGTGCTCTTAACCTCTCTTGGCTTTGAGCCATATTATTCATCACCTCCATAAATTGTGTCATCTGATTCCTCATTTCCAACCTCTCGTTGGCCATTTGGTTCCTGACCTCTGTAAGGTCCTGCTGTACTTGGTCCATCTGTATGCCCGGAAGATTGTTGCGGGTGGGATATCTGTGTGGACGGTTGAGTGGAAACCCTCGACGTCGAGCAATAGTTCCTGAGTTCACAACAGAGTTAGTAACAATAAAACAAAAACCTACAAAACAAAACAAAGGGTTAGTATGCAATGCAGTATGCTTATTTGTTTCCAAGGTATCCGGCTTGGTACTTGGTTTTGACCTTTCCAGACCCTTGAGGAAGATGCTTGTGATGTTGCTTTGGAAGAACTCAGATAAAACAAACCAACACATATATTACAAAAAAGTACATGATACAAAGTTTGTTTTCTTTACAATACATGCCCTCTGAGGGGTCAAAAATACAACATAAAGAAAAGTACATAAAATGAAAGCAACAACAAGCAAAAGTCAAACACCAAGACCAAACTCATCCTCCTGAACTTCCTTGAGAAGTGCTTCAGTCACAGGATCAGCTGGACGCTCTGTAAGATTCCTGATGAGGAGATTCCTTGTAGTAACAGCTGTAGTTAGCCTCTTGTGTTGACTCTGGTCCTTTGACCTCTTCAAACCAGCTCTGATCTTCAACTCCGAGATCTCCCTCTGGGCTGCTGCCAGGGCTTCCTGTTGCTCCTTTGCACTAGCCTCCAGCTGCTCAATCTTATCCTGAGTCCTTTTATCCTCCTGAGTACGGGCTTCGGTGATCCTGACCCACCTAGCCTGACTCTCCTTCAGATACAAATCAGTCCTGGCCTTCTGGAACTGAGCTTCCTTGCAGGCATTCTTCAAGATCTGTTCTCCAGCCCTAGACTTCTTAATGTAATCCTCTGACTTCTCAATTCTGGCTAGATGCTCCACCCTCAGCTTCTCTAACCTCTCAATATCCAACCTACCATCACTCCTCTCCTAGAGGGTCTTCTGTAGAGCTTGAGTCAGCTTCTCATTTCTCTCTTTCAATTTTTCAAACTCCTCTAAGCTGACAGTTGCTGGAAGTGGTGCTGTGGAAGGTCCAGGCATATCTTCAATAGTGAAGGGCATTCCAGTAATTTGAGCTCTGGTATGAGACCACTCATAGTACTGAGCTGAGGCTACATTGTTGCATCTCCCAAGAATGGTTACCCCTTTAGTCTGCACATTGTCCCAGGCCCAGGATGCCTGCCTGACAACAGCCAGATTAGGCTTGATTTCACAATAGAGGGTCTCAGTTAGGTCCTGTGCTCTAGGAGGATGGACCAATGCATAGCCTAGTTGTCTTTTGAATAGCAGAGGGTTGTAGTTGATGCAACCCTTCACTCCAATCAGAGGCACATTGGGAAATTGCCCACAACTTGTAATGATGTCTCTGCCCTTGGTACTCTGAGTGCACCACCTGATGTCATCTGAGGTTAGAGCAACAAGCCTCCTAGCCCAGTTCTTCTGCTGGTGAGGGTTCAAGAATGCATCAGTCTTTGGCAAATGCTTGAGCAGCCAAGTATGGAACAAAGGAGCACAGCATCTCACTAATCTCCCCCTTTGCTTTTCATTCCTTTGATGAACAGAGTAGTAAAGATCTCCCAGTAAGGTGGGCACTGGGTTTCTCAGGATGAAAAGATGGATGGCACTCTTGCTAACAAACCTAGGCTCATCTGCAAAAAGTATGATCCCATATATGCTAAGGGCCAACAGAGCACAGACTGCCTTCCACTCCCCCAAAGAAGCCTTCAGACTAGCCTGAGAAGTTAAGAAATCCAGATGAAAACCAGAGATTCCAGCTTTAGATGTCAAATTCTGCCCAATCAGAACTGGTTCCAGATGTAATGCTTTTGCTATCTCCTCATTACTTGGGAAAGCCATCTCAGGGTTGAAGGGGATTCCACCCCTGATAGGTACACCAACCAATGATGAATATTCCTCCAACAAGGGTCCCAACTGAAAATTCTGAAAGGTGAAGCACCTCAGAGGGGGATCATAGAACTGCAGGCAAGTATGTATCAAGCTCCTCTGTGAAGGGTCCAAATCCATAACCACATCAAGGATTCCTCCATAATGTTCTCTGAAAAGTGGTATATGGTCTGGAGTAATCAGGGTCTGAATCTTCCTGATGCTGGCCAATTCAGGCTCAAAGAAATGATAGGAGATGTTACTCTTCTTAGGTGCCATGCTGCTGGAAGAGAACTGAGACAGGTGCTGAGAATAATACTGAAGATAGACCTCTGACAGGCTGAGACTGGTGATGCAGGTGACTGAAGCAGGTAGCTGATAGCTGAAGTAAGCACTGGTGAAGACAGGTCTAAGCTGAAGAAGGGGTCAAAACCAAGCCAAAATGATAGGATGGATACCCTGAAAAGCAAATAAACACATGTTAAAATGATGCAATGAGGATGTATGCAAATGATATGCAAGGGTTTGTGACTGAGCTGGATCTGATTAACTGCCTTGATGTAGGTCCATATGTGTTCAAGAAATCCAGATGGAGGTTCATAAGTCCAGTAACCAAGGTGGGGGACTCAAATAAAGAGTCACATGTCCAGGGTTAAAATCACAAGAACTGTTCCAAAATGGAGTACTCTTAACAATGTAACAGGGTATGTTGAGGCCAAGGGTACCTGCAAACCTGTAAACAGCCCAACCCCCTCACAGGTGATGTTCTAAAACAAGGATCCTCAGACTTGGATCAGTTATGAGAAGTGTAAACACTTCTAACCCGGAGGTACAGTGTTTACAATAACCATAAAAGATCCTCCTCTAATTCACCTCAGTTTCTGAAGGTCAATGCTAAAGGTCATCCAGACTTAGCAGGCTTCCCAAATAGCCCTAGCACTACAGGAAATCTGCAGCACAGAGTTCTCAAGAAGAAACCCATATCTGAACTGTGTTTCATATTCCCGCACCAGACCGAAATGGAATGGGAAAGAACGTGAACCACTCTAGCCTAGGTGTCACTCAGGTCCCAGGTATAGGACCTCAACTCTCACTAGAACACCCACCCACCAAAGCAACAAAACAGATCCAGCCAGCACAGTATGATAGTATGATATATGTAAAGCCATAAAGAAAGCAATAAAACAACTGTACATAGAGCAAAAATAAATACAAATACAAGCACAAATAGCACAAAACACCCCAGTAAACACAAATCAAACAAACGCTAGGAGGAACCCACAAAAAGAACCAGAAGCCCTGGTTACAGTATAAGGTTCCCCAGCAGAGTCGCCAAGCTGTCGCTCCCGATAAATGGGACATGGCCCAAATAAAGGTACAGACGCGAACGGTCGGCGAAAAGAGATGCGAGAACACACAGGAGTGAACTCACGGGAAATGAATAGAGTCGCCAGCTAGGCATTTTTATCCCGGAGGAAAGGCAATGCTGCATAGACCTAGAAAGATATGGACAAGACGGTTGCGAACCAGAGAGACTGAGAAAGGGGGTTGGTTATAACCTGGGAAGGTATTAGCACCCAGATTGTCCGTCGTACTCGACGGGATCCACGCTTAAAAGATTTGTGTTTTAAAGGGGTAGTGTCAGTGCAATTCGTGTATGAAGAGCTGGAAAAGATGTACAGGTGTCAGTGTAAAAGAGAGTGAAGTGTGATATATATAGTGTCAGTGTAAGAACAGAGATGAAATGCTCATGATAACGAGGCTAAAGAATCATGCTGAAAGAGGGGGAATATGCAGAGACTTTTGTTCGATAACTGTTAAGTTATGCCTACGTATCCTCTCGTGCAATGAGGAAGTCAGAACACCGTAGTTCGACCCAAAGAGACTGAAAGGTGAATTGACTGATGAACTGCTTACTTATCTATGCTCAAGTGTATGATCTGTCTGGCACAGATGCAAATTGTCTTGCATTAGACGGAAGAAGCAAGTTCTCGTTTGTGAGTGAATGAGATGAGAATAGAATCCCGGAGGAGACGATTATTGTTTGTTTTTTGTATTTTCAGTCTTTTATTGCTTTTGAAAGTTTGTCATAAGTTAATGAGCTTAAGCCTAAACCAATGGATTTAGTAAACTCATCACATCTTCCCTCTGATTAGGGGTAATGAGAATACCTTAAGTGTGAAGTCAGATTCTCACACTTAATCACCTTTGGTGTAGGATTAAGATCATTAACCTACTTGTGATTATTTAGATGTTTTTGGTGTTTTTGTTTAGTGTTAAGTAATGAGATTAAGCCATAATCAAGGATTAAACAGACTCATTACACCATCCTAATAGAAGGACAATAGATGAGAATGTTTAAGCTGAGGAAAGCTCCTCAACTTAATCCATGATTAGGGATTAAACTCATGATATAACAAGCCTTTGATTAAGTGGATTTTAATTAATGGTGAAATGATGAAGTGATTTTTATGGTTTGTAAGACAACTTGAGGGGGACTTGTCCATTAACACTAGGGTTAGTCCTTCTTAACCAATTAAGGAAGAATTAGAACCCTGATGCAAGGCCCAAGTTACAAGTGTGGTGTCTTGATAATTATTAAGTGGATTGATTAAAGGATTTAAACACATTAATGGTTTAACACTTAGGACTAAAGTTATACACTTCATCCTAATAGAAGGATGCAGGCATAAGCTTAATCACAAAGCCTTAAAGCCTTTAGGGTTTAGTCCCTGATTATGAGGTAAGAAGAGAAGACTCAAAGAGACACAAAGGTAAAAGCTAATTGGGGGGACTAATCAAAACCCTAATCATTATCATGCTTGGTTGTTCCTAAGGTTTGTGAGGTTTACAAGAGAAGTCTTCAATGGAACCACCAGGAAGCAGATGAAAGGATCAGGAGAAGCAAAAGTAACTTGCTTCATTGAAGAAGACAAGTCACTTGAGGAAAGAAAGTAAGAAGAAGAAGAGTGAGCAAGCTCAATCTCAAACTCATAACAAAATGCAGCAAGGATGCATGAAAGAGATGAAAAGAGATTATGATAAGTGAAGGCAAATTCACTTCTCAAACAACTTACCACCTGAAATGTTAGTGAAGGAGATGCAATGCAAAGCAAAATGAGATGAAATGACAAGATGAAAATCAAAACCAGAAGCATACTCATGATGATAATGATGCCATGAGATGATGCAAACATGAAACAAGGCATGATGATGATCATACAAGCTTATGGATGCAGATGAAGCAAGCTTAGAACCATGAACATACATGAAATGTTATGAAGTGTAAATGGCAAACAACATGGCAAATGCAAGATGCAATGATCAAACATGCTTTCAATATGTCTTAAGATGTCAAATGAAACAAATGGATGCACAAAATGCTATGGCAAGTCATGTTATGCAAGCAAATGCAAGATGGATGCATATGGAAGCCCAAATTAGGGTTTATGATCAAAGCATCAAACAAAAACCAAAATCAGAAGCAAACATCAAGATAAAAAATTGAAAATGCACTCAAAGGATCCCTAATCCTATACTAACTCACTGCCCAAAGGAGAAGTTCCAACTCTTAACCTAATTCAAGTTATGATTTTCCTAAGTTTTCTAGGGTTTTAGGGTTCCTTAACAAGAAAAATGTCAAACAAATGGAAAATGAAAGATCAAATCATGGCCATTTAATCTCACAAACTACATGATATGCTAAACACAATGCAAAAAGAATCAAAGTCCAACTCTCAATGGTTAGGCAGAAATGATTTTTGGAAGTTTGGATCAAAATAATGCATTAAAATGATTTTAATTCCATGAAAAATTCTCAAAATGCATCAATATCAAAAAAGAAATTTGGTTTGAGGGTTGGACAATGTTTCTAAATGGTTTTAAATGTTTCATGAATTTTTTGGTGATTTTTAAATACCTAAAAGCATTTTTAATTAATTAATTCTCATTAATTAATTAAAAATAAACTTTTAAATATTTAAAAATATTTTTCAAATGCAAAAAATAAAAATAAAAATATTTTTGTGTTCTGAAATTAAATAATAACTTGTATAAAAAATTTCAGAATTTTTGAATAAATTTTACTATTTTAAAATAAATGGAGAAAGAAATACAAAATAAAATGAAATAAAAATTAAAAAAAATGAAAAGTAAACACAATGGACGGATCAGATGGAAACTGGGGATGAAGCTGTTGACTGCGCGCGCTATCTAATGGCCCAAATTCAAACTTCCTAATTTCTGATTTAAATTAATTAAAATTAATTAATTAAGTTAATTAATGGTTAGGGTTTCTAATGATGAATCTCAGCCCTCCAAACACGCGCCAGGTCAACTAAGTCAAAGGATCCAACGCTCAAAATTCAAACTTCATTAATGACAGGGATTAAACCCTAATTATTTTCAGGTGGCCGGAGAAGACCTCCGGTCGTCTTCTCCGGTGGGAACCCCACCTGAAAATTCCTAAAACCTTCAAAACGCAACTAAAATGAAATCTAAAAGAACAGAAATCCTTCCCACACCTCACTGAATCAAAACCCTAACACAAACATCATTTATCTTTCATCAATCACATGAATCGAAACAAAACATTTTTAGGTCAGAAAGTTTCAGAACACGATTAAACTCTCATTTCTTCACCATTTTCAAAACCAAAGACATCAGAGCAATCAGTGAATCATGAAGAACAACTTAAGAACTTAAAAATCCATTTCTGGAAAAAATGTTCATGAAGCTACCTGAGTTTGAAGCTTTTCAATCTGCAACTTTCTGGCCTCTTCTCTTTGTGCAACCAACTCCTTTTGTGCTCCTGATGAACCCTTGATGCTTAGAAAAGATTTATGTTGGCTGGTTTGGAAGTTTGAACAAGTTCTGTTCAGGCTCAGGTGAGGATCGTGTTTATGATTCAGGCAGTTTTGGGCCAGGGTGAGGGATGCTTTCTGACCAGGATGATGAGTGGAGTTGATCTATGAAGTTTGTTTGTGAGTTTTTGGCTTGTATGCTGAGTTTCGAAAGCTTTTGCTCTAAGGGTGGAAAATGAGAATGAGGTGCTATGGCTGGTTTCAGGCTGGCTTCCTGTGATGTTTAGCTTGCATTTTGTTTGTATAAACTAATCCTATTGGTCAGAAGATGTGACGTGTCCTTTTGTGATAGGTATGGGTGCTTTTTGCAAATTGTCAACTTTTGTGTAAGAAGGGCATGGGCTACTTGCTAGCTTGGTACAAGGGGCTTGTCTTGCGCAGCACAAGGTGAGGAGAGGGCTAGGGTGGTTCAGCAACCAAGGCAGCAAGTGGATGAGATGTTATGATGGATTTTGCAACTTGGTTCACTTTGGTTCTCATGAAGAGATCTTGTCCCAAAAACCATACAAATGTGTAATTCTTTGGTCCATTCTGAACTTTAGATGTCACATGATCATGTTATGTGAATTATAAGTCCATTTGATAGTTTTAGAACACTTGATCAAGTCATTTTGCAAAATACCTCTTTGGTAGAAACTTTGAAATTTTGTGATTTTTGCCAACTTTGACAAGCCATAACTTTTGATCCAAAATGAATTAGGTCATGTTCTTGTACTTTTTGAAAAGGGAAAGATCTATTCTACAACTTTCATGACCAAAGTTTTTCCATTTGAAGCTTTTTTGAATCAAAAAGTAAGGGTTGAAAAAGTTGCATAAAATGACATTTTCATTAAAAGTCAAACTTGCCCAAAAAGTCAACTTTGCAAAAACTTCAAATCCTTGAATTTTGTGAACTTCCAACTTCTTCTATGATCAAATAAAGATCATATACACTCAAAATGATGAAGAATGCCCTTTGGTTGGGTCACTGGGGGCCTCAGATGCCCTGATTTTGCACTGACTTGTCTGAAAAGTCAACTCTTGATCAGATGACTTCCCCATGGAATTTCTTCATGAAAATTGATATGCATACTCCCTATACCATATAGAGACCAATAGAAACAATAATGACCAAAAAATATGGAGTTATGGCCTCTGAAACCAAAACCCTAATTCTAGGTCATCTGTGCAGTCAAGCTTGGCTCTGCTTCCATACCAATCCCAGTTCTTGTGATTCTTTGGCATTCTTGATTTTGAGAGGATATAATATGATACTTGAACACACATGGACCTATTTGAAGTGACTGATGACCTTTGGAGTGGCTCAAGAAGCTCTTGGATTGCTCAGATCACAAACCCTGGATGCAGATGACTTTGAATCTATGCAGTAAATCAAAAAAAAAAGAAAGGATATGAGATGGTATGATTGTGTCTATGCATATGAAATGATCACAAGCCATGGTGTGAATGGGTGAGGGCAAATTTGGGGTGTTTACAAGGGCAAGGATTCAAAGTTGAGGAAAAGGGGTTGACTGGCGCGCAGACCAAGGGCTAGGATTGTTTCTGACCTAATTTCAATTAATTAATTTAATTAATCCTGATTAATACTTAATGATCAATCTCATCCGTCCAAACACGCGCGAGAAGCATAATCCTAGGGCTGACATTCAAACTCACCCTAAACCCTAATTAAACCCTAATTAACCTCAGACGGCCGGAACAGTGCTCCGGTCGTCTTCTCCGGCCATCCCCCTCACCTGAAACACTCAAAACGCATCCTCAAGATCCCTAAAGCTCCAGAATCAATCCTCTAACATCATAGAACACAAATCCAGCAACAAAAACAATTTCTCATGCATCAAAATGAAGAATCGAAGAAAAACATTTTTAGGTCAAAACTTTCAGAAGTTCATGAAATCCTCATTTCTTAACCATTTTCAAAAATAAAGACATCATGATGATCAGCATACCACATAGAATCAATTAGTAACTTAAAACAAGTTCTAGAAAAAAGGTTCTTGATGATACCTGAGCTGGAGCTTTCGAAACAGGAGCTTTCTGACCACTTCTTTGATGCTTTCCCACTCCCCTTGATCCCCTTATGCTTTTGGAATGCTTGGAACAAGTTTATATGGAGTGTTTTGAAGGTTTCAGTTCAGAGGAAGCTGAAATCGTGTTTTGGATTCTTGAGGTTTCAGGCTGGTTTAATGGTTGGGAAATGATCTGGAGAGTGTATGGAGATGATTGGTGAAAGAATTTTGAAGTTTTGATGGATGGTTTATGAGAATCGAAGAGATGAAGTTTGAGAGTGATTTTTTGTAATCTGAGTTGTGTGATGATTTAGGTTAATGTGTTGTGTGAAATGAGTTACATAAGGCATGTATGTGAAGCTGTGATAGGTCAGAATAGTTGGCGTGGGCTATGTTGATTGGTATGGGGTCATTTGCAAAACGTCAAGGTTGGTTGTACTTGAGGTATGGGCACATGGAAGGCTTGGATTTGGGCATGGCTTGGCTCAGCAGAGATCAAGGAAGGCTTATGGATCAGATTTGATGAGCTGTAACAAGTGTATAGAAAGATTCATGCCATTTTGCAAATTTGAAGAACTTTGGCCCTTTTGGAATTTCTTGAAGTTCAAGGTATGAAAGTGTATGATTCTTGGGCCAATTATGATCAAAATGAGTTGTACTATGATTGTATGATGTTTAGAGATGCATTAGAGGTCATGAAATGGTTTGGCAAGTGGTTTTGCAAAAATCCCTCTTTGGTATATTCTTGAAAATTATAGGATTTTTGCCAACTTTGAAGGATCATAACTTGAGTTCCATGATGAATTAGAACATGTTCTTGTACTTTTTGAAAAGGTCAAGACCTAATATACAACTTTAATGACCAAGAATTTTTCATTTGAAGCATTTTTTATCAAGAAAGAGGAGGTTGAAGAACTTTCCCAAAATGGAAAGTTTCCATTACAAGTCATTTCCATTTTTGGCAACTTTTGGTTTGGCTCAAATTTCTTCAATTTTGTGAACTTCCAAGCACTTCAATGACAAAATAAAGATCATAGAACTTCAATCTGATGAAAATACCCCTTTGGTTCCATTGTTGGGGGCCTCAGATGCCCTGATTTTGACTTAACTTGCTCAAGAAGTTACCCAGTGAACAGATGACTTCCACAATGAATTTCTTCATCAAACTTGGTACACATGATCCTTATAACATCTTAAGAACATTAGAAATAAGAATGACCAAAAAATTTGGAGTTATGGCCTCTGAAACCAAAACCCTAATTTTGGTCATCTGTCCAATGAAAACCCTAGCTTTGCTTCCATGCTTTCCCAGTTCTTGTGATTTCTTGGCTTCTTTGAACTTTGAGGGATATAATATGATGATAGAACACACATGGACCCTCTTGGAAAAATTGGAGACCTTTGGAGTGGCTCAGATGGATCCTTGGATTGCTCAGATCACAAACCCTAGATGCAGATGAACTTGAACTAATGCAGTGAAACAAAATGCAATATGAGATTGTATGCTTATACTAATGCAAATATGAAAGATCACAAGCCAATGGTGTAAAATTAGTGAGGGCAAATTTGGGGTGTTTACACAGGGCACACAAATCAATAAAATCAGAATATTCAGTCACACTTTGTTTTGTACATTTTTGTTTCGTTTGTAAATTGTCCAAAGTTCATAATACAACACTTGCATGAAAACATATAAGCCATTTTCAATATATGCTTGCAGGAAATATGCACTCTTGAGCAAATCTAACTCATATGACGGAATCCGGTTGAGGATACCTCGGGACACTTGTGCGTTTCTTTTTAATAGGTTACAAGTACTCAAGACAGACAATCTCACAACATGGGGTATATCAAGCCTCGTATCCCCAGCTAAGTCAGCAATCACCTCATAAGCAGAGTTACTTGACAGGAGTTTTCCCCCACGAAGTTGTCATCCCCTCAGAGGGTTACAATAGATTACTTCCCAGAAGTTCTCTTCTCCCCAAGCAAGATCTCCCGAGCAATGCTTGAGCTGCTGTTTCCCAGCAAGTTGCCAGAGTTTTCCTTTTCCTCAGCCAGTCGCCAGGACTTTTTGTTCCCTATCAGAGCTGCCAGTTCCTCCCCAACGGAGTTGCCGAAGCCTCCTCATCCCCAGCACGAGTCTCTTCAACAGAAGCTTCCCCAGCCGAAATCCCCACAGAATTCCCAAGGAAGATCGTTCGGTGATCCTCTCTCCCCACAGATCGGCCAATGATCTCTTTCCCCAACGGAGTTCTCCCTCCAGACAGATCGCCCAAATTTCTTTCTCCCCGCAGGATCCGGATCTCGGATCGGTTCTATAACACCCCAAATTTTCCCTCTGGTTTTCTATCTTTTTTTGCTTTTTATTTTTGCATTTATACGCATATTCCATTAGGTCATATCATTTGCATGAGCTCCTGAGACATGGAATCAATATTTTTCTGAGGATTAGGGTTTCACATCCTATTTGTGAATTATCAGAGGAATTCAAGGTTTTGGCTACGCAATCATTGGTGGTATCATGTTCTTATTTCTTTTGTCACTGAATTAGAATTTATTTCCCTAGTTTAGTGGTCTTCAAGGATTTCACGCCTGAAAGGACTATTCACTATGCATCTGGCTCATCGTCAGGCTATTCTCTTCTTCATCGGGTTACAAGGCTATTCATCTCTTCTCACCATATCAGGGAAGTATGTCTCCATGGTTGAATTATGGAGGTCATCAAGTTCAATAATCAAGGAAGGGTTTCAAATTGATTCAGAAGGTTGTTGTCTCAGTTGCAAGTTGTTAAGTGGCAGTTGTGCTCATTTTGTTTGTTGCGCGGGGAAAACAATACAAGTTGGTCTCGAATTAAAGCTCAGGAGTGCAGGGTTGTTCGTATTTTAAGGAGTTCCATAAGTCTTATCCATGTCCATAATCCATGTGTTCAAATTCTTATCTCCAAATTCGTTTTTCTAACCATTTGTTCATTCTCACGATTTCTATCCATTTCCACAATATCCATTTTTTAATTTATCATTGCCCGTTTTTATTCATTTTATCCATACCTATTTCATAAATCCAAAGCGGATTATCCATTAAATTTCTATTTTCTGATTATCCAACTATCCATAAATAGCCATGTACACATGTCATAAATTTCTAATGTCTATATCACAAACAATTTCCAACTATTAAATCCATTTTATTTAATTCATTTTCTTTACCATTTTCCATTATTCGTTTTTCCCAAATATCCAATTTCTAAAAAAAATCCTTTTTATATATTTTTATTATTATTTACATTTTTGGTTTTCACAAAACAAATACCATTCCTTTAGAGGTTCATCGAGTCCCATTAAATCCCATTAAATTAATTCAAAACCATTTACAAGCATTGCTTTTGTTTCAAAAGGTGAAAATGCTGATGAATTTAGAAGCATAGGGATTCATGTGATTCACTCACATATTCCATACACCCTTACAAACTGACCCACACATTTGTATATACCACACACTCACATGCCAACAATTCACAAACACGTAACGGAATTTCCGCATACCCACTTATACCAGCAATTGGTACCAACCTCGCACACACATTTTTCACCCACGCAGAAGGCACAACAACTATGGGAATTTTTATCAAAAAGAGCATCACACAAAATAACTCTTAAAACTTTCGAATTTTCACACTCATCACTACCAATCTGAATACCTCACCTTTCACCTCTGAATCGTCAACCAAACAAAGCCTACAACCAATTCATCATAACCTCATCCTTCAATCCAAACCAACCCTACCTTCACCTTCTCTGCCCTCAACAATCCAACACAACGAAACTGAACTGCCATTTTTTCAAACCTTCTCCAATCCTTTGCTCATCCTTCATCGGTATCCACTCTCTGCTCCATTAAACCTCCATCGACTTTTCATAAATAAATAAAAAAACATAGTTTGTTTCTCACCCATCCTTCCTCTACAACACCTATGCTTCAAAATAAATCCATCCACAACTCCTTTTCCGATCCAAACACACAACCGTGTAAACCGCCACCACACCCTTCACTCTCCTTCATCAAACCGACAACAATCACAACCGAGCAACAAGAACAACACAGAAAACAGAACGAGAATAAGGAGATGAGAAACTCAAAAACAAATTGAAGCATGACCAACCTAAGGAGGGGAGGACCACAACTGACGAGATGAGGAAGGATTGAAAACCAGACAAGCTAGCGCGATTTGGTGAAGCAGAAGGAGAGCGCAGATCCACTGGCTATTTCGAAGAAGATCGAGAGGTTCATGACATCAGCGAAAGAGCCGTCGCGACTGGGTTTGAGAACCTATGACACCGTGATGAATAGCAACAATGAACCTGTGATGAACAAAGAGATGATCGGAGAGAGACTAAACTGGGAAGAAATCGTGGACATCATTCGAAGTTTTTTTTTCTCTCTGTTGGATCGTGTTTGGACAAGAAAAGGAGATGACCGAAAGCTATGGACCATGGAAACGTGGATTTGTTTCTTCTGAGTTTTTATTTTTTTATTTTATTTTATATAATAACCCTTTACTGTGATTATTTTTTTTTCTTTTTAGCTTTTGTTCGTGTTGATTTGGGCTCAGCCCGTTGGAACTTCATTTTTGCTATCAGCACCTGCAGTATTCAGCGCTAACCTCATTTTCCTTTTCTCTTTATTTCTTATTTTTATTATAGATTTATTTTATTTTAATTAAGTTCTATCTATTATTTTCTTTATTATTTGCTTTTTTTAGAAATTTAATTTAGAACTAAGTTATAATTTTGTTTCAATTTTATCTTAATTTTGCTAGCTTCGATTATAATTTTTATAGCTTAGATTTTAATTTCAATTAATTTGGTTTAATAGAATTTTATTGATTTTGGTTTTAGTTGTTGGCTGATGTTTTGTAGGCTTATTTTGATGGTGGAGGACATAACTTGGTGATGACCTTGTGATCAATTATTTCGGAATGATGAGATCTCTAAATACAATTTCACTTAGGCCTTGATATCGTGCGGACTGATTCTTGATGTTAATTTTGTTTCTCTTTGGGTGGTCATCTTGGATACTGGATTTTTGTCTGATACCCGGATAATTTGAAATTGAGTTTGACTGTTAGCTCCTCTTACTGGTTGGAAGTTTCTGGATTTCTTTCGCGCGTATTGAAGAGGCAACGGACCTTCTCCGTTAGGTACCACTAGGACCATTATTTCTCGCACCTCATTCTAGTCCTAATGATATGCTAGGAGTATGCTGCTGCATCTGGAAGTCCTACTGGTGTAGGCTCTATTTGTGCATTGTTCGATTACTTCATTTTGCGTTCTCCTCTCTTTACTTATTTCTTTTTCATCTTACTTCTTCCTCATCTTCTTTTATCCTTTCTTAACTTGAGGTGTGCTTAGGTCACCATGGTTCTTCTTCTTCTTTCTCCTTCTTCTTTTCTTATTCTCCTTCTTCTTTAGGATAGTTGAAGCCTCACTAACCTAGGTTCATCCATGCATGATAACATTAGAATTTGTTAGTCTCCCTTAGTTGTTTACCTTTTTTGTTCCTTTGGTTCTCTTCTCTTCTCATCTCAAAGCAAAAATCCCAAAAAACAATTAATAAAGGATTGAAGTGGTCTCCTATGCAATAGCCTTATTCCATGAGGCACTTATAGTCTTCCCATCTTGGGATAGTACAAGCTTGTCTAGCATGATGCATAAGTCTGATCATGAGACTATTTTCACAAAGAAAATCATAAAAAAGACTTCTTCATTTTAATTACAAAAACACTTAATATATTCAACGAGTTAGTGAGCTTAGACCCTAATCTCTGGAATCAAGTTTTGGGGATCTTCTCCTTACTTGAGTGTGCTTGTTCTATTATTCCATCTTAGAATGTAGTAGCAAGTCCACATTCCATGGAAAAGAGCTTGAGTTCAATTTCTTGTGCCACACCAATAAAAGCTTCTAAAAAACACAAATAGACAATAATCGTCTTTCCTTCGGGAATTCTTTTATCATCTCCTTCGCTTTGTCCGCGAACTTGCTCCTACTTGTCATTTTGCAAGACGGTAACGCACTCGTTGTCCGAGCCTGCAACACCTGAGCATTGACATAGGCAGTTCAAGCCTTAAGACACAAGTAATATTTTCCACCCCTAGTTAGGGGAACTACGGAAACTCTGATCCTCATTGTCCAAATGAGGTACGTAGGCAGCGGGGTAGGGCCCGTTCGAGCACAATCTTAATTTTCCCTACATTTTTCCTTTTCATTTCTTTTTCAGTTCCCTTTTCGTTTCTTTTATCCAGTTCAGTTCCTTTTCTTTTGCAGCAGCTTTCATTTCTTCACCCTTTGAAACAGATTTCTTTGCAAGCGTGGATCTCGTCGGGTACGGCGGACGATCTGGGGTGCTAATACCTTCCCAGGTCGTAACCGACTCCCGAACTCAGTCTCTTTGGTTCGCAGGACCCGTGTCCTTCCTCTTATTTCTTCTGGTTTGTGCAGCATTACCATTCCCGTTCCTTCGGGATAAAAATGTCTGGCTAGCGACTTTACCTCTTTCCGCGCCACTTTCGCGTTTGTACCAGGATGGAAATCCGGGGAGCGACAGCTGGCGACTCTGCTGGGGATCGAACCCAGAATCTCTGGTTCCCTTGAGAGTCTCTCCTAGCGTTTGCGTGTTTCTGTTTCTTTGTGTGTTGATTGTTTGTTGTTGTGTGTATATTTTACTGCAGTTTATTTACAGCTTTATTTACAGTTTTCAGTATTTATTTTCATGCACCATATATGTACTGGACTGTCTGGACTGGATTTTTTCTGTTTGGTGGGACTTGGGTGATACTGTTACTGTGAGATGAGCTCATTACTAAGGCTCGAGTGCACCTTAGGACTTAGAGTGGTTCCACTTTGGCCTCGTGAGATCTTTTCATGGGGGTAGTAGTGAGTTCCACGCCCAGATTTGCGACCGTCTTGGAAATGTCTTGATTTGGGGATCTTCCTCTCTCATTTCATAATCTTGATAGTTATGTGCATATGGGGACCGATCATTGAGAACCTTGTGGAAACATCCCTCTCTAGTGGTGACAGTGGCAGACCACATTGTGTGGGAAACCCACTCGCACCCGAGGGCCCACCTGGAACTCACATAGGATGACCTTGTTTTCCCGGACTCACGCTGAGACCTCCCTGAGTAGTACATAATGCCAAATCGATTCCCTGATTTGGACATGAGCCATTTCTCGGAAATGGTGAACGTATTATTGTTATTCGGCTTTGAGAGTCCGTGATGTTTGACCCGGAGCAGACCCGTGAGATTGGGAGGGGTTTACAGGTTTGCAGGAACCCATGTCCTCAACATACCCTAGTTAACAGTGTGTTCTATGTTTTGATCCGGTCACTATGATCCTAGAGTGATTGACCTTTGGTTTTCGATTATTATCTGGGTTATTATACAGAGATCTTGTGGTTACAGACACTCGATTCTTGACTCAGTTTCGTCGAAGCCAGGCGATTTTAGATTCTCACTGCGGTGGTTTTCATTCGGATTTGCCCTGGGTTTGCATGGTGCGGTTTTGACTCGGTTTCAGACGCGATTCCCGGTGGTCGGTGACGGTGATGTGGCCCTGTTTTTGGTCGTCAGTTTCGGATGTGAACGGTTTTTGGTTTGAGGTGGTACGGCGTATCTGGTTAGGCTCACGCGAAGGTGACGGTTCGTGATTGTGAGCGTTCGCGTGAGGCTGCATATGTGTTTGTGTGGTGAGGAGATGGTGAAGCTTCGCGATGATGAAGGGTGACGTGTTTTCGGCTCAGAAAGAAAATGGTTTTGGTTTATTGTTGGTTGTTCTCATATTTTTGAAAGGAAAAGGGTGAGTGGTTGTAGAAGAAAAATAACAAAGGTTTTGTTTGTTTATTTGAAGGGTGAGTTGTTTCTTATTGGATTTTTTTGGTTGAAAGTGAAAGGTGATTGGGTCTGTGTTTGTATGAACTTGAAGGTTAGTTGGAGAAAAAATATGAAGATTTGATTTGTTGCAGGGATTTGAGCTTATTGTGTTCTGTTTTGGGTTATGGAGGTGAGGTTTTATGAATGGTGATTTTGCAGGTAGTTGAAGTTTGGTATATTACTTTTTGCAGAATATTTCTAAGGTCTTCCAAGCTTGTTTTGATTGTGATAATGAGGCTGTTATATAGAAGGATAAATTGGAGGGTGAAATTGGAATTAATTGAGAGGAAAATATTTGGAGGAATATTTTTTGATGAGCTGTGTGCAAAAGTGGAGATGCTTTTGAAATTTTATTGTGTGCTGCAAAATAATTTGTTGGAAATCTGTTAGTAGTGCGTATGCTGTGTAGTGGATTCTTACAGAGATATTTGATGAGGAATGCAAGTGGGACCTTGTGAAATTTGTGAGAGAGTTGGAAAAAATTTTGGTTGTTGTGTATGTGATGTATGTGATATTATGTGAGGTAGAGAGACAATTAATTTTGAAACAAACAAGAAAATGGTAATAATAATTGTGATAATAGTAATAATAATATTAAAAGAAATTGGTTAATAATAATACTAATAGAATAAAAGTTATATAATAATAGTGAGGATAATAATAACTAATAAAAGTAAGAAAAACAATAATGGATAATAATAATAAAATGAAAAATAATGGAAAGGAAATTGGTTTAGTGGTATAAATAAGACTTGAATAGTAATAAGAATAAATTTTTTTGAATTTTTAATAATGGACCTAAAAGTCGAAATGAGATTAGAAATAAAATAAAAGAAGATATTTTTTTTTAGTTTTCATTTTTTGAAGAAAATAGAAATGGGCTTAAAAGATAATGAGTTTATATGAAGAAAAGCTTTGATAATGAATTAATAATAATAGTAGATTTTTTTTATATTTTTTGGATAATGAAATAAAGAGAATTTGAACTTTTAGTTTGAAAATAAATAAATGCATTTTTTGGATTTTTCGAATAATATAAAAAAACGAAAATGAAATGGTAGGACAAATTTGGGGTATGACAGTTGCCCCTATCGAATTGGCTTAGACCGAGTAAGATAAACTGGCTCGTGTTCAATCTTTCAAGGTATAAGGTAATTAGATATTAATAGACTCCAAATTTGTCCAATAAAAGAAAGTGTGCAGTAAATCGATGATTAAAAATTGGAAAATAAAGGTTGTGCGAAGCAAGAATATGCTGACAGAAAATTAAATAATCGCTTACCACCGCAAGGATGATAATGCGACTGAAATTTAAATGCAACCCCGTCACCAAAGGGAAAACCGAGTGACTGAAAATTAAATGATCCCCGCCGCCAAAGGGAAAGTCGGGCGACTGAAAAATTAAATTTGATCCCCGCCAGCAAAGGGAAAATCGGGTGACTGAAAATTAAATGATCCCCGCCGCCAAAGGGAAAACCGGGTGACTGAAAATTAAATGATCCCCGCCGCCAAAGGGAAAGCCGGGCGACTGAAAAATTAAATTCGATCCCCGCCACCAAAGGGAAAACCGGGTGACTGAAAAGTTAAACGATCCCCGCCGCCAAAGGGAAAGTCGTGCGACTGAAATATTAAATTCGATCTGGTTGAGGAATACTGGAAAAAAATGACAAAAGGTTGAAGAAAATTATCCAATGGGGAACGGCCACTGGAATCACTGAGGAGATGCCTGGAATCATCGATCGATCCTGGATCCTGACTCATGCATGTATGCTTGATTTTTTTGAAATGGTATTCCATAGTGATGGAGATACGATGCAAGTGTTTGTGCACTGTTGAAAGTTAAAATGTTGGGGATATGAAAAGCTGATTTATTTAGGTATGCATATGATGCACATGTTGTAAATGATTGATGTAAATGATGCTTATGACATGATTGGAAAATGAAAAGGTGCCAACTTGGTGGACTTTTGGTTTGGTAGTTGCCAATAATGATTGGACTTTGGGTGGGTGGAGGTGTTTATTCCCCGACACTCGATCTTCAACGATGCATTGTTAGAAGATGAATCTGAGAGCTTCAAGTTTGGTCATTTGCTGGTGAGCGAAGCGACTTAATTGACACATGAAAACTGATTTTGCTTTGAATGATTGCCAACGTCTAGCAAGGACTGCCTGTTCAGCTGGGGAAACGAGATAGGAAGATTTGCTCCTTGTTTGGTTGCCCCTGCCTGTAGGGTATTTGACAAAATTCTAGTGGGGAGCCTTGAGAACGACCATGACATGATCTGCCCCTATATCTGGATTTGGTAGACGTCTGCCCCTGGTTGAGTTGTTTGAAGATGATTTGCCCCTGATTGGGCCGTTGAGAATAATTTTGCCCCTGATTAATGGACTTTGAGATAAATTGCCTTTGATTGGGTTGTTGAAGATACTTTAGCCCTGATTGGACTGTTGAGGTAGTTTTGATTCATGTTGGCACCATTGAAGTTCAAATTTCTCTTTTGATTGCCCCTAGTTGGGATGTTTTGATGTCAAGCACTTCTTTTGCAATTAAAAATTGTTCATACACAAATGGTAATGTTAATGCAACGTTCATGTAAGTTTTGAAAAAGTCAATTTATTTGAATGTTGTGAAAGTGTGACGAATGGACCGTTAGCCCAAACGAGTTGCTTGATTTAGAAAGTGCGTAAAAGATGCATCAAGAATATTGTGCAATCGAGATTGAAGATTAGCAAATATATGGGAGTCAGTTTACGCAACCTTGTTGGTAGCATGCTTTCAGAATAAACCGTGCCTCAATTAGGACTTTCGAGGGTTGTAACGTGGTCTGGTTAATGGTTAGAGAAACAAAAGATATAAGGCTCAAAGTTTGATTTGTACCCAACCCTTCTTCGTAATGTTCTCCAGTCCTACGTTCAGTCAACTCTACATATGCATCTGTTTTTTTTTATGTTGCAAGAGTGAAAGTGAAGCTTTAAAGTTCACTTGAAAATGGCAGTCATCTTATTTTGCTGGTGACCATTTGATTCTTGATTTGGTGGTCACTGATATTTGTTTTGCTTTTGTTGAGGATCTGAGCTCCTCTTTTGATTTCTTTTTTCGACTAAGTCTCCCTTCGGGTGTTCAACTTAATGGTTTTTTTCTATATTTTTTTGTATTTTGTTGAATATTCTGACTGCCAAGTCATTTATTGATGGTCCTCCGACGAAATGTCTCATCTTGCGATTTGAATGTGTAGTCAGGTTAACTGAACAACTACCCTGCCCCGGGTTAAATGTAAGGGTTGTATCCGAAAGAAACTCCTATTTCTAGGCTCGAAGTGGTTGACTAGGGATTAACTCCTTATATCTCCAGTGTTTGGGGATTTGAACAAATGCCTGTACATCATTGACGAGGTTTTATCTGAAAGCATACCGCAACAGTTATGGGTATTTAGTTTTCATCATCCTCCCTCAAATATTTACTAAAGTGAAGTAAGGGAATATTTTTGTGATTTTTGTGATAAATGATAAATAATGAGCGTATGCGAATAGACTGATTCAAAACATGCATAAACATAATATTAACAAAACCAAGTACAAACGATAATGTTCAAAGCAAACAGTACTTAACAAACAGTACAAAACAACAAAGATGCGAAAATGATAAATGGCGACGACTGCCTTGATTTGAGGAATTGAACTTCTCTTGATTGAATGCTTCAAAGTTGGAGACTACTCAGCTTGGTCTTCAACAACCCCTTCAAAAGCTTTCACTTGTTGGCACCGTGCGGAGGCATTGGATTGTTCTGGAGATTTTGGATTTCTCGGAGTGAGGGTGAGATCCTTAGAGTTGATCATATCTTGAACCTTGTGTTTGAAGGCATGACAGTTCTCGATTGTGTGACCTGAAGCGCCTTTGTGATACTCACAGCGAGCATTGGCATCAAAGTTTCAGGCGTTACCAACCTGAGGTGGCATATCTTTCAAAGTAAGAGATCCTTTTGCCATCAGCCCATTAAAGATTTCAGAATATGACATAGGCAGGGGATCAATGTGTCTATCATATCCTCTTTGTTGATATGGTGGGTGCTGTTGAGGAGCGCGTTGTTGTTGTTGACCAGACCGTTGTGGGTAAGCCGGTTGTTGGTATGGATTGGGTGCAAATTGCGCAGCAGCGACCATAGGATATAGACGTGGTTGATAAGCCATCTGAGGCGGAAATGGAGCTTGAATGGCCTGCTGATAAGGCATTGGAGGAATTGGTTGATATGGCATAGGAGCATATTGTGCAGCAGCAACATAAGGATACTAATAGTAGGGAATCGGAGTAGGTGCACTCTGTTGCGGATTCCCACTTGCAGCAGAAATGGCATTTGTTTCACCCTTTTTGTATCCGTTGAAAGGTTTCTTGACATTGGTTTGGTTGCTAGAGCCTCCTTGGGTCTTTCCACTTTTCAGACCCTCTTCAAATCTTTCTCCAACAATTACCATGTCTGAAAATCTAGAAGATACGTTGTTGATCAGCTTCTCGTAGTATTGCCCCTGTAAGGTACCCATGAAGATGTCAATCAATTCACGGTCAACCAACGGCGGATGTACTCTGGCAGCTAACTCCCTCCAGCGTTGGGCGTACTCCTTAAAGGATTCGTTCTCCTTTTGAGTCATACTTTGAAGTTGAGTGCGATTCAGAGCTAAGTCAGTGTTGTACTTGTACTGCTTTTTGAATGCATCAGATAGATCAAGCCAAGTACGAACATTGTTGCGTTCGAGCTGCATGTACCATTCTAGAGACGCTCCAGACAGGATGTCTTGGAAGCAATGGATCATGAGCTTGTCATCCTTAGCATGAGCGGCCATTTTTCTGCAATACATCCTCAAGTGGAGTTCAGGACAACTGAGGCCTTTATATTTCTCGAATTCTGGCAGTTTGAACTTAGCAGGGATCACAACATCCGGAACTAGGAACATGTCTGAGGCACTCAGAGAAGTTGAGTTGTGTCCTTCCATGATTCAGAGCTTTTCAGCTAACTCGCAACACATCTTTATAGCTTCAGAATCTTGAACAGCATGGGGGTTGGTGATTGGAACAGCATTATGCATCTCATACTCAACTTGATGATCCTCTTCAGCATGAGGAAACTGGACTTGAGTTGGAATAGGTTGAGCTTGAGGAATAGCACCAACAGTAACACCAGAGGTAGGTATTGGTTGGGAAGTGACCTCTTCAACAGCAGGAGTGAAGCCTGGAGGCAAACCATAGACCAAAGGATTTGGAACTGGAACTGAAGGCATTGCTCGCGAGGCAGATCCTTGCACTAGAGCATTGTTCATTGTGGCAGCAGCTTCACGACGTTCTTCCATCCTAACCAAAGCTTGTATGGTCTCATAAATCTGGTCAATCTTGTTCTTGACCGAGTCAATCTCTTCCCTCATAGCAGCTTGCTCTTCTTGAATCACGTCCATTAGTCTTCTAGTGTTGGCTCGAGTTAGATACGGGCGTCTAACACGATACGGGCGTCGGGAAACCAGCTTGATTTACTAAAGGTGGAGGAACATGAAATGAGTTTATGAATTTTGGAATGAAATGCAAGAATTGATGCAAATGAAATGATATGCAGTGGCAGAATCCAGGATCACAAGATCAGGGTCTCATGAGTCCAAGGTACGGATGGATGATACTCTGATCAGGAATTCACTGGCTAGACTCTAAAGTTTTAGGGACCCCAAAGTTGTCAATTCATATGGCTGTTCATCACATGCGCCATGAGCATGACGGTTGATTGACTCCCCCATATGAATCTATTTTGGGTGAGATCTTCGTATCGACAACCCACGAGAGCAAATTTTCTCGGGAGCCCATACTACGCGATCATCGACACGAGGTTCAAACAAAGGCCTCAGAGTTATGAACTTTGCTCAAATGTTTGATGCACATGTCAGCTCTTGACAGTCAATCAACTCCATTGAGAAAATCTATTCTGAGTGAGGTCTTCGTATCGACAACCCACGAGAGAAAATTTCTCGGGAGTCCATACTACGCGACCATCAATCGATGTTTTAACCAAAAGGTCCTCGGAGTCGATGACCCTAATGAAAACAACCGATCACACACGCCAAGAACTTGACGGTTGTCAGTATCCTCATTAGAATCTACTCCAAGTGAGGTTTTCGTATCGACAACCCACGAGAGCGGATCCCTCGGGTGCCCATACTACACAACCTCGCTAACTTATGTTTGTACTCGTAATCCCGGGTATAGAGTTTTTCCCTCAAGTTTTGTTTGTTGCAAAGTATCGATCCAAATTATAGTACCAAGGAGCCACAATATATATAATATGGAATGCGATAAAGAAAGCGACAAAAAATAAACAAGTAAGAAATAAAATCAAACATCCAAACAAGCATGGAAACCTAGACTAGGCTTGACTCGCATAGGGGCAAACCAGTCGCCAACTGTCGCACTCCAAAAAAAACGATCTCACGCGATCCGAAAAGACGAGAGTCGCGCGCTGGACAAACTGAAGAGTCGCCACCTAATTCTATTTATTCCCGAATAAGGAAAGGGAAGATATAGATACAACCCGGGAAGAGAGAGATAAGGACAAAGGTCAACGGAACCATTGCCTGGGTTCGGAAGTCGGTTATGCAGGGGGGAGGTATTAGCACCCCCTACATCCATCGTACTTGATGGGAACCATCTAAGTTATCATGCGCGAAAGGATGTCTATGCTTAAACGAATTACTTGCTAGAGGGAAATGAGTTGAATTATAAGTTAGATTGATCCTAGATGCTCGGCAAGGGTTAAGATCCATGTGCCTACGTACTCCCGCGTGCAATGGGAAAATCAGAGCCTCGTAATTCGGCTTACTACGGTTGATGGTTGTTGGTTTGATTACCTTTCTTCGATGAAAGGGTTTAGGAGTCGAATTGCACTAAAGACTATGGATAGTTTATTCCGTCCAACAAGACGAGCGTCTTGCGTCGAAATAATCGGAGCGAGTAACGAAAGCTCGTTATCCTCCTTTCTACCGCTTAAGGCTCGTGGCGTACAATTTCTTCTCGTATTATTAGAATGTTTTATTACCTAATGACCGCTTGATGTTGGATCAAGGGTTTGGATCTAAAAAGAATCGTTTTGGTTTTTTGAGGTTAGAGGGTGAATGAAAATGGAGGTTTATTTTGTGGTTTGTTAGCGAGGCACACAACGTTCGGCTCGCAAGGTGAAGTGGATCCTAATAAACGATAACTGAAAAATAAAGTGCGAGTGTGCGAGTGCAACCGCTTGGAGTTGGACCAAGGATTCGCGAACTAAACTAAATCGATAAAATACGGAAAATAAAATGCGTACATAAAATGGGGGAGGGTTACAAAATAAATTGCAGGGGATTGCGAGAAATAAATGGTCTCATTGTAGTTTGCCCAAGAGAAAGCATGTGTGCAGTGTTTTTGAACTGTTCGGAGGCGTTCGGCCTTTTTATTTGAATGCAACTTTTCGGAGGCGTTGAACCTTTTCGGACGCGTCGAAGTGTGGTTCGTTTACTTCCTTAGAGCCGATTTAATGTTAAAATCGTTCTATGAGGAGTTGAACATAATTTTTTTGAAACACGAAAATAAATAAATGAATTGAATTTAAATTGGATGGTCTCATCATTAATCGAGATGTCGAGTCGGCTGTGACGAATCTCAAGATTAATTCGATGGTCATCGACCATAAAAGTAATAAATAAATAAATGATTAAATAGTATAAACTAAATAAATTGTCAAAAAGAAAATAAAGTAATAATAAAAACTAAACTAATTTGGCCTCATATTAATCGAGTTTTCCGATTTAATGAAATCGAAACCAACTTGATTTTTTAATATATCATTGGCCCTAAATAAAAAAGACTTATAAATAAATAACAACAAAAAAAACAAATAACAAATAATTCACTAACTTTTTTTAGGACTTTTCTAACATGATAATGTAATAAATAAAGACTATAAAAAATTAAATTAAATTAATAAACCACCAAACAAAGTACAAGAAAATAAATAGATTTAAAACAAAAAAAGTAACTAAGAAAATGAGGTTTGACGTGTGATCGGATGTGTGATCAGGTATGAGATGTCCTAAGAGATGTCCCAACACTTGACAGATTTAACCAAAACTTAAATAGCAAGAAAAATAAACAACACAGAAGTTTGTTAACCCAGTTCAGTGTATAACCACACTTACATCTGGAGGCTACCAAGCCAGGAGGAAATCCACTATAAGTAATATTAATTCTAGACTTAAACCACCCTGTTTAATCTATCACTTAATAACTACCCAATGCAATTTCTACCTAAGAAACAACTTAGATAAGAGTACCCTACTCACTCCCCCTCAATCACACAGTGATCAAGTTTACAAGTTTAATAAAATTGAAGACATTCTTCAAACAATACAGCTTGATCTTACTTCACAGTTTCAATCAAGTCACAAATGCACTTTTGCTTAAAAGCTCATAAAGTGGTACAATAAAAACAACCTGCTATTAAAACAATAAACAACCTATTTGGTCTTCTGAAATTCGTACTCAATTCTATGAGTTTCTGTTGATTAAATAGGTGTTTGTAATTTGGGCTTTCTGTAGGTTAATCCAGTCCTAAAAGCATGCAGCTTCCACCTTGAATTTAGGGTTTGTTACTTCCTATATTCTAGGTGATTTAGTTCTTCTGATTAATCTGAATCCTCATAATAAAACTCCCTACAGATGCGCCTTGTTCTGTTTTTATCCATCCATAATTAATTCCAGATAACTCTCCTTAAATATCTCAAATCAGTTAGTCATTAATTAATTCTGGTAGCAGGTTTGAGATGTCTCAACATCTGTTGGGACATCCTGAAAAACTGAACTTAAATCATTTACACAATGTCCCAACATCTGGTGAGACATCCTGAAATAAGTTCTTATACTCTGTTTGATAATGTCCCAACATTTGATAGGACATTCTGAACTGAATTCAATATTTCTTGTTGGTCAAAAATTCTGCCAATTCTAGACATCTACATAGAGGTTTTAGGAGCTTGGGGTGGCGTTTTGAGGGAGATGGGGTGAGGAGCCTGCCGGAGAAGACGACCGAAGCTTACCTCCGGTCGCCTGAGATTAGTTTGCCCTAATCCTGTTTTATTTCCCAGTTTAAATTATGGCCCTTAGATCTTGCTTAATTAAAACACACGTGTGGTCCAGATCAACTCACTTAGCCCTAATTGTAATTAATTAATATAATTTATTTTAATTAGGTCAGATCTAATAATAGCCTTAGGATCACGCGCCAAATGGGAGTTTTGAACCCTAGCCATCATATCTTCATACCCTAAGTCACGTGGACTTTGCATCTCAGCCTTTGATCCTCTCAACTTCAGATCCTGATCATTGCTTGTGCATACTTTTATTTTTCTTTTTAATTATTTTACATTTTTTTTCTTGCATTTATTTAAAATAGCAAATTAATTTCTAAAATTATCACTTTCTGCATTTTCATTTCAAATATTTTTCAAAACTCAAAAAACATTTTTATTTTTAATTTTTGCATTAAAAATGTATTTTTAAATCATTTAAATGTTTTATTTAATTAATTAATTCATTTTAATTAATTAAAAATACATTTAGGTATCTAAAAATCATGAAGCATTCTCATACATTTAGAACAATTTACAAACTCACCATACAAATTTCTTTTTAGGTTTGATCATGTTTTCACAATTTACTTTGAATTAAGGTTTCTAAAATTGCCTATTTTCTAACCCTAACTTAGAAAAATCATTTCTGATCAACCATGATGAGTATGCATTTGGTTCTTTTTGCATTCTTTCATAATTTGCATCTACTATCTAAGTTATTTAACTCATAATTTTGCATTGCATTTTCAAATTGTTTTGCATTTTTCATGAAGAACCACCCAAAAACCCTAGTTAACTTAGAAAATTCATATCTTTGCCTAGGTTTATCTTCTGACCTCCATCTTTAGGGAGTGTTCTTGTGTGTTTTTAGGGTTTGTTTGATTTCATTTTCAAATTTTTATCATGTGTATTCCTTCTGTTTTGACCATGTGCATCTCATGTTGTCTTAAAACCCTAATTTTCTATGTTCATTTGCATTCATCTTTTCATATCTTCATCACATGAACTTGCCATGACATTCCATTCACTTTTACGTCATCCTAGACATCTTAGAACATGTTTGAACATTGCTTGATCATTTCTCTATTCATTTGGTATGCTTTGCATTCATTGTTTTTCATGTGTATCCATGTGTTTCTAAGCTTCTAACATGCCTTGTTTTGCATCTCATCCCTTGTATGAACATTCATAAGCATCTCACATGTCTTTGCATCATTCCATAACATATTTTCTTAGCATATTCACTTTTGGTCTTGATCATTGCATCTTTATTTGCTTTATTTCCTTTTGCTTTACATATTTTGCATTCATACTAACATTTCAGGGGCTTGTGGTAAGTTGTTTGGGATGTGGATTTGCCTTCACATCCTACCCCTTCTCATCTCCTCATTTGCATATTTACTTGTCTTTGAAGTGAACTTGCTTCACTTGTGCTCTCTTGCTCCTATCTCTTTCTTTTAGGTTACTTATCTTCTACAGGAAGTAAGTAACCTATCCTCCTTTCTCTTCTCTTTTCATCTGCTTCTTCTTCCTTGGTAGCCATCTGAAGATTTCCTGAAGATCTTTCTTTAAGCCTCACAAACCATAGGAACATCCAAGCATGATAATTTTTAGGGTTCTATATAGTCTCCCTTAGTGTTTACCTTTGAGTCTCCTTGAGTCTCTCTTCTCATCTCATAATCAAGGCTAAACAATTAAGGCTTTAGGACTCTGAATTAGGGTTATGCTTGTATCCTTATCTTAGGATGGAGTGTATAACTTTAATCGTTAGTGTTAAACCTTTAATTTGTTTACAAATTTTAATCAAAACACCTAATAATGATTAAGACTTAAGCTTGTAACTTGGGCCTTATATTAGGGTTACATCTCTTCCTCTTGGTTAGAGGGACTAACCCTAGTGTTTAATGGACAAGTCCCCCTCAAGTTAGTCTTACAAACATAAAATCCACTTCTTAATCTCACCCTTTAATTAAAATCCACTTTAATAAAGGCTTGTTATCTAATGAATTTAGTCCCTAACCATGGATTAAGTTGAGGAGTCTTCCTCGGCTTAAGTGTTCTCATCTATCATCCTTCTCTTAGGATGGTGTAATGAGTTCACTAATCTTTGATTAGAGATTAAACTCATTACTTAACGCAAAACAAAAACCCAAAAACACTTAATAATTACCAAAGTAGGTTAATGATCTTAATCCTATATCATCATGGTAATTAAGTTGAGATCTTCATCTCATGCTTAAGTAGGCTCATTATCCCTAATCAGGGAGGATATAATGAGTTTACAACCTTTGATTTAGGCTTAAGCTCATTATCTTACACAAAACACCAAAAACAATAAAAGACTGAAAACACAAAAACAAACAATAAACGTCTCCTCCGAGATTCTTTTCTCATCACACTCACTCTGAAAACGAGAACTCGCTTCTTCCGTCTAATGCAAGACAGTTAGCACTCGAGCCAGACGAGTCACACGCTTGAGCATAGACAAGTAAGCAGTTCACAACAAATCATCTAAGTCTCTTTGAGTCGAACTACGGTGTTCTTACTTCCTCATTTCACGAGAGGATACGTAGGCATAACTTAACAGTTATCGAACAAAAGTCTCTTTGTCTCCCTCCTCTTTCAGCTTTCTTTTCTAAGCCTCATTCTTGAGCACTCCCTCTCTTTTGCACTGACACACTGTACATTCTTTCTTAGCTTTTCATACATAGTCAGCACATACATTATCCCCTTTTAAACACAATCAAGTAAGCGTGGATCCCGTCGAGTACGACGGACGATCTGGGTGCTAATACCTTCCCAGGTCTTAACCAACCCCCTTACTCGGTTTCTTTGGTTCGCAACCGTCTTATCCATACCTTTCCAGGTTTATGCAGCATTATCTTTCCTTCGGGATAAAAATTCCTAGCTGCCGACTCTATTCAACCTCAACCTCCAACATTGCCGACCGTTCGCGTTTGCACTGGGACAAAAGTTCGGGGAGCGACAGGGTGCATGGTGTATGGTATGGGCAAGTGTATGGGAACCATGTCTAGCCTCTTATGGCAAAGAATATATGAAACCTGCTTAGTATATGAGTGCATAGCTAATCCAACCTAGGCAAAGGTCAAAAGCTTCCATTTTGATTAGCAAGAGCACATATGAAAATGGTGATGTTTGAGAAACAAATCTTGGCTCCCTAAGTGAAATTGTGTGCTCTTGTGTGCAAATGAAAGAGGAACAATCATAGAGCAAATTTGATGTTTGGTCCAAGATGAAATGAGGTCTCTAAGTAATTCAAAAATGCCCATGAACTTGCTTGCTCATAACTGTATGTATGAGCTATCCAAAGGTATGCGTGCCTGGCAAGATGCCCAAGGCTACTTTAGTTTCACAACCATTACTTTGGCCCATCATATTACCATGATAACTTGATTAGAGGAAAAAATGACAAACATCAATCTTGAAGAAAACATGAAGATGAACAACTTTCATGTAGGAAGATTTTTCTTTTGAGGTCATATTGATGGTGTAATTGAGCCATACTTCTTGCACACCACATGTTTATGGAAATACCTTATCTGGCGCGCGCATGATGCAAGGCATGACTTGGTTTTTGCCCTAGTTTGATCAAACTTTGATTGATCATAACTTCTTCAATTTTAATCCCATGAATATGTTCCACCTATGGATTTGAAGCTTAGGATTCCCTCTTTCAAACAAACCAAGTGGAATTTTCATTTGACTTTTATTTTAGGAGTAGGCCTCTCTTGAACTTGGCTGAAAATGGCCAAAACTTGCCATTTTTGGAAACCCTAATTTTCCAAAAACGGTAAGTCTTGATTTTCTTGATTTTTAATGATCCCTCCATCATTTCTTGATCAAATTTGGTCCATGGACTCCTTGTAACCTCAATTTCATGAATTTGACCTAAAAAAGCTAGGAGTTGACTTTTTCTTCAGCACAATTGACTTTTTCCCAATTCCTTGATTTTCAAGTGGCTGATCAATTGAAGACTCTCTGAAATGATTCAATGGATGAAATTTCAACCTTAGACACTTAACATCGTGTGGAAAACAATGAGATCAAGTTTGAACCAAAATTTCATTGAGAAGCTCCTTTAATCAAAAACCCTAATTTCACCCCCTTTTGTTAGGAGATGTTGCACTACTTGAATTCCTTGATCAATCCACTTCTTTCTAAGACTTGGGGAATCAAGTGAGATCTTGTGGGATGTTGTGACCCCTTTGCACAATGTTGAGAAGCCATGAGACCCTTTTATTGCTTTTGGGTGATCATCAATTTCCTCAGTCATTGATCACAAGCCCTATGCCTCAGTTATGATTGTTATGATGCAATGCTTGGTTCCATGATATAGAATTGTGTATGCAATGTGATATGCTAAATGCCCTGAAAATGAGATTGCAAATTTTGGGGTGTTACAGAACCCCATGATGCCAACTTTTGACTAAATAACCCCGATAGAACCCCTTGTCTTATAGAACCCATTTTCAATCCCTAGTAGAACCCTTTATCAATCCCTTATAGAACCCTTTAATCCCTTTCATCATTTCTGGGTGAACATATCCTATGATTTATATGATCCTCTAATCATGTTGTTGGAATCAAATAGGACTTTAGTGATACCTTGATCACTTTAGATACAAACCCTTGAATAAAACCCCTTCACTCCCGATTAGAACCCTATATAGAACCACTTTGAATAAAACATCTAATAGAACCCCATTTGTAGAACCCCATAAAACCGATAAAAATTTCCTTGAATTCATTGAAAAAATCCCTGATATAACCCCTTTGAATAGACATACGATAAAACCCCTTTGGTAAAACTTCCTGGTATAAAATTTTAATATAACCCCTTGGATTAAAATCTGATATAACCCATTTTATGAAATCCTTTTGGTAAGACTCCCTTGATAAACTCATTTGATATAAATTCGGTAGAACCCCCTTGAGAAAATTTTGATAGAACACCTTTTAATGAAAATCCCTTCATAGAACCCCTTCTGGATAAAAATCCCTTGGTAAAACCCCTTTTACAAAAACCTGGTAGAACCCCTTTTGAGAAAATTCCAATAGACCTCATTAGATAAAAACCCTTTTTATAAAATCTTTAAAATTCTTTGAGAACCCGTGATGGAACTTGGAAAAAAAACCTAATGAAACCCCTTTGGTAAATCCCTTATGATATTATGTTTAGATAAGTCTTGAATCAAGCCCTTAAAAAATCCTGATGCAATCCTTTAGATAAATCGCTTAATGAAATCCCTTTTGATTGAACCCCATTGATAAAATCCCTTTGATAAAATTCCTCTATAAAATCCTTTGACGGAATCTCTGATGAAAATCCCTTAGTAAAATTTTGGTAGAACCCTTTGATGGAACCCCATGGATGAAACTTCGGAAAAAAAACCCTTTCAACAAAATCCCTTGATAGAAAACCCCTTGATAAGACCCCAGTGTGACCTTTTAATAAAAAAATTTGATAAAACCTTAATGAATCCCCATGATAAGACATTGGTGAAGCCTTTTAATAACATTCTAGTAGAACGCCTGAGAGAAATAATCTGGTCGAACCCTGGTGACGACTTTCCGAGTCTAACGATTACTAACTGCAAGTGCAGAGTCTATCACGTAGTAATAAAAGATATCAATCCCACAAAGACTCGATAATCAACCTAGTGCTATCGGATGTTGCTATATTTAGCTAAAGCGAGCGATGTTTTTAGTTTTAATTGGTGAATAATTAATTAATTAAAATTAATGGTAATGATATTGGTACGTAATTGATTTGCCTTCATGAATTCAATAGAGGTTTGGCTTATTAAAGTTTGTTAAGTTATCTCTCCATAGAAACTCTCGGTTTAAAAGTCGTTGACTCACACTCTCATCTTCCTATTACTATACTCCAAAGTTCAATTGAGCGCTCTCGCTGTGTCAATTCAAGTTAGAAATAATTTTTGGAAACCTAAAGGTTCTAATTGGTTTTAAAGCACTTCCGTTGTATTTAAAACGAATGTCCGATTTCAGCTATCTAATTATGATCTTACACTCTCGTGGTCTTAATCCTAATCTTTTATACTCTCTTACTCTCGTAACAAAAGTTATTTAAAACAAGAAATCAAAATCGAAAAATAACTTAATTTAAAGCATAGCCTAATTCTACCGAATTTGTTCCGGTTAGACAATTACATACAGATTAACAGTTTAGCCAGACATATTAAATAAGAACAAAGAAATGTAAAAGGAGAAGGAATTCATAATATAAATAAATGCAACGATAAATAAACAATAAAGCATTAAAAATTAGAAACCTAGTTGCAATGTTCTTGATCAACCAAACTTCTGAAAACTTGAAAAATAAACAATATTTCAGAGGCTGGAAACAATTAATATGGCGTTAGTTTCCTAATGATGGAAACTATCCCTAGGGGTCGGTTAAAGGGAAATAAAAATAAACATGCGAACTTCAAATGAAAGAAAACGACGGAAAATTGGACTTGAACGAAGCTCTCCTGCAGAATTGCAGTGGCTTCTATTTATAGGCAGTGGCTTAGGTTTTCTTAAGAAATTGTAGGCTTGGACTTCGATTTGGGATTTGAACTGAGTTGCATAGACTTGACTGATTAGGGTGGGGATAAATTCTCTGTTGAATTCGAAAACTTCTCATAACGGCTCTCTTTGTTGAATTTATTTTGTATTTTAGGTTTCTGGAATTTTGACTTAAGACGAGCATTTTAAAAAATGAAACGAGCAACTTGTATGTTGAAACGGGCAACTTGGAAGCGATATACCCATCTTGGACATGAGACGGTCGTTTCACCTATGAGATGGGCGTCTCACAGGTGGATTATGCAGAATGTGTTTTTCTTGCTTTTTTTTCTTTTATTTTCCCACGTTTCTTGTCCAATAAGCTTCCTTTTATACTTTTGCCTTCAAAGGTCATGTTTATCAAATATCTACAGAACAAATATAATTCTCGCATAATATCGTCCAAAATTCATAAATTAACCTGTTAAACAATCGGAAACCGCATTAAATAATCGATACAAATTCGAGTTATCAAACCCCTTACAAATTCTGATTAAAACCCCTTGATAAATCCCTTGGATAATAATCCGGTGAAACCTTTTGATAACCCTTTGATAAAACCCTAACGAATCCCCATTGGTAAAAATCCCTCAATAGAACCCCTTCTGTAGAACCACATGTATCCCCTTTGTATAATCCCTTTGTATGAACATCCGGTAAAACCCCATATAACCTTTCGGGTAATAAGTCTGATAAAACAAATTCCTTGAACCCTTGATACAACCCCTAATATAAACTCCTTTGAGTAGTATTATAATAGAACTCTTTTAGACGAGAAATCCCTTAGTATAAACCCATTAGTAAACTTCTTTTGATATATCCCTTTGATAAATTTCGTTGATAGAATACATTGCAATCCCTTGAGGAAATTCCAATAGAACCCTTGTTGATGAAATCCCTTAAATTATTTGACAAAACTTGACAACCCCTGAATAAGTATTTGATAAAACCCTTGATGAAATCCCTTAAGGTAAATTCCTTGTTGAATATCTTATATAATCCTTTTGATAGATTCCGTTTGTCAAATCCGGTGTAACCCCTACATAACGTCCTTAGGTAACGATCCCTTAATATAATATCAATAGAGAACTCCCTAATAACATCCTATTTGACACCATCCTTGCAAATACAACCCTTGATAAACCCAGTTGAACCTCATTAGGTAAAAAAATTCTAAATCTTGTGATAGAATTCCTGGTAACATTCTTATGGTTGATAACAACCTTTATATCCCTGTATTGACATGATTTTCAAACTCTTATGCATGCATGCATGTTTGTGTTTATGAATGAATGTACGCATGTGATGCATTTTTATGTATGATGCATTGTTTGGGTTTACACCTTTTTTTATGCTTATGTAATGTATATCCATTTTTTATAAGTTTTTTTTGTAACATCCTGACTCCCTAACCCTTAACTCTTTGATAATGATCCCTGATATCCTTAATCCTTGTGATGTGATACTCGATAATTCCTTAATCCCAGAGAATGTGGCAACCCATAACTCCCTAATCCATGATTCGCAATAATCCTTGATTCTTGAGAATATTTAAAGAAACTCCCGTGTTGGTCATTATCGTGACTGCTTATTTTGTAAACCCTGTTTTTTATTTGGAAACGTACGATCCTTTCAACGATTTCGAAACCAAAGTAAACTCCTTTTCCTTTTAAGAATATTTTTTTATTTATTTTAGACAAAATGTTTCAATGCCTTATTTCACAATTAATTAACACTTTGTAATCAAGCGAGAAGTTATTTAATAAGCAAAGAGTAATATTTGAAAAATGCGAACTTTTATTTATAATAGGCCCAAGAAATGGGCAAGAGTACATAAAGAAGGTAATTCCTATAAGGAAAGATTATCACAAAATTTAAAAAGGTAAAATGGAAATAAAATGCGAATTTATTAACATCCCTATTAAATTAAACACCAGTTTTAATCCCTGAGTCTTTAAGATCCTTATACTTCGCTTCTGAATATGATAGATGGAATGATCACCCCCTTCCGAATTCCTGTTATGGGTTACTTGAGTGCTTTCAGTCATATGCCTTTTGGATATCCCTATTTTTTGTCTGGAACGCTCTTTTAGAGTCTTAGTCCACCGGGATGATATACTCGTTTTTGCATAAGCTGCCCTTTCGGGTTTTATTTTTTTATAAGTCTCTAATTTTTGCCTGGATTGCTCTTTATAGTTTTCAATCCACCAAGACGCCCTAACTTTTTCCTAAGTCTCCCTTTAGGTTTTTCGACTTAGCGGGCTTTTATCCTTTTTCTAGGCATAGTACTTTTTGATGAATCGGAATTTACTGGTCATGGTAAATTTGCTCCATCCATGGTAGTTAATATTAGTGCTCTGCCAAAGAAGGAACTCTTCATGACATATGGCCCTTCATAGTTTGGGATCCATTTTCCTTGTGGATCTTTATGGATGGGTAATATATTTCTTAACACCAAGTCTCTCTCTTTGAATAGGCGTGGACTAATTTTTTTGTCAAATGCCCTCTTGATTCTCCTTTGATATAATTGACCGTGACATACGACAACCATGTGTTTCTCTTCTACGAGGTTCAGCTGGTCATATCTGGTTTGGACCCACCCTGCCTCATCCAGTTTTTCTTCCATTATAACCCTTAATGAAGGAATCTCTACTTCGATCGGGAGTACTGCTTCCGTACCATATACCAACGAGAAAGGAGTAGCTCTAGTTGATGTGCGAACTGAGGTTCTATAACCGTGTAGTGCGAACGTGAGCATATTGTGTCAATCCTTGTAATACTTCACCATTTTCTAGATGATTTTCTTGATATCAACAAAGTAGTATGGCACACCATGTATTGTCTTTATCGTCGGGTGGCCCATACAAGTGCACAACATGTCTTCTCCAATAGTGAGTATCTCGATTCGTAATCGGTAAACATCTTGCTAACGTAATAAATTGCATGTTATTTTCTCCCTGTTTCATCATGTTACCCCAGTACATCCCATTGAGTTGTCGAGCACTGTGAGGTATAATATAAGTGGTCTTCTTGGAACTGGTGGCACCAAGATAGGTGGCTCTTGTAAATATTCCTTTATTTGATTAAATGCCTTTTGACAAGCCTCATTCCACTTGATAGTTTGATCTTTCCTGAGTAGTTTGAAGACCGATTCACAAGTAGCGGTAAGATGTAAGATGAACCTTGCAATGTAATTTAGTCTCCCTAGGAAACCCCGAACCCCTTTTTCCGTCTTCGGAGATGGTATTTCTTAAATGGCTTTAACTTTATCCAGGTCGACTTCTATCCCTCTTTGAATGACTATGAATCCCAATAATTTTCCAGACCGAACCCCAAAAGTACATTTTGTTGGATTGAGTCGTAGTTTGAACTTCCTTATGTGCTCGAACATTTTTTGTAAGTTTACTAGATGATCCTCCTCATTTTGTGACTTGGAGATCATATCATCCACATAAACTTTTATTTCTTTGTGCATCATATCATGGAATAGAGCCATCATAGCTCTTTGATAGGTTGCCCCGACATTCTTCAACCCGAATGGCATCACCTTGTAGCAGAAAGTCCCCCATGGTCTGATAAATGTAGTCTTCTCCATATCTAAAGGAGACATCTTGATTTGATTATATCCTGAGAATCCATCCATAATGAAAAGACCGGTAACTGAGCGGTGTTGTCCACTAATACATCAATATGAGATAGTGGAAAGACATCTTTAGGACTTTCTCTATTGAGGTCTCGATAATCCACACACATCCTAACTTTCCCATCTTTCTTTGGCACTGGCACAATGATGGCTACCCATTCTGGATATTTCACAACGGTTACAAATCATGCGTAGAACTATTTCTTGACTTCTTCCCTGATCTTGAGGATCATGTCAGGCCTGGTTCTTCTCAATTTATGCTTAATCGGAGGGCATTTTGGCTTGAGTGGCATCTTATGTTCAACAATGTTGGTATCGAGCCTGTGCATATCTTGGTATGACCATGCAAACACATCAGTATACTCTTGCAAAAGATTGATCAGTTTCTCCTTTATATCCCTTTTTAAAGAAGTGTTGACTTTGACCTCTTTCTTTTCTTCTTCAGTCCCCAGATTGATCACATGCATTGGTTCTTGGTAAGGTTGTATTTCTTTGTCCTCCTTCCTTAACAGTCTGACTAATTCTTCTGGAAGATCACACTCTTTCCTATCAACCTCTTCTGCTTGGTAAATCGGTAACTCGATTTCAATATGGATTATGTCGGTGTTATTTTCAATAGGTTTATTTTTAAAATCCACATGCAGAAAGATTTTTATTATTCCCGATTTAGACTAGGTAGTATTTGAAATGAAATTATTGAAAAAAAGTCTTGCCATTTTTTGAAATAATTTCAAATGAAATAAATAAGATCTTGATTGAAAACAAAATGTAATTTTATCGTTAAAATAATTTAAAGAAGCAAAGGGAAACCCTTGCTTGAAAAGAAAAATTACTTTGAAATAGAAATCACCTCAGGAATCTCAATTGCTTTCCAATTATCGAGGACCGTGTCTGATGAGCAATGACACACCAAGTTGGATATCCCTTTATCATCCTCTTCTATTTAAGTCACTTGAATTTCGACCCCAACACTTTGGAAAGTTTCGTTTATTGGAGGAACTTCCTTTACTCGTAGATCTTTCAAACCCTTTGATTAGCTGGTTTGTAACCCAGCATGAACTGGTTCTTCTTCTCATGTATCTCCCACAAATTTCCCCATTCATTTATGTATCCACTCTTGATTAGGAAATTATCTTCTATCACTTCAATGGAATTGACAATTGCCCCAATGTACCCCGATAACAGGTTATTTCCCATATTATATTGGTATTGGAGATCCTAATCATCCTGGTTGGCCAGAGGACCATAAGTGTAAGGAGGTCTAGGTGCCCCACTATGGACATATTGTGGGATTACTCCTTCGGTAGGTAGATCATTAACCCTTTGTTTACCCACCTGAGCTTCTTCATTCTCCAAGTTATAACTACACAGTGGGTTATCATTCCCATTTTCTTTAATAGTACTAGCATCTCCCTTAATGACTACTTGATTCTTCTTCAATTGATCTATGGCTTACTTCTGGTAAGCTCGAGTTGTATGGTCGGGAAGTCAAATTGTCAAGCTCAATGATTCTGATATGAGATATTTTTTTTAAAATGATTCACGTTTTAACCCTTTTTGAAAAGATACGTTCTTATGATGAATGTTATATGCATGCAAATGTATGTATGAATATGCAAAGAAAAGATACTTTCGTCGGGATCTTGAAACATTCATTAATGGCAAAGTAAACCCAAGAGTAAATAGAAACTCAAAATACTTTATTAGAATAGAAATTGTTAAGGGTTGTAGCCCAACTTATTACATGAAAAGAGAACTTACAATTAGGTTTGTAGCCCTTTATTCATGAAAGCAAACTAAGAGAAACCATTATGCCCCTAGAAATGTTTTTTAATCCTCTCCCTGAATTCTTCTACCATATGGCGGTATAACCCAAGAAACTCCGTGATTTCCTCCTTTGGCTTGAAGATGATTGATATCTCTCCCGCTTCCTTTAGCCTTTGGGATATTTCACGAATAAGACCTTTGACAATATGACCAACTTGAAGTATCGCTCCCTGTAGTATTATTCATCCCTAGCAAGCAACTTTATAATCCTTTTGCCTTATTTATAAGAAGCCTCCAATTATTGTAGGTATTCCTCCATATAAGTGCTCCAAGCTTCTAAATCATCATAGGACCCACAAAGATCTCCCGTATCCCTTTCAAGTGCTTCCACTTTCCTTTATGCCCTTCCTTTTAGCATGATGACATCTAAAGTTTGACTCTTAGCCTTCTTAAGTGAATCAACCAACCTTTAAACTTCAGCTTCCAAAGCTTGAATATGACTTTCAAATACTTCATTTATTTCCCTTTGAGTTAAACTCATATAGGTAGAGATGTCCAGAAATTTCCTTTAGCGAAAGACAAAACTCTATAGTTTTAAAGACACCTTTGTTACCTATAGAATAATCCAAAACCTTGTAGAACTCTTTAAGGATGGGAGCCATTTTGAAGTCTTGAAATTAAAAGCATCTTAATTCAAGATCATAGTATTGGGCCAAAGTTGTTAACCCATAAGAATAGTTATAAGATCCAAAATATTACCATGCTTATGAATTTAGGATATCCTTCTGTGTTTAGGTATCTTTGCAAAATTTTCCTTCAATCATCCCATATCAGAGCTTTTCACCCTAATTGTAATCATTCTTTTCTTATCAATTTCAATTTCCCCTGACTTTGATTTTGTTGTAGAAAAGAATGTTTTAAGACCCCATAATTAAAAATATGAAAATAAAGTTTTCATGAATGAATGACAGGATGACGATGATAATGAAACAATCATTTTTTTTTAATTTTTTCTTTGTAGGGTAACCTACAAGTATAACCCTACTTAGGTGAGTCCCTATATTAGGATAGTTCTAGAGTTTCACTACCCAATCCCCTCACATGTATGATATACGGTTTTGATAAGCCGTTAAGTTTAGGAGTATACCCTTGTATTACCATGAGAAGGAGCAAACCTTCCTACAGTAATCCTTCGAGATAAGTCCAACTTAGGCAAGAACCTGGTAACGACCCCTTTGGGGGTGATACACAAGGTTATCAAAAGGTAGGTGTTGTACCCCAAAATTTTCCCTCACATATTCAAGACAATATGTCTCAATAGGCCTCTTAATGGTCACAATATTCATAATTGCTCAAAAGGATTTCAGGTTTCATCAGTCAAAGCCTCCTCCTAAGCAATGGATCTTAAACTAGGGTTTTGAATTCCTCAAAGAAAATTGGACTTCCAAAGCCTCAAGTGGACTTCATGACACCCCACATACTTCAAAGGATCCTCATGTCAAATTTCAAGGCTTTCCCTACAAGTTTGGTCAGTCAGATGCTCGGATAATAAAAAATCAGTTAACTTGGTCAAAAAGTCAATTGTGGTCAACAAGAAGTCAAACTTCAAGTTTTTTGGTCAACATCAAGGTTATGAGGTTGAATTCATCATTTGATCATGGGTTTATCATGATTCATCAAGGAAACCTCATAATCATCAAGAATCAGGAGTTACTAAATTAGGGTTTGTGTAGCAAAAGTCAACTATACTTTGACCATCCATAACTTTCACATACTTTATCAAATATTTCCCATCCAAAGCTCATTTATAAGAAAATTTAATTATCTACAACTTTGTGTCTCACAAGCCAAGGCAAAAAATGCTTCATTTGAGAGTTATGAGCCAAGACATTACAGGTCCTTTTAAAAGTCAACAAAAAGTCAAATTTTTCAAAAGCTAATAACTTAAACATGGAAGATCAAATGGACATGGTACCAAAAGTATTAGTTGGAGGACATTATAAGCTTTCTAAAAAGTCCTAGAACACATTCATAAGATAAACATTGAGGGAGTTATGCACTGTTGAAGTTGGGCAATTTTGAGGAGGTGTATGAAGTAAGAAGGCCAAAACTCAAGTATCTTCCAAATGGGCCCATATTTTTCCAACCCCGAACTCAATTATAAGATCATGCACGACCCATAGATCATTATATATGATTTTTCATATTTATTTTATATTATATTGGATTTATTTTATTTAAATTCAATTTTAATTAAGATAAATATTGAAAAATCAAATATTTGATCTTAGGTCTATTTTGGGATCAAATATTTGATGGTTATGTTGATTGAAAATGTCCAAATTCGTGCAAGACCAAACAAGTATGATTTTATCTAATTTTTCGACCAAAATAGAAACCATCTTCCTTCATATTCAAGCAACCTCTCAATCCATCAAAAAGCCCAAAATTCTTGACCTAATTCAATCTATTATAAGTACACAATACAACCAAGTGCATGAGGACGAATTTTTTGAGCTAGAGAACTATATTCTAACTTCCAAAATTTCAAGAAACAACTCACATTCGGTTTCATATTTGCAGCAACTTTCAAAGGCTTTTGAAGGTTCCAATCGTTTCCTTGAAGTATTTTGGACATGTCCCAATCATCACCATCATCTAAAACATCATAGAATGCTCAAACCGAATCACTTTTTACCATGTTCTTGAAATTTTCGATTCCTTTAATTTGTGCATTATAAATTGTTTTTGTGTATTTAATCTTGTTTGTCGTTGTGTGTAGATGGTTTCTGGATAATTGGATTGAAGTTTCATTGCAGGAACAAGAGAACACCATTGTTAGGGTTTTGAAGGTCGAAAATCGGGACTTCAACATAAACACAACTTCACATGAAATTGGTGAACAATTTGGACCTAGGAAACTTCCATTGACTGATTTACCTGATTGGAACCAATTTATTTTGCAAATTATGATGTTTTCTATATGCAAGACATATGCCGTGACGGACAAAAACTGTCACTACAACCTTTAGTGACGAAAAAAGTGTCATTATAGCCTAAGTGGACGGCCAGAGGAAGATGACGATGTTGCGCGTGCAATTCAAATTTCAAAACATGTTTTATTTTATAATTGATTCTTCTTGTTTCTTTGCACACGCAGGTCTGTGGCCCAGTGGTTGAGACTATGCCTTGTGAAGCCAGAGGGAGTGAGTTCGAATCCAGGCTCCCCCTTTATTTTTGTGACCTGTTTCTTTTCTTTATTTTTTTAGTTTTCTTATTTCCTTACTAATTTAAATCACTAACCATTTTAATTCTTAACTAATTTCTTAAAATTCTTCCATCAACTTAAATATTCTTAATAAATTAATTTTTAATAAAAGTTTAGTTTTTTTAGGTTTTTTATTAATTTTGTAAATAAATAATTAAATTAGTAATTAGGATTTAATTGATCTTAACTTTAAACCTAATTTTTCTAAACCCTAATTTTTTCTAACCCTAATTTTTTCATGACCCTATTTTTTTTCTTTTCTTAAAACGATTAATTTTTCTTAACCTAATTTTAACTTCTTTATTTATTTTCCTTATTATTTAGAGAAATTGTATAGGACGTATGAAATTATGTAATTTTATTTTCTCGCACTTTTTTCCGATTATGTAACTGCTTCCTGGTTGTAATAGCTAATTAGGTTTAGTTTTCGTACTTTATTGTCCGCAATCCCCTAAAAGACAAATGTAACCCCCCCCCCCCCATGATCTAATAGCCCAGGACCCTTTATTTTTCTGCTTTTATTTTCTGCAAAAATATAAATTGCGTTGTTAGTAAACTAGGGTGTGAAAAGATTTGCATGCTAAATTAATTGGACCTAGCCCACTAAACTCAAAATATAAATACTTTCCACACCTCACATTTTCAAATATTTTCAAACAATAAACACTTTGTATACATTCGTACGAGAATCATTACAAAGTTAAAGTTCTAAAATATTTTTCTAAATACACCACCACTATTTTTTAAACAAAGTAAAGTGAGCTAAGCAGTTAAGAGCCCATGGATAACCATGGATACAAAGGGTGCTAACACCTTCCCTTTGTATAACCTACCCCGAACTCAAATCTTTTTCAAATGTCTTTCCTGTTCTTTTATACCTTTCTTTATTGGATAAAATAAAAGTCGGTGGCGACTCTTGTTATCCGCAACATAGTTTTTGTGAAAACAAAAACAACAAAGTCAGTTCTCCCACCGTGTTACAGTAGAGTATATAGGTTCCCGGAATCACATATCAACTGCCAATTCATCATCCTCCGCCAAGGGGCTAGCCTTGACGAGGAGATCCCCATGGGAGGATCTATTCTGAGTGCGGCCTCCATGCATTGACGAGGTGTAAACCCCATCAAAGACACTTATGTTCCACATACTAATAATCTAGGGTTCTCTCAGCCTTGGTTATGGCTTCACACAAAAATTCCCTCCAAAATGCATGATCATGACAATAATAAAAATAGTATGATACAATATATATATAACAATCAATTAATTAAATCAAATAATATCCCAAAATCAAAAAGAAAATACAAATAACATACAACAAATCCCAAAAAAAAATAAAATAAAAAAATAAAATCCAAACAAAAATCTCCACAAACCAAACCCTAAAAATCTTTAAATTAGGATTGACTACCAAATCCCCAGCAGAGTCGCCAGCTGTCGCGGCCTGCTTAAAATGTTAAGAGTCGTCATCCTATTTTTAAGGTAAATAAAGATAAACTTAAATCCTAAGGTAGAGACCTATGGTCCGGGAGTTAGTTAAGTGGGAGGAAGGTGTTAGGAACCCCTCACTTCTATTATACTTAATATGATCCTTTTTAGTCTTTAGGGTTTGTTTGTTTGTGAAAAAAATCCAAATCGCATGAATATTCCAAAACCCTAAGTTTACTTGCTAAGGTCTTTGTATAAATATCATATGCCTACATACCCTCAAAAGAGGGATTAGAGCATCGTAGTTCGATTCCCCTACCCCTAACCTTAATCCTAATGTTTCTAACTACCTCTTATTAAATTATTAAAACCTTTATTTTAAACCTCGTTTTTTATTATTCACAAAAACCTGATTTCTATTAAGAATAACCCCATATTTTGAAACCCCTAAATATCCCTCAAGTAGAACCCCAAAAAACCCAAATATGTTATAAAACCCCACAAATAAAAATCCCATGATTTAATTCCCCAAAAAATTAAATTTAAATTTGAAACCCCTAAATATATTCAATAATTTAATTCCCAAAGTAATTTTAAACAAATATTATCCCAAATAATTTAACCCAATAATTTATATATATATATATATATATATATATATATATATATATATATATATATATATATATATATATATATATATATATATATATATATATATATATATATATATATATATATATATATAAATAAAATAAACAGAATTATATCCATTTTTATATTAAAAATATAAACTTAAAATAAATTCATATAATTAACCATAAAATAATTAATCCAATAATTACAAAAACCCTAAATATAACCCAAGATAAAATTTGACTTAATTATTTTTATATAATTTCTAATCCCCCATAAAAATACCATTTTAATTATCTTACCCTAATTAATTAATTAATTAATTAAGTATTTAATTAATTAACTAATAAAAAACCCTAAAAATATAAGAATAAATAAAAACAATTTTATTATTTCTAACCCTAAAATATTATTCCAGAAATTCATCCTTAATTATATTATTAATCCCAAATTAAAAATAATAAACCTAATTAACTAATTAATTAAGCATATAATTAATTAGTTTATATGAAAACCCCCAGGGGGTGTAATTTACACCGAAGAAGTAATGGGCCTGAACCCAGGGTGATAATATTAATAAGGGCGCAGGGCCCATTAATAAAACCCTAAAAACTGAATCCTAATTACTAGGGGGCGCCGCCCCCACCTTCATTGTTTACTTATTTTTATGATTTTATTTTATTAAAAATTAACCCAAAGTTAATAGATTGTTTCCTCTTCTCTTTCTTCTCTAGACTCTCATTTTCTCTTTCTGGAAAAAAAAATCTTATTCACCCTTTCCAATCCAAGATCAAGAAGCATGTTGAGAACCTTAATAAAGATGTAATCGTAAGGTATTGGCAGGGTTTTCATTCGTGCGCGGTTTATGGTGGATTCACGGTAAGCTCACAGCGGAGAGGTTCGACGGAGGCGAGAGGTGGTGTTCCGATACCATGTGGGTCGCGTCGTGAGGCTTTGTTTGGGAATGCTCGCATTCATATTTGCGATGAGGATGAGGCGAGAGGAGGAGCTCGCGAACGGCGGACCACGGCCGGATCTACAGTTTCCAACGGTGGGGAAGAGGTTTATGGCCTCGAAGAAGCCATATCCATTTTCTGTTTCAGATTTCTTCCTGTTTCTTTTTATCCTAAGCTTGTTACTTGTGTTATTTCACTCTTTGTGTTTAGATTGGTTATGTTTCTAATAAGAACTTGGTTATGTTTATATTATTGATTTGAGTTAAAATTGGTTTCAAATATGTTGTTTGATATTGAACTTGCCCGGTTTTATTTTAATTTACTTCGATTATTGTTAGAGTTTTTCAATTTAGTTTTGAAGTTGGTTTAGAAATTTTTTACAAAAAATTAGTTTGGATTTGATGTAAATTTTTTAAACATATTAAATCTAATTAATAGGATGATACTTATCGTTAAAATCGAAGGATAAACATTCCAAAACCTTAATCATGAACTCAAAAATGAATTAGATGATATTATAATTAGCAAAAATCTCAACCCACAAGCCAAGAAATCATGCATAAATATCAGACATTCAAATAAAATATAGAACAAGAATTGCACTAAAATGAGACCAACTTACGGGATCAAGGTTTATCCCGGTGAGCAAAATAACTCCCTTTTATTTTCCGCTTCCTTCATGCCACCAATCCCAATCTTTTAAGCTCCTTACTTCCTCCATGCCACCAATTATGCTTGTCCCTTCGTCCTAGATAGAACAATTGTTGGTAGGGGGTTTTAGGGTTTTTAGTTGTTGTTCTTCGATGTAAAGAACAACAACTTTTAGGTTTTCTTTGTGAATTGTGGGTGAAGAAAATAGAAGAGGCAGAGATCTTATTTATAGACGTAATTAGGGTTAGAAATTTGGATCTGGCCCAAAAATAATAAAAATAAGATCATAATAATATTAATATAAAAAATAATAGTAATAAAATTTGATATTAATATAATAAAATCCTAAAAAATATCCTCCTAATTTATTATTTAATAAAACCCAACATAATAATTAGTGAACTAATTATAATATTAGTAATAATATTATTATTATTAAACCCAAAAATATTTATTATTAATAAAAAATAATAATAAAACCAAATAATAATATTAGTAATAATATTATTATCATTAAACCCGAAAATATTAATATGATTAATAATAAAAAAAAAAAATTTAAGAAAAAGAACCAAAAACCCTGCCCATAATGATATTTAAGAAAAAATCCAAAATAATACTTTTAATAAAACTAAATAATATAAGTAATAATATTATTAAACCCAAAAATAAAATATTCAGTAATTAATAATAATATTTATTAATTAACTTAATATAGCCCCTTTTGTTTTAAAAATACAACCCCATAAAATTAAGATATAATTTAGGACTCTTTTAGTAATTGTTAGATTTAAGAATAAAACCCGAAAAATTTCAAAAGTCAATTTAAAAGGTCAAAAGAGTCCCTCTTTGATTTTTTTTAGACCGAAAAACCCTGAGTCAAAATTTAGGGTAAGACACCCCCATTGTTGTGTTTTCTTCTTCCACACTCATCTTCACCAACCTAAAAAACCCTACGTTCTAAATATCATTTTTCACTCCAAAACTCCAACTTTTTCGTGCAATAATTCAAAGGGAGCAAGAGAAGCTTGAATTTCAAATAAAGATTACACTTTGTCCACTACATTCCTCACATTAATCATCAAACTTTTAGAAAAAAAGTTATGTTGCTTCCGGAGTTGTACGTCTAGAACGTGTTGAAGATGAACACTTCCGGATGTACATCAACGGAAGTTTCCTCGAATTGTACTTTTACGGCAGAATTTTAATTTTTGTTTATTTTTCATATTGTTTACAAATAGATATGATGCACCCCGATAATATCTCAAAAGAATTAGTTTCTACAGACGTTATTTCTCCGAATGTTCACGGGAGTGTCGTAAAGATGGTAGATATTGGCGGTTACTTTAATAGAAAACAAGAGTTTGATGATCGTGATAGCATGATCACATGGATTCGTAGGACTACAATTAGACTTGGTTTCGATGTGGTTATAGGAAGATCAGATGATGGTACGTAAAGAAGAAGAACTTTTGTAACTTTGTTGTGCGAAAGAAGCGGGATATATCATACTCCTCTATGAAAGTTTAAAAGAGATTACATGGGTAGTAGAAAATGTAAATGTCCTTTTAAAATTCGTGGTTACATGTTGGCTACCAAGAAGTGGAGATTTAGTGTTATTTGTGGTTTGCATAACCATGAATTGTGCTTAAAGTTACAAGGTCATCCTGGTCTATGTCGACATTGCTTAGTAAAGGAGAGGATAATCATGCGCTTGTCCGTCATAAACTTATCCAAGAGTTGAAGATGAATAAAGAATTATATATGCGATTGTACAAAAAGAAAGAAAAGTTTGATGTGGTCTATGAATCTCGTGTTCCTTTCTTGAGCAGTTTAGCATCGGTGTCGAAATGGATGGCCTTTCCTAAAATGGGTCATCTAATTGCATGCGCATGTGATAGGGTGTGCATTGACCTGACACGCTACGGGTTTTCAGAAACCTTTTTTCCAATCCGCACCGCTCCACCCAAAAATCCAATTGAGCGCATCATATGCATTGGATGGATTTCTAAATCAAATCATTTTGTTTAAGTGTACTTGAAACCGAGATGCCTCATACCACCTACATCACCGGAATGGATAAGTCATTCAAATACAAATGCGGAGACATGGCTGAATCATTTTATGGAAAGAATGCAAGAATTCTGGAGATTGAACAACATTGAAAAGGAATTGAATGCAGAAAAGTCCAAAGGGATGCCACCAATAGATTTAGCCAGTGAGACTTTTTTTGATTGGTTTTGAATTCTTGTAAAATCGGACGGCTAATTGTAAATGGTTGAAGTGCAAAATATTCAAGTTTTTTTCATAATTCTTGTTTATGCACTTATGCCTTTTATTTGTCTCTATTGATATGCTTATATATTTTGTTCTGGTTTGAAAATGTAGGAGTAAGAGTTCAGCATATATATATATATATATATATATATATATATATATATATATATATATATATATATATATATATATATGGAATTTTCTAACACTTCAGTAAAAGTTCCGGAGATATATCTATGGAACCAAAAAATATGGGGTCATTCCATGGATATATCTCCGAAAGTAGTTGACCAAACAACGGTTGGTCCATATTCACCTAGGTTTTCTATAAATTTGGGGTTTCATGTGTTATCTTTCACATAAACACAAAAATGAGAATCACTTTTCTTCACAATTTAATTTTTATCTCTCTATTTTCAAGTTTATTCTCCTTTCCACAATGATAATGAAAGGCTTCATGATTGTATTAAAGCTCTTTTGAGCTTTGATGCGTATCACTTACTTCTAAATCATTCTTTCATTTCATCGCTCGTCTTTGTACAAGGTGCAAATTTGGTTGTTAATGATATCGGTAATATTGCCCCTCTCATTGCATCAGTTCAAGATCCATCTCAACAACCTGAAATTCTGTATTACGTTTATGCTTACGATGGTTCTTCCTAAAAGCTTCAAAACATTCATATTCAAGCTTATAATGATGAATATTTACTATGATAAGATTGAGGCGGGTTGTTAAAGCATAAGAAAGATTTCAGACTCACACTCAAGGTTTTCAAATCACTCACATTCAATATTTTCGAATCACTCACACTCAATGTTTTCAAATGAGAGATTTGCATCAAAGGAAATAGATTGAGGTTCACCATTACCATGCTCCATAAGTAGAGAACTAATACTCATTGAATATCATGTTTCAATTTTGTTAAGTTAGTTACAATTTACTATCCTTATATATAACTGCCAGGTGACTAATTCCATTCCATTCAATGAGAATCAATTCTCTTCACAATTTGATTTTAATCTTTTTCTCTATTTTCAAGTTTTTTCTCCTTTCCACCATGACAAGGGAAAACAACATGAGTAAATACCATTTTCTCATGCCCTAAATCATAATAAGGGAGCTATATTTTAAGTCTGAAATCGTATTAAGGGAGCTATATTTTTATGTCTTGAATCATATTAATTTTTTCACTATAATATAAAGTTGTAAATATCATATATATTGTTTACAAAGTTGAGTTGTTATACGAAGATATATACGTGAAAGAGGGATTTATATTTTCTTTGTGATAAACACCTCACATAAGAGTTAAATTTATCTTAAATAATAAACAAAACAAACACACACAAAAATTGTTCATTTCAGAATCTAGAATTGAGTGTAAGCTGTTGATGAGGAATCTTGAACTAGTGGTATTGATCTTCAATGCGATGATACGGGTGTGGGCATGCATGGTTAGCATTCCAATGTGCAATTCAATTCAATATTCAAGATTAGAGTAGTAAAAATGGAGATTAGAAAGTGTAATTTTCATTTTATGTGAGATAAATTTTATACCTTGGTCCTTGTGGAGTGGATTGACATTAATTTGGACATTAATTCTTTAGGCTTTTGGTCGGCCCATAACAGTTTCCCCCAAGACTTGTTAGGTGTTACTAAGTCGAGGAAGTCTTCAGCAGTTGTTCGCTTCTAACTATAAATGGGGAATATGCGCTTTAAATGTCTTCCCATCATTGAAACGTTTTGCTCCTTCTTTCTGACGTGTGGCTTAAAGCGACTAGTTAGCACATGGTGTTGCTTATAATGCACTCAAATTTGTTCAAGTTTCCAAGAGGAAAATCGAGTCATTGATCGTACAACTTCTCAACAGTCCATATATATATATATATATATATATATATATATATATATATATATATATATATATATATATATATATATATATATATATATATATATATATATATATATATATATATATATATATATATATATATGGACTGATAAATGCTGATAAAAACGATCCTTGAAAGTCAGTTTCCATTCACTATTTGAAAGTGGCTTCATCTCTTCCTTCCTAAATGTATTTACCTAAATAGTTAAATTTCTTTGCTCAAAGCTTCCAACTCTCTATTACATTTTATTTACAAACTTTTCCTTATTACCAAGAATCCTTCTCCCCTCAAACTTTTAGCTTCACCATTTTTTATACTTTGATAAAATTGAGTGATAGTTTTGTTTGCATCTCTAGCGATTTTGAGAGTTATGCTTCTCTTATTGCGAGAATGGGAGTATTCCCTAGTTCAAACCCTTGTCTCTTTGTCTACAATCTTCTATGTCATGGGGTTATATCCCTTGTTGATGATTCTGATACATAAAGGCTTTATATGGGTTCTCAAGATGAGGGAGAAATTTGGAGAGATTCCTCTTTCGATGCCCTTTTGTCTTATGATGACGCTGAGTAGGATCATGCATCTACTTTTATGCCCTATTTTTCTGGTGTGGCATAATTCTTTACTTTTCCTGGTTTTTCGACTTCAAAACATTTTGCTGCTAGATTGAGTAGAGAATGTGATGGATTTTTTATTCAAGTTTACCAAAAACCTAAAGCCAAGATTGCAACGCCTCGATTTCGTGATTTAATTGTGTAGCTTGTTGTCATTTATTTGGTATTTGTTGAATGTTGTTGTGTTGATAATGAGATTATTTGAAATTATTTTAGTGAATAGTAATATTAAGGATAATTATTTTAGATTATTCAAATTATTATTATTTAATTAAAATAAAAGAATTAGAGGTCTTGGGGATATGTTGGTCAGTTATGGAGACTAAGTTGAGGGAAAAGTTGGAAAAGAGTATTTGGGGTCCTAAGGGTAAGATTGACAAAGGGAAATTGAGGGTTTTGGGATACGATCAGTTTTCACAATCGTGTTTGAAGGAGAAGAGATGAAACTCTGAGGAACAAGGAAAAGAGGCTAGGGCTTGAAGAATCTCCAGCGAAATTTGAAGCGAAACTGTAAAAAGCAACATTTTAAGGTATGGGGAGTATCGCTTTTCAATGTTCTTTATGTAGAGTTTAGGTAATGAGGATAGTTGGGATTTTAGGGAAAAACCTAGAATTTGATGGGTAGAATTGAGGGATTATTGATGAATTGATGTGTTTTGTATGTTGTAAATGATGTTATGTGTATTAGTTATAGGTTCTATACTTAAATTTGTGATTAAAAATGGTGAAAGGCTGGTTTTTGAGTGAAAAATCGTAGTAGGAGTTTTGCTGTCATCGCAGGGTTTTTCTGTCAAATTTTCCTTGCCCGCTTAGCGGGTAGTTAAAAATTTGAACTTTCCCTAACCCGAGAGGAGGTTGTTTAACGAACAAGGGGGTCGATTAGTGAGACCTGGAAGTAAAAATTTAATGATTTAATTGAATAAAATTAGCTAATGATGTGTAGACATGACGTATTGATGTCGTTGTGTATTATACTTGTTGTCATGCTTTATGTTGATGTTTTAGTGATCATTTCATGATAAATATGAAGTTAAGATGTAAGTTAATTATATGTTGAACTTATATGATGATTATGTGTTGATTTCTTATGATGGTATGAGTTATGTAAATGATGGTATTATAATGATGCTATGACGGAATAAATAGATGAGGTGAATATTTTGATGTTTATACTTACTATGTGACGAACATGACGATCAAATGAATTATGATGATTGGGTGTGAAATGGAGTTATGATGCTATAATATGATGTTTATGATTGCTATGTGATGAGGAGTATATGTTGATAGATTACATGACTGATGTATATATGTCGTATGAAGAGTATGATGAATATTTACATGAATGTTGATACAAGTGTTGATTATGTTTATTATGTTAATGTTGTTGTATAGTTGCATTCATGGCATACCTATGATGATAGATGCTTCAATCCCATTGTGTGGATTGGGGTACTTATAATTAATCATGTGTGATCATGATATATCACATGGAGAACTTAAGTTTTCTTAAGAATGAGCGAAAACTCATATGTATAATAAATGACATATCTGAGATGATAGTTTTCTTTAAGATAAGCAACTTTGTTCAAAATCTTTATCTTGTGTCAGTTTCTATTTTTCTACTCTTAAATGCTCATTTATTTGAAGTCTTATTTGTAACTTGTCTGATACTCTCTTTATAGAGACTGTCACACTACTTTCCAGTTTAAAGTCAGTTCTGTCTTTTCCTCTGCCCTAGTGTTATGTTATATGTCTCAGGAATGATGATATCGGTTGTTCAAACTTATCTATTATTTACAGCTATACATCCTCTCATATCTCTATTTCTCTTTAAAATGAGTAATACACATTCAGCTGCCTATTCTTTTGTTGTCCCTCAGTCTTAGTTCATCTAAATTATTTAGTTGTTCAAATTAGTTCTCTTTCAATAAAGATGTCTTCGATCAACATTAGAGAAGAACCTTTTGAACTCAAAGTCCTGAAAGAATACAAAGTGAGCTCAACTTCATTGATAGAGCATCACAAACCAAGATTTCTCTTAGGAATTCAGTTTCAGGCTTGGGAAGGCTACTTCGACATGCTCAAAGGACCAATCTATCCTGATCTTGTCAAGGAATTTTGGGCAAATGCTAGAATCCTTATTTTTGGAAATGAGAAAAACATTATTCTATTTATTGTGTATGGTCTTTCAATTATGGTTAATCCTACCATCATCTCTCAGGTCATAGATTGTGAAGAGATTGGAGAAACTATTGAAAGTCATAGATATGATAGTCAATATGTTAAGCTTATTCCTATCATCTATAACAGTGTAGGATGTGTTGCGTATTCATCCATTCTTACTCCAATTTCAAAGTTTGGTATAGGATCATGGTATCCAACTTGAGAGCCAGAGTAAAAGGAGAAATATGGTTATCGGTATTGGATCGGTTGTTCATTCTTTCCTTGGTGTCTAGAATCAGAATCAACATGCCTCAGTCCATGTACAACCATATGAAAGAATATGTTTTTATATCAAGAGATGAGATGTTCTACAAAGTACCTTACAGCAGAGTCATATCCCATATTCTTGAGCTTCAAGGTGTTGTCGCTCACAGCATGCGTAACGGAATGGCAAAAAAATTCAATCTTGACTGGTGTCAATCTATGTCTTTCTAAGGTCTAGTTAGGAAGTTTAGGTTTCTCAGTCCTCTGTGTGAGTCTTTCATTGCATTGTCTTTGGTTTTTTATTGTTGTTTTTGTACCTCTTATTTAATTAATGAAGCATTTCCTTTTCTGTCATTGAATGACTTGCTTATTTTTTAAAGAATGCTTAATATCATATTTATCTTATCATTATGCATTGCTTAAAATTGGGAATGAATGCTTGTTTCAAAATTTTGACATTATCATTATCACAATACCTTAAAATGCTTAAATGTTCTAACCTTTTTATGATGTCAAGAAGAGGGATAAATATAATATGACTTTGATAAGATCTTAAAAAGAATGCAAAACTCAAACAATAATAAAATGATATAAAATGTGTTTACCACTAACGTTTGTTTATTTGATGTTTAACTGAGGAACTTTGAACAAGTACACTAGGCATTCTAAGACAAGTCAAAATGAAAGAACTATGTCAAGTTCTTAGAACTGTTTGTTCATATAATCGAAGTTGTACACTTTGGTAACATATGTTCAGAATCATGTAGACCCAATACTGTTCAGAAGTTGAGTACTTTCTGAAAGTTAAAGTCATCGTGATTTTGGTATCATAATGTTCAGAAGTTGTAAACTATCTGAGAATATGATATTCAAAACATAAGAATCAGAAGCAAAAATCTTACTAAAAGCAGTCAAGACAAAGTCTCAGGTCAATGATGCTTTTCAGAAGATCTGAGAAAATAAAAAGTCAAAAGATTGTCTGAAGATATGGATATGAAGATCCAAGAAGAAGTTTTTTATATACCATACATTGGTATCAGACTCGGAATCAAGCTTTGATTGATCACAAATGTTCTCAATCAGATCAAGAATCAAGCTTTGATCAACCATCGAGTTTTGATAGAAACAAGGTTCTGAGATGAAGCCTTGTGTTCTAGTCATACTCTGATGAGTCAGATAGGGAAGTATTCCTTCTCTATTCTATGTTCTGACAACTCAAAATTTCTATTTTTGAGTCTTGGAATTAGGGGGACTCTGAAAAAGCATAAATAAAATTTTGGGGTTAGCACATTTAGGAGGAGTTGTTACTCGAAACCCTGAATATGTTATGATTAGTGATTACCCTATTATGTTTGGTGATTACCCTGTATAAAATGTTCTATCAAAATATATGGCTTTTTCATCATCAAAAAGGGGGAGATTGTAAGAACAAGAGTTGTCTCTGCATTTCATCTCTATGTTTTGATGATAACAATGAAGTATTTGTGAAAGAACAATTTTATGTTCTAATGTTTGTTACTGTGTAAATCATGAAATGAATTAATCAGATCTAACAAACATACTCAGAATGTGAACTAAAGTTTATATGCGAGTTACTATGTTGTCATACCCTAAATTTTGACCCTAAGATGTATGCCTCATCAGAAGAAGTCCACTGATCAAAGGACTGTGCCAGACTGGTTTGAACAGTATCCCCGCAATGGATCAGGATTCCTGAGTCCCTCAGATGATTCAGGTAATGGACCAATCATTAATACATAAGATTTTCAACATTTAATTCACCATCAACGGGTTAAGTATTCTCAAATGATAAAAAAATCATTCAAAAACTGTACTGAAATTCCAGTGATTTAGGTCCCGAGCCATCAAAATCACAAATTAGGTTTGAGTCATCTGAGCCCTCCAGATAAATTTTTCAGGGGAAAATGAGCCAATGTAATACCCCGTAATTTATTTAATGCTCTGAAATAATATTATTTGATATCAGTAAGGTTTTGGGTTGCTCTGATAGATTTTAACAAAAATAATTAGAGCAATTAGTGGGACCTATTTTTATTAACTAATATTAGCTGACTCAGAGGTTTTATAAAATTGTGAGTTAAGAGACATTTTTGGATACTCTCTATTTGGACCCGTTGGTAGGAAAATATGTTTTTTCCTTTAAGACCTAAGTTTTCTTTTCTTCGTTTAAAAAAAATAGAAACATAGTAAGAAGAAGAGAGAAAGGAAGAGAAAGAAGAATAAGAGGAGGTCTTGAAGAAGAAGAAGAAGAAGAAGAAGAAGAAAGCTCTTGATCATTGAAGTTTCCATCACCCATTTCATCACTCAATCTTCTCCAATCATATTGCTAGAGGTAGGTTCACAGTTAGAACTTTTGTTTTAGATTTTTGGTTGAGTTTTAGAGTTTATGAGTTTTAGGGTTTTTATGGAAAAATCTTAGAATCAGAAGTTTAAATGGTTAGAAATCGATAAAAATGCTTGAAAATGTTGACATTAGGTATAGGAACATTGTTATGGCTTGTTTTAATGTTTGGTGATGTTTTGTCGTGAGTTTGAGAAATTCTGATATGGGAAAAATGTGTTTTTCAGCTTCTGGTTTCTGGTTAACCGGTTAACCTAGAGTGTTAATCAGTTAATGCAGTTGTTTGTGCGCTACCGTGTTTTTTTCTGGTTTGGTTAATCGGTTAACCTCAGGCGTTAACCATTTAACATGATATGTATTGGGAAATATTATTTTGTTTCAAACTTTGAAAATTCATAACTTTTTCCTTGTTTATCCGATTTAAGTGTTCTTTATATCGATTAGAAGCTAAGAATGTCTAATTTCTTATGATGTCGAGAAACATTATTTTTACCTGACTTTTACCCGACTTTTCTAATTGATCGTAATTATGTTGTGTTAGGAAAAGTGTGAGATATTAGAAACGAAGTAGTATAACTTGTGAGATGTTAGGACTATCCTAAGATTATACGAATCGTTGATGCGTGATACACATTGTCCTCTGTATAGTCTTTAGTAAGTCTTGTGTTGGGTATTACACTGAGTCCCACGGGAAGCATCCGTAAAGGCTTGAGGTACCGTTGGTGGGGCGAGTATTGACTTGTGGTGGGTATTACACTGAGTCCCACAGGAAGTCTTTCACCGGTTTAGGTTTGTGGTGGGTATTAGATTGAGTCCCACGGGAAGCATTGTTAGGCTTATGGTGGGTATTACACTGAGTCCCATGGGAAGCATGGTTAGGCTTGTGGTGTGTATTACACTGAGTCCCACGGGAAGCATGGTTAGGCTTGTGGTGGGTATTACATTGAGTCCCACGTGAAGCGATGAGATTTATTGTATGCACATTTTCCATTCAATTTTGATTACTTGTAGAGAAGTAACCAGAGTTTGAGAAAATATTAGAATCGAACCCTTAGAGCTGAGAGAACTCTAAGATAGGGAACTCACTGAGATGTTTTATCTTACCCCATGTTGATGTTGTTATTTCAGGTACTTCAGGTTCCACAAAGGGTAAAGATAAGGCAACTTGATTATCTTTGCTTGTTTGATGGCTTCCTTCCGTTGTGGACTTTTGAGATCTTCAGATCTAGTTCTTAGACTTTTTATTTTGTGAACATGTTGTATTATTTATAGCCTTTTTGTATTAGTACCTTATGTTGTAGTGGCTATATTTATGCAATGTGTTACTAAGAACTTATTGTATTTCAGTACCAAACTTAAATTTATATATGAAAAGTATGCTTTGATGTATGTATTTTATATATGGGTATTACAGTTGGTATCAGAGCAGGTCATATCCTCGACCAAGCCTTGGAATATTATAAGTATTTCTTTCCGTTCATATACGTAATCTCGATGTAGAACTAAATGTTAGGTTTATGGTATTGAGCCTGGTCAACATAATCTTGTTTTGATGACATTTAGGGATATGGCTAGTAGGAGTGGAACTCGTGGTCGGCCTAGTGCCACTCCTCATGTTAATGATTAGTCGGGTGGTGAAGGGAATGCTCCTCTATTTCAGTTCATGCAGAAGATGCAGCAGCAATAGAATCAGTTTATGCATGAGATGATGCACCAGATGAATGAGGGTCTTCATCCTCAGGTGTTCATTCCTGAAACTTAAGGTGGAACTTTCTGTGATTTCTTCCGCATAAATCCTCAAGAATTTCATGGTGGTTTGGATCTGGTTAAAGCTCATGAATGGATAATTGGAATGGAGAGAATCTTTCAGACCGTGTTGTGTAGTGAAGAGAATAAGGTGACTTTTGTGTCACATTTGTTGAAAGGTCCTACTGCTAGATGGTGGGAGAGTGCTTCTACTCTCATGACTGTGCAAGGGGTTCCGAAGGTGTGGGAACGGTTTAAGGCAACTTTTATGGAGAAATATTTTCCAAGCTCTCTAAGGACCCAAAAAGAGTTTGAATTCCAACAGCTTAGACAAGGAAACATGATTGTGGCCAATTATGCAGAAAAGTTTAAAGACATGGCAGCTTACTCTAGGCAAGTTATGTATGCTCCGGACGAGAAGTGGAAGATTTGTCTGTTTCTATTTGGACTGAGGGCTGAGATTTCCCATAGTGTTTCTTAGAGGGAGTTCACTACTTATTCTGAAATGTTAAGATAATGCTATGTTGCTGACCATAGTTTAAAGAAGGTGAAAGCTGAAGCGAATGCTGGAAGAGTTGTTTAAAGTGATCATGGAAGGGAGAATCAACCTTTTAGGACAAGGCCCCAACCCTTCAAAGGGAAGCAAGTGGCGAATCCTAGACCTAGTGCTTCTCCTTTATGTTCCAGGTTCCATAAGAATCATTATGGAAGTTGTAATTCGGGTGGTCCGATATGTTACAATTGTCAGAAAGTAGGTCATTATGCTAGAGATTGCCCTCAGAAAAGAGACCAGATTCAAGGAAGAGTTATACCCTATATGCAAGGAAGACCAAAGCCGACAACTCTCTTATTGAGGGTACATGTCTTGTTAATGAACATCCTTGTCTTGTTTTATTTGATTATGGAGCGACACATTCTTTTGTGTCTACTAGTTGTGTGAAGCGACTTGGGTTGCGAGTTTTTCCCTTGTCTCCTACGATGGTGGTTACTACCGCTATGGATGAAACCGTTGAGACACCTCTTATGTGTGAAAATTATACTTTATCCATGGATGGTATAATTTTCCAGATTGATCTTATTTGTCTGCCCCTTAAGAAAGTTGATGTTATCCTGGGAATGGATTGGTTATCTGCTAATTCTGTGTTCATCGGGTGTGAAGAGAAGTTGATTCTTATTCCATCCATGGAAGCGCCTCCGAAAGATGTGTTGGCAACGATCTTAGAAGGTACGGTTGGAATGGTAAAAATTTTGTTTGAAAACGAGAAATCTATTTTACTGGTCCTTATTAAAGAAGAAAGTAACGGTTAGCAAGTTCTGAATATTCCAATAGTTTGTGAATTTCTTGAAGTCTTTCCCGAGGATGTCACTTCCTTACCTCCAGTAAGGGAAATTGAATTCTCAGTTGACCTGATACCGGGAACGGTTCCTATATCTGTTTCCCCTTATCGGATGACATCCCTTGAGTGTTTCACCGTGGGGAGCTCCTTTTTTGTTGGTAAAGAAGAAGGACGGTGGTATGCATTTGTGAATTGATTACCGTAAGTTTAACAAGGTTACTATCAAGAACAAGTATCCCTTACCGAGGATAGACGATCTCTTAGATCAATTAAAAGGAGCCTGCATGTTCTCGAAGATTGATTTGAGGTTGGACTATCATCATATTCGTGTAAAGAGTTTCGATGTACCGAAGACTGCGTTCAGAACCCATTATGGTCATTATGAATTCCTAGTAATGCCTTTCGGTGTGAGGAATGCTCAAGCTGTTTTTATGGATTACATGAACCGGATATTTTAGGCTTATTTGGATTAGTTTGTTGTAATCTTTATTGATGACATTCTTATTTATTCTCGTACTCCACAAGAGCACGGAGAGCATCTGAGGATTGTTCTATCAATACTACAAGAGAAGAATCTTTTTGCTAAGTTTAGCAAGTGTGAGTTTTTGATGTCAGAAGTCAAGTTTCTTGGACACGTTATATCTCAGGGAGGTGTAGCAGTGGATCCGTCAAAGATTTAAGCCGTGATTAATTGGAAGAGACCGAAGAGTGTTTCAGAAGTGAGAAGTTTCTTAGGTTTGGCAGGTTACTACAGAAGGTTCGTCAAAGGTTTTTCTTAGTTGGAATTACCATTGACTAAGCTTACTAGAAAGGAATTCTCTTATGAATGGGATTCTAGTTGCGAGCAAAGTTTCGTGTGTTTGAAAGAAAGATTGACAACTGCTCCAGTTTTGATCATTCCCGATCCTAGCAAATCTTACGAAGTGTTTTGCGATGCTTCTAAGATGGGATTAGGAGGTGTTCTTATGCAAGAAGGTCAAGTTATAGCTTATGCTTCTAGACAGATGAAAGTTCATGAGAAGAATTATCCAACTCATGATTTGGAATTAGCGGCCGTGGTGTTTACTTTAAAATTATGGCGGCATTATCTATATGGTGTGCGTTTTGAGATGTTCAGTGATCATAAGAGTTTGAAGTATCTATTTGATCAGAAGGAATTGAATATGAGACAAAGAAGGTGTATGGATTATTTGAAAGATTATGACCTTGAATTGAAGTATCACCCGGGAAAAGCGAACAAAATGGCGGATGCTTTAAGTCAGAAAGTGATTCATGGTGTCGAATTGATGGTGTTGGAATATGCATTAATGGAGAAGTTTCGAGATCTTAACCTTCAATTTGTTTGGACTCTGAATGGTGTGATTATGGGAAATTTGAATATCAATTCTACTTTAAGAAGCGAGATTCAACTAGCACAAGTTCTAGATGAGGAGTTGCAAGAGATGTTACTCCAACCGGGTTTTGTAAGAGCATTGGATGGGATTATCCTATTTAACCAAAGAATTTGCATTTTGAATGATGATGTGTTAAAGAGAAAGATTTTGGAGGAAGCCCATAAAGGTACTTTTACGATACATTTGGGTTCTTCGAAGATGTATCAGGACTTGAAGAAAGAGTATTGGTGGACCGGTATGAAAAAGGATATTGCGGTGTTTGTGTATGAATGTGCGGTGTGCAAACAAGTGAAGATCGAGCACCAAAGACCAAGTGGTTTGTTACAACCTTTGGACATTCCAATTTGGAAGTGGGATAGTATTTCTATGGATTTTGCAATGGGCTTACCTAGTACTCAAGGTGGTTATGATTCTGTTTGGGTAATTGTTGATCGACTAACGAAATCTATGCATTTCTTAGCCGTTAAGACTATATACAAGGCAAGTCATCTTGCAAGGTTGTTTATTGTTGATATTGTAAGGTTGCATGGTGTCCCGTCTAGCATTGTGTCTGATAGAGATACAAAGTTTACTTAGAGGTTTTGGAAAGTGTTCCACCAAGCTATGGGTACGAAATTACGTTTGAGCACTTCTAATCATCCTCAAACGGATGGTAAGACAGAACGTACAATTCATACGATGGAAGACATGTTAAGGGCTTGTGTGTTGGAAAATAAAGGAAGTTGGAAAGAACTTTTGCCTTTGATCGAATTATCTTACAATAAAAATTACCATGCGAGCATCGGAATGGCTCCATATGAGGATTTATATGGAAGGAAGTGTAGGATGCCTTTGTGTTGGTCAAAAGTGGGTGAATATAGGATTTTAGGAACTGAAGTTATTCAAGAGACTACGGAAAAGATTCTGATGATTCGGAAGAAAATTAAGCAAGCCCAAGACCATCAGAAGAGTTATACGGACAATCAAAGGAGACCTTTGGAATTTGATGAAGGTGATCACGTTTATTTGAAAGTTACCCCGAGATTGACATTGAAATGACTGTTTAAGTCGCGTAAGTTAAGTCCAAGATACGTAGGACTGTATCAGATCTTAGAAAGGATTGGTGTAGTTGCTTACAGATTAGTATTACCACCCTCTCTATCTGAAATGCATGATGTTTTCCATGTATCTCAACTGCGTAGGTTCGTTCCTGATCCTCTTCAGCCTATTCTGCCGGATTCTATCGAGATAGAAGCGGAGTTGACTTTTGAACCCCAACAGAGTTTTATTATCGGAAGAGAAACCTAGGTGTTAAGAAACAAAGAGATCCCATTTGTTAAGGTTCAATGAGATGTGATACATCCAGGAGATGCTACGTGGGAGCTGGAATCAGAGATGTGTGAATTGTACCCTCACCTGTTCAAGTAATCTTTAAATTCGAGGACGAATTTCTATTTAAGGGGGGAGGATGTAATACCCCATAATTTATTTAATGCTCTGAAATAATATTATTTGATAACAGTAAGGTTACGGGTTGCTCTGAGAGATTTTAACAAAAATAATTAGAGCAATCAGCGGGACTTGTTTTTATTAACTAATATTAGCTGACTCAGAGGTTTTATAAAATTGTGAATTAAGAGACATTTTTGGATACTCTCTATTTGGACCCGTTGGTAGGAAAATATGTTTTTTCCTTTAGGACCTAAGTTTTCTTTTCTTTGTTTTAAAAAAAAATAGAAACATAGTAAGAAGAAGAGAGAAAGGAAGAGAAAGAAGAAGAAGAGGAGGTCTTGAAGAAGAAGAAAGCTCTTGATCATTGAAGTTTCCATCACCCATTTCATCACTCAATCTTCTCCAATCATCTTGCTAGAGGTGAGTTCATAGTTAGAACTTTTGTTTTAGATTTTTGGATGAATTTTAGAGTTTATGATATTTAGTGTTTTTATGGAAAAATCTTAGAATCGGAAGTTTAAACGGTTAGAAATTGATAAAAATGCTTAAACATGCTGACATTAGGTATATGAACATTCTTATGGCTTGTATTGATGTTTGGTGATGTTTTGTAGTGAGTTTGAGAAATTCTGATATGGGAAAAACGTGTTTTTCAGCTTCTGGTTTTTGGATAACCGGTTAACCTAGAGTGTTAATCGGTTAACACAGCTGTTTGTGAGCTACTGTGTTTCTGTTTCTGGTTTGGTTAATCGGTTAACCCCGGGCGTTAACCGGTTAATGTTGTAAGTATTGGGAAATATTATTTTGTTTCAAACTTTGAAAATTCATAACTTTTTCCATGTTTATCTGATTTAAGTGTTCTTTATATCGATTTGAAGCTAAAAATATTTACTTTCTTATGATGCCGAGAAACATTATTTTTACCTGACTTTTACCCGACTTTTCTAATTGACCGTAATTATGTTAATTTAGGAAAAGTGTGAGATATTGGAAACAAAGTAGTATAACTTGTGAGATGTTAGGACTACCCTAAGAGGATACGAATCGTTAATGCGTGATACATGTTGTCCTCCGTATAGTCTTGAGTATGTCTTGTGGTGGGTATTACACTGAGTCCCACTGGAAGCATCTGTAAAGGCTTGAGGTACCGTTGGTGGGGCGAGTATTGACTTGTGGTGAGTATTATACTGAGTCACACGGGAAGTCTTGCTCCGGTTTAGGCTTATGGTGGGTATTACACTGAGTCCCACGGGAAGCATGGTTAGGCTCGTGGTGGGTATTACACTGAGTCCTACGGGAAGCATGGTTAGGCTTGTGGTGGGTATTACATTGAGTCCCACGGGAAACATGGTTAGGCTTGTGGTGGGTATTACACTGAGTCCCACGTGAGGCAATGAGATTTATTGTATGGACGTTTTCCATTCAGTTTTGATTACTTGTAGAGATGTAACCAGAGTTTGAGAAAATATTAGAATCAAACCCTTAGAGTCGAGAGAACTCTAAGATAGGGAACTCACTGAGATGTTTTATCTCACCCCATGTTGATGTTGTTATTTCAGGCACTTCAGGTTGCGCAAAGGGTAAAGATAAGACAACTTGATTATCTTTGCTTGTTTGATGGCTTCCTTCCGCTGTGGACTTTTGAGATCTTCAGATCTAGTTCTTAGACTTTTTATTTTGTGAACATCTTGTATTATTTATAGCCTTTTTGTATTAGTACCTTATAATGTAGTGGCTATATTTATGCAATGTATTACTAAGAACTTATTGTATTTCAGTACCAAACTTTAATTTATATATGAAAAGTATGCTTTGATGTATGTCTTTTATATATGGGTATTACAGCTAAGTCCTCCAAATATCATCAAAAAAGGTTTACATGACTTTGACAAGTCATTTATAACTATAAAAGGTGCAGAGATCAAGGATTCCAGGATTAGGGTTTCACAATGCCCAAATTAGGGTTTATGACTAATCAAGGATCCCAGAGCCAAGGTTTTTATCTGGACAATAGCCTATAACATAGGGAATGGTATAAATATCTCATATACATCATGGAAGTCCATTAATAAGGTCAAAATACCTCAGAGGATGTCCAATCAAAAACTCAGAAAACCAGGGGTATCTAGTGTAATTTACACCTGGACCAAAAAGTCAAAGTTTGACTTTTTGACCCAAAATGATCGTCATGACCTATATTACAAGAATATATGGTACATGAATGCATTTTATCACAAAAAAAATCATAAATTTGAAGATAACTTGTAAAAGGGGAAATCTTTGAAACTTAGAAATTTTCCTGCTATGGAAAAAAGGTGTTCTAGTAGCCTACTTCTAAGCATCATAACTTGTGATCCAAGCATCAGACTTTGGTGAACTAAAGATCAAATGAAAAATATAATCATAACCGACAAATTATTCGACTACAAGAAACTCCAATTCTTCATGGATTTTAAATTATGATTGGATCAAAATCAAGAAAATACTTATTTTCAACACTTGGACAAATTTTGTCTAAGTACAAAATCAGCAAAACACCAAAACTTGGAGGGATTTTTCACCAAGTTCCAAGTTGATTCAGATCCTTCTCAAAACACCAATGTTGTTGAAAATGTTGCTAACAATTTAAAGAACCAATTGGCATGAAAATATCTTGCTTGTACATGAAGAAATCATGGATCAAAGTGACCATCCAAGACTGTTTTGCAAAAGACAGATTTTCACAAACTTTTGAAATCTGATTTTTTGAGTCAAAGGACAATGTCAAGTGGTCTTATCTTAGAAATCATTAAAAACCTTATCAAACCTAAAAATTCATGATTGCTCCAAGGAATTCCCATAAATGGCATTTATGAATTTCAACACTTATGCATTTTGATCCAAGGGTCACCAAGCTCCAAAAAGGTATATTCTTGGATCTTTTGTTCAAAAAGAAATAGGTGGACATGATCCAAGCATAAAACTTCTTAGGAATCTGAATTTTGTTGCTGCAATAGCTAAGCTATTTGAGAAGTTCATCATTTCTTGTGTAAGAGATATTTTCACAAAGCATGACTCATAATTGTGACCTCGTCTCTTCAAGACTTAAGGGCTAAGTAATCTCAACATCTTAGACTATAAATAGAGACCTCATTTGATCATAAAAATTAAACCAAAGCCTCTGATCTTCAAGCTTTCTCTCCTTTGCTCCTAAAGACTCAACATGATATTTTGAGCAATCACTACTGGTTTTTGAGTTATGGCCACTATCAACTCAAACCAATTGCTCAAACACATCACATATGATGTTTATGAGGTTTTCAAACACTTAGATCACCTATGAAACACCTCCTACCCAAAATCACTTTTCAAAACCTCAAAGAAACCTTGTTTCTACAACTTGTAGATCAGAACTTGATCTAGCCATTTGCAATCAAGTCCAAGTGTTCAAACCTACTCCATATGGTGTAGGGAAGCTGTCTAGATGAGCTAAATTTGAATAATTTGCATAATGTTTCATAATTTTCATGATTTTTCATGATCTCTAACTATTTTTCACACCATTTTGATTGTGAGCATTCATTTGTGTTTACATGTTTAGTTCTTAGGTTTTTGAGGAGGCATTTATGCCATGCCTTGGAAGAGTTATGTAAGACTTGTATGTTTTGTATTCGAAACATCTTAGAGGACCTATAATCCATCTCAAGTTACCTTTTCAATGTCCATAATGTGCATAAAAGCATGTATATTTTAAGCATCATTTTGCATCCACTTAGGACATCTTATCTTGTGTTTGTGATACCATTTCTTGTCCATCTTTTTGCCAATTCTCTTTGACGATTGTCTACATGATGTTGAGTTATAGCTACTGACTTATAAAATTTTGGTGCATTGATACATGACCCATAATTTGTTTGTGAATGCTTAACTTTGCATTTTTTCCAAAAGTGAAACTTACTTTGGTTTGCTTAGTTTGTCTAATTCTTTGAACACTACTTATATGCCTTGCGTGTGAAATTTGAACATGCGTTAGGGGGAGATTCTCTAATTACCTATAATTACATCATATGTGTTTACATCTTCATGACTTCATTTCTTACTTGTATTGCAAGCTACTAGTTTAGGACTTGTTTAAAGTTAAGTTATGCTAGTTTTGTTTAGGTGTTTGAAACATGTAATAATTTGAAACTTCTTGACAATTGTAGGATGTTTTAGATGTTCATAACATGATTTTACTTCTGACTTTAAGCTTTTCTAATTTCCCATGTTCATACTCATGTGTTCTTTGCTTTTGTACATGTGAAATGTTGCATCTAAGTGAACCATATTGTGCATAACTTTTTGCTCATCATGTATGCATCAATGTTCCATCTCCATGTTAATTCAATGATGTTTTCATACTCCAATGAAGGTTTTACATTATGACCTAGGTCTATTTCCATATCTTATTCCAATTCATCTAATTTCTAATGGCTTTCTTTTGTAGTTTACAATTGACTTAGAAGTAGAACTTATCTTTTGCTATAGTTTGTAATTGTTTGATTCTTTTTAGTTCATTAACTTAAATAGGATGTAACCTAATGTGTGTCAACTAAGGTCATGCTACATTGGTTGTTTCATGTTGCTTTATTCTTGTTATTTCTAACCCTTTTGTTAAGTGATGCAAGGTACCTCAAAGGACATCACCAAAGGATGGCATAGTTTTGTTTACTTTGTAGATATTCATTTCTAACTTGTTTGTTCTTTAACATTAATAGGTGCTTACCTTTCTTACGCTTTTTTTTCTTTACTACAGATCTATATCCATTTGGTAGGACTTTCTTCACATTTTTACATCCTTTTAATGATTTCAAATGACATGAGAAGTATGAATAGAGATGCATGTCTTTATTGCTTTCAAGTGCCATGAGAAGTAGGAATAGAGATGCATGACTAGGAGTCCCTACTTCGGTAAGCAATGTTGTTTACTTGCTTTCAAGTCCTCAAGTGAGGCTCTGATTGTGCTTGCTTACATTTGTGCCTAAGACCTCTGAGAGGCATCCCATTCCCATATCCCCCTGTAAGACCTCCAAGAAGGCAATTGACGGAAGGTAGGGTTCACAATCGACCCCCTTTATTCTAGTTGAGTCGTTATTAGCTCTCATTACATGATTGAAGTTATGAACATCACCTTCTCCTATTACTGAGTTGTCCAAGTGGAAGGAGGGTCTGCAATCGACCCCCACTCAGTGTCTTAGTTCACATCGGCCGATGTTGATGCTTATGTGATCTCATTCACATCACTCTTTCTTTCTTATTCTTCTACTTTGATATATGATATCATTGTATTGTTTGTTGTAGCTTTTGCTTCCTCATTAGGATACCTATTCTAACTTACCCAAGTTAGATAAGTTAGAAAACATATCATAGGAATAACCATTGTATGCTAGCATTAGGTAGACTTCCCTTTTTAATCCTCAACCTTAGGATCAATTATTGTATGCTAACATTAGGAGTAATGTCTAGTCCCCTTTAGTTTTTTCTTTAACCTTGAGTCACTCTTTTCATCTACAAAGAAAATAAAAAACATCTAAAAAAGGAAAAGGGATGTACGGTACGCCAGGAGCCTTAAGCACATTCGAGTAGTGATTAATGCGTGTTCCATTTTGGAGCGACGTATCAAGTACTCGCTCGTGTCATAGTCTGTAGCACTGTGCATACCAAAACAAAAATGAAAACACTTCATTAAAAGAAAAATAACCAAGCTTCATGTCTTTCTTCTCTCATCTCATACTCCTTTGCAGACGCATTGACTTGTCACCACCATTCTACCTCAAACAGGAAACACCCAAGCCTCGATTCAGCGAGCAGATAATCCGTAACTGCTATAACGTGAACATTGACGATGTCAATCTAAAAAACACAAAAAAAAACAATAAGTGTCACCGTAGTGAGTTAAACTATGTTAGTCTGATTCTCATTCAAGGTGAGATATGTAGGCATAGGCGCGACGCCTAGCGACCACAATCTTCATTCTATTTAGAACAAGGTCGACTTTGATTCTCATTCTAGATGAGATACGTCAAGCTGGGACACGATGTCCTCTCGAGTTAACTTCCTTTTATCCCTCTTCTCTCTTTCTCTCTCTCTCTCTCTCTATATATATATATATATATATATATATATATATATATATATATATATATATATATCGTTTCCCATTATTTTCCTTTCTTTCCAGTTAGCAACAGATGGAGCACTCAGACACCTACGCCTTTTGAGCAGCAATTCAAACGTGGATCCCGTCGAGTACGACGGACGTGACAGGGTGTTAATAACTTCCCTTCACGTAACCGATGTAGAAGCATACTTCAAGCTCTTTGTTTTGATGATGTCAACATTATCCAAGCTCATTCTAGATTGCAAAAAGTCGAGATGACAACAAACGATCAAGACCATGGCTATGCATCATCAATGAAATGTTTCCGATCGATTCAAGATTTTGTGCTACTCTTTCAAGACTTGTCTCAAGGCTTAGGTATATCAATAATTAACTTTTAAATATGATATACAAGTGTTCAACATAATCTTCATAATTTTATTGCATGTGCATAGTTTTTGAAAATGAAATTGGAACTGGTTTAACACTTTTAACAGAAATATTTTTCTGAATTTTAACAGTGTTAACCGGTTAACGGCAGCAATTTTCAAATTCTGTGGTAACGTTCATAGGCGTTAACCGATTAACCTATTTGGTTAACCGGTTAACACTGAAGAAAGTTTGAAAAATTGTTTCTTTTTAAATTCAAATATTTTGTTAAAGTTATACCTCTTCATGTTTTTCTTTCATAAGATTTTTATACCTTTTCAAATAATTTGATTTCAAATTTTCATATCTTTTTGAATAGGTGTTTCAACTATTATAAATTCTAACATTTTCAAATTCATAAACAACCTCCTAGAAAAATTTCAAATATTTTCATACAATCAAATTCACTTTATTCAAATTATCTTCATCTTTCAAAAGTGTTCATAAGTTCATAATTTTCATATTTTGTCTTGAACACTTGTGTTGAATATTTATAGTGAATTCTTGATTATAGGAGAATATCAATTTTATTGATATCATTTCATTGTACTCTCACTCAAACAATATTATAGAAAGTGTCTTTCTATTTTGTGACTTGTGTTCCAAGGATTGTTTGGACATAAGGGTAAGTGTGGCAAGAGGATTGTTTTTGCACACTTATTTGTATAGTTTTGTTAGAAAGTAGGCCTCACCATTGAAGGTGTGATAGGTTGTACTGTTCTAAAGAAAACTAGTGGAAATCTCTTTCGGTTTGGAAAGGGGACTGGATGTACCTTCGGATTGTGAAGGGAACCAGGATAAACCTCCTTGTGTTCTTTACTTTTCTTCTTTACAATTTTTGTTCTTTAACCGTAAAAGCAAAATCCATCCATCTAAGAAAAAGAATCGAGAAAATTTTGATAACACCTAATTCACCCCCCCCTCTTAGGCGCATTTTGATTCTACAATTGGCATTAGAGCAGGTTTAGGTAACCTGTTCCTACAAGATCCTATGGCTTCCGCAAACTCGAATCTCGTTTTCAAAGATGGTGGAAGTAGCAACAAGCCTCCGCTCTTCTCCGGCGAATACTTCGATTTCTGGAAAATCTGAATGAGGGCACATCTTGAAGCCCAAGGAGAAGGCATATGGGAAGCAATCGAAGAAGGTCCGCATAATCCCGTCAATGTAATCAACGGTGTTGGAACGGCGAAGTTGAAGAATATGTATGATGAAGATGATAAAAGAAAGATCCTAAATGAGAAGAAAGCAATCAACATACTTCAAAGTGCTCTTAGTATGGACGAATTTTTTCGTGTATCACAATGCAAATCGGCGAAGGAGATTTGGGATACTTTGGTAGAAACACATGAAGGAACAACAGAAGTTAAAAGATCAAGGCTTAACACGTTAAGTCAAGAATACGAAATGTTCCGCATGCAGCCCGGAGAATCTATTGTGGCTTTACAAAAAAGATTTGTTCATCTAACCAACCATTTGATTGCACTCGGAAAGACCTTCACCAACGACGATCTTAACTTGAAAGTTCTAAGGTCTTTGACAAGGGAATGGCAACCGAAGGTGACCGCAATTTCGGAGAAGAAGAGTCTCTCAACAATGACATCCACATCTCTATTCGGCAAACTTCAAGAGCACGAATTGGAACTTGGAAGGCTCGAGAAGCATGAAAGTCAAGAGAAAAAGTCCAAAGGAATTGCTTTGAAGATTGACACGAAGGATGACAAAGATGACGAGATCTCCGAAGATGAGAACTTCGTGCTTCTTGTTAAGAAGCTTGGTAAGTTTTTTAACAAAAATAATAATTCTTCTTTTCCTAAAAAGAATAAACATTTCAGGAAGAAGGATGCATCCACATCGAATCAAGAAGTTACATGCTATGAATGTGGAAAGCAAGGTCACATAAAACCGGATTGTCCAAGACTTGCGAAGAAAGGAGGATTCAAAGGCAAGAAGGACTTCAAGAATAAAAAGGCTTATGTCGCGTGGGATGACAATGAAGTTAGTTCCTCATCGGAATCGGAAAGCGACGAATGTGCAAATATGGCGTTAATGGCGTCACATCACTTCGATGAAGAAAATGATGAGGTATGCTTGAAAACAACTTCTACGCAATGGTATCTCGATAGCGGTTGTTCAAAGCAAATGACGGGCGACATCAACAAATTTTCAAGTCTAACACTTAAGGCCAAAGGATACGTTACTTACGGTGATGATAATAAAGGAAGAATTCTTGGAGTTGGAACCATTGGTGCATCTCCTCATAAAATCATCGAAGACGTCCTTTATGTGGAAGGCCTTAAACACAACCTTCTTAGCATAAGTCAATTGTGTGACAAAGGGTTCCGAATCAATTTCACAAAGGAGGAATGTTTGATAGAACACGAAGTCACTCATGAACTCTTGCTAAAAGGTAAACGATTTAATAACATTTTTATGATCTCTTTTGATGACTCTTCTTTGAAGGTGAAATGCTTAATGGCAAACAACAACGATGCATGGCTTTGGCATAAGAGGATTGCTCATATTCACATGGAGCACTTGAATAAATTATTAAAGCATGATCTAGTTGTTGTTCTTCCAAAGATGAAGTTTATCAAGGATAAGCTTTGTGACGCATGTCAAAAGGGGAAGCAAACCAAAACATCCTTCAAGACCAAGAAAGTGATATCTACTACAAGACCACTCCAATTGTTACATATGGATCTTTTCGGTCCATCAAGAACAAAAAGCTTCGGAGATCTATCACAAAAGGAGATATCAAAAGAACAAGCAATATCACAAGAAGAGAAGTCACCAACCATTGAAGAACATCAAGATCTTCCAAAAGAATGGAGAACTCATAGAGATCACCCGATAGATAAAGTGATTGGTGATATTAGCCAAGGCGTTGCAACTCGACTCAATCTCAAAGATGCTTGCCTCAACATGGTGTTCGTGTCTCAAATTGAACCAACAAAAATCGATGAAGCCTTAGGCGACAATCAATGGATAATAGCTATGCAAGAAGAACTCAACCAATTCGAAAGGAACCAAGTTTGGACTCTTGTACCAAGACCGGACAACAAGCATATCATAGGCACAAGATGGGTGTTCAAGAACAAACTTGACGAGAATGGGATAATAGTTCGTAACAAAGCACGATTGGTCGCACAAGGCTACAACCAAGAAGAAGGAATCGACTTTGATGAAACATTCGCTCCGGTAGCAAGGTTAGAAGCAATTAGATTTTACTTGCTTACGCTTGTTCTATGAATTTTCAGTTGTACCAGATGGATGTCAAAAGCGCTTTCCTAAACGGTTACATCAATGAAGAAATCTACATCAAACAACCTCCCGGTTTTGAAGACTTCAAGAACCCGTATCATGTCTACAAGTTGAAGAAGGCTCTTTATGGATTAAAGCAAGCACCAAGGGCTTGGTATGATCGCCTTAGTAACTTCCTATGTGAGAAAGGTTTTACTAAAGGAAAGGTTGACAAGACTTTGTTCATCAAAAATCTTAAGGGTAACACCTTACTTGTTCAAGTCTATGTCGACGACATCATCTTCGGTTCAACAAACAAAGATCTTTGCGAAGAATTCTCTCTTATGATGCAAGGCGAATTCGAGATGTCCATGATGGGAAAGATGAACTACTTTCTTGGATTACAAATCAAGCAAACAAAGGATGGCATCTTCATCAACCAATCCAAGTATTGCAAGGAGTTATTGAAAAGATTTGATATGGACAATTGCAAAGAGATGTCTACCCCAATGGGATCCGGAACGTATGTTGATCAAGATATTTCCGGCACTTCAATAGATATTACAAAGTATCGAGGTATGATCGGTTCACTCTTATATTTGACGGCGAGCCGTCCTGACATTATGTTTAGTGTTTGTTTGTGTGCCCGCTTTCAAGCTAATCCGAAGGAATCGCATCTCACTGCCGTGAAGAGGATCATGAAGTATCTCAAAGGAACGACACACGTCGGATTATGGTATCCTAAAGGTTGTACTTGCTCTTTAATTGGTTATTCTGACGCTGATTATGCAGGATGTAAGACCGATAGAAAGAGTACAAGTGGTACTTGTCACATTCTCGGGAATGCTCTAGTGTCGTGGGCATGCAAGAAGCAAGCATGCGTTGCACTTAGCACGGCCGAAGTGGAGTACATTGCAGCAGGAAGTTGTTGTGCTCAAATCTTGTGGCTTAAGCAACAACTTCTCGATTTTGGTATAGATCTCGGTTGTATCCCTCTCCGGTGTGACAACACAAGTGCCATCAATATCACGAAGAACTCGGTCATGCATTCAAGAACAAAGCACATTGATATCCGGCACCACTTCCTTCGAGATCATGTTCTAAATGGAGATGTCGATGTTACATTCGTGGATACACACAATCAACTCGCCGACATATTCACAAAACCATTGGCTAAAGAGCAATTTTACAAGATTCGACGAGAACTTGGTATTCTCAATGAAGGTGACATCTAACCTTTACTTTAAAAATTGCTTATTGTATGTCTTTATTGCTTTTTATGTATGTTTGTTCACTTTTTAGTCATAAAAGGCTAGCACTCCCATTTCGCCGTTTTTCGTTTTTCTCACTTTCGTATACCCGAAAATAATCGGTTTCAAAAACTTTTTTTATCAAAAGTTGCGTTTTGATGAGTGCTAACACTTTATGAAAAAAAATTTGTGAAAAAATTATTATTTTTAGGCTAAAATATGCTGCTGGATTTTTCAAAAAATTCAAATTTTTTAACCGTTAACCGGTTAACCTATTACGTTAACCGGTTAACACATCCAAAACTTGGATTTCCAGCGCAGGTTTCAGCTTCTGTCTGTTTAAGTTGTTTTTATTGTTTTCATTTAAAAATTATGTTATAAGTCCTACGTTTGTTAGGCAATTTTGATTTCGGTTCGGTTATGTTTTCGTACTCTTATCAGTTTTCAATCCAATTATGTTTTGCTATGTGTATGTGTTTATATATGCTTTCATACTAAGTTGCATCATGCTGAATTTTATGTTGTATTTTTCATATTTATGCTTGATCCTCTCTTCCTTTTTGCTAATGACAAAGGGGGAGAAGAGCTTTGGTTTCTAATATCTCTCTGCAGAATTTTGCCTCTGTTTTAGATAGGGGGAGCTGCTGATCATAGGGGGAGAAGCAAGTCTAGAACATGATTGATCGATCAAAGCTTGTACACAAATTCGCTCGGTTGTCATCATCAAAAAGGGGGAGAATGTAGAAGCATATTTCAAGCTCTTTGTTTTGATGACGTCAACATTATCCAAGCTCATTCCAGATTGCAAAAAGTCGAGATGACAACAAACGATCAAGACCATGGCTATGCATAATCAATGGAATGTTTCCGATCGATTCAAGATTTTGTGCTACTCTTTCAAGACTTGTCTCAAGGCTTAGGTATATCAATAATTAACTCTTAAATATGATATACAAGTGTTCAACATAATCTTCATAATTTTATTGCATGTGCATAGTTTTTGAAAATGAAATTGGAACTGGTTTAACACTTTTAACAGAAATATTTTTCTGAATTTTAACAGTGTTTACCGGTTAACGGCAGCAATTTTCAAATTTTGTGGTAACGTTCATAGGCGTTAACCGATTAACCTATTTGGTTAACCGGTTAACACTGAAGAAAGTTTGAAAAATTGTTTCTTTTTAAATTCAAATATTTTATTAAAGTTATACCTCTTCATGTTTTTCTTTCATAAGTTTTTTATACCTTTTCAAATAATTTGATTTCAAATTTCCATACATTTTTGAATAGGTGTTTCAACTATTATAAATTCTAACATTTTCAAATTCATAAACAACCTCCTAGAAAAATTTCAAATATTTTCATACAATCAAATTCACTTTATTCAAATTATCTTCATCTTTCAAAAGTGTTCATAAGTTCATAATTTTCATATTTTGTCTTGAACACTTGTGTTGAATATTTATAGTGAATTCTTGATTATAGGAAAATATCAATTTTATTGATATCATTTCATTGTACTCTCACTCAAACAATATTATAGAAAATGTCTTTCTATTTTGTGACTTGTGTTCCAAGGATTGTTTGGACATAAGGGTAAGTGTGGAAAGAGGATTGTTCTTGCACACTTGTTTGTATAGTTTTGTTAGAAATTAGGCCTCACCATTGAAGGTGTGATAGGTTGTACTGTTCTAAAGAAAACTAGTGGAAATATCTTTCGGTTTGGAAAGGGGACTGGATGTACCTTCGGATTGTGAAGGGAACTAGGATAAACCTCCGTGTGTTCTTTACTTTTCTGCTTTACAATATTTGTTCTTTAACCGTAAAAGCAAAATCCATCCATCTAAGAATAAGAATCGAGAAAATTTTGATAACACCTAATTCACCCCCCCCTCTTAGGCGCATTCTGATTCTACAACCGACTCCTGGGCCCGATCTTGGTCGTAAGACCATTCCTTCCCCCCCCCCCCCCCCGGGTTTTCTTTGTTTGTTCTCCTTTCCTTTTATGGATAAAAAATGTTTGGTGGTGACTCTTATGTTCATATTTTTCTCCGGTTGTTTTTCGTATTGCGACACTAAGTGTTGAAGACTCTGATGACCTGAAGTTCTAAAGACCAAGTGCAGAAATACTCTGAAGACTTAAGGGTTGTGAAGATTAAGGTTCCGAAGACTAAGAGATGAAGACTCTGAAGACAAGGTTCTGAGTGAGCAACATTCTCAAGACTCTGAAGACTTGAAGTTATGAAGAACAAGGATTTCAAAGACAAGTGTTGAAGTTCTGAAGACAAGGTTCTGAGTGAACAAGTTCTGAAGATCGAAGACTAGAGATTCTGAAGACCCGACTATGATATCTCTCTTCATGCTTCAATTATCTACCATCAGAAGCCTCTGAAGTTCAAATGATGATGTGACTATTACAAGGTAGTACACAGTACGAAAATGTTATCCCACTACCTCTCCACTAACCTTAAATTATGGGAAAGGACAATACGTGGAAATACTATTTTCATCCTTGTGTAACAAAATTCCTCAATAGTCAGTTGCTCTGTAATGGCTCTATTTTTCTTTGATATAAAAGGAAAGGATCACATGCTTATGTGATGTTGTTGTTCAGCAAACAAAACATGTCTATGTGAGGTTGTCGAATGAATAACCATGGGTTGGTGTGTTGCTGCTGAATGATATAACCATAAAGGTTAATACACACACAACCAAGTTGTCAAGATGGTATTGAACCATGTTATTAACGTTTCATACAATCATATGAGATTGATTATTACACAATAACAATGGAACAAACTGTGATGTTCTTAATAGATTATGGAGCCAAAGGTTGATAACTGTTTGACAACAATCTGCTGGTGCATAAGTCATTGATTCATAAGATCTTAATTCCATATGTTGCAAGAAGCTTGTTAAGTTGTAGAAGACAATGAAGATTATCATAGAAGATCCAATTACAAATCCACAACACAATTGTTGTATCCTGAAGCGGTCATTGGATTGAAAAAAACAAGGGTTGATGTCCAGAATGTTCTTAAGTGAATCAAGATGAAAAAGTGCTTCAACGTGCTCATCAAAGATCAACCAAGCTTTCAAAAGATTATAAAGAAGAAGACTTAAGAAATTTAAGTGCTCAAGGTTGTTGTCCTTGAAGAAGCAACTTGAAGAAGAAGAAGAAGAAGACTCCACACATTGAAGCTACAATACAATGCAATATTCTTAGTGTGTATTAGGATGATATTTTGATGTAATTAATATATTTTTATACATGCTTATGTAATAAGAAAACACTTGTAAAATGTTACCCACTTCCCTAAAGGACTGAGTGAAGGTCAGAACTTTAGGAGGCTCAGAAGTTAGTATTTTGATGCTCTCTCAGAACTAGGGGTTCTGGTGATTGATCAAGGGATAACGTTCTGGTGTTTCTCATAACTATGTGTTCTAGTGCTTTAAGTCACATCAGCTAGTGACAACAGAGATGTAAGTCGTCTTAGTTGGTTGTGCAGTTAGTCACAGAAGTTAGCCGCATAGGAAATCACGACAGTTATTGTGCAGTTAGTCATGGCAGGTAGTCGCGCAGGGAAGTCGCAACTACGGTTGTGCACTTAGTCCCAACAAGTAGCCGCACAGTGTAATCGAGCTTTGGTTATAGTGGATTAAGTTCTTTTCTAAGGAAAATCACCTTGTGGGGTGGATTGGACTAGCTTGAGAGTTGCTCATGTGAACCAGGATATTTTTGCACCCTAAGTTTTCTTTGCATTGTCATCTGCATCTTGCATACAAACAAGATCGTACTAGTTGCTCGGTTATTCTCGGGTTAGTTTATGTCTCGCAGGGGATCACCGTTGTCTTTAATTACTTTATTTGTTTATGTTAACTAACCATTAATCAAAATAAAAAAATATTTTGTTTCCTTTTGCTAACCTTTTTTAGGAAGAGGAACCATTGAAAATACCAAAAATAGCAGTCTTGCAGCTCGAGCGAAATTTCACAGAAAAAGTCGAAGTTGATCCGCATATAATTCAAATTTTTATCTGATCAAGAATTTCCCAAGTTAATTGATTCATTCAAAGGATTTCCAAGGTTCATGTGTTTACTTCTTCAACGCACAACAAGAATCGGGCCGAAACAACCAAGCAACCATGTTTGAATAAAAAATTAAAATTTCAGCTTGGTTAACCGGTTAACCAAATGGTTAACCGGTTAACCAGTGTGAAATTTGAATTTTTTATTCAAATTCAGCACCCTTAGATCATTGATTTAATTGGAATATTCTAGATCCATTGGTTTCTGATTTCTCTACATCACTTTGATCATTTCCTACCATAAACCCTCATTAATCACCACTCTTTTCCATTTCCCACCAAAATTCCAATTACCAAACCTAAATTCAAATTACCAAAGCAAGCTCCATTCCACCAAATTTCCATACCTAAGGCCTTTAAATAGGACCACAATTTCATTCATTCCACAAGCTTTTGATAGCCACAAAACCTCTTGCAAAATACTCCCCAACACCAAAATTCTCCAAAGCTCACCTTTCTTTCTTTTGAAGTTATCCAGAATTCACATTGAATTCTTGACTAACTTGAGCTAAACCTTCATCCTTTCATTCTTTTGCTCATCAATTTCAGTAGATCTAAGCTTGTGTTAGTCCAATTTGAAGAAGAGCTTTTGGTAATCCATCTTCCTCCATAAACCCATATTCACCATCAACATTCAAGATGTAGATCTTTGGTGCCTTTGTTTCTAGATCCTTTGGATCTTTATTTGTTGTTTAATTGCAGGGGTTCCACTGTATTTTGGTTGAAAAATTCGTGCAAATTCAGATCATGATCATCCAATGTTTGAGAAAAGGTTTCAAAGTGGATCATGCTGAATTTTCTGCATTTTTCAGCTTCTGGTACAGCGTTAACCGGTTAACCATTTGGTTAACCGGTTAGCCATCTTCAAAACAGCGCAAATTATTCAAAATCTGCATGCGTTAACCGGTTAACCAATTGGACCAATTGGTTAACCAGTTAACACATGACAGAATGGTGTTTTTGGCTTGTTTCAAGCCCCTTTTTGGTTCCTCTTTTTTTTCCTTCTTCCTCCTTTTTATATTTACCTTGGGAAGCATTTTTGGGAGTGATTTCTCCTTAATTTCAGTGAACTTTGGGTGTAGATTAAAGTAGTTAATGTTCATAAATTCAAAACTACCTTTAAGTGGATTATTCAATTCATTTAAGGTATTTTGCGTTAGTGATACATTTTCATGCTTGAATCCACCAATATGAGTGATTGAACTTAAGGATGAAAGAATACCATAAGTGCGGCTCAATTTGGTATTCACCTTTAGTTTTGTGCGGTAAACACCCCGAATTTGCCCTCACTTTTAATTGGTGGTGGCTGTAAACACCCTGAATTTGCCCTCACTTTTTCTCACACCATGGCTTGTGATCTTTCATTTTTTGCATAAGCATAAGCATACCATCTCATATTGCATATTTGTTTCATCTGCATAGTTTATTTCATCTGCATCTAGGGTTTGTGATCTGAGCAATCCAAGAAATGATTTGAGCCATACCAAAGGTCTTGAAGCTTGCCAAGAGGGTCCATGTGTGTTCCATGATCATAATATGCTCTCCAAAGTTCATAAAAGTCAAGGGATCACAAAGCATGTCAAAGGCATAGAGGCAGACTGAAGATTTCCTACACAAATGACCTAAAATTAGAGTTTTGGTTTTAGAGGCTTTAATCCCAAACTTTTTGGTCATTCTTGTTTCTAATGGTCTTAATATGTTATAAGGATCATGTGTACCAAATTTGATGATGAAATTCACTATGGGAGTCATCTGATCATTGGGTAACTTCTTGAGCAAGTAATGTCAAAATCAGGGCATTTGAGGCCTCCACCAAGGGTACCAAAGGGTCACATTAATCATTTTAAGTTTCTATGATCTTTATTTGATCTTAGAAGTGGTTGTAAGTTCACAAAGTTGAAGAATTTCAAGCCAAATGCAAACTTGCTGTTTTTGGAAATGACTTGTAATGGAAACTTTCCATTTTGGGAAAGATATTCAACCTATTCTTTCATAACCAAAAATGCTTCAAATGAAAAATTCTTGGGCATGAAAGTTGTAGATTATGTCTTCCAATTTTCAAAAAGTACAAGAACATGTCTTGATTCATCCTAGAACTCAAGATATGGCCTTTCAAAGTTGGCAAAAATCCTATAATTTTCAAGTTCATGCCAAAGAGGGAATTTTGCAATTTTCATTTGCCAAGCCATTTCATGACCTCTAATCAACTTCTATGCACCATAACATGTCAAAGCAACTTCAAAAGATAAGAATTGGCCTTTGAACCTAGGGTTTTGATGGCTTGATTCTTAAGAAATCTCAAATTGACAATTATGCATAAACTTTGCAAAACCTCTTGGAACTCTTCATCCACTTGTGTCAGCTGCATAAACTTGATCCTAGGGCCATCCTTGAACCAAGCTAAGGCCAAGACACCCCAAAATCCAGCTCTGACTCAGCCCATGCTTAAGGTACCATAACTTTTGACTTTTTGCAAATCAAGCCATACCAATCATCCTGTGCCACAACCATTCTCTGGCCAATCAGCATTGTTTATGCAAGCATCAAGGAGCCCAATTCACACAATCTTGGAGCCTGAATCCTCAAGAACTCAGAAATCTCAAAAATTGCCATAGAACTTCCTCTCTTCAAAACTCACTCCTCAGCCATCAAAACTTAAAATTTATTTCACCATTCAACTCCACATACCACAAGGATCATTTCCCACCCCTCACCATGGCCTGAATCACCTTGAAACAAAAACACGATTCCTGCTTAATCAGAACTGAAACCTCCAAACCATCCACCATAAGCCTCATCCAAGCATTCCATTAGCACAAGGAGGACCAGAGGAGTTGATTTGCACAAGAGAGAGGTCCAGAAAGCTCCATTTTGAAGAAGCTCAGTTCAGGTAACCTTCAAGAACATTTTTTCCAGAACCTCTCTTTCTTGTTATAAATTGATTATATGTGTTACATTGATCATCCTGATGTATTTAAAATTGAAAATGGTTGAGAAATAAGCATTTCATGATGTTCTGAAACTTTGCCCGTGAAAATGTTTTTGCTTTTATTCATCATGTATGCGTGTTATAAATGATTTTTGATGCTTGATTCTTGCTTGTTGTTGTTTGGAGATGTGTTCTGGAGATTTTGGGGGTTTGGGGTGGCATATTGAGAGAGATTGAATGAAGAGCTTGCCGGAGAAGACGATCGGAACAGTGTTCCGGTCGCCAGGAAAGGATTAGGGATTAATTAGGTTTAAATGTCAGTTTGAATGTAGGTCGTAGGATGAGTGTTTCCCGCGTGCGTTGGAGGGTCCAGCTTAGCCCTAATTATAATTAATTAGTTTAAGTAATTCAGATTAGCCCAGATTAGATCCAGGCCATCCAAACACATGCCAGTCAACATCTCTCTCCCCAGTTCAAATCTGAGCCTTTGGATCCTCTGACTTTCCATTTAATCCATTTTTAATTCATTTTCTTTGTATTTCTTTTGTTCATTTTATTAAAAATAGTAAAAACCATAAAAAATATCATTTCTTGCATTTTTGTTTCAAATATTTTTCTCAACCTGAAAACAATTTTTATTTTATTTTTTGCATTAAAAAAGTATTTTTAAAATATTTAAATGTTATTTTTAATTAATTAATGGATTTTAATTAATTAAAAAAGCATTTAGGTTTCTAAAAATCATCAAAAAAATCATGAAGCATCCTTAAACATTTAGAAACATTTAAAAACTCACCATACAAATTTCGTTTTAGGTTTGATCATATTTTCACAATTTTCTTTGAATTAGGGTTCTTTAAAATCACATTTTTTAACCCTAACTTGAAAAATTCATTTATGCCTAACCATGATGAGTTTGAACTTGATTCTTTTAGAATTGTTTCACATATTGCATATAGTTTCTAGGTTATTTTTCTCATGGTTTTATCTTGCATTTTCAATTTGATTTGCATTTTACCTTTAGAAGCACCCAAAAACCCTAGCAAACTTAGAAATTTCATAACTTTCACTAGGTTAGGCTTCTGACTTTCTCCTTTGGGCTGTGATCTTACATGGGATTAAGGTTTGTTTGAGCTTGATTTCAATTTTTTATCATGTTAAATGCTTCTGTTTTGGTCTTATGCATCTCATGTTGTCTTAAAACCCTAATTTTGCATCTTCATTTGCATTCTCCTTTGCACATCATCATCATATGAACTTGCCATGACATTTCAAGCATTTGTATGAAATATTAGACATCTTAAGACATGCTTGAGCATTGCTTGATCATTTATTCATTCATTTGCTATGCTTTGCATCCATTACATTTCATGAACATCCATGTGTTTTCATGCTTCTAAACATGCTTCCATTGCATCTCATCCTTGTATGATCATTCATATGCATATTGTATGACTTTGCATCCTCTCATATTCCATTTATATTGCATATTCACTTATGACTTTAGTCTTTGCATCTCATTTCATCTCATTTCCTTTTGCCTTATGTCTTATGCATCCATACTAACATTTCAGGTACTTTTGGTAAGTTATCTGGGAGGTGAATTTGCCTTCACCTCCCACCTCTTCTTTCCTTTTCATTTGCATTCTTACATGTATTTGAAGTGAACATGCTTCACTTATGTTCTCTCCTTCTTACTTTCTCTCTTTTAAGTTACTTATCTTCTTCAAGAAGTAAGTAACTTATTCTTCTTCTCCTTTCTCTTTTCATATGCTTCTTCCATTGGTGGCCTTGAAGATCTTTCCTCTTAAGCCTCATAAACCATAGGATGTCCAAGAATGATAACTTTTAGGGTTGTGTATAGTCCCCCCTAGCTTTTTACCTTTGAGTCTCATTGAGTTCCTCTTAATCAGAGACTAAACTCTTAAAGCTTTAGGACTTTGGAATTAGGGTTATGTCTGCATCCTTATCTTAGGATGGAGTGTATAACTTTAATCCTTAGTGTTAAACCTTTAATTTATTTACACCTCTTAATCAAAACACATTAATAATCACTAAGACTTTATCTTGTAACTTGGGCCTTACATTAGGGTTTTATCTCTTATGGTTAAGAGGGACTAACCCTAGTGTTTAATGGACAAGTCCCCCTCAATTTGTCTTACAAACTTAAAATCCACTTCTTAATCTCATCCTTTAATTAAAATCCATCCAATAAAGGCTTGTTATATAATGATTTTAATCCCTAACCATGGATTAAGTTGAGGTATCTTCCTCAGCTTAAGTGTTCTCATCTATCATCCTTCTATTAGGATGGTGTAATGAGATCATTAATCTGTGATTAGAGGTTAAACTCATTACTTAACACTAAACAAAAACCCAAAAACATATAAATAATCACAAGTAGGTTAATGATCTTAATCCTACATCATCATGGTAATTAAGTTAAGATGCTTATCTCATACTTAAGTAGGCTCATTATCCCTAATCAGGGAGGATATAATAAGTTTACAACCCTTGGTTTAGGCTTAAGCTCATTAACTTATGCAAAACACCCAAAACAATAAAAAGCTGAAAACAAAAAAACAAACAATAATCGTCTCCTTCGGGATTCTTTTCTCATCACACTCATTCACAAACGAGAACTTGCTTCTTCCATCTAATGCAAGATAGTTAGCTCTCGAGCCAGACGAGTCATACACTTGAGCATAGACAAGCAAGCAGTTCACAGTCAATTTATTTACAGTCTCTTTGATTCGAACTACAGTGTTCTGACTTCCTCATTGCACGAGAGGATACGTAGGCATAACTTAATGGTTATCAAACAAAAGTCTTTGTGTCTTCCCCCCCTCTTTCAGCATTCATTTCTAAGCCTCAATTCCTGAGCACCCACGTTTTTCACTGACACCTGTATTTTCTTTCCTTAGCTTTTGCACACAGATATCACATACACCTACCCCTTTTTTGAACACAATCTTGTAAGCGTGGATCCCGTCGAGTACGACGGACGGTCTGGGTGCTAATACCTTCCCAGGTCGTAACCAACCCCCTTTCTTAGTTTCTCTGGTTCACAACCGTCTTATCCATCTCTTTCCAGGTTTATGCAGCATTACCTTTCCTTCGGGATAAAAATGCCTAGCTGGCGACTCTATTCAATTCAACCTCATTTTCTCTTTCACCGGCCGTTTGCGTCTGCACCTTGGGACCTTGGTGTCTTTTCAGGGGAGCGACAGCTTGGCGACTGTGCTAGGGACATCTTTGCAACCAGGGCTTCTGGTTCTTTTTGTGGGTTTCTCCTAGCGCCTGTTTGATTTGTTTTTATGGGGGTGTTATGTGTGCTTCTTGTTTATTACTTTATTTATTGCTTTCATTTACTATTTTATGCATTTCATATTATTGTCATCATATCATGTGCTGTTTTTGTTGGTTTGCCTTGTGTCGCTCCCGATAAATGGGAAGGGCCCAGATAAAGGTACAGACGCGAACGGTCGGCGAGGGGGACAATGAGAACACACAGCCGTGAACCCACTGGAGAATGAATAGAGTCGCCAGCTAGGCATTTTTATCCCGGAGGAAAGGCAATGCTGCATAGACCTAGAAAAAGATGGATAAGACGGTTGCGAACCAGAGAGACTGAGAAAGGGGGTTGGTTACAACCCGGGAAGGTATTAGCACCCAGATTGTCCGTCGTACTCGACGGGATCCACGCTTAGAAGATTTGTGTTTAAAGGGGTAGTGTCAGTGCAATTTGTGTATAAAATAGCTGGAAAAGATGTACAGGTGTCAGTGTAAGAGAAGGTGAAGTGTATAAGTGAAGTGTCAGTGTAAGAATGGAGTGAAATGCTCATGATAATGAGGCTAAAAGAATGAAGCTGGAAGAGGGGGAATGTACAGAGACTTTTGTTCGATAACTGTTAAATTATGCCTACGTATCCTCTCGTGCAATGAGGAAGTCAGAACGCCGTAGTTCGACCCAAAGAGACTGAAAGGTGAATTGACTGATGAACTGCTTGCTTGTCTATGCTCAAGTGTATGACCTGTCTGGCTCAGGTGCTAACTGTCTTGCATTAGACGGAAGAAGCAAGTTCTCGTTTGTGAGTGAATGAGATGAGAAAAGAATCCCGGAGGAGACGATTATTGTTTGTTTTTGAGTTTTCAGTCTTTTATTGCTTTTGAAAGTTTGTCACAAGCTAATGAGCTTAAGCCTAAACCAATGGATTTAGTAAACTCATCACATCTTCCCTCTGATTAGGGGTAATGAGAATACCTTAAGTGTGAAGTCAGCTTCTCACACTTAATCACCATGATGTAGGATTAAGATCATTAACCCACTTGTGATTATTAGGTGTTTTTTGTGTTTTTGTTTAGTGTTGAGTAATGAGGTTAAGCCATAATCATGGATTTAACAGACTCATTACACCATCCTAATAGAAGGATAATAGATGAGAATGTTTAAGCTGAGGAAAGCTCCTCAACTTAATCCATGATTAGGGATTAAACTCATGACAAAACAAGCCTTTGATTAAGTGGATTTTATTTAATGATATGATGAAGAAGTGAATTTTATGATTTGTAAGACAACTTGAGGGGGACTTGTCCATTAACACTAGGGTTAGTCCTTCTTAACCAATTAAGGAAGAATTAGAACCCTAATGCAAGGCCCAAGTTACAAGTGTGATGTCTTGATGATTATTATGTGAATTGATTAAAGGATTTAAACACATTAAGGGTTTAACACTTAGGATTAAAGTTATACACTCCATCCTAAGAGAAGGATGCAGGCATAAGCTTAATCACAAAGCCTTAAAGCCTTTAGGGTTTAGTCCCTGATTATGAGATGAGAAGAGAAGACTCAAAGAGACACAAAGGTGAAAACTAAGAGGGGAGACTAAACAAAACCCTAATCATTGCCATGCTTGGTTGTTCCTAAGGTTTGTGAGGTTAAACGAGAACAATCTTCAATGGAACCACCAGGAAGCAGATGAAAGGATCAGGAGAAGCAAAGTGACTTGCTTCATTCAAGAAGTCAAGTCACTTGAAGAAAGAAAGGAGGAAGAAGAAGAATGAGCAAGCTCAAACTCAAACACCTATAAGAATGCAGCATGGATGCAAGAGAGATGAAAAGAAAAGTCATGAGAAGTGAAGGAAAATTCACTTCTCAAAATCACTTACCACCTGAAAGGTTAGGAAAGAGATGCAATGTAATGCAAAATGGGATGGAATGACATGATGTAAACCAAAACCAGAAGCATATATGAGATGAGAATGATGCTATGGGATGCTGCAAACACATGTCAAGATTTGTGAAATAAGTTCATTTTTTCAGGATGTCCCAACAGATGTTGTGACATCTCAAACAGAGTAAAAGCAAATGAACTTAATTCAGAATGTCACACCAGATGTTGGGACATTGCATCAGTTAATGAAATAAACTCAGTTTTTTCAGGATGTCCCAACAGATGCTGTGACATTATCAAACAGAGCATAAGCAAATGAACTTAATTCAGAATGTCACACCAGATGTTGGGACATTGCATCAGTTAATGAAATAAACTCAGTTTTTTCAGGATGTCCCAACAGATGCTGTGACATTATCAAACAGAGCATAAGCAAATGAACTTAATTTAGAATGTCACACCAGATGTTGGGACATTGCATCAGTTAATGAAATAAACTCAGTTTTTCAGGATGTCCCAACAGATGTTGTGACATTATCAGTTAATGAAATAAAACTCAGTTTTTCAGGATGTCCCAACAGATGTTGGGACATCCCAGACCTGCTACCAGAATTAATGACTAACAAAACTGAATAAATTAAGGAAAGTTACCTGGAATTAATTATGGAAGAATGAAACAGAATAAGGCGCGTCTGTACTGAGCTGGAGACCTTCGAAAGTGAGCTTTCAGAGCTTCCCTCTTGTGCAAATGATCTCTCTTTAACCCCCTGAGGCCAATGGAAACCTTGAATGAGGCTGAAAGTGGCTAGTTTTTGTGGTTCAGTTCTGGTGTAACAGGAAATGCAGTTCTTGTGTGTTGTGTTTCAGATCATTGTAAGGGGTGGGATCTGTTCTATGGATGATTTGTGGTTTGTGTGTGAAGGAATTTTTTTTAATGTTTGAAGGCTGTGGAGAGAGTTTTTGAAGAGGAGAAGGTTCAGGCCAGTTTTTTTTGTGTATGCTGCAATGTGTGTTCAGCTTGTGTATGGCTTGCTTTATGTTCCATAATGTTTGAGTAGGCTATGGAGCAGGTTTGTAGAGGTGGCTGATCACTATTCCAAAAGCATGGGAGAAATTGCAAAAAGTCATGGTTTGGTGTACTTGAAGCATGGGCTGTGTCAGAGATGGTTTCCTAACCTGTACTGCATCAGCTGAGTTCAAGGAAGGCCCTTGGATGGTTCATGAAAGGCTACTGCATTTGGATCATGAGCTAGAGGAGTTTTTGCAACTTGCCCACTTGTGACATTTCATGATTTTGGCTATGTGAATGTGAGAAGTCTTGCTGAATTTCTGATGTGGAATGCCTCATTAGGTCATGACAATGTATTAAAAACAGCTAGAGATCATACAACTCCTTTGAGAATCAATTTGCAAGAAATCCCTCTTTGCACTTTCATGAAAAATGATTTATGGTCACTTGAAAATCAAAGCATAGAAATGGGAAATTCCTTAGGCCAAACTGAATTTCAGGTCATGCATTGTTTGTATGACTCTATGATCAAATAAAGATCATACACATTCAAAATGATGGGAAAAGCTGAAATTCTGGGATCAGGTCTGAGATGTCCCAACATCTGTTGGGACATCTGTTGGGACATCCTGAAAAAACTGAACTTATTACATTAACTTACACAATGTCACAACATCTGGTGGGACATCCTGAAGCCTGAACTTCAACACTTCTTGTTTGTCCAAAAATCCTACCAATTCTAAAACATCTACAAAAACCCTTTGGTTGGATGATTGGGGTCCTCAGATGCCCTGATTTTGTACTGACTTGCTCAAGAAGTCATCTTTTGATCAGATGCCTTCCCCATTGAATTCCTTCATGAAAATTGATATGCATGATCCTCATACCATATAGAGACCAATAGAAACAAGAATGACCAAAAAATTTGGATTTATGGCCCCTGAAACCAAAACCCTAATTTTAGGTCATTTGTGCAGTCAAGCCTGGCTCTGCTTCCACACCAATCCCAGTTCTTGTGATTCTTTGGCATTCTTGACTTTGGGAAGATATAATATGATGCTTGAACACACATGGACCCCCTTGAAGTGATTGTTGATCTTTGGAGTGGCTCAAGAAGCTCTTGGATTGCTCAGATCACAAACCCTAGATGCAGATGACTTAGAACCAATGCAAAGAATCAAAAATGTGATATGAGATGCTATGATTGTGTTTATGCATATGAAATGATCACAAGCCATGGTGTGAATGGGTGAGGGCAAATTTGGGGTGTTTACAGCTGCCCCTATTCAAACATGAGTTAGCTGTGCAGGATGTAAGCGACGGCTTATCAGGCAAACAAGGTAACTTGTGGTTGAATACCAAAGACAATCCAAAATTTGCACTCACGAAATGAAGAAGAAAAGGGATATAGATTGTAAAGGAAAATAAAGTATATTGTAAAGCGTGGGCGACGGAGGACGACCGTCGAGCAGAGGACGGCTGCTGGGTAAAGAGCGATGACGGGGACGACCGACATGCTGGGAAAAGTGTAGGAAATAAAACAATGACGGGGACGGCCGACATGCTGGGGATAAAAGGTAAAGCCAAGACGGGGACGGCCGACTAGCTGGGAAAAGTAAGAAATTATGATGGGGACGGCCATCAAGATAAAGTAAGATTCTCTGGGAATTAATAAAACATGACGGGGACGACCATCAAGTTCACAAAGGTAAAGCAACCAACGATGGGGACGGCCATCGGGCTAAAAAGGAAAAGGGACCACGACGGGGACGGCCATTGGGTTTAAGAATAAATGGAATAAACAGATGATGGGGTACGGCCATCAAAGGCGAAGGACGATCACCTAGCAGGGGACGGCTGCTCTGTTGGGAATAAAAGAAATATGATGGGGACGGCCATCAAAGGTGGAGGACGACCACCTAACAGGGTACGGCTGCCAAAGATATCAACGATGGGGACGGCCATCGGATGAGCATGATGGAGGACGACCATCAAGAGGTGGAGGACGACCACCTAGCAGGGGACGGCTGCTAAAGATATCAACGATGGGGACGGCCATCGGATGAGCATGATGGAGGACGACCATCAAGAGGTGGAGGACGACCACCTAGCAGGGTACGGCTGCTCTCAGGGTTTATCATAACACAGGACGAGTGCCAGATGAAAAGGAAAATTTGCTTTATTGGCGATCTACTGGGGAAAAGTAAACACAGACGAGTGTTTACATCCGAGAAAACAAAAGGTATAAGTGTTTAGATGTTGTGTATAGATTAAAGATGCGGACGAGCATCCTTAAGACTATGATACGGATGAGTATCATGTAGAAACAAACACTGACGCGTGTTCAAAGATGATGATACGGACGAGTACCAACTGGTTAACAGAGAACACGGACGAGTGTTGAATCTGAAGGGACTCTTCTGGGGAATGGTAGACACGGACGAGTATCCATATTCAAAGAGACGTATGTGTTTGACACAGTGTATGGATTAAAGATGCGGACGAGCATCCTTAAGACTATGATACGGACGAGTATCATGTAGAAACAAACGCTAGACGCATGCTCTTGAGATGATGGTACGGACGAGTACCAACTGGTTAACAAAGAACAAGGACTAATGCCGAATCTGTGGGGATATGAAAGTATATACAAGATACGGACGAGCATCTGTATGAGTGTATAGACGAGTGTATATCTGCTGGGGAAGGTGACACGGACGAGTGCCGAGAAAGAAAAGTATAATATGAACAAAAATCTGATATACCAAGTGTAGGTGACTGTGCTGGGGATATGACACGGACGGGTGCCGAGAAGGTGTATATAAGTATATGTGAGTGCAAAGGGGATGTCTTTGGCTTTCTGCTGGGGATGTGACACGGACGGGTGTCAGGAAGTATCTGTAATACGGGTGATTTTGTTGTAAGAGTGTTCAGACGACTTTACTGGGGAAAGATGGCACGGACGGGTGCCAAAAGGAGTATATACTGGTGTTTGTGATTTGTGAGGCAACTGCTTTTGCTGGGACTCTGGTGGGGACTCAGGGGGAAAGTATTCTGCATTCTGATGAATGGTTGAAAGCTTTTAACTCTGATAGGAACGAAGTGTTGGCAACCTGATGCTTGTTGGAGAGGTTTTCACTGGAGGAAAGACGACTCTGCGTGAGGTATACTTCGTTTAACTGCTTTGAACATCTGCTGAGGATCTGATCATCCTGCTCTGACTCCACTGGGGAGAATTTCTTCTTGCTCTGCTGGGGATATCCCTTGGAAATGAGAATCCCGATGACTCTATGGGGAAAGATCATCTTTAGACTTGGCTAAGGAAGATGCTTGATCACACAATCCTGCTGAGGAGGGAATTCTGATAATTCTAACTTTGTGGGGAAGCAAGGCCTTCAGCTTCCTGTTGGGAAAACTTCACTGTGGACAGATAAGTCCGCTTGGGGATGAGAACGATTCAATTAGCCTTGAAGTTCTGTTGGGGTTATCATCTGCTCTAACTCAGCTGGGGATGTCAACCTTCATGGTTGAGAAAAAGATTTGGCAATGCTCTGCTGAGGAGAGACTTTGTTGGAGAATTAAATAAGTCAAAATGTGCCCCAAGTATAGTATAACGACTGTGCTGGGAAGATATGCCAATGAAAATTGGCTTTGACTGAATGCGAATAACCAACTCCTCATGAGGGAATCTTGTCGGCTGAAAGAAGATCTTTATGCTCGGGGAAGAAATAAACTTCCAGTGCCCTGCTGGTAAAATAAATACCAGACATTCCCTGAGAATTAACACAGTGCTTCAAACTTCTGAGCTCAACAAAAGCATTACTGATCATCCTGAGTGAACTAAAATTCCCTTAACATCTCCATCATACCATACTGCATCCTTCATAAAAAGATCTTCTTCAAAGGATTTTACAGAAGACTTGGCATCCAGAATTGCCCCAGTGTCTTCAAACTCTTGCAGAAATTCAACAAGTCTTGAGATAACTGCCCCAGATTACGTCTTGAAACAATTCTCGCCCCACATCAGAGCTAAAACAGAAACCATGCGGTATGAAGATGCAATGCAAATGATGTACAATGCAGACATATGCTCATAACCAAAGATATGAAACAAGGATGGTTGGGCGCTAGGGCCAGGTTGATAGATATATATTTTTTGGTTGCCAAGCAATTGGACTTTTGAAGGTGAATTACCAGACGAGAACTGGTTTATTGAAATTAGGCCAACAGACGAGAACTGATGGGCAAAGAATAAGTCGTCAGACGAGAACTGACTCCTTGGGTTCATTGTCAAACGAGAATTGACTCTGAAAAAAGAATGACTACCAGACGAGAACTGGCGTTCAATGGGCTGAATGAAAAGGTGACCAGACGAGAACTGGTAAAAGATCCTCCCACCAGACGAGAACTGGTATTTGAAATTGGTTCGCCAGACGAGAACTGGACTTTGGGTTTGTCTGCCAGACGAGGACTAGACTTTGAAAAGTTTTGCCAGACGAGAACTGGACTTAGAACGGTTTGCCAGACGAGAACTGGCTCCTTGAAAGGTCGAGTGGTTGGGTTACGAGGCCCTCTGAACTGAGATTGATGTTACGGGGAATGCCCAATGCAAATATGATGCGTATGCTTTATATGCTCGAGCGACATGAGTAACGTATGCAAATGATTTATGCAATGCTTATGAAAAGCTAGAAAAACTCCCAAGGATGGGAAGAAAGGTCTTAGTGACAAGGCTTCTGGTTGAGAAGGGTGACAAAGGCGACGGTGGGTAGCATGATTTCCCGACACTCGTCATGAACTCGAAGATCACTGATACAAATTGCTCTGTGTAGCTAAAGTTTGCCCCTGTTGGGCGAGTCTCTGAACAGACTATCACTGATTATACAATCCCTGGAACGGCGGACCTGGATGTCCTCTCGAGGAGAGTTGCACTTAGCGATCTCTGGAAGTATCCTGCCTCGGTATGAGCGTGTAAGCGACTTGACTCATTCTGGCTGAGCATTGGAAGACTTCATCCTTGGACAACAGAAATTTCGGGTGGCCTGCCCCTGTTTGGCAGATTCAGCTCTGATCAACTGACTTTGAATGACGTTCCTCGATCAACTGATGCTTGGGAACTCTCTTTACCCTGACAGATTCCTTGGTCAACAAAACCACTGGATAACATGCCTCTGACTCATAGGCCTGCACGATGCGCTTGATTCTGGTCATCATTGTTGAATAATCAAGTTTTCTCATGATTTCTCTTTGTATGAACTTTCCTGATGACACAGGCTGACTTGCAATTAAAACTGTTCATTTATAAATGGTAATTTTAATGCAGTACACATGCAAGTTTGGAAATTTATTTATTTGAATTTTGTGACCGTGTGTGACGAATGGACGATTAGTCCAAACGTAGTGTTGAGTTAGCAAATCGTTAGGAGTCAGTTTACGCAACCTTGTCGTAGCATGCTTTCAGAATTGAACCTGATTCAATTAGGACTTTCAAGGGTTATAACGTGGTCTGGTTCACGGTTTTAGAAAGAAATATTTATGGCTCAAAGTTTATTTGTGCCCATCCATTCTCCTTGATGTTCTCCAGTCCTATGTTCAGCTAATTTTCCCTAAGCGCTCGCCTCTCAAAAGGGTTTTGTAACGGTTGAGGAACCAATGACGTTGACGGTTTAAGCACCAATGAGGTTTCTTGGAGTAACAGTCACCCATTCTGACTTTGTGTCTGTAGTCACACGACTTTGTTCTAATGGAATATTTTTTCAGATTTTTTTTATTCCCTAACTTTTGCCTGGACTGGTTCTCTTTTTTTTTTGAATTTTTCGATTTTGAAGTCCAGCAGGATGCCCTAACTTTTGCCTAAGTCATATGTTTTCACACATTTTTTCGACTTAGCGGGCTTTATTTCTTTTTCTTTTGATTTTTGTTGAACAAATCGTGTGACACTGGCTTGTCATGACTTGCTGAAAGGGTTGACTGCCTCATTCCTTTGTTGGTGAGGGATAACCATTATGGTTTCACGTCCCTTGACCTCTTGAGGTGTAATGAATAAAGGTAATGGATCCTCGGATGCACCCTCCTTTGGAAATTTGAATGCTCGATCAAATTAACTGATAACTACCCTGCCCCGGGTTGAATGTGAGGGTTTTTTTTTTTTTGGTTTAGAAAAGAAACTCCTACTTCAAGGCTCAAAGGGGTTGACGAGGGTCTATCTCCCTTATATCTCCGGTGTTTGGGAATTGAAGCAATGCCTGTACATCGTCAGCAGGTTCTACTCTGAAAGCATACCTTCAACAATTATGAGTATTCAGTTGTCATCATCCTCCCTCAAACCTGCTAAACAACAGTGACATAGATGGGAGGTAAATGGATGCAATTTTTTTTATTTTTCGTTTTTGATGCAAGGAAAGAAAAAAATGAGCGAATGCGACATAATTGATTCAAAAATGCAAGGTCACTACATTAACATTACCATTCAAAAATAACATTGCTTAAAAGACAAGTAGCTGCTAACAGGAAAGAAACTACAATGCAAATGATAAAAGGATACAGCGATCACCAATTCTGATGACATACTATTGTCTGAGCCACTGAAATCAAGATACGCTTCTTCTGAAGTCTTTGAACTCAATCAGGTGAAAGGTTGACGTGCACAACCAAGCTTCCTTCTGGAAAGGAGATGTAACCCTTGTCGATCAACTGCTGTACTTTGGCTTGAAAAGCTTTGCAATCTTCAGTTGAATGCCCCATTGATCCACCATGATACCCGCACTGCTCATGAGGATTATACCCTGGAGGGTACGGCTCTGACAACGGCTTGAGAGGCTTAGGAACCACCAAAAAGCTTTGAATTAGATATGGAAAGAGTTCACTGTATTCCATGGGGACCGGATGAAGAGGAGCAATCCTTCTTTCCAGATTGTTACGAGGCCTAGGCTGGCTCTGAAGTTGATTCTGAGGTCTTCGACCATGAGATTGCAGATTTGGACGAGGAGGAGCCCAGGGTTTTTGACACGGTGTTCTGAGCATTGCCGAATGCCCGTAAGAGTAATCAGATTCAGGAACAGATGATCTCTGAGAAGATGTTGTTCTAGAATATTCGATATTTGCCATGACTGCACTGACGTCATTCCATTCTTCCTCTTGGGAGCTAACAACAGACTCACCTTCACTAGCTGGGATATTCGAAAAGTCCTGGATCTTTCCACTTTTGAGCAGGCTCTCAACGCGTACTCCAACTATCATCAAATCAGAGAAGCTTGTCATCCCAATGCTACTCATTCTTTCCAAGTATGGACCCTGCAAGGTGCCCACGAACAGGTCAATTAATTCTCTGTCTGAAAGTGGTGGTTGCACTTGGGCTGCCAATTCTCTCCACCACTGTGCATATTCTCTGAAAGATTCACCACTCCTCTGGGATAGGCTCTGCAAGTGCGTGCGATTGGGCGCCACGTCCATATTGTACTGGTATTGCTTTACGAAAGCTCTGGATAAATCATTCCAAGATCGGATATGACTGCTTTCCAAATCCATGTACCAACTTAAAGATGCCCCACTTGAACTGTCCTGAAAACAGTGAATCATCAACTTATCATTGCAGGCATGAGAAGTCATTTTTCTACAGAACATCACCAAATGACGCTTCAGGCAACTGACACCAGTGTATTTCTCAAACTTCGGAGTTTTGAAATCTGGAGGAATGACAAGACCAGGCACCAAACACAGGGTTAGAGCATCAAAACCAAAGGCATCAGGATCCGCTAAGGCTTTGAGTCGCTCGTCCAACACACGAAATCTTTCGGCAAGATCAATAACTTGTGGATCCTTGGTTTTCACAAGAGGGATTGCCCCTTGGAAATCTGGCATAGGGAAGGCAAAACCCTGATAATATGTAGAATCAGAAGAAGATGAAGGTCCGCCTCGGACAGCAGATGGTTCAGGTACATCCTGATTCACGATCGGGGTCTGTGCAGGTTGAGCTTGAGCAAGATTGCTCACTTGTGGAAGATCTTCATCAGGAGAAAGACCATACAGAGGATTGGTCATTGAAGTGAAACCAGGTGGAAACTCAACATTTTGACGGTTGTTCTCTGACATAGCTACTGACAGCTTCCAATCTGACCCTTTACCTCTTGACACTGCTCAATCTTCTTTCAAACACTGTCGTCTTCTAACAGTTAACACTTGTTCAAACTGAGTACCGGGAAATCAGCTGGCTTGGTATGGACAAAAGAGGAAGGATGAGCTCTCTGGAAGAAGGAAATGCAATGCTGATGCAAATGCGAAATGCAAAATGATAATGCAAAAGATGCAAAGACATGGGATCACAGCTGGAAACTGCCTGGAATCTGGAATGCCGGACCAAGAATCGAGTGTCTGTAACCACAAGATCTGCATAATAACCCAAAATAGTAACCGAGAACCAAAGGTTGAAGAACTCCAGGATCATAGAGACCAGATCAAAACATAAGACTACACTGGTAATGAGGGTATGTTGAGGTCATGGGTTCCTGCAAACCTGTAAACAGCCCAACCCCCTCACAGGTAGTGTTCTAAAACAAGGATCCTCAGACTTGGATCAGTTATGAGAAGTGTAAACACTTCTAACCCGGAGGTACAGTGTTTACAATAACCATACAAAATCCTCCTCTAATTCTCCTCAGTTTCTGAAGGTCATAATAAAGGTCATCCAGACTTACCAGGCTTCCCAGATAGCCCTAGCACTACAGGAGATCTGTAGCACAGAGTTCTCAAGAAGAAACCCATATCTGAACCGTGTTTCATATTCCCGCACCAGACCGAAATGGAATGGGAAAGAACATGAACCACTCTAGCCTAGGTGTCACTCAGGTCCCAGGTATAGGACCTTAGCTCTCAATAGAACCCCACCCACCAAAACAACCAAACAGATCCAGCCAGCACAGTATGACAATATGATATATGCAAAGCTATAAAGAAAGCAATAAAGAAACTGTACATAAAGCAAAAACAAATATACAAACACAGATAGCACATAACACCCCAGTAAACACAAATCAAACAAGCGCTACCCACAAAAAGAACCAGAAGCCCTGGTTACAATATAAGGGTCCCCAGCAGAGTCGCCAAGCTGTCGCTCCCGATAAATGGGAAGGGCCCTGATAAAGGTACAGACGCGAACGGTCGGCGAGGGGGACAATGAGAACACACAGCCGTGAACCCACTGGAGAATGAATAGAGTCGCCAGCTAGGCATTTTTATCCCGGAGGAAAGGCAATGCTGCATAGACCTAGAAAAAGATGGATAAGACGGTTGCGAACCAGAGAGACTGAGAAAAGGGGTTGGTTACAACCCGGGAAGGTATTAGCACCCAGATTGTCCATCGTACTCGACGGGATCCACGCTTAGAAGATTTGTGTTTAAAGGGGTAGTGTCAGTGCAATTTGTGTATAAAATAGCTGGAAAAGATGTACAGGTGTCAGTGTAAGAGAAGGTGAAGTGTATAAGTGAAGTGTCAGTGTAAGAATGGAGTGAAATGCTCATGATAATGAGGCTAAAAGAATGAAGCTGGAAGAGGGGGAATGTACAGAGACTTTTGTTCGATAACTGTTAAGTTATGCCTACGTATCCTCTCGTGCAATGAGGAAGTCAGAACGCCGTAGTTCGACCCAAAGAGACTGAAAGGTGAATTGACTGATGAACTGCTTGCTTGTCTATGCTCAAGTGTATGACCTGTCTGGCTCAGGTGCTAACTGTCTTGCATTAGACGGAAGAAGCAAGTTCTCGTTTGTGAGTGAATGAGATGAGAAAAGAATCCCGGAGGAGACGATTATTGTTTGTTTTTGAGTTTTCAGTCTTTTATTGCTTTTGAAAGTTTGTCACAAGCTAATGAGCTTAAGCCTAAACCAATGGATTTAGTAAACTCATCACATCTTCCCTCTGATTAGGGGTAATGAGAATACCTTAAGTGTGAAGTCAGCTTCTCACACTTAATCACCATGATGTAGGATTAAGATCATTAACCCACTTGTGATTATTAGGTGTTTTTTGTGTTTTTGTTTAGTGTTGAGTAATGAGGTTAAGCCATAATCATGGATTTAACAGACTCATTACACCATCCTAATAGAAGGATAATAGATGAGAATGTTTAAGCTGAGGAAAGCTCCTCAACTTAATCCATGATTAGGGATTAAACTCATGACAAAACAAGCCTTTGATTAAGTGGATTTTATTTAATGATATGATGAAGAAGTGAATTTTATGATTTGTAAGACAACTTGAGGGGGACTTGTCCATTAACACTAGGGTTAGTCCTTCTTAACCAATTAAGGAAGAATTAGAACCCTAATGCAAGGCCCAAGTTACAAGTGTGATGTCTTGATGATTATTATGTGAATTGATTAAAGGATTTAAACACATTAAGGGTTTAACACTTAGGATTAAAGTTATACACTCCATCCTAAGAGAAGGATGCAGGCATAAGCTTAATCACAAAGCCTTAAAGCCTTTAGGGTTTAGTCCCTGATTATGAGATGAGAAGAGAAGACTCAAAGAGACACAAAGGTGAAAACTAAGAGGGGAGACTAAACAAAACCCTAATCATTGCCATGCTTGGTTGTTCCTAAGGTTTGTGAGGTTAAACGAGAACAATCTTCAATGGAACCACCAGGAAGCAGATGAAAGGATCAGGAGAAGCAAAGTGACTTGCTTCATTCAAGAAGTCAAGTCACTTGAAGAAAGAAAGGAGGAAGAAGAAGAATGAGCAAGCTCAAACTCAAACACCTATAAGAATGCAGCATGGATGCAAGAGAGATGAAAAGAAAAGTCATGAGAAGTGAAGGAAAATTCACTTCTCAAAATCACTTACCACCTGAAAGGTTAGGAAAGAGATGCAATGTAATGCAAAATGGGATGGAATGACATGATGTAAACCAAAACCAGAAGCATATATGAGATGAGAATGATGCTATGGGATGCTGCAAACACATGTCAAGATTTGTGAAATAAGTTCATTTTTTCAGGATGTCCCAACAGATGTTGTGACATCTCAAACAGAGTAAAAGCAAATGAACTTAATTCAGAATGTCACACCAGATGTTGGGACATTGCATCAGTTAATGAAATAAACTCAGTTTTTTCAGGATGTCCCAACAGATGCTGTGACATTATCAAACAGAGCATAAGCAAATGAACTTAATTCAGAATGTCACACCAGATGTTGGGACATTGCATCAGTTAATGAAATAAACTCAGTTTTTTCAGGATGTCCCAACAGATGCTGTGACATTATCAAACAGAGCATAAGCAAATGAACTTAATTTAGAATGTCACACCAGATGTTGGGACATTGCATCAGTTAATGAAATAAACTCAGTTTTTCAGGATGTCCCAACAGATGTTGTGACATTATCAGTTAATGAAATAAAACTCAGTTTTTCAGGATGTCCCAACAGATGTTGGGACATCCCAGACCTGCTACCAGAATTAATGACTAACAAAACTGAATAAATTAAGGAAAGTTACCTGGAATTAATTATGGAAGAATGAAACAGAATAAGGCGCGTCTGTACTGAGCTGGAGACCTTCGAAAGTGAGCTTTCAGAGCTTCCCTCTTGTGCAAATGATCTCTCTTTAACCCCCTGAGGCCAATGGAAACCTTGAATGAGGCTGAAAGTGGCTAGTTTTTGTGGTTCAGTTCTGGTGTAACAGGAAATGCAGTTCTTGTGTGTTGTGTTTCAGATCATTGTAAGGGGTGGGATCTGTTCTATGGATGATTTGTGGTTTGTGTGTGAAGGAATTTTTTTTAATGTTTGAAGGCTGTGGAGAGAGTTTTTGAAGAGGAGAAGGTTCAGGCCAGTTTTTTTTGTGTATGCTGCAATGTGTGTTCAGCTTGTGTATGGCTTGCTTTATGTTCCATAATGTTTGAGTAGGCTATGGAGCAGGTTTGTAGAGGTGGCTGATCACTATTCCAAAAGCATGGGAGAAATTGCAAAAAGTCATGGTTTGGTGTACTTGAAGCATGGGCTGTGTCAGAGATGGTTTCCTAACCTGTACTGCATCAGCTGAGTTCAAGGAAGGCCCTTGGATGGTTCATGAAAGGCTACTGCATTTGGATCATGAGCTAGAGGAGTTTTTGCAACTTGCCCACTTGTGACATTTCATGATTTTGGCTATGTGAATGTGAGAAGTCTTGCTGAATTTCTGATGTGGAATGCCTCATTAGGTCATGACAATGTATTAAAAACAGCTAGAGATCATACAACTCCTTTGAGAATCAATTTGCAAGAAATCCCTCTTTGCACTTTCATGAAAAATGATTTATGGTCACTTGAAAATCAAAGCATAGAAATGGGAAATTCCTTAGGCCAAACTGAATTTCAGGTCATGCATTGTTTGTATGACTCTATGATCAAATAAAGATCATACACATTCAAAATGATGGGAAAAGCTGAAATTCTGGGATCAGGTCTGAGATGTCCCAACATCTGTTGGGACATCTGTTGGGACATCCTGAAAAAACTGAACTTATTACATTAACTTACACAATGTCACAACATCTGGTGGGACATCCTGAAGCCTGAACTTCAACACTTCTTGTTTGTCCAAAAATCCTACCAATTCTAAAACATCTACAAAAACCCTTTGGTTGGATGATTGGGGTCCTCAGATGCCCTGATTTTGTACTGACTTGCTCAAGAAGTCATCTTTTGATCAGATGCCTTCCCCATTGAATTCCTTCATGAAAATTGATATGCATGATCCTCATACCATATAGAGACCAATAGAAACAAGAATGACCAAAAAATTTGGATTTATGGCCCCTGAAACCAAAACCCTAATTTTAGGTCATTTGTGCAGTCAAGCCTGGCTCTGCTTCCACACCAATCCCAGTTCTTGTGATTCTTTGGCATTCTTGACTTTGGGAAGATATAATATGATGCTTGAACACACATGGACCCCCTTGAAGTGATTGTTGATCTTTGGAGTGGCTCAAGAAGCTCTTGGATTGCTCAGATCACAAACCCTAGATGCAGATGACTTAGAACCAATGCAAAGAATCAAAAATGTGATATGAGATGCTATGATTGTGTTTATGCATATGAAATGATCACAAGCCATGGTGTGAATGGGTGAGGGCAAATTTGGGGTGTTTACACCTTGGTGGGAGGGGTATCTCAGTGAGCAAGGTTCCACATCGGGAGCCTGAGTGACACATAGGATTAGAGTGGCTTCATATTCTTTCCCATTCCATTTAGGTCTGGTGCGGGAATATGAAACACGGTTCAGACATGGGTTTCTTCTTGAGAACTCTGTGCTACAGATTTCCTGTAGTGCTAGGGCTATCTGGGAAGCCTGCTAAGTCTGGATGACCTTTTTTAGATGACCTTCAGCATCTGAGGTGAATTAGAGGAGGATTCTTTATGATTAATGTAAACACTGTACCTCTGGGTTAGAAGTGTTTACACTTCTCATAATAGATCCAAGTCTGAGGATCCTTGTTCTAGAGCAATACCTGCGAGGGGGTTGGGATGTTTACAGGTTTGTAGGAACCCTTGGCCTCATCATACCCTATTACTAATATTGTTTTTAAGGTCACACTATTTTGGACCAATTCTATGAAACCATGGACTTGTGACTCTTTATTTGAGTCCCCCACCTGGTTACTGGTTCTCTAGCCTTCATCTGGATATTTGAACACCATGGACCCTAATCAAAGCAAATGGAAAATCCAGCACTTGATCATAAACCCTGGCATATCATTCTGCATACATCATTTTGCATCATTTTAACATTTGTCTATTTGTTTTACAGGGTATCCACATCATCTTGGTTTGGTTTTGAATGTTCTTCTGTTTAGACATCTTCATCAGACATCTTCATCAGATATCTTCATCAGTTATCTTCATCAGTTATCTTCATCAAAGATCTTATTCAGTATGTTCTATAGTTGTCTTCATCAGTGTTTCTCATCAGTTATCTTCATCAGCATCCATTGTCAGTATGGACTCATCCAGGAAGAGCAACATTACTTATCACTTCTTTGAGCCCTCCCTAGCAGGCATCAGGAAAATTTAGGCATTTATCACTCCTGATCATGTCCCTTTATTCAGGGAACATTATGGTGGTATTATGGACATGATCATGGACTTGGATGCATCACAGAGGAGCATGATCCACACTTGCCTTCAGTTCTATGACCCTCCTCTTAGATGCTTTACCTTCCCAGACTTTCAGTTGGGTCCTTTGTTAGAAGAATTTTCCATGTTGTTGGGTGTCCCCTTCAGGAGGGGGATTCCTTTCAACCCTGAGATGACTGCTCCTAGGAATGAAGACATAGCTAAGGCTATGTATTTGGAAACCACCATCATTGATCATCATATGACCACCAAAGCTGGAATCCCAGGCTTCCATTTGGACTTCTTGATCACTCAGGCCACCAGTCATGCTGTAGTCGGGAAGTGGGAAACTATTTGTGCTCTCCTGGATCTTAGTATATATGGAATCATCTTGTTTGCAGACGAGCCTGGTTTTGTAAGCAAGAGTGCTATCCATCTCTTCCTGCTAAAGAATCCATTTCCTACCTTGCTAGGGGATTTCTGTTACTCAGTGCATCAGAGAAATGAGAAGCAGAGGGGAAGATTAGTCAGATGTTGTGCACCTCTCTTCTACTGTTGGTTACTGAGACACCTGCCAAAGACAAAATCATTCTTGAATCCTCATCAGTCAAGAAATTAGGCTAAGAGAATGATTGCTCTCACTTCAGAAGACATTAGGTGGTGCACTCAGAGCACCAAAGGCAAGGACATAATTACAAGCTGTGGGTAGTATCCCAATGTACCTCTTATTGGAGTGAAGGGTTGCATCAACTACAATCCTTTTCTTTTCAAAAGGAAATTAGTGTATGCCTTAGTAGATCCAATGAGAGAGCAGGATTTAGCAGAGACCCTTTACTGTGATGTTCAGAATAATCATGCCATCATCCGACAAGTAGCCTGGGGTTGGGATAACATACAGACAAAAGGGACTGCTATCCTTGGCAAGTGCAACAACATAACTTCAGCTCAGTACATTGATTGGTCGCGCATCAGAGGACATATCACCCGCATGCCATTCACGCTGGAAGATGTGCCAGGGACATTAGCAGTGGAGCCTGTAGCTACAGTCAATTTAGAGGAGTTTGATAAGCTGAAAGAGAGGAATACCCAGCTTTCTGAAGCTCTGAAAAAGACCCTTTGGGAAAGGAATGATGGTCGTCTGGATATTGAGAGGTTAGAGAAGCTTCGGATCGAGCATATGACCAAGATAGAAAAGATAGAGGAATTCATCAAAAAAGCCCAAGCAGGGGAGTTGGTATTGAAGAATGCTTGTAAAGAAGATAAGATTCAGAAAGCCATAGCTGAGCACTACTTGGAAGAGAGTCAGGCTAGGTGGATCAGAATTACTGAGGCTCGTGTGCAAGAAGATCAGAAGACCCAGGCTAAGATAGAGCAGTTGGAAGCTAATGAGAAGAAGAGTCAGGAGGCCTTGTTAGCAGCACAGAAGGAAATCTCCGATTTGAAACTCCGGGCGGGGTTGAAGAGATCAAAAGACCAAGACAAGTATAAGAAGTTGACAAGTGCCATTGCCACCAGGAACCTTCTTATCAGGACCATCACAGAGCATCCAGTTGGACCAGTGACTGATGCTCTCCTGAAGGAAGTCAAGGAGGATGACTTTGGGCTGGATGTTTGCTTTCTTTGTATTTGTATTTTATTTTGGTTGTACTTTTTGATGATTTTGTTGTATTCTGAGCCACCATGGAAATTTTGTTGTAATCACAAACTATGTATCTTTGCATTTGTAATATATGGTTTATGTGTTATCTTTTGGGATTCATTTCTCTTCAACATCATCATTCCTCGAGGTCTGAAAGGTCAAAACCAAAAACCAAACTGGATACCCTTGGAAGACAAATAGACATACTGCATTGCATACTAACCCCATTCTTTGTTTTGTAGGTGTTTTTGTTGTTGTTTTCTCACTTTGCTGTTGTTTCAGGAAACATTGCTCGTAGGAGTGTTTTCCCTATCAACAGAGTTCACCGGTATCCTACAAGAAACAACCTTCCGAGCTTACAGATGGACCAAGTTCAGCAAGATCTGACTGACGTGAGAGCTCAGATGGCTAATGAGAGAACTGAGATGAGGGCTCAGATGAACCAGTTCATGGCAGTAATGACTGGGTTGGCTAAAACCCAGGAAAGATTAAGAGAGTTGGTCGAGCAGAAAACTCACGAAGAGAATCATCTAGGTACAGGAGGTACTAGTAACAATGATCATGGACAACCATGGACAAATGCGCCAGAGTTTGGGCCTCACCTCAATCCTGAAATTAATGCTATCAGGAATACTCAAGGAAACACTAGAGGTCGTGCCTTGCAAGAAGACCCTCAAGAGGAACAATTTACAGTAATTGGTGCTGGGGATGAAGCCTATGATCGTCTCTTGGACGAAATATCAGAAAAACTGAGATCTTTGGAGTCCCAAAACTCTCTAGGATTTGATGTTATGGACATGGGTTTAGTTGAAGGAGTCAGAATTCCTCACAAATTCAAGCATCCTTTCTTTGAGAAATATAGTGGAACCTCTTGTCCACGTACTCACCTGCAGTCTTTTCTGGGGAGATTGAAGGCTTATACCATGGACAAAAAGTTATGGATGTTATACTTCGAGGACAGTCTGACCGGGGCATCCCATGAATGGTATTCTCACTTGTCTAGAGTAACAGTTAGAAACTGGAAGGATTTGGCCGAAGCTTTCATACGCCAGTATCAGTATAACTTGGACATGGCTCCCAACAGAACACTCCTAATGGGTATGTCACAGTCTTCAAGAGAAAGCTTCCGAGAGTATGCCCAAAGATGGAGACAACTTGCTGCTGCTGTCCAGCCTCCGATGTCTGAGAGAGAAATGGCCAACATGTTTATGAACACCCTACAGGGGACTTACATTGACAGACTTGCTGCCTTCTTGTCAACCAGCTTTGCGGATGTAGTTATAGCAGGGGAGAGAATTGAGATTTTTTTGAAGATGGGCAAAATTTCAAACAACGGTGCTAGTTCCAGCAATACAAGGAAACCTTTTGCAGGACCTCATAGGACAGGTGAGACCAACTATATGCATATGGGCAGAGGTAGACCTCAATACATGCCAAGATCAGTAGCTGTTGTCACCATTCCAACACTAGCACCTCAACAACAGTATCCTCCTCAACCACAACACTTTCCACCACAACAACAATTTCCTCAACAGAGATCTTACAATAATAACAATCAGCAACAACGTCTGTTTCAACAGAGGCCTTCACAAGTCAACATGATTATCGATCCCATTCCGATGCCATATGTTGCCTTACTTCCACAATTATTAAAGCTCAACTTGATTGAATCGAGGACTCTGGCTCCACTAGATTCCCAGAACCTTCCAAGAAACTATGATGTTAATTCCCGGTGTGCCTTCCACTCAAATGCACCTGGCCATACTACAGAGAAATACAGAGCCTTGCATATGAAGCAAGCTGCTGCAAGTCCAGATCAAGGAAGACAAGTTCGGGTTGGGTTATAAACCATCTCGACAGGTCCAAGAGGAGGCTGTTGAAGCTCCCAAGTTCATCAGTGGGGGAATGTTAACCCCGTATGCAATCAACAATGTGGAAGACGAGGCTGAAAGTGAATTCAACCTGGAGAGCTGGATTCGTCCAAGGGTCCTAGGCCAGCAAGTCATTAACTGGTCTTCCCAGGAAATTATAAGGATTACTTCTGCAGAGTAATTATTATTTCCTGTTTAAGCATGCATCAAGTCCTGCATCTTGCCCAAGGTGTCAGGACTCATTTTGTAATAGGGCCATATTTGTATTTTGTGCAAATGAATGATTAATGAACAAATGGACATCTTTTACAAATGATCTTTTTTCGCTCACTGTCTTTCATTTTTGTTATTTTCGCACAAAACATTAAATGGCAATGTTTTTCAATAATAACTCCATTCACATTTTTTCTAAACAAGATTAAAATCAATCACTAAAATGAACAAATCTCAACCCTTGCAGAGATAATCCTCCATATTGCACCGACAACGACATTATTATGACCTTGTATGACTTCGACAATCCGATTAATCAAGTAGATGAAGGGCTTAAGGAAGACTATGATTTTCCTGAAGAGTTGGCTAGATTGTTGAGACAAGAGGAAAAAGTGGTTGCTCCTCATCAAAAGGAAGTTGAAACTGTCAATCTTGGTACCGAGGAAGATGTAAAAGAAGTGAAGATCGGGGCCAGTCTGCAAGCTCCAATGAAGGAACAACTCATCAATATGATTCTGGAATATGTCGACGTCTTTGCTTGGTCCTATCAAGATATGCCAGGTCTAGATACGGATATTGTCATGCACAGATTGCCACTAAAAGAAGATTGTTCTCCAGTCAAACAGAAGCTACTCCGTACTCGCCCAGATATGGCCATGAAGATTAAAGAAGAAGTACAAAAGAAGTGGGACACCGGTTTTCTCACTGTAACTAGTTACCCGCCGTGGGTTGCTAATATTGTACCCGTACCTAAGAAGGATGACAAGGTGCGTATGTGTGTGGATTACCGGGATTTGAACAGAGCAAGCCCGAAAGATGACTTCCCATTACCTCACATTGATGTATTGGTGGATAACACAGCTCAATTCTCGGTATTTTCTTTTATGGACGGATTTTCTGGATACAATCAGATTAAGATGTCGCCTGAAGACATTGAGAAGACAACATTCATCATACCCTGGGGCATATTCTGCTACAAAGTAATAATGTTTGGTCTGAAGAACGCAGGTGCTACATATCAACGGGCTATGGTAACATTATTCCATGATATGATCCATAAGGAAATCGAGTGTTATGTGGATGATATGATTTCCAAGTCCCTTACAGAAGATGATCATTTGGTGAATTTACTGAAATTGTTCAAGCGCCTGAGAAAGTATCAGTTGAAGTTGAACCCCAACAAATGCACATTCGGGGTGCATTCCAGTAAGCTGCTGGGTTTAATTGTAAGCGAAAAAGGAATTGAGGTTGATCCCGACAAAGTAAAATCCATTCAGGAGATGCCTGCACCTAAGACTGAGAAAGAATTTTGAGGGTTCTTAGGTAGATTGAACTACATCTCAAGGTTCATATCTCATCTCACTGCAACCTGCGAACCCTTGTTCAAGCTATTAAGAAAGGAACAAACAGTCTGGTGGAACAATGATTGTCAAAGAGCTTTTGACAAAATCAAAGTATATCTGCAAGAACCTCCAATTCTCATGCCTCCAGTTGAAGGAAGACCTCTAATCATGTATCTGACAGTATTAGAAGAGTCAATGGGGTGTGTGTTGGGCCAACATGACGAGTCTGATCGAAAAGAGTATGCAATATACTACCTAAGCAAAAAGTTTACCGACTGTGAACAACGTTATTCACTGCTCGAGAAAACTTGTTGTGCTTTAGCGTGGGCTACTCGCCGACTAAGACAGTATATGTTAACTCATACTACCTTATTAATCTCAAATATGGATCCATTCAAGTACATATTTGAGAAGCCAGCACTTACCGGAAGGGTTGCAAGATGGCAAATGATTCAGACAGAATATGACATTCAGTAAACTTCTCAAAAAACCATCAAAGGAAGTGTATTGTCTGACTATCTGGTTGAGCAACCCATTGATGATTACCAACCTATGAGATTTGACTTCCCTGATGAAGACATCATGTTCTTAAAAGCAAAAGATTATGAAGGGCCTATTCACACTGAAGGGCCTGATCCAGAAGAAGCATGTACTATGATGTTTGACGGGGCAGTTAATTGCAACGGTCGTGGGGTTGGTGCAATGCTTATTACACCTAAAGGGGTTCATATGCCTTTCTCTGCAAGGCTCACCTTTTCTTGCACTAACAACGAAGCAGAATACGAAGCTTGTATCATGGGTCTTGGGGAAGCCATTGACCTCAGGATCAAAACCTTGAATGTATTCGGAGATTCAGCTTTGGTAATCAACCAGACCAACGGCAAGTGGTACACTCATCAGGAGCATCTGATTCCCTACCGTGACTATACGAGGAGATTGTTGACTTTCTTCACAATAGTCAAGCTTGAATACATCCCTCGAGATGAGAATCAGTTTGCAGACGCTTTGGCTACCATTTCATCCATGATCAAAGTACAAGCTGCTAATTATGTACCTCGGATTTTGGTATCCAGACTGGACAGACCGGCATATGTATTCTCTGTGGACACTGTCACTGATAACAAGCCTTAGTACCATGACATCAAATGCTTCTTGGAGAATTAGAAATACCCACCTGGGGCATCGTCAAACGATAAGAAGACATTAAGAAGGCTAGCCGGTAGTTTCTTCCTCAATACTGATGGTTCTGTGTTCAAGCGAAACTTCGACATGGTCTTGCTCAGATGTGTTGACAAGAAGGAAGCAGACCTCCTAATGCATGAAGTACATGAAGGTTCTTTCGGTACCCATGTCGGAGGACATGCAATGGCAAAGAATTTATTGAGATCGGGTTACTATTGGATCACAATGGATGCAGATAGTTGTGCCTATGCCAGAAAATGCCACAAATGCCAGATTTATGCAGATAAAGTGCATGTGCCTCCGAATCCTTTGAATGTAATGTCTTCACCTTGGCCCTTTGCCATGTGGGGCATTGATATGATCAGAAAGATTGAACCGACTGCTTTAAATGGTCACAGATTTATCCTGGTAGCCATTGATTACTTCACCAAATGGGTTGAAGCAGCTTCATATGCAAATGTCACCAGACAAGTGGTAGCTAGATTTCTGAAAAGGGATATCATTTGTAGATATGGAGTTCCCCAGCGAATCATTACTGATAATGGTTCCAATTTGAACAACAAGATAATGGAAGAACTTTGTCGGGACTTCAAAATTCAACATCACAACTCTTCTCCTTAAAGGGCAAAGATGAATGGCGCTATTGAGGCCGCTAACAAGAATATCAAGAAGATTGTGCAGAAGATGGTAGTCACCTACAAAGACTGGCACGAAATGCTACCATTTTCCTTGCATGGGTACCAAACCTCTATCATAACATCTACTGGGGCAACACCTTATCAGCTTGTGTATGGTATGGAAGTTGTCCTACCTGTTGAAGTTGAATTACCCTCCTTACGGGTAATGATGGATGTGAAACTAGATGAAGCAGAATGGGTCCGATTTCGATATAATCAACTGAACCTGATTGAAGAGAAAAGATTAGCAGTTATCTATCATGGGCAGTTGTATCAGAAAAGAATGAAGAAAGCCTTTGATCAGAAAGTCAGACCTCGGGAATATCAAGTGGGAGAGCTTGTTCTGAAAAGACTTCTTCCTCCTCATACAGACCACAGGGGAAAATGGACGCCAAACTACGAAGGCCCATTCATAGTAAGGAAAGTTTTCTCTGGTGGGGCACTGATGCTCACTACTATGGATGGCGAGGATTTCCTGTCTCCTGTGAATTCAGATGCAGTTAAAAAATACTTCGCATAAAAGACCCGCTAGACATAAAAACAGAATGTAAGTCCAGGAAAAAATAGGTCATCCCGGCGAGTCAAAAATAGAATAAAATACTTGGGAAAAAATAAGGGAAAAACTAGAAAAAATGTACACCCGTTGAGTTGAAAAGCCACATCGGACAACTCAGGCAAAAATGGGTATCCTAGTGGATTGAAAACCCGAAAGGGAAATCTACGAAAAATCAGGGAATAAGCGAACAACTGCATTCTGAATTCGTCTGTATCACCCACAACGTGGCAAGCTTCGAAAGGACAAAGCTTCGTTCAGAATCAACCTTCTTCAAAAAGCAAGATAAGAAGAACGTCAAGGTCATACAGGTCATAGCAAAGGAAGCTCACTGGAGCGTCGTCGTCAACATTGCCAACACTTTCATCTTCTCAATTTACAGCAATCTCCTCCTTTTAGGAGATTCGCTTCTTTGACTGTACTTGCCTATTTAGGGCACACACATCAATAAAATCAGAATTTGCAGTCACACTTTGTTTTATACATTTTTGTTTCGTTTGCAAAATGTCCAAAGTTCATAATACAACACTTGCATAAAACATATGAGCCATTTTTAATAAATGCTTGTAGGAAATATGTTACTTTCAGGCAAATCTAACTCCTATGACGGAATCCGGTTAAGGATACCTCGGGACACTTGTGTGTTTCCTTTGTTTAGAAGGTTGCAGGTACTCAAGGAAGACCATTTCACAGCATGGGGCATATCAAGCATAGTATCCCCGGCCAAGTCAGCAATCGCATCATCAGCAGAACTCTTTGACAAGAAGTTTTTCCTCGAGGATCCCTTGAGGAATTCATCAATCCCCAGCATGTCGCTTGGACGAAGGAGTAACAATAGATTACTTCCCAGAAGTTATCTCCTCCCTAAGCAGGGGTCTCCCAAGCAATGCCTGGCGGCTTTTCCCCTAGAAAAGTGGTCAGAAACTTTCTATTCCCCACAGAGTTTCCAGGATTCTCTCATCCTCAACAGAGACGGTGGAATTGCTTCCCCACAGAGTTACCATTCTCTCCCCAATAGAGCAATAACATGAAATACATCCCCAACAGAGTTGCTGAAACTTCCTCACCCCCAACAGGAGTTCTCCCTCCGGACAGATCAGCCAATGATCTCTTTCCCCAGCTGAGTTCTCCCTCCGGACAGATAAACCAGAGATCTTTATCCCCGCAAGATCCAGATCTCGGATCGGGTTTCTCATTTGCATAATCATAGCTTTTCACATCATTTTTCACCAAAATAAGCGTAGCATTCCGTCTAATACGGAGCATTACGGCAAAAATCAAACATTTGCATGATCATAAGCCAGGTTCGAGCCAGTCCCCTGCAAATACTATTATCACTTCACCAGCAAAATACAAAACTCATATCCCCTGCAGATAAAAGCCAAAGCATTCCCTTTGCACTCTCAAACACAGACACCTGTTTATATTTATATATGCTCTTTTTGACACTCGTCCATGTCATCTTTCCCTAGTAAGATCGCCAAAATACCTTCTGCATTCTCAATACAGATATTTGTTCATAACTTGTACATATTCCTTCTGACACTCGTCCGTGTCATACTTCCCCAGCAAGTCAAAAACACTCGTTTGTGTCCCTTGCTCAATCTTTTGGCACTCGTTCGTGTCTTGCACATATGTCCTTAGCATATCATACTTGTGCATACTTATACAGAAGTCTTCGATACTCGTATGTATCTTGTATATATCACCTCTCATCAGATTCAACACTCGTCTATATTCCTTGCTTAACCAAGTGATACTCGTCTGTATCATCATCCTTAAACACGTGTCAGCGTTTGTTTCTACCGATACTCGTCCGTATCATGGTACTAAGGATGCTCGTCCGCATCTTTGATCTATACACACTGTCAGACACTTATACCTTTTAAAAGACGTAAGCATTCGTCCATGTTTACCTTTCCCCAGTAAGCCGCCAACGAAACAACTTTCTCCTATCCGACATTCGTCCTATGTCGTGATATCTTTCGGCAGTCGTCCCCTGCCAGGTGATCGTCCTTCACCTTATGATAAACGTCCCTCATCATTTATTCGATGGCCGTCCCCATCGTCGATCTTCTATCAGGCATTCGTCCTATGTCGCGATATCTTTTTAGCAGACGTCCCCTGCTAGGTAATCGTCCTTCACCTTATGATGATTGTCCCTCATCATTTATCCGATGGTCGTCCCCATCGTTGATCTTCTATCCAGCATTCGTCCTATGTCGCGATATCTTTTTAGAAGCCTTCCCCTGCTAGGTGATTGTCCTTCACCTTATGATGACTGTCCCTCATCATTTATCCGATGGTCGTCCCCATTGTCGATCTTGTTATCCGGCATTCGTCCTATGTCGCGATAATCCCCAAGAGCAGCCGTACCCTGCTAGGTGATCGTCCTTAACCTCTTGATGATCATCCTCATCATGCTTTTCCGATGGTCGTCCCCATCGTTGACCTTTTCTATCCGACATTCGTCCTATGTCGAGATAAAGAATAGGTCGTCCCCTGCTAGGTGATCGTCCTTCACCTTTGATGACCGTCGCTCGTCAATTATTTCATTTGTTCTTTAAACCGATGGTCGTCCCCGTCGTGGTCCCTTTCCCTTTTCCTGATGATCGTCCTTCATCAGCTTTTACCCGATGGTCGTCCCCGTCACGTTTTCCTTATTGCCCAGTGTTCTGGACTGGCCCAATTCCCACAATTGGGCCAAGCAAACCAACTCAATAGAAGTGCTCGACGTCGAGCAGAACTGAGAATGGTGGCCTCTATCGACCACAAGCACACCGACCACGACAAAGTTCCCCAACGGCTAGTTTTGACTGTTACCTATTTTTACGGATTCCTCGATCCGTGCCTCACAATATGGACTAGTAATCTTCCATTTAGCCCCTTATATAAACCCTCTCATTTGGGAGGGTCAGGTATTCAATTCTCTGATCTTTATCTCGTACTTGCTCGCTCTTTTCTCGGGTACTTACTTTAGCATTGGAGTGCCTTGCAGGTACACCCCCTTTCTTTCCTCACCGACCGTCTTTCATCAGCTCTCGAAGTCAGCCGTATTGGATCCTGATCCCTAGGTACGATCAGGTGGCGCCGTCTGTGGGAAACTTATTTCCCCGTTCTTCTTTCAAAATCTTCAAAGAACCAAAGTTTTAACAAGATCCATGGCTGTTCGGGACAACCAAGAGAACCGATCAAATGATGGCCTGATTCTCACACAACGAGAGAGCAACATTCATCCTCCTCCATACGAGGAAACTGTGCAAGATCACCCGGACGGGAAGACATCATCGCCTTCGCCCGATCGCGATCAACCTCTGGAGAGTCGCCCGGAAACTCTTTTTCCCTCGACTCCTTCAGGATCGGATTTCGCCGCACTGGCCGAAATCCTGAATCAGACAAACCTGCTGCTCCTCGCCCATGGCGAGAAAATCACCCGTCTCGAAGATAATTCTCATCGA